>OY720679.1:115615259-117006178 GCA_963170755.1 Amphimallon solstitiale
CTTGCCTTTGCATTTGATTGTTTTGTTTAAATTTTGATATTTGTGAAATTGAAAGTATGGTTGAGGTTTGTTTGATGTGTGTAGTTGTTTTATTTTTAATAAATTGTTTTCTTAAAAATATGGGCTCATTATTTTACTTTTCTAAAAGTCTTACTTTTGAAATGTCCTGTATATTCATGTTTGGTTGCTATGTATGTTATCCAGTACCATACTATATATTTATTTTATGATTTTGACAAAGTATGCCGATCTTAGATGTAAATCCGCGGTGGTGGCGTTTGAAAGTATGTTGTGTTGGGGATTGACCTAGATGTATCTTCTTAAGTTGGTCTGGTGTTGTGGCGTTTGAAACTATGTTGGGTGGTTGTGGTGGTGGTTGTTGTTGTGATGCGTGATATGGAGTTGGGTATTTTCTAGAAGTTGAGTTTATATTTTGATCGATCATATTGATAGTCGGCCATTTCGCCTGACGTCACCTTAGTTTATTAGATTTTTGGCGGCCATCTTGGATTCGCTATCTTACTTTTCTAAAAATCCGTACCTTTGAAATGTTCTGTATATTAATATTTGGTTGCTATGTTATCCAGATGGATGGATGGATGGATGGATGGGTGGATGGATGGATGGATGGATGGTTGGATGGATGGATGGATGGATGGATGTATGGATGGATGGATGGATGGATTGATTGTTGGATGGATGGATGTATGGATGGTTGGATGGATGGATGGATGGATGGATGTATGGATGGATGGATGGATGGATTGATTGTTGGATGGATGGATGGATGGATGTATGGATGTATGGATGGATGGATGGATGGATGGTTGTATGGATGGATGGATGGATGGATTGATGGATGGTTGGATGGATGTATGGATGGATGGATTGATGGATGGATGGATGGATGGATGGATGGATGTATGGATGGTTGGATGGATGGATGGTTGGATGGTTGGATGGTTGGATGGATGTATGGATGGATGGATGGATGTATGGATGGTTGGATGGATGGATGGTTAGATGGTTGGATGGTTGGATGGATGTATGGATGGATGGTTGGATGGTTGGATGGATGGATGGATGGATGTATGGATGGATGGATGGATGGATGGATTGATGGATGGATGTATGGATGGATGGATGGATTGATGGATGGTTGGATGGCTTTTTGAGAAAAGAGGGATTTGATAGTGGTTTGAATGTGTGGTTTTAATATAGGGGTTTCAGAACCGCTTCATGACGTGAGCTGATTCTAGCGATGGTTTTGAAATGATGTTTCATAGGAGTTTGAGTGCATGGTTTTGATAGATTGGATGCCTGACGACACCTTAGTTTATTAGATTTTTGGCGGCCATCTTGGATTCGCCATCTTGCTTTTCTAAAAATCCCTACCTTTGAAATGTCCTGTATATTTATACTTGGTTGCTATCTCGTCCAGATGGGTGGATGGATTAATGGACTTGAAAGTATTGTTTTGAGGATGGATGGTTGGATGGATGGATGGATGGATGTATGGATGGATGGATGGATGGATGGATTGATGGTTGGATGGATGGATTGATGGATGTATGGATGGATGGATGGATTGATGGATGGTTGGATGGCTTTTTGAGAAAAGAGGGATTTGATAGTGGTTTGAATGTGTGGTTTTAATATAGGGGTTTCAGAACTGCTTCATGACGTGAGCTGATTCTAGCGATGGTTTTGAGATGATGTTTCATAGGAGTTTGAGTGCATGGTTTTGATAGATTGGATGCCTGACGTCACCTTAGTTTATTAGATTTTTGGCGGCCATCTTGCTATTCTATCCTAACTTTGAAACGTCCTGTATATTCATACTTGGTTGCTATCTCGTCCAGTAGCATACTGTATATTTATTTTATAATTTTGAAATGGTATGCCGATCTTAGATATAAAGTTTATATTTTTATCGACCATCTTGAGGGTATGAAACTTGGTTATATTGTTAATTAATAATAATAAACACATTGTTTGTTTTATTTTATTTTATAAGTAAGATATGCATTTCAAGCGTGCGGCTATCACAGAAGCATACTGTATATTTATTTTATAATTTTGAAATGGTATGCCGATCTTAGATATAAAGTTTATATTTTTATCGACCATCTTGAGGGTATGAAACTTGGTCATATTGTTAATTAATAATAATAAATACATTGTTTGTTTTATTTTATTTTATAAGTAAGATATACATTTCAAGCATGCGGCTATCACAGAAGCATACAGCCGTTGCGGTTTCCGCTGGAAGCATGTTTAGACCTGTTTGAAGTACATTGAGAAGCGCGATAGCAAGCCTGGTAATTTATTCAGGAATTCTCTAGAAACAAAGACCATCTTGATGGTCAGCCATTTTGTCTGACGTCACCTTAGTTTGGCTAGTGACCGTGAGAGGATGCTGCATTATGGTAATCATGAGAGATGCCATTTCTTGGTTAGTGGCTGTGAGAGGGCGTCACATTGGGTTGGTAATGATGAAATCTGCCATTTCTTAGTTTGGTTAGTGGCCGTCAGAGGGCGCCACATTGGGTTGGTAATGATGAAATCTGCCATTTCTTAGTTTGGTTAGTGGCCGTCAGAGGGCGCCACATTGGGTTGGTAATGATGAAATCTGCAATTTTTAGTTGGGTTGGTAATGATGAAATCTGCAATTTTTAGTTGGGTTGGTAATGATGAAACCTGCAATTTTTAGTTGGGTTGGCAATGATGAAATCTGCAATTTTTAGTTGGGTTGGTAATGATGAAATCTGTAATTTTAGTTGGGTTGGTAATGATGAAATCTGTAATTTTTAGTTGGGTTGGCGACCGCGAGGGGGCGCCACATCAGTTGGGTTGGTAGAGGGTTCTACCTATCTTGCGGGGAGGGGGGGGTAGTAGGAGTGGGGGGTGGTGGTGGTCCCAGAATCGGCGTAAGTACACTACTCATACGCACACGTTATGATACTTTTTTCGGTAATTCTTTCTAATTTTTGACGGCTTTGGAACCAGCTCGACATCTAAATAATTTGAATTTTCGAGTCATCTTGATCAAAGTCTGGTTTGAAAATCTGGTCTTCATAAAACAAAATCTCTTCTGCCTGGTCATTCTCGAAATCGAGGTGATATTCCATTGTATTTTAATCCTGCTTTCTTGCACATTTTTTGTTTGTAATCATGGGATATGTATTTCATTAAGGTGTTAGGTGCAGGTTTGTCTGTCATCGTTACCCAAATGTAGCTTCCAAAATCCATGCCTCAGTCTTCTAGACCTCTTCTATACCATTTTTAGACTTGGTGTTATGTCTTTAATCCATGGTACCTAGTACTAAGATGAAAATGCTTTTTATGGTTGACATAGCAAATTCTTGGTAGTAGACGTCTTCAAACGCATCTTTCAGATTTTCAGGCTTGATATTATGCTGCCAAAGAAAGCCAACGTTTGTACTAAAGTTTTTGGCGTTTTTGGGTAAATGAAATACATTTATTTTTCCTCTGATTGAAGAAAGAACACGTGGTATCGTAGCCATTAAGCGCATACAGAAAAAGCAATTTTTACTTACTTTATCGCCGCATTAAGCTAAATCACTATAATGCGAAATTCGAGTATGTATAATATTACTATATTTTTTAATGTATTATAAATATACACTAAAATACATAATAATATAATTATAATCATATGAATAATGAATCGCCGGAAATAATATTTTAAAAATTTTTAAAAATGTGGGTTTTCATATTTTTTTCGGAAAAACAGAATTTTGTCGGTGCTGTAAGTCGTAACGTATTAGGCGAACAAAAAGAATGTTAGAGTCCCATTAAGATTTTTGACACCTTTAATCCAAGGTAAATAAATCAAAGTCGTTTCTTGACGGGCAAAAGTTAACTTTTGCGCCTCAAGTTATATATTATATAGTTGATAATAATTTCAAGTATGCCACATGTACACTTAAGTTCTCAGTCGCAGGTTTTCAAGATCGTCGAAGATTATTTCTTAGATTTTGAGTTAAAACAGTATTATGGTGTCTACTACTGCTGCCGACGTTTCTTCCACTATCTCTAAAGATGTCCATGAGCATTGTAGACGAAACGTCGGCAGCAGAAGTGGAGACGATGAGTCGGTTTCAATATAGAAACCCATAAGTAATGAACCTTTAAAATACACATACATATAAAATACATTAAATTATACAATACATTATTTCTAATTAATCTTGAGTTGCCCACAAAAACAATACGTTAATGGCGCCTTTATTTAGTGGAGGATTTTAATGAGCGATACGTTAAATTAAATGATTGTAAATAGACTATAAAATGCGCAAATAACATGGTTTTAATCTTACGGAATTGTAAGGCCATGCGGCTAACTTTTTTTATTTCATTACTATGACGATTATATCTATGCTACGGGCGTACAAACGTAAAAGCAAGATTTTGGAAAAACCACATTAGTACTGAAACAATTAATGACATCCATTTCCTTGGAAACAAAAAATGTTAAGTAACAACCGCACTATCTGTCAAATTGAAATCATAGTTTATTTTGAGTGCGATGAAAATAATTATCACGCAAAAAGGCTTTATCAACAACGATATCCAAATAAGAGTCACCCAAACCAGATAAAGCTTTAGAGATTGGTTGACAATCTGCGAAGATATGGGCTTTCATCAAGACCAAACGAACTCAACATCAAACTCGGAATCGGAACAAGAATGTAGAACTGAAAGTGCTCTTGAATGTTGAGGAAACCATTAGACCACGACCAGAGAAATTGCCAGCATAGTAGAAGCATCCAAATCCTCCGTGCAGAAACCTTTCAAAAAATATAAGTGGAAGCTTTATGTTCCATATAGAGTACATGCCATAGAGGCTAGGTATTGTGAAAGTCAAAGAAATTCTAATTATGTTGCTTGTAAAAGCTTGGAGCTCCCAGTGTCATACGCGCAGGCAAGTTTTTTCGAATACCCCAGTGAGTTCCAATAATCCATCCAGAAGTTTTACTACCTATGTGCTTGAAGTTTCTGACAAGCACACATTTCATACAGCTTGGTTTTCTTATGTAATTCAAGTGTCTTACAAAGATTCCCTTACCATAGTAATGTTGTCTAGATTCTTGTTCAAAAGACAGTCTGATTTCCAAATCGCTAATAATCTAGATTTCATTGTCATCATGTCTAATTAGGTAACTTGAGAAATTAATAATTGACATTGATCTTCAGTTAACTTCCATTTCCTTGTATTTTTGTCTTTATGGATATAACCATATATTTAATCTGGTCGAAATATTAGAAATCCGGCCTATACGATAGGTTCCGAATCAACGACTAAATTTGCTATTCAATCCTATTACGTTACTTTATCATATGTACAATTGATAACATTCAGATGTCCTCCAACCCATACCAGTAACAAGAGTCCGACTTGCGAGTCACTAATCATCTTATAGTTTCTTACTTGAAGTGCTTATAAGAAAATGTTTTGATCGTAAACATTTTCAATGCCTGTCTTTTTATACCGAGGTCGACATATTTTAATTTCTGATAGGAAAGTGGTAAGAGGAAAAGAGCGCGACGAATTAAACTAAAGATAGACATAAGCGAGGCTGTCACACTGGACATTTGTAAGGCGTGGGGGTCGCCCGCCATCCGTTGCTCTCCCTCCACTGTTAGCAAGCAGGCATCGCTGTATATGATCATCTTCTGCATATGATAGAAGTGCAAACCGAAATTAAAATTTGACGCTTACGGTACATCTACATTTTGGTGCCCAATTACGAGCCCCGTCCCGTTTCAATTGGCACACCTCTAAAATTTGTAGTAAACATTTTAGAAGAAGAAATCCTGTTCATAAAGATGTTAAAAGTTTTTTATTTTTCATCAAGCCTTTTTGCCAACAATTACAAACTAGTTTACAACTTATTTCGAAAAAAAATCAATAATAATAATAATTATATATAAATAAACGTCAGACGAACAACCATTGACAAACATTAACGAAACTTTACCATCGCGTTACATCGCCTTTAGCTTTGATAATAATAATAATAATAATAATAATAATAATAATAATAATAATAATAATAATAATAAAATTTATTTCAGGAAACGAGTACAAAACAAAAAAGTAAGTACAAGTTTGAAACATGTCATTTGAAAAATATTACTTAAAATCTAAAAAATCATCTACATCATAGCAGGAAATGGCAAGCAAGTATTGCTGTACTTCACGTTTAAAACGAATAAAATTTGTAATATTTTTTATATAGTCAGGCAGCTTATTATAAAATCTACAACCAATGAAATACAAACCCTTCTGAAAAACGGTTTTTCTGTGGCGAGTAGGCAGCAAGTAATCATTACTACGAGTATCATAGGTATGAGTACTATTACCTATGCAAAACTCAGGCTTGTACTTATATACAAAACAAAGTACCTCAAGAATGTACAGATCATAAAAAGTTAAAAGAGAGTTATTCTTAAAAACGTCTCTACAGGAGTTTCCATAACTAATGTTGTATATAATTCGAATTGTTCGCTTCTGCATCAAAAAGATTCTACGAGCTTCGGACGATGCGCCCCAATGAACAACACCATACCGCATGCAAGATAGAAAATTTGAGCTATAGAATGTTTTTAGGGTATCCCTACTACAGCTCCGCTTCAGTTGCCTTAGAGCATAACACGTTTTTGACAGAGTTTGGCACAATTCGTTAATGTGTAAACTCCAACCAAGGTTGCTTTCTATAGTGAGACCCAGAACCTTAACAGAAGACACCGATTCAAAACCATCGCCCACGCCAGAAGACGGGTGAGAGTTCGCCATTTTATTACCGAAATGAATAAATTTGCACTTGTCTACGTTGATAACTAATCTATTGAATGACATCCAATTTTTGATTTGATCAAGGAATAATTCAGCTTTTCGATTTACTTCTGATGGAATAGGTGAACTTAAAATGACATTGATATCATCAGCATATAAGACTATATGAATTGTTTTGTCAAAAACTGTGAGTAAATCATTAATATAAATTAAAAATTAAACGGCATGGATTCTCCTGGGCATTGTATTTACAAGTTCTTGGCAATCTTGTGCCGTGAATCCATGCCATATTTCTCGAAGTCTGGTTTTCAATTCTCCCACTGATCTTGCAGGAGCTGCGCGCAAGGCCTTTTTCATTTGATGCCATAGAGTCTCCATGGCGATAGGTCAGGGCTGCTTGAGACCCATTTTAACAATGGAATATTATTGTCCTTAAACCATTTTAATGCTGTTTTTGACGTATGACACGCAGCCCCGTCCTGCAGGAATATAAAATCATCCACCGAATTCAAAGTTTCTTCCATCGTGGGTAACAAACATTCCTTAAGAATGGTTAAATATTTATCGGTATTGACAATACCATCTATAAAATATAACCGCCCGACACATTTTGCCGACATCGACCCCCACACCATAACGGATGCCGGAAATTTAACTTTTCGTTTCAGACAACCTGGATGAAATGTCATGTCTTTCACGGAGGACTCGACTCCGACTGTCACCTATACAGACT
This sequence comes from Amphimallon solstitiale, assembly GCA_963170755.1. Lineage (NCBI taxonomy): Eukaryota > Metazoa > Arthropoda > Insecta > Coleoptera > Scarabaeidae > Amphimallon > Amphimallon solstitiale. Next base: position 115,622,816 of record OY720679.1, read on the forward strand.
TCAAATCGAGACTCATCACTCCAATGTATTTTATTCCACTGTTTCAAGTCCCAATTACTATGGTCCCTGGCCCATTTCAATTTATTTTTCTTTTCGACCCAAATCCAAGTTTCTTAGCTTCTCTGTGACATGTGGATCTTGATACACGTCTTCCTACAGCATCACTCCATAGTACACTCAACTGGCTATAATTGGCACGCCTATTTTGTTTTATTATTCGTTTCAAAGCTCTTCGGTCGTTATCAGTGAGTTTGCTTTTCTTTGTATTACGGGGTTTTGGGGTCACTGAACTGTTTTTCTTGTAACATTTTATTACATTTCTAACACTGTACCTTGATATATCCAGCAATTTTCCAATTTCAGAATATGAATTCCCTTCATTCGATAGTTTTACAATTATTGACCTAATTTTTTCATCAATTGCTTTACCTCTTGCATTGTTTATTTAATTACAATAACTACAGCGTATAATAATAATATCTACTGCCCACAATATAACCTAACGATGAATTAATGGAAGTTTTAACATATCTTTCATAGCTACCTCGATTTTTACCAATTTTTATGTGTTAAGAATACATGAACAAATCAGACACAAATGGTTAACTGGTGAATTTTGTTTTTATCTAATATACAGGCTGTACCACTTAAAACTCCCAGGTCAAATATCTCGAAAACGGATAAAGATATTTGAATTTTGTAAAAAGTAGTTACTAAAGAATGTGATCGACTCTAGTTTGCTCTCACAATTGTGTTTTATTATGTGACGATATAGTTGGCGCTGCGATGAAAAGAATTTTTTTGATCGTCACAATCTTCTTTTGTTTTTTATTTGAAAGAGTATTAAAATTAATGTAAATTTTATTATTTGTGTTAGTTTCCAAAATTTAACGGTTTCATAGATATTCTTTTTTAAAGAAAGTAAGAGTAATTTTAAATTTTTGTCTTTATTTTGTTTATATATTTAATTTGTAAGGAAAAATAGCAGTAAACATATTCACAATTCTTGCTATTATAGTTACTTCACAATTTAAATTTTATAGTTAGTTCCTTTTTATAAATTCCACTTCATAGGCACCCATAGGTATGTAGGAAGAAAAGCATTCATGTCTGTGTTAGATGTATGTATGCTTGCTTTGATTATTTAGGAAATATTTTGACATTAGCACACATTAGTGACATTTGCTTGATTACACTGATAGACACATAATTTGTGACATGAAAATTTTTAGGTGTTTCTAATGCAGTTTGATACCCTGAAGTCAAATCTGAAAAGAGAATTTTTCTATCACCCGCAGATATTCTGTACCCTGCGGCTTTATAATTTACAATACGTAAAATTTTATTATATTGCATCATCTCATACTTTCATATAATCAGGGATATATCCGGTTTAGACAGGTTTCTACCTGCTTGTTCGAAGTAAACAGCGTGTTTTCCGATCATTTTATTTTACAAACTTTATCATTTATCAGTAGACTAACAGTATCCGAATCGGTTACGTCTTCTGAGTTTGGATAGCAGAGTTTTTGAGTTAACATTCTTTTACGTTTTTTAAATTACTGTGTCTAAGATTTTTACGTACAATGCCTAGACAGTGCGTAAATAGTGCCAACAGTTTTTGTTATGTGTGCGGAGAACTAACTTTTAAATCACAAAAACGTAATTTTACACCGCTTGTGCTAAAAGCTTACAAACTGTATTTTGGTGTTAAAGTTGGGGACCAAGACAAAGCATGGGCCCCTCATATCGTTTGTAAAACTTGTATAACATTGTTAACAGCTTGGTTAAAAGGTTCAAATCGTAAAATGCCTTTCGCAGTGCCAATGGTTTGGAGAGAACCTAAAGACCATGTTACAGACTGCTATTTATGCCTCACGAATATTAAAGGTATTGGACCGAAGTCTAAACATACTGTTAAGTACTGTAATTTACCATCAGCTTTAAGACCTATCAAACACAGTGAACAACTTCCTATTCCAAAAGCACCAGAATCTTGGAGTCTCGATGAAGAACTAGAATCGACTACTTCTTTAAGTGATGATACAGAAACCGCAAAGGAAATGACAACCGATCCTTTATTTGATTTACCAGGATGTTCAACAGCGCCGCATCTAATTTCACAGGGTGAACTTAATGACTTAGTTCGAGATCTAAACCTTCCAAAATCGCAGTCCGAACTTTTAGCATCCAGACTAAAAGGTTGGAATCTTCTCCAAAGTGATGTAAATATTACTTTTTACAGAAAAAGGCAGAAAGACCTCACGCATTGCTTTCTTCAAGAAGGGGATCTAGTATACTGTTCAGAAGTCAACCTTTTGTTTAACGCACTAGGACAGAAACATGATCCATGTGATTGGCGTCTATTCATTGATTCCTCTAAACTTAGTTTAAAGGCGGTATTGCTTCATAACGGTAACGAATATCCATCTGTGCCCTTAGCTCATGCGGTTCATATGAAGGAATCATATGAGAATATGAGAGTTCTTTTAGAGCATATCCGTTATCATGAATATGGTTGGCCAATATGTGGAGACCTAAAAGTAATAGCCCTTCTTCTTGGAATGCAACTAGGTTATACGAAATATTGTTGCTTCCTTTGCGAATGGGACAGCTGTGCGCGAGACCGTCATTATGTACAGAAGCAGTGGCCAGTACGTCAGGCACTAACTCCGGGTCAAAAAAACGTTAGTAATGAACCTCTAGTTGATCCCAAAAAGGTATTACTTCCACCTTTGCATATTAAATTGGGTTTAATGAAGAATTTCGTGAAAGCAATGGACAGAAATGGAAGAGGGTTCTTGTATCTGAGACAAAAATTTCCAAGAATCAGTGACGCAAAAGTGAAGGAAGGCATATTTGTGGGTCCGCAAATAAGAGAAGTAATGAAAGATGAAACATTTGAGGAAATGCTGAATGAAACTGAACTACGAGCCTGGGGTGCTTTTAAAAACATTGTTGCAAAGTTTCTTGGAAATGTGAAAGCTGACAATTACAAAGATCTTGTGACTGAACTACTTACTGCCTATAAGGAAATGGATTGTAACATGTCCCTTAAAATTCACTTTCTGGACTCCCATCTGGATTTCTTCCCCAAAAATTTAGGGGCTGTAAGTGACGAACATGGGGAACGGTTCCACCAGGACATTTCTGCGATGGAGAAACGGTACCAAGGCAAGTGGAGTGCCAGTTTGCTTGCCGATTACTGCTGAACATTGTTAAGGGATACTCCAAAAACAAAATATCGCCGAAAAACATCGACAGTAACATTTTAATGTACTCTTTGGTTAATAAAATAATATAACAATAATATATCTATCGCTGTTTGCTTAAAAAACAAAAATACCTCATAGCAAAAAAAGTATAGGTGATAGAAGAAATCTGTAGCTATTTTCAGCTTTTGTGTCAATTTTTACGTAATAAACACTTTGTTTTGTTCATGTCACAACAAACAAGTGGATTTTTGTCTACCAGTGTTATTAATTGTCTTTATAATTAGCTTCATTCAAACATTTACTCACTTTGCGTATAAAGTTCATTTAGTGCACCATTTAAGAATAGGAGATAATCAACGCAGACTCGATTTTCTGGCAGAATTTTCTGTAATGTTAGCGGAAAACAACTCTATGAATCAGATCATGTGGAATGACGAATGTCGTTTTCACAAAAATGGTAATTTAATTAAGCATAATGCTCGATATTGGTCAGAAGATAATCCTAGGTGGATAAGGCAAACCAGAAATCAAACAGTTTTTGGCGTTAACGTGTGGAATTTTAAACGGATATATCTTAGGCCCCCACTTTTATCATGAAATATTCATTGGTGTGCGCTACTTACATTTCCTGCAGAATGAGTTACCACTACTTTTGGAAGATGTACCTATAGAGCTGCGAAATAATATGTGGTTACATCAAGACGGAGCACCTGCTCATAATGCCAACATAGTTACTGACTATTTTAATCAAATGTTCCCACGTCGTTCGATTGGTACTAATGGCGTTCTTAGGTGGCCCGATGTAACCCCGTTAGATTTTTTCTTGTGGGGTTGCTTGAAAGCTGAAGTTTACAAGGAACCCATAACAGATATTGACGACCTTTATAATAAAATTTATGCAAGTGTTCAAAAAATTAGTAGAAATACATTGTTAAATTTGCGGAAGAGAACTAATAAGGCGATATACGTTATATAGCAATCAAAAAGGCAACATCTTTGTTAGTTATATTTGATTCTTTTAAGTTTTTAAACAAAATAACGACAAAACTTTAAAATTACTCTTGCTTTCTTTAAACACGAATATCTATAAAACCGTTAAATTTTGGAAATTAACACAAATAATAAAATTTACATTAATTTTAATACTCTTTTAAATAAAAAACAAATGAAGATTGTGGCGATCAAAAAAATTCTTTTCATCGCAGCGCCATCTATATCTTCACATAATAAAACACAATTGTGAGAGCAAACTAGAGTCGATCACATTCTTTAGTAACTACTTATTACAAAATTCAAATATCTTTATCCGTTTCCCAGATAATCGACCTGGGAGTTTTGAGTGGTACACACTGTATTGTATTTGTAGTACATATTTAACATATATTGTCCAACATTTAAGAGTGTTATCCTTTTATTTTTCAGTTAAAAAAATTGATAGTAACCGTTTTTCATACATGTTTTGAGTAAAGTTTAAAATTTTAGTAGGTGTGCCAATTGAAACGGGACGGGGCTCGTACAATCCAAGAGTATTTCTGGAATTATATTTAACTCGGTGTTACTATGCCCATGACTATTAGTTCTTCCAAGTATATACTATATAGTTAGAAGTGAGTCTGTTAGTAAACGAGAAGTAGGACTTTACTTCAGATTATGAAACTTGTTAGATAATATGTAAATGTATAAAAGATCTAAGCTTTGTCTCGATATAGGTGTCTTATATTTTCTTATTGTATTGAGTAAATATGTTAACTATTTGGAACTTGCCAAAAAATGTTCACTGATATTTCGCCATACTATATCATTAATATTACTAAACAGTTTTTGCTAAAAACTTCTAAAGTTCTCACTTTATACGACTTCTATATGTTCGTTTTGATTTTACTCTAATCGATCTTGATAGTCATTAATTCTTTAGGGCTTTTCACGTGTTGTTGTAGCATTTGGTTGCTGATGTAACATGAAGCATTAAGTATCATAGTTATGAATTGGAATGTTTGTACGATCTTTACTCGCGTGAGTTTAATGCATCCCCAAAGTTAAATTCCATATGACCAAATAGGCATCACAATCTCTCTGTTTAGGAGAATTTTGTTCTGTGTAAATTTACTTAACTATTAATTTTACTAATTTACATGAAAATATTGACACATAAAAACCCTATGCATTTACCGTTAAAATTTTTAATGGTGTTATTTGCAAGTTCAAAACATTTTAATATGTTTGCTAATTTTCTAATTTTCATTATCTGCCATTAGTAATAAAATAATTGGTTTATTCTTAAAATTAAATGCAATTTTATTTTCATTAGATAAGACTAATATAATAATATTTTATACGTATATAGATATATTAAATACCGTAAACCAACCACTCTCATTCATATCATTGCTCAAAAAGTTTTATTAAGGAGAGTCTCAACCTTAGTCTTAAGTAAATTATCTCAAATTTAATACCTATGTTATCATGTGTTATTGTTAAATTTGCTTGGTTTAATAGTAATTTTTCGAAATCCATGTATTTTTCCATTTTCTATGACTTGTTGTAGTATATTTATTAGAACTTTCTTTTGTTTATAATTATACCAAAGTGATATGAGTACTGAATTTCCTGTCTTACATAAATTGGCTATACTTGAATAAATGTCAATTATTAAAATCTTCATTACAATTGCATGTATCTTGCAAGAATTGTAAAAGTTGTTCAATTGTAAATGAAAGAGAAAGGAACTGAACTGTAATATCTTTCATTGCCGTTATCAAGATAACAGTATAGTAAGCATGTACATATATATTTTCATATAGTAGAGAACCAGGAAAGAATCATCAAGCGTTAAAGAATGCTCTCGTAATTACTGAGAGTCAGCGACGGTTCCTTATTTATATTTAATTACCGTGACAAAATAACGCGTATCAGATAATGGACAGAAAAGAGTTTCACATCACGTAGCATTTTGATAAATGCACGCGTTTTTAAAACTGTATACTTACCTAGAACAAAATTAATTGCTTGTACAGAGAGAAAAAAACGTGAAACGACTCTAATTAATTTGGCCTAATTTAACAATTTTTTACGTTTCAAGTATTTCATCTAAGTGCTCTTGTTTTTCAAACAAAACAAGAAAGTTATTAATCATTAATCATAAATACTGTCTGTATAATCCCAAGATTACACGATATTTCATGTTAACGAAAACAATAATCCTAGACCCATTTTTATTAGAGGTATTTCATGTGAGTTGTTTAATTAATATTTCTCTCCGGATAGATTGACATACGTATTTAATAACCTATTAGGCAAATAACAGAAGTTTATCTAAAAATGCGTGTCTAAGCCAGTAGAAAGTAAATGGTGTCGGAGTACAAAAGTATCTGAAATATCTATATATGCTTCTGAAGAAAGGTTTATAAACTCAACAGAAATTAAAACGTTAACTGTAAAGCGTTCAATGTTCAGCATTTAAAATTAAACGTTAAATAAAAAACGTGTCATATCGTATTTAATCAACGACCGGTTACGAGTTAATGTTAAACGATAACATTAACCGATATCGCTAAACAATAACGTTACAAGATGGGATTAAACAGTTATATTAAATGATATCGTTACACAGAAAAATTAATGTTGACGTTGTACAGTAATATTAAAGGATAACGTCCTTAAATGAACATGTTAGATGATAACGTTAAACGATACTTTTAAACGATAGTGTGAATGACAACGTTAAACAATAATGTTAAATGTTAAGCGGTATGCGGTAAGCGTTGAACGTTAAACGTTAAATGTTAAACGTTGAACTTTAAACGATTAGGTTAATTAATAATGGTAAGCGATAGTGCTTAACAATAACTTTAAAAAAGAACATTAAGCGACAACGTTAAATGATCACATTAAGCATTGATGTTTAACGATACACGTTGATTAAACAATAACGTTAAACAGTAGGTGTAAACAACACCGATAAACAATAATTAATCAATAGCATTAAGCAATATCATTAAACAATTTTATGAGCGTGTCATTTTAAACATCTTTATTTATTTCATTTCTTCGTGCAGTCGCGTATAATTTTATCGGCTTAATAGAGCACTAAATGTATCTAGCATGGAATAAAAAACTAACATAATATTCAAGGAACTATAGACGTTTGTTTCTAAAAATTATCACAAAATAAATTAAAAATAAGCCTAATATACGTTGCGAAATTAAATTCTGCCAAATGACAACTATATCAGTACTACTAATAATAATTAAACTAAGTTATTTACATTTTCAGATAAACAAATATGTTACTCTGTGTTTAATGTATATACAAATATTCTTACATCACAGTTTAAAGATCAAAAAGAAAATAGATAACTAAAATATTTATATTATATAATAATTTTCGGTATATCTCCATATTTTGGAAAGGCTACCCCTGTTTTAAAATTTCGAGTAATCTTGTAGTTCCCTAGATATTATCTTCTATTTAAAGATAACAAAGAACAAATATGAAAAAGGAGAATGAACGACCTGGAAAAAACGCAAGAGCGTGAATAAGATTGATGACGTCTCTTGTCATAAATTTGCCTAAAGAAATCTCCAGGGAGTTTTATTTTTGTTTTCTTACATATTCCCCTCTTCTATTTTATGGTCCCGATTCGATATTCGGACACGTTGTTCAGCCCGTCGTCCAGGATAAGAAGGATGTGCTTTTAGATTATGCTAAACCTTTACTGCCTGTTTGCGAAATCGGAATTTTTCCAAAACATTAAACACCGTATTTGATTAGATCTAGAAAAACTGATGTACGTATATATTGTAAAAAACATAATTCATGTAACATAACATGTATTATGTACATGCAGAGGATTATACAGGGTATACCACGACGAGATTTCATTAGAACAATATAGAAAACTAATAAGAGTTGAGTTTTGAAATTTCGCAAATATTAGTTTCGCCTTAAGCTCTTTCGATTTAAAATAGTTTTGAATTTTTGCTTCTTCCGGTTACACCGGAAATGGATATCAACTTCCTTATTTTAAATAGAATACCCCATTTTTTATGATTGATTCGTATTTCCAACTTAAATTTAAGGATGGTTTGTCTCTAAAGTTAGCAATTTTTGAAGTATTTCAATTTTTGTAAAAAAATTGACAGCTGCAGACTATTACTCATAACTACATTCCCAATAATTGAATGCATGCACATATTTAAAATTTTAGGTAATCATTTTGGAAAGTATACTGCTTCAAATGCGGTATTACAAACTTTTCAAAATAATACAGGGTGATCAGAAAACCATGTTAAACATTTCATCCAGAAAATATCAATATCTTGTTATTTTTAAATAGCAACCTACATTTTTTTCAACTTCATTGGATTGCACGTTCAAAATTAGGGGCAGTATGTATTTACTTTCCTATAACTAAATGTGTTAGTTTCAGAGTTATTTTGGAAAATGTATCAATTCCTTTAAAGTTTTATTTTGTATAATCAGTTAGGCTATGGAAAGTCATGTAAATAAATAAAAACAAAACAAGGCATCATTTAATAATGTCCTAAAACATTTAAATGAAAACTACACAATATCGAGAAGAAGTAGTCTTAATAATAGTTTCTAATAATCTTAAATAAACTTTCCAAACACATCACCACCTCTTTCTAAACACTGTCTTACTCTTTTTAAAATATTCGTACGCGTGGCACGCTGAATCATGGTACCGTCTAGATTATTGAACGCGCCTCGCACTCTGGCCATCATATCTTCTTTGGTGGTAGGAGGTATACTGTATACTTTATCTTTAACATAGCCCCAAATAAAATAATTTAGGGGCGTTAAATCGCGTGATCGCGGTGGAAACCTATAAGGTCCCCTTTATTTCCGATCAACCTATCATAAAATATGTTGTCTAATACTTGTCCAACAGCCCTGGTACTATGTGCACCATCCATTTGAAACCATACACTACGAGCTTCTTCTGCGGGCAGTGTATTTAAATTTAAATTTATGACGTTTCTTAAGATGTCTATAAACCGCTCACTATTTAAATTTTCTTGATAAAAATGCAAAGCAATTATTTTGTCATGTTTAATAGCACAAAATACATTAAAACTCCAAGACTCTTGGAAACGTCGTTGCCTAACAACTCGAGGATTATCTTCGGACCAAAAATGACTATTGTGTCGATTAGATATTCCATATCCACAAAACTTTGCTTCATCTGTCCATATAAGATTTTTTGTGAAATCGTCGTCTTCTTGTGATTTCATTAAAAACCACTCACAATACTGCGCTCTTGTTACAAAATCAGCTTCATTAATATGTTGAACAGGTTGAAATTTGTAAGCATGCCACTTGTTCTTTTTCAAAATTCGATGTTTGCTCATTCTGGATGCACCTACTTCAGCTTCTAAGATACTCTTTGTAGGTCTTGACAAATTTGGATATTTCTCTGAAGAAACACGACATGTCCTCTCTATTACTCTATTACATACGCCATATGTTATTAGATTTAAAAAATCTTCGTTATTAAATCCAGATAGCGACATTATTATTATTCAAGTATTCAGAAACGGAAGACAACTAAAACGCTAAATAGCACTAGTAAATACCTTACTGATGACAGGTAATATGACTGCAACTTGTTTTTATTTATTCACATGAATTTCCATAGCCTAATTGATTATACAAAATAAAACTTTATAGGAATTGATACATTTTCCAAAATAACTCTGAAACTAAGACGTTTAGGTATAGGGAAGTAAATACATACTGACCCTAATTTTGAACGTGCAATCCAATGAAGTTAAAAAAATGTAGGTTGCTATTTAAAAATTACAAGATATTGATATTTTCTGGATGAAATGTTTAACATGGTTTTCTGATCACCCTGTATTATTTTGAAAAGTTTATAATACCGCATTCGAAGCAGTATACTTTCCAAAATGATTACCTAAAATTTTAAATATGTGCATGCATTCATTTATTGGGAATGTTGTTATGAGTAATAGTCTGCTGCTGTCAATTTTTTTACAAAAATTGAAATACTTCAAAAATGGCTAACTTTAGAGGCAAAGTTTATCAGACAAACTACCCTTAAAATTAAGTTGGAAATACGATTCAATCATAAAAAATGGGGTATTCCATTTAAAATAAGGAAGTTGATATCCATTTCCGGTGTAACCGGAAGAAGCAAAAATTCAAAATTATTTTAAATCGAAAGAGCTTAAGGCGAAACTAATATTTGCGAAATTTCAAAACTCAACTCTTATTAGTTTTCTATATTGTTCTAATGATATCTCGTCGTGGTATACCCTGTATATATATTAATAATTTTTAAATTATTTCACAGTTTAAATCGTATTTTTCAAATAAAATAAACATTTCGAAACATAAACTAATTAAAAGAGCTCAGTTGATTTTTAGTAACAATCTTGAGTGCTGTAAATTTTAATTATCCCTATTTAAGTATACAAATATTACCATGTATAAAGCATTTAACCCTAACCATTATTATATTTTTGCTACTATTTTTGAATAAACGTCAAAATTATTTTAAACTAGCTGGCCCCGCAGACGCTGTTTTGCGATTTCCCGTACGTTGCAAGATTAATATTCTACTAAAGAAAAATAGCGCCCTCTATCGGACAGCAGCATATACCAAACGATTTTTTTTACCACGCGAACGTATTGTGTACATATAAATCACGTCGGTTTATAAATATAAAATTATTAATAAGTCGATCACAGCGCTAATATATATTATGAGTTAGTTTGGTCCATAAATATAACATTTATTATTTTATTAAAATATATCGAAGATATGAGCTCAATCGATCAAGTCCTTCAGAAGTAACACGATCACTAAGAGACGCACCAATTTATGTTGAAATGCGTTTTTCCCGATTTTTCTCCAGATCTTCCAGATTTTTTTTTTCAATTGGAATCAGTCAATTCAGTTATTTCCATTCCGGGAGCATAAGGAACAAAACAAAAAAAAATCAACCAAATATGTCGTCATCAGTTATAATCGAGAGTTCCTACATAAAAAAATTCTGATTTTTGTAGTTCTTTCGAATTTTCCGACTTTCCTTTGTAATTGTCCAATTTTTTTGCCTGAAAACTTTGCAGGACCATAACCAACAAAACGAAAAAGCATTACGCATATTCATCGGTCGAATCGTGAATTATGGTCTTGACTTCATACAAAAATTCAATAGAAAAAAATCAATTCCAGTTTCTCCAGAATCTTCCAATTTTCCAGACAGCCTCTCCAATTTTTCTTTCCCTAAAAACCTTATTCGAAATACTACGAGCACTTAAAGAAAATTCCTAATCGGTTCAGCCGTTCTGAAGTGATGCGCTTACCAATGAATCGCTTTTCATTTTTATTTATGTATATTATTCAAAAAATCCTATTCTGTCTGCAGCATGATCAAGGATTTGAGGCGGCAACTTTTACTGATTGCTGAATTGATTAATCCAATACCAAAAATGCATGCGTGGCACACACTGAACTTTGCTTGTAGACAAGACTGACCAATTTATTACTTACGCACTTATCAGCAATTTTTGCTAACCTGGATGTATTTAATACATCAGAATCTTTCAAATAATTACCAAAATTGGAAGTATAGTTATCAGTAATTTGTATTAAATTTATATGCCGCCGTAAAAGAACTTGATTTCATTTGCCTTCTTAAATCAAATTGTTTAATTTCTATTATTATTTTATTCAATCTCATTATCCTTTTGTATGCCTTTTCTATGGTTTCCAAAAACGTTCTTAATTGTAAATTGATTGATTTTTGATATTGACGAATGTTTTTTCCTATCTTCTGCAAGGTTTTATGTAAAATAAGATAGTTCATTCGGTATTATAAGATTTATAATTAATATATCTAATTTTCTTGCCAAAAAATACTTCTCAACTGGTTATTGATATGGCGAGAACTGTATCGACTACATAAAGCCTAATAAATTGCCACGGTTCCTTTGTGCTTAAAGGAGGACCAAACTTCTATCAGATGTATTTTATAGGTTAATTAGTTGGAAAGTTGTCGCGAAGTATTCCAGGGTTTAAAATTTTCCTGCATTTTACAATCAAGATGATTTGGTGATTCGTGTACAAAACAGCTTTGAGACCATTTTTATATAATAATATATTAAATGTAGAAGACTTGTCAACTATAAAATCATTTAAGAAAGAGCTTCCAATGACCACAAATTAACCAACTGTTCAAAACCGTTTTGAAAAGTATATACTTTTCCAAGTGATTTTAAATTTTTATCACATATTATTAATAAATTTGTAAATTGTAGAGATTTCTTAGCCGCATTACTATTCTATCATGAAATACTAGTCGGCTTTAATGATATTTCCGGGGAAGAACATGATATTGCTGTCACATAATTATTTTATGAAGAATTATATTCATATAACTATATTATGTAAACGGCAAGTTACATATATTTTCGAGTTCTAACGCACAAATTATTAGCAACGCAAATGCAATGAAAGCTCACAGCGAAACAGTAGACATTAATCATTATACCAACAAATTACGGTCTACAAACTCTACACGTCGCGGTCATTAAAAACCCCATGAAATTACAGCCATTCACCAAAGCACTGGTAATTACAAATAAATGCACACTCACAGACATACATTTACGTAGGTAGTCGCATACACACGCACGTATGCAATTAATTTATTCCATGAGAAAGACAAAGATAAGAAATAAAAGAAAACCTAGACAGTGTAAAACTCACAAAATACGGTAGTGTAGTGATGTTATTAGGGCCATCATTTACCGGATCTCACCTTGCGATAAAGTTCTTTTTTTTTATTTATGACTAGATTAGTATACTGGATACATATTTAATTTTGTCAGGTTCAATTGACAACTGCCGTATGGCGCTGTCGTCAGCGAGTCTCACAACCGCGCGCGCCGTTGCGTACAAAGAGGAAAACAAAAGATATGTTGAACCGGAACTGCGATTCCGGTTGACCGACGACGGCTGCAGCATCTGTCCTGAAAATGAATATTTATAAATCGAAAGATTTGCATATTATCGTCGGTACCATCGAATGTTATGTGTGTGTGTTTGTCATGGAATTTATTACAGGTCGTGTAATAATATAACGGTTTCGTTCCAGGAATATTTTTATCTATAAATGAAATTTTTAACAGAAAATACATATTTATATTACAAATCAATCGGATCTAGTATTTTTAAAGTTGCAGTTTTAATGCGCTTGAATTCCGTTATTTCGGTCTCATATCACACACGAAGGTATTTTATTAATAAATAAGAAAATTATGGGATGGCATTATATAGGTGAAACAATATGACTTCATTATTTTTAATAAATTGTTCTATCTACCAGAAGACAAGACACTGATAAGTAATTTGTTAGTATTAAGCTGATTCTATTTTACCAAAAACATACATTTTCACGTAGTGCCTTGGTAATCTAGAACTTTGCAATCGTGAATGCTCGGAAATTGGCCTATATTAATCACTAGCTGCAAACATTCGCACGTACAACCGCTAGCGTCTTAATACCTGCTCACCAAAAACATTCCCTTTCTATATATATTATTTGGTTTGAAAATCTAAATCAAGAAAATTTGTTTAATACAATGATTAATGATGCCTAATAATGTACTGAGAGTAAATATTCACACGTAGTACTCTCAGAGTATCCAACACCATTAATTATCCCTTCGTTGTTATTATAGATTAATGAATTATTATTACTAAACAGGATAATATTTGTCAAAATTAATAATGCTCAACGTCTTACTAAGAAGTAAACATTTTCACGTAGTACTTTTTAGAAAGGCACAGCACCACCAATTATCTCCTAAATTGAATTATTTATTTATTAACTTACTTTATTTCATCATTCATCTTTTCAAATTCTGCCTTATGCATATTCTCCATTTTAAATAAACAGTAATACGAAAATTAAATTATTGAAAGAAAATTATTTTTTAAAAGAAAACTAAATGAAAATTAAATCCTAAATCTTAATACAAATGAACTAAACGTGAGTCGAAATGTAGTGTATAAATCCTACACTCACTTTTGCTATCCCCAAAATTTTTATTCTCTTTTCAAAATTCGCGTCTTAATACTTCGAAGTTCAAATTTAATCTCTATTCATGTCTAATCCTGTTTTCAATATATACCGAAACAATTGACTATCAGCCATCCGCAGCGCACCCCTTTCCAGCTAATTTTGAAGTTGGCATTGAACGTATCGAAACGCCCGTGATGAAATCTCTTCTGTTCATTTTCTGCAAGTTGCCGCTTTTACACTAACACGCCCATATTGTCTTTGACAGTTCATTCACTAATGTCGGCACTCCGAATTGTTTGTTTTGAAAAAGTTTTTCACCAACTTGCTATGTTTCTTCTACGGTAGGTATATTTTCTTTTCTTCTTAATACAGTCCTTTCTTGTACTTGTTTATAAACGTATTGCCTTTCCCAATACTGGTTACATATTTTCTGTTCCCATTCGCCAACATAATCCTTATCTCCCTTTTAGAAACATCTCAATTAGCAAAAACTGGAAACACATTGCAGACAACTGGAATCTTTCTTCCACACCTTGCATCACAAAGATCAGTCACGCCTGCTACGCTGTCTTCTGACTCTATCCAGGCTTTTTCCCACGGTAATATATTTATTTGCAAAAAACTGTAAACAATATTGATTTTTTCTTTGCAGGTTATTCGAACTATACAAGATCACTCCCATAGTCTATTAAAGTTCCTGTGTCACACATACAAAAATTCATGAATGTATTCTTGTATTCATACAGTTATTGTTTACATAGAACATTGTCATCGAACATATCGTATTATAAATGTTCAACTCATATCCTTTTACTATTCATAAATATAAGTTCAAGGTATTTACTATATTTTAAATATGATTATTAAAAATCTTTCTTATCAATTGTCACATTATGCACGTTTAAATTTACATTTATTTATGTTGTTATATTTTCATCTCGTGCATATCTAATGTGACCCTGCTCATACAATTTTATAGCATTTAAATGAGTCATTCTCTTTACCGCTCCATCCCTCAACATAACTCTTTCTCTGTTATTAATTTTGAGTACCTTTTTGTTTTGAAATAATGGTCCATTACTTAAGAAGTTTAGAGCTATTTTTACGCCTTGTGAAAAATTAGGTTGCGTTTCTGTGTATTCAAACCATACCTTATGCTTGTCTTTTCTATAAAAAAAATATAGATTGCATAGATTTATTTGTGTTTGTTTTGTATTTATTTTGTATTTAATTTTAATACCTATTCAACTTAAAATAGACTAATAAATCATATTTGTTTTGATATAAGAGTTTACCTTTAAATATAGACAACCCATTATACCCTTGTGTTACCTGTATTGTCGAATGCTTAAAATTAAAATAAACGTTTTCAAACTTAGATTTAATGTTCTTTTCAACACTTAAGCTAATTCTTAATATTGTTAATATTTTTAAAGATGCAAGGATCACAGCAATATGTACATTTAGTTAAATAACGCAAGAATGAAATGAAGTGTCCGGTTTGTGAGGAGAGCCATACTTTGGAACAATGTAGAAATGATATTAAAATATGTGAACTGTGCAGAAGCAAAAGCGAAATTCAACCTGCGTATTGATATAAAGCATACAATATGGGATAACACGTGTCAGAGTTACTGTCTAATGGAGACCCGGAAAATTAAATCTGTTTAAAGGTAATGCATCTAAATATACAGGATGTACAGAGAGTACATAAAAAATACTACATTTGGAAATATTATTAAAAGAGAATGATATAGATATAGTGTGAATTTCGGAACACTGGTGGCGGTATGACGAGCTGAATAACTTCGCGATTGATGGGTACAGGCTGGTATCAGGTTACTGTAGAAACACTTATGCGAGGGGCTGAGTTTATATTTTTGCGAAAAAACGTATTGAAATGCGGAGTTTTGGTAATGTGTTAACTACAGAAAATGACTTCGAGGTTTGCAAACACCTTCAACTTTTTTATTTCAAATAGATTGCTATACTTTCTAGCAATTATGATGATAGCCACCCAAATTATCTTTGCAATGATATGTGGATGTGTGCACTTACGACTGTTAGTTTCTTGACAGTTGCAGCATTTAACATTCTAAGATTTAGTCTGAAAATGGGTAGAGTGCCTCACGCAACTCTTGTGTTACTAATTTATGGACTAACATGTTACTTGTTTTGAGGTTGAACAGCGTGTTAAATACGTCGTGTGTAAATCATCAATCCTTACTGACTATTTTCACGTTTATTTTTAAATCAACCTGTAATATTTTTATGTCAGCAAACTCCTTGTAAAATTGTCTTTAAAATGGTAACAATAACATAGTACTTATTTCTAGTATTTTCAAAGTTATAACCCGTTAATGATATATAGCTATGTGTATAATATGCAATATGCGGGGCATCTATTAGTTGGTTGGCCATGGATTTTAAGAAAATGACTGCAACCAAACGTCAAATCTCTGCTTCAAAATTCCATATTTTATTCTTATAATTTAAGTTCGGCTAGTTAATTATCAATGTCTGCATGTTTGTTAGTAGTTGTTATGTGTTGCATTTACCTTGTTGTCAATTGTATATTATTTGAACATATTATGGTATTTACATATCATATTAGTTGTTTGTTCCCTTTAGTTGTTTTTGCTTTAAAATGATTTTTTCGAAAGAGGTGCTCATAGATATGGTATTTGCTCTTGGCGCTAGCAATAGAAATCCATTTGTAGAGTCAAGAACATGTCATGGAATGTCCCGACCGAAGATCACCGGATAGTAAAACTTTTGAGAATTTGTTGATAAGGTTTCTTCGACGGATTCAGTGAATTACGTCAAACATAGAAGAAGTAAGATTATAGTTACAGAAGATAACGAAGTGACTGTCGTCCACACCATTGTGGAAAATTCGCACGTATCTACAAGGATAATTTAGAAACACAGGTTTGAAGCCACTGCTGCGAAGAGGATTTTAAGCAAACATAAATTTCCCCCTTACAAAATTCAAAATTACGGAGACTTATTACAAACGGATTTTGAAAGGAAACTAGTCTACTGTGCATGACTACTTTTACAATTACTACAAGATATAACTTTTCTAGACCATGAGCTTTTCACAGATGAAGTAACATCTGCTAATTGTGGTATAACAAACAGAAAAAAATGTCCATTATTGTGCAACCCATTTTATATCAACAAAAATAGAGTGTTAACACCTGAGGAGGTATTATAGAAAACACTATTATTGGTCCAGTGTTTTTTAACTATTTATGTTACATATTTATGTTTAAAATAAACAGTTCTGAATCTAATCATGACAAATAACTAATTGACCGGGATGTTACATGTTGAAACTCCATTTTAGAAAAAATAATAAAGTAAAAATAGTTTCAAATATTTTTTATTGTTCACTACAATATTGTTTCACCAAATTTTGGCTTCATCATGTGATGACGGAGGCACCTGAAGTTATTCATGATGACCATTTTGGTAGCGCAGAAGTGTCATTGAGTCAAATAACATGCAATTCCTCGAAAAATTCAATGGATCAATTACTGGTAAACCGAGTGCTCTAATGAACAATCGATTTAACAATACTCCATATCACCCTGAAGAAGAAAGATCTTCGAAATCAACGGCCACCGTTAAATAAATAGCATTAGGTGTGGTGACCAGTGCAGAATATTTGTTAGGCAATAGCTCATTTCGGACATAACAAAGGTATCATCAGCGGGTCTGAGCGGTACTTTGAATACTTGAACGAGCCATTTAAAATGTTGGGGAGTACGGGCAAAATTTTAGAATCAATGTACGCACCAGATACTTCTTTGTAGCACCTGCCACTAAATTTTAAATATGTCGAGATATGAAAAATTCCCAACAAGTTGGGCAAGTCGTCATTTTAATTGTGGGTATACAGGGTGTAACAAAATAAGTGTAAAACATTTCAGGGGGTAATTCCTTAGCGAAAAAGAGATAGGGTCTTTCATATAAAAAAACTTCAATGGAGCATCCCTTGTGAAGATACAGCCCCATAAAGTGGTTACATAAAATTTATTTTACAATTTTTCTCACAAACACTAAAAATGTAATTTATTTCCAATGTAACTTTTTGTCTGATTATTTGTTTACCATTTGAAAATCTATTTCCAATACCTTGTTTCATTCGAAACAAAAAATGTCTCTGGAATTTTTTGCCCAAAAGTAATCAGTTCGCAGCAAAAAATTATTTTACGAACAACTACAGAAATACATCGTCATAAAACGAAAATGTAAAACTAATTTATTTAGTAGGCCGCTAGTAGTGGTATCACGCTGTCAGTTTGTAAATTTTTGAAATTGAATTAATACTTAATTGTGTGTCGTTGTTTTGTTCGTAATTTGTTAATTTAATAATTCACTTGTTATTAAAATGGCATACACAAATGAGGAAATGGCTGATATGCATTACGTTTACGGTCTGTCGCAGGGGAATGGGTTAGAAGCTTCTAGAAGATATGCTGAAATGTATCCTCAACGGCAGCTTCCTTCGCATAGAATATTTGCCCGACTTCATCAACGATTACGAAAATATGGTTCATTCGACAAAAGAACGCAGCATTGTGGTCGCCATCGAGAAGTTATAACAACACATCTTGAAGAAGCAGTACTTAATTTGGTTGAAGAACAACCTACTAGCAGTACTAGAAAGATTGCTTTCGAGTTAAATGTTGATCATATGACGGTATTTCGAATTTTAAAGGAACAACTCTTATACCCTTACCATCTGCAACGAGTACAGGCACTGTTACAGCGAGATTTTCCGAACCGTCTTGAATTTTCCAATTGGATGCTGGAAATGATTAGAAGAAATCCTGACTTTCTGAAGACGATCGAATTCACAGACGAATGTACTTTTTCTCGGGACAAGATAATTAATTTTCATAATAACCACATATGGGCTGATGAAAACCCTCACGCTATTGTACAAGCTAACCATCAAGAACACTTTTCTCTTAACGTGTGGCTCGGAGTTATTGGGGATTATTTAATTGGCCCTCATTTTCTACCTCCTCGATTAAATGGTGAGGCATACACTCAATTTTTAAGAGAAGTGCATCCAGTACTGCTGGAGGAAGTTCCTTTGGGCGTCAGAAGGGATATGTTTTTTATGCATGATGGGGCTCCCGCCCATTTTAGTCAAGCAGCACGTCAGCATTTAACCCAAACATATCCAAATCATTGGATAGGTCGAGGAGGACCACAGAATTGGCCCGCTCGATCCCTGGATCTCAATCCTCTCGATTTCTCTACTTGGGGCCATTTACAGACTTTGGTTTATCCTACTCCTGTTCGCGATGTAGAGGACTTAAGAAACCGCATCATCGATGCGTGCAGGGTAATTAGAGAGAATCCAGGAATATTTGAGCGAATACGTGGCTCAATGCGCCGACGTCTAGACGCATGTGTAATGACTGAAGGTGGACATATTGAACATTTACTATGATTTCTACATGTTTTATGTTTTGTTATTAATAAATTAGTTTTGTTTATTCATCTTTAATCATATGTATTTTGATGCAGGTAGTAACTACAAAATAACAATACTAATCCAGTTCGCATTTATGACGATGTATCTCTGTAGTTGTTCGTAAAATAATTTTTTGCTGCGAACTGATTACTTTTGGGCAAAAAATTCAAGAGACATTTTTTGTTTCGAATGAAACAAGGTATTGGAAATAGATTTTTAAATGGTAAACAAATAATCAGACAAAAAGTTACATTGGAAATAAATTACATTTTTAGTGTTTGTGAGAAAAATTGTAAAACAAATGTTATGTACCCCCTTTATGGGGCTGTATCTTAACAAGGGATGCTCCATTGAAGTTTTTTTATATGAAAGACCCTATCTCTTTTTCGCTAAGGAATCACCCCCTGAAATGTTTTACACTTATTTTGTTACACCCTGTATACTGGTGAAAAATTGTCTATGTTAAGTACAAGGGCTATGGTGAATAGATGTTAACATCGAAATTTAACACAAAGTTCTATGGACTAATCAAAGTCAACTCCTTCAGTTTTTGGACGATGTAAAAGTTGAGAATATTGTGCTGATATTTGGAAAGTCTGACTGCAAACTATAGAGCAATATTTCATTTGTTGTATCATGAGGTAGTAGTCTTTTCAAATTTGATTACCAACTTGTATTAGAGCTACTTTTTAAATGACACTCGTATTTGCATAAATTATTTTGTGGCTGTTCCGACAGAAGTTTTTTGAATAGAAATTTTTAAATTGTTGAAACATCTTTAGTAAAACCTTTATCGAAAAAAAAATGGTAAAGTACCTACCAATACAATAATACAATTCTGTTTATATTTGTACGAAACACAAAGCTTAAGCCTCTATAATGGTAAAAATACGATAGAAGCAATAAATACAGATCTAATAGCATATTCAACGAGCTCTTTCGTAATATGAAAAAGTCCGTTTCAGTTCCGCACCTAATACTATAGCTGACTGTTCCCAACTGATATATACCGGAGTTGCCATCGGGTTGCACTTTAAGCAATAAGTTTCCTGCAAATATTTGTCTTGAAGGAGGAATTTTTAAACCTAGTGCCTTCTTATACATCGGCAGATTCTTACTATATAAGAGAGGCAGTTTAAGAGATTAGTTTGGTTATTTATGTGCCTCGGCCAGGCCTTTCTTCTTCTGAAGAAAGTAAATTGGGGGTGAGTGCTTAAATATTCAACTGTTGGTACGTCTTTATTTATGTATCTACTTGACTTTCAATATGTTTAAATACGTATATTAGCACTTAAATATACGTGTAATATATTATTATGTATATCCTAATAATTATACCAATTTATTTTTAATTAAAAATATAATACTTACTTGTATATACAAAGTAGAAAATGTAGAGTGCCACTTATTTTCAGGCTACATTGATACTGAATGACATCTGGAGCTATTTCCGGGAGATGTGTTAATATATTTTATAGTTAGACAATAATATTTCTAAAGCCAAGATTAGAGATAATGGTTAATCATTTGGAAAGCATTAAAAGTTTAATTTTCAGTGTAAATTTTGAAAAAACATAAATTCTTCACATCCAGCCCTAAAGGCAAATTCCCAACTCATGCATTCTATAAAGATTCAATACAAGTAGAGCTGCATTTGGAACAATTTTGTATAAAAAAATTTGAAATTCTGACCGGAAGTAACACTTTTACCTTTTTGAATGGCAATATCTTTTAACTTATGCATTCCATAAAGGTTTGATATAAGTATGGAAGTATTTAGAGATGGATTTTGGTGTGTTTTTTTATAAAAGATGTTTCATTTTGATCTCTCGCTCTCTCTCGCTCTATCTCTACATAATTATAGAATAGAGTATTAAATATTGCGAAAAGAAAAAATATTTTTTGCAAATATCTCGCAAATTACGCTTTCTATACGAGTATATAAATATAGTATAGTATTTAATACTTTTGATAGGTGTTTTTTTAGTGGTTTAATTATTAAGTTGGCAAAACTGTTTCTAGCGACAACCATTTTCACAATTCACAGCTTTTTTCTGTTTATAACGTATTGCCATTTCAACATGAACATGAACATCGTGGTTCAGTTAGCGAAACTTACCGTGTACTACGACCAATTTATGGTCGACATAACCGACCATTGGACCTCGATTATTAGAGTTGCTGCTGTAAAGCGCAGTGTTGAAGAAGATCCAAATGAGTCTATTTGCCATCGTGCGCAACAACTGGAGCTTTGTCCATCCACTTTATGGAAGATTTAGGAAAAGATCTTGGTTTAGGAGCTTACAAGATCCAACTCGTGCAAGAGTTACAACCGCGTGATCATCATGTCCGTTCTACATTTTGCATGTGGGCCGAAAATAAGATTGCTCTTGACCATCATTTTTACCGCAAAATCTTATTCAGCAACAAAGCTCATTTTTGGTTAAACAAAACTCATTTTTTTTGTTGGCTACGTCAACAACAAAAATTAACAAATTTGGAGTACAATCAGAAGCCATTATTGAGACGCTGTTACACCCACAAAAGGTCACGGTTTGGTGTGATTTATGGGCTGGTGAAACCATTGACCCATATTTCTTCAGAGATAATGCCCGTCAGAACATTACAGTCAATGAAGGGCGCTATAGGTCCATGGAACAACTTTGGTTTCAAGAAGACGATGCAGCATACCACACCGCGCGCGACACAATCAGGTTACTGCAGGAAGCATTCGATGAGCGCATAATTTCACGTAATGATCCTGCGAATTGGCCTCCATGGTCGTGTGATCTCATTCCTATGGATTACTTTCTCTGAGAATATGTGAAGTCGTTGGAATACGTCGATAAACTAAACACACTGGAACACCTGGCAGCCAACATTCTTACAGTTATTGTCGATATATGGCCTCAATTGCTTGAAAAAGTGGTCCAAAATCGGACTTTCAGACTGCGTTTCATTAAAGCCAATCGTGGCTCACATATGCCCGAAATTATATTCAAACAATAATGGCACACAAATTTATTTCTAATAAAGCCAATTGTGTTGATATTACTATGATTTTAAAGTGTTATTTCATTTTCAAGCTCTATACCTCAAAAAAACACCAGTTATATAATAAATAAATCAAGATACTATTTTGCGATCAATGTAAATAGAAATAGAGATTAACAGTGTGTTAATGGAATCTTTAATCAAAAGAGCACTAACTTTATCCTTTTTTTTTAGATCGGGAATCTTAGGATGCTTGTTCATATAAAGCATCTTGTTCAAGGACCCCCAAAAAAGGAAGGTTAATAGAGTTAAAGTCCAAGACGCCGTGGATAATGTTTATCGCCTATCATCCAGATAATTCAACTACGACTCTAATTTAAAATAAAGTAAGTATTTCATATATCGTTTAACTCCGTTTATTAAAACTTAATATTACTCATACTCAAATCATTGCGCTTCAACTGCTTCCAATATATTAAATTCGAGTATACTATCTTTAAAACCACACTTTATATTTTCGATGTTGTTCTTTTGTCATATCAAAGGTCCATGCTAGAACTTTGCTATACTTTTAAAATCTGTTTCTTGAGTAATATTTTGAGAAAGTTTATTACATTTATTTTGTTATACCGGGTGTCTCAGCGGAGTGATAAAGTCCATTATTGGTAGCTAATAATGTAGATAGAAAATAATTTTTAATACAAAAATTGTAGATAATCATAAGCTCTCTTCATTTTTACAGAGGGTTCGACAACGATGAACTAACACAAACTTATGTTTGTTTTAATGGAATGCTATGCATTTTTTTACATTTTATGATAGCCTTTGAAGCGCTGATTAAACTGACATTAACTTGTATGTGTCGATTTTCTGAGATATGGCGATTGTTCGTTAAAAATTGTACAACATTTGAAAAGTTGCAATGAAATAACGATTGATGATGAAATACCTATTATGAGCTCAATTAGTATAGATATCTTTTCAATACGTGAAATTAATGTTTATTTCGACATATCTATCCATGTTCTTTAGAATTACATACCACTCGCTAAAGTTAAAAATTCTAAAAAAGTTAAATGGAACAACCTGTTTATTTATATGTCATTGAAAAGTACTTGAAATTGACTAATTAAAAATGTATACTTTCTAGTGTATGTGGGCGATATTGCAAAAGTTATAGGATATTATACCTGAATAAACTCGATTACGACTTAAAATATGAGTTGCCATGACTTGCACTACGACTATAACTAAAATTAATCGTCTGGTTTACCTAACTTCTATAATACAATACACGATAAACTAAGATGTTGAAATGTATTTCATTTGTCCTATTTTGTGAATAAAATAAACTAATACTCTTATTGTTTATATTTTGCTAGCATTGTAATTATCTACACAATTCTTGTTTTACACATTGCTGTGACCTTCAAATTAAATAAAAATAAGCATGTTAAGAATTAGCTTAGTTGTTAAAAAAGAATATTAATTATTATTTTAAAACGTTTATTTTTAAGTTTTAAGCATTAGACAAGACAGGTAACACAAGGATATAATGGGTTGCCTATATTTAAAGGTAAACTCATATCAAAACAAATATAATTTTTCTTAGTATATTCTTAAGTTGAATAAGTACTAAAAATTAAGTATAAAACAAACACAAAATAAATCTATGCAATCTATATTTTTCTAGAACAGACAAGCGTGAGATGTCGTTTGAATACACAGAAACACAACCTAATTTTTCACAAGGCGTTAGGATAGCTTTAAATATCTTGAATAATGGACCATTATT
Source organism: Amphimallon solstitiale (assembly GCA_963170755.1). Taxonomy (NCBI): domain Eukaryota; kingdom Metazoa; phylum Arthropoda; class Insecta; order Coleoptera; family Scarabaeidae; genus Amphimallon; species Amphimallon solstitiale. Next base: position 115,647,393 of record OY720679.1, read on the forward strand.
TAAAAACAAAGAGGTACTCAAAGTTAACAACAGAGAAAGAGTTATGTTGAAAGATGGAACGGTAAAGAGAATAAATCATTTAAATGCCATTAAATTATATGAGCAAGATCAGATTAGGTATGCTCGAGACGAGAATACAATATTGAATAAGTAAATGTAAATTCAGGCATGCATAATGGTGCCAATTCATGAGAAAGTTATTATAATCATACTTAAAAATATAGCAAATACCTTGAACTTATATCTATGAATAGTAAAAGGATATGAGTCAAAACATTTTTAATACGATATATTCGATGGCAATGTTCTGTATAAATAATAACTGTACGAATACAAAAATACATTTATAAGTGTTTATACGCATAACGCAAGGGCTTCAATAGACTATGGATATGGTCATGTGTGGTTTAAAAACCTACAAAAGAAAAATGCAGTGTCAATATTGTTTACAGCGTTCTGCAAATTAATATACTACCAGAAGAGAGGGCATGGATGGAATTTGAAGACAATGTGACGGAGGCGAGTGGTCTTTGTAGAGCAGGCTCCGTGAAGAAAATTCCAGTTGTGTATAACGTGTTCCCAATACTACCTAATCGGGGTATTCCTTAAACAAAATTAAGGATAATGTTAACAAATGATGAAAAAGGAAATACGTTTATATACAAGTACAATGAGGGATTATATTAAGAAGAAAAAGAAAAAAGGAATATACCTACCGTAGATGAAACATAGCAAGTTCGTGAAAGACTTTTAGTGCTGACATTTTTGTGTATGAACTGTCAAAGACAAGGTGCGCGTATTGGTAACGTGAAGAAAATGAACAAGAAGGATTTCACTATGGGTATTTCAAGAAATCGATGCCAACTTAATATTTAATTTAAGAAGAGAAGCGCTGTGAATTGTCGATAGTCAACTGTCTTGATATATAATCGGAAAACAAGAATCGACTTGTCGAAGATGAAATTTGTATTTGGAGCTAGAAAGACGTAAAATTTTCTAACAAGATAAAATGTTTGATATAGCAAAAATGAGAGTAGGGTTGACACTACTTTACGGCTCACGATTAGTTTATTTGTATTAAGATTTAGAATTCAATTTTTAGTTTAGCTTTTATATTTAAAAATTAATTTCCTTTCAATTAATTTTTTTTGTATTGCTGTTATTTTAAAATGGAGGATATGAATAAGGGAGAATTTGAAAAGATATATGATGAAATAAAGTAAGTTAATAAATAAATGATTCAATTTTGGAAATAATTAGTGGTGCTGTGCGTTTCTAAAGGTACTATGTGAAAATATTTGCTTTTAGTAAGACGTTGAGCATTATTAATTAGATAAATATTATCCTGTTTAGTAATAATAATTTATTTGTTTCTACGAATAATGAAAGGATAGTTAATGGTGCTGGATGCTCTGAGAGTATTATGTACGAATATTTGCTTTCAGTAAATCATTACGCATCATTAATTATTATACTTTATCATTTTGATTTAAAATTTCAAACCAAATAAGTACGAATAAAAAGGGAATGTTTTTGGTGGGCAGGTATTAAGACGCTAGCGGTATTACGTGCGAATGTTTGCAGTTAGTGATTAGTATAGGCCAATTTCCGAGCATTCACGATTGCAAAGTTCTAGATTAACAAGGCACTATGTGAAAATGTATGTTTTTGGTAAAATAGAATCAGCTACATATTAACAAATTACTTATCAAGAATCAAGGTTTTTCTTGTTTTTAAAGGAACAGGATAATTATTTTATGACGATCATCATAGATATATAAGCTTTACACAAACATTATAACCCAAGATGGGTAGACATGTTTTTCTTTTCATTACTTATAAAATAAAAATTGCTATAGATACAGTATAGCAATACTATTTATTTAATAAAAATATAAATATGATTTTTATTTAAAATTTAGATTTTTCTTTTAATTTGTAACTTATCCCAAACAAAACTGAATAAGAGGTATACCAGAAAACGAAGAAGCTAAAATCACTGCAAGAACTCATAAGAAATTTGAAAATATTATGCTGATCAGGAACTAGCTTATGATTAAGACTATAATAATTTTATAATTTAATTATTCAAATTATTGAGGCTACAGCATCATGTTGTGAAACGTATTTATATATGCATTTATCTAACTAATATGTTCTTAATTCTCTTTGGCAACATTCCTGTACATTCGAATGATTTCCATCATATATTTTTATTTTAAATTGGGCAATAAACTAATATAATATGTTGCTAGAATTCTGTTTTGTGCAACAACCGAAAACTAATGTATATTGCTAAAGTTTATTCGTCCAATGTTTTGTAAAAATTGATAAAACTTTTCTTTACATATCCTTGTATTCTTTCGCGCTTTTCTACATGTACACACATACAAATATAACTTCGTATTTTTAACGTATACGGTCAATAAAATTTTATTAACCGAAAGCGGCGACTTAAAGCATTCGATTTTATGTAGCGATAAAAAACATCTTCCGCGTCAGTGACAGCGCAAGAAGTTAAAGAATAATATAAGAGTCGACACCACATTAATTTAACGTCAGTAAAGATAATAAAAAGCAACTGCAGACCACTCGATCTGAAAGCTTCTTTCTGAATTGGCCACTCCGGTGCAGACCCTGCCTCATAACTTATGGATACTGATGACTTCAGCAATGAGCCGCTTTGATACACCAGCACCTTGTTAGTTTCTCGAGCATCCACCACCCGAGAGCGAGGCAGATACGTTCTTGTTAAAATAAATTGGAAGTCGATGGGCTTTGATGTTTTCAGATGTTTACCTTTCTCTTGTGGAAGAGGTGGACGGGGAAGTAGGTTGAGGAAAAACGGACACCCGGCATTTCCCTCATCCCACACCGAGGAAAAACATTTCTTCTTCTTCTTCGTCTCCTGGTACTATATCTCGAGTTCTTTCTTGTTTTTTATCGAGGTTCGTTCAAGCGAAATATTAGATACTTTCTTTTATAAATGTTAGTATGTTATCTTTACTTCTTTGAAAATAATATTGAACATTTTCGTTACGCTGATCTACTCCATATTTATTTTGCTTGTTTACCATTTTCCTTTTATTAAAATAGGCATAGGAAATTTTATAATTGCATCTCCAGTTAATGCAAACAAGCATTGCAGAGTAGATGTTACATTTAAATGAAACAAGACATATGAGTATTATTTTATTGTTAGATTTTCCAGAATTATAAACGCTATCTAATATATAAAAAAAAACAAATTTATAAATTCTCATGCTTTAGCAGTGATATTAAAAATGTCCCCTGTCTCAATACTACAATTTTTATCAGTATTTATTTAAGTCAATTTTGCAATATGTCACAATATTACTCTTTTTACAACATACAAGGTAGAACTAAAAAGTATTGTTACTTGTTTTACAGTACGCCGTCAGATGTAATCAAAAAGCTGCACTTACAGTCATACAAAACATGGACCTTCATATATACAGTCTGTCTTACGTAAAACGCACCACGCTATAAGTCTGCTATTAGTAATCCGATTTCAGTAATTCAAAAATCACATAAGACAGTTGTATAAATATTACAAAATAGTATAATTTATATTTCATTTATTTATTTATATAGTTGGGAAATAATTCTATTTTTTAAAAAAAGTTTAAGTGTGCCGTGGAATACAAAACAATGGAAATTTTAATTAACGTCAAAATAAAACATCGTAACAAATCATAATTATTATAAATATTGCTCAAAATGCTGAATACAAAGCTGACACCTTCTAGTTACCCCAAATGTAGCATTCAAGAATAAACTATTATTCATACTTGTCTCTCGACAAGTATGAATAATTCTCTGTCTAAAAACATGCTCATTCTCGAGGAGTGTTAAATAGACACGGTCTTGAACATAACTCCATAGCCAAAAAACGAGCGGCGTTAGATCAGGTGTACGCGCAGGCCACGAACTGGCCCGTATGCCTCTATCCATTTTTGGCCAAATTTAGCATTCAATCAGTTACCATTTATCCTGACATTATGTGGTGTTGCGCCATCCTGCTGGGAAAACACTCTATTTGACTCTGCAAGAGGTAATTCATCCAAGAATTTGTCCAAATTTTTAATTAGTAGTTGGTGATATTTGTCCTAATTTAGGGTGCCATCAATGAAAAAGGGTTCAATCAATCTGTCACCGAAAATACCACACTACACGTTTATGGTGAATCTGTGTTGTCGATTAGTTTCAACAATAATTCTTGGATTTTGTTGACTCCAATAACGGTGAATATTTCTGTTGAAAATGCCATTATTGCTAGAAGTGCACTCATGGGATTAAATCACGTTTCTGTAGAACAACCCATCTTGACGTAACAAACACAAAATTGGTATCGTCGATTTGGATCGTTTTCATACAAAGTTTGTACTTTTTATGGGATGTACGGCTTAAATGTGTGTAGCTTCGTAATTTCTTTAATTTCGTTCAATTCTTCTAAATTTCTGACAGTCAGAAACTTATCCATCGGGAAAGAGAGCTGCGTAAATACGTACTTCTTGACCAGAATTTTTATACCACTCGAAAACCATATCAGTTAATTGATTGTTGTCCATAATAAAATAAAAATATGATCACAAAATAATAATAAAAATGCAAGAAATAATACAACCAACAATAAATGGAAGCAAAAAAAATTTTTTTCGTAAGATAGGCTGTATATACATATATATAAGTTCTCAATCGACCTCGTTCATTTAGAGAAAAAACATAGCAATACTGCCCAATACACGAATTTAGCACTTACCGACAGTAAAATATATATAACCGAACTAAATTGTAATTGATTTACGTAGTTTTCGGTGCTGTTCTGGTTTTTCTCTAAATGATCGAGCTCTACATATGGGGCGTGCAAGATTGCTAATCTATAACGTTTAAGCAAGTTTAGATAAATAGTTTATCTGAAATTTTCTTTAAAACTAGATTCATGTGAAATGATTCCTCCAGGTAATTGTCACGATATTGCAAGAAGAAAAAATTGCTTGAGGTATTTTAAATAGTAGTCGAACCTTAGAAGAGGCAAAATGAACTAAAAAGATATTTAACGAGATCAGACTCATAAAATGTTCGAAACGAACAGCGGCATGTGTATCATTATAATTAGAAAGCAAACCGGAATATTCTTGTCTTTGACACTGGATTGGTAACAATATGACATTAATTCCATACACAGTATTTATGCTGACAGTGCAGTATTGTTATACGAACTAGCAAAACACGAATCTTTTAGTTTCGATAAATTATAATTCAGTCACTACATATATTATGTCCTCATCAAATAGATAAAAGATAGAAGTAGGATATATTCGTCCTTCTATACATACAAAGAAAAATAAGACCGATATGAGTGTGGACAAACAATATTACAATTCCAAATGTAAAAAAAATTCATTATAGCTGGTGATTTCTTTAATCAATTTAAGATTATAATTTTGTTTACTCCACTCATATTGACGCTTCTTTTGCTTATGATCTGTAAAGCTATAGTATGGTGAAATATACATATTGCTGTGAACTCGCAAGTTTATAAAATAAAAATTTATAGAATAAGAATAGCTTTAGAGATTAGTTTAAGATTAGAAATAAAAATAATATAATTGAGTAAAAATATGCAACAAGAACTACATGAAGGTATACAAAGTTGCATACTCATAGTCAATTTATAAAAGTGATTTTAAAAGAACTATTATTGTTCAAGTAAATAATGAGAAAATACAAAATAAAGTTTATTAAATAAATATGAAACAAAAGATGTAGAATAAAAATTTATTAAATAAAGAATATAAAATAAAGACAAAATAAATATAAGTAATATATTTCTTTTGTAAAAGAATACACAAGATGTATGGTTTATATATCATGAAAAAAATGAAATACGATATGCAAGAGATATAAATGAGTAAATTATTATGATTTATATGCATAAAGCAGTAAAAAATATTATGAAAGTGTTTATGAACTAAATTGTATTAAAAGATAAAATTTACCTTAGCTTATAAATAGACTAAGAAAGGATATAAAAATATATAAACGTAGAAACGATCAGCAATAACATTTTTGTATTTAAAGGTAGCTGACATAAATAAATAAAAAGTATATGTGTTTATGATTTGTTTGTAACACAATGCTTCGGAGACTGGAAATGGACGTGTACGGTTTAATGACCTACAAAAGACAACAATATATATAAAACTTGTGTAAAGTCTATTGCAGATTGATATATTACCAATAGAAAGATCTTGGATAGAGGATAGAGAGGCAGTGGAGAAACAGACGTGTCCTACAGGTACAGGCGGTGCGGGAAGAAAAATAATGGTTATCTCCAACATGTTTCCCATTTTGCCAAGTCGCAATCCGGCTAAAAGAAAAGTGAAATTGACATTAATAAATGGAAAGAAAAAAATATGTATCGAACAATGAACAAGGCAATAGGTTCATTGACGAATACAAAGAAGGATGGTGTTAGCGACAAGAATAAACCTACCTTTGGAAATACTGTGCGAGGCAGAGGGGACCTTTGAGTTGGAAAGTTGTGTTGACGTTTGGTAAATTGTGAACTGTCAGAACAATATGTGTATGTGTGCGTGTATCAAGGCGGCAACATGCGGGCAGCGGTTTCACGGGAAAGTGTATTCCAGTACCAACCTAAATATGGACTAGAGGGCGCAATGGTCAAGATAGTTTTTTCTTTGCCGCTATAAATACGAGAACAAGATTCGACAAGAGGACTTCTGATGACAATTCCGAGAAGGAGACTTCTCATAACACTTCCGAAAGGAAGATCTCTTAAAGAATAAGACGTTTTAGATTGTTACATTGTAGTTTTCATTATTTCTTCATCACGTATAGTCATAGTAGTTTATTTTATTTAATACATTTGAATTCACTTGAAGCGTTCATAATGGACATTCAAAATAAATATTTTGATAGCAAGTAAGTTTATTTTTTTGAAAAGGAAGTTATACAAATTGTTGGACAGACATTGGTTTTTACGTGCAAATGATTAATCAATGTATTGTTGGACAATATAGATAAGTAAATATTTTTTTTATCCTGTAAGGTTTGTTTTAAATACATAAAGTTGGAATTACAACCAAATAGGATCAATGGTGTTGGTCAGTTGGAGAGATGCTACGTGCAAATGAGCATTTTCTTCATCGTATTGTCTAGGCATCATTAATCTCTTTCAAGTTAAGCAAATAATTAATTAAAATTTCACAAGGCAAAGATTAAGAGCTAGATACAACACGTGCAAATGGTTGTCTAAAGCAATTAATTGAAGCCAATACATAAATATAATTACATCGATAAGTATATCAATAAATGTACAATAAAGGTTTACATTTGTTTATTTACAGGATAAATATTTATTTTGTTTGGCAGAATAAATAAATAAATAAAAGATTTACATACATTACAACCGGCATTAGGTATAAATGATATGAGCATTTTTCAATTATGTATCTTGTTTAGAGCATAAAGGTGTGTATATAAAAATTATTTTTGAATCTATAAATTACAAAATAAAAGATATATGATTATGTTGTATAGACATACAGTTTTTCTTTGAACAAAACTATTACCTTTTCCCTATTATGAGCAAGAGCAAAATCATCAGCAAAGGAGAAGGAACCACATACATTGCCAGGACCCACAATAGTCATAAAGTACATGCTCCAACAATATAAGATAAAAAATACAAAACCAATTATAAGTTCTTGGTGTATAAAGAATAATTTTAAGAGTACAGCATGTACAAAAGACTATACCCTACGTGTGGTAATACACACAAATATATGTTGTCACAGCATATAAATTATATGGCGATGCCCAACGTATGGCAATAACATTATTTAAAATAAATATTTATATCCAACCAATGTCCGTGTAAAAACGAAAGAATGTCTTAATTGTTCTAATGGGAAGGTGTGAGGAGATGCTTCCTAAACGTACATGGAATTTTGAGATTAATACTAAGTATTATTCAAAACTGCCTCTCCTTGTCACTTAAATACTTTCATTTAGTATAAGAGCAAACTGAACACGCGTGGTCAGATTGTGCACGTCCATTCTGAATAGAATTTTCTAGTACAAGTATCGCGGGCATCCACTCGTTAGAATTGTATGATAAACATTTAAGGTTGTTAATTATGTTCTGCATGCATGTTAAGCCAACCCGTATCAATCTTTTTTGCGACAAATTTCCTGATACCGTGGATATATCTCAGACAAGCAATCTGAGCTTTCTGTATTCGGAGGCTCGTGGTATTGTCAAGACAGACATGATATATTTCCGAACAGTATGTAAATCGAGACAGTACATATGTGTGACAAAGTAATTTTTTCGTGCTTTCATTTAATATTGATCTTTACGGATATAGCTTTTTCAAATTCATGTATGTTAACTTTATGCAATTAGTCACATTATCATGAAAACGAAAAGACTTATCCAGAGTCAAGCCCAATAATAATGGATTCATGTAATAACAATTTCCCTATTACCAAAGACCACAGTCTGCAATTTAGCAGGATTAATATTCAGTGAGTACCTGAAAGACACGAATCGAAGAGCCTCTAGATCCTCATTTATTCTTTGAATAGGCTCCACTCAGTCCGATGCTCGAAATGAGTAATATACATTGGACATCGTCTGCATACATATGTATTTTAGCATCACGTAAATGATTAATAAGAGATGAAGTGTATAAAGAGTACAAAAGAGACTGAGGTTAGAGCCTTGCGGTACACCCCCAGGTACATAAATATCGCGGCACAAGAGTTTTAGTAATATAATACATAATATCGTTTTGCAAAGCGCCATACTTACCTCTGCTTACGACGAGGGGTAGCGAATGGTCCAATGGACAATATGTAACATTTACACAGTTTTATTATCTTAATGAGTTCTGTGTATGTTTTACTCTTAGGTGCCTATTTGTCTCAGAGCGGAGCTTCATTGTTTGATAAAGTCTTGACTTCTGCAGAGAATAATTATAGTTTTTAATAATTTGTAAATGTATGATAGATAAGTAGTATTTATCACAATGTACGATTGTCAACAAAATATTCATATATATAAATCACAACACAAGTGTAAAAACAACAATAATAACATATCAAAACATAGAGTGTATAAATAAAATCAATGGGACGAAAACGTAACATCGAGGAATTAGAATTTAAAGTTTAAAAATTCTTCTATGGAGTAAAAGGAATTTTCCATCAGTATCTGCTTAACATGCTGATAGTTGGTAGCCAGATGACTCCATTTCAAACGATGGAAAGGAGTAAGGCAGTCGCCAAAGTGTCGAGTCTGGTAATTCTGTATATCAGCGTGTTTCTGTACACAATCATTTCGACGAACATGCAGCAAGCAACTCAGAATGAAAATACTCGACAACGTTAGAATATTATGTTTTTCAATCAAAGTTCTGCATGAGGCTCTCGCAGGTACTTTGTGCCCGTACCGCCTGCTTCTGTAGACGAAATATGATCCCAGTCACGGGCGACGCACCACACGCAAGAATTCCGTATACGGCTCGGGAATGAAAATTTTCAAAATATGCTACTCTGACCGCATCATACGTTGCGATATGCATTACTCGCCGCACGGAATACACGGCCGCCGCCAATTGTTTCCACAGTATGACAAAATGGCAGTCCCACCCCAGGTGAGAAGTAATACTAAGGCTCAGGAATTGAGCCTCTTGTTCATGGTTCATATCTCTCTTGGTAGTAGAACATAGTTGCATAGAGTTTTACCACTGTTTAACTGTAGACCACTCTCCAGCCTCCGCAACAACGTCTTCCATCTCCAACTCCAGGCTGTCGCGTTCTTTATCTTTCAGCAGGAGAGTCGTGTAATCCGCATACATGATCAATCTTGCTTCAGAAATGTTGTATGCTAGATCATTCACATATACCAGAAAAAGCAAGGACACCAAAATAGAACCCTATGGCACTCCTCTAGCGACATGGACCGATCCTGAAACCTGGCCCTTCCGCGACACGATTTGCCGGTGATCTTTAAGATAGGATTCTATTAATTTATTGGTCATTTCTCTGATGCCATATGACTCCAGTTTTCTTAATAGCGTCGCATGTGCCGCACCGTAAAATGCCTTCCCCAGATCCAAACAAGACATCATCACCTCCGCTCCATCATCAAAAGCATCGGCAACATATTCCAACACCTCGACAATAGCTGTTGAGGTGGACCTATTTTCCATAAAGCCATGCTTCATTAATCTGATTCGCAAGTGAATTCTCCCAGATCCGATCGTTTACCAGTGTCTTGTGTAATAATAGTCCATATTGCCTTAGTTTTATTATGGACACTCTGTATGTGATATGCATTAGCTTTTCTCTTCTGCTGAATTACTCTCTCTGCATACTCTTTTTTAGTCCCTGATATAATTTTGCAGTATCAGTATCATTGTGTACGTCTTTTATTACTGACAGCGCACCCAGTTTTGTAGATCACATGTAAACCAAGTTAATAGGGATAATTTCATATTATTACCTACTTTAAGTTCTTTCTCAGGGATTGTGTGGTCAAGAATAGCCAAAATATTTTTATGAAAAGCTGAAAAAGCTTTCTGAGAACCGTCCAAATTGTAAACAAAATTCCAGTTTGTCTCATTCAATCTCTGTGCAAATAGGTATGTATTAAACTCGTTTATCTGTTTCGTTTTTCTTACTTGTTTCATTTCATTCTTGTGTCTAACGATTTTTATTCTTACCATTTCTCCATGATGGTCAGAGATATGTGGGTTCACTGTTAATTGATCAAGTGCTTCTTCATTAATAAACACATTATCAATGCAGGTCTCTGTCAATGCAGTCTTACGCGATGGCTCGGAGAACACGGCATTCATTTTATTGGATAGAAATAAATCCAGCACGTCGTCCCTAGCTCTGGAATAAGCTAGAAAGTTAACATTATAATCCCCGTAAAAATTATTATTATTATAGTTATTGTAATGCCAATAATTATGTATACGACCAGAATAAGTATACAATTTTTTCATTTCTTATTTTTATAGATATCTGGCTTTACAATATTTGAATCCAAGAGTGTATCATATTAAATTATCACATTAATTGTTAAAATGAAGTTTTCTGCTATCATAGTTGAACTCACCGAAATTGCTTGAAGGAATTCCGTATTTGTAGCAGCATCACATAGTAAAGGGACTTATTTTTTTCAATTTCGTCGAAAATGTGGATCACTAGTTTGATATAAAAAAAAATCACGCAAAACAATTTTAACGGTGTTAGTGATTCTAAGACTGCCATCCATCCAGTTTAACATGACAACGATACGCATTTATGTGGTAATGTTATTTGGTAAATATTTCAATTACACGGTCCCAGCAGATATAACAGAAGGACCTCGACTTCGAAACTACTATCATCATATTTATACCCCAATACAAGCAGTCATCTCTTTGACCGTCCATTTCTGTCCCGAAGCTATAAAAACATATATATGTGATATATTTTCGTCGCAAGTTTTGCTATCCCCAAGCTTGGACGCGCACTCAATATATCCTTATTTCGGACGATTTTATGTGTTTATTATACCGCAGCAAGGTTCATAACGGCGACTCGGATTTGCTAGACTGTAAATTCTACAAAAGTTCCTTTTATGTAACTCTGAAAGAGCCATCGTGCCAAGCCATATCGTAGAGCACGGTAACGCATCACTACAGAATATAACATTTTTATTAAATTATTTTGGCGTCTTTATTAAAACTTTCGTTTAGTATATGTATATTTTATCACTACAAGATGGTTTTGTCATTGTTAAAAGTTGTAATGAAATTTCCAAAGTGTTTCGAAAGTAATTCAAACTGGATATTTTCCTTTTGCATGTTTTAAAAATAAATATGCAATTTTACCGTAATTTAACCAAAAGCATTTATTCAACATTTCTAAACAATAGGATTATACAGGGTTAACTCATACATAACAACATGCAAATACAATAATATGCATAAGTTGGTTGAAACACGTCAGAAAAGATATTTATACATATAATTACAAGATAATAGTAGATTAGCATAATAATAATCTCAACAAATATAATCTGTTAAAGTAATAACTGTTCAAGGAAATAACTTTCTAAAAATTCGCGAAAATTGTTGGGCTATATATTGAGAAAGAGATTAAAGTTTTTAAGTTTTTAAAAGTAATTTTTTGAGGAAGTTTATTAGATAATTTTATGCTTAGGACGGACATGCTAAGTCTGTGTATTGGATTGTATAGTTTATTTCAAATTATAAGAATATAACTTTGAACGGCTCTAATGCTTTTATTGCACCACCTTCTATGCCGATTCTGGGAAATTTTCCCAAAGAAGTATACTACGTTTTAGTTTGGAAATAAATACCCTATAGTAAATAGTCATGAGAACTGGTTATTCGTGATAACTATTTAGAACGTTCATGCAGTAAGGGATTTTATTTAATTACTTTACTACTTCTTTAAGATAAGGAATCCAGCTCATATTTTCATCAATAATTATTTTGTAAGGTTGAGAAATTTTTAGCAACTGTTAAAAGTGAATTATGGTGAGCGTAATCAGTATGTGAGGTATTCAGTACCAATTTACACAGATCTATAATGTAAATATTATATGACAGAGGACCAAACACACTTCGCTAAGGCAAGCCTTATGTTGTAATTTTCGCATCTGTTTTCACAATGTTTCCATTAGCAACGGCTTTTAATACTTGTTTTTTGTCCTGTAAATGTGATTGTACCAGCTTCGACGTAGTACCTTTAATGCCGCGTCACTGTAGTTTTAGTAAAAGTTTATAATGACTAATGTAGTAACCAGTCGATACTGAGACCTGAAGATACTATAGTTGCAGAAAATACTTGCCTGAAATGGGATTATTTCAAGATGAATCCACGTACAGATCGTTCGATAAGGAAAACGAAACATCTTCTTATATTACCATCGAATACGAAGCCTTGACTTGTATGATCTTCTCAAACCAGTGAACCCAAAGCAGTCATTCCCAAACTAAGATCTGGTTAGTAAGCTGATAGAGTCAGATACAATAAGCCCTTTCTCCAATAATTCATAATCCTATTAATATTATAAACAATATAAATAACACATAAAAAAATAATTACATAAACAGCATCATGCTTCCTCATTATTTAATAATAATAATAATAATATTTATTAGTTCATGTGACCATAAACATGATATAGAACAAGTCAATGATGTAACTATAAATATAAAAATTAAATAATACAAACATTTTGTTCCGGTGCCTTTCGGTATGGGATACGTCATCATATCATTTATACATAAAAAAAACAAGCATAACATTGTACATATCAAAAAAACTAGTATTACAGTTTGATTACATGGAGGAGTCTTTGAGGTACTCATCCAAAAAGACCTTTTAAAAGCAGAAGTTTTTTAATATCATTTCTAAACCTCCTGTATGTCATCACTTTTATATTTGTTGGGTAATTTATTGTATACTCTTATAGACACATTGGACTTTTCTCACTTAAAACTGATCTGTGCCTTGGTATCGCTAATAGTAGGCTATTACGTGTACTATATGTATGAAAGCTGCTCAATTTAGTACAGCTGTTTTCATTTTTCTTTGCATATAACAATAACTGAAATAAGTAAAAACAGGGCAGCGTCATTATGTGCATCCGTATAAATATATTTCTACAACTTGTTCGTCAAGAGCAATTGTACAATAAGAAATGAGTTAGTGGAAATTTGAGAAATAAAACATTTTAATCAAAAAGTAATTTAACTTTCCCATCAATCTATTAAATAGGTAACACAATAAAGCCAAAGTCTTAGATAATTCTCCAATATGTTGAGTCCAACTGCGGTTTGCAATCAACCCTTACCCCGAAAAATGTCGTGGCATCCACCTGAGGAATACTCATCCCCTTTATAGCGACATAACGGGAGGAGTCTCTTTCCGTCTTTGATCAACTTGATAATTCCAACTTAATATCTTACAAACCATTAAGAAACATCACTATTGTGTCAGCTGTACATCGTCCTTGCCTAAACCAAACTGAGACGGATTCAAAATGTTACACCTTTCTAAAAATAAAATTAATCTTTTTGCGATAGCCTTTTCCAATACTTTGGAGAAAACACTTAAAACAGATAACGGACGATAGTTATTGATTACTAAACTTGATCCTCCTTTCAGCAGAGAACTAATCCCAGTAATCTTAAACTCTGTGTAAAATCTACCTTCTTTAAATGAGTTATTTATTATAGTGGTCAACCTAACTCCTGAATGCATTGCTTTAATATCTATCTACTAATACTATCATATCCAAAGGAATCAGTATGTTTGAGATTATTTACAATCTTAGTTACCTGATATTCATCAACTGGATCAAGAAAAAACGAATTTGTATTGACCACAATATTTGGACCATCAAAAATAGGCCTCCCCTGCAAAGGCAGTTTATCTATTACTGTATTAAAAAATTATTGAAAATGTTTGCTAAAGTTTTTGAGTCATTAACGATTTGATCCTCAACAATTAATGAGTAATTATGTAAATTTGATTTATTCTTAGTGTTCTTATTAATTATCTGCCATGCTGCCCTCGATGAGTTAGACTCAGTTTGAAAAGCTGTGTTATTGTGCATTATTTTCACTTGTTTGATCACGCCTTTAAAAATAAATTTATACTTACGAAAATATAAAATATAAAATATAAAATATAAAATATAAAATATAAAATATAAAATATAAAATATAAAATATAAAATATAAAATATAAAATATAAAATATAAAATATAAAATATAAAATATAAAATATAAAATATAAAATATAAAATATAAAATATAAAATATAAAATATAAAATATAAAATATAAAATATAAAATATAAAATATAAAATATAAAATATAAAATATAAAATATAAAATATAAAATATAAAATATAAAATATAAAATATAAAATATAAAATATAAAATATAAAATATAAAATATAAAATATAAAATATAAAATATAAAATATAAAATATAAAATATAAAGTATAATATATAATATTACATCCACCGATTAGATTATAATTGTTTATGTATTAAGTTACAAAAAGAGTGTCAAAAATATGGATCACTCAGTTTATTTACCAAGTTAAAAGTAATAAACAGTAAATTGTTAAGCATATAATGCAAGATTAAAGATATCTAAGTACTCTAAAATGTCCTACGCGACTTAAAAGCTGTTTGGAATTTTTTTTTCGGTGTGCTGTCTTTTACTGCTTTTCTATATAATAAATAAGTAATTTAAAACCCGACCAACAATTTTTCCTCTTAGTAAAACTACAAAATACGTATTACTAAATCATTGTTTGTATATATTATATGAAAATATATTTATGTTACGGTATTCTAAAAATGGGTTAGAGCAAGTGCTTTTACTAGAAAAATAATAATCTAGTATTTATGCCGCATAAATATTTCATGAATAATATTAACTTTCACATTTTGTATAAGGCTTTATGCATATGATATAAGAAAACGTAAATCGAATGCTCTATTTTCATATGACATATATTATGAGTATAAAAAGAAAAAACACTGGAAATAATGTTGTTTATGTACTTTTGCAAATGCAGCGCAAACTGTTTTTCATTTATAAGTTTCAAGGCCATCACGCGCTCGTAACGTATTAACTTATATGTGTCTTGCGTGACTTCTCATTCAGATTTTTTAGTAAAATATGTTGTTCTACAAAACTGTTCGTTATATATCTTGATTGTAAGAAGAAAAAAGAAATATCAAGAAACACCTTCTAGTGATATAGAACATGCAAATACGAAAGGCATTAATATCTGTTATTAAGAGAGATTTAGATTGAAAATTTTCATATGGGTTATAAGATTGTTAGTACAGCATATAATACATAGGTAGATACGTGTATGAAGAGCATTTCTGTTTGTAATGAGTATGTTCCATAAATACCATTCGCTTTCCATCATTTTGTAGTACTTTGGTATTTAATATCTTTCTGGGGAAGTCCAAATGAGCTTTGCATGACAAATCAGAAAACCATTAAGATTTAGGAAATAATTAAAAATAATATAATATTTATACAATCCGAAGTAAACTGTCAAAAAATGCACAAAACAAGGTTAAAAATAACCACAAGATGTAAACTTATTTATCCGAGGTTATGTAGTATTTCAGTGTCCCACTGTATGTAATTTTGTCTTTGGATTTAGCCTGATAGTACATATTCAACCTAATTAAAATCTTTTTAAATATCGAGATACACAATGTCAAGCTTATCTCTACTTTCCATAACTTTAGAAACAAACTGAGTGAAGCAACTCAACTCAGAAATAATGGATCGATTTTCAAAAATATATGCTGAAAAGGATAATTAATAGTTGTTAAGTATTTCCAGTGTTTAATTTTGGACTATTACTCCTAAACAATTTTCGGGCTTCCACGATGGCGTCATTTATTTCTGAGCCCCGTCTGTCACGTTATTTATCACTCAGTAGGAGAGGGTCGTGCCGTCAGCATACAATATCAGTTTTGCTTTAGAAATGTCGTCTGCAAAGTTATTTACATACACTAGAAAAAGCAATGACCCCAAAGTAGAACCCTTTGGTACCCCTCTAGTCGCATAGACCTACCCTAAAACATGACCCCTCCACGACAGAATTTGCAGACGACCTTCAACGAAGGATAATTTTAAATTATTCACTATTCTCTTATTATTATGACTCTAGTTTTTTAATAGCCTCGCATGTTCCACGCAGTCAATGCCTTCCTCAGATCTAAACAGGTCAGAAATTTCTCCTCTTTTTCATCAAAACCGCTTGCCACATATTCCAACACCTCGACAATACCTGTTGAAAAGAGCCTATTTCCAGAGAGGCGAGTCTGGATAATATTTAACTTTCGAAAATATTCCATTAATTTGGTTTAAATCATCGCCTCTAGTATCTGAGAGATTGCGGGTAGTATAAAGACAGGTCCATAATTGTCCATCTGCTCCGTATCATCACTATCATAATGACATGACTATTCCCTTATTCCCTGTCATAATGACATGACTATTCCCTTCTTCATTACGACAAGGAAACATTCAAATTCTATTCATTTGCTAAATAGTAGTGAGTGAACTTTTCCCTCCGTTTTTGGAGAGAAAAAAACTAAAGTTAGATAATTCGAATCCCTGCTACAACAAGCCTTGAGAATCACGATTTGGACTTTTGAGAGTTTATTTTCCAATGTTCGCGAAGAAATTATTATGTTGGTTCGCTATGAAAAAGGTCAACTGTCCACCCAGACCCGCCTCTCTGGATAAGAGGAATTAAGAGCTGTCTTTTGCAGTGGGATTACGGGAAATTTCCGGTCGACGGAGCGTGTGCAAAGATATTTGCCGCTGTAGAGAAGCGTGCAAAAATCGACACCCAGGCGTGATGAAAAAATTCGGAAAAACGGCGTTCATAATGAAAAATTCATGTGAAACACGTTAAAAGTCGTAATAAATGTCAGGGATGCCACGCGCACGGTAAATTTACAAAAGTTTCACTTTGACGAACACATTCACGCCATCTATGTTTACCGTGCCGAAAAAGGCTCCGGATCCAAAGGAACGGACTTTACCGCGATGACGAGTTGGCGATAACATCGTGAATTCAAACGCATTTCAGATTTTGACAGGTGCACGGAAAAGTGTCATTTTTTGTGATGTTTCGATCGATATTTTCTAATAACGATAAATCATCACACGTAAGTAAGTAAGAACTGACATTTAGAAGACAGGCACGAGCCTGTCGTAAAGTAAGGTGGAAAGAATTAACGCCAGAAAGTGAATATAACATTTAAAAATTACAGTCTTGAACGTTTGCAGGTTCAAAAGAAAAGCAAATATATAGATCGAGAAAATCAAACACAAAAGCACAAAAGAATATACTAAAGGACATTAATTTCATCGAACACTAGTTTAGTATTTATACGACGAAACGTAAACTAAATATAAAAAAAATATAAAGAAGATATGCATATCTTTAATTCTTCTCTATGCAAACTTTAATTTCACGTAGCCGAATAAATACATCAAAGTAAAACAGTTGATAAAGTTTTAAATGTACTACATCCTTTATAATAACAAAAAACTCTAAACATCCGACTGAAGTTTAATTTTCGACGACAGTCCTACGAAAAACGAGGAATCAATGTTAATTCGTGATGACACTTGCCCAAGAACGACAGAACTATTGAACACGACCGTGTCGGTCGTGCAATACATTGACAGCATTAATTACTGAAGATATCATAATGATTTAGAGAGTGCTGTCGAATACGAAAAAAATAGAGAAAGATTAATCTAAATAGTCACTTTCATCGACCAATTGTCAAGTTTGAACATCAGAAAGCCGACAAATGTTGGACAGTCTGGGAATGAAATAGGCAATTATTTAGCTGATTACAAGAAAACAATATCTAAGGGACCAAATGGGATTGATATTTTCGATTTTTTATAAATAAAAGCTATAAATTTATGAATTGCGGTAACTTCTGTCAAACATTTATATGGACGCGAATAAACAGTCATAGCATGGATGGCAAAGAAATGACAAAATGCAGGTTCAAGTTTGATATTTTACTGAAATGAGATAGCTATAAGCTATGTATTTTTGTTACTACCAATTATTACTGTTGTATTGTTCTTTTGTGTATGTATTTGTTTGATAACGAGGGCTCTAATATCTGATAAAATACCTCCCATTCTTCTCTCACTATTGCTATAAATTGTCAATAAAATTAAAGTGTACTATCACATGTAATGTAAGTATAAAATAATAATAACGAGTTTTTTAATATTTTAAAAATGGTCCTTAATGCAAAAAAAAATATTACACACAAGCACTACATTTACTTATCCCAACAATATCAATCAATTTAACAATTAGATATCTCAATAGATTTTTGAAGTTTGTATTAACGAATAAACGTCAACTAACTTTTGCCAGTTTGTGTAAAATCTTTAATTAGACGTACATACAGGGCGTGTCAATAGTTTAGCAAATCGGACATTATAAAAAGCATCATGGCAATACTCGCGTTTTACAGGATGTTGTAATAAAGCTGTAAGCGGTAGCAAAAGAGGCGGATTCAAGCTCGAAGAAATGGAAAAATTCAACTAGTCGATATAATTTCGTAACACTATCCTTGCGTACGTTTGTTATTACTGATACAGCATCCAGTCTTCTCTTTATTTGTTGTAGATCATATGTAAACCAAGTTAATAGAAATAATTTCATATTATTATCTATTTCAAATTCTTGCTCAAAGTTTGCTTCATGAAGAATATCCAAAATAGTCTCACGAAAGCTGAAGAATATTTCTGAGGGCAGTCCAAATTGTAAATAAAATATCAGTTCATATCATTCAATCTCTGTGAAAATAAGTATGTTATTCATCTCATTATCTTTTCGTTTTTTTTTATTTGTTTTATTTTAATCGCGTAGTTATGATTCTTATATTTTTACCACTTGTCCGTGATGGTCGGACATGGATAGGTTTACAGCTTATTTATCAACTGCTTCTCCATTAATTAACATATTATCAATGCAGGTCTCTGCAAGTTTTTTGTGTTGTTCGGAAAACACTGCATTCAACACATGGGGTTGAAATAAATCTACCATGTTGCCCCGATTTCGGAATTCACTAAAAACTTTATATTATAATCCTCTACAAAAATTATCATTTATTATTTATTACTGAAGTGTTAATTCCATTCTTTCCAGAAACACCTCCATCGTACCTGAAAGAGACCTATTTAATGATATTATAACCTTCTTTAAATTATTTACAGCTACTCCCGAGATTTCTATTTCACGCTATACTTACAATTCTGCTATTTGTGTTATCCCCTGCATTTCAGTAGCTTTAATACTATAGCATAACCACCGTGCTTGCATATTTTTCTACAGAGATGCAATACCAAGATAAAAATCCAACATGTTGAGATAGCCTATCGCTTAGTAAGACATTCAATGTTCCGTCAAACAGAAAATAACAATATCAAACTCTTTATTTAAATCCTATCAATAATGACAGTTTACTTATTTTGTAACTATTTTCACAAAAATGATTTTGTTTGTCTTGTAATATTCTTTTTACGTATTAATTATCCGTTCTCCAACGTTAAAAAAAAGGTTTATTTTTATACTGTTTGGTCACAGTGCGGGTTTTTAATTGCTTCTAATTGTTCGTTGTGGATTGTCGGCATTAAAAATAGGTGTTTTTCTGGTATAAGCGTCTTTAAAGTAGCTATAAAACGATTAACATAATAGCTTGAGAATATACGTTAAAAAACAGATATTATAGTATTACTCCCTTTCCGTTTAATGAAAGCGCAAAAAAATATATATTGTAATACTAATTATAAAAACTGCAGCTTCAAAGTTCAGCACGTGCTATACACAGGTATTGTACATAGTGTAGATATATTTCTAAAAAATGACATTCTTATAAACGCATATACTTTACTTTTATACATTTCCTTAATATTTTTATGTTTAATATTGCAAAATACTTTCTTTTCATATTACTTTACGCTAGCGTATCCACGGAAAGTAAAGAAGTACACCATTCTTTCATTGATAAATTTAATAATCCGAAGCTTTCGAAAGCTTCTTCGGCGCTTGTGTTTCTCCTTATTCGCGTTTATTTCTTCGAGGAAACTTTCAAGAAGCAGTAAGAGTGTAAAGTAAACAGTTAAAAAGTCCACTAAGTACCCTTATTTTACTTGTAAATATCCCTATATGTCCGAAGAAGGCGCGCTAAAGCTCTTTATGAAATCGGGATTATGCAGATTCAAAATAACTTTTCTTTTAATGCTTTACATTTTCGAGTGCTTCTCCAAATAAAATTTATTTCCCTTCGCTTATTTTAATAAATAAATACACTTTGATCAATGATTTAAGATTAAGTTACGCAGGTACAAAAACATATATTTGTAGTTCGCACTTTGTTTTTGTAAATAATTAAAAATTTAATCTAAAATTATCTTTCATTACTGATATTACTAAAACAAAACAGTCTTAAAAAATAAATATATGTAATAAAAAAAAACACGTATTTTTAATCAAGAACATAACGATTTTAAAAATGTTCTTCATCAATAAATTTATAATCTAAAGTTAAAAATACATAATAAAAGTCTAACTTAATATTAGGAAGCGTAAAGTGTCATAATAAAGAAAATAAGAAAACTGCCAGCAATAGCCTGCCAATATTAAGCTCTAAAGTTGAAGAAGGATAAGGTACAAAAATTGGTAAGAGGTGACAAACAAGTACTATATTGTTTCGTTTATACCGTAGTCGACAAATTTTAATTTCCGTTTACAGCTCTATACTAGCTATCTATCCCATGCAGAAGATGACCTTATAATATGCAGCGATGCCTGCTTTCCAACAGTGGTGAGAGAAACAACGCAGTCGGGGGATTTTCACATTTGATAGCAAACGTTTGCCGAGTGTACTTGGCAGCCTCGCTATATGTTTGTCTTTGCTTCATTTCGCCGTGCTCTTCTACTTTTGTACCAGAAATTAAAATTTGTCGACTACGGTATGTCCTAAATAACCTATAAACAAAACATTTTTAGAAAACAAAAAAAAGTATATTATGGAAATGGATTTTGGGCATCTCTGCTGAGTTGAAGTGATCAAAAAAAAAAACAGCTCAAATAATATATAGAATAGTATGAAATAAACTCAAGAAATGACGAATAAGAAACATTACGATGCAGAAAACAATAATATAGGGTGTCTGTAATTAACTTACGCATTATGATTTAGAAATTATCATGTTATTAAATCGACAAGTTGGAAACGTCTTCCTTTATTTGTTCTACCGCTAGAGTCGTCCTTAAATATTTAATTCACATAATTTTATATCTATACGATCATTCTTACCGGGAACTGTAACACTGCCAAAATGATGAAATAGCACTAATTACTTGTAATATCGAATTAATATTCTATTAAAGTTAATTACATATGCAGGTCAATTTAAAATCACTACTAATGTCAAATTTGACAATTTAGTTTAAGTCGAAGCTGAGGTGGAAATTGCAAAACGTAGAAATCACCAAAACGCAAATGGCGACAACGTAAATCAACTATAGAGACATTATACTAAAACTACAAAAAATACAGTAGAGTTGGTTTGGCCATGTAATGTAGAATGACTATAATAGACTTAAAGAAAGAGGTTTTGAAGAAGAGGAAGACTTAGGAGAAGAGCAAATATAACATTTTCGGAAAAAATGGGAGAAACATTAATGGAAATGAAGCGACTAGTACTGCACTGGAAGGAAGGAATAAGACAGAAACTAAAAATACTAATTCAAAACTTTGGTAAATATAAGATGTCTTTGAATGAGTGCAAGAAGTATAATTTTAGATAGATATTGACCATTCTCTAGATGGCCCAAAAATTACTATTTGCAAGATGTTGGCATTTTGTCGAATTTTTATGGGAATGATTAAAACATAATTATTTTATCCATAATAACTTTATTATGGATAATTCTTTCCCTGCCGGAGGTGACATATAACATAGACAAGTTATCAGCAAGTTCTATGTCAAGGTATGTGTAACGGTTGTAGTCTATTCTGTAAACTCCATCGTCCTGAACTGTACTAAAAAAATTTCTAAATATTTTTCTTTTAAACCTCAGCAGCGCTTATTCTTCTTTTACTGTATACACATTATAGATTTTAGTTTTTGTATTGTACATTTTATTTTCTACAGTTAAATGGCGTTGATTTGTAGATTTCTGGTCGTTTTATGTTATTGTGAGCTTAAATAGGTCAACTTACTTATACAAGGTGTGTATAAATTGGCGGACCCACTACACGTGGCGACATTCTTGGTCAAATTTTGAGTTAAAAGTCCTAATCCTAAAACGATGTATCAGGCTTCTTTTGTCTTCAGAATGAATTTGAAAGAAACATACATTTGGCAACATTGAACACGCATGTGCTAGTTATAATCTTCGGAACATTTTTACACGTCGCGTCGGCGCGTCGTCATGTGAACAGACAACGAGAAACAAACGAAAGAAAATTGGTTTGTTAGATTACATATTTATTACGAAAATATTACAAAGTTTAAAAAATTTTTGATAATATTGACTAATTTTTGTTCATCTTCTTGATAGAAATCAATGTAATTATTACCTACATAATTGTTCGAATTGAAATCCATCAGTTTGTAGACATAGCTGCAATCTTTGTGGTATCGTTTGTACTATTCGCTCAAGTCTTTCTGGTGTGATTTCTAATACTGCGGCTTCAATTCGGGCTCTAATTTCGTCAGCGTCCTGTGGAGGTGTAGCGTAAACTTTACCTTTAATGAAACCCCAAACAAAAAAATCTAATGGATTGAGATCGGGGGATCTCGCAGGCCACAAAAGGGGACCGCCACGACCAATCCATCTGTCTGGGAAGTGTTCAGTCAACCAGTCTCTTATATTACGAGTAAAGTGCGCAGGAGCTCCATCATGCATGTAAATCATATTACGGCGTACGTTCAGCGGTATCTCATCAATAACTTGTTCTAAAACATTTAAATATTCACCGGCATCTAGGCGATTTGGTAAGTAAATTGGTCCAACTACCCTGTGGTTTATTAGACCCAGCCAAACGTTAACAGAAAACCTTCTTTGGTGAGCGTATTCGCGAAATTCATGTGGATTTTCATCTGCCCAATGATGAAAATTATGAGTATTAAACACACCTTCTCTGGTAAACATGCACTCATCACTCCAAAGAATACGTCTTTAAAAGTCACCTTCTGCCTGAATTCTATTTAAGATTGTATTGCAATAATTGATTCGAAATCAGTTATCATTTCCGTAAAGAGGCTGAACTTTAGAAACATAGTATGGATGAAGCAAGTTTTCTCGTAGAACCAAATGACAGTCTTATTACTGGGAATATTTAGTGTAGAAGCTAATTGACGGGTACTCGCAGAGAGATCTTCCTGTATTGTGGCTAGAACTTGCTCTTCTAGTTGCACGGTACGCCTTTGCCTTGGTCGACCCACGTTCGCATTTCTTGGAATAAACGAACCTGTTTCACGAAGTCGTTGGTCCAGCCTTCGAAATACATTTTTACTTGGATGCCTCCGATTTGGAAAACGCACTCGATATTCCTGCCCTGCCATGCTAGCATTTTCACGACAGAAACCGTATATCATGTACATATCGGCATATTCGTTGAACGTAAAATTCATAATAAACAAACAGAACAACTAGTAAACACGAAAACCCGAAAACTGATTAAAACTATACAAATAAACACGAAAAATAAGCAAGTCGAATGAAATAGGTAGATTACAAAGTGTCAAAATTTGACAGTAGTAATGTATTTGACTAGAACAACATTAGGCTGTCTACTTATTGTTTTACAACGTTGTCAGATGTGTTTTTCGTCAAAATTATTTAATAAACAAATATTAAAAACAAAATTTAAAATCAAAAAGAAAACTTTAATGAAAGGATAATAACAACAATTCTTCTTTCTTCTAAATTGTAGCTCTTTCTGACAACAAATATCAAGTAATAATGCTTATTTCAAGACTGAAAGTCCGAACTTTAGGAACCTCGTGGAAAGATATGGAGCATGGTACAACATTTTCGTATTAGGATTTTGGACTCCGAATTTAACGAAGAACATCGCCGCGCGTAGTGGGTCCGCCAATTTATACACAGCTTGTATATTTATGTCTCCTAATTGAAGTTTTTTTCCTTCTTCCTGCATTTGTTCAGAAGCCATCATCTGAATTTGCCATTATTGCCTCGTAGGCCTATATTTTTCACTAATGTCTAGTAAAGCTCTATTTATATTATTTAATGCTTTCTTCTATATTAATATCTGCAATTCTTCTGCTCATTTTATGAATATCCAATTGCAATTTATACCCTACCATCACTCATTCATGCCATAAGTCACTCGGGCACTCGGGGAGGTTTGTGTCAGAAAAGATGAACCTGTTCACTACCTCTTAGGACGCTGTTAATAATCCGACAACAAACTTTCGTTTTTTGATTGTTACAAAAGTGTAAATAGCTGAATATTATAGTATTTTTTGAAGCTGACTTCAAATAAATGTATGTCTTTTTTTCATGAGGCATCGTTTTTTTTATAATTACCATCTGTTGTTATAAAAAAAAGGAAGTGTGGTAATAAATAACATAACAATACGAGGGCACATTGAAAACTAATGCCTCCATGGTTGTAATTTTATTAGCAATAATTTTGGGATTTTACATGCAGAATATGAGTAAAGTAAACAATGTATTATGTATTTAATACTTGCTAATTTGCAATAACAATTATTTATTTTGGTTTCTAAGAGAATATTAATTTGCAATTTCATCTATACATGAAATTGTATGCAGTTTGATGAATATTTAATTTATAAGCCAGGAGTACATACTTAGCACACACTTATTTTTCCTTTAAAATAAAATGGCTACAGGTTGCTAATATATTCATCAAAGTATCGTTTATTTCTTCATATGGTTTACATATAAATGCGAAATAATAGTTAAACTGTCCTTTACGCACTGACATATTCACTTCTCCATATAATCGCCATTAATGGCAATACATTTACGCCAACGTACTGCGAGTTTTGCAAGCCCGTCATGAAAAAAGTCTCACGGCACCATTTCCGCACCTCCGTTATCACCTCTGCATCCGAAGAGAAACGCTTGCCCTCGAGATGTTCCTTAAACTTCGGAAAGAGTAAAAAGTCACAGGGCGAAAGATCGGCGCAATAAGGTGGATGAAGTAAAACGTCATGAAACCCAAGCTCCGAGGCGGAGCGTTGTCATGATGCAGAATTGGCACTTTGTCTGGACGAACCCTACGCAGCCGCCGCTTCAGATTTCTTAGGGTGTTAACATGTGATAGGGCAGCCACGTTCCAAAAATTCAATGTGAACGATACCATCGTAATCCCAGAAGACGGTAATCATCACTTTCACGGCAGGCGAAAGTGCTTTGAATTTTTTTCGGTTGTAGCGAAACTTTATTCCTGTACTCGGTTGGACTGATGTTTCATTTCATGGTCGTAATGGTGTGCCCACCACTCGTCACCGGTTACAATTCTGTGGAGAAAAACATCACCTTCTGCTTCATATAGAGTCAAGAGTTGTTCGCAAATTTGTTTCCGATTGACTTTCATTTTATCAGTAAGCCTTGGGGGAACCCAACATACGCATACTCTCCTATACTGCAGCACATTGCAGATAATGTGATGTACTCTTTCTTATGAAATACCCACCCTGTTAGCAATGTCACTTTGTTTACACCGTCGATTCTCACAAACCAGTTCATTCACGAGAACCACCTGCCTTTCAACACACGCAGACACTGGTCGGCCACTGCGTGCCCGATTTTGGACATACTTTTCACCAGGATTTACGTCTTTCACAGTCTTGACCCACCTCTTAACAGTACTCACATCAATACACGCATGACGGTGCGCGGTACTCAACTTTAGATAGATGTCAATGGGCTACACCCTCGATAGTAAGAAATTCAATGACAGATCGTTGCTTTCACCGCACATCCATACCGGTCGCCATGTTTAGAACTGTCGTGCCCATACGCAATGTTGTTGAAAATCTCCACTAGAGGAACTTCTTTAGAAATGCTTAAGGTAAATGGCAGACTACTTTTGACACGGTCTTGCTCATTATTATAAAAGTTATTACTAGGGAGGCATTCAATATGCCCTCATACCTGGAAACTCTTATCTGTCTAAAATTTGCTTCCTTTAATTTTCTAGTTTAGTTTGCTATAAGTATATTAGATTTGAGATTTTAGCATCAGTCGACCAGCATTATTGGGCCCATATTCCCTGATAGCATATTTTAATAATAGATATTTCGTTGTGAAAACGTTTTCCATGTTCATCATTCAGAGCAATAGAATGGTAAATTCAGATGATAATATACTAAGTGAATCTTTATTGACATATTACGTCCAAGTGCTTTATAGTGTCTAAGAAGCTCAGTTTACAACTTTTCTAAATGATTTTTACTCAGCAACCTCACAGTCATTTAAAATTTACTATGAGTTCAATATCATTCAACAGCTTCCTTGTTGCCGTCCAACAAATACAGCTTGTTGGTCTAGGACATTTGTGCACGGTTACTTGGACGCGGCTATTTAGGCGCGGAGCTACTTGCTCAAGGAGATTTGGGTCAAAATATTTGGGCAAGAAGAAATCAAACGCATGTTATTAATGTTATTATGGCCCCTTAAAAATGTAATAACATTCTTACTATTTAAGCCGGCAACGTGATTGTGTTGATAATTGTGAACTTCAACCTTTTTATCCCTATATTAGCCTACATAGATTTTTTAAAGTAGGCTCGTTTCATGAAAATAAATGCTCGTAAACAACATACCTGTCCAGTTGATTATTCTATCAGTGTTTCTGTATAAACCTTGAAAGTCCATATCAGTCAGGTATACCAACCAAAGGTGGAGAGATTCGTCCTAAGCAACCTCCACCTGCGCCACCAAGTAATACTTCTTCGCTTCCAGCTAATACACCAAGACGCGATAGTTTACCTCCACTATCCCCACAACCAGAGACAATGTCACCGCCAAACGGTATTCTTGCTCATATTGTTCGACAGAATAGCCAGTCTTGATCGAATAGTCCGCATTCCCACCCAACCTACTCCAAAACCAGAGCTTCCACCACCATCTCCAGTACCGAAACAGCCACCCTCATGAAGGCATTAATAGCCACCAATTAAAAATCACAAGATACTTTTGCGGTATATATTCGGCTAAAGACGTTTTAGGAGATCGATAATTTTGAGATATGTTCCCGTTTGTTTATTCAAGAAAAGTGCATAAGCTGTGTGATGAAATCCGCCAAATCTTTTATTTGTTATATTACCTACCTACCTAGAAGTAAAGTAAACCATTCAACAGTCAATGTTTTCTTTTTCGATCAATTTTTTGTTAAGACAATAATTCTTCATATATCTGCAGTCCGACTGCTACTAGACGCAACAAGATGTTGTATAACCAAGTAACAATGCATTTTCATCTCTCAACAAATGTGACACATATTTCTTTCATACTGATCATATCCGGTTTTATGTTCAAAAACGTATACTGAAAAATAAGTCTTCAGATTTCGAATTAGTACGCTAACATATCAAATTCCGGAAATATTGAACAAAGTTCCTCTTAATCAATGTAATTTGTTCTAAACCTGTTGAAATTTATTACACCTGTACATAGTAATATATGAAAAATTACTACTAGTATTAAATATTTATTTCTATATTAACAAAAATATATTGTCAGTACTTTAGAAAATATCTTTGTTGCTTTTTGTCTAACTTCTATATGAAAGTTTCGAAACAAAACATTATAAAACATAATATATTGCTAAAAAACAAACAAAGTGATAAAATTATTTTCACATAAAGTGAATAATTTCACCAATTAAACTATTAAACCCTAGTTTTGTCAGCGTGCGTCACATGTTCAGTAATATAACGTTTATTATTGCCGGCAAATAACGAGATAATTTGACGCGGTTATAATTACCGACCGGAAGGAAACGCGAGTAAAAACCGCCCGGAGATTCATCTCGGATACATTTCATTAAAATAATTTAGCATAATTTTAAAACGGTCAGTGGTTTTGGACACATCGCAGTCTACAAATATCCCAGCAGGTTTTTTTATTCGTATACCGTGTTTACTTGTGCATGTATGTAGTTGTATATGTGTGTGTTAAACCGCGTGTATGGACGTTAAAGCAATGAAAACTGAAAAACAAGATTCTAAAAATATACAAACTCTATTTACAATGATTATATTTTGTTAATTACTCTTGTAGCATTTACCGCTACTGATCTAGCATATTTACTGGGTATAATAATATGCAATACAGTATCAAAATAAATAAACAAAAAATGTTTGCTTATGGTAGCCAATATTTTCAATGTTCAATTCTACCTTAACTGGTAGATCATTTTTTTATATATACTAAAAGCTCACAATGTCAACACGAGACAAAAGACGGGCGAAAGTAGCGATTTGGGAAGCGAATGATCTGAAAATCTGGCCTATTTACGGCGGGAAAAAAAGTGCCACGCTACGGGGACTGCGGTCCCATGTACCGTAGACCATTTTTCATGCGTCCGTTGAGAAAGTAAACTCCCCATAAAAAAATTTTTGAAAATTTTCGGAAGTGTATAAAATCAAAGCATTCTCCCATAAGGAGGACGTGTAAAGTAATAAATTTACACTAGGATTCAAGAAAGATGATCCCTGCTTTACTACTCAATACGAGTAATAATTCTATCAAAGAATTATGTCTACATCTAAATAAGAAATAATATCTACTTGTATAACAAGGATAACATAAGCGAATGCATGTGTTTCCAGTGCGATGAAAGCACGACATACGATTTATGGAATTTATTTGAGCAAGACAAGGACGGAGTGATTACATGCGCTGTATTATTTCATACATTTCTGTTTAGCGTTTTGACACAGCTTGGCTTTGACATTGACGCTTTGACATTTCTAGTAGTTTGATTTCGTTTCACAATTCGTTTATTTGATGTAAATAAATTGTATTTATTGTTTGTTTTGTACCCACGTTATTTCTTAATAAAGTTCTATTATCATTACCATTTTGGCATATGTTTAATATAGTACATTAAAAGACTATTGAGTTTATATTACATATTTTTAATGAATGATAAAGTTGACTATCTAATTATAAATAATCTAAAATTAGATTGATTGAAAACGTAGTTTATCAACATTATAATCCCATAAACCCATCTTATTTCTCGGCTACACTGCACTGACAAGAACCAAGTAGTTCGAAACACGTGTCTGCAGTTGAATTTTCAGCGAAATTACCCCATGAAATTCTGTACATGTATTATTTCAAGATTCGCATTGCTTTTTTCTTTATTTTATATCCTATGGGTTCAGATGGCACGCAAGTGAACAATGTCTACCTCCCGGCCACGTTTGGATATATCCTCAATATCAACAACATTCTGGCTGAAGCCTCTGTCTCAATGTTGTCCCATTTTATTCCTTGGCTACACTACTCTGACGAGAACCAAGTAGTTTGAAACAAGTGCCCGCAGTTGCATTTTCAGCGGAGTTACCCCATGAAATTCTTTACGTGTGTGAGCGCGCGTGCGCGCGCGTGTGTGTGCGTGCTTGCCTGTTTCTGTGTGTGTATGTGTGTGTACATGAACATTTGTATTTCGCTATTCGCATGTTTAATGTTATTTATATTTGCCATTTACAAACGTTTTTATTAATCAGTTTTCTTATTCCTTCACCTGTATATGTTCTTTTAACATATTTCATACTTCTATCTATCTATTTTCTTATTTAACTCGAATTTGACATGTCAAGAATTTGATGACCAATAAAAACACTCCTTCACTCTCGGGTACGCAAATCATGGAGATTGTCAAATTTGGCAAATGAAATAAAAAGAAATATTAAATATTTAAGAATATAAATAAGATATTTAAAACTAAATATTTGTTCTCGTAGATAGTTGAGAGAAAACGTCTTAGGTTTTCGTTGCACTAGCGCGGCCTTTAACAAAAAAATGAGGTGTGGTCACCACACGACTTTCTTATACGTATGATATAGTGTTACTTCCGGTCCGAATTTTGAAATTTCATTTATACAAAAAATATTCCAAATCCAACTCTAAATACTTTTGTACTCTTCATAAATATACATAGAATGCATAATTTACGACATATTTGCAAAAAATAGTTATTCGGTAAGAGTAAAAGTGATAGTACTTCCGGTCCGAAATTTGAAATTTTTTTTATACAAAAGATATTGGAAATTAAGTTCTAAATATTTTTATATTCGTAGCGTACCTGTCTAAAAAACATGACTTGCAAAATATTTGCAAGAAACTGATTTTCGATAAGAGTAAAAGACCTACTTTCGGTAGGAATTTCGAAAAACCTTTTTAATAAAATTGTTCACAATTTCAATTTTAAGTACAATTTCAATTTTAAGTACACGAAATATTTGCAAAATTCGATTTTTTCACCGAAGTAAACTACTACTTCCGGTCTGCTGATTTTGCTCGATATCTAATCAGTTCTCAAGAGGGAGATTATATTCGTAAATACAAAATTTGGAATTGATATCTGTAGCGGTTTGACCGCTATCGCGGTCACACACACACAGACACAGACAGACAGACATTTTTTAAAAACCACTTTTTTGGTATCAGGGGACTTCAAAACGTGGACATCTGCAAAAATCTCGAGGTCGAAAATTTTCATCATCACAATAGGTACTTCCTTATACTACGTATAAGAAAGTAAAAATAGGATTTTCTTTTAATAAAAAACATATAGCAAAAGCAAATTTTGTCTCCTGCATGCGATTCTTTTTAAGATGTACTTTAATTCTTAAAGTTAATGCATATTATAATAGTATTTTCGTTCTAGAAGAAATATTGCAATCAAAATTTACTTGTTCTACCAATCGACAAGAAATCGAGAACTTTATTATAGAATAAATAAGTTCATTACTTGTACACAAATATCCTCGCAATTTACTTTATAATAAATATATATTATTTTCTTTTGCAGATTTGTGTATCCACATCTCTTGCGTAGACGCCACACGAGAGGTGTTTACCTTACGCTTACGTGGAATATAACTGCGTCGCCAGGAGCTTCTCAAATCCAGGATAACATGCCGAAATTCCCTCTTCAGAATATTTATAGAAAAGGCTACGCCCCAAAAAAATGTTTTTCATTCCATTCCAAATCGTATATATTTTCATAAATTTCTTTCGTATGTGCGACTTATAAACTCATCTCCACACATGAAAATATAACAAATACAAAAAAATCTATATTCAGGGATTTGTATTTATTGAAGTCAAAATTCCACAAAAAAATATTGCCAGATACTGCTATATATGCCTAGCTCATTAAATTTAATTTTACAGATTATTTATTAATTAATTAAGAGGTCAATAAAAACGAAACTTTAAAGTCAAATTTGTTTGGTAAAGAATCGCATATATAAGAATTTGTTCGTGTAGACTTGAATCACTACATTATTAATAATAATAACTTTACCTTGAAATGTACATATTATATTACATAAGACATAAGATTTATGAATGCCAAAAAGAAACAATAAAGAAACTTGTTATTCCATAAACAATTATATCTTATCATGAGTTTCTAGTTCAACATTAGCAGGTGTAATATTAAATTAGACAATTTTCCCAGCGTGAAAAAATTATTAAAAAAAATATAATATTTGCTGTAAACACTGACAATATCAGTTTGCAAAATTTCATCTAAAAGGATTGCCTCATGTAGGATTGGAACGTTGTACATAGATCTTGAGATCGCCGGTTCTGCGATTTACCATTAAGCTACGGAAGAAATGTATGTATGTGTGAGTTCTCTAAAGATCTTGAATTATGTTAAAGAACTAATGACAAATATGATTTGTATATGGATGGCGGGTTATTTCATAAAATAAAATATTTTTTTCCGAATATGCAAAGATTATTGAAAATGTTAATCGTCCCAACTAACACTGATAATATTTCATTTGCATTAGCATGGTTTGAGTGAGAATACAGCTTTATCAAAGTCTATGTCGTTTCACGAGTTACTTAGCCTGAAGTTAGTATTCTTCAGACTAAATAACATAGAAGAGAAGTTTCTCCGACCGCCCGCGCCGCCTAGAGTCTAGCGACCTGAAATGCTTCTTCCAGTGTGTCTTTGCATTCAAGATGCTTTTGATATGATTTACGGCATAAATTCCCGTATTTTAAAAGTATTCCTTTTATAATTCGAGAAACATGCATGAAATTGGTTTTATAGTATATACCTGACAGTAACACACAGAAAGAAAAATTGGATGTGGGCACCACACGACCTTCTTATATGTTTGTGCGTTCCGAATTATTCAAAATTAAGCCCTTAATACTTTCATACTCTAAATACATCTGTTTAGAAAGCATAACTTACAAATATTTGCCAAAAAAAAACTATATTTCAATGAGATTAAAACACATTCCTCCGGTAGGAATTTCGAAAAACTTTCTTAAAAAAAACACTTTTGAATACATGACGAAATATTGGTTCCTTTGATTTTTTCATTGAAGTAAACCTACTATATTCGGTTTGCCGAAAAGGGAGATTATACTTGTTATTGATGAATTTAGCAGTTTGGTCGTAATCGTGGTCAAAGAAAGAGAGAGAGAGAGAGAGAACAGAATTTTGAGGTCGAAAATGTTCATTGTCACAATTTTCCCTTATACCACGAATAAGAAAGTTTATAAGTTACAGCTAAGTGACTTTGCGCAGTAGGAGTCACAAATAACGAAGAAAGACGGTAAGAACCGACCAGACAATATACGGTAAACAATACCAGTAATATATAAATACATGAGTTAAGGTAAGTGTGTGAATATTCAGAAGAATGTTTTACATTTTATACGGCATGATTCAGATGAAAATAATTCCAAAGAAGATCGTTTCTAAACCAATGCTGGGTTTAAAGTAGCCTTTCGTGAGACAAAATAATTTCTAATGTTTCATGTTTATATATCACGTGACATAAAGTCTCTCCCATCGCATTAAGAGTGTTTGTGTTAACTGTTGTCAGTTTTGACACTTTTATTTATTAGGAGCCATTTAAATACTATTAATTTTTTTTCTAATTACGTCAAAATTCCTAACGTGTACGTGCAAAAAACAAGTAAAGGGACTTCGTCAGAAAATAACCTGCAGCAAGCTATATATGCTACCATGACGGCTTATCCATATCTTATGCAACCAAACAATTGAATATTCTAGAGCCCACCTTGAGAAACACATTAAAAACAGTGTTCGAAAAAAGAACGATGGGTCTAGATTCATAACTAGGCGAAAAGAAATAGCTCGCTCATATTAAAAACCTTCAGAGCTCTAAATTCACACAACACAGCCTGATGTACGGAGCCTGGCATAAAATTTAACGGAATGATTGGGCAAGAAACATACTTTTTATTAAGAAAAGAAGATATCTGGTAAAGTAGTAGGGTTTTCTTATTTTATGCAGAGACATGCTGAGTTAAGTATCCGGATAATTCAGGAAATAAGCAAATAAGCAAAGCTAGAACGAAGGAATGAATCGCGCCTAAGTTTAAAGTTATTGCACTCAATTGAAATTCTAACGGAGTATGATGTTTTGGAAAGCCCAGCATATATATAGAACTATGACAGGATAGGACTTCAGTTAAACACCTGATCTGGAAACAGCGCAAATATTGCCAAGTCATATTACTCATTACCTCCAACCTTTAGAGCGGGTTATATTTAAACCTTTCAAATCATATTTCAAATTCTTTCATTTAAGTTTATATATTTTCACCCCTATGTCTATCTAGGTGATGTATGTGTTTCTGTATATCTTAAAGAAAAGCACTACAGTGTTTTTGTTTAGTATCAAGCCACAAACTCCAAGTTAGTTTCTTTCTGTATATCTTGTATATATAACATCTTAAAGGAGACTTTAATCAGTTACTATTTATGATGTGTGCACTACATACATAATGTAACGAGTTTTTCAATAGCTATCTCCGAACTTTAACAGATTATCGCTCTGACGTTTCAAAAGGCACCGCGGTCATTCTTCGACGTTAGTGTTTTGACATAATCGCCATTTTACCATGGAGCTTTATACCATTCAACAACGCGTCTAAATTGTCAAAGTTTATTATAAAATTTCGTGCTCCTCATTGCCAAATTTTTCGGGAACTACGAAATATTTACGGCCGAATGATCGTCCAACCGAGCGAATTATTACGAAATTTGATCAAAGGGTTCTGTTGGTGATTGAGCCAGTGGCGGCTGGTGAGCGCCTTTTGGCGGTGCAGTTGCGTTAACGGGACTGGTTCGTTTGTTGTCGGTGATATGCTCGACATCTGGGAGTACATCGCCGATAATGGGCGAGTCGGTCTTGTCTGTGTGGTTGCTCACGCCCGGAGCCGCCACTGGATTGAGCATTCCCTGTACTACGTCGAAACGCGCGGTAAATCAAGAATATAGCTGCTGTTGTTAAATGTGTGGCTGAAAACCAAAACCTCTCGATTTCTCTTCGCGCACAAGGTGTTGGAATTTTTGCCACCTTAACTAAGCGAATTTTGCTAAAAGACTTTTGCATTCATCCATGTAAGATGCAAATGGCACAAGAACTGAATTCCCAAGACCACCATGCTCGTTGTACGTTCGCTACTTGGGCTCTGGAACAGTCGAAAACGATCCAAATTTTGGCGAAAAAATTATTTTCAGATATCTGGTTGAACGGCTTCGTGAACAAGCAACGTTGTCGCATTGAGGAGACAGTATTCCACAGCTGAATCATGAGTATCCATTGCATCCGGAACTGTTTGATGTGGATTTTGGTCAGGTGGCGTCATTGGGTCATATACTTTCGTAACGAGAATGGCCAGACGGTGAGTGACAATGACGAACGATATCAGGTCATGATAACTTTTTGTGGCCTCAATTAGGTAACATGGACCTGGACGAGATGTGGTTCCAACAGGATAGAGTAACCTGTTACACATCGGGCATTAGATTGGAGTTGTTGCAAGAAAAGTTTCAAAACCGCGTTATTTCTAGAAGAAGCGATGTGGAATGGTCGCCAAGATTGTGCGATTTAACCATAGACTTTTTTCTCTAGGGCTACGTTAAATCACTGGTTTATGGCAACACACTAAGGACATTGACAACTGGAGAACAACATCATTCAAGCCATTGATGAGATCTAGCCGGACTTATGCAACACAATCATTCAAAATTGGACCTCTCGGATCAAGTCCCGTAAGCGAAGTCGCGGGGACCGTTTAAATAATAATCGTTTTAATACATAATGGTATTGAATGTTCTATAATCCACAATAAATGTTTCCGTCATATCTCACACACAACTGTTTTTATTCAATTTTAAAGTTCAGACACGCTTAATAAAAAACTCCGTATATCTAATTAATAAAAAAAATTTTTCTAAAAGTAAGATGTTTCATTCCGATAGATACAAACAACAAATTTACACATTAATTATATGCGGAATAAAATTTTACAAGTGTTAAATTCTGGTAGTATAGATATATGTCATGTCCGTCCAAAATACTGCATGGGAACATGCCAAATAGACCCAACTTTTCATTTTCAAAGACAGCCCGAAATTTCATTGGATTGTGATTCTTCTCTATTAAATGGTTTTCGCTATATATTAATTATAGTTATGGAGCAATCAGACAAAAGCAGATAAATCCATTTTTCATAAAAAATGAGATGAATATGACCCATTAGTAATGGGGGTCAGATAAATCCATTGGTGAAGTCAGAATCAAGCTAAATGGAATGTATCCTATTGAAAAGCAGACTTAAAAAGTAGACAATCATGCGAAAACAGATAAATCCGTTGAAATATACTTTAACTTTAGGTTTCAACGAAAACAGGATAAATCCAGTTAAATTCGATGTAGAATATTACATGTGTAGATGGCTCTGACTGCGTTAATCAGCTGTTTCTGTTAGTTGCATCGACGCACTTTTAGCTGTCAAGTTGTTAGATTTTCTTTAGCGACTGTTTATCCGTTGAATTCTTAGATTTGATCTCGGTGACTCCAGTATTTGACCAAAAAATGGAAGAACCAGGAGGAATTGATATTTCTGTGCAAGAAGGTAATAATTTTATTTATTTTATAATAATCTATCTACATACAAAACTGCTTTCTTCAACAGGCAGTCGAGAAAGTCGGACTAAAATTCCGCAAACTCCTTTTAAGCGAAAATTACTGAAAGAAAAGAAGTATGTCGATAAAGATCCTTTGTTGGCAAATTTTAAACGACCTTGTAATCACGACGGGAAAAGTTATAAGTGCAACAAAATTCGATTGAGCGACATTAAGGTTATTCGGAAGACATTTTATTGTATTCCTGATAAAATCACACAGGATGTGAAACTTTGTCATATCATGGGGGTTTGTTCAGTAATGAGAAATCGCTCTGTCAGAAACGAACCGAAAGCTCGTTCTATTAATATCACTTACCATCTAAAAAAATAAAGAAAATAAGTTGATTAAAGTCTGCCAAACGTTTTTACCATGGTTTTGGGGATTACCAAAAATCGCATTAATACTATCGCAAAAACCATTCATGAAGGGAAATCACCTAAAGAAAATCGTGGTGGCGATAAAATTTCTAAAAAATCAGAACATAAAAAACATAGCATCAGGAAATTTATTGGAAAACTAAGAGGAATAGAGAGCCATTACAATCGGTCAAAATCTCAAAGAGTTTATTTGCCTGCTAATTTAAGCATTGCAAAACTACATAAAATTTATAATTCGAAGTGTTAAGAAAACAGTAAAAGTAGCTTGTCCATCTTCTCAAGAATTTTCTGTTGAGAATTTAATATAAGATACAGTTCACCTGCAACAGATTGTTGTTCATTGTGTACTCGTCTCAACCATAACATCAAGATGGAAAAAGATGCAAAGAAAAAATTACATTATGATTGAACTAAGAATCCATAAAAAGAGATCTACAGCTTTTTACGAGTTGGCCAAAGAAAAACCCCAAATTCAATAACACTTTGTTTTGACATGCAACAGGTACAACCTCTACCACGTACCTCCATTTCCCACGCCTTTTTCTCGCATCAAGTAAGTTTCTACGTTTTTTGCTGCGATGGAATGATCTCTAAGTCTCCAACCTTCTATACATGGACAGAAGTTCTAGCCGGAAGAGGCTCAGTTGAAATTAGTTCTGCACTCCTAAGTTATCTGGATTCTTTAGAATATGATGATATAAGAGTGGTGAGATTATTCTGCGATTATTGTAGAGGGTAGAATAAGAATTCACATGTTATTCACGCTCTCAGTTACTGGCTCAAGCTAAAGTCTCCCCCTGGATTTCAGGAAATTCAAATCACATACCCAGTCAGAGGTCATAGTTTTATGCCCGCTGACATGGTTTTTGGGCGGGTAGAAAAGACATTACGCAAAAATACGACTCTTATCAAAAAAGAAGAGTATTTTAAAATATATTCTGAATTTGGAAATATAAAACAACTTGGTGTTGACTGGAAGCTGTACGATATTAAAAGTTTACAAGATAATCTGAAAAAAGTCGAAGGTATGTCTGACTACAAGCGAATATTCATACAAAAGGAAACAGATAATAGAGGAATAAATACTATAAAGGTACAATGCTACCAGAACTTTAGATTTATTAGTATGACTGAAACGCCACGGAATTTGCTCAAATTAATATTCTGAATAAAATTTAATATATTTTCTAAGATTTAGGTTATAGCTTTTGTTACGTTTTCTACAAAAATAATATATTTAAGTTTGGGAGCTATCTTCTGTTATATTATCAAAATATTAATAAAATTACTAATCAATTTTCTTTAACAATCTATTTTCGAGTTGTTTCACGCGTCAAGTATAAACTCTCTTTTTCAATTCAAGCAAAACCAGATATGACGAACTCAATCAAGCAAAACAAGACAAATCCACTTTATTTTTGTCAAAAACTTATCATGCGTACGGTAAAAAACCGTGAAATTTACATTTTGGTGGTGCTTTATTCAGCTTCATTGAATGAATAAGTTATTTTCTGTTTAAATGTCATGGAATTATAAATATAGGTTTATGTCGTATATCTAAAAACTGTTTCGAACGGATTTATCTGCTTTTGTCTGATTGCTCCACAGATAATGTACTATTATGAGTTTGCTAGATGCTTGTACTTAACAGATACCTTTTATTAATGGCCACTTTTGAAACCCCCTGCATGTCTCTGTTAAATATGGGCAATATTATAATAAGAGAATGCTTATCAAATAAATATTTATCTAAGTAAAATTGTTTTAATAATTGTTTATAAATACATACAAGTATCTATGCGCTTAGCAGTATTATACAGAACGTTTTTTACGAGTCCAGCGCTTCGCCGTAATATTTCTCTAAACATTTTATTGGAAAACGTCGGCAGTAGACACAAAACCCGACCCGCTGTGTGTGCTGTGCGAAAATGATGAGCAGGATAAAGAAAAGACGTACTAAGTTATGATAAGTATACATTTTATACGGAGATACTACTTGGTGTTGATGTGCTGAATTCATACATGTGAATGTGCGGCTTATCTAGGGTTTTAGAGCCTGAGCGGCTTTTCTATATTTTTACAGCATCTTGCTACCTTTGACTGCTCCGTTCCATTTGATCGGATCGCTGCGACGAGGCTCTTGCCTACATATACGAACCGAAGTCGCTTTTGCTGCCTGTGTGATTCTACACACAGCAACAGGGGAATAATATCATAGAAACTCACGCGCTGTTTTATAAACAGTTTTATTCCTCTCCATCTGATATATGTTTATAATATAAATCTATACAGGTAAGAACATTATACTTAAAATATACTAATTTTATATTTAGTTTGTGCATTGTTATGAAACGTTATTGTTAGGAAATTATTACTCTACAATCCTTCTGTAAATGTTGATCTCTAATTGATAGAGATTGGTTTTTTCATGTTGCTAAGAAAATGATGTTGAACATTAAAGTTCCTATGTCATTGGTAAAAAGGAATATGTACAATAATTTTAAATTTAAAAAATCGTAAAATAATATTATTAAAATAAACTAAATCTGTCGGTGTCTACTCAGTATCAGTCATTTATTGTATATCTATGATACTTACTTGGGGTAATTAATCAGAATCCGTATCTCAAAACTTTTATGCAGTTTCCATTTCAAAAGCGATGATAAAAGAGATCACATTATTATTCATGATAGTGCGAGCAAAATATAGTCGCAGAAAATAGACAAAGCAGATACTTTAATATTCATATTGCTTGGTAGCTGTACTACAACTTAGTCAACCAATTTTTATCATTCAACAGTAGCCATAGGAGGATTTATGTTGCGTTTAAAATGCATTTAATTTTTAATCAAATCATTTTTTTGGAATTATATTCTCTTTATGATCTGTAATAACTTTAAATTTAAAGAATTGTAAAATAATATTATTAAAATAAACTAAATCTGTCGGTGTCTACTCAGTATCAGTCATTTAGTGTATATCTACTTAGTTGGGGTAATTAATCAGAATCCGTATCTCAAAACTTTTATGCAGTTTCCATTTCAAAAGCGATGATAAAAGAGATCACATTATTATTCATGATAGTGTGAGCAAAATATAGTCGCAGAAAATAGACAAAGCAGATACTTTAATATTCATATTGCATGGTAGCTGTACTAAAACTTAGTCAACCAATTTTTATCATTCAACAGTATCCATAGGAGGATTTATGTCGCTTTTAAAAAGCATTTAATTTTTAATCAAATCATTTTTTTGGAATTATATTTTCGTTATGATCTGTAACGGGTCAAAAATCACAGGCTTAATTATTTTTATTTTTAGTTAACTATTATTATTATTCTTAGTTTAATTAGTACAAGTTTGATTTGTTTAAAAATTAATAATAATATCTTTTGTATATTTTGGTATAGTAGCGTCATCTATCGCTTAAGTACATTCGCTATTAGGTCGATAAGCAGTTATTGGTATGGTATCCGTAATTTATTAGATTAACCCTATTTGACTTCATATTATCTTAATTTGGTTGTTATTTTCTTCTTAATATTTTTTACAATTTATATTGTATTCAAATTTAATTAATCTAGGCTTGGTTAGAATATTTTCTTTAAGTTGATATTGTTCTACCTTACCGGCTTTTCACTTCGTTGATTGTCATTTTGATACCTCGAGTATAAGTCATGGCGCATTTCCGTTTTTGATCTTAATCAAGTATCATCGTGTGAGTAAAATCTCTGAACCAACATTTAATAATTTTGGTAGATTAATATTTCTAAAAGCATCGTGTTTAACGGAGTATTTTGTCTGACTAGTTTCTTTATGGAAGAGAATTGCGATTGTAATTTTGGGTTTGTTGGTGAAGCAATTTTTCCTATTTAACGACATGTAATGGAATTAAATGGGATTTAAAACCACATAGTGTTGGCCTATGGTTATATGACATAATATATGATTATTCGTATGTACTTTGGAGGAATATAAGAGTATATGTTAGGTATTTATTTATGAATTAATCTAAATTTGTCAATAGTTTATTTTTCTGTAGAACTAATTATTCTCTCTATTCAGGAAAAACTTGTAACCTAAAACTTGTGACTTAAAACTTGTGACCTAAAACTTGTGACTTTGAAACTTGAGACGTAATGTGTGACATAGGTCCACAATTGTATATTGGAATTGTCTATGAAACCATCAGGAGATTGAATGGATTAAGTTTCCGCTGGGAAACTTAATCCATTCACTTCTTTATTGTTTATGCGCTACCCTGAACCTTGATTAATTGTGCTAATTAATCTAACAGCTTCGTGAGAAATAAGTCGCTGCGGGAGGAGCTAATTAATCTAGCAGGTGCGTCAGCAATCAATCGTTGGCCATACGGCAATACGCTAGCCGTAGCAATGTTATCAACTTCTTAGCGACATATGCCTGACAAGCAAGATATAATACTATAAAATTATCAGCGCTAATTTAAAACGTATCAATCGCAAATGGCTATTAATATTTTATGATGCTGAAAAATAAGTTTGTGAAACAAATTCACTAGCCTTTATATTTCTTTAACATGAAATAAATCCATGAAACATCCATGGAAGTGTTTCACCGATTTCATTTTTCTGGCTAAACTGTTTTGATAAAAATAACGCTTCGTTCTTTTTTGATTAAATTGAAATTGCTTACATGGATCTTTTTGAATGATTTCTGTGGCATTTGGTTATTTATACATAAAGCAAGAGTATTGCATAGATCTATGTGTTCTTATACAATAAGGGCTACTTGATTTTATATATTATTATATTAAAACATAGGGAGAGTGGGGAGGCTTGGAACAGTTGTATTTTTACACTCTATAAGTTTATGTGCTATTTGTTATAAAATGTCTGTCCCATAGAATAAGGTAAATTTGCAAAATTATTATCTTCCTTCAGTTTACAGTAATATAGTGCAAACTCATTCTGTGAGTATGAAGGGACCAACTACGCAGAAACAGCATTTATTGCAAAGATAAATCACAATAACTACCAAACTATATTTTATTTCTCAATAGAAACAAAGTCTTTCATTACAAGCCAAACAAAATTTATCTGATAAAATTTATATCAAAGAACATTATGTACATCACTCAGAGGCATGCCCATATAATGTGGTACTGTATTTTATATACACTTTATCACGACGATGTCACCCCTTTTGACAGTTCCGACATCAAAATCAAACTGATGATCCACCTAGATCATTTTTATCGAAGCCATCAGAAAACTCTCGAAAAGCTAATGAGCACTCACTGTCTGACGATATCTCCCATCAAAATATTCTTTGAAACTTGAACCTTCTTTGAATCTGAGGCCAGTCATATTTTTTTTATCTGTTAGCAGTGCGTTCTTCTTTGATGTACTCTTAAATATACAAGTTTTTATTTCTTTCCCCACACTTGTTAGT
The DNA here is from genome assembly GCA_963170755.1 of Amphimallon solstitiale. NCBI lineage: Eukaryota > Metazoa > Arthropoda > Insecta > Coleoptera > Scarabaeidae > Amphimallon > Amphimallon solstitiale. The sequence goes on from OY720679.1 coordinate 115,690,112, forward strand.
TTCTCTTCAAGTTTGGTTAAACAACCCGTCTTCAAGTTTGGTTAAACAAATCTAAAGGACAGTTCACTTGTGATATAAGGTGACATAAGGCATTGATTATTGTACTAGGGTTAGGACAGTTACTACAGACATTAGAAAATCAGAATCAAAAAATATATTTAGTTCAAATTGCCACATACCGGTTTTCTGGAAAGCTTTCACAAGTTATTGGTTGCAAAAAAAAAGTCTCTCACTTTGAACTTAAAATATCCATAGTTAAAGGTATCACAAAACCACACATTAATGAAATGGTCAAATTAGGCATCAGGTTTATGGTAGATCCATTTCTCCTGCAAGCAGTAAAATTGTGAACGTCACTTGTGGGTATATACTGTTCAAACGGTCCAGATTTATTACTATTAGATTAACAGATTGTACTTTAAACAAGCAAGCTAATTACATCTTCCTAAGAGTTCAATTACATAGATATACATGAGATAGAGCACGATGATAAAGTTAGCAGCAACAGGGTTTTTGCCAAAACCCAACCCAATTAATACATTTTTCGAAATCTATGTTCTAAAATTCTGGGATTCTGATATGGGGTATCTCCAGGCACTGGTAGAGTTGGCTAAGATCTGGGACATGTGAGGTCAGAATCTGTATTTTGCTCCAATCCAGACTGACAGCTTCATAAGCTTGATTAACTAATTAATTGCCGCTAGAATTCTTAAGAAATATTATGTATAAACCACGCTAATAACACCGTGCATTTAATTTAAAAATATATAGTGATAATAGCACGTAATCAACATAAATGATTCGAAAGACAGAATCATAGAACAGGAACTTGATTAATTTAGTTGCGTATGAGAATGCTCGAACGATATATTGCTTGTGTGATAAGTAGGTATTTACTCTTTTAAAGAAAGGATAGTTCTATTCTTGCAATTAAAGAATAGAATTTCAATTGTTGATCGAATTTCGGCTCTATAATTTAAAAAAAAATTGTCCAATTTTGTAATTTATATTATATAGTACATGATGCTTGCTGCTTTGCACTAGGGAATATTCGCTGTAAAATATAGTGTCTACATCATATTTTTTGAAACTAAGTATTCTTGTTTTACTTGTTAGTATGATGCAGTACTAAAGAAAGCTCGCTTAGTGTTATTTTCTTAGTTTTTGAAAAACGTTAGATGAATTCCAAATTGCATATGGAGCAAATCCACCATCTCACCAGTGTGGTTCTGAAGATTCCACACTGGATATTTTTCTGTCGAGGACGAACTTCGGGAAGGCTAAGCAAAATCTTTGACCGACAGGTAAATGCAACCTTGATAAATCCAAAAAGTGAGAAAGATCCACATTTCGCAAAGGAAACGATAACTAATAAACTAGGATTGAATGCCATGACTGTATCACGAATATTGCAAGATAATTTGCTATACACGAAATCTGCGGAGTGACGAGTTGGTTTTTCCCAATATCTCCTAAAAAAATTCGAAAAAGGCGAATCTACCAATTTTAATACAAGTATAACAAGTCATGAAGCTTTGTTTTATAAATACGGTATGGAAATCAAACGAAAGTCTATGATATGACGCCTAAAGGGTGCAAATCCACCCATTAAAGCAAGACGACAATAGTCATCAACAAAAGTAATGATATCTGTTTACTCATCAGAGCAAGAATTGTATCAGCTATTCCTCTGGTTACTGATCAGACATTAAGTGCTAAATGGTATGCTGACAACTGCACACAATGTTTTAGAAAATCTTTTCGACTTAATTTTTGCACGACAAGGTGCCGGCTCACATTGCTGAAAGAAGCCGTAATTATGTAGAGAAGATTATGTAGAGAAGAAAATTAAAGACATAAAACTAAAAATACTTTTATCTGTTATTGTTTTCCAACTAAGTAAGCGACCTTTCGTTAGAACCCGCATTTAATAAATTTACAATACATATATCATTCGTATACTATTAATGTAAAATGTATTATTTGTTTAGTCGAGAATCAGATTCATTGTATTCTAATAAATCATTTTACCATCATTTTTCTTTGAATACGTTTTCATTAGGTAATAACCCACCATCACCTGTTGCGATAAAACTCATTTTTCATTATTACGGATATTATAAAAATATTACCCCAGTCCGTCTAAAAATACGATTAAGTTTACTTCGAACATGCACTAAGCTAATTAGCGATAATTAAGCTATAGTAAGGCATAAAATACTAGCAATAACTCATGAAAATACTTTAATTATTGTCGCACCCACAATATCTCAATCTCGGAAATTTAATTTAATTTTACCCTAATTATATTATTTTACGCTTTAGCATTAGTGCTAAAACTGCACGCGCTGCTATTACGTTAGTCGAAGATTTAAAAAAATCAAAAAAAATCTGTTCTAAACTACTTCTCACTCTCACTCTCTGTTTTCATTCTCCTTGCTCTTTCTCTCTGTGGATTATGTATGTAAATGAATAAATCTTCGACGAAAAGATTGCCCAAACGCAACCACCTGCGCACGTGGTGCCCTGGAGTACTATAAGATGGCTTTTCTTCGCGTGTTCCAAAAAAAAAAACTGAACTTCGAGAATATTTCTTCATTAGGGACTTTAATTTTTCCTCACTGCATACATAATCAATAAGCCTCTTTTTCTTTCGCCCATAATTTTAATATTTAATTTATTTCGGAATTTACATCGCGAATTATGCAAGGCAAGCCCATCCCTCGGTTTCAATGCATATTCAGATCGGAGGAGACGGAATATTTTCTCTCTACCCTCTCTGTCTTCAATAAATGTTACCCGTTATACAAAGCGGATAGTTCACCGGGAGTTGTTTCTGGTGTTGCTGTTCTCATACGTATATGTGGGGTAGCGTCGCGGCGTTGAAATCACCGACGGAAAAGACCGAGTTCGTCGTGAAAAGACTCGGTTTAGATAACAAGCAAGAAAATCGTTAAAGATGATTTTTTCCTCTATCGCAAAGGAAAATCTGAACGATCACCGCTGCTGCGAAGGCGTCACTATATTCACATACATACATACATATGGAAGCCCGGGTCTTCGTGTGCTGTGATGGCTGAATATAACGGTGCTTTAAATTGTATGAAACATACATGAGTTCTGCCCCCATCGCTGAATATATACCGGCCTTAGTTTACAAATGAATACAGCTATTGAACTTACTTATAATATCAATGTGGCTGGTCGTCCTCGTCTTACCGGAGGGCGTTTCATCTAACGCGCTCCTTTCTCCATGACGCGGAGAGCCCGAATCTAAAACCTCTCTCCAACGACGGCCATACAGAATGGCCATATTAACTTGATAATTAGGTGTGTTATTCGACTTGCAGATGAGCGACTGAGTCTGGAATAAAAAGTGCTTCGCCCCCTCTTTGTGGCCCGACACCGTTGGTATAAAATTGAGAAGGGCTCTGGTGATGGCACATTCTGGCGCCGTACGTCGTCGTCGGGAGGCCCGGCCCTTTTATAGTCGCGTCGCGACATCCCCATGGAGGTGATTTCTAGTGAAAGTGCACCAGGTCTCATATTCAACTCGTAGTTAAACGATGCAACAAGTATGCTGTTATTTCATGTTTTTTTACGTGTGGTTTTGTTATGTCGTTACTAATGAAAATCAATTATAATTTGCATATTTTTATGTAAAGCTAACGAATTTTAAATTTCTTTCAAAACTTACTATGATTAAAACTTCTACCATGTTATTATATTTATAATGAAAATCGGACATTTTTAAAAGGATATTAAAAAATCATTAAATTCAGAGTCGCTATAAATTAATGAATTCTTTTAAATAAATATGGCGGCATAAAAATTCAATTTTTTTAACTGCTGATTTATCATTGACAATCTGACATGTGCACCTCTCTTCCAACTCATGCAGCATGCGCGTAACCAATGAATGCATATACACGTGCAAAAAATCCTTAGGCATATTTATGCGATTAACTATTATAATTGTTATAACCGGAAACATACAGAATGATTACACTTAATAGATATCTGATTTACTAATATACTGGGTTGCGAATGGCTCCATCTATTAACTTTCTTTTGTAAGTGTACCTTTTCCCACTAACGGCCGGCTGGCAGTCAGATTCGCATGTGCCAATACTAAGCATATGTATCATCAGTTAGGAGCTCTGATTATTATTATGGAATATTAAAATAAAATTTACGTTTTGTTTTCGATATTTTACTAGTGAATAGGTATTTATTGTTAAGGAAGAATTTTTTTGGTTATGCTATATTATTTTTTTCTGGTTAGTTTTTTTTTGGGGAGGATATTTATCTTATAAAAATACTATGTAATTCTCATACTTAGTATAATAGGATATTATGACCATACAAATATTCAATTTAGCAAATATTGTCGATCTTCATCTTCATGTATCGGGTCTCCTTATATCGAAAAAGTAGTTGTTCTAATATATCTCTCTCTCACGGCATACTCACTCTCTCTCGCTGACTCTCTCTTTCTCTTTCTTTCTCTGATACTCCGTATCTCTCGCTGTGTTTGTATGTGCATGTGTGTGTATATGTTAATGCATGTCCCTTCCTGTCTGTCTAGGAAGCACGACAGTATCTAAATGACGAAAGCTATTGACGCCATTGTCTAAACCTAAGCTAGTGATAAGAAAGAATTAGTTACTGTGCAAAACCAGTAATCCGTAAGCAGCACTTTACATCTGCGCAAAAATCATATTTTGGGAATATGTAGTCAACTTTTAATTTCATAGAAATTTGGAAGTAATTGAAATGCATTTAGAGATTCGTTTCAAACAATTTTTGAATATTTTTACTTTCTTATACGTAGAATTCCCGATACCAAAAAGGTTTTTTTAAGAATTCTGTGCCCATTATAACGGCCAAACTGCATGAGCTATCAATATCAAACAATGTATTCCCTTAAGATCTGATTACATTTTAAGACAAATTGATAGACTGTAAGTAGTAGTTGCTACAGTGAATAGTTTTACCAATATCTCGTCAACCTCTAAGCCTAAGGAAATTTGTAAATGTGCAAAAGTACTCGAAAGGAATTTGAAAAAAAATTTCCAAAAAATGTTTTTCAAAATTTCTACCGGGCCTTTTACTCTTTTCGGAAAATAGCTTTTTTCCAAATATCTCGCAAGTCATTCAAAATACAGAAGAAAAGCACCTTTACTCTTACCTGATAGTAGTTTTTTGCAAATATCTTGCAAATTATGAACTGTGTACAGTATGATTAGTACAAACGTGTTTAGAACGCAATTCAGAACAACTTTTGTATCAAAGCAATTTTAAAATTCGGACCGGAAGTAACACTTTTACTCTTATCCAATAGCAGTTTTTTGCAAATATCTCGTAAATTATCCATTCTATACAGATTTAAGTACTTATAGATAGATTTAGAATAGTTTTCGTACAAAGAAAAAATTAAAACGCAATTGAAACACACATAAGTAAAGTCGTGTAGTGACCACACCTCTTTTAAGATTTGTACTGGAAATAAGAGTTATTCTTAAAAGAGAAATAGTATTTTGCCGTCTAAATAAATTAAATAATACCACACAAATGAATTCTAAAAATTCTTTCGAACTACCTCTGAATTAAATTCTTTTCGAATGCCTTTAAGAGGGGCGTTTACTAACAAATAGAAACTTATGCAACTTATATTACTCGCGGGACGGGGAGACGAAAGGGGGTGTGAGTAGGTGGAGCTACACGATATTCGGTTTCGATCACAGCCCTTCGGTTATATTCACAGATTCTGTCATAGATAAAGAAATACTATAGATAGGAAACATAATGTATAAAGAATGAGTACTTACGGGAACTGTTGATGTTGTTGATGTTTTATAATAAGCCAAATTTCGCTTGCCCATAACTGTTATATTATTATACACTCGAATATTATAGGTATATATGACATTTAAATGCGAGTGACAGTTTGTAATTAAACTGTCACTCGCATTGAAGTCTGCAATAGCCGGCCGATTCCGATAGATTTTCGTTTTCGCTAGGACCGGTAGAGATGCCGTTAAGTGGGGATAGACGACGCGATTAGCTTGGAAAAACCTCGTGTAAAATGTGTGTGACAATGTTTACTGTTTAATGTTTTTTATCTTTAAAAATAATTACATAAATTTGATTTTTTTCTTTATATCGTACATCAAATGTGCAGCTGGCGCGTAGAGGTCGTTTTTTTTCTTTTGTGTACCATCCTTAGTTATTAGACATTAATCAAATTCATGCATTTTTGTGGATATTTCTAAAACACATAACTTTCATAAGAAAATAAATTAGTACAAAAACTGACCTTGACATTATAAATTTATGCCTTTTGCATCACTAACCCAAATTTGAAATTCTAAAATTACAAAATAAGTTTAAAAACGCGAAACGGCTATGCATATATTTTCGATAAGTAAACGCTCCTCTTAATTTATTTTATTTTAAAATAAGGTGTGTTTAGCTCAGTGTTACTATGTCATATGTGTGCCCCTGTATAGAATCTCAAAAATAGCCAATACAGATGATATTAACATGAACCTGTATTTTTATATTAATGAGTTACTTTATCTTCTGTTGACTATATCTCTGTAACTGTATGCATCAGTATAGAGTTGAGCACGCGTTAAAACATATGCAATGCATATACCGGTTGTGTCAAATACCATTAGCCATAGAGAATCAGTTTATACGTATGTATGTAATACGTCGCAGCGCAGTGTCTATCCATCGTACATACGTACATACATACGTATACACAGATCCTCTATAGCTAATGCTACTTGACACATGCGGTATGTGTTAAGCAAACAATAAATAGGAAAAGCAAAGAATATAAGCGGTAAAGCTGACATTTAACAAATTAATAGTACTACTCAAAATCAACGTTCTTCAAAATTTCAAATATTTTTTTTTAAATAATTTCACTTGTATATGAGAACATTAATTCTAGAATAAACATATATACACTGTGTTCAAAAAGTCTGGAAAAATCTATCTAGTGATAATACCTACTTGATTGTTTTGATGCTATTTAAATCATTATCACGCTCTTAATTTTTTTTAATAGCAACCCTGTTTTTAGAAGATCCTTTAATTTCCTAATTTGCATAAAAAAATTGTTTAAAACAACCAGAATTTATTATTGGAGAACAAAGAGAACTTTAATTCTAGAAAACCACTTCTTAAATGTTAAAAATATTGTGCCTGAATCTTATGGTAATATCCGGAACTATAATAAAATTGGAATTACGCGTTTTATATTACATATTTCAGTAGTGATTTTTTTACCTTCGTTTATAATTCGGTGTTGAAAATCTTCCAACGTTTCAGATTTGGTTGCATATACATTTCTTTTTAGATATCCCCAAAGGAAATAATCTACAGGTGTTATATCCGACGACATAGCCTGTCACTTGATGATTCTTTGGCTAGACAAGTCTGGATTCTCATGGTTTCAGAAGAGTTTTTTACAAGTGACAGACTTACGTAATTTTGCAAAATTTCGAAATACACTTCTCGTGCTAGATTACCGTTACTGAGTATACTGAATTTGTAAAACTGTACACAACGATCAAAGTCGTCTTCAGGCAGCTCATGAACCAAACAGAGATTGTGAGAATGTTACTTGGTTTTCTGTAAAATATTACCCATTATACTCTTGCTGTAATACGTCGAGATAAATATCCTTGTGATGACTATTTATAGGACCATAGAGAATCTAATTAACTGAGGTATGGTTTTAATATACTCTAGTACACAAATAAACTCTAAGACAATAATAAATGTTAGTGTGAAACAGACAATAAGCTCTGTCACTCTTGACATGTAAAAGTGCAATTGGTGAGCAATTTGGAACTTTGTGTCCTAGTTATTGATAAGTAATTACCGTTAAGCATTGTGATTAATAAGCACTGATAATGGCACATACATACATTTTCAAATAAAAAAAAGATTGTTGGAAGCTATTTCAAAGCAGATAGGAACTTTGAAAATATTTCCACATATTACGCTTACAGTTTCCCGGTAAGACCACAACCACACCAGAAAATTTTTAAAAGCATAATCAGGAATTTAGAGAACTATAGAAGCTTCGAACAAAAAAGAGCTAACTACCAAGTTAACAGTGCTGATATACGTCAAAATAATATTTTGCAAAATGTTATGAAAAATCCAAGTACATAAGTATGTCGAGTGGCTCGATAAACTGGAATTCCGAAATCTAGTGTTTATGAATCTTTAGAAAAAACCAAATACCACCCATACACACCAACAATTGTACAAGATTTAAGCGATAATGACTATCAGCGAAGATTACAATTTAGGAGGTGGTATTTACAAAAATGTGAAGATGATGCTGATTTTCCTAGGAAAATACTTTGGGCCGATGAAACACGGTTTACTAATGGTGGAGTGTTCAATAGGCATAATTATCATCATTGGTCTACTGAAATTCCACATTTGGTAAATCACAGAAGATTTCAAGTACGATTTGGTTTTAATCTCTGGTGTGGTTTGATTGGTGCGAATTCTTTTTCATATCTTTTTTGTTTTCTGAGTTTTTATTTTTTCATTTTAGGTAATCACTTAATAGGTTTTATATCCTCGTGACGTGCAATATTTTTTGAGTGAACATGTCAGAGAGAGAGTTATTTCAAATAATGACCTGCGAAATCACCCGACCTTACCTCCATTGACTTTATTTGTGAGGTGCCACTAAAAAGGAAGTATTTAATTTTGAACCACCAAAGAAGCGAAATTTATTTTACATGTTCATATATCTCATATAGATAAAGATTTATTAGCCATGTGTTATATTATTTAAAAGCTATTTTTAAGGACTATTTAACTCATTAAGAATCCAATATGGTCGCCATAAAAAAAAACAGTATCGCTAAGAACATGGAAACAAATGAAAATCGGGGGTTAATGCTAACACCAAAAAAAAGTGTCTCAACAAAGTTAGAGTTTAAAAGCGATCGCATTAGGCGTTATCGAGTTATTGAAGAAAATTGAAATCGGTAAATATTGGTTTTCGCAAAATATCTCAAAATTTTAAAAAGGCCGAATGAATTTGAAATGAGATTTGTTGCGAGCATTGTATTCTGCAAAACATTCCCCAATTTAATCGTTGCTCTATCTTTTCTAATAACCGATATATCAGTGGTGAGCATCGAAATGTGGACGTACTGTATATAAATATTTGGAAGTATGAAAGATTAGTATTTTCCAGATGAACTAAAAATAGGTTAAATGCTGTCCATATTTAGGGGGAAAATAAAGGCTACACTACTAATTACAAACAAAGTTTAATCTTTCGAACATTTAAATTAAAAATACTGACACTAATAAAAAATCAATTACAATATGTAATTCTTTGAGAAACATGATTTACTACATTCAAACTAAATCTAGGATAACAGCTTTGATAGAAGTGGTTGAATATACATCTGAAGCAGTTGATAATGACAAGGAAGTTATACCTACGTATTGTAATCTGGAAAAATTGCAGGACTACAGAGTTAGATAAATTGCCCAAAATATTCTTAACTCATATTTGGCAAATTGTAAAAAAAAAATGAGGTGTGGCCACCACACGACTTTCTTATACGTATGAGCGTTTCAAACTATACTATTTTAAGAACTTTTTTCAACAAAAATTATTCAAAACCCTGTTGTCAGTACTGCTATTCTCTTAATAAATCAATATAGAATGCATACTTTGCAAGATATTCCAGAAAAAGTGCTACTCCCTAAGACTAAAAGTGTTACTTCCGGTCCAAATTTTGAAATTTCATTTACACAAAAAATATTGCAAATCTAGCACTAAATACTTTTGTACTCTTGATAAATATATATAGAATGCATAATTAACGACATATTTGCAAAGAATCGCTATTCGATAGGAGTAAAAATGGTACTTCCGGCCTGAATTTTTTTTTATACAAAATATATTGAAAATTATGTTTTAAATACTTTTATACCCGTAAAGTATCTGTCTAAAAAGCATGACTTGCAAAATATTCGCAAACAACTGATTTTCGATAAGAGTAAAAAACCTACTTCCGGTAGGAATTTCGAAAAACTTTTTAAATCAAATCGTTCTCAATTTTAATTCTAAGTACATATGAATTCTTTATGAATTTGTTTAAACTTCGTAGTTGACGAAATAACGGCAAAATTCAATTTTTTCGCGGAAGTAAAGTACTACTTCCTGGCTGCCGATTTTACTCAAAATCTAATCAGATCTCAAGAAGGAAATTATATTCGTAAATACAAAATTTGGAATTGATGCTTGCAGCGGTTTGACCGCTATCGTGGTCACACACACAAAGACAGACACACACATAAACAGACATTTTTTAGAAACCACTTTTTCGGTATCAGGGGACTTCAAAACCTGGACATCTGCAAAAATCTCGAGGTCGAAAATTTTCGTCATCACAATACTTCCTTATACTACGTATAAGAAAGTAAAAAAATTAGGTGTGGCCACCACACGACTTTCTTATACGTATGAAAGTGTTACTTCCGGTCCGAATTTTGAAATTTCATTTATACAAAAAATATTCGAAATCAAACTCTAAATACTTTTGTACTCTTCATAAATATATATAGAATGCATAATTTACGACATATTTGCAAAAAATCGCTATTCGATAAGAGTAAAAGTGGTACTTCCGGTCTGAATTTTGAAATTTTTTTTATACAAAAGATATTTAAAAGTATGTTTTAAATACTTTTATACTCATAATGTACTGCCTGGAAAGCATGACTTGCGAGATATTCGCAAAAAATTGATTTTTGATAAGAGTAAAAGACCTACTTCCGGTAGGAATTTCGAAAAACTTTATTAAAACAATTTTTCTCAAATTTAATTTTGAGTACATTTGAATTCTTTATAAATTTGTTTAAACTTAGTAATTGACGAAATATTTGCAAAATTCGATTTTTTCCTACTGAAGTAAACTACTACTTCCGGTCTGCCGATTCTGCTCAAAATCTAATCAGTTCTCAAGAGGGAGATTATATTCGTAAATACAAAATTTGGAATTGATATCTACAGCGGTTTCACCGCTATCGTGGTCACAGACAGACAGACAGACAGACAGAGAGAGAGAGAGAGAGAGAGAGAGGGAGAGAGAGAGACATTTTTTAAAAACCACTTTTTTGGTATCAGGGGACTTCAAAACGTGGACATCTACAAAAATCTCGAGGTTGAAAATTTTCATCATCACAATATTTCCTTATAATACGTATAAGAAAGTAAAAACGATATATTTGAGGAACGAGCATTCTAAGCTACTGCTTCTGATTGTTATTTACATTATTGACTTGTATATCGATATTATAAAAAGCTGTAAGGCTAGGCATATATAATCTTGAATCATAGTAAGGAAAGATATGAGAACTACAATATACGAAGACACACATAGAACTTATGGTTGGGAGTCAACAGCTTGAAATAAGTGACAAAAAACACAAATAAATAAAATGCGTATGATTACGACTCACATATGCTTTCTGAGCTTACATCTGGATAGCGGCCTACGATGGGATTGGCATGTTGATTCACTGCTATGGATCTCTAATAGATTAAAGTAGCTTTCTTGTGTAAGTAGCAAACTCACTTAGAATCTCGGTTTGCATTATAATTGCGATATACAGGGTGTAACAAAATAATTGTAAAACATTTCAGGGGGTGATTCCTTAGCGAAAAAGAGATAGGGTCTTTCATATAAAAAAACTTCAATGGAGCATCCCTTGTTAAGATACAGCCCCATAAAGGGGGTACATAAAATTTGTTTTACAATTTTTCTCACAAACACTAAAAATGTAATTTATTTCCAATGTAACTTTTTGTCTGATTATTTGTTTACCATTTAACAAAATAAGTGTAAAACGTTTCAGGGGGTGATTCCTTAGCGAAAAAGAGATAGGGTCTTTCATATAAAAAAAAAACCCATAAAGGGGGTACATAAAATTTGTTTTACAATTTTTCTCACAAACACTAAAAATGTAATTTATTTCCAATGTACCTTTTTGTCATTACCATTTAAAAATTTATTCCCAATAGCTTGTTTCATTCGAAACAAAAAATGTCTCTTGAATTTTTTGCCCAAAAGTAATCAGTTCGCAGCAAAAAAAATATTTTACGAACAACTACAGAGATACATCGTCATAAAACGAAAATGTAAAACTAATTTATTTAGTAGACCGCTAGTAGTGGTATCACGCTGTCAGTTTGTAAATTTTTGAAATTGAATTAATACTTAAATGTGTGTCGTTGTTTTGTTCGTAATTTGTTAGTTTAATAATTCACTTGTTATTAAAATGGCATACACAAATGAGGAAATGGCTGATATGCATTACGTTTACGGTCTGTCGCAGGGGAATGGGATAGAAGCTTCTAGAAGATGTGCTGAAATGTATCCTCAACGGCAGCTTCCTTCGCATAGAATATTTGCCCGACTTCATCAACGATTACGAGAATATGGTTCATTCGACAAAAGAACGCAGGATTGTGGTCGCCATCGAGAAGTTAGAACAACACATCTTGAAGAAGCAGTACTTAATTTGGTTGAAGAACAACCTACTAGCAGTACTAGAAAGATTGCTTTCGAGTTAAATGTTGATCATATGACGGTATTTCGAATTTTAAAGGAACAACTCTTATACCCTTACCATCTGCAACGAGTACAGGCACTGTTACAGCGAGATTTTCCGAACCGCCTTGAATTTTCCAATTAGATGCTGGAAATGATTAGAAGAAATCCTGACTTTCTGAAGACGATCGAATTCACAGACGAATGTACTTTTTCTCGGGACAAGATAATTAATTTTCATAATAACCACATATGGGCTGATGAAAACCCTCACGCTATTGTACAAGCTAACCATCAAGAACACTTTTCTCTTAACGTGTGGCTCGGAGTTATTGGGGATTATTTAATTGGCCCTCATTTTCTACCTCCTCGATTAAATGGTGAGGCATACACTCAATTTTTAAGAGAAGTGTATCCAGTACTGCTGGAGGAAGTTCCTTTGGGCGTCAGAAGGGATATGTTTTTTATGCATGATGGGGCTCCCGCCCATTTTAGTCAAGCAGCACGTCAGCATTTAACCCAAACATATCCAAATCATTGAATAGGTCGAGGAGGACCACAGAATTGGCCCGCTCGATCCCCGGATCTCAATCCTCTCGATTTCTCTACTTGGGGCCATTTACAGACTTTGGTTTATCCTACTCATGTTCGCGATGTAGAGGACTTAAGAAACCGCATCATCGATGCGTGCAGGGTAATTAGAGAGAATCCACGAATATTTGAGCGAATACGTGGCTCAATGCGCCGACGTCTAGACGCATGTGTAATGACTAAAGGTGGACATATTGAACATTTACTATGATTTCTACATGTTTTATGTTTTGTTATTAATAAATTGGTTTTGTTTATTCATCTTTAATCATATGTATTTTGATGCAGGTAGTAACTACAAAATAACAATACTAATCCAGTTCGCATTTATGACGATGTATCTCTGTAGTTGTTCGTAAAATAATTTTTTGCTGCGAACTGATTACTTTTGGGCAAAAAATTCAAGAGACATTTTTTGTTTCGAATGAAACAAGGTATTGGAAATAGATTTTTAAATGGTAAACAAATAATCAGACAAAAAGTTACATTGGAAATAAATTACATTTTTAGTGTTTGTGAGAAAAATTGTAAAACAAATTTTATGTACCCCCTTTATGGGGCTGTATCTTAACAAGGGATGCTCCATTGAAGTTTTTTATATGAAAGACCCTATCTCTTTTTCGCTAAGGAATCACCCCCTGAAATGTTTTACACTTATTTTGTTACACCCTGTATATGTGCCAATTGCAAGAGATATTCATCGTCTTTTGATTTTGTTTATGTTGGGTAACCTCAGACTTATTTTTGTCGAGAATATCTAATTTCCAAAAAGTAATTCCATATTTGTTTATTCAGTTCATTGTTCAAATAGTTTGAAACTAGTTTGTAGTCATATTTGTAAAACTGTGATTGTTTTGAGCAGTATATGATAAGCGAATTGTTTAACTGAATAATAAAAATAAAATGAAATTCTATTGTGAGTCTAATTCAGTTGCCAGGACTGTACATTTGTCTACCATCGGCCCATAAATGATAAGAGCAATGTTTAAAACATATATCCTTGGACGTTAAAAACTTTAATATCAGCTAATGATTATACATATCACAAAAACAAGTGTATGAATACACGTATGTATGTATGTACATATATAAACTGGTGTACATTATTTATGTCAAGAATATATCTGGTCAGGTTTACGATTACAGCACGTTTTTCGTCCTCTGTTCCTTTGCTTTGCTTGTTACATGATTGCATATCTTCAGGTATACTGAAATTATCATGCACGGCATATATGCGGGACGTCTTTTGCTGGTGTCCGTGTGCGTGTATGTAAGAATACGTGTACGTCACAAGGTCAGACGCGCCTCGAAGATGGCGCCCGCAATCCTATATAGTGTCTGCGTGTGGTTTTCACATGTCACGCCTTCCATCGGTCACTCAAAAGAAAAGCTCTTGTGTAATTTTCCATCTTTGATTCATATACATTCATGTGGGCAAAATTGAAACAATAAGTTCAGGATTCCAACTAGAAAATTATAACATAAGAAAATGTCATATTATTGCTACCTAATTTTGAAATACATATCTATATTCAAAATATCCTCTTAGACCTTATGAAATCGTATTACCAGATTTGTTTATAAAATAAAATAAAATTTATTTTAAATGTTCACGTAATTGTATGTATATTCAACAGTAAATTCCGTGTGAGTTGGCTATAATGTTGGAAAATTTTATAATTTGCCAGAAATGTAAATATATTTTTTTGTAAAAGTTGATATTTCGTTATAAAGACGTGCTTTTTTTTCCTTTTATGCAAACGGCATTATTAACTGCATTGCAAAAAAATTGTATGATATCACATATGGATTGCATTTGGCTACTGACGATTAGTAGGTTTACTATTTACATTTATTTAATATACCGTAATCAGTAGTTGATCGTACTTAATTCGTGACGTGACTCTATAAGCTATTGTCCAGCCATTTTAAGCTGTTCTATATTTCAAATAATTCTTTCAAAGTGGATATGTTTTGAATTCATTTATTCTACTCTTTGAGTAAAAAGACCTTTCTCATATCTTTAATACTAATGCAGGTAACGTTTTCTTCCTGTACTTTTCCACTTTTCAGTACCTTATCTGTAACTTGCAAGTTTATACAAATTATAACCAGATTTTTCACGAACTATCATCGAACATCTTGCAATCTCTTCGCTTTTTACAAACTCGTTCCGATCGCTTTGTGATGGTAGCTATTCCAGTTTCATCAAATTTGATCCAAATCAAACATTACTGTTACTGAAAGAAAAATCTGCCAGTTTTACTAGGGAAAAGGCTATTTACATAATCTTTTTATAGGTACGTCCATAATCATTGGTGCGTCTGGTAGTGATAGTAACTTCTGTATGACTTGACCGACTGAGGTCATATTCGCACAATATACATACTTGTTTTGCCGAGACGATGGTTCATAGCTATGCTAGAATCCAATAAGTAGCGCTGTAGTCAAGTCATTAACAAGTTCTATATTTATGGACAAAAATTGCTCATATACCTACATAATATAAATTGGTTTAGTGCCAAGAAAGAAAATCTCAATCTGATCCCGATAGGTGGCGCTGTGATCAAGTTATTAATAAATTTTATATTTATAATCTTTATATGATCGTTGGTACGTCTCTTAGTGATAGCGTAACTTCTGAACGACTTGACCGATTGAAGTCATATCCCAGAATATATTTATTTTGTTGAGATAACGGTTTGTAGGTGTACTAGGATTGGATAGGGAATGCAGTGGTCAAGTTATTTATAATTTAACCAAACCAACTCATCGCGCCATCTACCGCAATGGAAAGAATATGCCAGCGTATGATATACGTTGAAGAATCGATAACATGTTTTAATTGCAGTACCTAGAACTAAGTTTGCTTGTAACCTCATGTATATACTCCATCCATGTCACTTTTTAATGCTTTGTTTCTTTAGTAATTTGTCTAAACTTAGTAGTTAGTATTTTTTTTTACTGAAGTAAACTACTACTGCCAATATTACAAAAATCTAATCAAAACTCAAGGAGTAACTTATGCTTAATTTGGAATTGGTGGCGCACACACACACTGACAGACAGGCACAAAGAGAAACAGTTTTTAAAAACCACTTTTTTGGTATCAGGGGACTTCAACTTCGTCTGAATTTTGAAAAATTTTAATATAAAAATTATCCCAAATCAAGTTCAAAGTACTTTCTTTTAATAAATGTCCATAGAATGCATAATTTGAGAAATATTTGCAGAAGAACAGCAATTCGATAAAAGTAAAAGTGTTACTTCTAGTTCGCATTTTAAAATGTCTTTTATACAAGAAAATTTCCAACTAGAGCTTTAAATCCTTTTGCATTGCAAATAAATCTTAGAATGTAAAATAGGTATGCGAGATATTTGCAAGAAATCGTTTTAGACATGAAAAAAGACCTACTTTCGGTAGGAATTTCGAAAAGCTTTTAAATTCTTCCCAAAATTCACCTTTTAGTACTGAAGTAAAGAACTACTTCCCGTTATACTTGTAAATATAAAGTTTAGTATTGATAACTTTAGCCGTTTAGTCGTTAACGTGATCAGAAAAAGAGAGAGAAAGAGATGTTTGTAAGAACCACTCTTTCGATATCAGGAGACTTGCAAAAACCTCGATGTGAAAAATGTTCGTCATCACAATACTTCCTTATACTACATATAAGAAAGTAAAAATATTAGAATTAAAACCATTGTAATTGTAATGAACATAGTTATGTCTACCAAAAAGATATTCCTATAAAAACCTAATAAATTGAACAGAAGTCTTAAATATTGGTAACCTATTACAACGAAAGCTTTCGAAAGATCTGTCAAAATTACTTAACTTGTTCTGTCTTGTCAATGGCCACACTAGTAAATTAAATAATTTGGGGAAAGTTTCTTATTGTGGATCTGCCTGAAGTAAAACCATGCCAATGATGATTTCTGTATATACTTTGTTTGTATTTTTATTTATAAATTATTTCTTCGTTTATTCTCACTAATTTTAGTAATTTATGTGAATATTACGTGTACAGTCGAACACACTGGATAAATTTGGGAATGCATCCGGTACATTTCAATTTTTCAAACTCCCCTGTCAATGTTATGACACTTTACAGGCATTTATCCTAAAATCCCAAATTTTGACGTTAATATATTAAGAGGAGCGTTTACCTATCGAAAATTAAGGCATCGTCGTTTCGCGTTTTTTAAACTTATTTTGTAATTTTAGAATCTCAAACTTGGGTTAGTGATGTCAAGGTCAGTTTTTGTACTAATTTATTTTCTTAAGAAAGTTATGTGTTTTTGAAATAACCACAAAAATGCATGAATTTAATTAATGTCTACTAACTAAGGCTGGTACACAAAAGAAAAAAAACGAGCTCTACGCGCCAGCTGCACATTTGATGTACGATATAAAGAAAAAATCAAATTCATGTACTTATTTTTAAAGATAAAACACATAAAACAGTAAACAGTGTCACACATATTTTACACGAGGTTTTTTCAAGCTAATCGCGTCGTCTATCCCCACATTACGGTATCTCTACCGGTCCTAGCGAAGACGAAAATCTATCGGAATCGGTCGGCTATTGCAGACTTAAATGCGAGTGACAGTTTAATTACAAACTGTCACTCGCATTAATGTCCTATCTATCTATAATATTCAAGTGTATAATAATGTAACAGTTATGGGCAAGCGAAAATTGGCTTATTATAAAACGTCAACAACATCAGTTCCGTAAGTACTCATTCTTTATACATTATGTTTCCTATCTATAGTATTTCGTTATATATGACAGAATCTGTAAATAAAACCGAAGCGCTGTGACAGAACCGAATATCGTCTACCTCAACCTACTCATACCCCCTTGCGTCTACCCGTCCCGCGAGTAATATAAGTTGCATAAGGTTCTATTTGTTAGTAAACGCCCCTCTTAAGTCATTATTGGTAATGATATTTTCATGGTACAGACATGATTTCAATACTCACTAGAATAAAAACGAAGCGATTATTGCATACCCGCTTTTACAAATCTGTATGCTTTGCTAATGCACAGCTATCTTCAAGTATGGAAAATTTAATTAATCAAAATATTTTATATTTGTTTAATCATTATTGCTAAAAAACCAGAAAATATTACATATATTCCAGTAACACTCGCTCGTATATTCCTCTCTATTGCCTGTGAAGAAAGCGTGATATTTACCTTTTGCTTTATATTCATTTGGCATTCAATTCGTTTTATACTTTCTTATTCAAGCTTATATTGATTAATGATGAAATTTGCATTCCGTATGACCACTTTATGGCGCTATCTATATCTAAGAGTTGTCTATCATAAGGAAATTAATAGCCTGCAATGATATTTTTACAGTACCCACACTATTTAAAAATTCAAAGTGCAAAATAATTATCTATAGCTTTTTCCTCTATTAAAATTGCATCTATCTTCGCGCAAAGCTAAACGATCTTGGACAGTGCATCATCAAGTAAATTTCGAGGACGTGACCATAGTGGAAAAAAGTTACAAATATATTGTTGAGAGTCTCCGGTATATGTCTATTATTAACTCATATTAGTGGTAATTTCAATTCTCGGGACGATATCGAATGTCCTTGCACGTTTTGTTGTTGTACGTGGTTAAGAAGCATGAGCGGAATAAAACGGCCGTTATCTCTTGGTTTTAGAACGTTTCAAACTATCCGACGGCTAGTCCTCACGAACGTTCTCGCCGTACCGACACACAATTACCGATACCATTGTTATTCCTGATACAAAACACTGATAAACCAAGAAGTTCAAATCGTAAATATTGTCGCAGGTTTGTAATGAATAGTTATTCTTATTCTTTTAAGTCTGATTCTAGATTCACATTTAACTCAAAAACTGGCAAAATAAAAGCTTGCTTCATAATATATACTGCCCCCAACAAAATAAAATTGTTTTAGTGATAATTCGCGTATTAGTTATAATAATAAATTATGTTAGTAGAAATGAAATGAAAATAGTGTTTTCTCTTTCTGTTTTACATAGAAAATTATATATCAATATATGAATTGTCTATCTTGTTATTAGTATTCTATAGCAGTTTGGTGACGAATACAATTGATCAAGATAATGTGAAATTTGATATTAAGCAAAAAATGCTCATTCACATGGTGACATCACGTAGATATCTCCTTAAACTTTCATTTAATTCTCCTTCGTTACTAATATAGTTTAGTACGTGCTCGAGCAAGTACAAAGTACTAGTTTTCTCATTGATTAATTATACAGGGCAATCCAAATTAAGTGCTCACCATTGGTAACTTTGTTATTATTAAAGATACAAGATTGTTTAAATTAGCAAACTTGTAGGACTTTTAACGCTCTTTAAGATGGAAGAATAAAAAAACAAATGAGCAACGCGTTTTCGAGTTTTGCCGAAAAATATTTTTTTTTCAAATGGAAACTCCTGTATATTATATCATTTTCTGCTAGAACTTTAATTTTTAAACAAAAAATCTTATAAGAAATTTTTTACTGGGATTAAAAATACTTGAGTTATAATGAATAAACGAAAACAGCTAAATTAGTTTTATAAACTTTATTTTATACATAAACTTATCATTAAAAGAAAATAAAAATCACTGATTTTTTCATAGAAGATGTTCAAAAATACCACCTTGTAAGTTCAATACATTTTTGTATACGCTTCCGAACTTCTCGAACTGCCTTCAGTATGGTCCTACCATCTATTTGGTTTATCTTTTCACTAACTGCAATCTTTAGGGCGTTTACGTTTTCGTACCTTTGCTTATAAATCTGGTTCTTTAAATAACCCCATAAAAAAAAATCAAGCGGCGTTAAATCTGGCGATCGAGGAGGCCACTGAATAGGACCATTTCTTCCTATCCATGAAGTGTTAAAAATAGTATTTAGAAGTTGATGAGAACCTCTGTAGTTGTGCGCAGGTGCACCATCCTGCTGAAAATGCAGATTCTGTCTACTTATGAGATCCAGATCGTCTAAGAAATTATTCAAAATTTCAGTCAAAAATTCTATGTACCGTTCACCAGTTAGAGTGCCCTCATAAAAGAAAGGACCAACAATCCATGAACCGATTAAACCGCACCAAACATTAAAACTGAAACGGACTTGTGGACGTCTTGGATTTACTAAAAGAAGATTTTCCTTTGACCAGTAATGATGATTTTTTTTATTGTACATTCCAGAATTTGAGAAATTCGATTCATCGGTCCATAAAATATAACGAAAGTTGTTTACATTTTGGCGACAAAAGTTAAGATACCAGTGGCAAAAAAACATTCTTCTCTCTGGATCCCCTGGCAAAAAAACCTGAACTGGTTTGTACTTATAAGGAATGAATTTGTGTTTCTTCAGAATCCTATGCACAGTACCGTGACTCAAATCAGATTCATTGACAATATCTAGTATGGAATTCTCACGGTTGGCCTCAAAATATGCGATAACTGCAATTTCCGTGGCCTCGCTTTTTATAAGTCCTTTTTGTCCTTGTTTTGGCAAAAACACTCTCATTGCCTCTAAATTTTCGGTAAAGTCTCAGAAAATATTGCTCATGTGGTTGTGTTCGGAGTGGATATAATTCAGCGTAGTGTTCTTTTGCCCTCCTAGAGGATTTTCTGCACACTAAATAAGATTCTAACATATCACACTTTTCTGAATGGGTAAAAATCATTTTTTTGTCAAATTAATAACTAGCACAATGAAACTTATGAGTGAAAAACTAATAAAACTGTACTAATATTTGACGTTTGGTAGAAAGACTTATCGTCGTTTTCATAGATACATAGAAATGCACTTGACTTAGCTGTTTTTGTGTATTCATTATAACTCAAGTATTTTTAATCCCAGTAAAAAATTTCTTATAAGATTTTTTGTTTAAAAATTAAAGTTCTAGCAGAAAATGATATAATATACAGGGGTTTCCATTTGAAAAAAAAATGTTTTTCGGCAAAACTCGAAAACGCGTTGCTCATTTGTTTTTTTTATTCTTCCATCTTAAAGAGCGTTAAAAGTCCTACAAGTTTGGTAATTTAAACAATCTTGTATCTTTAATAATAACAAAGTTACCAATGGTGAACACTTAATTTGGATTGCCCTGTATACATATTGTTATACGTAAAGTTATGAAACAAATAACACCTTACCCACACATAAATAAATGTCAAAACTAATATCTGTTGTTAAATAAATATTTACAATCAAGGGGAAGACGAAATACATTATTTCATGTGAGTTTCATAGATTGTTACATTTTTCACTTATAGAGCGTAATTTTTTGTCCTTTTTTACTTTTAAAAGCCCGTGTATGTTAATTTGAATTTAGAATTCCAATTTTTAGTTAGAGTTCCGTATTACTTCTTTGAATTTTTATTATTTCAATTTTTGGACATGTTAAGCTATCTTCCGTGATACCCTTTGGTTGATATGCCATCTTATCAACATATGGTAGATTTCTGTGCTATATCAATTCTTCCTTATTTACTTGTATTATTGCTCGTCCTTTGATTCAAAATTTACTTGCTGCATAAAATTACCAATTAATTTTCTAACCTTTTATTTCAATAATAACCTAAATTGAGATATTGTGAATATATCACTATCACTAAAGATGAAAACATGACTTAAAATAGACACTGTGTGAATAATATGGCGCTGATGTGATATACATTGATTAGAAGTATTATGCGAAAATAAATGGATGCACTATCAAGATACAGAAACAATAGGACAGTTCCAGACGAAAATCGCATAAGACTGTGACAAATTTAGGATTATATGTCCAGTTAGAAAGTTACTGGATTAAGTAAACACAGTTTATCGTTAGATATTGCAATAACAGAAACTAAATCTCGCGATTAAAAATTAGAACTCAAAGAAAATTGTTAGATTTTATACAAAACGATAATTCTGTTAGAGCTAGAAGAACTGGATGATTACTTTACTTATTTATCCATATCCTCCTTTGTCGTTAGTTATCGAGGCTTTCTGGTTTGCAGAATTGTTTTCATCTCGACCTATCTTTAGATATTTTTTGGTCATCGTTCCAGGTTCGCAAGCAGCTGCGCCATTTTCTAATTCCATGTTCTGATAGATCTACCTCTACTTCTCCTTTTGCTCCAGCCGGTTTCCCATATCTCTTTTTTCGTGTTGCTCATTCGTGTGAAGTGTCCAAACCAACACGTTGTCTTTCCTCGACATTTTCCTATTGCTGATATCAGACCTAGTTTTTCTCGTATCTTCTTATATCTCACTTTATCCAAACTGGTAACACCCGCCATTTTTCTTAAAATCCTCATTTAAGCTGCTGCTATTCTTAACTTCAGTCACTTGTTCAGACAAAAGACCTTTATAACATTTTTTTAGCAATTTACGCACATTCATAAATGTAAGTCCCAGACAAGGAAAGTAGTCAGGTTAAATATGCTTCGTAAACAAGAGTTTTGAAGTACAAAAATCCTGTTTGCTTCCGCGGAGTTTCCCCAGAACATTATCCCATAACATAATCTAGATACTATGTAAGTGTGGTATACAAGGGCTGCTTCGAAACTGACTTGGAATTATATAGTTGGCAACGCATAGACCATATCGGAGATTCTTTTGGTAAGTATATTAATATGCTCTTTCCAGTTTAATATGTTATCCAATTTTAGTCCAAGAAATTTGTTCTATTGTATTGATTTTAAGTTAATGTTGTTATAAGTAATTCCTATAGGTTTCAGCTTTTTGTAGGGTATACCTTCTCATTTTTGTTTTGGTAACGTTTATTTTTAAATTACTTTCGACAAACCATTTATTTACTACATTCACTGTATTCACTATATTATCTTTAGTAACATAATATTTTCAATGGCAATAATAATTGAGGTATCATCTGCATCGTAACTTTTGGTAGATCGTTAGTATATGATAGAAATAGAAATAGCCCCAAAATGTATCCTTGAAGTTTACCATGTTTTACTTGTAACCAATCAGATCGCAGTTCCTTTATCTTTTGATGCTTTGGATTCGATTTGTCAAACAAGGTTTAATTATTTTTTGAGCTAATCCCCTGTAACCCAAGCTCCCACTTCCTTAGAAGTAGTACCCTTAGTCATTAGCCTTGACTCGCTGTCGTAGCATAGCGTCTAAAGAAATATTGTCTTATAATGATCTTAGTTTCCCTGTTGCCTTGCTTAAAAATATGTACTTCAGTGCATGATATAAATCTTTTACAATTTTTATTCAATTATTCACATCCTCCTCTATATCTCCTTTGTGGTTTATTATAGTTACAAGAAGTTTCCTGTCAGTTTTATTTGAAAATTATCTACTGTAACTTTTATTTCTTCTGCTTCTTTGGACACTATCAATATTTCCTATTTTTTCTTATCCAAAATACTTTAAAGATTCCTGCCATATTTCTATGTTTCTTTGCAGCTGCAATTATCAAGTCGGCATACATAAATTCCTTGGCTACTATCGCTTGGTGATGTCTGGATCCTACGTAAATACCCTTTGTTAGGTTATTGACATTTCTTGCAATATCGTCCATAGGAATTATCAAGAGCAGAAAACGCAGAATTGAGACCCGTTTATATAATTGTTAATATCGATTGAACTCTATCAAACGTTTGTTCACTTTCAGGTAATTGAATATGAGAATTAAAAAGTGCGATACACGTGAAATAGAAAATGTTGAGCTATGTGTAAATTTTCGTAGAATTCTGCTTTAAAGCCTTGCCGCTAGACAAAAGAAAACTCGTAAATATTTTGAAAAGTAAACCATTCGTAAAGGAGTAAATGTTATAATAACTTTTAACTCAAGCACAGCTATTAAAGGAAAGAGTGTCAACAGCTTCAATTGCACCGCTTAATTTTCTATAGTCATATACGTTTAACGAAGAAAAAGAAATCCAGTAATAACCATCGACGGAACATCGTTCCTTATGCAAATGCTGTTCATTTTACGGCATGATTAAGTTGAAATGTGCGTGTCTCTCACACTTATTAATCAAACGGCCTTATATTTTAAAGATAGGAGCCTTGTACTGTAGTAGTCTCCGCTGTCTACAACCTGTGTCGGCGTCATTATTAATACACCTTTGACACAACGAGTGTATTTAAGGGGAGATCGTTCCAAAGATTATCCCCTTATTACACTGTTTTGCATTTTTATTTTACTGGTGGCTTCTTTTCTTCTCTTTCGCATTCGGTATACACAATCGGAAAACAAGCAGGTCCTCTCCGTCGTCTTTCGCGACTGCCTTCTTCTTGTTCCTCAGTTTTTTTCGCGTCCATTAAATAACAGCAATAAAATATTTGTTCCAGTAATTAGAATTTCGTTATTTTGCCAGCGATAATGGTATTTTCAACTGTATTCTATGAACAACACAAGGAGAACGCACAATGAATTGCACATTCAAAGAATTTCACGACAATAATGTCTTTACAGAGCAAGCTACTGTAAAAATGGTAAAATGTGTTTTATCAGATGATCTGAAATTATTTTTCAGTGTCAGTTATATTTAAAATAAAAAATTATTATAGTATTTTCACATTTAGCAAAATTTAAATTTACAGATGGCGACAGATGCCATGTCAATTTGACCACAGACGCTGTTTAAGAACGAATCTTATCAATTATATCAAAGAAAAGATTTAATATGTTAGGAGTTTATGTACCCACATTATACGAAATTATTTTACAGTTTCAACAAAATAATAACGACCTGGCAAATAGCAAATGATATGACGAATACAAACAACCAGAATAAGAATATATGAATTTCCAAGCATTACATGGGTTGAACATAAAAATATATTGTTTAACATAAATAAGGAATTATTAATTATATGTGATAGTATGAATAAGGATAGAATAATTGTATTCAACGACTGTTATTCCAATAGATCAAATTTTTATTTTCAAGAACACCTAATAAAGGAATTAATTCAAGACAGAGTTTAAGAAACACAAAATATATTGGACATGAGAATGTTTCTGCGAATATATTAAAATATTGATCTTATGCACTTGTCGAACCCAAGTCAACAATATGTTCGAAATAAATACATTTCCCCTAAAGCTGTTAACTTTCATATATAAGAGAAGCAGTAAGAGCTAATTATTGGCTTGCATCAATTTTATCAAGTGTTTGGAAAATATTTAAAAAAATAATGTACAACAAAATGTCCAAATTCGTTATGAATTTATTATCCAAAATGCAAAATAGCTTCTTAAGAGGTAGATCTAAAACAAGAGCTATATAGATACACAATTAGAAATATTTTGAAAGGGATAAACTAAAGCAGGAGTTTTCGACAGTGTAAACTACCAAAAATGTTATAAAATAAAGTTTGTCGGCAAACCCAGAGAAGTGGTGACGCTAATACAGTCTTCCTCGACAGGTTGCAAGTAAAGAATATTTTTGGTTGCTAGTGAAAGCAAAACCCTCTAGTTAGACTAGTAAGCCGTTACAGGAAGAATACCTCAAGGTTCAATTCTATGCCCGTTTCTGTGTTTGCTCTATACCATTAGAATGCCAAATTTGGTACGGCATTGCACTGTCCAATATAAATACGACATTTTGATTATAAACAAGAAGAAAAATATCAAAATGAAATTCTCGGCAAATAGGTTAAACTTAAATGTTAAATACATAAAGAAAAATAGAATCGAAAAAGCGTGCATTTCAGCTATTTAAAACAACCATTTAAAATAATATATTAAAATGAAATACCTACCAGTGCAGAGGAAGTTACTTTTCTTTGACTGAAGAGGGATTGTAGCTCAACTAGAAAGCCCATATATCATATATGGATCGCGCATATCTTCCATCAATTGAATTGGTGAGATTTAGTATAAGTCCGAAATTTGAAATATTTATCTGACATAACCATTTTGTTTTAAATACGAAGCGGCATCAAGTGAAGAAAAAACAGTACTAAACTCATCTTGTTCGGGCGGTTTCCGGAGCTTACGGCGCAACATTGAGAGCAATAACAGTACAAGAACTGTACTTGTACTGTTTTTATTCCCAACGGATGCCGTTATTGATTTTGATCATGTATGCTCAATTGTTGTATTTCATGTTGTTTGAGTATGTTTGTTTCACTAGTTGGTTATAAAAATTGGTATGCAAACAAGCATTTATGAATGTATTAATAATAATAATAATATTTATTTAATTGCCCAACAGGTCACCCCAATAGAGACAATACAAACAAATCATAAAGATAAAACGTATGTGAAAATTGACAACAATAAACATTAAAATATATACAACTAATGAAAAATATCATCAGTAAGATTATTGAAATTCCTGGCAGAATGCACCATAGGAGTCCTAAGCAAAATATTCGTTCTGCCAGTGGGAAGCAGAAGCGGTTCATTCACCCTTGAGCTTTGACGAGGCACTCGAAAGCTAATTTCTGCTAACAAATACGGAGAGTCTATCTTAAACAGAATGACATTTTTTACAAAAGTAGCACTAATTAGGTGTCGCCTTGCTTCAATCGACCCAAACTCATGTCGATCCAGGAGCAATTTATAGTCAAATCCACGAAGAGGGTAATATCCATCTGGTTTATAACACAAATTAGGAACCTGCGCTGTACTGATTCAATTACACTAATATAGCAATTATACATTATATATACATTATACATGTATATAGAATACCACACGACAACGGCATATTCCAACCTGCTAACAACCAGTGCATAATAAAGTGACTTGAGTGTAGCTATGTTGTCAAAATCTCTGCAGGTGCGGATAATGAAGCCCAATGCTCGAAATGCTGAAGCAATAACTAGGGAAACATGATCGGCGAAGGTAAGCTTTTCTTCAAATGTAACTCCGAGATCTGTGACATGCGTTTTGCGGTTAATTACGATGTTGTCAATAGAATAACTGTTACAAAATCTACTGGGTTTTCTGGTAAACCAAAGAAAATAACATTTGTCGATATTCAACTTCAATTTATTTACAGAGCAGCAATGTGTGACTCGGTCTAAGGTCTCTTGAAGAAAGGCAACATGCTGAGCCCCATCAATACGATGAACAATTTTTAAATCATCCGCATAAGCCAAAACATTACAATCGATGGAACGTATCAAATCATTGACAAAGATGTTAAATAATAAGGGTCCAAGATTGGACCCCTGGGGAACTCCAGAGGTAGAAACATACATCCCTGATTTGTAGCCATTATAGTATACGAAGTTACTTCTTTCAGCAAGGTAAGAACCAAGAAGTGTTAACAGTGAGTTTCTGAAACCAAACAAACTCATTTTACTCAGGAGAGCGGCATGCTTAATGGTGTGGAGGGCTCGAGAGAAGTCAGTGTAAATAACATCCATCCATCCCCCCATCGTCCAAGTGTTACACATAAAGCCTGATAGTCGAAGTGGTGGACCTCTTGGACATAAAACCATGTTGGCATGGCGACAAAAATGATTTGATGCTGCTGTATATATATTCATATATTATAGCCTCATACACCTTAGCAAAGTTTGTTAGGATTGACATATTGGTATTATCTCCCTTTTTGTGTATAGGACATATACATGCTACCTTCCAGGACTGAGGAAAGACAGATGTCTGCAGAGATAAATTAGTATTCTGCAAAGAGGCTGAGCAAAAATAGACGCACAATCACAAAGCAGGAAGCTGGGAATAGTATCATGTCCGGAGGTAAAGCTATTCTTTGATTTCTTCAGCTGTTCCAGTACATCATCATATGCAATTCTTTCAATATTTATAAACGGCAAATTTGAATGCATATCTCGAATGTCACAACTTCCAACATCTGCCAAGAATACACCAGAGAAAAGAGACGCAAAAGCATCAACAAATCGCTGAGAGTCGTCGACTTCGATGTCACCATTGTTTACCGAGAATTCTGAAGCTCCCACATCTGGATCGTATAAATTTCCAAAAAGATTTAGGGTCACCAACGAGAGAATGCCGAATACTCAATATAGGCCGTGGCAATATCATCTTTAAGAGATCTGCGTAATCGCTAAAATTCACGTTTGAAGAAATTATTCCCATTGATGTATTACTTGGTAAAGGAGAATCTCCTAAAGATATGCGAGGAAAGCTAACAATAAACCTACCTCAATTACAGTAGAATGCAGGCATAAAATAAGTATGCACATTGAATATTTTCCTTATAAAATATCACATTATGCTACAAAAGACATGAAGTACCTTAACATAAAAATTATGTATGAACTTTTTATCAAGAAATATCCTGAATTAGATAAGAAAGTTAAATATGAATTCTTTAATGAAAATTGTCCTTTGAAGTTCTGACAACGACTCGGTACGAATTATGAGATATCAGTGTAAATGAAAACGCCAAAAGGGTTAGCAGAACTTATTGTTCACAAAAAGCGAGCCAAGAAGTTTTGTTGCAAAATAGAAGAAGTAGAGAAATTATTCAAGAAGCATCCTGAGATTTTGGGAATCAGTTTTAATTATATAAAGAATTTACCACTCCCAGTGTTACCTGTCCAAGGCAGCTTTGGGTTTATTCCTTTGAAATTCACAACCTAAAAACAAATAGAAAATCTATATATCATGAGGGTCAAGCCTTGAAAAGTCCAATGAGGTTTGTACCTTCTTGAATGATTATACTAACAACCGTATACGTCATCAAGAAGTTCAAGAACAACATATTTTCTCTGACGCTTGTCCTGGTCAAAATAAGAACAACAGAAATGTCAGATTTTTAATGACTATACAAAACAATAAACGCCTCAAAATGATTTACCACCACTTCCCAATTTGTGGACACTCCTTCTTGCCCTGCGACAGGAATTTTGGAAGTGCAAAAAGATTAATCAGAAGATGCGACCGTGTATACGTTCTCGAGGAATATGAAGTAATGAGAAAAATTCCATTTACGGTAAATATCATTTCTTATAAAGATATATTGGATTTTAAGAAATGGTGGGAGCCATTGTATAAAAATACTCTTTCAACTGTCGCAAATAAAGTAATGGAAGCTTTTACAATATCAAAATACATTCAGTTTGTGTACGACGTATCATATCCTGGCTACGTTAAATGCTTGGACTTGATAGATAGAGATACGTCCTAAACCTTAATACCTTATTAAAAGAAAATCAATCTCCAGAGCGTCCTACTAATAAAGCATATTCTGATGTGGTTCCAATTAACAAAAAGGAAATGAATAATATAAAAGAGATAATGAAATATATTGAGGAAGAAGATCGAGAACTTTACT
Source organism: Amphimallon solstitiale (assembly GCA_963170755.1). Classification (NCBI taxonomy): domain Eukaryota; kingdom Metazoa; phylum Arthropoda; class Insecta; order Coleoptera; family Scarabaeidae; genus Amphimallon; species Amphimallon solstitiale. Next base: position 115,719,580 of record OY720679.1, read on the forward strand.
ATCATGTAACATCCTGCTCAACCACCTATACGGACGATGATGATGGTCATCAATATCTGATTACTTTTTTTCTTAACAATAAAGTGTGGTTTACAATCGGAACTCTTTTATTTTTGCAATTATTCTGTCACAAAATTCTAATAATACTGACATTGAGATCAAGAACAGTATATGTCCAGATTTACTTTTTGTGAATAAATATACAAGGGTTAAACTAAAAATTTCGTTATGATTTTAAAGGACGTCTAAAATGATACACTACAACTTGTCTATATAACTTGAACCTGAAAGAAGCATAACCAACACAATAAAGAGTTTTATTTTCCCAAAATTTAAACATTTGGACATGTACTATTCTTAATGTCACCGATTCAATTACTCATTGCAAGTCATAATGCTGTATGCTACTATATAAGCTAGTCTTTGCCCATCACGCATAGGTTCATTCCAGATTTTGTCACCGCATAATTTTCTGACAAATCCGCGGAAGCGTGGAGGGCCTTTACTCTACAAAAATTCTGAATGCGAACTATTTTACATACTGTGTGTCCAAAAAGTCTGGAAACACCCAAATAAAATCGAAACGGATGATTTTTGAGAAAAATGCAAAAACAGGTCAATTAGTATTTTCAAAAGACTACTGGCTGATGGTATCTGTTTGGAATTTTTGATGACCTTGAAAAAGTTATGATTTCATCAAAAAAAAATTAAATGGCAACGTCGCATTTTCAATTTTATTTTTGATAGATCTTTTAATTGTCTAAATGACTGTAAAAATTTTTTCATTTTACTTAAGAAAATGACCGAGAAAAATGTAATTACTTCTTCGATAATCGAAAAGTTTGTCTTTAAAAAAAACATAGTGGGCTTAAAAGTCGATTATTTTTCAAATACATTTTGTTTTATTTGTGACATTCTGTCAAATACGAATTGTCCGTAAGTTAAAAAAAGAGGTGTGGCCACCACACGACTTTCTTATACGTATGAAAGTGTTACTTCCGGTCCGAATTTTGAAATTTCATTTATACACAAAATATTCCAAATCCAACTCTAAATACTTTTGTACTCTTCATAAATATACATAGAATGCATAACTTACGACATATTTGCAAAAAATCGCTATTCGATAAGAGTAAAAGTGGTACTTCCGGTCTGAATTTTGAAATTTTTTTTATATAAAAGATATTGAAAATTATGTTTTAAATACTTTTATACTCGTAACGTACTTGTCTTAAAAGCATGACTTGCGAGATATTCGCAAAAAACTGATTTTCGATAAGAGTAAAAGATCTACTTCCGGTTGGAATTTTAAAAAACTTTTTTAAGACAATTTGTTTCAAACTTAATTCTAAGTACATATGAATTCTTTATAAATTTGTTTAAACTTAGTAATTGACGAAATATTTGCAAATTTCGATTTTTTCACTAAAGTAAACCACTACTTCTGATCTGCCGATTTTGCTCAAAATCTAATCAGTTCTCAAAAGGCAGATTGTACACGTAAATACAAAATTTGGAATTGATATCTACAGCGGTTTGACCGCTATCGTGGTCACACACACAGACACACAGACACAGACACACACACACACACAGGCACACAGACACGCAGACATTTTTTAAAAACCACTTTTTTGGTATCAGGGGACCTCAAAACGTGGACATCTGCAAAAATCTCGAGGTCGAAAATTTTCATCATCACAATACTTCCTTATACTACGTATAAGAAAGTAAAAATCTGTTTAAAAATGGTTTTAAGTGAGAGGGAACGTATTCAAATATTGATGATGATTGGTTTTGGGGATAGGGCTCATTCAGTTAGAGAAGTTTGCGACTTATTTAATACAGAAGATCCGGAGCGTGCCCCAATTAGTATTTCTGCAGTGAGTAAGATTCACAAGAATTTTCAAGAAGAAGGCCATGTTCGAGATCGCCCTAAAAGTGGTCGTCCAAAGATCGCAGAAGATACGCAACTCGACGTATTATTGTCAGTAGAGGAAACTCCAAATTCTAGTACACGGCAGCTTCCTCGGGAGTTTAACGTGTCGAAGAGTACAATTGGTAATATTTTCCGGAAAACTAAGTATCATCCCTACAAAATTTGTTTGGTTCATGAGCTGTCTGAAGACGACTTCGACAGGCGTGTACAGTTTTGCGAGCAACTGATGCCTATGTGTGATAATGATCCGCTTTTTATCAGAAATATCTTATTCTCAGATGAAGCTACGTTCACATTACATGGGAGTGTTGATAGACAAAACTGCAGGTACTTGGGCCAAAATCCACGCTGGATGAGAGAGGTACGACCTCAGTATCCTCAGAAATTAAATGTATGGGCTGGTTTAATTGGTAACAGAATTATACGGCCTTTTTTCTTCAACGGTAACCTGACGGCGGAAATGTATTTGAATTTTTTACAAAATTATTTAATTCCGTCATTAGCAGAAATATTTCCGAACCATGAAGATCCTAATTTGCCCAGCCAAAGAATTTGGTTTCAACAAGATGGGGCTCCATCCCACTATGCGGGAAATGTTCGGCATTATCTCGAGAATACCTTCCCAAACAGATGGATTGGCAGGAGGGGGGGCTATCGAGTGGCCGGCTAGGTCACCAGATCTAACGCCTATTGATTATTTTTTGTGGGGTTACCTAAAAAATAAGGTATACGCAACTAAACCTGAAAATTTGGAAAACTTGCGTCAACGGATTGAGATTGAAGTACGAAGGATCACTCCTGAAATGATAGAAAACGTTCAAAATGAATTTTATTATCGTTTAGGGTATTGCCAAGATGCTCAAGGACAATATTTTGAACATTTATTGTAAGAGTGTTTGCTGATTTTTACGATTAAAATTTTCTTTGTTTTCTATAATGATTTTTTTTTCAAAATTTTTCTTAAGTAGAATGAAAAATTTTTTGACTGTCGTTTAGACAATTAAAAGATCTATCAAAAATAAAATTAAAAATGTGACGTTGCCATTTACATTTTTTTTTTGATGACATCATAACTTTTTCAAAGTCATCAAAAATTCCAAACAGATACCATCAGCCAGTAATTTTTTGAAAATACTAATTGGCCTGTTTTTGCATTTTTCTCAAAAATCATCCGTTTCGATTTTATTTGGGTGTTTCCAACCTTTTTGGACACACAGTATAAAACGAAAGAAATGTTATAGAGACAGATTTAAACAATACAAAATATTTACCTATTATACTATTTTATATATGAATAATAATTCAAATACGATTGCGCCTGCTATGTCAAAATCAATTACGAAATTTTACAGGAATATCATATAAACAATGGTAAATTGTAACATTATGTTCCATCAAACAAACTTTAATTTACATAAGTAATCTTTCGCATACTAGGAACATTGTCATTTACTATAAGGAGACTAGATATAAACAGACTTAAATGTAACTTCGTCAACTACTTACAGAAAGCGTTTTAATCTTTTAAACTGTTCGTTATTGGTCAATTTATTACTTGAAATTGTTAAGTTCAATTTTTATTACTCGTACTTCAAATAGTTTATTTTTCCAAAGAAATTTTTGCACGTTCAACAAATGTATGCACGTTTTTTTTTTTAAATAAAAATGTATTATTATTATTATCATTTTTATTCTAAATAACATATTGTTGTGAGAAAATATTACAGTCCGCTCTCTTAAGAGAGGGCTGCAATTTGAAAATTAAACACAACAGATCTGTGACTTCTGCGGAAGCAAACATTAACCCTTTCTCATAATAAATCATTTTCTAAGATAATCCATCTATTTTGTTTTTGGTTGAGCAGTCTGTACTTCTAGATATTCCGCAAAATTGTAATACATCAAGTTTTTCCAAACGTCTTACTGCATTGTTGTTCACAGCTGTTAAAGAAAATTACAATACAATGGACGAATAATACGTAGACAAACCGATCATTACGGTGTCGTATGTGAAAATAGAATGTCCCCGCGACCCACACCTTAGCTGTTGAACAATTGAAAGGTATAGAAATATGCCGCATGAATATGTAAATGCAATAAAATATCACATACTTGACATACATTATAATTTAAAGTGTACTGAATAGCACGAAAAATAAAAACAAAAATGTGAAAGACACGACTACTAAAGTGAATTAAATGGAACTTCAAAATGAAAACACTTTGAAAACTCATAACTTAAAAAAATTGACACCACATTCTGCAAAAATTGAAATACTAATTACGTATAATTGTAAAATCACATATAATCTTTCTTTAAATCAATATAAAAATAGTTAAATAATAAGGATAAGCTAAGACTTTGACATTCAGTGTATTATTAAGTGTACAATTTTATTTCAAATTTCATAGTATTTAACTTGTTGGAATACTCATTTCGTTATCAAATATTGAAAAAGAGGACATCATAAACACAGAACGTATCGAGTTTTCAATATATGCGTTTTTGAGACGAATTCGGTCAGTTCATCCCAGAATGAATCGAATGCAATGACACGCGAGCAGCAATATAAGAATAAAAATTGAAGTGCGGGTAATACACTACTCTTTTTGTACATAGGTGCATTTCAAATTTTTATACAAAAGATATTCAAATTAAGTTTTAAATACGTGTTTCTTCTGAATAAAATAAACCTGTGCAAAAATGTTGCTTCCGCTAAGAATACTAAAACATTTTGATACAAAAATTATTCCCAGTGCAGTTATAAATACTTTTGCAATTGATATAGATCTAGAATGTATAATTTATGAAATATTTGCAAAAAATTGCTGTTAGATAAGTGTAAAAGTGGTACATTCAGTGCAAATTATGAATTTTTTAATATATAAAAATTATACCAAATTCAGGTCTAAATTCAATGTGATCAATCTCAAGTAAAGTTTGCATAGCCTACATTTTTAAGATGGTAATATTGACTAATTGTTAATATTGAGAAACATTCATGTATATAGCCGTAACAATAAGCACAATGATTTTGACAGATATATTTTGTTATATAAGTAAAGAGAATGACAAGAAATTATATTTTTAGTGTTTATATCAAGAAAATCATTTACATCACAATCTATCTGTCTAAAAAGAAAATACATTAATCTAAGATTTTTAAAATATCACTACACTTCACATGAGATTCATCTTACTGTATGTACAGCTCACAGAGAAAGACTTGGCCGGTGAAATGCCCCTCCCACAAGGTGCGCATTAGATTTTTATAATATTACGATAAGCGCGAGCAGTCTCAAAAAATTGTCAAGCGTTACACATCGAAGTGCAGTATGATTCCTATATATGTATCTAGAGAATACAATTCCGGAATGTCGGAATTAGACTATGTGGTTTCTAACTTGGCTCAAATGAAAAAAAACTTAAGTAATTTCTTAAAAATTATTTATTAATATTGTTGCACAACACAATACACAATATACTAAAATAAGGAACAAAAAAGACAATACAACAAACTATTTAGAATTTCGAAAATATAATCGCGGAAATATCAAAGCATCCAATGTTTGACTTCCAAGCCTGCTTTGTAGTTTATTGCCAACATAAGCAGCAGCTGAAAACGCTCGCTTAGGTTCTACACTGGTTGGAGGAATAGACAATAGATATTTATATGCTACTTCTAAGTGATATCCACAAACTCCTCCAATTTCGAACAGGCTCATTTCGCGTCTAATACTATTTACCATCGCCGATTCATTTTGTACTTCAGGATCTGGAGATGCCATGCTCTTATTAATTTCCAGCTGTAACTTTTCCTTTAGTGTCAATTGGGGTTGCAAGGTTTGCTGCCTTGACTCATCATCTGTTTGTAATCCTGACATTTTTTTCTCTTCCGTGTCATGTCGACTATTTAGTCTTTAAACAATACTCTTTATTTGCTTCCTCACTAAAGCCTGCGTAGGAACTGGAAATAAGTCAAACATTCCAAATCCGATAATAACTGATTTTCATCATCTTTTCGTGGATTTTGTAAAAATTCAAGGCACCAGTTAAATCATCACTTCGTCGTTGCTTTATACGTCACACTAAGGATGTTTTCATTTTATTGGCGAGTGCTGAGTTTCTGTTAGACAATTGTTTTATAAGAAATTTCAAAGCGACATTAGCTGTGCATTGCTTCTACTGTTAATTTAATTGGGGTCAGCACATCAACAATTTTATTTTCCAAGTCAAAATCAGCATCTTCTAAACGGATTGAATGATTGAGATCTATAAGAGCTTTTTGAATGCAGGTTTTTAAAAGAGAAAATCGTTCCAGCATGGTTAAAAGCCTATTCCACCTGGTTTTACAGTCCAAAAGAAGTGGCAGAAAAAAGAGAAGCGCAAAATTTATTCTACAATTTGGTGAGGCTACTGACAGTAACAAAGACGCAATCCTTATTTGTGATGTAGGTTTCCTGGATGATAATATTACCGTTCAAGACCTTCTGTTCTGCAAAAACATAATTGGAAAGACAAAGACTTGAGATGGTTGACTAGTCTATAGCGAAAATGATCTGGATTAGGAAAATTGCATCGGTATGTACACTGAAGGGGCTGGATCGCTATATATGATTACAGGTGGTTATTCACGACAAAGCACTGCATGATATATGTATCCATTGCATCATCCATAAGAAAGCACTTACATAAACTATATAAAGGCTGGACCGCTGAAAGCCAGATTTTTCGAAATTATGCATGGAGATAGGAACTGAACTCACGGTCCTGCTATACTACTGTAGCTCACGATGACCTTGACGTGGCAACGTCTTATCCCGTGCATTTGAGCTATATCATATAAATGAAAGCTTCACATTTTGACGTGTATCTTAAGAGTCGTTTTCATTTATGTGCTGATTTATGTCATTGTAAACATATTTTGAAAAGAGCGCTAGGACAAAATACTCAACTTGCATGTAAGTGTGCCGCGGATTGATAAAGTATGGGAACCCCTCTTTTAGTGCATTTGCTTCAACTTTCCAGCACTAGTCTTGCAATAGTTATTTGTATCACTAGTCCAGAAAATGATATTTTGCGAGTATGAGTGATATTGCGTAGCCGAGGCGTTTAGCCGAGGCGAGGCAACACGAGTAGTCGCAAAACATTTTCTGGACGTGTAATTCACAAAATTTTTCATGCCAACAAGTTTAAATCATTTTTAAAAAGTAAAAAATTACCTAAGTAAAAAATTAACCAAAGTAACTGGGGATTTAATTTTTGTGGTTGGTACCTGTCACTGATGCAAATTGACATTTACCTAGTTTTCTTTTGAAAATAGTAAAGTAATAACTAAACAAATTATGGAAAGCCAGCTCATATAATGGAAGCAGCTGAAACAGCCATACAGAATTTATTACCTGTAAAATCTGCACCTCGATAATGGAAGGCTTATGACGGTTTTGTAAAATGGTGTGCTGACAATAATATGAAAAATGTGTACAATGAGTATGTTCTATTGATCAATGTCAATGCTAGCACCCCACTTCTAGTGAATTTTTAACAAATGTCACTTCTTTAAGTACTAGGCCGGGAATTTAATGTTCCCGGCGGATTTTGAATCCTGGAAAACCGTCGATAATGGCTGGCGGCATGAAAATAAATATAAACGTCCTCTCCCGAGCAACCCACCTGATACATTCCCTTATTTAGTATCAAGAACTATTACTTTAATAACAACCCTTCTGGCGCATATGATGATAAATAAGTGCTTCCAGGATTTGTTTTTCTTGTAATGTCTTATTCTTGTTCTCACTATGTACTGGGTGTATAGTTATAAAATTTTTTAATGAAAATTTTCATTCTTCAAATATATTCTACTCAAACAAAGTTAATTTCTTGTTGTTGCCATATTTTGTATTCTTACTAACTTAACTATTTTTGTTTTTTCTTCTTCAGTAGTATAGTATTATTTAGTATTTTATATTCTCATTTTGTGTACTAATAAATTACTGTTCCAGGACTCTATGAATAAATCAGGGCGTATATACATAAGTACAGCATATATAATAATAAAATTCATTAACCGCTAAGACTAAAATATTATAGAAACTATGACTTGCAGTCTGAAAAAAAACAAACAGAAATCTATAACCACAGTAGAATTAAACATTTTCTGCTAATATTTAATCTTTGGAGATATTTTATTCAAAATCGCCAGTGGGATAACATTAAATCCACATTCCACCAATACAATCAGTTTGTACTTAAGCTTAGCCTAAACAGAAGTAAGTGTGTATTATGTATAAAAAGCACCTATTGTCAATAAATATTAACAAGTGGTACAGAGGGTTTGGATTCTATTTCTACTTATATAAATACATTGTAAGTATTTAAATCACCATAAGTATTTATGGTCTATTAATTTGAAAGCAACGAGTTAAAATTGTACGTTTTGTTTGCCCAATATATTTTGGGTTACAATAATATATTTTCTTTTTATTTATAATTAATTTTATATTAAACAGTTATGCTTAGAATGAATATAAAATAATATGTTAATCCCGGAACAAATATTTTATTTTTAATCATTATTTTATACAGCTTTATCGTATTTAGAAATATTATTATATGATGCTCGAAAACAAATAAATATTACGTACGCTACTTCTATTTACGTGTACAAAACTTAAGAGTAAATAAATCTTTGCAATATCGCCAAAATCGAATGAACTTGCTGGGTTCTCGCTCAAAAATGACGTCAATATTTTCATCGGGCAATTCAGAAGGCACAATATTAATATTCATCAAATTGATAGGAGCTGATGATTCGCCATATTTTTCATACACAACGTTTCTCATAACATTTTCGAATGGCAAGCACCTATCGGAATAAGTTTTCATCGCGTACGTTTTGTTGATATATAGAGTTCTCAAGTCCATTTCGTAATATCTATAATTCAAAACCATCAACAAATTATCCTGAAACATTACCTCATTTGAAACTAATAAACATAAAGAAACTTGAAACTTGTTACCTACATCTAATTCTTCCCGAATGCTATTGCTATTATTTGAACTCATAATTCGTCTAGCGCAGCTAATCTATCAAAAGGGATCTTGTGGAACACTTTTGAAGATTTTGAGCTATTAAGAATTCGATTTTGTATCCCCATGGTATACATCTAAAAATCATTTTTGTTTTATAGCACTTATTATTTAATACAATTGTTTATTATTAGAGAACGGTCAATTAGAATCTAAATTTTAATACTTTAAACGTATTAAAAAAACACAACCATAATCCAGTTAAATGACTATTAGAAATACTAACAGGTTAATTTGACTTATCAAAAATGATGTAGCAGAATACGTAGTCTAGTCAAGTAGCTTCTTTGTTTAATTATGAGCAGTAAATTGACTTTGGATTTTTAACGTACGTATAAGAAATATTAATAACTCCACTTTGAAGTCATGTATTTTCTACTAAAAATTTATTAAAATTCATGTTCTAAATTATATTTTTTTTGACAATTCAAACGCACAAATAGAATTTAACCTGTCATATTCCTAATAAAGTCAATGAAATAAAGGTGCAGTACAATAAGAAATTAAAAAATATAATCTTATGCTCTAATATTATTTATTACACCAACCCACGAAAGTCTGAGAAAACTATTATAGTCAAAATTAGAGATATAAAAATGCATAAACTTACACAATTATCTGTCACAATTTTGATATACATGATATGTACATATATCGTTTACAAGCAAACAACAAATTTCTTCAGAACTGTGTTCAATGTATGAATACACAATATTAAAAACTATTACTGACCTGATATTTATATTTATAATCGTGATAATTATCCTTAATTTAATAAACTAAACATTTTACATACTTATAATGATGTTTTAATTACTTACGTCAAAATGACATATTCACATGACATATTCAAATTCATAACAAGGAGAAATACAAAAATTACTGGAAGGAGAATTTTCAATTATTATTGGTGGAATTCTGTAACTTTCTCGGAAGCTCCGGCTATCGTAGGCCCTGGCAACGAAGTGACGTTGGGATGACGATTTCAGAATTTTTGCAGTTAGTGACGTAGAAGTGTCAAAACGTTCGTGAGAAAAGATTTTGTTGGTTATATTGTGGTTATATTATTATTATATAATTATTGTTAATATACTGTTCCTGTTGTTATATTTATAGTTTCTGTTAGTTTATTTGTTATAATTATTATTGTTTTATATTTGCAAATATGAATGGCGCTATAGCATTATAATTAGATGAAGATCACAACAGGAAGGTAATCGATAACATTCTCTATTTTCTTTATTTTAGAAATTATATGCGTATATTCCGAAAACGTTTAAGAGATCACGGAAATCCTTTTGAAATACCAAACAGGCATTTTAAACAAATGGTTAGACTGAATAAGGACACTGTTCAAAACCTGATCCAGTTATTGGATGGACATATTGAACAAACAAATATACCATTACATTTGAAGGTTATTATCATAAACATCACTTGAAATGCATATTAACTTTATAGTGCAAATTATATATTTGTTACAGGTCTTAACAACATTAAATTTTGTAGCATCAGACAGCTATCAGAATAGTGTTGGTATTAATAGCTTTGTTTCTCTCAGTCAGAGTTCAGTAAGTCGAATAGTTCATCAGGTCTGTCTTGTAATATCAAACAATTTATTCCCAGAATGGATAAAATTTCCCAGTAATTGTAATTCGAAGAATCGTGTCAAGCAAGGGTAATTATGTTGTATCAAAATATTCTAAAAATAATTCTTTATTTTGTTTTTATGATAAAAGATGGGAGACCGGAGATGTATTTTGTTTAATCGATAGCACCCAGTTCATATATTTACCACGGGTAATTAAGGGTATCTTTTCTAAACGTTCTAAAAATTATTCTTCTGTACAGTTTTTATGAAAAATGGGGTGCACGAGATTTAGGTGTAATTGATGGCACACATGTTGATATACTTGCTCCACCTTTAGCCGATGAAGAACACTCTCCTTTTGTATATATATATTTCTTATATTCACATACTTTAATTTTTTTTCTAAATTGCAGCACTACTTTTATGGTAAGGTTAATAAAAGAAAATATATTTGACAATAAAATGTGTTTTATTTTTCAATATTTATACAAACAATCTCTATTTGAGTACCTATTATTCAAAGTTCACATTTCTAGTTCAGTATTATTATTTTTCTTTTTGATCTTTATTGTTAAGATTTAATAGTAAACGTATAATTCATATCCAATATTAGTATAATTATCCGAGTCAAATGTCTTCTATTGTTTTATAATACTTGCTGGTAAATTTATTAAACAATAATTTTTTACATTCTTTTGAGTTGAAAAAGTGCAAATTTCAGCCTGATGAATATTACTCTCCTGTAAAAACTGCAAATAAAGAGAACTTTCACCTACTATAATTTCAGAGGCTCGACAACAAAATGCTGCAATAATATCGAAAGATTTGGTGTACCAAGTACAACAATACATCACAGGATTGGTCGATTTTCTAAATACAAAATCATCTATATCCTTCAACCATTTATATACTTTGGCCTATGCTATTAAAACTTAATGTTACCTTTTTGGAGCCTAAAACATTAATCGTTCAATATAGTTACATATTGATAAAATCTTTGCGGTTTGACTTACAAATAAAGAAAGTCATTGACTAAACAGGTAAATTTCCTCTTATCTTTTTCAACATAATATTAAGTTAAACATCCCATCAATTTGATGTAGTTTTATTATTAGAAAATCTTATGAAAAAGTCAACTTTAAATTGACACACGATACCATAATAGACTTTATCGAACATTTAGTTTGTGCACATTTCACATGCTTTATGTTGTGTGGATATTGTCTGCTAGGTTTATGTATTTTTTTGTGTTTAGGTACTTTTGTAAGAAAAACAATGTCCACTTTATAGGGATACCTGTCCTTGTTGGCCTTATAAAAAAATCACATTTCATCATTCATAAATGTGCCTGAAAAGACATTTATCTGCAAATTCACTATACACTAGTGCGATACTACGTCCTTTGAAACTCTCCTAATGATAACAGTTCTTGTTGAAATTTTCCAAAGTGTTTCGTGCTATCTTGGCAGCAGTTTAAACATATGTTTATACTATGTCTTGGCATTACAAAATGTTCCGTACATTTTCTTTAAAAAAAAATGTTAGCAATCGCTTTATTATATTTCAACCAATTTTCTTATTAGTTAAAATTTTAAATTGAAATATTTTGGTATATGTTTACGAGATGATATGTCTGTTTACATGTTAAACATAAAGGTTATGTGTACAAAAAATCGTAAATTGACACTTCTACGTCACTAATTGCAAAAATTCTGAAATCGTCATCGCAACGTAGTTGATATTTTATTTTATTGAGACACATGAAAAGAAAATGCAAACATTGTCGGAAGACATGTCACTTTATATAAGTAAACCAATAGAAATACTTTATCTATGAAATAAGCTTTGATTATGTATACTATAGATATACAACTGAAAGTTAGTACAGAACAGTAGCTACCAGAGGGGTTCGGCAGTAGGATGTGCCTAAAGATGTGCCCATTCATTAATTTTTCCCGCTAATATAATATTGTAATCATCAGAGTATAGAGTACACCATTGTATGACCACATCCCTTCGCCATCTTGTTTACAATTTTCTGGGGGTTGTACAAGTATAGCCTTGTTTATTTATACTATAGTTATACAATCTACAGAAAACTGTAAACATAATATATATTCTATGAAATAAGCTTTGATTACGTATACTATAGATATACAACTAAAGGTTAGTTCGAGATAGTAGCCACCAGAGGGGTTCGGCTATAGGATGTGCCCATTAATTAGTTTTTTATTATTCTTTCCCGCTAATATATTGTTGTAAAAGTTGAAGTTACTACAACGATACCGAATACAAACAGCTTTCATCAGACTATAGAGTACACCATTGTATGACCACATCCCTTCGCCCTCCTGTTTACAGTTTTCTGTAGGTTGTGTAACTATAGACTATAGTAACGTATGATCAAAAAGTCTTTGGATCGCTATTGCCGTGGAATTTATGTCAATCTATGAAATTATTTACTTTTATTAATTTTGACATTTACTTGACAACTTTCAAGTCAGCAGGTTATAATTCAACCTAAATAACCTAAATAATTATAACCTAAAATCTATTTTATTTGTGACTTATGTATACTTCAAAGTCAAGAACCACAGAAGTAAATAATTCTATAGATAGCTTTACGTTTCATGGCTATAGCGATCCAAAGACTTTTTGATCATACTATATTAATAAACAAGGAAAATAAGCTACACTGTTTGTTTCTGAACGTATTTTATTCATATATTCTTTCAAAAGTAAAAGCACGAATTTCTGAACAGACTCCCAGTTCAAATCACATCAAACACCCTACTGTAACTTTGGAAACATCGCTGATATTTTGACGAAACCAAAGTTGGTAAATGAGAGTTTCTATAACGATGCCTTAGCTCTATCTTTCAATACTTCAGAGTGTGGACGTGGTTTTGACAATTTGTCACGTAAAATTGTATTGTTAAATTATATGATTTATATTTTTTATCATAGCATGCCGGTATGCTCACTTGAGGTGTCACTCACGTCATCGCGAAGCAAGTCAGTTTTGACAAATCTCATCTCGCGGTGAGTTTTGACGGTTTTGACACACATTAAGTTATTGTATTTTGTATGTGTTTTTTAAATAACATGCCAATTTGTACTGTATACAGTTGTCGTAATTACAATAGAAATAGTAGAGATAGTCAGGTTAAATATTACAAGTTTCCCAAAGAAGAGACGATACAAAATTTGACGTTAAATGCGCGATTTAATAAAAAGTTACATTCATAGAATTGTACTCTTGTATTTCAGTGGATATTCTCTAATTATTGTAACCATATTTCTAAAATGTGTAACTATACATAATAAACTTCAGCCAAGTTGTATTTGCTTCATTCAAATGTATTTAAATTGGTTTATCATAACTTTTCAATACCCTGATGGGATTTATGTATTAACAAAATAGGATTTATATCTGTGTCTGAAAGAAAATATTATAAACATCAAAATATTTATTCACTAAATAAAGCATTTATTCATATATCAATTACAATTCAATTCATATAAAATACATAAACAACTGATTGCATTGAGTATTCAAAATATAATTCAAATATTTCCAAAAAAAAGTTCCAAACATAAGTTGTGAGAATTGCATTTAAAAATACTACTTTGCCAGAGTACCTGAATAATGGTTTATATTATTAACAACTATGTGTAATGTGATTACAGCAACTATAAATTACGCAGCTTGGCGAATTAAATGGAATATTAATTAAAAACCTTAAGAGGGGCGTTTACTAACAAATAGAAGCTCATGCAACTTATATTACTCGGTAGACGCAAAGGGGTGTTAGTAGGTGGAGGTAGACGATATTCGGTTCTGTCACAGCGCTTCGGTTTTATTCCCAGATTCTGTCATAGATAAAGGAATACTATAGATGGGAAACATAATGTATAAAGAATGAGTACTTACGGAACTGTTGATGTTGATGTTTTATAATAAGCCAATTTTCGCGTGCCCATAACTTATATTATTAAACACTCGAATATTATAGATATATATGATATTTCTTTTTAATTCCAAACTATCACTCTGACTTAAGTCTGAAATGGCCGACCAATTCCGATAGATTTTCGTCTTCGCTAGGACCGGTAGAGATACCTTAAAGTGGGGATAGACGACGCAATAGCTTGGAAAAACCTCGTGTGAAATGTGTGTGACAATGTTTACTATTTAATGTTTTTGATCTTTAAAAATAATCACAGAAAGTTTTTTTTTTATATCGTTCATCAAATGTGCAGCTGGCGCGTGGAGGTTGTTTTTTTCTTTTGTGTATCAGCCTTAGTTAGTAGACATTAATTAAATTCATGCATTTTTGTCGTTATTTCTAAGACACATAACTATTTAAGAAAATAAATTAGTACAAAACTGACCTTGACATTATAAATTGATGGCTTTTGCATCACTAACCCAAATTTGAGATTCTAAAATTACAAAATAAATTCAAAAAACGCAAAACGGCGATGCCTTAGTTTTCGATAGGTAAACGCTCCTCTTAATAAGTGAACTCAAACCACGATCAAGATGACAACTGTCAAAATCGACTTGCTTCACAATGACGTCAGTGACAGGTCAAGTAAGCATTCCGGTATAAGCGTATCGTGGTTTGAGTAAATTTGCTGTTTATCATAACTTATCGCTATGCCTAATTGAGCTGCCATCGATTTCATTACAAGCATGCAACTTAATATACAATTTTCTGGTCCCTGTAGTCATAATAAACGTGGTTTTTAATTAGATAAGCAATTATCCCGTTAAATTGGTATTTTTAAATGCAATGTTCACGACTTGTTTTCTTTTTGCAAGTGTTCAAACTAAATTTTCAAGACTCGATGCAAACAATTAATTTATTTATTGTGGTGGCTGGAGTTATGCATTAACATAAGTACCTAAGATTATTGTTTAACATATTGTTGCGTTTTCGAGTTCGAAATAAACAACTCGTGCAAATGTTTTAAAACTGTCTGTATATTTACACACTTAAAACTAATCACAATATAAAAAATATGAAATAAATGTAACGCACTTAAAACTACTACGAATAAATTAACACACGTATTTATTTCTATTACTACTATTTATATCTGTAATATTTATGTATTTATTGCACTGTGATAAAAACTGCACCGCTCACTATATTTATTTGTACCGTACGAATACTACTGAATGAATGAATCCCTTATCCCACCGGCGGCATTTATATATATGTGCAGACAAAAGGTCTAGCAAATTCTGTCTCCATTCTACCATATTCTAGACGTGCTGACGTAGTATATGAGTGCAATTGATTTATGACTTATTTACGGTGCGTCGCGCCGATGTTTACTTTTCTTTTGTCGTCGCCCGGATGTCTGCTTCTTTGTGGCCTTGTTTCGTTACAATATATTTTGAAGTTTCTAATATTTTCTTTTACACAGGTGTAAATCCTATTTTGGGAATAGATGAATCGCATTGAACTAACTACACCAGTAATGCAATTACGTTTCAGAAAACTTAATTCCACTAAATCCCTTGATAGAAATTGAGCATAACCTTGTCCGTTAATACTACCTTACAAGAAATGCAAGCCTATAGTCCGATCACCAAGAATGCCTTCCCGTACATGTATGCTTCACCATGCTTGCTGATGATCTATTTATTAGTGAAGTTTTCATTTGAATAATATCAAAATTATTTCTATTAATTCTTTATGTAACTATATTTATATCTATGAAAAAATTATTGTAGAAGATATATTTTTTATAATATAATTGTCAAGTAAATAAACATATGCTTATAATTGAAGAATAACATATTAATTAAATGTCACCAAATAAGTTCAGAAAACGGCAAGGAAAATTTAAAAAAAGCACATTACTTATTTATTTTATCAAAATATTTTATTTATGATAGGTATAATAATTAAAGTCGGCGGCTAAAAATTCTATTTCTTAGTTTCACAAAAATGTGGCTGTA
The DNA here is from genome assembly GCA_963170755.1 of Amphimallon solstitiale. Classification (NCBI taxonomy): domain Eukaryota; kingdom Metazoa; phylum Arthropoda; class Insecta; order Coleoptera; family Scarabaeidae; genus Amphimallon; species Amphimallon solstitiale. The sequence goes on from OY720679.1 coordinate 115,736,177, forward strand.
TAGAAATGTGTCTCGAAGAATTTAGATTAAATATTATGCATTGCAGAATCTATGATAAAATGTCCATCGAAGTGAAAGATTGTTATTGTAAAATTTGCAATTCAATTATACATTAATTAAAAAAACATCGTAGGTACACTGCTAAGTATTTATCCTTGTTGAATAATGGGTGTGAATATTATCATTTACCAAGCCTCAATAGTTTTTGTCTTCATTCTAAGATAGTCACATAATTATAGGATAGAATATAAAACTCTTAGTCTTCCAAGTACGTATATTCTGAATTACTCAATTAGTCACTACATGTCATAATTATAAAATGTACTTCAAGTTTTATTCTTTACTATTCGTGAATTAAGCAAGCACGTTGCGATGATTATACCACTTAAATTTTTAAATATTAAACTATTCAATGTCAACTTTTATGTATAAACATTGTCACATATGAATCTCTGCACTTTCATTATATAATTTAAAAATTGTATTATTCGTATCCGTGCTATAATTTAATTCATATTTCAGACCAGTCGTGTCACCAATTTTTCGATTGTCGTTGTTGATTTAAGAGGGGCGTTTACTAACAAATAGAACCTCATGCAACTTATATTACTCGCGGGACGGGTAGACGCAAGGGGGTGTGAGTAGGTGGAGGTAGACGATATTCGGTTCTGTCACAGCGCTTCGATTTTATTCACAGATTCTGTCATAGATAAAGGAATATTAGAGATGGGAAACATAATGTACAAAGTACAAAGAATAGTAACTTACGGAACTGTTGATGTTGTTGATGTTTTATAATAAACCAATTTTCGCTTGCCCATAACTTATATTATTAAACACTCGAATATTATAGGTATTATATATGACATTTCTTTTTTTACAAACTGTCACTCTGACTTCAGTCTGGAATAACCGACCGATTCCGATAGATTTTCGTCTTCGCTAGGACCGGTAGAGATACCGTAAAGTGGGGATAGACGACGCGATTAGCTTGGAAAAACCTCGTGTAAAATGTGTGTGACAATGTTTACTGTATAATGTTTTTTATCTTTAAAAATAATTGCATACATTTGATATTTTTCTTTATATCGTACATCAAATGTGCAGCTGGCGCCTAGAGGTCGTTTTTTTTTCCTTTGTGTACCAGCCTTAGTTAGTAGACATTAATCAAATTCATGCATTTTTGTGGTTATATCTAAAACACATAACTTTCTGAAAAAAAAAAATTAGTACATAAACTGACCTTGACATTATAAATTTATGCCTTTTGCATGACTAACCCAAATTTAAGATTCTAAAATTACAAAATAAATTCAAAAAACGCGAAACGGCGATGCCTTAGTTTTTGATAGGTAAATAATATATTTAAATATTATTAGGATTATCGATTTTGTCATCAATTAATTTGAATTTCTACCGTCTTGACTGATCCGCACTTGTACTCAGCGTATTCTGTCGCTTAACTTGTTTGAGAATAAATGTTAAATTGCCATGTATTTTGAAGTATTATGCCATCTGATCTATAGTTTAATTCAACACAGATAATCTTTGCATCATCGCTTAACACTGAAGGATTCAAATCAATACTTTGCAGTCGTGATATATACTGTATACTCTAAAATGAATATGGAGGTTTTAATGATAATAACAATTTTCGATTTGATGTTAGATTGACTGTTAATTGACCTAGATGCAGTGTATGTGTAATTACATAGCCAACTCTTTCGTTGTTCATTACAAATACTATAAATTCACCAATCTTTTAAAGTACTATATTGAACATGTGCTAAAATAGAATTGATAATAAAACTTTATTGAGAAATAACATGGCTATGAAACAAACAAGAAATAAAATTTATTTGCATCAAATACATATCAACAAACGATTACCTTCTAATTTAAAAGTATTTTTCTATTGCATTTGTCTTCATTTAAAGTGTATATTGTAACACGCATGCTATTCTATAATTAAAGAGAATAATTATTCTAATAATAAACATTTTTAGGGCTTATACTCTGTAAATACATTGTGTATAATGTATTTCACAATCTCATTTCAGAGCATACCAAAATTCAGTTTTCGGGATTTTACAGGGCCTTTTCTTCCATGGACTACATGGAACAGCAATATTTATTGACCGGACTTTGATAAATTTTACTGTAGCTGTTCTCACTGCTACTGCTAAAAAAGAGTCACGAGAATGTGTAAGATATGAATTAATAATTACCTGTTGTACAGATGTAATTGTTATTAGAGGACCACCATTGTATTATCACGGCATACGAAATAAGTGCATATTTATCTTGATCAAATAAATTCTACGAATCGTATGTTTGTGATAGAAGTGCAAATATATGTATTCTTTTATACTATCCTTGTTATGTATCTTTATCTTACTTAGTATTTTAGAGATGATCATAACAATTAACAATTGTTGTACCCTTTTCTGAAGTTTGTAGCTATATCATTTTGTACATATTTAAAATCCTGTTTTTCGTCATGGTCTTATCGATTTTCCTGGATCTGGCTGATCACTAATATTAAATATAATCTGGCTTATCACTGACTTTCGTGACGTACTTAAAATCACATATTGTATGTATTAATAAGAGAGTAAAATATAAATAACAAAGGAGAAAACAAATGTCATAAGTTATGACTTAGTTATGTTATAAATATTGCGGATATAACGTACTTGCATTTTTTTATATTATATTGTCCAGCGCAAGTATCAATAAAGTCTGTTAAAAGTATGTACCATTTTGGCGTATTATTTGGTCACTCCTTCTCATTCTAAGATAAGATATAATAATAATAAATAATTTCAATAATTATTTAAATTATTTTCTAAAACTACCTTTATTTATTTTTTTAATACTAAGCATGTAGAATATATTCTTATTTAATATATTAAAGACAAATCACATTTTTTCTCGTAAGCGCACTATGCCTAAATCATCAATCCAAACCAAGGTTTTCAAATAATCCCTTATGAGGTAGGTATATAATTGAACCGTTTATTTTTGAAAGGGCATAAGTGATATTTTGACGGTTCCCAGTCAGACATAATAAAATGATATTTGAACCAAGCTGCATCTTTAGGTGCAGAAAAGGAGTAAGTCAGCATACTTGTTCCATAGAAAAATGCAATATAAAAAACTGGTTTAGTGTTGAATGGGCATAAGTCATTTGACTTAGTTCCTTTCTGTACTAACAGTTGTAGAATTGGAATTTGAATTATGTATTAATCCTAACCTAAAATTTATAACTGATATCAGTCGTGTCAATTCAAGTTTTTTATTTCGTTCCTTTTAATAATCATAAGCCGTCTGTTATGTATTAAACTTAAAATGAGTGGAAGTGAATCTGTTGAAAATGATTCAACGACAGAAGAAGAAGTAGTTGAAGAAGAGAAAAGTAGTTCTAATAAAAGACGCCGGGGAGTTAGAAACGATGCCGATTATAAACGAAACAAAATTAAACAAGCACGGATAAAAGGAACCGCATATACAAACGTGAGGTGCAAGAACAAACTATCGGTCAACCCTGCAATTAAGATGTATAGGATAATACTAAATACCATTAATAAAAATAATTATTATTGTATATAGGTGCAAAAGGAAATGCTTTGATAAGTTTACCAATGAAGAACGAGAATCTATTTTCAAAAAATTTCGTCTTTTCCGAATGAGCAAGACTTGTATATGCAGGGACAGATTGAAATGGTTAATGTTCGTCAAAAACGTAAGAGAAACGGAAAAGAACAAGAACGTGAGGTTTCATACAGTCACTATGTTACTATTGCATCAAAAAAAGTTAAAATCTGTCAGAATGCGTTTCATAGTATACATGCAGTTACACCAAAACGAATGCGGAGAGTAAAAGACCTTCTGAAAAAGAACGAAATTCCTGTAGATAAACGAGGCACTAATCCCAAGATTACAATCCCAGAAATAGATAACATTCTTATTCGTGAACATATTGAAAGCTTTCCAGTAAAACAAATTCATTACTCAGGAAAGGAATATAACTACCTTGATGCCAGACATAACGTAAAGATCATGTATTCCATGTTTATAGAAAAATATCCAGAATCACAAATCAAATATCATTATTATTATAAATTTTTCTACGATAATTTTCATCTTAAATTTGGGTGACCGCAGATTGATACGTGCTTACAATGTGAAGAACTGAATTTAAAGATCAAAAGTCCAACATTAGGTGATGCAGCAAAAAAAGCAGAACTGCTGAACTTCTAATTCATAAAAGACGAGCAAAAAAATGTTATACTGCTTTAAAGAACGCTACTAAAGAATGTAAAATTCCAGATGATTGTCTGGCCCTAACCTTCGATTATATGCAAAATTTGCATTTACCCCACATCCCTGTCCAGGACGTGTTTTATAAAACTCAACTCACTATCAACGTATTTTGTATTCATAATATGAAAAATAACAGATCATACTTTTACATCTACCATGAAGGTCATGCCAGTAAAGGCCCAATGAAGTTTGTACTTCTTTATTAGATTTTTTAGATACGTACGTGGACTCGTCTATTAAAATACTAAAAATATTTTGCGACAATTGCCCAGGGCAAAATAAACACCACCCTATGGTACGCCTATTATATTAGCGCTTGTTGACAGCGGAAAATTTTATAACATTGAACATTTCTTTCCTATACTTGGCCACTCCTTCCTGCCCTGCAACAGAATATTCGGGGTTTTAAAAAGGTCTCTAAAGAAGTATGATAGAATTTTTGATCTACATGAATACTCTGAAATTATTATTAAATCCAGTGCAAAGAATTTGTTCACTGTAAAAGAGATCGAAACCAATGATATTTTGAATTTTAAGCAGTGGTGGCAAAAATGGTATAAAAAAACGTGTCTGTTCGCTGAAAGCGAGAAAAAAAACTTACCTATAAAAGAAAAATCTTGTTTTGCCATTTCAAAAATCGCTCACTTTAAATACCAAAATACAACTCCAGGATATGTGACAACCAGCGAATTTATTAATGGCTTTACCTTTGAACATTTTAAACTTTCTTTACCTAAAAAAGATGGTAACGCAATACAAATGCCAAAGAATGCAGCGTATGTTGATGGGTAAATACCTATTTTAGAAACAAAAGTGCAACATTTACTCGACTTAATTCAGTGGGTAGCGGAGATTAACCATCCGTTTTATCAAAATATAATAAACAACTGGAGGACAAGGTCAAAATAAAATAAAGATCTAAATGTTATATATATTATAGACAATGTAAGCATTTTTGAAAATAAAATAATTTATTTAAATGTTTTATCGAACGTCAATTTCAGAAACGGCTTAAGTCAGTTACTTTCAAAATTAATTTTTAAGAAACTATAAGCTTAAAAAATAAAATTGCGCGTATCACCAATATTATAATCTTGTCCACTATACATATCCAGCAGAATAGCAAAATAACTATAGGTCTAATGAAGGTATTCGTTTTGTTCATTTTCTTAAAACCGTAAAATATGACTTATGCCCTTTCAAAAATAAACAATTCAATTATATTATTTATATATTTTCGGGGGGTACAGCCTCTTAACCATATATTAAAGTTTTTCATTCGCAACTGCTATACTTCTTTATTATTTATTTTGTTCTAATAGTAAATTCATTACGGCGGAGAGTTAGTTATGAATAAATTGCTGCAATATTCAAGTTTAAAACAAATTCAATTTAGTCCTACAGAAATATTTTTTAGTATAAATATTAATACTTGTCTCACATATGTTTTTATTTATCTATTGATAATTAAAAATAAATATAGTATACGCACAACATAATCAATAAATGTATATAACCATACGCTCAAACAAATGGTATTAAAAGAAATACAAAATAACAGTCTAAAAGCTAATTATACGTTGATATTTCTCAAAAAGGAGAACCTGTGAAATTTACAACAAGCATCAACTTTGTGAGAAAGTAACATTGTGATGTTCTTCTTTCTTGTCCCTGGTATAATTAGCGCATCACCGATCAAAATCTCAACGATGTATCCTTGATACAAATTACCGCCATATTGTAGCGGACCTGTTGTGTCTTAGTGAGTAATTAGTAGAGTGACTGAAGCGATTGTAATTAAAGTGGCGTCCCATTGGTCCGCGGGAGCAGGGTAGCCAACCGTGCCGACAATTACGACAGAAATTCACACACAGTGGTTCACTTAATGATTGTCTTCAAACAACACTGATTAGACGATATGGTTCTTATTCGAAAGAAAAATGTTCGGGTTCGTTATAACTGTACTATGATTAATTAATACTGATTAAAAAAAAACACTTAACTGGATGCACGTAAATAAAAACTATAAAAGTGTAAAAAATATATAAACATTATTTGTATCATTACTAATAACGAGTATATATTTCATGTTCAAAGTACCGTATATTACATTTACATGTACCTGCTAATCTCTACCAAATAGGAAGAAACATTTTATTCAAATGGCAATTTATTTTTTAAATACAAACTACTTACAATTAATTAACGGTTAAGTTATGTAGAAATTCTCAAGCTAGTAAATTGTCAAAATCATGACTTTATTAATACTTCATTAACGGGCGCTTACTCATCATAAAATTAAATTCTCAACATAAATATAACCCAGAAAGTTCAAGTCAACACCTAACTGATATTTAATTATTGAAACATAAACTATTATGATAAATCTTTATTTTATTACTGACGTTTATTACGGGAAGTACTTTGTGGAATGAGTATTATTATTAAGTACCTACATAAAAGTCTGAAATTGAAACATATTCTCAACTATTCTGTTAAAGTCAAATGATGTCAATTAATGAAAAATGATATATATTAGCATACTTTAATATAAATTTGATTCCATATGAATTCATGGACTAATTACATTGCTTGATAAATAATGTACTCATTGAAGAATAAGTAAACATAAGGAAACTTACTCTGGCGGACGGGAGATAAATAATTTTTATTATTTATTAGCCAAAGATATATGTTTAAAATGTTAAAAATTTTTAAAATAGTTCTCTAATAATATCGAGCTTTTACAATATGGGCAGTTAACAAATGTAAATATTAAAAACAAAATGTAAAACAAAATATTTTTCTGTTTTTAATCAATAAAGAAGCTTTACAAAGCACTTTGCAGTATCTAAAATTCATTTATTTTAAATTTTTGATAATTTTGGACTAATTATAAAAAACAATGTTGTTATTTGGCATAATTTTTAGTATTACAAAATGGTGACGAGTTATATTATAAACAAGAAGAATGAGTGTGCTTAAAACCACACGGCAGAAGTGTAAACTTCATCAAGGCGAGGTTAATAATACCGTAGATACTACGAAATACACGCATATAATATTCAGTAACGTATTAAATAAAACATATTCGCACATTTATTACATTTACGCGAGCGTCCGTTTTGTTTGGTCGGTCGGACATATGTGTATGTATAAATAGACGATATAAATACTTGCTTACTGTCCCGGTCTTGGTCTAATGGTAACGTATCGGCTTCATAACCGTGCGGTCTCGGGATCGAATCTGTTCTGGGACATGAATTTATTTATTCATTTAAATTTCAATTTAATTGAAATTAGATACCTCTATAAGTTATATTTATTTATCTTGTTCCCTTAGCCGACTTTACCCGATGAGCGTTACATATCCGAGCGTTGCAGGTCAGTCTTGTTCACTGCCTACAATCAGCGCAACGCGCCTAAAGAAGTTTACACTTCAAAAAATATGACTGACTTCCAGATTCTTACCTAAAAGTTAAATTACCCACTTCTTCGCCCATTTAGTACGTACAACTTAACTTTAGGTAGATACTTGCTTTAAAAATTACCAATTGTTATACTACTTTAAAGTCATTATTACTTAAATCAGTAAGTGGAAATTACCTATTTAGGGAAATTCGACCAATTTCGCCTTGATTTCAACTTAATTGTTGCCGGCGGCCGTGGAAATCTAGCCTTAAATTTACATTGTGTCGTAAATATGCAGTGTCGTGCAATTAGCACTGAGTGGATGCAAAATAGTTGCAATCATCAAAAAAGGGCAAATTCCACGGCAATGAAATCTTGCTACGTACCAAATCAGTGGGAACAAAATGGTAATTATGTTGTATTAAGTCCGAAGTCCAGGAATATATTTACGAAATAAAAACAAAGCAAAGTTTAACAAAGTATGGTCATATACTTTTAGTTTCTTAAGGATAATTCCAGAGTAATTAATTGATAAGGGAGACACTTGTTGAAACTCCATAACACTGGTGAAAATAAAATTTACTTGAGTCTCTAGAAATTGCTAGGTATAATAAATTAGGATTAGCATTAAATGACCATACAGATATATGTAACTCCCCCTTACTTTCTTTAAATTTGTAATCTTAGGCTTAGTATATATATCTTGTACATTTGTAAAAATATCAGTCATTCATCCACCTGATGAAGTCACTGTGTGACGAAACAATATTGTAGTGGAATTACTATTAAATTTATTTTGAAACTTAAAATTATCGTATTTTATTTTCACCATAATTCCAGAGTATATCTTTCTATTTTACGACCATAAGGTATAATGCCTCAAAAATTTAATTTCACTGTTAAGTGTGTTATTTTGTCAAAATTAAGTAATTAAAGAGAAAAATTAGGGTTCTTAACTTTGACACAGTAAATTTTGCTGTCTTGCTACTTGGACAAATAGATAAAATATATATTGGGTCACCGTTCAATGTTAAAAACAAATTTTAGCAAATATTACAACCAAGTTGAGAGCCTATTTTTTTTGAAACACACATTTGCAGAATAATACTAGAAGACGAAGTATTGTTCGCATCACTGAAATGTTTACCTATGTTGTTTCTTCATATATTAACTATGAACTAAGATTTTATATATTGTATATTATTGGTTATGTCCTAAAGAAGAGGAACATAAAGCTTATATTATTATGTATATCAAATTGGTTTTGAATATGTGTTATGTTACACTGTTATATATTAAGCTTAAACTTAAATCAATAATCATTAATATTTACTTTACGAAAGGACGAATTTCACATGCATAACGATTAAATTTGGCTATAAAAGAGGAAATTTATATTGTGAAGCCTCATTAAGTGCATATACAATGGTGTCCGCTAATGTGTGTACGCCAATTAAGTTAGCATACCTGTGGTTTAGTGGTACCTAACTCTGCCGCTTGAGCTGGGTACATAGACATAGATAAATAAATTGTTATAAATTGTATTGTCAGTTGTTATCGTCGGTCTTGTAAAATTTAATTGCTCTGAATTCTTGAGAATACCTTTAATTTCGAACAGTTCTTTTCAGAGCTCAATAATTATCGTTGGTAGGTTGTGGGTAAGTACTAATTTAATATTAAATGCAAACTTGTATTTCAATAACCACTATTTTAATTTTTTTTCAGTATTGACTGGAAAGTCAAAAATGTTTACGCCTAAACAAGACGTACACATACTTATAGCCCACTTTCGAAGTGCAACTCGCAATCAGGATGGAACTTGGCCGTACAGTTTGCAGTCTTGGTTCTATCAGTTTGTAGAAGCATTTCCTAATCAAAATGTCAACTATGAGATTTTCAGCCATCACAAGCGTGAGCTTGTAAATCGTTTTGAGAGAAAAAAAATTATATATGTAAGGATAAATCAACCAGAAGACCTACAATATTAACTGAAACCGTTGTTAATGATCTTGAAGTTTTATTTATCTGGTTATGTAAATAGCCAGAATGACTGAACGTGGGCTATGGAGAACCCTCACAGTTTCGTTAAAAAAGATTTGCATCCATTAAAACTTAGAATTTGGATTGCAATTTCAAGACGGGGAATAAAAGGACCAATATTCTTTAATGAAAACAATTAATATAGAGAGATATAAAACTGTCATTCTGATAGAATTTATTAATCAAAAGATGAAATGATAAGGGGCTATTTCCAACAAAACGAAACCACTGCTCATATTGCATTTGCAACAATGTTATAGAAATCGTTTTTAAGCCAAGACCTGTGGCCACCGAGGAGTCCAAATTTAACACCACCAGACTATTTTCTTTTTGGGCAGGTAAAGATAATGTCTATAAAAACCACTTGCACAATTTGGACGAACTTCAACAAGCAATTAGGCATGAAATCCAAAACGTAACACAACAGCTTTGCAATGTATTTGAAATCATGAAATGACGAATAATGTTGTGTGTACAAGCAAATGGAAAACATTTTCAAAAATGTTTATAAAAAATTCAAGATTAATGACCAGAATATTTGGTTTTTACATATGTGCAAGAACAATAATGTCATTCCAAATCATATCAAGTTGAAGACCAACGTCAAGAGTAGAGCAACACACAAAGCAATAGAAGTAGGAGAAAGAACGTGGCTCAATGAAGAAATCAAGAAACTCCATCATTACAGGGATGTCTTATCAACATATCTGAAGGTATTACACTCTGAGTTATCTTTTAGACTTACCAATTTAGAATTTGATTTTTTGTACGAATTTGTCCAAGATAAAATTAAACCTTTAGTTCATAAAAAAATTTTTGATACTTTCTTCCAAAATTAACAGACTTATTTCTAATCAAGAACGTAATAATTTTGATAACCGCCAAGATTATATCAGCCAACATAGTTTTTCTTTCTTTGATCGATTCAAAAACCTTACTTCAACTAATTTTACCTCTCAAGAACAAAATATCCTATCAAAAGGTTTCAAATACAATATAAAACCAGATATCAAAAATAAACATTTAGAAAATTTAGCAATAGAAACTGAATTGGCTTTGGATAAGTCTGAAAATAGCCTTTATCATAAACTTGTAGCTAGTAACATTATTCAAAACATCAGCCCACCTCGTAATTTTAATAAAGATATGTCTACTATCAAATCACTGCAACAAAAATCTATTGATAATGATATAATATTCACAAAAGCGGATAAAGGTAACACAGTGATTGCCATTCCTAAAGAAGAATATTATAAAAAAGTCGAGGATTTTCTTAATGATAATTCATTTTTGAAAATTAATACGAACCCCACATCTAAATTTCAATGTCAACTAAAAACTACATTAAACAGTACTAAGATTTTATTTACCCCGTCTCAAAAACGCAATCTTATTGTAATGAATCCACAACCTCCTAAAATGTATGGTTTGATAAAACTCCACAAAAACAACTTGCCTATCCGACCTGTAGTTTCGTATGTAAAAGCTCCGTGCAGAAACTTATGCAAAAAGCTAATTAATATTCTATTAGAACATACAAAATTTAAATCTTACTTTTCCGTAAAAAATTCTTTCGATCTCATGAATAAAATTTCTAATCTAGATATTCCTAAAAATGCTAAATTTGTATCATTTGATGTCTGTAATCTATTCACTAACATCCCAACTAATGAAGTAATTGACATCATCAAATTAAAACTACATCAACACCACACGAATCCCGTTATATTCGATGAAATCTTAGATCTACTTAACATTTGTATTGAACAAAATTATTTTCAATTTAACCATGAATACTATACACAAACGACAGGATTAGCCATGGGAAACCCATTAAGTCCCTTATTAACAGAGTTCTTCATGAATCGCTTCGAAGAAACTATTAGCTCTCACCCCCTTTTTAAGAAATGCATTTACTGGTTTAGATATGTTGACGACATACTCGTTTGCTTTAATGGTACGGAAAGACAATTAAAAATGTTTTTTGATTATTTAAATACTGTTCATCCTAATATTAAATTTACTCTAGAATTAGAAAACAATGGTTCGATTAATTTCCTAGATCTTACGATCTCACATAACGCTAATAAACATGATTTTGCCATTTACCACAAGCCCACACATACAGACACAACAATACACGCCACATCTTTTCATCCTATAAAACACAAATTAGCTGCATATGAATCTATGATACACAGACTTTTAAATACCCCCCTTAATAAAACTAATTTTGATATAGAATTAGACAGAATTCACACTATTGCTAGAAATAATGGATATTCTTATGATACTATCAACAGCATCCTCCTTCACAAACAAAAAATAATTACACGTTCATTAATATATCCTAGACAAGTAATAAAAGAGCCATTACATTATTCTCCCGTAACTTACATCGGTAAAACTTCAGATAAAATTTGTTCTCTAATCAAAAAATCCTCTAACACCGCCATAGCATATAGAACTAATAATACAGTTGAAAGATTTTTAAAAAACAATAAGGACAAATCGGACAAAAAACTTAGTTCAGGTGTCTATAAATTAACATGTGAGTGTAATATGTCATACATTGGCCAAACAGGACGAACCTTTACTCAACGGATATCTGAACATCAAAGAAGCTATAGAGATAAGAAATCAGATTCTACATTTGCTAATCATTGTATAGAAAATAATCACAATTTTAATAATAATTATAAAATCTTGCATATACAAGAAAAAAGTAAAAAACTAAATTTACTTGAGTCTCTAGAAATTGCTAGGTATAATAAATTAGGATTAGCATTAAATGACCATACAGATATATGTAACTCCCCCTTACTTTCTTTAAATTTGTAATCTTAGGCTTAGTATATATATCTTGTACATTTGTAAAAATATCAGTCATTCATCCACCTGATGAAGTCACTGTGTGACGAAACAATATTGTAGTGGAATTACTATTAAATTTATTTTGAAACTTAAAATTATCGTATTTTATTTTCACCAGTTTTATAAATAGGCTTATTTTCTACTTGTCAGTGTTATTTTCATCTAATAACAGCGTTTTTAATGTTCCTATTAACATGTCTATACAATATAACCTCATTATTCTTGCCATTATCCAGAACAATATGGTCATGCCGTGCTTCTATACTCCGCCACTGGATATTAACAACTTTAGAAAAATAGAATCCATACTACCAGCTTAATTGACGTACAAACATTTACTGACACGCAGTATAAAACTTCCATATTTATTCCTTTAATTGTTTGGATTATTTGACAAATATTCTATTTGCTGTAATAAAATGTATCTAGTTAACATACATATGTATATCAAATTTCTAATTTGCATTCATTTATCGGTAGCCGTGATTCCAAAAATAATTACTGTAGCGTATTATTTACGATGTCAAAATACATGTATAGGCAACCAACCGTAAGCAAAATAATATTAAGTTGCCTGCCGACACACCACTTATAAAAAAAAAAGTTATGTATACAAACTAGTGGAATATTATGTATGCAAATATAAATTCTAAATGTACGACAAATAGGTATGTAATGACAACATAATTGGAAAACCTTAAAAACATACTTTTTTAATATATGCCGGGTGTAGAATGGATTTTCGTACATAGGGATTTTACATGCAAAACTAATAATTTGCGAATATTCCCTCCCCTAATTTTTTTATAGGAAAATGTTAAACACAAAAATTATAGAGCTTTAAAAATAGGTCCCATTTTTTTCTTCTTTGCTTACTATCACCCTCCGGGTCATTAAAGGAAAAAGAATTGAAGAAATGATACAAAATAGCAACAGCCGTGACATGTGACAACAAAAGTAACAAAATTCATTCATTTAACACAACAATGTGACAATTTTAGTAGAGGCGTTTAAATCTGTTTTAAGCATAGGTTTTAAGTCGTTTGCAGAAAATAAAAAACGTGCTGAAGAGATTTTAAAATTTTATTGAACGTGGTAATAAAGGTAGTTGTAGTAATAACTAAATTAAATGCTCAAACAAATCTCCGTTGACAGCTGAGCAGCACCCCAATCTGTCGTAAAAATTTCTTCTAGTTGCGGCCAGTTGATAGTGTGATATTTGACGACATTCTGCAAGTATTGCAGCTCTTAAAGCGTCGACATTTTGATACGTCCTTCCATTGTATAGCCGATCATGCAATGTGCCCCACAGAAAAAAATCATTTGGCGAAAGATCCGGAGATCTTGGAGGCCAATTAATTTCTCCACCTCGACCTATCCAGCGATTTGGGAATACATGATTTAAGTACTCTAAAACATCGCGCTGGTAATGCGCCGGACATCCATCATGTTGGTACCAAAATTCGTAATTAATTCCCAATTCGTCGATAGCTGGCCCGACTTCTTCTTGCAAAAAATGTAAATACGCAGCACCAGTTAAGCGGTCTGCAATAAAGAACGGTCCAATTATGTGAGGACCTAGTATGCCAGGCCAAACATTGACACTACCCCGGTATTGCGTATGAGTCTGCAACATTAAATGTTCATTTTGTGTGCTCCAGTAGCGATAATTTTGTTGATTTGGTTCAGCAGTTAACTGAAATCGACACTCATCGCTGAATAAAATCCTAGATAAAAAGTTTCGGTCATCATTGGCCATCTCCATCATTATTTCACAAAACTGCATTCTTTTTTTTTATCCTCCTCGAATATTTTTTGGTGCTTTTCGTATTTATAAGACCGAAACCGCGGATCTTGACTCTTTAAAATTTTCTGAGCAGTAGTAAAATGAATCCCCAAATTATTACCTATTTGTCTTAAGGAGACATTTTTGTTCTCTACAACGCTCAAGAGAACGGCATCTACCTTCTCTCTACTTGCACCAGCTGTTACATTCTGGCACTTACTTTTCTTATTAACAGTGCCGTTGGTCTCAAAGTGCCTGACAATTCTATTCAGGGTGTTCAAATTTAGAATTGGTCGCTCCGGATAGAATCCAGCAAAAGTTGCTTGTATGTCCCTAAAAGACAATCCAGAGTAGTACCATTTAATAAAGTTGACTTTCTCTTCTTGGCTATAGCAATTCATTTTAAGAATCAGCAAACTTATTTTGATTGTCAAAACGTGACATTTATTGCTGACAGGATTCATGGCTAGTACTAATCGGTTCATTCCTAATACTTTTTCTTCAAGTCTAGCAGGACCAGAAGGTGTTAGAAAATAAATATCAAAGAATTTAGATACATTTTTTTTTGTCTACAACTTTTGTGTTTAACATTTTCCTATAAAAAAATTAGGGGAGCGAATATTCGCAAATTATTAGTTTTGCATGTAAAATCCCTATGTACGAAAATCCATTCTACACCCGGTATGTATCAAATAGGAAAAATTGCTGTACACTTTTCATATTTTAATTTTTGAAAAACTTTTTATTGTTTACTTTCTCAATAAAATATAGTTTCTATCTTTACCAAAGCTGTACTTTATTTGATATGTATTTCATAAATTAAATATTAGATAGTAGATTAGCATAGTAGAATTATATCACTTACAACATTACAAACAATAATATAATATTATACATAAAATCCAAATAAGTTTTTGTATTTAACAAAGATCAAGTAGAGTGTCTAGCAATTAAATTAGGTTCAATACATAACATGTATTACAAGAAATGCAATTTTAGACATACCTAAGAAAAGGTAACCATGTCTATAGGGTAACCCATGAACAAGAATATTGGTATTAGGAAATTACCTACTTATTTAACTAGCAAGAGGGGTCAAAGTAGGACATACTTATAAATGGAAGAGTAAGACCTGCTTGTCGCATACTTTTTGTATATAATTACATGTTTGTTCCAACTTAAAATCATAAACGAGTCACAAATAATCAAATTTTATAAAAACAATCAAAAACCATTTTGTGATTTCTCTCAACCAATCAAATTGCTCTTGACTACAACTTTTTGATAAGTGCGCATTATAAGAAAGTGTTGTGATGAAGGATTTCGACCTCGAGTGTGTGTGTATTTACAAGTGTGTAACCAAGATACTGGTCAAATGGCTACAGTTGCCAATACCAAACTTAATATTACCGAGTATAATCTTGTATATAGCTCTTTTTATATGTATTTCTCGCTAAAGAAAGTGACAATGAATTCTAAAACTATCAACATAAATTTAAAGCTGGTGCAAATATTACTCATAATAATAAAACTCTATAATGCGGCCCGTGATTTCTACGAAGGCTTTGCGATCAATTGCAAGACTGAATCCTCCCATGGTATGTACTTAGTATAGAATCTTTAATATTTTCTTAGAGACCTTTTAACATTTTATAGTAGAAACCGCCTTAATTATTAATTGATCCTTTTCTGAAGCTAAATTTTCGCCTGATGTAAAACCTTCATATTAAACCTACTTAAAAAAAGCAATGAAGGTAATATACTGTCAAATTGCATATTTTCAAACTGCTAAGCCAATTAGAATGTTATAGGTTTGTTATATGTTGATATTAGATGCATCTTTATTTCTGCTTGTATTTCAACTATAGCATTACATTCTGGGAAAGTCATAGCTAATAGTCTTCAAGGCACATAAGCGCGTCATCAGAATAATATCGGGTTTAAACTTGATCAATTAAAGTTAATTTAAAACTTCGGACTTTCCATCTACATTGTATTATACTTTAGACTACACAAAATAATAATTTATAGGATTAATTTTTAAAAGAAAAACATTGGCATGAGTACATATAGTATCTAGTCATAAACATCTGAACTCCAATCACTTGCAACACCTGTATTACCAGTGTAGCCATTAAACCTTTTTTTATATTTATTTCTCGTTAAAGAAAGAGGTGATAAAGATTAGAGTGTTCCTGAATTGCTTGAGCAGAGAAAAATAATTCTTGACGACTATGTGCAGACATATAATAAGTTTAAACCTTTATACAAACAAATGTCTAGAACTATCAACATGAATTAAAAGTTGACAGTAAACTTTACACGTAATAATAAAACACTATTGTGCAATCTATAACTAATCTGAAGATTCTGAAATCAATTAATAGACTGGAACCTCCCATGACATGTAGTTGGTATAGAAACTTTAATATTTTCATAAAAACCTTTCAACGTTTTATAGTAGAAATCTTATCTGTAATTATTAATTGATCGTTTTCTGGATCTATATTTCCAAATGGTTTAAAACCCCGTCACACTACACCTTCTTAAAGAAATGAGGTGTGGCCACCACACGAGTTTCTTATACGTATGAGCGTTTCAAACTATACAATTTTAAGAATTTTTTTTACACAAAAATTATTCAAAATCGTATTCTAAGTACTTCTATTCTCTTAATAAATTGCTATAGAATACATACTTTGCAAGATATTCGAAAAAAGTGCTACTCCCTAAAAGTAAAAATGTTACTTCCGGCCCGAATTTTGAAATTTCATGTATACAAAAAATATTTCAAATCTAACACTAAATACTTTTGTACTCTTGATGAATATATATAGAATGCATATCTGACGACATATTTGCAAAAAATCGCTATTTGATAAGAGTAAAAGTGGTACTTCCGGTCTGAATTTTAGTTTTTTTTTTATACAAAAGATATTGAAAATTATGTTTTAAATACTTTTATAGAATTATTGATGCCGCACTTGGTTGGAAAGAACACGTATCCAATTCCCCACACTTAATTCTATTCGTATTTAAACTAATAAATTTATATCTACTTTTTATATTTTTGTGGTTTGGCTACACAACTTTTATTCACTCAGAATCATGTCTGAAACGAATACAATATGCATTTTATTCACGAAATATTCATATTTAACCAAATTAGCTTTACACACAATTGTAACCACGCAACTGACATTCTGCAACTTTAGTAACGTTTAATTACACTCTGATTTGTGTTTGGATTTGATAGCAACTTTAACCCTAGCAATTTTGCAAATACCATCTTTTGTTAACAATACGACCAAATATTACCAACGTGCATTTATTCAATTTTTGTGTGTATGGATTACTTATCCCAATGTGAAGTAATTAAGGTTAAAAATTTAAAAATAAAAAAGAAGAGATGAATGTATCAATAGCAACAATATCAGAACTGTGGACAGCCTGATTATCTAAAATCATCAAATTTCAATCAAAGAAATTTCATAAAATATTGGTATGAGAAGAGCATTTATCCGCACATAATGGGTTACAACAGTTTGTGCACAATGGGTGTGTTTCATCTAAGTACCAAAAATGCTTGCGAATAAGCTTTTCTTTGAAACTTGTAAGGTAGAGTCAAATAACTTACTCTAGTCAATAATTCCTGGCCACTTGGTGTCATTTTGAACCATTCACTGTCATCGGTGCAAAGGAAGTGTTTATTGTTACTACCACCAAAGAAATTTGAAGGGCAACCTTTTTCAGACAAGTACCTTTGCTGATAGAGTTTAAAGATGCTAGAGCAAGCCTATACAATAAAACTTTAAACAAGCTTCATCAAGCAATAAGACGGAAACGTCCAGGCATGTATTCACTCACAGTGTTGTCACTTTGTTTCACGACAATACACTACCTCATTTCGTGAATGTAGTAAAAGAAAATCTGCAACAACAAAAACTGGAGGATTGTATAACTCAGGTTATAAAATGGAGTGAAGCACCATACTTCGCCTCCATACCACCCAGCTACGAATGAATCTGCTGAAAATTATATAAGAAGTTTCAAACAAGGAGTTGCGAAAGTTCTTCAGAGCAGTGCAATCACTTTCGAAACCGCAATGAATCGATATTTGTTTCACTATCGTAACTCACCCCATGTAACAACTGGAAGGAGTCCATCAAGTTTAGTTTTTAAACATGGAGTTAGAACAAGATTAGACCTTCTGTGCAAAACGGAGGTGAATAAACGAATGGACACGATAAACGAAGTAACAAAAGCCTTGATAGAAGGAGATAGGGTATATTGTAGAGACTATAGGGAATCCGGCTAGCAATAAGAAGGAATGGATTGAAGCCACTATTGATGAAGTATCGGGAGACAGAATCTATTTATGCAAAATCAAGGAACTGAATTGTGTCTGGAAAAGACACATAAATCAGATTAGGGAAAATAAAGGACGGAAGAAAGATTTTAATGTGAAAGAATTGGACACCAGAGAAGTGAATACCCGAGGGAGAATTTCTAAGGCTACAGAAGAGTCCGGCAATGCTAGTGATCCATTAATGTTATATAAAAAAATGATACCGGCAAGTACGACTCATGAAGAAGAGGTTGAGAAATCAGAATCTACTAGTGTTGCTGAGAAGGTTGAGAAAAGCAATGAAGTGGGGGGTTCTGAAATGGAGAAAGACGGAAAAGTGGAAAAGTGTAAACCTCAGCAGGGATTAACTCGAGTTGTTTGGATAGGCCAAGGAGAAAGGTTAGGGCACCGGTACGATTAAATTTATGAGAGGAGGTATTGCGATGTGCTAGTACTAAGTTCAGAACGAAGCCTACAATAAAAAAATGTTGTAATATAATGTCTATCTATAAGTCGACTATCTATAGGTCGACGGGTACTTTCTATGTCCCGGCAGCTCGGACAAATGTTCTTCTGAAATCCCCTCTCTATCACATGTGCACAAATGCCAACTTTTTGTGCGCTGACCCATTATTCTTGGGGAGGTGATGATGTATTGATATATTTATGCCTTTTTTTTTATGTATTTTTGTATTCTGTATTTTATTATTATCTGTGCATCGTATTGTGAATTATTTTAAGTCACTGTTAATTTTTTTATATATTACCCTGTAATTAGATATATCTGTTGGGTATTAAAGGAATAAATAAATAAATAAATAAATAAATAAATAAATAAATAAATAAATAAATAAATAAATAAATAAATAAATAAATAAATAAATAAATAAATAAATAAATAAATAAATAAATAAATAAATAAATAAATTGTTATTCTCCTTAGTGTTGTTGTGTTTACACATTTTTAATACCTCGGACACATCAACCAGCGGTTATAGTTATATGATACCGCTTATTATTTTTTTTAGGAACCAAAAATATGTTTACACTGAACGTTTCTCGTCTATTTTTAAACATGATGTAAAAAACACTGATTATTAACACGGAAGCTTAATCTATCAAGAGTATCAATTTTGCAATCGCCTACCAAGTCATTCAAGAGATATTACAACAGATATTATTACACTGATATCAAACAAATAGTCAGATAATGTAAAAAAACTAAGATCATATTTTTTATCTATAAAAGAGAGAAGATGAAGTTAACAAACATTACAAGAGGAAGGAGCCAACATAAATCATGGTCAATTGCTGGGAATAGTATCGGAATAAAAGATAGATTGGAAAAACCATATCATTAACTTCTTTTGCACGCATTATGTTCATATGTCTATGCGCTAAGACTCAACTTCAGTTAGTGATACTGCATCGATTGGTTGATACAATGGAAATTTTGATTCAAGACTGAAACATGCCGCGGCAATACCATCGACTTTCTTAGAATATTCAAACTCCAAAAACCGTGCATACAAACTATATACAAATTACAACGAAGATAATCATTTGTGATTATTTTCAAAAACACTAAAAAAACTCATGTTACCTAGCATTTACATTTTCGATTTTTTGTGCTTCGTTAAATGTCAGCAATAACCTCTTTAAGAGCAATATAGAAAACCACTTTCATTATATAGGCAAACTGAAGGAACTTGACTTAAAGTAACACAAACTACAACAGCAGGTTTAAATAAATGGGTGGTAACAGAAATGTTGAAACATTTGTCAACATCATACAGAACAGTTGAATATATTTAAAAGTTAATATAACAGTTTTTACCAAAAAAAAAAGGCATTTTATAGAGTACAGAATTACTTTCTCTATACAAAGTTTGATTATTTTATTTATAAAAACTATTATATGTAGGTAAAATATTTTGTCGTTTACGAATTTCAACACCTAAGGGTTTCTTTGAATAAATTATTATTATTATTTCGCATTTGTATCTATAGTAAACTATTGTGATATATATTATGTTGGGACTGTCTAATTGAGTAATGTGATAATAAACAAATTACTAAATTAGTTAGCTACATATCATTGTCTTTTTTAGCAAAAAGTGAAAATTTTCTAAATATGTATACCAAATGACATACAGTTCATAAAATAGTAAAATGGTTCACTTGCTTGTTAAAATTTGTAATAGGCACTTAGCTGTTCGCACATCCAAAATACACCAACATGGACAGACCTCAATGAATCAACACAAATTAGTGTCACCCATTTAAAAAATATGACGTACTAATAACGGATATTAAGTGTCTATATATGTGGCGTTTATCGCGGGTTACAACCGTCATATGGCCGGCTATTAACTCTACCGACGACAGTTGTGCAGATTTGTCGGCAAAGACTATGGCATAGGAAATACAGTGGCAGTTGTGGGGGTGTGGTGCAGGATGATGGATGTGCGGATTAACTGTACGGTCGTTGTACAGGGTTTCACTACTGTACCCCATACTAACACACAAAACTATCAATGATCCCCTTTTTAAACGTTAGTAATGGATAACAGTTTTTGTGTATAAATATACGTTTGTATACACACATAGATATGAAAGGCTAACTTTGTGATATTTATGTAATATAATATTTCCAAGAATTAACTGTAGAAATATTTTAATTTGTTAATAACAAGTTCGTCCAACAGAAGCAAAACAATTACATACAAAAATCAACTATTCTTATTTAAGAAATAAGTAATTTACAAGTACATGCACTAATATTTATATAAATATAAAAATTATAAGACACATGGTTTCAATTAATCATCCCGGAAGAGATCCTCGTAGCAATTAAGACGTAGAGGAGGAACGAGAGGAAATCCTGGAAATGATACATAACTTCCATTAAAACGCACATGATCCAGAGACATGTTTATTGGCTACAAAACTGAAACAAAGAGTTGTCGGGACAAGCAAATTTAAACAAGAAAATAGGTGTGCTTAAAACCACACAGCAGAAGTGTAAACTTTATCAAGGCGAGGTTAATAATACGAAATACAACTTTTTTTTCGTTCTATATTACATTTAAATAATCATCCGCGAAGTTACCAATTCGCGAACGCAACACAGTTCGCGAAATACAATTTCGCGGCCGTTGCTATGGCAGCGGCCGTTAAAATAAATATACATTTTGACACGTCTAATCACACATTCTACGACATATTTTGACAACTATCAAGTATTTGCAGTTTATTATATTTGTCTCATTTCCATAGTAACGCATGTAAAGCAAGTAAATCACTTTAATTTAGCACCTTAAGAACTAATAGTATATTATTCAACGAGTTTGTGTGGATAATTTTATTACACGAGGATGAAGTTTGCAGCACGAGCGCAGCGAGTGCTGTAATCGTCCGAGTGTAATAAAATATCCACGCAATGAGTTGAATATAATGCTTTATCTACTAATGTATTGGCGGTACACGAAATATTATACATTTCCAGCAGACAGAAAAAGCTGTAGACGTGTTAAGATTATATTTTGATTAGAATAATAATAAGCACGCTACTTGACATTTAACGTTTGACGTTCGATGTCATTCAGTGCCTACGCAACTAAGAAAAAATCGCTTTTTTTCCAGTGTTTATTTGAATGTAATTGGTTATATTTTCCCGCCTATTTTTTCATTGGTCCCTGGAAGTGTTGAATAATATTATTCAACAGTTTCTTATCCAATCAAAAACACTTTACAAACACAGTGTTTAATGATGAGGTCTAATATCGGTAGAATTTTTTCATGTATTATTTGACATTAGTAGATAAATTAAATTAAATTGTGTCTCAATTTAAATTAAATCGATTGAAAAATTTAACGGTTGCCTAAAAAATTGTGTGTATATCTTGTCCACGAAAAACTTTAACGTACTCGAGATTGTCTTGCCTCGGCCGCAAGCATTATTAAGGACATTTTCGGACGCATGTATATATATATATAAATAGACGATATGAATACTGGCTTTCAACTCCCGCCCTTGGTCTAAATGGTTAAGTGCTGGCCTCTCACCCAGGCGGCTCCGGTTCACATCTGCTCTGGGACATGAATTTATTTATTCATTTAAATTTCAATTTAATTGAAATTAAATACCTCTATATGATATATTTATTTATCTTGTTCCCTTAGCCGACTTTACCCGAAGAGCGTTACATATCCGAGAGTTACATATCCGAAGTGTAGCAGGTCAGTCTTGTTCACTGCCTACAATCAGCGCAACGCGCCTAAAGAAGCTTACACTTCAAAAAAAAATTACAACAGCGCATAAAAGCTGAACTGCAATTATAATTTATATGACTGGAAACGCTCAAACGGGTATCAATAAATACCACATGATTCTTCACGTTGTTCACTCGTTTAAGTTGGTTAATTTCAATAGATCACGTAGATCTAAGCCTATAATTATTTTTGCGATAATAAGACATATAACAGCATTTGTTTATATTTAGTTTTAAAATTTAACTGGAAGTAGATATGATAGTTTCTTTGAAGATGCATAATTTAAAGTTCGTACAGAATAATAGATCTTTAAGGCATCCGCATATACGGGTATATACATAGAAATGAATTAAGGACATCATTGATATATAGAATAAAAAATAAAGGCCCCAAGTTAGAGTCCTGTGACACTCCGAGTGAAGCAGTAAATTCGAATTACTTAAATCCATTACAAAACGCCTAGTTAAACTTATTTGTCAAATGTAACAGTTTTATTCTAAATTATACAAAAATTGATAATGATAAATGAATTAATTTTTGCATAAAATGGTAGTAGGGGAAATGTGAATAAACGGGATACTTGATAATACGGGATACCGTTGTTTTTGTGTAAAATACGTATCGCTATCCAGCGCCTGCGTGTCTGAAACAATTACAAAGTCACGTATACCAATGGGGCAGAAGGCGTGATTCGTGCGAATGATAGCTAAAAAAGTAGGTAAGTTTTTCAGTTTTTCACACTTCTGTTATAAAAACAGCCTTTTAAAAACGTAAGGATTGTATTCACAAATCCTAGCAGACTGGGGTTTATAATTTTTTACGATTAATAGATATCTAAACAAACATTTTCATTATGATCACTTTGCGATTGCATGTGAGATTAGAATTTTTTCCTTCGGTCAAATTGGCCGGCATGCATGAGGTTAAAATGAGATAGTGGTATCCCGTTTTACCTTAATGAAGAAATCAGATCGTTTTTCTTCGTACCTTCCAAATTCAACTGTTCATTTCAAAAAAATGCCCGGAAAATATTCTCGAACGACCAACCGCCAGTCATGGACAGAGGAAGTTCTGTCTAAAGCAATTGAGTCAGTTTCTACTGGTCAATGTGGTTACTTAAAAGCAGCGAAAATGTATTCGGCCCCCAAAAACACTCTAGAGCGGCGAGTTAAAGGACAAAATAAATGCAAAACCGGAACAGACAAAGGCTTGGGAAGCAGGAATTTAACATTTCCTCTAGAATTAGAACTACAATTGGTGGATTACATTAAAAATATGGAGTGCATGCTCTTCGGGTTGACAAATAGGGCAGCTCGTCGCCTTGCTTATCAAGTAGCTGAAAGGAATAACCTGAAGCATTACTTTAGCACGAATAAAGAAATGGCTGGTTAGACATGGCTGCACTCATTTTTAGGCCGAAACAAGCTCTCCATCAGAGTTCCAGAAGCTACTTCGGCATCTCATGTAAGAAGCTTCAATCAAGTAAATGTGAAAAACTTCTTTAATATATTGGAGCCTATTGAAGAGCAACAGAAATTTTCAGCATCACGAGTGTTTAACGTTGATGAGACGGGATTAACTACGGTTCACGGACGTCTTTCAAAAGTAATTGCATTGCAGGGAAGGAAACATGAGTACGCATGAAGGCGGTATTTCTTAATGGAGTTCCACCTGAAACAATAGCGGCTTGTCAGCCAACAGGATGGATGCAAATGAACCTTCTCGAAAAGTGGTTCGATCACTTTTTAACATTTACTAGAGCTACAAAAGAAAATCCAGTTTTATAGGTAATGGATGGCCACAAAACCCATACACAAAACATCGCAGTGATAGATAAAGCCAGGGTCCATGCAGTTACTCTGATATGTTTGCCTCCTCATTGCAGCCATCGGATGCAACCTCTCGATATCTCATTTATGGCCTCTTTATCAACGTTTTATAGTCAAGAAGTGGAAACATTTCTGAGGTATAATTTTTTACAATTAGTTTTACCAGGTTGCTAATTTATTCGGCAAAGCATACTTAAGAGCGGCACTCCATTGAATGCAATACACGATGGTTTTGCAAAAACTAGCCTTTAATAAAGCTCAATCGTCATGTATTCACAGAAATTGAACTCCACCACATCATTTGCCTGTGGAAAATGAAGAGCAGTCAATTCAGCAATTTCTTTCACCCTCTTGCATGCCAGTAGAAGATCAAGATATGTCGGCTTCATCGACAAAAGGAATTTCTCCTAAACCCGGGCCATCTCGATTAATTTTACCGCAGATTCTAAGCCCGTATCCAAAAGCTTCCTCAAGAAGTAAGAAACCAGCAAGCAAAAATAGAGGCAAAGCAGCTGTATTATCAAGTACACCTTATAAGGATGAATTAAATGCTTCTTTAAACGCGAAAAAAAGGAAAAAGAAAATAAGGAATGTAAAAAGAAAAGGAAAGCAAGAGGTGTCAACGGAAGAATAAAAGAAAAGCACCCGTTAGCAAGAAACTAGAAGCCAAGCTTAAAATATTATGTTCGTTTAAAAACGAGGATAGTAGCAGCTCTGACGAAGACGACCCTACATGTTTTTACTGTGAAAGTCTTTATTCAAAAAGTAAAAGCGGAGAGGAATGAATTCGCTGTTCATTATGCTAGAAGTGGATCCACGATGCCAGTGCTAGGGTCGAGAGCGATGAACAAGACTTCACATGCGACAAATGTAGATATCTTTGAGTTTGCAATTAAAAAACGTTTGAACATTTGTTATTCCTATATTATACATACATTACCTATGCCCTATCCCATTTTAGAATAATACACTATCCCATTTTACCAACATATATGGGTAAAATGGGAAATTAACAGATACCTTAAAAAATATTTATATAATGCAAAATGTATATTAAACTTTAATTTTTTATATTCCTCTCAACAAAGAAATGTACGGGCAACTCATAAAAAAATTGTTTCTGCTATCGTGGATGTGGATACTTCTATAAAAATTTTCAAACGTTAAGTATCCCATTTTACCCACATATCCCCTACTTTTATCAAACAAAAGCTCAATAGAAATATGTATTTCTTTAATTATTTCTTTATTAATAGGTAAACAAATACTTATTTTACCATCAATAAATCTGCTGCTTGGTACTGTTGATTGCATTTCTAAAGTCCTCATTGCTTGGTAGGTGTCACCAAAGTGTCAAACTGTACGTCTGAAAAATATATCATCAGAATATTTTGCCATTGATAGAATATTTCCACAAGGCTCTATTCTGGATCCACTTTTCTTCTTTATCTACACTTGCCTGCTATAATTGCCTAATTGCCTCCCTTAAGATGTCCATAATTGTAATGTACGCTGACGACAGGTACTCAAACTTAAAAATCCTTTATTTCAAATAAATTACGTGAGTCACTGTGACAAATTCTCTCTTAAACATTCTTATCGATTTTGCTGACCAGCACGTAGTTGTCCCCTAAATCCTAACAACTTACTGTATTTTTTGGTAGAAAAGATGTGAAACTCAATAGTCAAATGTTGTAATTTGAGTTCAACGTTCCCTTCATCCTAACTGATTGACCCATCAATTTCTATTTTTATAAGACTACTTTATACTCCCTCTATGTTGTGCTATTGAACGCCTGAGAAATAAGTATTTCCTATAATTGTCCACCATATTTTTCTCGTTCATATCTTTAATAAAAGTTCAAGCTTGGGCAATATAATATTACTAAAGCTGTATCTAAGTAGATATGACTCATGTCTGTTGTATATTGTGGTTGTAACATTTATAAATACCATATTGTTAACATTGACAACTACTAAAGGATATGGCTCCTTGTGATTTTTTTTTGTTTTCTAATTTAAAAAAAGACCTTAGGGAACGTAGTTTTAAGGACGACAGTGAGTTGCAAGCAGCTGTTATAGATCATTTTGACGGAAAAACTTCAGATCAGATTATCGAATTATTAATTAATCGTTGTAATAAATGTATAGAAGTTAGGGGAGATTACATTGAATAATAAAAATTCTTATATTGTTCCATGTTTCTTTTTTGTATATCAGGCCGAGAATTTATGGCGCCTACCTTGTAGCATGTTTGAGTTGTAGAAAACTTTAATACATAGGTACATAATACATGAAAAAGTAATTTGTTTGTAATTGCAAAAATCTTCTCTTTTCAATTTCTGGTGTCGCTCGGTTAGTGAAAGAGGACGGATCCAAAAGAAATATCTCTGATTTTTATAAACGGATAGAATAACTGAAAACTTGAAGGTAGAACTATTTTAATTTCAACGTAATCGATAACAAAGAACAGCGAAGCAAAGTCTGAACACGGACAAGTATGTCACAGCGCAAGCAGAGCACCAATCCTGTGGAGAGCGGCATACAATGTTGAATATTTGTTTTATTTTTGTTCATCGCGTTGTCGTTCTATTGGTGACTTAGCCTTACCGCCCTCCAACAGAGACCTCCTATTTTGTATTATTTTATTGTCGGCGATTTTGCTTTAAATCAATTCGAACGAAATAACACCATTCGGACGCCTGTCTACTTGCGCTTACCATGTTCAAGAGAAAATTGAATGAAATTACGTAGGTTTGAAAAGGATTCTGCTCGGATTACTAAAATTGGGTTTTTCAAAAGTCAACATATACGTAGTTGAAGAAATAGTCGGTATCTTTTGCTCTTTACTTCTTATTTATTTACGAAAATGTAAATTTAACTTTTTCATAATACTATATGTTGATAAAAGCATTTTAAGGTTAATTACAAGGTTATCGTGTGAAAAATAATACTAAAATAAAATTTATATCTTCTATTAAAGACGATGTAATGATACATTTCCCTATATTTGATTTATAATTTTAAAGAATTTAATTAAGCATATTTTTTATTAATATTTTAAAAAGAAGTTTTTAAAATCAATGAATGTATTATTGTAATATTAAGTCGCAATTAGTCATAAGTTTAGTATGTATTTATGAATAAGAATTATGGCGCCAAAAGTTTACATTAAGGCTATAAACGCTCCAATAGTGATAAACATTCTCACAGTTAAAAGAATGTGTGCGTGTGAAATGTGACTATGTAGAAAGCGGGGATTTACATACATTCTTATATAAAAAGAAAATACGCTTTCAAAAGTCAAGAGTCGAAGGCGAGATACGTTAAACGTTGTATCGAGAGGCGAACTCCAAGCAAACAATAGACTTCTGAGAAAGTCGGCAATGATAAGAATCATTGTTAATTAAATTTAAAATAAATAATCGACTACTGGGATAGTCGTCCACGGTCACAAGAATTGTGGTTATTTGTAAAAAGTAATAAAATAGTGCTTAAAGTTGCACATATGTAAGTATTAAATGTGCAAAGTGTTATATTGTTATAATAAAGAAATTGTGTTCCGAATGGCAAAGTAAGCCGAATTTCGGCAAATAAACAATTTATTTACATTTTTATTTTTCAATTTAACGTTACATTTTTTACATTAAATATATTAATTTTGATATAGAGATTCCACTTCAACGAAGAGCAATATATGTTTGAATGTTTTAATTTTAATTATTTCCAAAGAGATTAATGAATTTTCTTGTGTGTTTTGTTAGTGTATTTTAAAGCTTGCCAATAACTGCAAAACATAATGGAAAGAGATATATCCATTTTCTAAATTATTGTTTTCATTCGAATCTCAGAAGGCATAATAACCTTCCAATCGTATCTGATTTCATATGACGCATATGTACAAACATAGTACATAGATTAACATAAACAGACTAAGATTTTATAAGGTAACATATTTTCTAGTAATTCTATTATTATATTTCTCTAATAGATACATTTAAATGTAAAACATTGAATCAATCCAATAATTACCTCTATCAGCAGAAGAAAGTATAAGCTACCGTTTTTCTAGAAACCAAATGGAATATAAGCTAGAATTAGTAATGCCCCGTATTTATAATTTAGTTTTTAACAGTCAGTCTCCATCATGTGAAAGATAGTATGTCGTTAAGTAATTAAATCTATAAGTTGTAATGCTTGGCGATTTTAATAGAATTTTGTGTTAGAATTACTTTGTGTTTCATTTGATTACAACTTAATTTTGATAATCGAAAAACTAAAAATTGGAAAAAGGGCACTGTATTTAACTACCAATATAATAATATATTATAAACCACAACGTATACACTCTCAAATTTTTCCCCAATTGTGCGTTGCCAAATGTTTGAATATGTCATTATACTGTTATGACAAGCTGTTCACATAATATTTATTTAGTGTTACTTTTCTTTTTGTCACAGTGTCACAGTATTTAAAAGAAAAGGAGAAGAAATATTTTTATTGTCTAGGTGAGATGAAACATTTTCTCATTGCAAAATAATTATTCGAAAATTATAATCTTTCCAATTAACATTGCTGGACAAAACATTTTTTAATGCAAAAAAATATTTGAAAATTAAAATATTCACAATTAATTTAAAATGTTTGTAATTAATTTGGTTAATTAATATTATTATTGTTAAATAAAAAATTGTTATTTTCAAATTTGTGCATGAAAATTATTAAACATTTAGAGAAATTAATGGGCGACCTCGTGGTTAAGAAAGCCATATTCTAAAAACATTGAAACGTTTTCCATGTACAACAAGATTCAAATCTCTCTACCGGAAATCTGAGTAGAAAGCTGGGCTCTCCTTAGATATTAATGAAGATACAATTCAATAATTCATCCCCTCTAATAAAGCAGAGATAAACTAAAAAACTATTTTCCAGGGGTTTCACCTGCCGGTTTTAGGATGAACACTAAAAAAACAGCTGCAATTTCTCTTTTACGACATATCGATAAAGGTATATTCCGTCATGTAATGTACCCTTCAGTAATAAATTCTCAAGTCCATAAATTGTCTTTAGCGAACCGACAAAAATCCGCATTATTAACTAAGAGCCCAGGATCAGTATTTTTTAACAACGTGTGCAGTAGTAACAATCAAGTATTAGTGTCGTTTTCCTTCATGAATAATTTAAATTTGAGAATGTAATTGCAATGTATACAGAATCAATTTGTCTATGAAAATGAAAATTTTGACCTAACAAGGAAAATGTGCTTCATACATGGTTGGAGTTGTATAACGAGCCTTCTTCAAAAACATAAATGGTGGAGGCACAAATTAAATTTGAAAAAGCTAATTTTCTTTTTACTATAGACCTACACACATGAATAAAATAAAAATTACAACTCAGAAACCGAGGACTTGTTGGTTAGTTACAAGAACCTAAAGAGACTAGAGAAGGAAAATGCGTCTTTGCAGATGACGTGATTTTGGCCAAACATAGAAGAATAGAAGAAGGAGCTTAATGAGAGCGGTATTATAAACTCAACAAAAACAAGGGTCATAATAGTTGTGAAAGGACAACTGGAAATGAACATACCATAAAAAAGAAAATATACCATAAATAGTGGATTTACAAATCATAAAAAAAAAACAAATAGAAAACGCTAAATACAAGATGCAAAAATAAAGAACACAAGGTGAATAAAATAATACGAAAGAATATATATTTGAGCTATTGGAGCTTTTCTGAAGCAACAGTAGATTACCTTCCAAACAAAAATGTTGTTAATAAAAGAACTAGATAAATTCAACTTTCGATATTTTTGTTGTGAAGGTGGTATCATATCTACATATGGTTGAGCGAGGTTTAAATGATCCAAACTAGAAAGACGGAAATTGCATGATATCTAACTTTTTCGGGAAGTGGATGTAGCAGTTTCATTCCGGTGAACTAATCAGGAATTGAATCAGAAGTTCTTGGAGCTTAATTTCCAGAATGAAACTTTAATCATAAATGAATTAAAGTTAACATAGTGTCTCAGCAAATTCAATATTAAACGCAGAAACTATCTGAAGTTAAATTTACAAAACCTGGAACTAGATTTTGACTGAATTGACTGGCCCTCTTTTGTCTCCTGACTTAAATCCAATTAAACAAACTTGGAATATCTAGGAGCGTAGGAATGCTACTGTTATATTGCCAGCAAAACTTAATAACTTCGAAATTACTCTAACCATTTTTTTTTAAAATAATGTATTTGTTATATCTATGATCAAATATCCCAAGTTCTTTCATTCTTTATTTTCCGGAACATTCAGCATGTTCAAGAAATGACACTATATTCTTTCTGCACTATCTAGAATCATCCGTTCGCCTTTACATAATCAGCGAAACGCTCGCTAATTATGTAAAGTGATTTGCAAGTAGTGTACTATGCAGTATTAAATATTTGAGGACTTATGCGTGTAATATTCGTTCTTTGATATTTATTAGTTTGCAAAATATTGACAAACAGCGTTAGAAAAAACTACGTCTCAAAGTGGCAAGAATAGAAAGAAGAACAAATTGTACAGTGATTAATATAGATTTACTTTTGGTTTCAATAAAGCGGAATGTGTAATTTGTAGTGAGTTCTACAGAAATCACTTTCATGCCATCAACAGCGACTAATGAAAAGGAGTTACTAGAGATTTTCAACAGTTGCTGATCACATTGCAAAAACTAGTGGGGCACCAACAACGTAGATTATTTAATTTTACCTACAACTGTTGAGAAGATGATACATATTGATTGGAGAAAGGAAAGCAAAAACATTAAAAACCATACCTTCCTCGGACTATACATTCTAAAAGAGAATACGGACATGGTGGGAGATATTTGAATAATCAATGTTGACAGAATCAAGAAAAGCATGTACTTCTCTGCAGATGTACGTATCTATAGATATCTCTAACTACGATCAGTTGCTTGTGTAGCATCCGTAAGATGCTACACAAGCAATGTTATCACAGAAGATATTTTATTTTGTATGCCATCAGAGACCACCGATCAAACATTATTTAATATTTTTATGCAATTTATATCTAAATACGATATTTATTAGGCGAAATGCGTTGCAAAATAGTGCCAAGGCCATGCCAGGACTTCGATCTAATCGTAGTATCAAATTAGAAGAAGTAATGTCAAATGCTAAATTACTGCACTGTTTTTTACACAAAGAAGATCTTGCCTCCAAGTATTTACCTTCCGAAATGGATTGTGTCATGAAGTGTGTTATTACAGTTTTGAATTCTATTAAAGAAAAAACGTATTTTTAGGAAAATTTGTGAAGGCTTTCGAGGATTAACATTTTGAAAGGTTTTTTTCAGTTAAAAGCAAAAATTTTGATGTACTTACAAGATGTTTATATATGAAAATGTTTGACTTATGGAAAACTTCAATCGAAAAATAGTATTTTGATTCATATCAGTGTATTCAAAAACTTGGAAAATGTATTAAGTATAACATAATAAATTCTGAGCAAGTTTTTTTAGACATGCAAGTTATGTTGTGCAATTTAAATCAACAGCTTTGTGAATATTTTCCTAATGAAATTATTTTGGGAAATTCCTCTCAAATTGTTAAAATTCCAATAAACATGAAAAAAGAACTTATTGAAATATAACGTGATGGAATGTTGAAACTAAACCATTTTTAAATCAAGAGGATGGAAGACAATCCAGAACTAGCAAACAAACCTCTTAAAAATGTTTGGTTTTATTTGCAACGTCCTAATTAGGCAAAGTTAAGTTTATCATCGATGAGTATTATAGTATTTACGAAAATGAAAAATCGCTTGCAACTTGAAAATAATATCAACGTCTGTGCATCACATACAGAACCAAAATTCAAAAAGCAAATGTTTGAGAAGCAGACACATATAATAAAATATCTTCTGTTATTTTGTTGCTTGTATTTTATATTCGATGCAATAGATAAAAATCAACCACTAAATAAATTGTTCTTGTTTTATTTTGGGAATCCTTTCGAAACCTCCCCCTCCCTCTCCCTTTTAACCATTTCCTTTGGGCGACTTGCGTTTTTGTAACCACTGCCCTTAATGAAGAATGGTCAAAGATGATAACTCAATAAGAACTATGACTAGAAGTCCGTTGTGATCATGCACGATATTGAAGTGTTTTTGTGGTGAAGAAAACATCAAAATTTCAGGCAAGAGAAACAATTCTTGCCTTTATTTTTCCAGTTAAAAGATTTTTAATTTGAGTTTTATAATTATCTGTGATTTTATGCATTATTACGCTTTATGTCATTGCTTACATTATGTTTCACTGTTTCCATGCATAAAAATTGAAATTACTGTAATATTCCTAATTTTTTGACCAATTTTTTAGAGAGCAGTTACCTAGATTCTTACTCAAGTTTCCCCAAAAAATAAAAACATGATTATTTTATTTTTTCTAAACATATAGGTCGAAAATTTTTTTTTAAAGAATTAAATTTTTTGTAACCATGTGCTGAAAATTTTGTGTATACAAAAATTAGTAAATATCTGTTTCTAGCCAATCAAGATAAAACTAATATAGAACAAGACTACCACTGAAACATCATTATTTTAGATTGAAATAGTCCAGAGCGGAAGAATATAATACTAATAAATGTAAATACAGCGATATACATATAAATGTACTTGTGTGTACACATAAGTAAAAATGCACGTAGTAAATTCTGATCCAGAATATTCTCAGTGACAGGCGTCTCTTGTAATCTCCAGATTTGCGTATGAATGCTCCCTACACAAGACCGACTCTACCGCAGCATTGTGGTCGGGTTATTGTACGGACTTTCGCTTTGACACCGTCATTTTCTGCTTGACTGATCTGTGATCTTATCAGGTTTGCATGGAGGTGACTACCACACACTTTCGTACTATATCGTGTATGAAAAGGGCACGCGGACATAGTAGACGGAATATTACCACCACTGCGGCACCGGACCCTCTCCATAAGAACTCTGAACTGTCTAAAATGACAAATGAATATCGAAAAGTTTGTATGAAACCAAACAAACGGGAGATGGATGTGTCTTTGCATGGTTGGCGTTTGGCACTTAGAATATAATTAAGCTCTCTCCGTAATATGTATTTTTTAAGTTGCACAAAATTATTAATGGACTTTATATGTATTAGTTACAAAAAATATATATAATATTGTTGAACTTTCTAAGATTATATTAATTATTAATAGATATTTATTGAAAGATTAAATATAACAGTTTATTAAATAATTTATTAATTCTAAATAAATTAAATTAATAGTCTGTCAAGCTCAGGTAGATCATGTGAATTATTAGAGCAATAATTTCGAAAAAAAAAACATTAGATATTATAGTCTATACCTATGTAAAGGGTTAAATATAATAATCAGAAGGACAATGTCAATTATATAGGTGCTGAAGGTAAAGTATCTCAAAAAACTTTTGAAACTTCTTTTCATTATTGCTTTGAAAAATATTCCTTCTATATGTACAATATAAACATAATCGCACATAAAGGTAGTCTCTTGATTTATAATATTTAATTATTCAATTATTTCTACATTAATTAAGACTCATTTAATACAAAGCAGAACCAATTAGGTATGTTTGTTTAGCATCATAGTAACCGTATACACAACAAAAATGAATTTTGTGTTCTCTAATAAAAAAAATGAGGTGTGGCCACCACACGACTTTCTTATACGTATGAGCATTTCAAATTATAGAATTTTAAGAATTTTTTTATACAAAAATTATTCAAAATCTTATTGTAAGTGTACTTCTATTCTCTTAATAAATCTCTATAGAATGAAAAAAGTGCTAATCGCTAAGAGTAAAAGTGCTACTTCCGGTCCGAATTTTGAAATTTCATATATACAAAAAATATTGCAAATCCAGTTCTAAATACGTTTGTACTCTTGATAAATATATATAGAATGCATAACTGACGACATATTTGCAAAAAATCGCTATTCGATAAGAGTAAAAGTGGTACTTCCGGTCTGAATTTTGAAAATTTTTTATACAAAAGATATTGAAAATTATGTTTTAAATACTTTTATACTCGTAACGTACTTGTCTAAAAAGTATGACTTGCGAATTATTCGCAAAAGCTGATTTTTGATAAGAGTAAAAGACCTACTTCCGGTAGGAATTTCGAAAAACTTTATAAATAAAATTATTCCCAATTTTAATTTTAAGTATACATGAATTCTTTATAAAATATTCTATATTTGTTTAAACTTAGTAGTTGACTAAATATTGGCAAAATTCGATTTTTTCACTGAAGTAAACTGCTACTTCCGGTCTACCGATTTTACTGAAAAACTAATCAGATCTCAAAACACGTAAATACAAAATTTGGAATTGATATCTCCAGCGGTTTGACCGCTATCGTGCTCACAGATAGACAGACAGACAGGCAGACAGACAGACAGACAGACATTTTTTTAAAAACCGCTTTTTCGGTATCAGCGGACCTCAAAACGTGGACATCTGCAAAAATCTCGAGGTCGTACATTTTCATCATCAATTACTGTAGTTCTCACTTTTAATATGTTTTGTAATTATTGAATCTTACATGTTATTTTAGTTTTTACGATTATTTTTAATTTTTGATGTTTTTATGTTATTATGTTATGCTTTTATAGCAGGATTATATTTAATACTTGGATGATTTTTACGGTTCTATGTAGCGTCCCACATGCTTATGTCGCAGTCAATCGTCATAGTTTTCTAAAAATTTACATACATCTCCACATTTAGCCAGTAATGTGTTCGTATTTCCAAAGTTCATGTTCCTAGAGATTTTCTAATTCTTTGAAAATTTGGGCTATTAGTTTCTCATTATTTGGACTTCTAAATACATATACACATTTTGTGCATTTTATAAGAGCAGCTAACTCTCTTGATATTGCAAGGAGACTAGCCAAAGATACACGTACCGCATTTTTCGCTACTACTGTCCTTGTGACTATATGTTCAATGGAAGTAGTTGTTTGTGAAAACTTACATATACTTATTTCATATTATTCCCCACAAACCTCAACGGTGTGCCTAAGCCAGTCATCAATCGATTCATTCACTTAATCGAAATTATTTCTTTTTCTTGGCACAACGTACCTATAGTATTATTGTATGGTGTTAAGCTATCTACATTTTGGTTTCCTTGTTACTTTAAAAATAATTTCGTTTTTGTTTGTAATTTCTATATTTATTATAATGACTATTTTGAAGTTCGTTTGTTGTTTTCGCCTTGACCGCGGCTCAAATTTTGGTCTGTATGCATTTCTATAACATGTAGTGTTATTTCATATGCTTAAGTTGGTCTTAAGTAGTATGAACAGAGTATTCCTTTAGTATTTCGTCATTATTAAATGAGTATTAATTAACGTAAATCCAATTATAATTCCGCTATAGTAGATATATCACATAACCAATATGTATGTGTTTAAATCCAACAACCCTGCCTCAAACTACACAAGGGGCTTTAGAGTTACATTACACGGCCATCTGTTGACCGAACTTTCGACTTTCTGACAGTAAGACGGCGCGATATTAATCCTCATCTTAAGGAGTCTCCTTTTGAGGTATTTCATTCATTTTTGAATTGTTACTAGGTACATACGCAATTTACCATTCCTTTCATACTATTCTACTTTAACCAAATATGAGCAAGCATATTTAATCATTTTTCCTCTACATTTCTCTATTTCTTATATACTCTTCAACATAATTTTATATTCAAATTTTGCAATTTTTTGTAAGAACTCGTTTCCATATCAGATATATAATTTTCCTGGAATAATATATAAACGTCAAAACTTTTCATAACTAAAGCTTTCTTTATATATATACGTTATTCGCATACTGTCAAGTAATTTAATATGTTAGTAACATTAGAATGTAACAATATCTAAAGATAAAAAGTATAGAGTCACGTGTCTTGTGTAATATGTAACTTTATTTATATTGAAAACTAACTTTTGAACCTTAAATGTATTTGGATACGTGTATCTAGTTGTTGCTAATTTCATGCTCTTGTCGCTACTGCAAGGACACGATCAGTGGCGGCCCGTGATTTCTTGGGACGGGAGGGCACCGGGGGTCTGAGTGTTTAATATCAAAAATTAAGTACAGACAAAAAATAAACTCAATATGCTATTTAATTAACTTGTTTGAAAATAAAATCCATCCACCGTTCCTTACGATCAGCAAAATGATTAATAACTCATTCATTGAAGTTTGGTATTGATGTCAGTAATTGTTTTTCAATGGAACACATTGCTAAGGCACATAGTCTGCTTTCCCGCATGGTATTTCTAGAAAATGTTTTTATTCTCTTCAAAGTAGAAAAACACCGTTCTCTTGATTTTTTCTATTTTGCACGCCCCCAGAGATTCGCAAAATAGCAGAAGACAATTTACAAAATCTTTCGCCGACATAGTCTCGACATATTATCAATAACAAACTTTTATAACAGTTGTACTATTCAACCTTGGCAGTAAATTACAATAGTAGCATCAGAAAACTTATCATCCAACTCTGCTTAACAATTTATATTGTTAATTAGTAAATAAAATGTTAGCATGTGTGCTTTTTATTCTTTGTACAACTTCTATTGTACATGTTTGTTACATTAAAGGCTTCCATTTTGCCATTAAATATAATTTGGTTCCATTTTGTTTTTGTTATCAACGTCAAAACAACAAAATTAGCGTGCGATAAAGAAATACTTTTGCAACCAAAACGGATGTCGTAAAGTGAACTTTATAGCACCGAAATAGAAAAAAGCATTTTGCACATTACACCCACACAACCAGTCTGATAAACTGTAGGAGCTTCTGTTGAATTTTCTCGTCACGGTTTTATTAGTTTTCAAATTGTGATCTTCTAGTTAAATCAATAAATCTGGTCTAGGGAGACCTAGATTTTTTAATTCTGTCTTAATGTTACTAACGCAATTCATAGTTGCATTTGCACCGATAGAAATTACAACATACACTCACCGCTGTATATTACATACTGGACCGCCACCCGGACCCGGCACCATAGAGTAGTGCCCCGCCGCCTACATATATACGCGCGCTACCCGCGCTAGTTTCATCGCTCGATTTCTAATACAGACGGGGCAGTCGCGCGAGATGCCCCGGAGCCTACGTCAGACTGCGACGTCATCAAACAAATCAGAAAAATTATATACAAATTAGGTATTTATAATTAATTTATCTGTTAAAAGAAATTTGTCACGGGGGGGGGGGGGCAGTGCCCCGTTGCCCTCCCTGCAGCAGCCGCCACTGGACACGATATAAACTTTTCTTTTAGGAAAGCAATTCGGAATTAAAAACAGAGATGAATATAAGGTGTTAAGTTCACTAACATATAATTATGTGCTATTTTAGATCATACTATTTAGAAAGATATTCACTCACTAAAATTTATAGTACGATATCAGTATGTCGTCAAGATATATATAGTTAGTCTTGATTGACTAACATTGACAAAAGAGGGTAGTTGGCAGAGCAGTATTTTAAAAAGAAGTTAATAACTTTACCTTCAACAAGTTATATTCAACTTATAAAACACAACTTTTAATGAGGAAACTATAAAATCAAATGCAAACATATATATCGAGTCTGGCATTATCATTCAATAATCTGTATTAATTGTGTGTCCATAATGGAGAAAATCCACGTAAACAATGTCAAGCCGATAAAAAAAAACAGCAGTTGCCATAACTTTTCCAACTGACAACCTAGTCTTTCCTTTCATCGGAGCCCTGTCACTACTCTTTCTCCATCTCCATACTCCTCGTTTGCTTAGACTTAATGATGATTCGATTCAAAAACGCTTCGCCTTCTTGCCGGAATCGATTTAAGAGACACTGACAAACCTGTACCCTCTAGCCGCGGAACCCATATTGCGGATACCTTCTGGCATCCCACGTCCACTGTCACGATGTGCTGAGCACTCCCGTAACTAATGTAATAAGTTCCTCGATAATATTTCAGGGTATTATGCGCCTATCATCCTCCATGAGTTGTCAAACCTTTTCGATATTGGCTTTAGTCGCACTTATCCTCGGGCAGCGATTCTGGCTCTGGTTCTCAACATGTTTACGACCTTCAGAAAATTACTTGTGTCATGCAAAAACACAGGTTCGTGACAAGGTGTTGTCGCCGAACTGTGCTTGTAATCTCAGCAGTTGGTGTCATACCCTCTTTGCTAAAAACTAAGGTGACCTGAGAAAATTCGAGTCGTTTCTATCCCCTCCCTAAACTGCCACCTTAGCTGAAAATCAACTCATTCCAGGTCAGCATATCAAGTTAGTGTAGATACTAATAAATATGGAATGAGTCACCAAATCATCTTTTAGCAACTCTAGTAGGACATTCTGAGGAATATTAAAAAAAAAGTGTAAATTCATTTTCCACAAATAATCAGTCATTCTATAAAATATTAGAAAAAAAGTTTTATGAAAATGAATGTCGATTGACAAAGCACATAATTAAACTTATTTTCAACAGTATTTTTTGGCTTTGCTCTTTTATATATTATAGTAAAATGAAATAAAATTGCAATATCATAATATTGATACTTCAAAACTTAAAAGTAACAACTCGTCCAACTTTGCAAAATTATATTAAGTATTTAATACTAAGTAATCATTTTCATAATTCAAATTATTATTTAAACGTATTGTTTTCTTATATAAAATTAAAATAATTTGCTATTTTGTATTTATTCCCCAATGAGGATTTAAATTATTTATTGCATGTCAAAGAGATGTTACCTAATTTAATTTCTGTTAATTCATTTGATACAAAAGTCATTATTTTATTTCTTTTAATTTAATTACTAAGTTGTTATTAATATATAATTTTTCTATTTATCACTCGGAATTATTAAAATATGTAATATCATCTGCACATAATGTGATAACCCCTGATATACGAGGGCGTATTTTTATGTTATCTACCTAGCCATGAAACAAGAGACTGACGATGTCAAACGAATTATTGAAAAATTGCTGTCACTGTTAGAAGAACATGTGCTAAGTTGTGTTTAGTTTATGCTGTGTATAGAGATTTGAGACGGTACATTTCTCGATAAAATGAGTGAAACTAAAGTTGAACATCGCATCGTAATAAATTTCTGACAAAGGAAGGCAATGGTCCAAAAGCAATTCATGAAAGAATGGTTGCTGTATATGGGGAAGATACACCATCTTATTTCCAAGTAAAATATTGGTCTAAACTCTTTCGATGGGGCCGAGAGTCAATCAATGATGACCCAAGTCCGGACGACACCCGTTGAAGCTCGAACTAAAAACATTGTGCGAAAACTCGAAAATTTGGTACTGTAAGATCGGCGTGTAAAGATCTCTGTCATTGCCAATGAAGTCTGTATATCCGAAACAAGTGTTCTCAAAATTTTTCATGACGATTTGGGTATGAAGAAGGTGTCTGCACGGTGGGTACAACTGTGCAAAAAAGAGGTTTCTCAAGAAAAGTTGGTCAAGTTGGAGAGGGACAAAACATTTTTATCTCGAATTATTACCGGGGATGAGACTTGGGTGTATTACTGGGACCCTCCTACTAAACAAGAATCCATGCAGTGGGTTCATAAGGGCTTTCCACCACCAAAAAGGGCCAAGACACAATTTTCTGGAAAAAAACTGAAGGCAACTGTTTTCTGGGATGCTGAAGGAGTTTTGCTTATTGAATATATGCCGAGAGGGTCTACCATAAATGGAGAGGCCTATGGAAACACAATTAAAAATTTAAAAACTGCTCTGGAGGAAAAACACCCGCATTCTTATCCACAAAAAAATCTTTTTGCTGCACGACAATTGTCGGGTTC
This sequence comes from Amphimallon solstitiale, assembly GCA_963170755.1. Lineage (NCBI taxonomy): Eukaryota > Metazoa > Arthropoda > Insecta > Coleoptera > Scarabaeidae > Amphimallon > Amphimallon solstitiale. Next base: position 115,776,954 of record OY720679.1, read on the forward strand.
ATAAGGCAAACAAAGTTCAGCAGATAATCAATGACTGTGGGTTTATAGAGTTAAGGCATCTACCTTATAGTCCCGACCTAGCTCCGTCAGACTTCTTCTTATTCAAAAATTTAAAAAAGCATCTCAGAGGAAAGCGTTTTGCTTCTGATGAAGAACTTAAAAAAGCTGTTGAAGAATATTTTGCGGGGTTACCGAAGCAATTTTTTTCTAAGGATGTGGGGCAACTGGGAAAAGATGGAATAAGTGTATTAGTGTTGAAGGGAGTTATGTAGAAAAATATTTTTTTTGTTCTATTATGTGCTTTTTTTCATGGCTAGGTAGATAACATAAAAATACGTTCTCGTATTTACTAGAAAATCTTTCATATCAATTAAAAATAATATACAACCTAGACCATATACCTGTGGTACTTTAAATTTTTTTATTTTTAATTTTTTCTCTGCATTGGATAATATCGTACAATTTAGTAGCATTATAATGTTGATATAAATATTTCATTGCTTTCGTGTTATATTAAATAAAACAATAATAATTTTCTTATAGATTTTATACGGGTTTGTAGATCGAGAATTAATAATAACATAAATATCGATGATATTTATGTTATTATTTACAATCAGTTTTTATACGACAAATACAATAACATCAAACTTGATATTTATTTATCAAAAATAAAATTATATATTAATGATACCAATAACACTTTACTTACATATACTCGTATGTATAAGGTTTAAATCCATTAATTGAATTTAGATTGTTCTCATTGGAAGACAAAGGACATATTCATAATTCAGGTCGAAAACGAGCGCTTTTATTGTCGATGATAACTTAATTTCACGGTACAAAATATCTGATTAGGTCATACAAATCAACTAGCTCGACGAGCACCCCTCATTCCCTCATTTCAGATACCCTCTGTCGTCCCTGTCTACCGCAATCGCCCTCCTGATAGGGTATAACATCAGTTAGTACGGGAAATAGAATATGATTGAATGGCATGTTGATTAAGTTCATTACGCTTACAGGACTGTGGGTTGAGTTACATACTGGTTAACTTTTAAATAACGTTCTCTATTAATCCGTTTTGTGAAAATAAATACAATGCTCGAATTCTTTTATTTTTTTTTATAATTAATTCTATTTTAATAAAGTAAACTTTATATTAACCTAAATATTACATGCATGTTTGTATTAACTATTAATGTAACACGTCTTTTGGGAAACCCAATTTCGCGTTTTCTAAATTATTTTCCAAAATATTATTTTCTGCATTATCTGTTTTTTGCTACCTGATTTTCTATATTTGAAAAATCGTATAACCTATTATATCTGAACAATTTTGTGAATGTATTTCTTACAAAAACAATAATTTGTTGCGTGGGGTTTTTCTGAGACCTCGCGACGTCTTTTATGTTTCAAATTTATTAACTGTAGAATCTTGTTTCGGGTGTAAGCCACAACTGCGGAAGAGAGATCTTTGTAAATTTAAATGTCAAAACGCGCCGAAAGAGTTCTAAGGCAAAACGAACTCAGACAACTTCTCGTTTCTATGAATATACTGATAGCGATAACCTAATGTTAGTGACCACAAAGATCGCAATGTCAATTTTCTTGATAAATATGATAGCGTATCATAAATAGATGATAATTGTGAACAGGAGAGTGACAAAGATGTATATGAGCTTCTTGGGAATGAAGAGGAAGATAGAGAAGAATCGACAAGAAAAAGAATGAAGTAGACTGTCGCAAGAGGAAACAATATGTAGCAAAACCAGGGCGTATTTGGAGGTCTGAACATCGAGGCCGTCCATTAAGAAATAAGCTTACAACTAAACCTGGCCCAACAATATTTTTGAAGTGTTCAATCTTCTCCTAACTGCAGATATGAAAGAAGAAGTCTTTAACACACGAATGAGAAGGAAACCCATATATAATAACCAGGAAACATTGATACCGTAGAGCTCCATACATTTGTTGCTCTTTTCATTTCTGTAGGAGCTCTTCGCTGCAGAAAAGAAAATGTAAGGAAATGTGGAGCACCAATGAATCCATTCGGCGCAATCTTTTTACGGCATCCGAGTCACTAGATAGATTTATTATGCTAACTTAATAAGATTTGACGACAAAACTACAAGGCAGGAGAAAAACCAAACAAATAAATTAGATGCGTTTAAAGAAATATGGGATATTTTTGTAAATAACTGTAGAAAGCCTTTATTTCCTACAAAAAGGTAACAGTAGGTGAACAACGAGTTCGGCAAATGCCCATTCAAGGAATATATGAGTTCTAAACCTGCTAAGTACGGTGTTAAGATTTGGGCATCTGTAGATGTTAAACTTCTTACCTTCATAATCTGCAGGTTTCCACCAGTAAACAATTTGGCGATGAACCAAAAAAAACAAAAGTTTTTGCGTAGTTTGTGATATGATTTCACTTTTATTTGGCACTTGTCGTGGTGTTTCACCTGACAATTTCTTTACCTCTACATTCTTAGCTGAAGTAGTACTGTCAAGAAATATGACTCTGCTTGGAACCGTATGGAAAACCAAACCGAACACGCCAGAGGAACTGAATATCACAAGGAAGAACAGTTTACTCGTCAGAATATGTGTATTCAGAAAAAATGCCATGGTAGCCTACACACTGAAAAAAAAGAAATTGGTTCATGTTATGTTTACGCAGCACGAATATACATTTGTTGCTAAAGACGAATCAAAGAAACCCTACAACTATTAGATTATAACGTCACTAAACAGGCTGTTGATAATGCTGACAACATGATACATGAGTATACTTGCTCCCGTCTTAACTTAACTAACAGATTAAGAATAAGGTTATAACACTTTCGATTGCAAAATTTCTTATTGCCAAATTAAGACAGTGTCGGAAATACATTTACGACAAAATCTTGATGACAAAAACATTTATTTGAAAATTATATCGGGTTAGTAAATGTGCGTCTCTTTTATTTAAGTCAAAGCTTTGCTGGAAAAACGTGGAATAATTATGTGACCATTAATAGAGATCGTAAAAGAAACAAACTCTTTTCCTTCATAGCTCGGTAGATTTCATTAAAATCTTAGCTCGTATATAATATAAGTCATTAACAATAGTTGAACATAGACGCTTCAAAGCTTTAAGAAACTGGCCATCTAGCGCAGTAAATTTGCAATAAAACATTACCAGCATTATAAAATAACAATCGTGATTGTAAACACGAAAAGTATTTCAGTATATGTGAAATTCTTTGCATTTAAAGTAACACCCCATTGATTTTAAAGAGTTAATCATCAAACGTACCAAGGTTTGGTCATTAGTTAAGTTCGTACGTATTTAAAAGTGAATCAGAGACTTTTCATTGGTGCAATCGTGTAATAAGATCTCTTCAGTAGTTTGGCATAATATAGAAATTGTACACTGAATGCTCACTCCTTCTCTAACCCAGACATATTTTTTGTTTTATTACTTGACTCAGTATTTTTGAAGGTGTATTTATCAATTTTATGCTTTCTAAGTTTTCCCATACAAGTCATGATTGTTTGAAATTGAGTTAGTATTCCTTATGATACAGACATAAGTAATATAAAAAGAAGTCATCGAAAATTACTTTATTTAGTAAGTATTTAAACATAGGAACTAGATCTATATAGTGCTTTATTACATGTAATTGACTGGTGCACAAATGTAATTGTTTCCTATTGTATACATTTATAACATTCCATTCACATACAGGTCATACACCGCAAGACGAACAACAGGATTGACTAATTAATATATGTTAATAAATAAAGCAATTCTCTCATCTCAATGAATATATATGATCATTTCAGTATAAACCTTTAGATTCCGTTATTCTGAGAATCGAACACAGACGAGACAGAAATGTTTTACTCAACTGCTTTTTCTGTTTTTTTCTCAACTCCTCTCTGTCCCTTTCCATTACAAAATCAATCTTCTATCTCCTACAATGATGAATTTCAAATTTCGAATCTAAAATGTACCCGGTCGAATTCCGAATATAAATGCTCATCATCATCATCATTTTACGTACGCACTGTTTGTATCTTCCAACAAGATACAAACAGTGCCAAACGAACACGAGAGGAACTAAAGACAATAGCGCGCAAAAAGTCCGAGACATGTGCCTTATTGGCGGTGGTTTTAATTTATCTCCTATCTTCTGACGAGATCAATTATAAATGCAAATGCGACTGGGCACGAAAAACCTACGGCCGACCAAATATAGTCCCGTCAGTTACGCCCAAGTTTCTTTTTTCGTCTGCGTTGTGTTCTTCTTCATCTGCAGCGAGACGTAATACTGACACAATCCCGACCGAAAGACAATAGTGTACACGCATCTGTATATAAAGACGGTTTTTATTTTGGGTCTTTAATGTAAATTGGTACTTACAAGTAATGATCACTAATAAAAAGTAATGTGATCGAATTTAAAATGATAATGACGGGAAAAGTATTATTCTTTTAATCACAGGTAATTCGTCAGATACATAAACTCCACTTGTTGGAACACATATTAAATAATTGATTGAATTCAAACATTGTTTCTTTCAGATATATATTATTGTACTACATTTCTTACGGCGGCACACACCAAGCTGTTTTTTTGAAAAAAAATACCTTCTGAGAACTTTTTATACATCAATTGATTAGTATATTACTCACGAATTTTTGCAATACATCTTGTGTCTATTATGAAATCATAATATTACTAAATTTTCTTGGAGTTATTGTAATATTTAGTAATAATATACAGTATCAATCTTTCACGATTTTCTTTTTATACAAAAGTCTTTCCAAATTGAAATTTAAATACTTGTATTCGCTTACTAAATCTAATTTTGAAACCTTTCGTAAAAATTAATGTTGTTACTTTTATTAAATACTCTGAATAATCTGTTTAGAATTCAAAATTTACAAGATATTTGAAAAAACTATTTTCCGACAAAACTGGGGAAAATTCGGTTTGAATTATGAAATTTTTTTACTACAAAAATTATTCTAAATTAGAATATAAATATACCGGGTGTTTCGGAATTGCACTGCACGATTGTAGGTACTTGTTCTCCAGCATAAAATAAACAAAAAAGTTCATATAAACATATGTCTCAAATTAATTAATTACTAAGATATTGGAGCATAAAGATATTTATTTAACAATACAACATCCAAAAGAACTGTTTGAAGTGGCCAGCGTTTTGTTGAATTCAGCATTCAGAACGACAAATTCATACTTCTTTAGCACATCGTATAGCATCAGGACGATTCTTGATAGTTGCTGCGGCTTCCACGATGCGATTACGAAACTCTGATAAATTCCGATCTCCCGATCTAACGGCGTTAGATCGGTAGTATAGTAATCGCATCGTGGAAGCCTCAGAAACTATCAAGGATCGTCCTGATGCTATACGAAGTACCAAAGAAGAATGAATTTGTTGTGCGGAATGATGTATTGTTAAATAAATATCTTTATGCTCCAATATCTTAGGAATAAATTAATTTGAGACATATGTTTATATGGATTTTCTTGTTTATTTTATGCTGGAGAACAAGTACCTACTATAGTGCCGTGCAATTTCGAAACACCCGACATAATTTATAAAATATTTGCAAGAAACTGTTTTTCAAAGAGTGGGTCTACATCCGACAAAAATTTTGAGAATTTTTTTTTCTCTAACTTACTTTTGAGTGGGTACTTTATTATTCCTTAGAAATTTATCTGAACTTAATGGTTGATAAGATATTGATTACATTTGATACTTTTACTCAAGTAACTACTTCTGGTCAACGGACTTTAATGAAAATTTAATCGGATCTCCCGAGGATAAACATAATATTAAATAATGAACTTAGAACACTACATCCGTTTAAGCCTTGATGGTTTGGTGTACATCAGTGATTCCGTTGATTTCTTTTCTTTTTAAGTATGACAATCACAATTATCTTATCAATCTTCAAACTGTAAAAGCACAAAGAAACACAAACTACTGGCAATAAAATTATATACTTCTTACCAACAAACATGAAACAACAAACAATAAACCTGTTCAAGATGAGCATCTACCACTTGCTTCTATCAAGTAGTGTATCTATAGCATTTGAGAGTTTATTCAAGTGAATGTCTTTCCAATATCACGTGAACATATGAACATATTTCTCATAGATAAGTGATGTTGGCTGGTTGAATATGGGGAATGGGCGGGAATTAAAAATGCTAACTTTTTGTCATAAAATTATGTTGTTTAGGTCACCACCAAAATTGTACCTGAGAATCAGGTACATGCACAGTGTCACTACGAGGTTTAGGTTTAGGTTTAGGTTTGTTATTATTATTATTATTAAAATTTTGATTTTATAGAACTCCACGTCAGGTCAAGAATTGTTAAAAATATGATAACTTGAAAATTCTCCATTGTCTTTTTCTAATTTTTATCAAAGTAATTTTGGTAATAGTAATTTTAAATGCAATCACCGTTCCATTTAAAAGTAAAGATTGGTACCAATATCATTTAAGCAATATATGTCTTACTATCCGTAAATTTAACCTAAATCAATAAATATTTGCCTTTTTCAATAAAAGTCTCTGATTTCCATAACTATATGCAATACAACACGAAAGCAATTAATGTTGTAAGCTTGTCTTACGACTATGTGCTCACATCACTCAAATCAATTAAAAATTGTAATAATATAGGAGGTGATAACATACATACGATAACATGTTGGCCTGTTTCATGGAGTTGGCAATTGTATATCTGTCCATCAACATGGTTTTGTTAGTAAGCGGTCTACTTTTTCTGGCTACTTTTGAGGTGGATGTCGTTTACCCTGACTTCTCCAAAGCTTCGATGGGATTGATCATCAGTTGCTGCTTAGTAAACTGTCTACAATTGGCTTTGTTTTCAAGCTAGTACAATTTTTTGAACATATCTCACGGATCGTTGGAGCTTTGTATTTTATTTGGACCATGTCTCGGACGTATATGTGCCGTCGTCGGGTGTCCCTCAAGGAACATAGCTGGGGCTCTTGCTTTTTGTAATGTTTATTATTGATTTATCTGATCAGTTGCAGTGCGAAAAGTTGCTCTTTGCAGACGATTTTAAAGTTTTCCATGGATGACTACCGAGTTCATCAATCACAGATTCATACCATAGAACGTTGGTGTGACATTCATATACTGCAAATGAATATATCCAAATACCAGATTTTGACGTTCACAAGAAAGCATTATCCACTACATTACGAATACCGGTTTGGTGATCTGCCACTAAATAGATGTGATTATGTAAGGAATCTGGGAGTATCTTTTGATTCGAAGCATACCCATTCGAAACACATTTCGGAGATAACTTGCTCTGCATTGAAAATGCTGGGATTTGTGATAAGGACTACACGGAATTTTACATGGTCAGATAGCATTTCGCAAATTTACTATTCCTTTGTGCTTCCCTTGTTTGTTCCCCTATTTATATTAATCAGATTCGAGCAGTTGAAATGGTGCAGAGACGGTTCCTAAAATATCTCTATTTTAAAGGGTTCCTATCCTGGTCGAGGTTTTTCTCATGACCTTTTATTGCAACTCTTTAGAATGGAATCTATGGCAATGCGCCGTGATCCGTCCAGCATTCGTTTCTTGTTTAATTTTGTACATAATGGTGTCGATGCGCCTGAATTGTTGAGTAAATTTAACTATTTTGTCCCGAGAATTTCCTCTCGATCGAGTGTTACGTTCTTATGTCCTCGTGCATGCACAAATGTGATGCATAGATCACCTATATGTATATAAAATGTGTTATACATTCAATGTCAAATGTATTAATGTTGTTATACACACTCGACGTTATCTGAATTGTTAAATTCACCTAGTTTTAGTTAGGTTTCCTTTACTTTATTTCTTGTTGTACTTACGAGTATTCCTCTTTTGAATTTTGTTGTCTGTAAAGACTGCAGATGGGCTTTTTGGAATTATGTTTAACATATTGCCGTGATCTTTATAGTTTAAGAAAAAATTATTAAATAATTAAGCTTTAGAATAAGAACATAAAATTTTAATTTTAAAAAATATGGTTTCAGGTAGAATAATCACAAGTCACATATTTAGTAGGTGAATAATGAGTTGCATAACCTTTAAGGGGCAATGTCATTATGAAAAATGTATATAGTAATTTAAGTTTAAAAAAATATTAAGAAAGGAATAAAAATAAACACAAAATTAATCTATGCATTCTGTGTTTTGTAGAAAAGACGAGCACAAGGTGTGGTTTGCATATACAAAAACAGAACCACACTTCTCGCAATGTGTAAGAATAGCATTAAATATTCTAAGAAATGGACCACTGTTCAAAAATAAAAATGTACTAAAAATAAGTAACAGAGAGAGAGTGATGTTGAAAGACGGAACTGTGAAGAGGGTGAATCATTTAAATGCCGTAAAATTGTACGAGCAAGGTCATATTCGGCATGCTTTTTATGAAAACGTCTATTCAAATGAATAAAAAAAAATAGATTTTAAATTTGTACAATGATTTTAATTTCTAAAAGAATTTTATGATCATATTTAAGAGTATAATAAATACCTGATACTTATATCTAAAAACATTTTAAAGGATATATACAAAAGGAGTTCTTTATCCGAGACAATACATTAATAAGTTTATGTATATACTAGATGTATGGGTAGGAACACATCTTTGAATGTTATTTGCATAAATGTAAGAGCATCAAAGATAGCAGTATAAATCTTGCGTGGTTCTAATAATCTGCAAGAAAAAATGATATTAACATTGTTGACAGTTGTGTGCAAATCAATTTACAAGAAGCCGAAAGGAACTGGGTAGAATGTAGAGGAGATGCTGTAGAAGTCGGTATTCCTTGTGATGCAGTCCTAATGAAGAGGATTCCAGTGGTGTTCAATGTATTTCCGATCATAACCAACAAAGATATCTACAAGGAGAAAATACGAATAACTTTAATTAACGGGGGAAATGAAGTATATAATTAATAATAAGAGAGGCAATAGGTTCATTTAGAAGCATAATGAGGGATGACATTAAGAAAGAAGAATATACCTACCGAAGATGAAGAATCTCAAGTGTGCATAACTTTTAATAAACAATTTGTAAGTGGTGACATTTTGTGTATTCATTGACTGTCAAAAGTGGAATAGATATATGTGACTGAGAAAAACTTAGCAATCTCAGCATTCATTGAATAGATATGCAATTTTGTATCGTTAAAGCTACAACGTTACAATTGTAGTTGCATTATTGTAACCACAGCAATATGTGTAATATTGTCCTGTAATTGAAGATATTTGCTGGACAATAAATAATAATAATAATAATAATATAATTATTATTATTATATTCTGTGTCATCATGACGTCCTTAACTCAATTGGAAATAAAGACATTATTATTATTATAAAATGTAACAAAGTATCCCCTTCGAATTCCAAAATATAGCTCACATTACCTTTCCAACTGAAGATGTAGGACAGCAGTTATGCATGAATTTTGGCACATAATAATGGCCGTAGTAAGGAGACACAAAAGATCTACTTAGTAAATTATGGCCTTTAAAGAAGCATCATTTCCAAATGCAGCAACTACAGAATTATACAATGAATAGCGATTTTATCTATTTTACACATTTCAACATTCACTGAACACGTCCTCTTTAGGTAACTGTATCTTTCACACTAAATGTCAAATGATTTCTAGTTTGATTTATTTATCATAAAATTTGATATAAGTCAGAGTGAACTGTCTATGGGTCATCGAGAAGAATTTAATTGTAAAATTTGGGTTGTCTATAATCCCTTATCATTATTTTGAATAGTTGTAAACTTGTACATAATGTAAACAAGGGACCGAAATTAAATCTGTTAGAAATATTAGAAATTAAAAAATCAATTCAAGGAAAGGAGCAAGTAACGAACACACACAAAGACTTTTCAAACACACATACACCCATAATAGACACTTATGTAAAAAGAGACAATAAACACAACGACATATATAACAACCCTACACAAACTGACCTGTCAGTGTCCGCTCGATAATGGTATGAACAATACCGAAACATATGTCGCAAAGACTAAATAAAAAATTTTGGAAAGTTTTCAAGAGTTTTATTTTATTATTATTTTGAAATGCTAATTATGAAATCTTTTCTTCTAATATAATTGTGTTCGTTCCCATATCTATCACTCACTAATTCTTAAAGACAATCTATTACAAAATTACGAATTCTATCCGAAATCATGTAATTTGACACTTTTGGAATACTTAAGAATTTCATATTTTTACGTCTTACAAAATTCTTGAAAAATAGTCATACAGGTTTCTAAAAGTATGAATGCCTCTTTCATTTTGCAGGCCGCGCTCTCCAAATTAACCAAATTATAAAAAAATATATCTCAATCTTAGGTATGCCTTTATCTATTAACAACAATGTAATAAAATCGCAGTGAAATATCGGCAAACTTATACCTTATACTTAAACATCGTCTGAAAAAGTGACTCATAAAATTTAATATACCTACCCCTACAGTTATACCCTAAGTACAAGAATCAAACTCCGACGAGCAGACATCAGACATTTTATCAGGTATATAGCTTAGATAAAGCTCCGTGCGAACCTTGTAAGAAGCTTTCACTAAAACTAATTTGCATGTCATCAGATGAACTCGGCGTTACGTCACTATCCTGTCCGAAAACATAGACTTGCAAGATCTCTTAAAAGGGATTGCATTTTTCCTAGAATTCGCACAATCAATAATGCAGGACCCAGCTTTAATGAATTGGTGCAATTTCATTTAGCAGTAACCATGTAATGGCGATAACAGATTGCCATTATAATTTAGTGCCAGTATGCGGTGACAAATCGAATCTTTAAGTCAAGTCTCATTGAGCAAATTAAAATGTGGTGACCATATGGTGACACGGCAGGGAAATTCATATATATAAAGGGCTGAAAGATTGTGGTTGCAAAATAAGGGTGTTACATGTGCGTATACAGAGTGATTGTATTTCACAATTATAATTGTAAAGGATGTGTAATACTAATAAAAATAATAATAATAATTTTTGAAAAAACGTGCTATACGTATTATTAATGGGGTGGGTAGTAGAACTAGTTGTAGATCATATTTTGCCTCGATGAGAGTGTTGCCGCTACCATGTGTTTACATCATGGAACTTTTGTTATACGCGAAGGACAATCTTAATGATTTGCCTCATTTGAATAGTTATCACTCGTACAACACGCGGAATTCATTACTGTTGGAAATACCAAGGCATAAACTTGCATTCTATGAAAAGAATCCGCACTTACTAGCTATAAAAGCATATAACAAGTTACCCAATAACGTTAAAAATATCGGGTGCAGAAGGATCTTTAAACGCACAATAAAAGAATCTTTGTTGCGGAGGTGTTACTACTCGTTATCAGAGTTCTTGAATGAGATGTAAATCAGAATTTGTGTTTTTATATTAGTTTATATTCACGTTGTCTATGTATATTGTATGTTGTTGTTTATTTGTTGACATATCCCATACTACAATGTAGTCGAGAGGATAAATAAATTATTATTATTATTATTATTATAATATTTTGCAAGAAGATGCAATATATAATTATTCACAAATTCGGAAAAAAACCACAGAAAATAAAAGAAAAATAGAAAAAAGAATTATTTTTGAAACACATATATCTAATATATAAAATTCTCGTGTCACAGTGTTTGTCACAAAACTCCTCCGAAACGGCTTGACCGATTCTTATGAAATTTGGTGTGTATATTCAGCAGGTCTGAGAATAGGACGTAAACTATTTTTCATACCCCTAAGTGATAAGGGTGGTGCACCCCAAAGATTTTTTGTTTGTTTTGTGGACAAAATTTTGTATTTTATTTTTTTTATGATTTTTAAAAAATACAACCCTAAATTTTTACCCTTCTACCACCAACCCCTATTTTTTAATAGCGATTTTAGTACTTTGATAATGTTCTACTCTCGGCGATCGATAATTGATCAGTTACCACTCGATCAGTTATTCGCGCCAGGCGTCTACCGGTGTCACTTCTCACCCCGTAAACAGCACTGAGTAGGGATGAGAACGAAGCCGGTCACTAAAGTTTAGGGCCTAAACCGTTTTCAGCCATTATTATTGATTGTGCGTCTATCGTAGCAGTGACGTTTATACTTATCATTTTACTTTCTCAGTGCAACTCTCTTATTAAGTATATTCTCATCAAGGCCAAACGATGTCTGTTAGTGGCTTAGATTTGGGCACACCGTGTTTTTCACACGGACAAATATACGTGGCATGTTCTCGCATGGGTAAACCATGCAGTTTGTTTGTGTTGGCTAAAGATGGACTCACTAAAAATATCGTACACTCCATTGCACTAAGAGACTGACAAAGTAAGTAAGTAAGTAAGTAATGAATGTTTGGTGTTTTGTTATTTTTATAGGCTGTCATCGTTCACATCGCTCCATTCCTCTTTCAGTCATATACCACATCCCCACACACTTATAATAAGTTACTTATTTTTTATTAGACTACCAAAATATTCACTAGAAATAATTTATATCGCAAAACAACGTTTGCCGGGTCAGCTAGTTATAAAAAGTTTTTCAATGAGATAATTTTAGTATTATTTTAGTAAATGCGGTACAACGTTGAATGTTCACTTCTAAAGCACTATATAATATCTTAGTTCCATAGAAGCAATCTTTTTTCAAATAGGTTTTATCTGTATAATGCCAACTGATACTTTGTACTTTTTTTGGAATATGAATGTACCCTTACATAACTAAAATTATATTTGTGATAATATAAAAGATAACGTTGATCCTGACTCATGTAATGTGATAATTGTCGTTATTTACGTTAAACATGGGTAATAATTCTTAGTTTTTGGTCACAGTTCTTATGTGCAATTTTCTTTGGTGATTTTATTAATGTATATTTAAGATGTCAATTTTACACATGCTCATTATACAAACGCGCAATATGTTTGATTATAAATAAGAATTGAAAAATGACATAATACAATGCACATTGAAGTTGTAATAAGAAAAGCCTACTGTGAAAAGTACCACACATGTGATTTTTCATCGTGTTGGAAACTGACAGATGATTGTTATTATTATTATTGATTAGGGAAAACTCAACATCAAAATTTGGACGTCGAATTAAACTATTATATATAAATAAAAGCAATTAAAATTACATTAAGAAAAAATGAATTAAGAAAAAAGTGTTCTTTTCAATCACTAGTATTCCAATACGATATGATAGAAAATTACATTAGCAATTAAGAAGGATGGACATATAGGAATTTTACATTAAAGAAGCATACAGAATACACAAAATCATTACACAATAAATTTAGTTATTTCAATTATATAAATTAGGGGAAATTGGATAATGTTATATATATCGCTGCAAAATAATCAAATTTCATATTATGTTAATTTAAGCTTTATCTCTATTGTACGGAATCCCACAAAATTTGCCCCTTATTTTTGAATATTTTTAAATAAAAATACTAAACTAATAATTTTACCCGGCTAGCTCATGTTTTTTTATCCCAGGACGATTCAGATACAGAGATTAAAACATAATTTTAGGGCATTAAATGATACAAATAAAGAAGACAAAGGTATTCTAATTTAAACAACATCTGTATTTGAATCCAACATTTTGTATATATCAGTACGAATACAAAGAACATATACAAAATAATATCAAATTCAGTTAAAATAAACACACTTTATAATAATTTCATAATTATTCGATGTTGACGGATTAGTTATAACTATTTAAATATTATCGTCTCTATAAATAATACATTATACATCATTTGTTTTCCTATGCCTTTCCGTATCTATAGAAACACAAACAACATAGGCCTAGATGAGAAAACAAGTTATGCTCATATTAAACATACAAAGCATATAATATTTTTAGATTGTCATATGATTTAATTAAGTCTCTAAATTAAGACAAATTTTAGCATCTTAGTTTATTTAGCACTTGTATATTTATAACTTTCAAGTACCTCTTTGTTATGTCTTCTTTTCTTCTTTCTTCACTGGACAGAAGATCTTGCAGTTGTCGGTTTGCCTCGTGAGAGACCTTCTCCGACAGTAGAGATACCAAGAGCTTCTTTAACTGCTGTAGGCCCCTTATAAGTCACTCATCCTTTTTTTCCTATAGGTGAATTTGCTTTTTTTCAACTTCTTATATGAACATATATTAAACTTTACACATTTAATACCTTCTAGTATTTATAAGGTTCAAAACGACAGTCTAATACACTGTCGACCGAAATGTTTGAGTCGCCTTACTTATAATTAAAGAACCTTCTACGTGAGAGGTCAAAAATTCATTGAATAGCAAGACAATGTCTTTGAACATTTATTATATTGAATAGGTAATAAAAGATGTTTACTTATTTGATTATTGTAGTTTTTTGTACCGTTACATTATTTTTTGTGGTTATTTTCCATGACCAATATAGAATTAAATGTTAACAAATTTTTTAAGCTTCAAACGCCTCCCATTTGTTTATTTTTCAGTTAAAGATAGTTATGTATTTGATATCTTTTGTTCAAAATATTATGCTCCTTCAAAATACGTTCAAATATGCATTTAAAAAATGATAAATTTTCAAATTTGTCGGAAATACGTAATTCAATTCTTTTTTTGTAGCTCCAAAAATAACGGATATAGCAATAGTGCACCGATAACTTTGGACACGGTGTATTCAAATTATAAAAACGTTCTGTAATGAAAATGCACATTATAAGATAGACAAATGATATTTTGTCTTGACTAGGATGGACCAATATGTAAAAAATTAAGGAAAACATTAAGATAAAATTTTAAATTTGAAAATAAAGTGCAATAAGCCAATATTGTTAGCCTATTTAAAATATACAAGATATTCCAAAACATTATGACGTTATAAAATTATACCCTTTTAAAAGCGCTAAGAGATCGTCTTCGATCACAAAATTTCAACAAACTATAAGATTTGAAGTCTAAATTATTAGTGAGATTTACATACAAATAAAATCGGACTTGACAAGATGGAAAGATTAACAGCTAAATAATGCTAAATTATTTAGGGAATACAGATTTCCATTTATATCTCAATCTCATAGTAAACAATTTCGACTTCAACTTCTTTTACAATGTTTGTTCTATTATTGTGTAACCTCTAAACTGTAATTGAACATTAATTTCTTGATCAGTGTACAAATAAATAAATAATTATGAAAAAGGTTACTTCTAGTATTGGAAATAAATAAACTTTAACATTAACTTTTACATAATGAGTTGTAGTAATAAAAACATGTTATTCTTATTCCTATATTTATGTATTTTATATGTAGTGGATGTAATTACGCTGGCTAACACATACTTTAATTACTAATGTAACATTAATGCGGTAAATTAAATATTTCTTTCCAATCATCTGTGAAATAAAGCAATGTGAATAACATATTTCAGAAATACGAGATGTAGTCATCTTTATCGTCTTAAATTATTGGAACTTAAACAGCGGTAAATAAGGGAACGTCGTCCGATAATCGGCGCCATTGTTGTCACGTAGCTGATTGCATTTTGAATATGACGGATGACTGGACTATAGAAGTTACCTTCAACCCCTTGCGCCAATCTACCCGACATAATACATCATATCTGTTGTGCAGATTAAGCCCCTTGTCTAGAAAATATCTATTCGGAGTTTTCATTCATTTACGTCAACAGAATCTTTTATATTTTTCACTGTATATTCCAGAGTTTATACATTTTAAGTTCGGAAAGGATAAAATATATGTATTTATCAGAATCCCGCTGTACCTACGTAATTATTTATTTAGCAATACACACATTTATGTAAAAATATATACTCATTAAATGTTGCTTTCTTCAAATAGTATTTGGGATGTATTGTTCAAAGAATAACGTTTGAAATGTACGTGAAATAAAACGTTTTAAAACTTAACTTCACCTGCAAAATTTTTATTTACTAAAATTTACATGAGCTGCTGTCGTGTTTCGGAGGAAACGTACAATTATCAGTCCCGATTATTTTAGCAGTTGCTAGGCGATGTTAGAGGCACTTGTAAAATTTGAAAACGTCATATACATTTAAAGAGAACGAAATTTCATTATTCGTAGTTCATTTTCGAAGTCACTGGGCCACATACCCGTTATTATGCAGTTTTCTTCAATTTCTTGAAAAACCTCTATAAGCTTTTCTGTGTTTGCATATACAGAATTGACAGTTTTAGCAACTAGATATAGTAATCTGGAATTGACACTATCTGTTATTAATTGCAGCATAAAAATATGTTAGACTATAAATTACTCTATCCTACTTCAAAAAAAAATAGATCGCTTTGTTAAGTCACAAGACTAGCTTAAGAAGTGTAAGATTGCTATCACTGTACTTCAGTAGGTATCATATAGGTAATTGAAGAAATCAGTAGAAACATGTGAGTTTCATTCATGTTTCCAAAATCCATTGCTTTTTATTAACCAATTTAGTACTAAAATCCTTTATTACAAAATTAATTTAAAAAAAATCATATAACATATTGTTTTAATTTTACAGGTAATAGTCAAATGTAACAATCAAATAAGTGTTCAAGTTGGTCGCATTTGGTTTCAGGTATACCTGTAGCCTTTGAGAAATAGAATTTAATACGCATTGCAAAGCATCGGGATAACTAATTGAAGTATGGCGTTTTTTTTCCCAGGCCTGTCTGACTCACGTCTCTAGTTTGCACCGCAGCCAATAAGGCTTATTGTGCTCAACCTGTGTTATCTATGTTGTCCTCTCCAGCAATGTAGTGTCCTGTACAAGTCTGTACAGGCCCTTTACTGGGTGTCTCCTGAGTATCTCTGGATCTACGTTCGGTTCCCAAAGATGATTTGCCTCTTGGGATCCAGTGCCTCACAATTTACCAGGATATGCCGACTGTTCTGGTTCCTTATTGCAGAGTCTGCAACTAAGGTCTCCATCATACAGGCCTATTCTGTTGAGATGCACTTGAACAGGTGCAAGACCAGTCAAAAGACCCGTTAATCGCATCCTTTCCCTGCTCATGTGTAGTAGTTCTGCGTCTCTTTTGTTGCATGTTTGGCCAATAAATTCCTTCCCATGATTTTGTCCTGGAACTGTTGCCCAGTGATGATTGTGTTTTTCAGAAACCCAATCTTTAACCTGGCTTCGGGTCATACTCTTGGGTACCCCCAGAGCCGGTTCTGGGCCTATGAATCTTGCTTCTGATCCTCTCCTAGCGAGCTCATCAGCTTTTTCATTGCCCTCAATCCCTTTATGCCCTGGCACTCAGGTCAGTTTTACCTTTACGGAGTGTCCTAGTTTTCCGTCCGACCGACGGCGTACTAGTACATGAAGGAAAAGAAGGGAACCGATAGTCTGGACTTCCATTGTGAAACTGATATTGCTATTTGGGAATTGAGAAATGAGAAGAAGTTGTTAAGGGAATCCCGTCCATTTCGCCAGATTACGAAGGTATCGTCCACGTACTTGAACCAGCCTTTAGGTTTATAAGTTAATAAGAATTGCTGTTCGAACCTTTCATCAAGATATTAGCGACTACAGAGGATAAAGTTGAACCCATGGCAGCACCAACGGTTTGCTAGTAGTAGCGCTGCCATGGGTTTAGTTGGACGAAACGTCGGTAGTAGAAGCAGAGACGACGACACGGTTTCAACCCAGAAACCAAGAAGCTATCAATGACAACCATGGAAACCTACGACTTAGATATTGGAGATATGTTTCATTGTCCAGTGTACAGTAAATGGGTGCATGTAATGATTACGGGATGTGTCAACAAAATATGTATACAGGAAATATTTTATTTGTGATTCATGTTGGCCTAAAAAAAAATTATTATGTATTTTCAGCTGAATTTTTTAAAGCAATATATGTTTCCTTTTTATATTCCTGTTTGAATAAATTATTAATTTTTGTTCTGTCGTTATATTTTATGAACAACTTCACCATTTTACTACACAGCACGATTTAAACAACGCACGGTATGATATCGGCAATGTTACACTATAATCACTATATATTTAATCTATTTATTATTAAGACAAGAGAAGTAATAACCTATAAACTAGATGTGGGTATAATACATGTATTGTAATTGTAAAGTCGTTCTAGAAATAAATAAATCTATATATTATTGTAATAATAAATATCGTTTATTTACTAACAAATTTTGTATTTCACAAATTTCCTGTTCTTCGATGGCAATTAAGATGGCATATTCGGGATTTAAAATGCAGATTCGATAAGTCTCAGCATGTCTGGCTAATTGTGAGGCTTAGGTAAGAAGTAGCGAGGACGTGGAATGAGAGCGACTTCAGGGGGTCGCAGCAATATTGCGTATTGCTTAGCTTAGAAGCTAATAAAATTGCCAGAGAGACAGAGCACTTAATGCCAATGAATGCTGGATAAAACAATCCCATTACCGAGGATGTTTACATTGCGAGAGGAAAAGACAGCTCGGAATGATTACAGTTTGCTGGCGAGGATGGTCGCGGAAAAGAGGGTATTCTGATATATTGTTTGTTTTACTGCTTTTATCTTTCTTAAAATAAATTTTATTTTTGTGTGTTTAGTATGCTTTGTTTTTGCGTACACTGAAACATACTCCATTAGTGTAGGATTTATATCTACTGACATATTTTCAAGAAATGATTAAATATTGTAATAATTGTGCAACTACACATGAAAAACAGAAAGGATATTAAAACATGAAAAGGCATATACATAATTATATGTTTTTAAATATATTTTTATATTTTTCTTAAAAACGTAACTAAGCTATTTGCACACCCCAGTGCAAGCATCAGACAAGTTCGCCAAAGTAAAATGAAAAACAAGGAAAAACTGTTTATTCTTTTACTTCCTTATACGTAGTATAAGGAAGTATTGTGATGATGAAAATTTTCGACCTCGAGATTTTTGCAGATGTTCACGTTTTGAAGTCCCCTGATACCGAAAAAGTGATTTTTAAAAAATGTCTGTGTCTCTGTCTGTCTGTGACCACGATAGCGGTCAAACCGCTATTGCTATCAATTCCAAATTTTGTATTTACGCGTATAATCTTCCTCTTGAGATCTGGTTAGTTTTTCAGTAAAATCGGTTCACCGGAAGTAGCAGTTTACTTCAGTGAAAAAATAGAATTTTGCCAATACTTCGTCAAACACTAAGTTTAAACAACTCTAAGAAGAATTCATATGTACTTAAAATTAAGTTTGAGACAAATTGTCTTAAAAAAGTTTTTCGAAATTTCAACCGGAAGTAGGTCTTTTACTCTTATCGAAAATCAGTTTTTTCGGAATATCTCGCAAGTCATGCTTTTTAGACAAGTACGTTTCGAGTATAAACGTACTTAAAACATAATTTTCAATATCTTTTGTATAAAAAAAATGTCAAAATTCAGACCGGAAGTACCACTTCTACTCTTATCGAATAGCGATTTTTTGTAAATATGTCGTAAGTTATGCATTCTATATATATATTTATCAAGAGTATAAAAGTATTTAGAACTGGATTTGCAATATTTTTTGTATATATGAAATTTCAAAAACTCGGACCGGAAGTAGCACTTTTACTCTTAGCGAGTAGCACTTTTTTTCGAATATCTTGCAAAGTATGCATTCTATAGCGATTTACTAAGAGAATGAAAGTACTTAGAATAGGATTTTGAATAAGTTTTGTATAAAAAAAATTCTTAGAATTGTATAGTTTGAAATGCTCATACGTATAAGAAAGTCGTGTGGTGGCCACACCTCATTTTTTTATTATGATTTTGACAATTTCTGTAATATCTTCATTGTCCATAAGTGTATAGATGTTAGCTTTAGATAAATTTTAATTACTGATTATTTTTGGTTTTCTGTCTGCATAAAAAAGTTTCTAAATCAGATGTCTGGTTTTTGCACCTCAAATTCGTGTAGCGAAAACCTGTAATCAAAACCAAATAAATTTGTACGTCACAGGATTATACTTTTCATGTTTTAAACCTTAGAAGAGGCAAATGGTGATTTGTATTAAAAAAAACAGTTTTTCAACAAAAAGATGATTTTTGCACCAAATTTTCAGGTATCACGTTCTTGCACAAAAAATAAAAACCATAAATTTATAACATTATTTATTGTTTAAAAATATATTATTTAAACATATTGAAATGTAATCTAGTCAGAATCGCCGTCAATATACTCGTTCTCGTTGTTGGCTGGGGCACCGGCGTTTTGTATTTCAAATATTTCATTGTAGTACCACATGCCTGCCGCTGGTACGTATTTGTTGGCGAAATACATGACGTGATCGTATTTTTGGGGGTTTTAACTTTCGTTTTTCCTTATACAGTTTCTACTCAGGATTAGGCAGTGTCGCTTGTTGGTTAGGTTTTTCAAGAATATAATCTAAAAATATGGGATAACTGACAGTAACGCTCACTTGAATCACCGGCCATCTTTTGTCTATCGTATCGAAAGAGGGGATATTTAGAAATTGTGAATTTATTTCCATGTGATGTAGTAGTTCTTTTAAACTTATCAATAAAATGACTTTTTAGTCCAGCAACATTTCTTGATCGACAGTAATAGTTTGAAAATTACGCGAGGACAAGTTAATGATTCTGGCATATTCTTGGGGCCAATAAATTTTCTCATGTTTTTTCTTTTCTTGCGTTATCTTTCCAAAAGTACGATCAGAGGAGAGAAAACTGTGGCCTGATTCCGGAAGTCTGTTGATTATTACTTTAAATCGTCCCATTTTTACCAGAGTATACAAAAACTGCACCATAACAGCGTTTTGTTTTGTGAGCTGCAGTTGTCTGAAAAAATATGCTACTCTGTGACTTTTGCATCTAGTTAAGTTGCAATTAAATGATTTAGCAAACTAACTACAACACTCTGACCCTTAGAACCAATCAACTTGTCATACAAATAACATAAGCTTGTATTTAAGCTGGCTGCGTGAATGCATAAATTATATACCCATTACTGTCGCTTATAGAAAACATCACGAGCTGCCAGAGAGGGTAGTGGAAAATTTTGTGGAAAACCCATTGGCAAGTGCAGTTTTTTCTTTTAAGTCTTTATAAAATGTTCCAGCTTTAAGGATATGTAGTTTATTTTCTACCTCTAACTGTCTTTGTATATCAGCAGTGTCTGCAGCAGGAATTTTTACGTCATATTCTTCGCAAGTTTGACACTGAACATGGTTTGATGTATATCCCCCTACAAAATCAAGACAGAAGTCTAATTCTTGCCCGAACGATAGACTTGATATTTACTTATTCAGAACCAGATATATCTCAATTTTGCCAAAAGGACGAGATGTCCGGTTCTTCCACAGGGGTGTTCATTTGGGATAAAGGCTTCTGGTGTTTATCTTTATAATGCATGAACAGCGAAAATGACATAACTTCCGAATATTGTATATTATATATACAGTACTTCATTTCATAGTCTTCACTAAACTTGTGATTATAGATCTTCAATAATTAGTTAAAATGCTGCCTTGTCTTTTGCGTTTCCGACTTTAAAAAATCAGAGTTTAGGGTAATCGATAGCTTATCGTAGTACAATAGTAACCACAACACAGTTCCTAATGTTCTTTGTTATTGTTGCTATGTCTTATTGATTATTATAACTTAAGTCAATTCTATCTAAAATATATTCCTAAGATAGTCTAACAGAAAAACTAAGACAGGCAGAAAAAATAACTTTATTTTTATTTAATTGTTTTTTATAGTATGTAGCAATTGTGGACCAAGAAATAATCGTCATAAAAACTTTTGTTTTCATTTTACATTTTCATCGTACTAGTCTCGGTGTTTCAGCAATATGATACTTGCTGTAGTTTGTATAGAGCTGGCCTTCCTGCTTGGGTATCTATATTACACTTTGTTTATAAAATTCACGTTTATTTCTATTATTTCTAGATTCACTCATTGTTTTAAAAATAAATTGATATTTGCAGTGGTATATAGGTTATAATAAACGTATATTAATATGTTATAACTTAATTAATTATTCGAAAATAAACGCTTGGCTCAGTTTCACAACTTCTTTATTAGATACACTAACAATTAATTACAGCAGCAATATCGTTACTTAGATAACTCTTTGATAATGGCCTCATAGCCGAAACAATTGTTAGTGTATCTAATAAAGAAGTTGTGAAACTGAGCCAAGCGTTTATTTTCGAATAATTAATTAAGTTATTACAAAATGTTTCACCAAGAAATATCTGCGAAGTCAACCAATGAAATTTAATATGTTAACTTACAAAATATCATCGTTTTGTGCAAAAAAAGGTCATAGCAATGACTTACTTCCTTTTCGCATAAATATTATGGTAGGCATGCTTCTGTTTGTTGGTCCAAAAATGCGAGTTCCTTCATTTCTGCTGAAAAGACAAGTAGACGAAAAAAATATATTCTCACGAGATATTCCAATTCTGACCAAAATTGACTTCATTGAATTATGTTTATAATAACACGAAAATTTGTTTCATTACGCTATGACAGCTGACAACCAAAATATCTTGAAATGCAAAAATGTTTCAAAAGAAAATATTAGTTCCTATACTACTACATATTTATTTTTATTAGGTACTTTCATCACCTACAAAATAATATACTCGTAGTGTCCCAGCTAAAAATTTCGGGTCATATATCTCCATTATTATTGAACGAATTTTTTTGAAATTTAAAATATAGATACTTTATTCAATGAGGATTGTTCTGTTACTTTTAAAATTAGTGAAAGTTAAAAAATTTAATTTTCACTCGTCGTTCTTTTTTTTTCAAATTCCACGAAAATATCTTTAGATGGTTTAGAACCAAAAATCAAGCCTCTACAGAAAAAATGAAGTAAAACAAAATGTTGGTTTCAGAGAAAAATCAAATTATAGCAACAATTACTTTTAACTTTAGTTAAATAATGTAATAAAGTTACTCTAAGAATTTTAAATGTTAACCTACAAATTTTAGCAAATTCCAATTTGGTGTCAATCTGAATCAACGACTCTTCTTACAAAAAACGATATAAACAATAACGTAAACTAATGCTATTCTAAATCCGTTCTTTACATAGACCTCATAACAATAATCTCTATTATAAATATATAAGCAATACAAAGATTCATTAAGAGACTAATCGACATTTTGGAAATTGTAGGAACGTACCTCAGATATATCTAAAATTAGAGGTAATGTCCACAACGTATGTATTTACGAAACATACATGCATACGTATTATTAATGTAAATGCTTTCAGGAACCTTGGGCACTTCAAGTGTAGGTGGATACAATACAAGACAAGACGTTTTACTTCTAGATAGTTTCACTTTCCACAAACAAGTTGCAGAAGATCTATGCCGTGCGTGCTCAAAGATCTGTTTACTAAATAGTAGTTCACGTTGTGCAAACAGCGTCGCGTGTCCCAACATCAACAAGAATTTACATATAACAATTAAAGTCGCTTTAACGTCCATCTATCAAAACCGATCTCCCTCGCCGACACTCATCCCCAAACGAAAGGTCCCGGTATTAGGCAACGTGAGGGGCGACTCTAGCACCACATCAGAACCTCTTTTATTGTGCTTTTCCTCCGCTCCATATACACAGCGTCCGTATCTAATACGGTGCAACCGTAGCCACTGCATTATTTTTAACCCCACGGATAAATTGTATTGTTTATCCTTCATTTCACCCCGCTAAATGGACGCTCAAAGCCGTTCGCAACCAGTAAATGGGGTCGAAATGTAATTGTACTAAATAATAAAGAGTGTGTGTACGATAAAACACTCTGGCATTGTTACATTCTATTTGTATCTGTTTCTTTTAGTTTGCATGAGAGAATATTTTGAAAAAGTAACTAATATATATACTAATATGTTTACCTTTCTCTAGTAGAGTAGAGTTAATAGTGGTTGCCTAATTACTTTAAATAAAACAATAAACTGATTTTCTTTTACTCAATAATCACAAAATAATATTCTCTTCTACTGTTTAATATTGTGAACAAATAACAGTAATAACCCCTGTATGTATAGAACTGTACGGAAGATTTCAACAAAACGAATTGGAAATGTGTTTTTAATCTTTTGGCAAAGCTATTTATCTTTATTAAAACAGTAAAATAGAAGTACGATAATTTTGAAACTGTAAAATTGGTTTATATGATACCGATTTGTCTATATTTCACAAAGTTATTTTTATGAAACTGTTTACACAGTCTAAAATCAGGAGATACTCTTAAAACAGGTCTTGGTTACTTAACTAATGCCCGATCTCACCGACATATCTTAAACTGTGAAAAATTTAAGTACTGCTTAAATATAAGTGTTACTTATTTTCCTATTTAGTTGCACTGTTTGATTTAAGTCATGACTTAAACTTATACGTACTGAAAACATGATATCGAGCGGCAAAAGTTTTTTACCATAGAAAGTAGCAATGACAATAGTGTATTTAGTCTCCGCTCTATAGAAAACGTATAGTAGTAAAAGTTGGGTTACTATAGCAAACAATGCCCTCAACACACGTTTGCTGCACATGTTTGTCAAATGTACAAATTCTACAAGTTGAATTACAATTAAAATTAGAGGAATTGAAGAAAATAAACCCAAATTGGGTGCACAATTTTATTAACACTAATAAAATGTAATTTTCAAAAATATGTGTACATATTAAAATATGTATATTTAATTATATAAATAAATAAATGTAGAATTCTTTTTCGTTTGAATTTAAATTAAAACTTATTTTAAATAAAAAGACTTGATAATAATTTATTAAAACTACTATACCTTGTCTCAGAATAAGAAGGAGTGATTCAAATATCGCGGAAAAATGGCGTATATTTTTAAGGTATTTCATTGGTTCTTGCTTAGGCAAGTTTAACATGGGAAAATAAGTTCGACAGAACGTCATTTTATGTTTATAGCCAAACCATAACCTAGTCTCCTACATTTTTACTTTAGTTTATTATACTTTATTGTGTTACTAAATAAAATCCTTACTTTTATGTACAACATGAACATGAGTGATCAGACGGCTTAAGACCTAAGGAAGAAGTGATCAGGCATTTGAAACTTTGAATTTGATGAATCTGTCAAAAATACTATACGACAGTACGAAAAAGATTCTTGAATTGACTCATTAATTTCAAGTAAGTGTTAATTAAATACTAATTATATTACCACATGTTCATATACATGTTATATTTCAGATATGTCAAACGTAATAAGTGTATAAATGTGTATAAATTCTTTATTGTTATTTAAAATAGAAACCAATATTCAAAACTTTTTCTGCAAGTTCTTAAGGACGTTTTGATAAAAGATAAAAGGTTTGATTCATTCTTGCTCTCTGATACAAATATTTAATAATAATAGACTTGATTCACAATTGTCATGTTGATATAGCACATTCACTAAAATGTGCAGTAATTATATATTTATAAAGGCAATCCTCCTCAAAACGCTCAGAACAAAGTCTACTCCTTCTATTTGTAACTTGGTCCTATATCTTTATGCATAGATTCAATGATTTTTTTTTTGAAAAACTGTAATAGAATCAACAGATTTGAATGTTAAGAGATTTATATTCATCAAATTATAGATGTATGTACCACTTGTGTTTATAACTTTACTCTCCTGTTGCAAATTGCCTTGCACTCATATTGCTGCTTCGATTGGTAGAATGAAAAGCTGCACGTACATATATTTTAACCAAAGTAGTAAATGAAACACAAAACAGCTAAATCCTTAATTAAAAATAATACAGCTCTTCTAACCTCAATTGTCATGATGTCACACCAAATTGTCTACTAAATTTTAAGCTATGTGTTCCATGTTTTGGCGGGATATTTAAATCACTCCTTCTTATTCTGAGACAGGGTATAATGCATATTATATTTTCTATTTAGAACTGTTTCATCATATGGGCTTGTCCATTCAGAATTAAGAAATGCAACATTGCTAAAAATAGTATTTTTTTATTAATATGAAACACACAGTTTTCTTATGTTTATTTATGTTTTCTTTGTATTTGAAAATTTTTATGTAATGTTACTAAATAAATGTAAGACGAATTTCTTTATTTTTCTGCTTAAAATAATTATATAAATATAATAAAAACTATAAGAGACTATTACAAGAAGAAAAATCATGTTTTTTAAATAAAAATCACATTGATTTAAATAAATCATAATTTAAACTCTGATTTTATTCAAATGATTTAAATCATCTCAACTCTGAATATGAATGTAGGATTATGTATCTATTGATAGGTAGTAAGTGAACGTATTATTTAACAATCATGAATAATTCTTTTTTTCTTATAATTTTTTATTTTATTTTGATATCGTAATAACTAAAACATTCTATCGGCCCATAATCTAATAAATTATACCCTTCTTATATAAATAACTATTATTACACTGATTCTCGGATCACACATATTTACGCGGTATTTCGAAAAATGAAAAAGTCAAAACTATCAAAACAATAATGTGCAATGTGTTGAATGTAATATATTTTTGTTGAATAACCTTTCATTTGTTTCTTAGTTGGTTCGGATCGAAATTTTCTGCACCAAATTTTAATTTTATGTGTGTATTATCTATATTTTTCTGATTCAAACGACTCAATATGTGCGCGCCCTACGTTTATCCTTTATGCCTTTTTGTATATCAACTCGTATCTATATCACTAAACGCACGGAAGAGACGAATCGTCTCATTCTCCTAATATTTGGTTGTCGTTAGTATAAATCAACGATGAATTATGTACCGATTCCCACTCTTTACAAACCAATCCTCGCTGTTGCCAAATTGCCACATCTGTGGCTACTTACAGCAGTCTGAAGGGGAGAGGGGTTAACGAGCATCGAAATATTTTTACCGTCCGGAGCGCTCTTAACTTATAACAGTTAAACGTATAATCCTCTTACATATTTTATTCTTAGAAAACTTTGCAATATTGTGTATGTGTTAAATAAATATAGTTTCATATGTTTACAAAAAGGGAAAATCATTGGAGAATTAGTGAAAATATTTTTACAAAAGGGAAATACAGTTGA
Organism: Amphimallon solstitiale; assembly: GCA_963170755.1. Lineage (NCBI taxonomy): Eukaryota > Metazoa > Arthropoda > Insecta > Coleoptera > Scarabaeidae > Amphimallon > Amphimallon solstitiale. Next base: position 115,804,142 of record OY720679.1, read on the forward strand.
TACAAATGTGACAAGCGTAGTCATGCTACATTTGATAAATTATGAAATAGATTTAACAAATACATAGTGAGAAGCAATTGAAAAACCTGTAAATGGAAATCTGTTTCAAAATCTATATTATCAAAATTGTTAAGAACTTAACATGTTTTATTTTATTTTATATTATTATTGTTTATATGAATGTTTTTCTTTATTTTTATGTGTTATTATATTTTTGTAATGTATGTCTCATTTTTGTTAACTTTTAATTATATTGTCTATTGTGAGCATACTGATGCGGAGCACCGTTCAGGCGTATACAGTCTCATCGGCCGAGTTTATTGTCTGCCGGCCGAGTACACGACTATACACCGAAGGCGATGCAAGGCCTCCTATGTATACGTACGGACGACAGTGTCTAGCATGTGCGTATATATAGGGACCATTAGCTTCACGAGCGATGCACATGTACCTATATATGCTGTAATCTTATGTTCGATGCAAGAGCGGCCCCGACATATCGGCGCATACCGAAAATAAATGTATATTTGAACTGATATTTGAGTTTTATTTTACGGTACTTTCAAACTATACTCCATTCAGTCTAAGAATGGAGTAGATGGCGCCTCAATATGAGCACAGTTTACACACGATGAACTTTGTATTTTGAAAACAAGTAAAACATATGTTTACTGTCAGATGGATAACAGGGATATACATATCTGATATCATTATATTTTGACATTTACGTAAATTTTTGTACAAGTTGGTAACTCATTCCTCAAGAAAAAGGAATGCACATGTCGTCTAATTGTACTTTTTTGTGCTTCATCCAATTTATTGTAAGTATGACGATAATTTCTTTTTCTTGGAGGAGAAATTGGAACTCCATATAATTCCATTTCTTTAATAATGCAGTACATTGTATTCCTATTAATACCCACTTCCTCTGCTGTTTGATTGACTGCAGCTGTTTTAGACATATTGTCTTTATGCTTAATGTACACATTATAAGCCATTTGCCTCTGTCCAGATCTTATGTGTTTCCCTTTACGATTTTTTGAAGGACCTGGTAAAACTGCTTCCGCCATACTATAGAATATTAGCGATTACGAAAAGAAAGTTAACGAAATTGATAAAATACCTTAACAAATGAATATTTCACTTGCGAGTTCTAAGAAGAACTATTTTTTAAGAATATTAACAACAAATAACTATGTAAAATACGGAAATCGACAAAATCTTTGAACAAAACTGTCAGTAAACAAATTTTTGACAGAACGAGCTAAATGCGATTATTTTGCCGGTGTAAATGCACACTCGATTTCAACCAATCACAAACGTTTATTTTAAGCCCTATCTTTCCCAATGCTTTATTCTTAGACTGAATGAAGTATAGGAAGTTTCCTTAACAATAGTAGATTGTTGTATTAGGATTAAAAATGTCTCTTTTTTCGACGAGTACAATTTTACATTTGCGAGGCGGAGCGTAGCGTAGCCGAGCGAATGTAAAATTGTACGAGTCGAAAAGACATTTTTAATCCGAATGGAACATACTATTTTTTCTCCAACCGAAATCATGCATTGCGATAATAAAACGAAGTCTATTTTTTATTCAACCGAAATCATGCACTGGGATAATAAAACGAAGTAGGTAACTTTGTCATGGATATGTGTCAAACATTAGTCATACATTAGTTGTCATTGTATTCATTTGTGATTATTAGTGGTCCAATTTGTTGAAAACTTTGTAAAAATGGAAACTAATGAAGATTTGGGTGTTCCTGAAGACATACTAGAGTGTGCGAAAGTAGTTTCTTTGAATCTTCTCCCGCAGAAATCTAGACAAATTTATGAGTACGCGTACCAACGGTTTATTGATTGGTGCAAAGGAAAAAATGTTCAGGTGTATTCAGAAGATGTAGTTATAGTGTATTTCTCAAACTTAGCAAATAAAGTGAAGCCGTCTACGCTTTGGTCACAATATTCCATGTTGCGGTCAACGTTGGATATAAAGAAGGGTATCGATATGAGTAAATATTCAAAGTTGCGTGCTTTTCTCAAGAGACAGAGTGAGGTATATTTACCAAAAAAGTCGCGAGTATTTACAAAGGAGCAAGTGGATAACTTTTTGGACAATGCACCTGATAATTTATATTTGATGCAGAAGGTAGGTACTTTCAAAATAAAAGAATAACATTTTTTAAGAGTTTCTTTATAGGTTGTCTTAGTATTGGGGGTTGCAGGAGCAATGAGGTGTGATGAAATCGTGAAATTAAGAATTGATAATGTTGAAGATGTGAAATCCGCCTTAATTATAAAAATTCCCGATACCAAATCGAGGAGGTCACGTTCCTTTACTGTGTTGGGAGAAAATATATTGCTTTACGTCCACCCAGATTGGTAGAACGTCGATTATTTCTCAGATATGTTAATGGAAAGTGTCATCGAATGGTGGTTGGTATTCACAAAATCAGTGCCGTCGCGCAAGAAGTAGCAAAATTTTTGAATCTGGACAACTGGAAAGAGTATACCGGACACGCATTACGACGAACGTCTGCTACTCTTTTGGTTGACGGCGGTGGTGACTTAACATGTCTTAAAAGACACGGAGGTTGGAGATCAAGCACTGTGGCGGAATCCTACATTGAAGAGTCACGTTTGAACAAAGAAAACATTGCGAAAAGGATATTGGGAGATGTAGATGATAGTGGTAGTACTGGACGAAGCGCCGATATCATTTCTGATAATAATATCACAATTGCAGAAAACGTATCGGACCGCTTAGATCGCTCTAAGAATGGGGCTACTGATGGCAGTGGTTTATTTAATTTTAACAAGTGCTTAAATTGTACATTCAACATTAATGTGAATAAATGAAAATCGTTAAATAATAAATTAAAACTATGAATACTTTTTTATCCTAGGATTAAAAATAACCACTTTTACTTCCTAGGATTAAAAGTGAATATTTTTGTTGCTTAGATACCACTTTCTTGGATCAGTATGGAAAATGACAACCTTAAATACTCCTGACAGTCAAAATATGTCATACTTTTTTTACGGTTGGAGAAAAAAATATTTTTTACAAAATAACTTTTGACTTTTTAATACACATTTATATTCATAAACATTAAATTATCTCATTATTTGTCTAGAATGATACAATATTTATAGTTATAGGCTGGAAAAGTACTTATCCAAAGCAAATCCATCCTTCGCGTGAGACGTGTAAAATCAGGATCGGGGATATTAATCTTGATCACCTTGATAATCTGGTCAACAGGAGAGTAATCAGGAACAGAGATAAGTTCAGGTAAGAATATTTCTTTCATCTTGGACAAGAATATATAGGCATTGATTTTGTTTCCAGCTTGGCTTCGCCTTTGATTCAGACTGGATAATTCACAGGCTCCTCAAATGTAATAATTCGTTTTTTCGACTTCACTTTCATACAATTTATAAAATATTTCTTCCGATTGTTTCTTTATCCAGGGTTCAATTCTTGGCCCACTATTGTTTATATTATACATTAATGACCTACCATCAAACGTTGACAGAGCTGAAATTTGCCTATATGCAGATGATACATCTCTACTTACAAAAGCGAATAGTTGCAAGACTCTTAAGCAGACATCAGAAAATGTTATAAGAGAAGCCAATAACTGGTTCGCAGCAAACGAGCTAAAAGTCAACCTCAATAAGATGCAAATTTTGACATTCACAACAACTGGTATACCATCTGAAACCAAATTCTTGGAGATCACTATGGACACTAATATGAAATGGCAACAGCATATTGATAGCTTAGCAACCAAGTTATCATCAGCACTATATGCTATAAAGAGGGTGAAACACGTGGCAACCTAAAAAGCTGCCTACTTTCACTCTCTTATGAGTTATGGAGTGCTCTTCTGGGGAATAGCGACGGAGGCAAGTAGAATATTTGTCCTGCAAAAACGCGCTATCAGGTTCCGTCTTGACCTACAAATTAATCAAAGTTGCAGGACACATTTTACATCAGCAAAGATTCTTACACTGCCGTCAGTTTACATCTTGTCCGTCGTTACATACGTGCACAGCAAGAAAGATATTTTCCCAAATAATGGCCATCTCCACGAACATCAAACACGCAGCAGGGATGATATTCGAATAGCATACCACAGATTAACATGCACGCAAAAATCAATGGATTATTGGGGAGCTAAATTATATAACCGTATCCCGAGCGACATAAGAAAATTACCACCCACAAGATTTAAAAAAGAAGTAAAAAAGTTATTGTTAGAGCGAGAGTGTTATTCCATAGGGAAATTTTAAATAGACTAGTCTAATCCATACACCGCTGGTCTGTTTACTATTAGAATGCGGGATAAAATACATGTATTTCGTACATATGGTAGCAAGCGAGGTTGCCAATATAATTTAGTCCGGCATCATAACTATGACAGTACTTAATAATGACACAAATGACATTTAATAGAAAATCGTATATTCACGCGGACAGTTTTCTTTGATTTTGAGTTACTGACACTGTCTAAGATGTTGTACACTACGGAAGAAAGAATTCAAATAATTAAATGGTACTATTCAGGTAGTACAGCACAGGAAGTAGTTGGTCGTTTCATATTTTCATTTGAAAATAGACCCGTCCCTGCCGTTCAAACAGTTTTGAACATTGTTCATAAATTCGAATCTGTTGGATGTATTACGGACTGCCATAAATGCATTGAGAAGAGCAAAGGATGTCGTATACGGATACTGAGCGAGGAAAGGGAACAACGGGAAGTTAATGTATGTAGTGCTGTTGAGCAAAATGAACCATGTTCATCACGGCAAATATCTGAACAGGTTGATATCCCAGCGCGTACTGTTAGAAAGATTTTGAATAGGCAAGGGTATCGTAGCTACAGCATACAAAAACGCCAGGAAATTTTTCTTGGAGATCAAGTAAGGCGCATTAACTTTTGTGAAAGTGTAATGGCACGAGTCGTCGAAAATGATAATTTTATACAAAACATTTTATTTACGGACGAATCTGCGTTCTATTTACATGGTCGTTCTAATCCAATGATTACTAAATATTGGTCAAAGCAAAATAAACATCTGTTTTTGTCCCTTCGTACCCAATATCCTCAAAAATTGAATGTGTGGGCCGGTATATTGGGTGATCATATTATTGGTCCATTTTTTTATTGATGGTACACTTACAGCAGCCAGATATTTGCAATTGCTCGAAACTAATATCATGCCGGCCGTTCGTGCTCTCAATGTTAATGTTGAAGAGATTTGGTTTCAACAGGATAACTGTCCAGCTCACACAGCACGGATTGTACGGCAATTTCTTCAACAAACTTTTCTTAACCGTATAATAGGTTCAAGCGGCACGATAGAATGGCCACCTTGCTCGCCCGATTTGACGCCGTTAGATTTTTTCTTTTGGGGCTGTATCAAGGAAAAAGTTTATACGTATGCGCATGAGCGAGCTAGAAATTTGGAAGAATTACGGCAAAAGATTGTCAACACTGCCAATAGTATATTGCCTGAAACACTTGCCAACGTACGGAATGAATTTTACTACAGGCTTGGTTATTGTCAAGAGCAAGCAGGCGGTTTATTTGAACATTTACTCCATTAATATTTATAGAATTTTTGTACTAAATTTTATAAAATAAAATATTTCCTTTTACTAATTAGTTTAAAAAACATTTTAGTTTAATTCTAATATACGGTAGTTTAATTTTGTAATTAAATTTTTCAAAAATATTTTAGTTTAATTTTCTAGCGATCTTTTTACATTAATACCATTGCTTACGCAGAATTATTCCAATTTTATTAAAACGTTGCTACCTCTAAACTGATTATTGTGTTCTGTTTGTATTTTTTCACTTATCTCCAGTGTGATATTACTTATTTTCGATAAAATATAAATTACCGTTAACAAAAGCGCGCTATACGGAAGCATTAAATGCACTCGTAACGTTTACATGACGTTCACTGACGTTTATCTAGCCTGACCTAACCAATGCACAACAACAAAATGTTTAATGTTTACATTACGTTAGTGCATAGTCTATAAGTCGATACCGGGAAAAATGTTTCAAATACATAAGGCAACACTGTGCGCGTTTTCTACTGATAGCCGCATTCCAGATCTGCTCAGACCAGCGGTGTATATGTATATAGGTGTTGTTTTTCTAATATTAGTAGTAGTGTCTTATACATTTCTATATACACACATATATTTTATCTATTATATTAATTAATTTTATCTATTATATTAACTATAGTCTTTGTGACTTGTAAAAGAGCACTGTGACAATTTCTGTTATACAGGGTGCGTTTTATGCCCCAGGTCGATGTATTTTTTTTAATAACTTGAAATACAATTTTATAATTTATATTTTTTTGATTGATTATATGGTCTTTAATATTATGTATGGAATATGATGTCGGTTAAGTGGCCGTCTCTGGCCGTGACGCAAAGACGAGTTTCTTAAGCACATTTTTCATAACAATTTCGCAGGCTTCTGGTATTTTGTTTTGAATGTTGAACCGTATCGCGGTTGTGGTTGGTTGTTGGTTACTGGTGCACACCTTTTTCATAAAGTATCCCCCATAGGAGGAAATCGGGGGTGTCAAATCAGGGAATTGCGTCGGGAAAATTTTCTCTATTGCATCGTAGCACGAGCTGTGTATGATGTGGCACCCTCTTGTTGGAACCACATGGTCTGTAAGCCTAATTGATCCAATTCGGACACAAGAATGTTTCCAACATGTCCCGATATTGGCCACCAGTAACTGTTAGAGCATTGCAATATTGCCAAAACGATACCGCCAGCCCAAATGGTACACCATACTGTACTGTGAGGGTTTTCAGTACTCCAATATCGCCTATTCAGTTTATTAACAAAGCCAGCCAGAGCATTGCAATATTGCCAAAACGATACCGCCAGCCCAAATGGTACACCATACTGTACTGTGAGGGTTTTCAGTACTCCAATATCGCCTATTCAGTTTATTAACAAAGCCAGCCAAGTTGAAATGTGCTTCGTCGGTCATAATGGTTTTTTTCTAATCTGGTGTCATAACAACGCTATAAACGCATCGAAAACGATGCGTTTATAGCTTATAAACGCACACTGTGCTGTTTGTAATTAGCATCCTTTAATCTCAACAAATGTTTCCCAAGTGGCGAAAACGTGGGTTCGCCGACTCTTGGTGGCAAATTTTCTTTTCTGTTTGGGGAAAATGGCAGCGGAAACTCTTGTAATACTTCATATAGCTTACAAATTTCATACTTCATTAATTATTGTTTTGCCTGTAAATGGATCTGTCTGTTGAACAATAAAGTTTATTATGATGATTATTATTATTATTACTATTATTACAAGAATGATACTTTGAATAAAGCTCCGGTCTATTACTGGTTCTCGGAGTTTAAAAGGGACGAAATGACGATTGAAGACCAACCTCATGCCGATAGCTTTTCAAGTTCACGGACGGGCGACAATGTCATCAACACACTCATCCGTGAAGATCATCACCGAGCAATCAATTCTCTGATATGTCTGGAACGACATAACGTTTAATTCAGAAGATCTTGTCCGAGGGTTTACACTTAAGAAGAGTTGCTGCCAAACGTGTACCTGTCTCTTCACTGTCATGAGATAACAAATCAGTTGAAAAAGTGACAACATTTTTTCAAAAATTATTACCAGGACTCAAACTCCTCCTCCAAAAAAAAGTATATCAGGTGAAGTCAAACATCAAAATCATGCTCATTTATTTTTTTAATACCAGAGTTGGTGTGCACGCAAAATGTATTCTTGCATGCCAAACAGTTAACCAACACTTCTGCGTGGAGGTATTGAAAAGGATTAGTAGTCCAGTCATTATATACATTTGAATAAGAAAATTAACCGAACAAGCCAAATTTTTTATATGATGTTGGAGGGGGTCAGGCCAGCTTAATTTGAAGTTTTCGACCGAAACCCCTCAGGGCGTTTTCCGCCATCTTGAAAATAAGGGTGAATTTTTGTTTCCTTTGTAACTCGGCTCCTCGTCGTCCTACGGAGAAGTTGTTTAGGTATTTTTTGTTTCCTTTTTTATTCTCTATAATTGATGTTATATAACTTTTTCACCTAACATCTGCCGTTCTCGAGATATCGGCAAAAATAGGAAAAAAAATGGGTTTCGGTCTCAATTTTTTCCCTATTTATCGCCATATACAGCGAAAAATATCTATTATGAAGCATGTAAAGCAAGTTCGTAACTAAAATTTGAGGTTTCGGGTTTCCTCGGCTTACGCACACCATCGAAATTTATAAGTGTGCTTACATTGTATAGGAGATTGTTATGCAGTTGTTTCGCGAATGTCAGTGTGAGCGTACGTATTTACTATCGTTGTGAAAATGGGCGATTGCTTTATTTGCAAAAAACCTTTGATCGAAGACATTTATATGACGAAGAAGAAAGCTGTCCAATCTCTTTTAGCGGCTAGCATTAAAAGAGGACATGAGGATTATCAGCGTATGTTACAAACTGTCGATTCAGTGAGTGTTCACCATGCGTGCTACAAACAATACAGCAACGAAAGACTAGCGTCGATTGCTTATCGACGAAGGACATCTGCATTGAGGCATTCGGAAGAACTCGAGGAACCAGAAGAAGAACCGCTGCTTGAGCCTGTTTTTGATTTCAAAAATAAATGCTTATTTTGTGCAGAAGTAATAGAAGAAGAAGGGAAAGTAGAACATCGAAAACGAAAACGAATTAGTGTGGTGAAGGACAGATCGATGAAAGAAAAAGTTATGCAACACCTTGCTGGACGCGATGGTGATTTTGCTGTTTCAATCAAGAACCGTATCCAGCATGTACCTGATCTCGTCGCCGCTGGATCTCGATACCATCGCAAATGCATTACTCATGTGTATTACCCGTTAGCTTCCAAGGACATAAAAAAATACGACCTACCGGGGACAAAGTGGACGAAGTCATAGAGGACATTTACTCATTTCTAATTGAAAATTCCGACGAATGTCAATTCTCTTTAAATGAATTGATCAGCCAAATACAAGGAGACTACGTTCCTCATATTAAAACTGGAAAAGTCGTTTACAAGCAAAGTTTGGACATGACATTCTGATCAGTGGAAAACGAGGATGCGATTGCTTGATTTGTTTCGGAACACCGGTTATAAAATACTTTCGAATAACTGACATGAATATCTTTTTTACCTGTAAAAAATGTTGCCTAATAAATTTTATACATGTGATTCATAATTTCACTGTTTTATTTACTTTTATTTTATTTCAATAATTATATTCAGAACGGTGAATCCGTAACAACGTATCTATTCAATCGCGCGAGCCATAGAATCAAAACTTCGCACGGACTTGCCGACCTTGCGGCAAACTAGAACTCGTAATTTTGAAAATGGAGGGTAAACAAAAATACAATTTTTTAGGTACGAACGTGCTCTACTATTTTGGTAATAGACATTTTTTGGCTATGTGTGACGATAAAGAAGAAAAAATATAAAAACCGAGCTCGTACCACAAATTATGTCCTATTTTTGCCGATATCTCGAGAACGGCAGATGTTAGGTGAAAAAGTTATATAACATCAATTATAGAGAATAAAAAAGGGAACAAAAAATACCTAAACAACTTCCCCGTAGGACGACGAGGAGCCGAGTTACAAAGGAAACAAGAATTCACCATTATTTTCAAGATGGCGGAAAACGCCCTGAGAGGTTTCGGTCGAAAACTTCAAATTAAGCTGTCCTGACCCCATCCAACATCATATAAAAAAATTGGCTTGTTCGGTTCATTTTCTAATTCAGGGCCTATTTTCGGACAGTATGACTGGATTATAGAGAGAGCATCAGGAAGTACTGATCTTTGGTGCACAAGGATTGATTCTATAATCATGACAACACACCGGCTCACATCACGTTGTCTATAAAGTAGTTCTGAAAAAAAAAAGGGAATGACGCGATTGTTCACTCCCTGTACTCACATGACCTGGCGCCCCGCGACTTCTTCTTATTCCCTAGACTCAAAAGAAACTTAGATGGGTAAAATTTTGGTGCTGTAGAGGTTCTATAACAAAAATCACTAAAGGGGTTAAAAGATATCCCGTTAAGAAAATTCCAGAAAGTTTTGAATAATGGAAAAAAATGGGTGGATAAGTGCATATTGACCAATGGGAAAAACCGTGTGAGTGACCAAAATTTGTATTAAAGATATCGACAAATAAAAAAGATTAATGAAAGTCTCGTTATTTTGGCGTACCTACTCGTAATAAATGAAAATAATCATAATAATTATAATAATAATAAATAGTACACGTACTATGTTTAATTATTGAGGAATATCTCTTTTCTTCCCATTTCTACATTTTAAAATACATTTTTTTTGTAAGTTAATTAATGCTTGATACAATTTATATGACATTTCCTATTAATGATAATATTAAAGATACGAGGTATTATAATATTTTATGTAATGTAAGTTCAACACAACATTATAACCCGCACAGTTGGGGAGTAAAGAAACTTACTTATTTTTAATTATCATTTAAATCCTTTATATTCTCGCAAAGTCTCACTAGTCTAAATCTAATATTTGTGTTTTACGAGGTGTCGACTTTAATGAAACCCATTCAAAGGACTTAGAAATAACGAGGTCTTCGTATACCGCAATTAAAAACATCTCCAACTTAATTAAGAAACCATTATTAAAATCCGTACCGCCATGCAATATGGCGGGAAAATTGTTGCAAAGACGGAAGGAGCTGCCCGTCCGACGAGGGCGACGGAGATGGAACCAAGGTGGATTATGCAAGAAGACAAAGAAAAATACGGGAATATCTGAAATCTGGACGGATATTACGTTTTATAATGAATACGTGCGCCAGATGTTAGCGAACCGGGATGGGACAAAAACGAGACCGTTACCTTTTTCTATCTCTGTCAGCCATTGTTCGGCATTTTTTTTTTTGTTACTGAACGTTTGTAAAAAAAACCACACATTATTTTTAAGCATCGCGCAACAGCTCCGTATATAATCCCAATAATTTTATATAACTGCTTATAGAATACATTTCTATACATTTCAAAGATGAATAATTAAAATAACCAATAGAGATTTTGGAAAAAAGATGTGCTTGGACTGGGAAGATCATGAGGTATATGCCACCATAAAAACATTGTGTGATTTCGCAGAAATTCTTTATCATTGAAAGGCGCTGAGTTTACATAAGTTATTTTTAAAAGTGTTTATTGTAATTGTTATTATTTCAATGTATCATAGAAACTAATTTATATAAAGACTAAATCTTGTAGTCAGCAGAAACTACAAAATGTTACGGAAGGATCTACAAAGAAAACTTGAATCCAAAAGTGAAAAGTATTCCCCGTTTCTTCAAAAATCTAAATTTGGATTGTTGTTCCAGTTTGTTCTAGGTTTCTTCTGAATTGTTCCGAAGTATTTCAAGAAATATCGTAATTGGTCGAGATAATATGGAAAATATTTCCTCGCATCCCCCTTTTTTACAAAAATTTCAATTGGGGCGCTTATTCCAGGTTGTTCAAGATGTGTCTCAAACATAGTTCTAATACGTCAAAACCATGTCTTTGATATATAGATCAAAACATATTGGAAAAATGAGGTGTGGTCACCACACGACTTTCTTATACGTATGAGCGTTTGAAATCATACAATTTTAAAAATCATTCTATACAAAAATTATTCAAAATCCTATTCTAAGCACTTCCAGTCTCTTAATAAATCTCTACAGGATACATACTTTGTGAGATATTTGCAAAAAAAATGCTACTCGCTAAGAGTAAAAGTATTACTTCCGGTCCGAATTTTGAATTTTCATTTATACAAAAAATATTCCAAATCCAACTCTAAATACTTTTATACTCTTGACAAATATGTAGAATGCATAATTTTTCGAAATATTTGCAAAAATCGCTATTCGGCAAGAGTAAAAGTGTTACTTCCGGTCCGAATTTTGAACTTTCATTTATACAAAAAATATTTCAAATCCAACTCTAAATACTTTTGTATTCTTGACAAATATATATAGAATGCATAATTTACGAAATATTTGCAAAAATCGCTTTTCCATAAGAGTAAAAGTGTTACTTCCGGTCCGAATTTTGAAATTCTATTTACACAAAAAATATTTCAAATCCAACTCTAAATGCTTTTGTACTCTTGACAAATATATATAAAATGAATAATTTACGAAATATTTGCAAAAATCGCTATTCGATAAGAGTAAAAGTATTACTTCCGGTCCGAATTTTGAAATTTTTTTTATACAAAAGGTATTGAAAATTAAGTTTTAAATTCTTTTATACTCGTAACGTATCTGTCTAAAAAGCATGACATGCAAAATATTCGCAAAAAACTGATTTTTGATAAGAGTAAAAGACCTACTTCCGGTAGGAATTTCGAAAAACTTTTTTAATAAAATTCTTTTCAAATTTAATTTTGAGTATATATGAATTCTTTACAAATTTGCTTAAACTTTGTAGTTGACGAATAATTGGCAAAATTCGATTTTTTCACTGAAGTAAACTACTACTTCCGGTTTGCCGATTTTACTGAAAATCTAATCAGATCTCAAGAGGGAGATTATATTCGTAAATATAAAATTTGGAATTGATACCTATAGCGGTTTGACCGCTATCGTGATCACACGCACACATAGACAGACAGACACAGAGAGAGGGACATTTTTTAAAAACCGCTTTTTTGGTATTAGAGGACTTCAAAACGTGGACATTGCAAAAATCTCGAGGTTGAAAATTTTCATCATCACAATACTTCCTTATACTACGTATAAGAAAGTAAAAAAATGAGGTGTGGCCACCTCACGACTTTCTTATACGTATGAGCGTTTCAAATTTACAATTTTCAGAATTTTTTTATACCAAACTTATTCAAAATCCTATTCTAAGTACTTTCATCCTCTTAATAAATCGCTATAGAATGCATACTTTGCAAGATATTCGAAAAAAAGTGCTACTCGCTAAGAGTAAAGTGCTACCACCGGTCCGAATTTTGAAATTTCAAATATACAAAAAATATTGCAAATCCAGTTCTAAATACTTCTGTACTCTTGATAAATATATATAGAATGCATAACTTACGTCATATTTGCAAAAAATCGCTATTCGATAAGAGTAAAAGTGGTACTTCAGGTCTGAATTTTGAATTTTTTTTTATACAAAAGATATTGAAAATTATGTTTTAAATACGTTTGTAATCGTAAAGTACTTGTCTAAAAAGCATGACTTGCGAGATATTCGCAAAAAACTGATTTTCGATAAGAGTAAAAGACCTACTTTCGGTTGGAATTTCAAAAAACTTTTCTAAGACAATTTGTCTCAATCTTAATTTTAAGTACATATGAATTCTTTATAAATTCGTTTAAACTTAGTAGTTGACGAAATATTGGCAAAATTCGATTTTTTCACTGAAGTAAACTGCTACTTCCGGTTTACCGATTTTACTGAAAAGCTAATCAGATCTCAAGAGCGAGGCTATACACGTAAATACAAAATTTGGAATTGATAGCTATTGCGGTTTGACCGCTATCGTGGTCACAGGCAGACAGACAGACAGAGACATTTTTAAAAAACCACTTTTTCGGCATCAAGGGACTTTAAAACGTGGACATCTGCAAAAATCTCGAGGTCGAAAATTTTCATCATCACAATACTTCCTTATACTACGTATAGGAAAGAAAAGAAGTTCAAAGCTGACTTTCTTTGAATGCTTTGGAAAAATTTAGAACACACGTAGAACAACCTGGAACAACTATCAGATTTTCGAATTTCGAAAAAAAAAAAGGGCTAACGCACTTTTAAGGTTGCTCAAATACTTGCATATAGTACGTCCACTAAAATCACTCAAAATCAATCCACTTCCAATACAATAAACAGTGATGTATCAGTCAATGTCAGCGACAGGTATTTAAACATTCCAAAATCAGCCTGGAATTATGATTAATACACAAATCTTTTAATGTTATAGTAAAATCTGTACTATTCAATATGAGAAATAAATTTCAATAATAGCATTAGGAATTTTAAAATAAAATTCTCTTTAACAATTTATATTGTTAATTAGTATAAATAAAATTTTCGAAAGTTTCTTTATATGTTAATATGTTTATATTTAAGCGGCAGTAATTCTGCGGATAAACACATTAAGGAAAGTTTAACCTTAAATGTCGTAATTCGTATATCGCAAATTATGAATATAATAATAATAGATGTGGTTGATGTTATAGAAATAGTTGAAATTATAGATGCTGAAAAGGACACGTAACGTATAATGATAGAATTAATCATTCTTATAGTCTGAGCAAATTATAGATATTCTTTGTATGAAAGAAAACAGTAGTGGCTCAATTGCCTGGCTCAACACATGATTCTCCTATATTTAACAGTTGCGCATTGAAAAGAGATTTTTGAAAATAAAACCTTTAATAATAATAAAATGCAATTATTATAGATACTATTGGCTGGTATACACAAGTTAGTACAATTTTAATAGTTTTAATAGTGGCGAGTGATTGGTTCACCGCCAACAAGTTAAAGTTAAACATAAATAAAACTCAAAACGTTGTCTTCAGTACCAGAAATACGAACCAAAATACTTCTGCAAGGTTTCTGGGTGTCACTATTGATTCGCATTTGAGATGGCATCAGCACATAGATGGTTTGGCTCGCACTTTGTCCTCAGCACTGTATGCCATCAAAAGATTAAAATATATTGCAACTCATGTGGCAGCAAGGCTGGCTTACTTCGCGAACTTTCATTCGCATTTGTGCTATGGGATACTATTCTGGGGAACATCTGCGGAGGCTCGGAGGATCTTTGTGATACAAAAAAAAGCCATCAGAATACTGTGTGGCTTGAAGGTGAATGAAACATGTAGAACACGATTTAGGGAGGAAGGAATATTCACATTAACATCGATCTACATACTTTCAGCAGTGGTGTATGTACAACAATAAGGAGGCCTTTACCACGAATGGGTACAATCATGGGTATTCAACCCGTGAGAGGGACTGGCTGAGGATCCCACATCATAGGGTGTGTTCCTCGCAGCAATCCATCTTTTACTGGGGGTCGAAATTATACAATAACCTGCCGCCGAGCTTTAAGGGCCTCCCAATCAGCTTGTTTAAGAGAAAAGTGAAGAACCACTTGATTAATGGAGAATACTACACAATAGAAGAATTCCTTAGACACTAGTCATTCCTCTTCTATATACAAATGATCTTATTTGATTTATTATTTGATTTTATTATTTTGTGTTTTTTTTTCTGTCTTCTTTGTTATTTGTTAAGAGTCTTGTTAGTATTAGTATACACTACACTATTTAATTATACTTATCATGATCTGACAATTGTAATGCATTACAAGTTTGAGAATATTGACAATTTTATGTAACAGAGGTCTTACAAATATATAGTCTATTATTATTATTATTATTATTATTAATTGAATTTGTATGTTTAAATGACTATAATTTAAGACAGTACATTCTTACAGTGCTACTAACTTGGAACTAGAGTTATCAGAGAAAATACATTTTTAATATGTATGACTTAGAAAATATTTAAAAAAATGCTTATTGTTACCACTGGTGCCTCACAGAACATTGTCAAAAATATACAAGAAGCAGAATCACCAAATCCAGATAATCGAAACTAATTAGATTACCTTTTTCAGTAAGGCTTTATCCATAGACGTTTTTGGTTATTTCTTATAAACAACTGTAGTTTCAAAAGGTTGACAATTTCAGTGTAGTTATAAATTGTCACGTCTCTTTAACATTTTAACCAATACAACACTTAAATACCCTTAAAAGTTATTAGAAAATCTCACGTTTGCATTTAATTTTACTTTCTTATACGCAGTATAAGGAAGTATTGTGACGACGAAATATCTCTCTCTCTGTGTGTGTGTGACCACGACAGCGGTCAAACGACTAAATCTATCAATTCCAAATTTTATATTCTCAAGTATAATCTACCTCTTGAGATGTGATTAGATTTTCAGTAAAATCGGCCGACCGGAAATAGTAGATTACTCCAGTGAATAAATCTAGTTTTATCAATATTTTGTCAACTACTAAATTTAAATAATTAATTAAAAAAAAATTGGAAACAGATATAGGTCTTTTGCTCATATCGAAATTCAATTTTATGCGAATATTTAAAGCTTGATTTTCAATACGTTTTGTATAAAAAGAAATTTCAAAATTCGGACCGGAAGTAACGCTCTTATTCTTATCGAGTAGCACTTTTTTTAAGATAAAATTATTTAAAACTTAATTTAGAACAACTTTTGAATAATTTGAAACGCTCATACGTCGTATATTTAGCACCAACTTAAAAAAGTAATAAAGTTAAAATGCTATAAACTTAACATTATATACCCAATACCGTTTCATAAAGTAAACGCAATAGAACCGAAATATAAAGAAAGACTTATCTTCAACAATTCTATATAATAAACATGTGAGTTTTATACTTTACGATATATAGGTTAATGTATAATTGTTTTCATTTTCCGGCGAAGAAAATACTATATTCAGTGAAACTATACTTGATTAAATACAAAAATAAATAATATTAAACGAACAGAGAGCAGTGAGTATATAGAAAATACATATACCACACACCGCAAAATTCCGACTCTTAGGCTTTGTCCGTGTAATATTCAAATGAGTCAATCAAAGTTGCGGCCAAATGAGAACGGTCGCTGGTATCGCATTAAAGGCGAGGAGAACAGCGGCGATAACGGCTCTAACGTTGGTTGGTATTAATTCAGAAGCTCCCTAGTAATTCAACCGAAGCAAAAACCAAAGGGTTCTCTGAACTCAAAGACATGCAGATGAGCGGGAAAGTCTGGCCGCAAATAAAGCTCTGGGAAATATTCGGATGCTGCGGAATTTTATAAGCGCAACAGAACTCGTCGAAGCATACACCGTTTTTCCGTTTGAGAAGATATTATTCCAGTATTCCACCAGACTCTGCAGCATAATTTATGTGTTTGTTTCTTTACTTTCTTATATTATTAGACGAGAAATATAAATCGGAAGTTATGGAAAGTAGGATGAAATTAAAATTTGTATTCTGTTTTATTATAGAAGTTTTATGGTATTTTAGAAATATATATATATATATATATATATATATATATATATATATATATATATATATATTGTAACCTGAAAGAGAACATATATATGTATATATATATATATATGACAAATTGATATTTTGGGTTATTTACCGCGTTAAATCGAATCAAGTTATAAACGAATACAATTATGTAGGTGCGTGAAGTTGGCACCACAACTTGCGGCGCAAATGTTCTTTTTAGTGCCAAAATGTTGCGCCTAATATGCGCCGTCGATATCTGAACAAAAAACACCAAAATACTTAATTGTTATAAAGTTATAAACAAATACAATTATGTAGGTGCGTAAAGTTGGCACCACAACTTTTGCAGTGCAAATGTTCTTTTGAGTGCCATATGTTTGCGCCCAACATGCGCCGTCGATATCTGAAGAAAAAACACCAGCGCATTAATTTGTTATTAAGTTATAAACAAAAAAAGTTATTTAATATGAACTTCTTATCAGACCAAAACTTACGGCGCAAACTTCCAATTTGCAAATCGTTGAAGGACAATATGCGCCGTCGATATTTTTGAAAAAAAAGAGGTATGGTCACCACACGCCTTTCTTATACGTATGAGCGTTTCAAATAAACTTGTTCTAAATTGTTTTAAATAGTTTTATCTTCGTAGACAAATAAGCCAAACTTTAGGAATCTTTTTATATAATAATTATTTAAAATCTTATATAAGTATACTTCTATTCTCTTAATAAATCTCTATAGAATGCATACTTTGCGGGATATTCGAAAGAAAGTGCTACGCGCTAAGAGTAAAATCGTTACTTCCGATCCGAATTTTGAAATTTCATTAATACAAAAAAAAATTCCAATTCAACCCTACATTTTGTATTCTTGATTAATATATATAGAATGCATAATTTACGATATATTTGTAAAAAAAAGTATTACTTCCGGTCTGAATCTTGAAATTTTTTTTATACGAAAGGTATCGGGGATTAAGTTTTAAATACCTGGTAACGCACCTGTCTAAAAAGCATGACTTGCGAAATACTGGCAAAATTCGATTTTTAATTGAAGTAAACTACTACTGATTTTACTAAAATCTAATCAGATGTCAAGAGGGAGAGTATACTCCTAAATACAAAATTTTGAATTGATATAGCTATAGCGGTCGTGGTCACACACACACACACTGACATACAGAGAGAGACATTTCTTAAAACCCACTTTTTTGGTATCGGGGAATTTATTACATTCGTTAAATTACTTAAGATAGAATTAAGTATGTAATTAATATTTTTTATTACATCGAGTGATTCGTCACTTAATTTTAATAATTTGTCAGACACTGCAAAACAACAATATTTATTATATTGGTGAGCAGGTAGTACGTAGTACATTGGTTTCTTCTAACGCACTTGTTGAGGGCATTCGCAATACAATCGAATAAGCAATATCCATATTATATATTCTTGTGACTTAAAAAAAAGATATTAATTAGTACAATCTTCAATTACCAATTTTATTTTGCTTTGGTTCACCTTTAATGGTGTTTGTTCCAATTATTTTTAGTAATCGGTTATCTGCATTTGTAAGAGGAAGATAATCTACAGCTTCACCAGCTGTAATGCTTGCATTCTTATTAATTTTGGCAGCTTTAGCTTTTACATTGCACAGCCTATAAAACAATTAATACTGCACAGTGTTACTTCGATATAATACATATTAATAAACTGGATACTAATATAATCAAACAACTTGTGATTGTAGTTTCAGAAAATTATTAAATTAATTTATGAAGTCATCATTAAATATTAAATATGAATGTTTTACTTTTTCTCCACTTTTCAATAACTTTCCTACTATATCGTAAACTATTTAACTGTTCACTGACTTGATGCCACATAGCTTCCAAATTCTGCGTGGAATTTATTTGTTAACAACATTGGATATTATTCTGCAAAATCTAGGAATGCTTTCCAATGGTCTTGATCACCTTCATTTTAATTTTATTGAGTACCTAATTGACTTACCTAATTATATTATTGAAAATACCTACAAATAACCACACCTCATTTTTTTCAAAAATATCGACGGCGCGTATTGTCCTTCAACGATTTGCACTAAATTGGAAGTTTGCGTCGTAAGTTTTGGTCTGGTAAGAAGTTGATATTAAATAACTTTCTTTGTTTATAACTTAATAACAAATTAATGCGCTGGTGTTTTTTCTTCAGATATCGACGGCGCATGTTGGGCGCAAACATATGGCACTCAAAAGAACATTTGCGTCGCAAGTTGTGGTGCTAAATAAATATTTTTGTTTATAACTTTGTAACAAATCAATGCGCCAGTGTTTTTTTCTCCAGATATCGACGGCGCATATTAAGCGCACACTTTTGGCACTAAAAAGAACATTTGCGCCGCAAGTTGTGGTGCTAACTTCACGCACCTACATAATTGTATTTGTTTATAACTTTATAACAAGTAAGTGTTTCGGTGTTTTTTCTTCAGATATGGACGGTGCATGTTGTGCGCCAACGATTTGCACTAAATTGACAGTTTGCGCCGGAAATTTTGGTGTGGTAAGAAGTTGATACTAATTAACTGTTTTTGTTTATAACTTTGTAACAAATTAATGCGCCGGTGTTTTTTCTTCAGATATCGACGGCGCATATTAAGCGCAAACTTTTGCCACTAAAAAGAACATTTGCGCCGCAAGTTGTGGTGCTAATTTCACGTGTGAAGTTGGCACCAAAAAATGTTTTTGTTTATAACTTTGTAACAAATTAATGCGCCGGTGTTTTTTCTTCAGATATCGACGGCGCATATTAGGCGCAACATTTGGCACTAAAAAGAACATTTGCGCCGCAAGTTGTGGTGCTGGCGTGAAGTTGGCATCAAAAAACTGTTTTTGTTTATAACTTTGTAACAAATTAATGCGCCGGTGTTTTTTCTTCAGATATCGACGGCGCATATTAGGCGCAAACTTTTGGCACTAAAAAGAACATTTGCGCCGCAAGTTGTGGTGCCAACTTCACGCACCTATTATAATCACGTTTCTTTGGAACATATATTAAGTAAGTACTTTCTATTGTGAAAACAACGACTAACTGACCATTGACATAATAATACTAATGGACGGAGCTTTGCACTTTAAATAAACACAAAGTATTGGTGACAACATTAGAAAGAGACGGTTTATTCATTTTTAAAATGATATAAAGGATACTTTACTTGGTACGTAGTTAAAGGACATGAAATGAAACACACACAATATAAAGATTATCGTTGTTTCTTTTAGCAAACATTTAAAAATATCTTATACATTTAGCGAAACTATACGTGTTTGTTCCCTATGCATTAGTTTTAATCAAAGCTCTCTTCCGCTTCAAATGGTGATGAAACATGGCATACATATATCTATATGTATGGACTTGCTTATTATATACTGTGCGTATTGGAGTTTTCTTGACCCATTGCGGTGCAGCATTATATATAAGAGTAAGAGCTTAATTTTCTTCCTCCGTCCCAAAGTCTATAGATAGATATTGTGTGTTGTGTGGTGGAAGAAGTCCATCCCGTGTGACCAAATCACAAAGTTATCGTTATCATATTATAGCCAATACTCCATATTCCAATAAATAAATTTTACTACTATAAAGCATTTCTTAAACTCGAACGTCTCGTTGACGTTTTTACATGGGATAATCTAAAAACGTCAACATTAATTTGAATACCACCTGCATGAGCGATGGAGTTATTCGTGTTAAATTGATCAGCTGTTTCAAATCAGTTCAACGTATCTAAAGCTATTGCTATTGTTGATCACGGCAATATACAAATTATATACCGCATGTGTCAAATTTCATTCGCTATAGGGATTCAATGGTTGCATGCGATCTATACGTATACATATAATACGTTGCAACATGGTAGCCCTACTGTCCGTCACCAGTGCCGACAACAACCGACATCACAACGATTTACTCCGATCTTTCCACTTCTCCCGACCAGATTTTACATTCAGTGTTTAGCTGCGAACACGTTGCAAAAGCCCTCTTATTACTGGAACGGGAAACATCAAATGTAGTAGTTTATTATTATTTTCAGAATCCTTTTTTATTTACCTTATTTTTAATTTTATTAGAATTACGCTTTTGTTTGTATCATGCAGCGTGAACGCAGCTTAATAATTCTCTGCATTTACTGAAAAGAAAAAGAAAAACAAATCCTTCAAAGGCATAAATATTATTTCTAAACGCATTACAAACACCCAACCCGGTGGTCGAATAGGTACTGCCGCTAACCACGCTAACTTCTATTTACGTGCATGCATCGGTCGTGCTTGCATTGGAAAGGAAGGAAGGGGTACTGTACTATGTTGCCACGTACTGTATGGATTAATCGCCTATGGCTAATGAAAATTGACACATGCTGTATAAGCACAGCATTGTGCATATAGGCAACTTCTTATGCAACAGAGCTACTAGATTAATATGGTAAAACAACTAAATAAGCAGTAATGCATTACATAACATATTGTTATCCATTACATGAGATAGAATCGTATGCGGAGTGTTGTAAAATTACACACTAATAAAATATTCTACACAGATAAAATTATCAAATTAATATTAAGATTTGCTAAATATATATTCGCACGCCCATTATGCTTTTAATAAACACCATAAATTCACTGCATTATGTACAAAAGTTCTCGAACGATCGAATAATAACCGTAGAAGTTATTAGGAGTTTTATGAAACAAACTTCTACTAAAAATAGCTATTAATAAGATCATTCTTCTGAGAGAAAAATCTTAATTAAGAGCACCAGAAAAAGGCAAAAAACTTTCCGCCTTTGCAATTGCAGTTTTAATTACAAATCACCGTTCTTCCTTTAAAAATTTAAATTTAAAAGGATAAATATCGTGCATTGAGTTTATATAAAATCACATTTTCTAATTATACTCGTGTTTGATACAACAAGAATTCCTCGAACATGGTGTTTGTTGTGTCGCCAAAGTTCCTTTGATATCAAGTCTCCTTTAATATCTCATCTCCGATGCCATGTAAGTTCTGAAATACAGAGCCAATATCGCCTTCGATAGCTTTCATACACTTTGGATGACGTAATAAACGAAGAGATCAAAGCGAATGGGTGTGTTCACGAACACACATTATTGGATGCTGAAGAAAATTGCTCATTTTATAGACATCCCTGGTAGAACTCTTGTTGACTTTGTTCATTTTAACTGCAAAGTTAATACGAAGTTGGTATATATAGCCTTTGAATAAAATAATGATTTTGTTTAACAAGAAACAAACAATAATTATTTTATAATACAAAAGATTTAAAAAAATGTACACTTTATATATCTACATTATAAATACACAATTAACAATGTAATGTTATTTTTGCCTGTAAAAAAATAATTTGAAAAGTTATGGAATTACTACAAACTTAATTTTACAGAAACTAATGATCAAATCACTGTATTAAAGAATATTATATAATTCAAGTTTACCTTAATACCTATTGTGTTGATACTTGTTGCGTATTAAAATTGTCCAAAAATGATTAACTTAATACTAATCTTTTAAAAATTCTCTTTATCTTCTTTGATCGAACACTTTATTTAAGCATTACTTTTAAATATCTATTTGTATGTACTTTAGATAAGTAAAATAAATTGTCTAATTGTTTCTAAATGATTTTACTTTACAATGGTCTAAACTTCATAACGAATTTCTGGACACGGTGTATTTATGTAAAATAAATATTTAATTATGTACATTAACACAAACATATTGCTGTGAACCTTACATTTTGTAAATAACAGTAAAAGTAAATAGATAAATCAATTAATATAAGAGAAAATTAAAATAGAAAAAAAATATGTAGTTATAAAAATGTGAGTAGTTATAGTGTAAGCTTTATAGTTCAATTAAATAGTTATTCAAGTTTAAATAGTAAAAGTTCTACAAATCATTAAGTTAATAGGTATATAAAGGGTTAAAAACAATTTATCAAATAAATATTGAACAAGTAATATATAGACTACAATGAATCATTTAAGTAATATAGGTTACAGATACTATAAATATTCTATAAAGGATGAATTCCTTCTTTAAGGATATTGTGAATAAACAATTTTTAATGATGATTCCTAAACTTTATTTAGAAAAGTTTAAACATTAGATATACAAAGATTAATGAAGTATAATATACATGCTAAATAAATTAATAAATTTTATTTTATAGAAACGATAAACAAGAAGCACTATTTAAATAAAAAGATACAGAACCTAACTTTAAACAGATAGCAAAAACAGCATTAAATATACTTAATAATGAACCATTATTTAAGAACAAAAAGATGTTGAAAACAAATAATAGACAAAGAGTTATGATGATGGATGGAACGGTGAAAAGAATGAATCATTTAAATGCTATCAAACTATACGAACAGAATAAAATCAGATATGCCAAAGGAAATGTCATCTCAAATAAAAATGTAAACGTTGATGTGAATAGGATAAATTCATAAATGGCTCTAATAAAGAAAATAAAAAGATGTTATAAATACGTACTGTCTAGATAAAAAAGAATATGAATACGATATTCATTACATTAAATGTTGAATCGTAAATAAAACATATTGTATACAATAATGAAATGTTAAAATATATTCTTTAGTTCATATATTTGTAATTTTGTGCTTTTGAAACATTAACAACAATCATGTATGGTCCAACACCTACAAAAGAAAAGAAAACGCCAATAATTTATTTGTAGCATATTAGAAGTAGCAGTCTCACCAGACGAGGAATTGTTTTGAAAATAAAGAAAGGGAAACAGCAACGAGCCTTCATGGTAAGATATCAGAAAGGAAGATAGAAGTCATCTGCAACGTTATTCATCTATTTCCAATCGAAAAGACTAATAAACAGAAAATAAGAATACGATTAATAAATGGTGAAAAGAGATATTTATCAAACAATAACAAGAGTAATTAATTCATATATAAATACAAAAGATGTTTACGTTAAAAACAAAAAGGAATAACACACTTACCTGAAATAGACAGAGGTAAATTTATAAATTCGGACAAGGAAGATTTGCTTTACGGACATTATTTAGTAACTGTTAAAGTGAATGAGTGGATGCATCAACTTAAATCAAGTTAGAAGAATATTCAACTAAGTGGCAGTAGGACCAATTTAAATTTAAGACAAGTACCCATCTTCATTTGTTCTAAGATATAAAATGCGGGAACAAGACCGAAGAAACAGAGTTCGACATTGGCCTACATCGCTCTTAAAACTTTAAATTTGAAATTCCGGCGATATTTTTTTTTTAATTTCTTCCTTCTGAAGATTCATATATCTATATAGTCATAAATACAGTAGGACTGTATGCACTGCTCGTTTTATTAAGGATTGGAATATCTTATTAAAAAATAGAATTTGGGAATATTATTTGTATTAGTTTAGAAAATTAAATGAAAATGGCGGACATATACAAAAAAGAGTTTGAAGAACTATATGATCAAACTAAGTAAGTGATACGATATTGTTTATTAAAGTTATAAACATAGAAGTTTTATCTTAATTTTTTTATAATTAAATGAATGTTCACTTTGTTAAAATTTTTATTTTTCATTATTAATTAGAAATATTTTTTTAGTGGTGTGGAATCAACCATTAAGGTACTATGTGAAAATATTTGCCTTAATTGGATTGTCAAGCGCCATTAAAGATTTATATAATCACAAGACAAGAAATTAAATAAACGGATACAAATATACGAGAATATTTTGATGTGTGCACAGCAGGCTGTTGGAGTAGTATATAAAAATATTTGCTCCTAACAACTAGTGGAAACTATTTTCCAAATATTTAAGTAGCAAGACACTAGAATATCAGAGTAGTATGTGCAAATGTTTGCTTTGGTGAAATAGTGCTTGCATTGTGTTCAGTATTCACTAAAACTCTTTTAAATAAAAATTAATACCTAGTGAACATACATTAAATTATTATCATTTCAAATTCATTCCTCAAAATAAACAATATTGCGTTTAATACAATTTTTAAATAAGAATCATTTGAACAGAATTAGTTTTATGTTAGTTATTATAAATCCTCATAAAACAGATAGATCTATGTACAGTAAGAATGAAAAAGACAAACATAAATAAAATATATTCACCATTATTATAAAGACTTACATATTGTGTTTAATTTCTACACCTTATCCCATACATAACAGATAAGAGAGAGATAGTCAAACAAGGAGTAAACCGCTGTTAGAATCCACGTAAAAATTTTAAAATTTATGCTGTTATGTTAAAGTCAGACATTAACATATCATTATTATTTTTGATATGTTAGGAGTAGATACCACAGCAATATGTCCGCAAATGAGCCATTTGTGTTGTAGAGCAATAAAATGTTTTAAATTATATCCAAATAACTAAAATAATTCTTGATTTAGTTGGATGGCACTGTCTTTCTTTAAACATTTTTTATTGTAACTATTGTTTTTTGTTGGACAGCAGAAACATTTTATTACTACAATAAACATTCCACAGATGCCGATTTTGAGATCGTAGTGGTTATTTGTGACATTTAGTTGTCAACATAACATTTACTTTGTTGACTGTTAATTTAAAATTAAATTAAAAATAAATAATAATTTATCATTTGAAGAACTTGCGGGCATGCACCTTGCTTATGGTGCAGCACAATGTTATGGAAGAGGATCGGCACGCTAGTATGAACAGATATCGGGAATGTAGACAGCCTCATCATACGACCTTTTCTTCCATCCATCGGCACCTAAGAGAGAGTGGGAACCTAAGACGTCCTAGTGGTGGTGGTCGTCTAAGAAGACCTCGTATGGTTCAATTTGAAGAAGAAGTTCTACACCGTGTGGAAGAAAACCAATCTATAAGTGTTCGCGCTACTGCACACTATATGGAAACTTCCAAGTAGACGGTACATCGATCATTAATGACCAACTACCACACCTTTACCATTTGCAACGGGTACAAGCGTTAAATCCTAAAGATTATCCGCATCGATTGGGCTTTTACCAATGGTTTTTGGGTAACAACGTTTCTAATTTCGGGGGAGTAGTATTGTTTTCTGATAAGGCATGTTTCACACGCGATTGTTTTTTTAATAGTAGAAGACATTTGGCATGATGAAAATCCTTATATTGTGGTGTCTATTAATATGTGGGCTGGTATTGTTGTAGAGAATCTAATAGTTCAGTTGATGGCTGCTCGTTTGAACACAAACATTTATCTCAATTTTCTGCAATATGTTTTGCCTCAATTATTGGAAAATGTTACTTTAAACATTAGAAATAGCATATGCTTTCAACATGTTGGAGCACCTCCATATTTTGGTTTAAACGTGCACCCGTATCTGGATCAGCAATTCCCCGAAAATGGAAGCCTGGCCCCGTGCTTTATCTGAAATCTTTACTAATGAGCAAGATCTCGAAGCAATAATAATGGCGAGTTGTACACATGTAGAAATTATTCCCGGATTATTCCATAAGCTCCGTGAATCAATGAACTGACAATCCAATTTTTGTGAACCATCATTTATTTGTCAATAAAACAAAGGCTAACATGAACAAAAACCAATTTATTAAAGTCCTCCTAAACTTTTTTTGTAAAATAATACCAAAACAATTTTTCCTATTTTATGCTAATATGGCTCATCTGCGGACATACGTTTATTAAACAAAAAATGTTTGTTTTGATGTCCCCAACCGCTCCTTAAAGGTTGTCGGTACGTTTTTGGAACAGCCTGTATAATAACTATATGAACTTGCTACTTTATAGATTCTGTGCGCAATTTCCATGTCGATTTTTCTGATCTGGTACATTATTGCTTCCCGTTATTACAATTGCTGTTGTACATCAGTTAGCGCATATTCTGGCATTTCTGTAACAGTTGTTATTTTCCTGTTTGCTAGGTTTATTCTAAGACTATGTCCCTCTAAGGCTACCTTCTACTTATGAACCGTTGTAATTAATTTTTGTTTTTTGATAATAGTAGCAGATCGTCGTCGTATATGAGCTCCTTCGTTCTGATAGAGCTTAGTTTACGGTACCCTTGATATAACCCCGTCGTATGTTGGTTCACATTTCTTGCTATGTCATCCATAATACCATTATGAATAGTAGGGGGCTAAGTATGCTTCCCAGCCATACTCCTCTGGAAGTTATGAATCTTTTTGATGTGTTACCCCCAACTCGAACCACATTCCACGTATTGTGGTATAGACCCCGTAATCTTCCTTCAACATTGCGTCTATCCCTGTATTGCGCAATGACTTCCAGATTTCTTACATGAGCAAACTGTCAAATGCCTTTTCTAGGTCTATACAGTAATCATGGATTTATTGTTTGGTACTTATTAGCTTTTCAGCAATTTGACGATTTCCACAGGTTCCATCTTGTGTAGATCTACCTGCTCTGAAACTCGCTTATGTATTCCCCATTGCAGCTTCTATTCTATTTCTTAGTTTTCCCTCTAAAAGTCTTTCCTATATCTTATACGGTAGGCACTAGACGGACAGTTCATGATCATTGTTACAACTGTTAAGCCCTTCTTTTTTATGTATTGGAACTAATACTGCTATTATCCAGTCCGTCGGTATCGTGTTATATTTGCATGCTGTAATTATAATTCTGTATAGCTTTGTTTGGTTATAGATATTAAATTTTAACAACAAGATTGCTGTGTATTTCAATTAAAGTATAAAGAGTGCGTCAATTATGCCTCAATTGCCATTGAAATACAAACGATCTGCCTGTAATGAATCGCGAAGTAAACATAAAAATAAGTGTAGGGAAAGCAACGCGTTTAAAGTTGGGAAGATCTTCAT
Organism: Amphimallon solstitiale; assembly: GCA_963170755.1. Lineage (NCBI taxonomy): Eukaryota > Metazoa > Arthropoda > Insecta > Coleoptera > Scarabaeidae > Amphimallon > Amphimallon solstitiale. The sequence continues at coordinate 115,832,217 of OY720679.1, forward strand.
AGTTATTATCGGCCTCGTTATAATAGTCTTCTCGCTTTGTTTCTGGATCCTACATCAGTGAAAAATTTCACTTCACTCTCACACTTGCAAAATCAAAGTCACACAAACATCCGGAGATCCATAAATTTGCATGATAATCACAGGGAGTGTGCACAATTTACAAACAAAATAAGTGCGAGATATAAGTACCGCTGGATTGATCCCTGTCCTCTGTGTGACAAAGCGAAATTGTGCGACCATTACCAAGCTGCGTGTGTGTGTGCATGATTGTGCGTTGGTGTAACGGGGTGGTTGTATTAGTGATGGCGGTGGTAGATTTGCCGTATCTTTATCTATCGAACAACCCCAGAAAAACAGCCGGTGCTTGGACTCATCCATATTCAACGACTAAATATTTGCAGACGCTTCTTATAATGATCATTCTCTAATACTCGTAAATCTCGAAGACGTCAAAATCAAGCTACTATAGCTTTTCTACACGAACCTCTTAACTATCTATGTTAAGGGAAAATGTATATTAAAATCAATTTTAAGACAATATTTGGTGAATATCGTAATATCAAGTAACAACAAGATTTCTGGTATTTTCTTTATATTTCTTAGTTTTTCTGAAGTACCTGCGTTCAGCAAAATAGATTTGAAAGGTCAACTGCAAGAATTTTTTACCAATTCATAACCAAAGTATTAATAACACCTAATGTACAAACTGCATATTTATAAATTTAAATTATGTAGGCCAAAATATTTTGCATCTACACCTTGAAATTTTTGATATTAGAAGCATAAGCTGCAGTTACTAAAATCGCATTTGCAAAATATAATAATAATAATAATACTTACTTATTCAGAAAAACCAGTAGGAATTAAACATGTCAATATTACAAAATACAAAGGAAAAGTACAAGATCTTTCACATATAAAATCCCACTTGATGACTTCATTAAAATTTGAAGAGACAAAGTAGTCTTTTGCACGTTATAAAAGGAATTCTTTGACAAAAACTGCTATATCATCTTTTTACATATTATTAATAGTAATCTTACACATTGTTGGCAAATGATCATAGATTCTCAACTTCTGTGTTACCACAACTTTATTTACACCTGCTCTTGTTTTTTGGGGTATTTAAGTCATGCTCGTATATATTACAACGTGTATCTTCAAAGTGTTCGCTTCATAACTCCTGAACAGTTCATTATTTTGAGTTTTCACAAAGCACAAACAGTCACAAATGTAGATGCTAACTAACGTAAGTATTCGTTATTCTGAAATTTATTGTAAAAATCTGAAAATTTTACCATATGTCTTACTGTAATTTGTATATGCTTCGTATGCACGTTTTTTGGAGTTTTAATATTCTATGCGCGCCCATAGAATTGACCCAGAATTATATTCCATATTTTAATAATAATAATAATTATTATTAGCAATTGCTTTTAAAACATACAAATACATTACTTAGAAACTAAAACTTTTTCTATAATATACTTACCGGCTAATTGTTCAAATATTCTAATGTTCTTAACATTTAAGAAAACTACAATTTAATCATTACTAAGTGAATCAACCCTACTTACTATCTAATTGCTTATACACTTGTATACAATTAAGTATCAGATTTGTTTGTCAAATGACTACCAGCACAATTACCACATGTTTCTGCATTTTTACATTCTTTAGTAAAATGACTATTTGTAGGTGTTTATACACCTTACATTTTTTTCATCCTACATTTATTTGTATCCTGTCTATGATGCTCAAATACATCTCCGGTTGAGCAGACAATAAAATATTTCTATATTCTATTTTAATTTTAGCTGAGACATCCTTGTCTACATATGTTAAGTCACTGTACCTAATAATCGTGTCTAACACATTTTCATTGTTTTCATTAGTAACATCATCTTCAACACCAGTAATTATTATTTTCGGATTTATTAAATTCGATTCAGAAACTCATACTTATTTCCAATTTCATTTATGACTTTTTCTCTTAATTTTTCTTTAGAATTGCTATCACTACAGTTACCACCTTTTCCAACAGTTTTTATTGTGTCAATTCCAAGTCCTAATTTACTTTGATCCACTTTATTTTTAATATCCTTTTTTATTTTATGAGTTTTTTTATCACCTTTTTAGGTTTAGCAATTAACACATCATTTTTTTTTCAATAGATCGCTATATATCTTCTTTTCTGCCTTATGTTCGGTATTCGAAATAAACTCTAAAATTTTGTGAATCAATATATTTTGTTCTGATATAGTTTGGAGACAATCATTAAGTTTTTGATCCATTTCCTTCATTGTTTGACACACTTTCATTTTACGACCAATATCGCATACATTTGTATATATCCGTGTCGTCACTCAACTTCTTAGCTGTTTCTTCACTGACTACAGCGCATTTACCATGTCTATCTTCGTCACATACGAAACACTTTACCGTTCTTTCTGTCCTCCTAAATGCCACTCGGCAAACATAGCACTTATTGTATGACATATTTTTGTTGTTTTATATATGTTGACCCACTTGACAAATGATTAATCATCGATTTGATTCATTGATGCATTTCACTAATAGTTTCTCAATAATAAATAACAAGATTTTCCTTTTCAACAATGCACTATATGCAGAGCCGATAAAAATACGTCCTCACTCTTTGAATATTAAACAGTTATTTTTACTTTAGATTAAGAGTACCAATCTAGAGTAAGTAATCTCTTAAAAAGGAAGTAAAGTCAGGGGAAAAAGATTGGAGAAGCCTGCCAATAAGTGTCTTACAAATCTACTACACGAGTTTTTGTTCCATTAAAACTTCAACTCCCCGTGATAAGAAGGGAACTAATATCAGATAAATACAATACCAGTGGCATACGCCAGAACATAGAATCTTTTCCCGCAAAAGAGACACATTACTCAAACAAGGATTAGGTACTATAACTAATTTTGAAGATTTTGTGTAATGTTCTCATTGAAAAAGATAAAAATATTCGTATCCGTTAGAGTTATGGTGTTAAATACTTTCATGAATATTCATGACAATAAATCATCTACATTTTGGTTGTACACAGATAGTAAATATATGTTGCAAAGTGTGATGAACTTTAGAGGCCTCTGTACGCTCATGCAATTACTTTTCGGAATGGCCTGTAATGGTGGGTTTATGCAGCGTTCCTTAACTTAGTCCTAAGAATTAGTCTTAACCTTAAAAGTACACGTTATACAGAAATTAAATTTTCCAATTACGCTGCGTAAGTGGTACTTAGCTGTGTACGTATTACCTCACAAGGTTTAGATCTTGGCTAACGAGGTCTTAACTTCCTAAGAGTTCAAAATTACGAACTTTCAAGGTAGTGTCCTAACGCGGTCCTAAGAAACTTACGACCAGCTGACTAAACGCTAACACGTATACTCAATAATCGAACTTTCTTAAGACTAATACTAATACTAAGTTAGGACTAATTCATGCTGCATAAACCCACCATAAAAGCTCGATTACATTGACTAGCTGCTAGTAAACTCGCCCAGCTTCTGATGAAGTTTCTGAAGTACTTGCTTCTTCATACCATATGCTTACGGACGACCTGCGCATACACCTTACTATAAGATAAAACGACGACACCGAGAGTTTGTATGAGTTAGTACGAGAAAGCAATATACAAACTGCAGTACAGCTGCTATCTATCCTTCTTGCCCTGATTAATCGAGAGTCAGTCTAGCCCTGTCTAGCTTCAGCGTAAATGTACTCGAATCCCCTCTTTCCCAACACTTCACTCGATCAAAAAGCAGTTTGTATATTGCTTTCTCGTACTAACTCATACAAACTCTCGGTGTCGTCGTTTTATCTCATAGTAAGCTGTATGCGCAGGTCGTCCGTAAGCATATGGTATATTGCTCTACTGTCCGGCAGAATGCGCCCCCATATAACTGAAGCGTGCACTTATTTTCTATTGATGTATATGTATAAATGTCCTTGTTGTTCATTTATAAATCTCTGATCTGACCAGAGTAAATTTGTTCTACATTATTTAACAGGTAATTAGGAGTAACTCAAATGGGACATTTATTACGCGGATTACCGTTCTATTCAGATATTTAATTGTAACTAAACGAAATTGAATATAAACAAAAATTCCGGGTAAATTGTACCTAACGGTCTATAATTTTAATATATTTTATACAGGTTCGTTAGATAATATAAGATATGTTCAGTTACGACAGTTACATGTAAATGCATATGATGTTGAACCGAACAGAGGCCCCCTAATAATAAGAGAGAAAAATGCTAAACAGCCGAATTTATGATACATAATCAACGCGCCAAACAATTTTACATGGCGGAATTAAAAAAAAAACATTGTTGAGCGCAAAGAGCGCTAATAACCTTGCAAAATGTAAAATGCAAAATGTCCAGTTGCCCAAAATACGTGTTCAAGAAATATTCTGACTCAGTTATCAGCTAACGTATTCAGTGTTTATAACTCCAAGTACGGATAACGTTATATCTTCATTTTTATTAAACTAGATAATAAAAAGACATGCCTGACGCTGTTGAATCATTACACATGTACAGTGGCAGTTTCCCTTGGCAAAATAGAAACCATATAATGGTGCATAGGTCTAGTTGAGAGCAATAGATTTCAAAAAGTAGAACAATTTTCTCCCATAAGATGCCACTCTTTTCTTCTGACCAATTGATATTTTGTAATGATCAAAAGATAACTCGAGACGCATGATAGAGTATACACTGCCCATAATAACACAGATATTTTTAATGCTTTAATGAAATTTCTTCTAAAGGCATACTCAACTAAAGAGCTAGTCGCTGAAGTACTACAAAATAAATGCAAACTCACTTGAAACCATGAATCGACAAGCTAACAAGCAACCATTTTTAATATTCCAAGAAAATGGCGGTTTTTCATGAATTAACTATTAATTATGATATTAAATTTATTCCAGTTGTTTGATATTAATATTAGTAATTATTATTATTATTATTATTTATTCCTGTGTCAATACAAGAAGTAATAGCATAAAAGTGCATACAAATTTGTATAAAACATTTCACAAATTCAGCAATCAGACGAACGCTGTGGATTACAATATTTAAAAAACATCACATTCAAACAGTGTATAAGACTATATTTCATAGTTTATTTTTCTGGTTAATGTCAAAAATTACTGTTTAGAAGGTAAACCATACATATAGCATTATTGATGTAACTGCCTCTTCATGACGAAGATTTGATAAAAAGCCCTCTAAAGCTATATTTCTCCTTGAAAAATATTTTTGGGAAAGTTGCAATATAATACAAGATATAATCGTGGAAAGTAGCAAAGTAGAGTAGTTTTACCACCTTCAGTGGTCCTCAAGGGCATAATTATAATTTTGTATTCCACATATAGTGTCTTAAATATTTGGGTAGAAATATCACATCTAATTCAGTTGAATATCTTTAAATATACGTTGTTACACTTTGTTTTTTTTTATTATTTTCAGTATTGTGAATTTTACGTTTACCCTGTAGGATTTTCGTTCGGTATTATTTTATTTTAAATATTGGGAAATTGTTAGTTTTGTTTCGGACAATAGGAACTGGATTACTAGATTATTTTTGGTGATCTGTGTTTTTAATGTTAATATTTGTCGACCCTATCGCCATCTCGTTTCCCTGTCGTGGTGTTGTTCATGTGTGTATCACTACCGACTGATGGAAGATGGCGTGGGCCTCGTGATTTTTGAGATGGCTTGATTAATTAGTCTTCGGGAAGCATTTATTTTAATTGTTTTGGGTTTTACAATTCATGGTTTGTCGTTTAAAAATATTGGTGTAATTTTCCACTTCTAAGTTACTGCTTTGACGCTAATTGTATGTACGTAGTTGTTATCCTTTGTCTGTTGGGGTTTGTGGGCATTAGCTCATTTGGTCGGATATGTGCTTCACGCTGTGTGTGTGAAAAGAATTCTTGGTCTCTTTTGTCTTGTCTTGTGAACAATCAACACGTGGTTAATTGCAAAACACGGTGGCTGATCGGCACTTGTGGATTTAATACCTTTTAGTTGTATCGTGAATCATCGTCGTAAGATGGATTAAATGAAGGAATTCACAAGCATAAATTTGGTTCTGTCGCTTTGAAGAAAAGCTATAAATGGATATTTGTTTAGCTGGTTAGGGTTGCCGTTGTTGTAAGTATTTTATTAGCGTGTTGGACTGTTGGTAATTTCCTTTTGTCTTTCCTATCTTTCTTTTAGTTGCAATTATTGGCAGATGTTGCAATTGGTAGCGGCTGATAACTATTAGTAGCGGTTGATTACAATTAGTAGCGGTTAATAACAGTTGTTCAGGAGTTTGTAAATTACCGATGCCTGACAAGTATTAAATACCGTCCCGCTGGGAATTGTGAGCACGTGTACCTTGGAGGTTATGTAGGAAATTGGAAACCTGTATCTTTGGAATGTTTTGGTGAAACACATATTTTTGGCACAGTTTCGTACACTTATATGCTGCTGTTGCTGTTCTGCGATATTTTGGAAGTGTGAGTAACCAAACAGACTTTTGATCGGACATCCCTTGTACGTGTTTCGTATCCTTGGAGGAAAAGTATTGTGTATTTGAATGTGTGTCAACATCGAACAGGTATTGTGACAAATTTAATTTATGTTTATTACCATTGTCTGTAATTGCATCATAAGAGTGCAGATAAACACGACTAAGTTGCATAAGTTGTGTACATTTTGAATTTGTATCGTACAGCGTATTCGTAAATTCTTGTATAACTATTCATTAGAGTCAACGTTAATCTTTTAATTAATTTTTATGGTGACATACGAGCCACTAAGTTTGTCTCTTTTCTTGTAACGTTCAATTAAATTTTACTTGTGACCTATGTGGGGTTACAACATCAATTTTCGGCTTGTTATATAGCAGAATTATTTTTGGTGTATCAATTTTAATGTATATTTTGGATGCTATTTGCATTGTAGTAATCCAGTGATCATGGTATAAAATTTATTGTTTGGTAAACTTGTAATTAATCAATTTAGACCCTGTAGTATGTATAAGTTTGAACGATCATCAACGATCTGAATGTTTAAATCACGTTCACTCTATGTAAGGCAAAGTTAACTGAAGCTATTAGTGATTATACTAGTATTAGTAATTAACATCCTTTAGAGTTATTGCCCTAGTGCGATCAGCTTGTTGTCAGGCTCTGATATACAGAGTGTTACGTTTACTTGGCTAAGATTTTGTTGAACTGTGTACAAGCTGCTCGACACTGGAAGGAACTCTTGGCCAATGCTGCCTGTGTTATTTTGTCAACTTTTACATAATACGTTTGCGTAATTCATTTGTTTCTTTGGTACACATTTGGTGACCATGTACAACGTTTAAGTCAATTTTCAGTGTTTTAATTAATTACATTTGAGTACCCTTGTGGGACATTGTTTTCTTAATTATGTCATGTTGCTTATATTTATTATTTATTTTTGTAAAGTTGTAACGACAATTGGGTTGACCAAATGAATAGATGCTGTTAATGTCTCGTGCGTCTACTGTTTTCTGTTCTATATATGTTTATTTTTAATATACCTGATGTTGAGTTGTGAATGAGTGTGATGGTTTTATTTATCATTCTACCTGAGGGTCATGAATAAACTAGTTTCGGGTTTATAATCGTCGGCTAGGTGTATGGCATAGATACAATAGCGAAACTGGCGTCCTTTTTATAAGACCTTCGAATTATTTGAGTTTGAACCACGCCCATTTTCTCGACTGGCTAGAGGCGGTGCTATACATCTTATTCTACAACAATCTTTGGGGAAGTATGAGGTAAGACCAAAGTTGGGTTATAAGTTGGTGAGTTTAATTGAATGGCGTTTCTCAAAATTTTAAGCCATCGGATAATTTGATTTAATAAATAGAAGGTTAGATATCGTGGTGGCGCCATACTTACTACTACTTGTATTTTTGGATTTTGAGATGGCTATGGCCTTTTAAAGCGTTTGGTAATTTTGATATACAAGGGGTAGCAACGTCTTGAAAAAGCATCCATAACTTACAGCTCCCGTAAGTTTTGAAAAAATATATTAATATAAGTATAGTACTGTTGCGGACATTTCCAAAATAATGAGCAAAATGTTAAATCAAAAAATTATTATGAAAGTAACATTTACACAGCAATAAATCAGTTAAGGTAAATTTAATATTATGTTTCAGGGAGATATAATGTTCTGACCGCCCACGTATCTACAAGAGAACTTCCGGTCTTCCTGCGGTCGCATTGTTCGGTTTCCGAAGCATACATACATTCACACACACACATACATACACATGGCTCATGGTCAGCTGAGGATGTACGATGTGTGTCCTGAATCTTTTACCAAGTCTAGCTGATTTATGACTGCACTTTTTACCGAAGCCGGAATACCAGCGGTCTATTTCCAGTCCAGTAAGAAATGATTTATATACGAATAAGGATACACAATAAACAAACCGAAATAATACTCTTAATTTAATAGCGGACTGCTGACTTCCATCATAAATAACCATCGTTATTTTCTTTTTTTCTTTCTTGACGGAATATTTAGCAGATCATTTCCGAGCAAAATATGAAAAAATAACATAAATAAAAAAATAACCTGATACAGACCTTCACGTTTTCTGCAAAATATAAAGCTGTTCAATATTTTTTTTTTATTTTAACTGTATACAGAAAAATTAATATTGACGATAGTGGACACTAATAAATTTTAAAATATATACTACCCATAGGGCTAGAATATTTAAAGAAAAAATAAATAATAATAGTGGAGTAAGGAAAAAAAGAAATTATAAACAAAAAATAAGAATTTTTATAAGTTTGGCTAATATAACATAAGCCAAAGTATCAACGATGGATCCCAGCACTAACATTCCAAAAAATGGTTTGTACTTTTTGAATGGGTAGTGTATTGCTATATTTAATAATAATTCTCAATATATATAAATCACATACCAGTCATTGGTATAGCGTATTTACAGACGAAGAAACGGAAGTAAATGTGTTAGCTTATATTGAAACCAATCCAAAAAAATCCATTCGAAGTTTTACCAGAGATTTAGATTTGAAAAAGAGAGACATTCTATGGCCTGACGAATCTAACTTTTCTAGTTTAGGTATGAGCAATAAGAAAAATCAGCATTATTGGAGTAGAGAAAATCCTCTGAGAGTTGACCCTCGCAATCACCAGCCTCGGATTAGTTTAAATGTGTGGTGTGGATTAATGGGCAACAGAATTGATGGTCCTGTTTTCTGTCAAGGTACCTTAACTGTAGGCCGCTATATATGGTTATTAACAGAAATTCTGGATAGTCTCTTAGATGATATACCAGTGCTTGATAAGCTTCGTATTTTTATTTTCAACAGGATGAGGCACCTACTCATAATTATGTTAACATTTTCAATTTGTTCAACGTTTAACCAAAAATGGATAATGCATAGGAACCAACTCGCCCATTCGTTGGCCTGCACCGCTCTCCTGACTTGACACCTCTAGATTTTCATCTTTGTAAAGGATGAGGTATACAAGCAGCGATATCGAAATGTTATGGAACTCGAAACTAGTATTAGACAAACGATAAATATTATTTCTGGTTAAACTATATAGAAAGCATTATCGAGAGAGTCGAAAAATGCATTGAACAGCTTGGAACATTTATTAAGTAAGGCAAAATCTTGAACAGGTAATAAAAAATGTATGTAACTTACTTGATTATTGTATTTTTTTGTACCGTTTCATTATATTTTGTTATTTTCCATGACCGACATATAATTAAATGTTAACAAATTTCTTAAACTTTAAACACTTCCAATTTGTTTATTTTTTACTTTAAGATAGTTATGTATTTGATATTTTTTGTTCAAAATATTAGGCTCCTTTAAAACACGTAGAAATATACAGGCTGTTCCATTTAAAAAAATTATAAATTTTCAAATTCCTCAGAAACACGTAATTCAATTGTTTTTTTCAAGAACTGCATACTAATAGCAATAGTGCACCGATAGCTTTGGACACGGTGTATATCCATATTTTATTTGTACTATCATCGTTTTTGTATATGCTTATTCATAATTTTGGCGCCAAACGTTGGGTGTCAAAATTGTCGTTCTATTCTTTAGAAACGAATGTATGACATATACATATAAAATTTAGAATAACTTTATAAGAATGATGGTAACATATTCATGATTGTTATACTAATATAATATAATATGTACAATATTTACTTTTTCCCAAATTAAACAATTTAAAATATTAACTAACCTTATTGTGAATGTGTTGTGTTATGTGTATTCTTCTATAATTATTATTATATGTATACGTTTTTGAAGAAATTCTTTATTTAACACCATTTTTATAATGTTTTAAGATGGATAGATAGATATTTATTCAATTTCCATTGGCTTTGAATACAAAATACAGATGTTAGTAATTAAAAATAGTAATATTAAATCGTATCCCAATATCTGAATAATAATTACATAGATATTTACAACTATAAATTATTACCACACGCTTATGGTGCGAATTAACTAGGTGTCTCCCTATATTCGCCAAAAAGTGAGGACAACAAGGTTATCACACCTTGACAAACCAATGACTCTGAAACACTTGCCTGCAGTTTTCTTTTCAGCATCCATCTTCATTTCGGTGTGACCAAGCAATAAAGTGGGATAACCTTAGAGATGCAAGCATACTTGGAAGATCATCATATGACAGACCGTCATTTATGACATCTGTTAGAAAATCTTCGTTTTAATGACAATTAACATTGCCGCTGAGAAGCTGCAAATAACTACTTAATTACACTTTGAAAAATTATCCATTCTGATTTTTTGGTTTTACATATATTTTACTTAAGCATGAAAATAATCGTATTTGCTGGTAATGCTCTACTACAGTATAAAAATTGTCGTTTAAAAAACTAAAGCTGACCATTACCTCACACACCTTTGCAATAATTGTTAGTTGTAATTTTCAGCTATTATTTCAGTTGCATTATTTTGTAGGCAAATTAACCGATGTTTGTACATATTGCTGTGATCTTGAGTTAAAACTAAGTTGTATAAAAATATTCACAACATCACAAGCGAATTTAATTAATTTAAGTTTTATTTTATTTCTTTTATAATAGTTTTAATTTAAAATTAATCAATACAGATTGTATATAAATATGTATTGTAAAATTATAGGTTTGGATTCAATAAATTTATATTAGTTTAAGTAAAACAATGTGACAATGTCATTATAATTTTTATTTCTAAAACTAATATTGGAATAATCTCTGTATAACAGATGAACTTGTTTAATTAGTCGTTCATTTGTAGAAATAATATAGTGTGTCAGTCACGCAATAGAGTCCAGTGGCTGGAATCACATGACGAGTCTGAAGAAAGCAATGTTTCTTCTTCAGAAGCCGTGCAAACCATGTATGAACCAATCTTCATTAGAAAACACATTCCGACAAATACGAACGTGTTTCCTCTATTTCCCATGAATAAGAAGACAAAGAAAATTAGAATTAAGTATCCGAACAACATGCGGAAATGGTTTAAAAATCATGAAAACAGTAATGAGGAAATTTATAACCTTATCAATAAATGGCGATGATGCATTTGAATTTTACACTGTAAATGATGTAATAACAGTTAGAAAATTGTTGTTCTTACCTAGTTGAATGTAGATGTATCAGTAATTCACATTTTCTCATACTAAATTGACACAATTACATCGATTTAAAATGTATTTGTTTGTTTACATTTTTCAAGCTGTAATGTATTTACACACCGCTAGGGGCGATGCGGGAATATATGATCCTTAAGAGTGGGAAGAATCCTTTGAATAAGCATGCCTGAATTTTCACATAACATGAACATATTCTTTATAAATTACAGCACACGAGAATTTTCTAGGATTTGTACGCAGGTGGAAACCTCAATAAAATACAAATAAACATTCGGTGTCTGAATTCATAATTTTAAATTTGAAAATTTTATGAAATAAGTTTTATTTTGAACGTGTAAAATATTTCAAGAAATAATTTAAAAGACAGAAAATATTTTCAATACTATTTATTTGAACTTAGTTTAATTTAGAATAATTCTCAAATCAAATAAATGTATTTGGTTTATAATTAGAAGGTATCCTAATATTAGTGAGGAACCGGAATATTTTATTTTAAAACATGATGACCATACGCAACGTGTTATGGTCAAATATTCTGGTAGTTGTAATATTTTTTTTTTATTATTATAAAATAAGTAGTTTATTTTAATTTGTATGAGAATACAGACACGTTTTTTTTTCGTTACGTAACATAATTTTTTTTATATCTCCTTTATTTATTTATTGTAGAATTTATTAAGGAAATAGAAATGGAAGAATTTAACGTGTGGTATGAAGAGCTCAGGTAGTCTATATATAGTTTTTTTTATATAAAGTATTTTATTGTTTTTATGTGGTGACATTGAAAATTAATAAGGTTGGTAAATTTATATTTTATTGTTTAGAGTTTACGATTGTTTTTTTTTTCTGAATTTCTGTGTTTGTGCATTGAAATTGGACATGTTGGGATTCTATGAATTGGGGATGTATTAAACAAGTTATGCAATTAATGAGTTTGTAGAATGGAGCCCTAATTGATTCTCTGATATGAATTTGTGATGAGAATAACATTCAGAAGCGAGAAAAGACATCGATCTAAGACTAATATCAGCACAAAATCAGCATTTCAAAACATATCTAAACACGTGTAATTAAGTTTCCTTTTTATTAAATTGTGAATGATTTTCATTCTTTCATGTAAGCATTAGAGATTGGACACGTTGTTACGTGAGTCAATGGTGCATTTAATAAGTTTAAAGGATAAACTCATAGGATGGGACCTTGACTGACTCATTAACGTGAATTTGCTTTGAGAATGTTGTCCAGAAGCGAGAAAACGCATTTGGATAGGATTAAAATCAAAGCAAAGTCTATTTTCTAGTGTGTGCACATTAGTAATAATAATATTGTGTTTTATAATCGTTGCTAATATAAGTCGTTACACATTATAGTTTAATTATGAGAAATTTTCCTTTGTTTTGTTGATGTTATGCTCTTGTGAGCTCATATCTGCTCGAATTATTTAACCAGTAAAGTGAATTATGTATTAACGGTTTTAGCAAGTTTTCCGTTGATGCCTTAAACAGAATCCTCTATGTTTAAGGCATCAAACGGCGGTTTTTTGGTTCTTTTCAATATTTTGATAATCCGGACAGAGTCCGGTCACAATTAATCCATATTATCGACGCTCCACTGTATTAAACTTATATCTCTGCAGTTTGTCAAAAGTGATTATTGATTTATAACAACACTTGTCACGATAACAATGATGTGAAAAATAATAAATATGAAAAATAAATATGGTAGCAAAAGCCAATGATAAATCTAAATTAGAAATGACAAAAATTTAGTGATTTGTCTAAAACGTTAACTTGATATTAGAAAGTGAAAGAAGATATTAATGTTAAGTCAGTGGAAAATAGACTAAGATCACGTCAATCAATTTCGATCGCATCTTATAATATCAACTAAGAAATTATAATCAAGCAGACATATTTGGTGTACTTCCTTTCCACCCATTTGTAATTTCTGCTTCATACGGAAACTTAATGTGTTTATTAGCACCGCAGCTGTAAGATTACAATCTATTACATCTGTACATTCAATCATAAATAAATGTTCGATTTTCGACAGATAACGTTCATGTCATATTCAACGTCCCGTCACAACTTTATCACGCCAAAATACTACAATCGAAATCAAATTGGTAGAAAATTGATAATCACCGTGTGGTGAATGAGTAACGAGTGCGAGAAAGGCAAAGATATACAATCACGCCGGAGTATAAGAGGGACACGAAATCAGTTATTAAAATGTAAATGAGAACAAGTTCCTATAACAGGAATAAAACTAGATTGCGGGGCTAGAGACGGGGTAAATAATCAGTCAACGAGTGTGAGTACTGTTAATTAATGAATTTGTAGATTGGTTATACCGTAAAATTGTTCCATGTAAACGTGTCGCCAATATAACAGCTTCAATACAAAACAGTCCGTAGATAAAACAAGTGAAATTTGTTTCTTTATAAAAAAATGTATTTCACTAGAGTGTGTGAGACTAAAAATTCATTTAATAGGCTTATACTAACAATCCTCGACAGTACCTACATGTCAAAGTTAATTCTTTTTGGGTAGGAATTAAACGTGCATTATAAAATGAACTTATGCGTATTAACCAACTATTTTTTTCTATAAAGAAAGCGCTACTGAGCATTTAGAAACTTCTATTTGAGCATTATTTTTCTTAATTTACAGAAATAAATTATTAAATATTAAGCGTAAATACATTTATTTTAGAGCATTAAAAAATTAAATGTTATTGTTTAACTTCTGGGCATTATTTGTTACAAAATAGGCACTGAAATAAATGAAAATACATACTGATAAATTATTAATAATTCATTCACTGCACAATTAACGCTTTTCTAGCTTTCGTAGGTCGACCACGTTTTCTTTTGGTGCCTAATGGCACATTTTTAACCTCAGAAGGTGCTTCAACATACTTAAAACGAAGAGCTATTCCTAAAATTTTATACCAGTTAAAATATTGTATTTTTTTATTTTTTATCTTACCTAGCAGATGTTTGCAAATTTAATTATTTAAAAAGTATGGACATGTGCACCGTCCATCTTTCCAACTGACCTCGTCCACAGGCAAGAACAATTTATAATAAGAAGATTTCTTCCTAATATATTCATTCAATTCTTTAGACTGTAATTAATCGGGCTTCAAAATCTCCTTTCTTATTTCCAGCTTTTCGGCAGCAGGAATAACAAACGTTCTTAGAGTACCATGATCTGCATCAATATATTCAACTTTTTTGTTTAGTCGTGCCCATTGATACGATGTGGTCCAAGTATGTAAATCTATCGTAACTGAATCCGAAAAATGATAAAAAGAATTTTCAGATTTTCTTGAAAATGATTCTATTATCTCCAGTACAAGGTGGCAAAATCTGGAAAGTGGAAGTCTTTCTCGCAAAGTGTACTCGTCTTTAAGAACACGGTTTGTTGACTCGAGCGCGTTGTTTGTACTAGGAGTTCCTAAACATGCTCCTTCAAACCAATTTTTATTTTTATTGTACCATTCTTCTTGGAAATACTCGATGAATCTCGCTTCATGTAACCATTTTTCTAAGAATAGTTTATAGGCAGTTTCAAATGCTACTTCTTCTTCACTAACTTGTTTGTTTAACAGTTTGATTTTTCAGTTAGACTTTGAACTTTCTTTTGCACATTACTTCTCATATGTGCCCAACACATGCGCACAGTACAATTTCCAAACACATTTTGAAACACATTGCGTATACTGACGGCAGCATCGGCCACCGAAACTTTGGGTTTCATTTCAAAATGAAACAAATCAAAAATTGCCTCTTTCAAACTCTGAAAAATAAATTGAAAATCGGCAGTTCGTTCATTGGTGCATACTGCTATTCCCGGTAAATAAATTTTTTTATTGCAGTCAGTTTTTCCTATTAAGAAAACAGGGAACCCCTACCAAATCAATTTATACGTTGCATCTGCGTGGATAATGATATTCTTTTTTACTCCATTTTCTAATAGAATTTTACTGGTCGCCATGAATCTAAAAACACCGTCCTCCTCATCGGTTGTAAAATGTTTTACGATAAAAGCTTTGCTTCGTTCATTGGGGGCAGCACTATTCTTAAGAAGCCAACTTTCCAGTTCACCAAGAGATATTGTTGGTGGACCGTAAATGGTTTTTCTTAATTTAGCCAGGAAATTTTTTATTTGGTTTATATTTGGTGGTGGATTATATTTCTGGGCTAGAAAATTCAAAATTTCTTTCGGTTTAATATTTTTGGTAAAGAAATCCTTGATTTCGTTCTTTAGTTTGTCGTTCATTTCGGTACCGGCCTTTGTTGCAATAAAATCACACGAATGACTTACTTGCGATCGAAACAGGAGAACATTTTCACAGGATGAATCCTGAAGTAATTTAATACCAGTTGCACATTGTTGTCCTCTGCGCATGACCGTCGAAGCAAAGAAGTCTTCCTAATAACTTAAATTTATTTAACTTGATGCTCATTTATTTGGAATAATATGCTTTTACTCATTTTAATGCGCAATTACTCGTTTTAAGTGGAATGTATTTATTTACTAGCTTAATGATTTATTACTGTAAAAAAAACAATTATATAGTGACCAGAGTTATTTTTATAAAAGATAACTATTTTAGTAAAGATTCATTTTGTTATCTGAGGCGTAATTTTTTTTTAAATAATGGGCGCTGATGTTTTTGTTGGTGCGCATAGATTTTTTAGTGTTAAAATACATACACTGAGGTGCATTCACTTAAAATGAATTGCAAAATTTTTTATTTACTGCAAGTTCAAGTTTTCAAAGGATCTAATATTTAAAAATGGATTAGTAACATTTAAATAATGCACAACTGTAAGCTGCATTTATTTTTAATAATGCCCGTTTAAATTGTAGTCATTCTTTTTTCTTTATCACAACATCATTGCCAATGTTTTTGGATCGATATACACTGTGTATCAGCCAAATGGAATAAATTCGATAATAAATAAATGGGGGTGTGTTCGAAGAAAACGCCCGGACACGTCGATTGCTATTTTTAGTTGTGCATTTTTTTCAACAGAAACTTTTTATACATGGTGTGTCATGTAACAGTGACCAATACCAACTTTTTTATTTTATATGCAACACCCGGTATTAATTATATTCAATTTTTGGATTCGTCGGAAAATTCGAGATATATTTCATGTACAGTTTCATATACCTATCTTCAACTCTTTCGGAAATATTAAGTGTTTTTAGATTTATTGCAAAAATTAACATTAAAGAAAGAAAATTATTTGATTACAGAAATTCGCCACGACACACTCAAAAACTAATAAGAGTAATAAGTAATTTGTTTATTCCTTGATAATGTAAAAAAACAAAAAAAGAACATTCCTTTTTACCGATATCAAATAAACAAAAACTGTAAATCCTTTTGTTCCCTTTTGTTTAAACCGCCTGGCCTTAGCAAATTGTTGTCTGCCTGAATGACAGTTTAGTTGTCAGCGTTATAGTCGTTTGAATTTCGTTAAGTGCATATCTGAAAAATGGTTCATTTAACAGACACGCACAAAATGACAATTCTACTGATGAATGGTTATGGAGATAACACACAGGCACAAATGGAAGTTGCTCGATTATTTCATGAAAAATTTCCAAATTTTCTACCTTTATCCCAAAGAACAATTACTAAAATAGAAAATCACTTTCGCGAGCTAGGACATGTAAGGTATATAAAAAATGCAGCTACCAATGCAAGTGATAATAACAAATTGGATATACTTGAATTTAAGGAAAATCCAAATACGTCTTCGACAAACAGCCAAAATATTCGATGTTAGCCATTCATCGATTATTCGAACATTAACCCTTTATCGCCCGACGGGACTTTTAAGTCCCGTAAAGTTTGAAAGTAATAAGAATCATAACGCAAGCGTTTATTTATCTTACTGCCTAACGGGACGAACCAGTACATATATTTCTAGCTTTTGTGTCTAGATGGCAGCACCAAAGTGAATGATTTTGGAGTTGTGCCAGATTATATTTTCTACTGTCATACCATAACCTGACTGTGTGACCAAGGTAAGTTGACTATTCTTTTCTACTGTTGATAGCATCGTTTGATTAATAAAATTGGAATAATTAGGTAATTCATATTGTGTATTTAGGACAAGAACATTTATGTTTCGAAAAATTACTGAATTAATAGTTTCATAGCCATTTACAAAATGTGTACCCTACAGTCCCGTCGGGAATAAAATGGCTACATATTTTCTATATTCGCCAATTTCTTTTTGTTTTGTTTTTTTAGGTATTTTTTGCTAGAGACATCGAACATATGTAAAATGGAACGGAATCATTGGACACGGACGCTTACTGATGCTGAATTATTACGCGAAGCAGAAAATATAGAAGAAATGTTCTATAATTTGCCCGATGTTCACGCAAATAGTGACGTTGGCAGTGATCAAGAAATAGATGAAATTGAGGAAGTTGAGCCAGAGGTCAATTCAGATGATAACACTGAAGACATACCTGCGACTGGTACCGCTAATGATGCACCTGAGCCAATTAGAAAATGGAAAAAGAAACATTGCAGGGAACGTGACATACCATACAGTATTAGAGATGGTGCGAACTTCGATATTTTTGCCGCATGTGATACCCCTACTGACGTCTTTATTACCCTTATAGAGCCTGCATTGGAAAATATAATTTACCAAAGTAACTTATATGCAGTGCAGAATGGCAAAGTATTAAATTTGAATAAATGTGAGTTATTGGCTTTTTTGGGAATAAATCTCTTCATGGGGTATCACATACTACCAAGTTGGAAGCACTACTGGAGTACAAGCGAGGATTTGTGTGTTCCATATGTTGCAAAAGTAATGCCCCGGAATAGGTTTGAAAAGATTTTGCAGAATTTACACGTCAATGATAATAAGACATTGCCAGTATCTAATAAAGATAAAGCTTACAAAATTCGACCTATGATAGCAACACTGAATGAACAATTTTGTAAGTGCAGTAATGGCACAAGAGAATTGAGCATTGATGAATCAATGATTTTATTCAAGGGGCGCAGTTGCCTCAAACAATATAATCCGATGAAGCCCATAAAACGAGGATATAAGGTTTGGACAATTGCAGACCAGAATGGTTATATACTGGGCTTTGATTTGTATCAAGGTAAAAATGAAGAGTTGCAGGAAGAGTTTGCAAAATTTGGGTTGGGAGAACGTGTTGTTCTTTCCCTTTCAAAAAAATTTTGGAACCAGAACAGAAGGTTATTTTTCGATAACTACTTTACATCGATACCATTATTGGAAAAACTCCTCATGGAAAACACGTTAGCATGTGGTACTATCTGCACCACACGGAAACATCTGCCACAGGACATGCAAGCTGAAAAAGCAATGAAAAGAGGCGACTATGACTACAGATTTTCTTCGACGAATGTAGCATATTTTACTTGGAAAGATAACAAAGTTGTGCACTTTGCATCTAATTATCATGCAAATGAAGAAGCTGAGGCTAGAAGAAAGGCAAAGGATGGATCATATGTTGCCATTAAATGTCCAAAAATTGTCAACGATTACAACGCAAGTATGGGAGGAGTCGATCTTGCAGATCAGCTTAGAAGTACATACTGTGTCGACAGAAAATCCAGAAAGTGGTGGCACCGTATCTTTTGGGGCCTCATAGATATAACATTTGTGAATGCCAGCATTATCTCAAATCAATTATTTGATAAGGTAACACCGCTAGAATTTCGTAGATCACTGGCAACTGGATTGATGAATCAATCAGAAATTTTTTTGCAAAGAAATTACAATAGACCGTCAAGTTCTACACCACCCTGCAGTACGTCTTCATCTTCCTGTCAGAGAAAACGACGAAAGTACAATTATAGTGTTCCCAATGACATAAGAACAAGTAAGTTGGGAAAACACTGGCCAGTTTTTACTGTCACAAGAGGGAGGTGTGAAATGTGTAGCTCTAATGCCATAGAATCTAGACCGCAATCAAAATGTTGTCCCTGTAATGTTTATTTATGTTGCAATAGCAAAAAAAACTGTTTTGTAGAATATCATGAAATAAATGTTTAAATAAATTTGTTTTGGAAATAATGGTGTTTACTTTGACTTGCTTATTCCTCACGGGACTCTCATGTCCCACCACCAAAAAAATAATAAAACGGCACTCTAATATTTTGAAAAAAAATAAGACTTCTTTTTGAGCATATGTTTCTTATTACTAACAAAAAATACGGCTTAATTCGAAATAAAACGCAGGTTGGGCAATAAAGGGTTAAAAGAGAATAAAATGGATCCCTATAAAATGATACCAACTCAGGAGGTCATGGAACACGATTTTGATAGGAGAACGTATTTTTGTGAACAAATGATGGCAATGTTAGATAACAATGTGATCCAATTAGAACATGTTTTGTTTTCTGACGAATGTACCTTTACTAACCCACAAGTTCCAGCTAATATGACATGGTTTCAGCAAGATGGAGCACCGCCTCATTACCAAATCAATGTCCGTCAGTACCTCAACCAAATATTTCCAAATCAATGGATTGGGAGGCGAGGATCAATTGAATGGCCAACGCGATCACCTGATCTGACGTTATTAGACTTTTTCTTATGGGGATATGTCAAAAGCATTGTATACAAAACTAAACTCCTCGACTTAGCTGACTTAAGAAGACGAATAATATTGCGAGTAGATCGGTCACGCCTAATATGTTGGGTAACGTTAGAAGAAATTTCTATTTAAGATTAGGATGTTGCCAAGACGTTCGCGACGAGCATCTCCTACATTGACATTAACGTTTTTTTTCGTTTTTTTTTTACATTATCAAGAAATAAACAGATTACTCATTAGTTTTTGAGTGTGTTATAGAGAGTTTATGTAATCAAATAATTTTCTTTCTTTAATGTTAATTTGTGCAATAAATCTGAAAACATTTAATATTTCCGAAAGAGTTGAAGATAGGTATAGGAAACTGTACATGAAATATATCTAGAATTTTCTAAAGAATCCAAAAATTGAATAGTATATACATGGTGTTGCATTTAAAATAAGAAAGGTGTTATTTGCCACTGTTGCATGACACACCAGGTATAAAAAGTTTCTGTTGAAAAAATTTCACAACTAAAAATACCAATCGAAGTATCCGAGCGTTTTTTCGAACACGCCTCTATTTATTTATTTTCGAATTATAATAAAATAATAAAAAATAAATAATAATAATAGAAAAAAGTCAAAAGTCGATTTTGGTATTTAACGAATTCAAGATTAAATAAGTTTAACTGAAAATGTAATATAATTTTAAGGTTTAATAGTTTCTTTGATTTCTTCTTAATTTCCACTTGCTCATAAACTTTCAATTTCGTTGGTATACTATTATTTTTTCATACAATTTATAATGTTAAATGGGGAAATCATAAGAATTAGAGATTTTTTTAAAAAAAATACCTGTAATTGATTTAAAAGATGCCTCCTGTCACTATGTTTTGACATGATTCGATTGCCCTCATAAAAATGATTTTGCAAAATATATAAGAGGAAAGCTTTGCTCCAAAAACCGGATTGTATACACCAGGATCTTCTATGAAACAAAACTTAAATATCAATGTTACATTACAACTTGGTGCGGGTGGTAATAAACATCGCAATTGCAATAATTATTATTATAGAAATATCAATAAATATTCTTACAACATATTGTTTTGAGTACTAAATTAATTTATTAATTTCATCTTGTTCCAGATACGGATGCGTTAAATAATGAAGCCATTTTACTCACGTTCATATTATATGAATTTCGTATTCGTAAGTATAATTTATCAATGGATCCCGTATTTTGAATTGTTTATTTCAGCTTAAAGAAGTATGTTCAATAGGCATTCGGACGCAGGGGCTATCAGGAGCCCAGAACAATATCGAAGGGGAGATATGTCCACTGAGTAACGTTTATAAAATGTTAAAATTCCAAGAAGTGCTGCTGCTTCTGTCAAAGAAAGGTGAAAGCAACAGAAATAGTAAGCAAATTTATGAAACATCTGTCAATAAATGATTACATAATTAATAGTAATATTTAGGGAGCGGAATCGAGCGAGTCATGACTCATCGCCCATGGGCGCGCTATTGAAATGTTGTATTTTTAAAGAGGTTTTAATTTTATTTATATAATTGAATAACAAGTGGCTGGTGATTATAAAATACAAAATACCCTACTATTTGTTCATTTTCTCTTCTGTAAGACTTGTTCTCTTTGAATTAAGTACATCCTTGTAGATAGAAAACGTCCCTTCTACATTAGCATACACAATTGCCGCAATGTTATTAAACCTGGATTTCTATTAAAAACTGCGTCTAAGTCACTTGGAATTATTAATAGCCACATCTAATGTGGTTAATCCATTTTTACTTTCTTATACGTAGTATAAGGAAGTAATGTGAAATTTTCGACTTCGAGATTTTTGCAGATGTCCACGTTTTGAAGTCCCCTGATAATGAAAAATATGTTTTTAAAAAATGTCTGTGTGTCTCTATGTGACCACGACAACCGCTGTAGATATCAATTCCAAAATTTTGTATTTACGTGTCTAATCTCCCTCTTGAGATCTGAGTAGTTCTTGAGTAAAATCGGTAGACCGGAAGTAGCAGTTTACTTCAGTGAAAAAATTAAATTTTGCCAATATTTCGTCAACTACTAAATTTAAACAAATTTATAAAGAATTCATATGTACTTGAAATTAAAATTGATAACAATTTTATTTAAAAAGTTTTTCGAAGCTACTACCGGAAGTAGGTCTTTTACTTCTATCGAAAATCAGTTTTTTGCGAATATTTCGCATGTCATGCTTTTTAGACAGGTACGTTACGGGTATAAAAGTATTTAAAACGTAATTTTCAATATCTTTTGCATAAAAACAATTTCAAAATTCAGACCGGAATTACCACTTTTACTCTTATCGAATAGCGATTTTTTGCGAATATGTCGTAAATTATGCATTCTATATGTATTTATCAAGAATACAAAAGTATTTAGTGCTAGATTTGCAATATTTTTGAATATATGAAATTTCAAAATTCGTACCGGAAGTAACACTTTTACTCTTAGGGAGTAGTCCTTTTTTCGAATATCTTGCTAAGTATGCATTCTATAGCGATTTATTAAGAGAACAGAAGTACTTACAATAGGATTTTGAATAATTTTTGTGTAAAAAAAATATAGTATAGTTTGAAACGCTCATACGTATAAGAAAGTCGTGTGGTGGCCACACCTCATTTTTTAATTTGAGATTCGATTTTCAAAATATGTCATTAGTTTAGGTAAATTTCCAAAGTGTTCCTGAAGGAATAACAACTGATTTTTTAAATTTGGGATTTATGTTAGTTCCTTGCACTCAGAAATACTTCGAGCATCGTCATTTAAACATGTAACGAAATTTTGTAAACTATCGAAATTCTCTGCATGAAAACTATTTCTGCGTATGCTTTAGCAAAGCTAAGTGACGATATTTATTTTACAGACTTTGCATTAAATTTCGGAATCACTGACAATTAATTTTTATCTCAGAAAAAGTAACATAAACAACGTTCTAGATCTAAATAAATGATAACTAAAAATGTACGCGTATGTTATTGAAACATACATATTATATTGCGAAATATAAGGTAAATATAATAAATTTTAAAAACTCGTCACCCTTGTACCTACGCCAATGAAGAAAGGATTTTATTCATAAAATTCCATATTTTATGGCAGTTTTTTCTCTGATTCTCTGGAGTTAACAGATGTTACAGTTCGCCCTATGAATTAGTGCTATTCAGATATAGTGTAAACAACACGCAGTTGTTTACAATATTTCTTTTCACGGTTGTGGCTCCGTGGTAGTTTAGCTCGCTCGATTCCGCTCCCTAGTAATATTGCATTATGTTTATATTCGGCTGTCATGTTACAAATTTTATCAAATATAGAAATAATAATAAATTCATTTTCAATTACAATTACAAAGAATGTCAAATTGTTGCAAGTATTCAGGCATTACATCGCAGGTCATCCATGCTTTTTTACTGATTCGCCACATTACTGGCAAACTGTCCAAAATGGGTTTACGAAAGGACTTCTGGCATATTTTCTTATAACAAGCAATATCTGCGAATCCCCCGCCATATTAATAATACAAGGCATACATACTAATCTCTCTTTGCCATTTTTTTTCACCCGCGTACTTCTCACCTTTAAATGCAAATGTTTTACTAGGTAAAATACGAAAAAAATATTCCCGTTTCATCAGCATTATAAATGTCACGTAATAATTATTGAATTTTGGAAGTAAAACGTTCAACGTGTCCGGTATTAACACTAGCACTTACTCCGAAAATTGTCTAAATGTTGTGCCTTCTTTTAAATCGCTCTAACCTTCGATAGGATGCATTAAAATTTTGGTAACGCAACTGCTCTGCTACGTCTTCTACCGTTGATCTTATTAGAAGTCCTGACAATGAAATATTTTTATTTCTTGCTTTAATAAACCATTCATAACTGAATTTGTCAATGTTAAATCCTTACATTTTGAATAAGTTTATTTTTGTGTTACGTTATCATTGGAATTGTTTCTACTTCTGTAGATGTTCATTTTACTTACAATGTTCGCCTTCTGTTTTTTTCGAGTTTGAAATTTATCGACATAAGGCATAATATTCAAACAACTATTCAAATACGCAGAAAGGTTGTTGGGAGAATATCAATGTGGATTCCTTCCAAACCGATTAAGGGCAAATCAAATTTTGGTTAACATTTAGAAAATCAATATACATCTTATATATAGACTTCAGACAAGCCCCCGATAACGTCAATAGAAACAAAATGCTTAATGACTTCTTAATATTTGGAATCCCAAAAGAAACTAATGCAGTTTATCCAAGTTAACATGATTGCATCGAAGACATCAGTAAGAACTGAAAACCACTACACATCCACTTTCCACATTGTCACTGGTGTCAGACAAAGAAATGCCTTATGATACATACTGTATAATGTTAGTAGGTACTTGGGGCTACGAATACAAGGTACATAGTGATAAAAAGTACTCTAAAATTCGGCTATGCGGACGACATCACAAGAGTAAGTCGAAGCAAAACGGCATTGAAAAATACACTAGAGAACATCGAACATGAAGCAGAGAAAAGGGATCTAGTGATTACCGAAAGCAAAACTAAATATATGTTACCTTTCAGCTTATAGGAAATTACTCAAGATAAGGTTATTCGAATTACCTGAGCTCTTATAGCTGTAGTACTCTAATACGGGGAGACGTGGCGTCCTTCCTTCAGGATGGCACTACACTTATTCACTGGGTGTTCCAGGATAGGGCTTATATTAGTGTCGAAGGTTAATGAAAGAGTTGTATAAAACCACATGAATTTATTACCACAACTCGGTCACTAAAAACAATAGCCACGCAGGACTATAAAGAAATGGCTTAAGGCAACACTAAATATTAAGAGATATATACATAGATTGAAACTATATACACTGTCTACTGAGACACCTTGACCAAAGGGCTAATGATCCCACACACAGGGGGATAAGACAAAGGGGGTGGTCGCTAGATACTGGCAGTTTAAAATAGAGAGGGATATTTGAGACACTCAGTTGGGGTTCTAGGGGATAAGGCTCCCTTCGGGGTACCTAGTCAATTAACGCCTAGAATGGGTAAGGCTGCCTTCGGGTACCAAACCAACTAACTACTTCTGAGTGACGTGACGGGGCTATCTTGAGATTGCCAACCGTGCAAGCTTAGGAATCAGTTCAGTACTTACGGTTGTAACAATGGGTACGACGTGAGGTCACTTTAGCCACACGTCACAAGTCACTGGGGTGGTGTATCGGCACAGGACCTACACTTGGATAACGATCCGTGGTCTGGATCTTTGTTGAAGCACTAAGTGGCACTCACAACTTCAACAACCTCTCGTATTTGGTTGGGTCACTTTGTTCAACAACCTCTCTTTTGGTTGGGTCACTTTGTTCAACAACCTCTCTTTCGGTTGGGTCACTTTGTTCACAGCCTCACTAACAGGTCACGAATGCTCCTTGGATGTAGGTTGAAGCACGCAACTGCTGTTGATTCGGACTCTTGGTCCTCCTCGTAAGTGTTCGGCTTATCCCTTTAAGGTCCTTCCTTGTCTTCGGGTATCTTCGGGTCACCTCGGAAACGTTCGGGTTTGCTTCGTCTCGTTTGTAGAAGCCTTCCTACGTCTTCGGGTATCTTCGGGTCACCTCGGAAACGTTCGGGTTTGCTTCGTCTCGTTCGTAGAAGCCTTCCTACGCCTTCGGGTATCTTCGGGTCACCTCGGAAACGTTCGGGTTTGCTTCGTCTCGTTCGTAGAAGCCTTCCTACGCCTTCGGGTATCTTCGGGTCACCTCGGAAACGCTCGGGTTTGCTTCGGCTGCGTTCGGCTTGCTCGTAGAAGTCGTCCTACGTCTTTAGTTCTCCTCGGGTATGTTCGGCTTTGCCTCGGAAACGCTCGGGATTGCTTCGAGTCGCTTCGGCTTGCTCGCAGAAGTCGTCCTACGTCTTTAGTTCTCCTCGGGTATGTTCGGCTTTGCCTCGGAAACGCTCGGGTTTGCTTCGAGTCGCTTCGGCTTGCTCGTAGAAGTCGTCCTACGTCGTCCGTTATCCTCGGGTAGGTTCGGCTTTGCCTCGGAAACGCTCGGGTTTGCTTCGAGTCGCTCGTGGAAGCCTTTCTGCGCCTTCGGGTATCTTCTGAAACGATTGAGCACGTTTCAGAGATCTTCGGGAAAACTTTTCCCGGCTTCGGCTTTTCGTCGGATGCGTTTGAGCTCGCTCGTAATGTTCGGCTCGCTCGTAGAAACTTCCTGTGCCTTCGGGTATCTTCTGAAACGATTGAGTACGTTTCAGAGATCTACGGGAAACTTTTTCCCGGCTTCGGCTTTCGTCGGATGCGTTGCTTTTGTCGCTCTAAGTCTTTAGAGTCGACTCGATTCAGCAGCTAGAGCTGACTGACTGACTTAATATAAAATTTCTTAGCTTTTATAACATTTTTAACGACGTAAACAAATGACGCGCTTGCAGGTGGCCTTTCGGAAGACGCATTCTATTCGTCAGAATAACGACTCTTTTGATTGGCAGGGGCCCTTGCTTCTTGTGGAAAATATTTTTCACTTTGATACTGTTAGAAATATATGGGAATTTTATGGGAAACGTGCATCGTCTGTTATGTTTGTTTATAACAATTTCATTCACGGATCGAAATGATTTTTAAGTCCGCACAATCTTAGCAAATATTAATAACAACAATATATAATGTTTATTAGCTCAAATCGATCGCAAGCACGTCGTTTAAATCGTATTCAGGAGACGGCAAAGGTAACATATATGGAAATACCAAGAACATCAACAAACAAATAACCCTTAAATCACATGAACTACAGCTTTAAACACGTAGTAGTATTCCCCTACCTGAGCAAACAGGTCAACCTGTACAACGGTAATAGTAGCAAAATACAGGCAAGGATTCTCAAAGAAAATCGATACTTTTACGTACACCGGAAGATACCAAAATCTAAGATACTAAATAGATGTTTAAAGTTGAAAATATATAAAATCATCATAAGACTTGTAATAAATGGCTGCGAAATTTGGAAACAAACAAAATGAAGTAAAGCAGGCCTTAAAATATTTGAGGGTAAAATACTGAGGAAAATATTTGGGCCAGTACAGAACGGATATGGAACATGGAGTACAGAATGAATCACAACTCAACAAGTTGATTGAAAACGCTGATATCATAAGATTCATAAAAAGCCGTCGCTTGGAATACGAATTGAAATTGGAATACGCCTTATGATGTCTATGATTGACCAAAGTATGACCAAGAATGTACTAGAATAGAAACGTGTTGGAAAAAGAATTAGAGATATACCGTGAAGAAGATGGATGGATGATACCGAACAGGATCTGCGAGGTATGGGAAGGTTGGAGGAGAATAGTTGGACAGAGGACAGAATGGAGTGATATTGCTGAAAAAGCTAAAACCCACAATTCTTTGTAATGCCGTCAGAGGAAGATCAAATTTAACCAATAGCTGGTCAGTAACTAAGTTTAGACACATTTCTAAAGAATATAAACGTACTCAAAAGTAAATTTGATAAAAAAGTGTAGGAATTCCTATCGAAACTAAATCTTTTCTGCTTACCGCAAAATAGGTTTTGCGAACACCTCACATATCATGTTTTGTAGGTATTTTGTATTAAGAGTATAAAAAAAGTATTTATAGCTTGATTTGGAATAATTTTTGTGTAAAACAAATTCAAAATTCGGATCTGAAGCAGGATTTTTACATGTAATAGCATTTTTTTGCAAATATCTCGCAAATTATGCATTCTATATAGATATCCTAGTATAAAAATATTTAGACCTGCATTTGAAATAATTTTTGGATAAAAAAAGTCGGGCCGGAATAAACACTTTTACTTAAAGATATATTTTATTTAGAAGATAAAAGTATTTAAAACTTAATTTCGAACACCTCTTGAATGGAAACTTCGGAAACAATACACATATAAAAATGTTGTGTTGTGCCCACACCTAATTTTTTGTTTAATTAATATAACGTTTACGTTCTTATTATACATTTAAGTACCTCAGTCGTTCATACATATTATCCCACCACTGCATATAAGTAGATTTCAGCAAATTTTGCAGTTTCTTCCTAACACATCTACATATTGATTCTTTATACCTCTTGTTTAAATAAAATTCTTTTCTCACAAACGTAGGCCTACATAAATGCGATAAGATGCAAATCTGAAAAAACACAATTTGCCTAATACAATTAAAAGTCTCTCCAATCAAGAGAATAAACTCGGGTTGATTTTGCGTTTTTGTAATCAGCAGAGAGAAGAACTTTCTCGTCTGTCAAAACAAACTTAATGAACTTGCCATTCCATTATCTTATATACAGATCTGGTCTTTGTGAATTTACGAATCTGTTTTATTCTTCCAGCATCTTCGTCTTTCCCCCAAATACGTCGTCTTTTATAGTCCCGGTCTCCTATACCTCATCCGCGAACCAAATTACTTTACCCTTATATTCCGGCATAAAAATTATTTACTCTCGGCTTTCATTTCTTCAGAAATATTGTTGATTATTATTTAATTAAAATTTGTCAGATATTTGAGCTTTTCTCTAATCACGGTTTAGAATTTTTTTCTAACGTCTAAGTTGCTTGCTGTTTTTCTTATAAGGGCCGTACTTCTTTGCGGTTCATTAGAACTTTTTGTGTGGGTAGGGAATTATTTCATGATTGATTAAAATATGAATTATTCAACGCTCTCCCTGTTAGTTAATTACACCTTTAATTAAATTTGATTTATTTTTTCCTCCAAGTAAAAAAATTAATTAAAACTCCTTTCCGAGGTACATATATTTTTACTTTAAATTGATAAACCAAAGTATTCTTTAGGCGATTTTAAAAGTTTGTTCCAAGGGCTTTAGTTAAGTAATACATCATGTAATTATTAGACAAATACATAATTTTTATTGTATTAAATGATACTAAACAAATGTATTTTTTTTAGTATCATTTATATATATCTATGTATCATCTTGTTGTCAAAATAAAATATATACATAAATAAATTATATATATACAAGCATGGACATGCATAATTAAAATAAATAAAATGTTCCTCAAGCGTCTAAAATTCTTTTTGTAAAAGAGTACTTAATTCTTTTTGCAAATTATTGTATTTCAGGATTCTTCATCATTTAGTACATAACACAATATGTCTGCTGTAGTACTCGTGGACATCGCCATTCACTATATAATTCCCACTTAGCTTGTGTACATATTAGAGGCATTTTATATATAAAGTTATTCTAAAGCGAACAGGTTTTGATATATCGTTATATCGAATTATGAACTTTATTTTTTCAAAATACATAAACCTCTTCTACTGCGCTGGCATACAAGAACTCTGTCCGTGAAATTCGCTCTGATTGCCCAACAAGTTTTCACTTGGATTTTGCCGACAATCCGTGGGCGTTGGTTTCTTCTTTCAGATCACGGATGTTTCAGAGTTTATTGACGACATACACCAATGATTTAAGAGTATCCGAAAAAAAAAAGTCACAAGGAGTTAAGTCACATAACCTTGGTGGCCACTGATGGTCAGCCCTGCGCAAAATGATTAATCCGGGAACCGCTCATGGAGCAACTGAATTGTTTAGTGAGAAACGTGGCAGGTGGTACCATCCTGCTTAAACCACAATTTTTCATTTCATTGAAATAAGGCCATAAAAACTCTTTTATCATCGTACGGTATCAGTTTCCATTAACTGTCATAGCTTGTCATAACTCATCTTTAAACAAATAAGGACCGATGATGCCACCCGCCCAAAATCCTCAGCAAACTGTCACTTGTGGATGCATTTTTCTTTCTTGAATCAAGCATGGATTTTCAGACCCCCAGATATGGCAGTTCTGTTTATTTATAAAACCATTTAAGTGGAAGGTCGTCTCGTCACTGAAGATAATTTTACTCGCAAAGCCGTCGTCCTCCTGTCGTCTTCTCAGAAACCAGTCAACAAACAGTCGCCTTTTCTCGGAATCGTCCACTTTCAGCTCCTACGTGAACTGAATTTTGTAAGAGTGGTATTGGAAATCATACTGGAAAATTTTCCGTACTGAAAAACATCCTATGCCCAATTCTTGGAAACAACGAAGAACAGATTTCATTGGAGTAACCACACTGTCACGATCAACAGCAATGTTTTGCTGATGATGACGTCCAGGACTTTTAATATTCACTGTTGATTCCGTTACAATGAACTTGTTTATAAGTCTGCGACTGTATCCGTTCTGATAAAACATTTTCAAACAATACAATGTAACAGTAATTCTTGGAGAGTAAGCCCTCTCATACTATTAAATCACACAAGTATACATATACGAAAAAAATTTCTTCGTATATGAATAAATGTATGAATGCACATCTACCCTAAGCCGGTATTGCGAACAAACAACGTGCAGATAGCTGTTTCGACCTTACATTGGTCTCATCAGTACACGAACGTGTTTGATCACAATCCCTCAAAAGCTTAGAAAACCTGATATTGTCAACTTACGTACCAAACGCCATGAGAGGTTCTCACCGACATCTGTTACCCAAGTGCGACATCGCAAGGTAATGTTGCCCTCCGTAGTACAACGGAGGGCATTACCTTGCGATGTCACACTTGGGTAACAGATGTCGCCAACCGACAAACAAAAGTCTACCAAACGATTCAAACCCGGCGCGCTTTTTGAATGACCCTATATATAGTGATGGCAAGTAAATAAGCCCGAGAAGAGGATGTTATAGAAGACATACCAATTGATTAACAGTAATGGTAAGTAAGTACTATAGCTTCTTGTGTAGTAGCTACGGTTGCTATTCTTCTGATGCAGTAAATTCAGATTTTTTTTGCTAGGCGATCAACTTGTTTTCCCCACATTAACCCTACATTCACATCCCAAAAAATTCACCACTCTTCCTTCACCCGCTCTTGTCCTCAGATTTAGGTGTCCTATTCTGTCATCCTTCAGCTTATGTTTATTAGCAGTAATTTGTTTTTTGCAGAGCCCTATCAGCTTGAATAGTGAGCTCACTTTTGCACTCATCTTTGACCAGAGTAATATACATATACAATCACCAACAACAGGCAAATTATCAATTCCTGTAATATGCCTTTTGTGATTTGATTAACTGTAGCAGAACTCCTCTGAATCCATCTTGCTTAAAAGTCTAGAGGATTCATTCTAACATTTTTGCGTTTTGTGAATATATTTCACTACTTCTTTCATAGTCCCAATTTTATTTTTTTTTTAAATAGGAGTTATTGGAGCGAACTTCCAATAACGTTAAATAATACAGATCGGCAATGATATAGACATACATTTTCACTAAAAGAAAGTGATGCCATGCTTGCCACCAGTAGGATTTTGGTAAGAAAATGCTGTAGAAGATTGCAGAAAAAAAAGTTAGACATACTAGAAACATCCTGTTTCGGGCGAAGAAAGTTTCAGAATAAGGGTGGATCAGTAATAATATTTTGATACATTCTGTAAATATATGAGTTTAAAGAGAATTTGGTATGTCTTCAATAACGTTCGAACTCTCTAGAACTCAAACTTATAATAACCACTCATATCGACAATCCGGGATACCATTTATTCTGCTATAAAAATAATAATAAATCAACCTAGAAAGAATGGTAATTATCTCTCAGAAAATTATGCTTAAAATTATTATTGGCACGAAAGATAATTTAGTTAAAGAGCATGTCATTAAATGCAGTGGTGTCTAGAGCAAAATAGTGAATACTCTCAGCAATAAGTGGTAAAAAATAGGACACGGACAAAATATCGATATTTTGTTCAATTTATCGACAATATTTTATTCGTATTTCGATATTGATCGGTATATACAAATCTAAATAAAAATATTGAAAGGCAGATGATACTAAACTTTATAGATCTAGAAGATCAATACGTATATTTATATTCTTAAATATTAGTATACTCTTATTTCGATATTTATCGATGCCTCGATATTTTGATATATAGTATATATAGATTTCCATAACTGGAACTTCCTTCAGTCGAATTTTCTGTTACTCGAAATTTAATTGTGCCTTTCCAATGTTATTTACACATATTTTGACTTCTTGAACTCGAATTTCCATAATTGATCGTCTTGATTGTGTAAAGACGGTGGCCATAGCATGGAATATCGGTATTCCTAAAAAGATAATTAAGCACTGTTTCATTCTACTCGCTCAACTAAAATAACTGCTGGTGATGACTAGCAAATTGCAGATAAATAACACTGAAAAAATGTATAAAATAGTTTGCACAAGAAAAAGTGTACACCAAAATTTAATTACTTATTACTTTCAAAAAATACAAACTTAGATAATGTACATATAGGTATTATATTATCTCACTCTCTATGACTCTAAATAGAACATGTACAATAATTTTTAATAAATAATACCATGTCATTTCTCTAACCCGAAGTTCCTATAATTCAAACTTATTTCAATGGAGGAATCGAGTTATGGCGTATATCAATACTCAGATATTTCAAAAGTTTTATATTTCGGTTTTCGATTAATCGATCGATATATCAATGTAATGAATTTAGCGATACATTTTCAATATTAATTCGATCACTCAAGACATACATACACGAATTAATTCGTATATGGATGAATGAAATAATGCACATCTACACCAAGCTAGTATTACAAACGGCAACATACAGACATGTGTTTCGATCTTACATAGGTCTCGTCAGTGCACGATCATGTTGTTCACAATGCCGTACAAACTTAGACCACCCGCATATATTGTCGACTTGCGTACCAAATACCTGTAAAAAATTCTCAGCGGCATCTGCGACACAAGCGCAACAGTCAACACCTATGTAAGATCGAAACACGTCTCTGTACGTTGTCGTTCGCAATACCATCTTGGTGCAGATGTGCATTCATTCATCCATATACGATTTAATTCGTGTATTTATGTCTTCAGTGGTTTAATAGTTTAGAGCTTCCTCTCCAATAAATTAAGATTTGGTATTAAAAATCCAATATCGCCCACCCTTAGTGGGGAGTCATGCAGAGCCCCAATTATATTCGTAAGATTATACAAAATTAAATTCAGTGTTCTTTTGTTTGAGTTAAAAGCATCTGTATTCTCTAGCAAATGTTAACAACAAAAACATAAAATAAAAAATAAAAACAAATACTAAATTGACGTAAACTCGAAGATTCCATAAAAGATAGAAAGTTCAATTTTAAATCATAAGGTCGATATTCACACAAAGATAGTCCATTTAACACCTGCGAGGATCACATGCATATTCGAAATAAAAACTTCTAGCAAATAAAGAAAGTATTCCGATGATTTTAAGTCTGAATCAGAAGAAATCTGAAGAAAGATTAATTATAATTATAGAGATCTTTGACAGTAATTATCGAATATGATGGTGAAAGAAATACTGGATTAGTTACCAAATCACATGCCAAGTCTCGCTAAAAAGAAGAATGTCGTAGGACGAAGAATAGCTAGTACTTAATAAAGCATTAGCTTTACCACGAAGAAAGCGGATATTTTAACAATATATATTGTATAAAGAATATCTGCTGGGTTTGTTTAGTTTAGAAACGACTCAATTCGAGGAACATCATAAATGTATTTGATTGAAAAACTATTTTTACTGTTGTCTCTGCACTCTGAGTGCTCATCTTGATATCATACTTCTGTATAAAATTATTGCTCAAAACTAGCATAGCTTCTTCTGTAAGCGCAACTACTCTATCTCTAAGGATTCCAAATTTCTTGTTTTTAGTCATATAATATGTGTACCTTCAACCAAGAGAGATGAATCTAAAAGCATTTTCAATTTTATCAATTTCATATCTTTTTCGGACTAAAACGCCGGTACCTGTAAACTCATCCGTTAAAAAATTCCATTTGTCAAAATTCCTGCACAAAAAGGACAAGTCGAGTGTAGGTTGCAGGAATCCGCAGGAGAGAAAAAGGCAGGTCATAAAAAGTAACAGCGATCGCATGTGACACACTTAGACTTCCGATTTACCGGAACGGTCGGCCGGAAGTATGTGCGATAACCGGCCGGCATTCTTTCAGCAACTTCCGGCGCCCAGGCCACTTTACATTTCCTTCCGTGGCAGTCGGAACAGTCCAAATGAGTAATGGCAAACCCCATATTGGCCCTGATTGCTAAAACGGATATTCCGTGCCGCTCGTTCTCAGTCCCCCGTTACAAATATATGTATATATACACATACACACACAGCGGTTCTGCATATCGTTTCAGTCTTTACATCTACCGCAACAACATCCAACTGTCTGATACTTTAATTACTAATTTGTAATAAACTAACGCACGTGTAGTAATTCAGATGACATTAACTCATGTTTCGACATTATACAATTAGCAAATTTCATACATTACAACAAAGAATAATCTGAAGCAGCTTTCTTCACAATAAGTAGAAACTAAAAAGTATTTATTTCTAGTTTGCTTGGTGTAAATACTTATATAGTTAAAGCACAGAGTAAATGGGGAAAACTTTTATCAGGGATTGGAATGGGTGATTTGAAGTCAGATATTTCGTTCAGTATTCGAACGCTCTACAAATTGAGATACACTTTCACAAAAAAAAATTGCTACCCTTTGCTATAAAAATTTCCCAAATTAAATTTATCAGTGTCAAATAGAAAACATTAATACATTTGCTCTATTTTTTAAAAAAAAACGCGATTTGATTGTTATCGCCCGAGTCCCAGTTCTTTGAAAATTAAGTCCTCGGATTGGCGTAATGTATACCAATTTTTCCAAAGCCATCGATTGACTAAATCATAATTTGAAAATTTAACAATTTGTCTCATATAACAATTTTTTTCTAACTATATTAGTGCAACATCATGGGTACCTCAGGTATCCATTCTTGCACCTTTGCTTTTCAATTTTTAATTAATGTTATCATAGAATCATTAGGCATAGAATATTTGTTTTATGCAGATCATACAAAAAAATCTTAACCTTCATTAACAAAATATCAAGTCAGTTTCAAT
The DNA here is from genome assembly GCA_963170755.1 of Amphimallon solstitiale. Taxonomy (NCBI): domain Eukaryota; kingdom Metazoa; phylum Arthropoda; class Insecta; order Coleoptera; family Scarabaeidae; genus Amphimallon; species Amphimallon solstitiale. The sequence goes on from OY720679.1 coordinate 115,867,615, forward strand.
AGAATAGGTGATTAAAGTGTGTCCAGATTAAGCCCTTAACATAAACAAATAATCCGGCATGTCATATACAACAGAGACCAATTCCCTCATGCTTAATTATGCTATCGTTATGGTTCAGTGGATAAGGGGTCCGGATAAGGCACTGGACATTCAAACGTGCCTGGATGTCAGTACTTACTAATAAAATCTGGTGTATTGAATATCAGTACTTCTCCCACTCTCCTTCTGTTAAGGTTAGAGTTTAACCTACAATAGATGGTTCCAGGAATTCCAGACTAACGCGAAAGCTTAGAAATTTATGAGGAGACTGCAGCACAGTAAAAGAGCAGAATGCGCTAAAGTAAATAGTTTTCGAATCAAAAAGTGAGAGTTACAGATTTATCTTTAATTGCCTATAATTCAAGATTGCCATGACAAAATACAGTATGGTGTACACACTAGGTGCACTATACTTACACATAAAACTTTTTCCAATATATACCGGGTGTTCGCAAAGATATGACAAAATATAAAAAATTTAAATACATGTATTTTATTTATTTTAAACAGAACACCCATTACTCTTTCACAGAAGCACATTAAGCCCATTGATCGCAACTTTTTTTTACAAAGAATCGCAAGTTTCGTATAATTTTGATGAATATAGTAGTTTATTACCCTGTTTCTATAATACATTTTAAATATATCATTTTCACATAATTTTATATGTATTTAAAACTTGTTAATTGAAGGGGCAAGTGGAAGAAAGTGTTATGTTACAAATACATATTTATGAGATAAATAGGATTTAGTAAAATTAATTGGCATTTTTTAATTAAAAATAATTTTAAAATTTGATTTATTCAGTTAGTAAGAGTCGAGTGTGTATTGTTTGCAAGGATTTACAGGTTTGATCTTTCACTTCATTTTCATACAGAAATTTTGATTTAAATGTACATAACCCCTTCTTCCATTGACTGACATAATAAAAATTATATAGAATAAAAATGAAAGAAAGCATCAAATACTTTAATCTTAGTACAAAATAATCATTTATTCTCCAAAAATAAAAAATAGTAACATATTTAAACAAAAGTATGATATCACTTGGTACGCCGTCGTTTTTGCGTAGGGTTTTCTACTTCTACACCAATAATACTTTCATAAAATCCCCTATGTTCCTCTAGGATAAAAGGTAACTGTTCCCGAAGATTCTCAATTTTTTTCTGTGATACGTTTCCTGTTTTGTGATGAAGTCTCGCAAATTCAACATCGGTAGGGGGTGAATAATTTTCTGATGGAGTGTTTTTGAATAATGAAACTTTCATCGTATGATTCCTTATACAAGTAACTACCGAACTCTTCAATACGGATCCACTTTATGCCATCCCTGAATGGAACTTTTTCGTTCAATAAGTTTTTCTTTTTGTTTACCAGGCCCAATGTATTTGGTAAACGCTCCACATCACGAAAGTGGTTTTCCATATTGTTAACAGTCGACTGTTTTGTGCATTCGTCTGTACTCATCAGGGGTAAATACAGTGCTATGGGTTCTCAGAACTTTTTCTATGCGGCCAAAATCCCTATCTGAGTCTAGATAAGTATGCCCTACTTCTGGGAATTTATGATCAATCACTTTAAAAATACCTTTCAATACCAGCAGCTGGTAGAAACAAATCATGTGGAAGTTTTTGTTTTGGCCAGCGCATGAGTCAGACCACACTATAAGTTTTGTTTTATTTTTTACTCTTTTAGAAGTTTGCACAAAATTCCATAAGCAGCTTACAACTTCTGCACTACCTCTGCCGGCTACATCTTCAGTCCAAGTTTGCATTACTAATTGGTGCCCTTCAGTAGTGATAACGTGAATGCCCAAGTTGTAAAACCAAAGTTGTCTTAGGTAGAACGCCCTTGACGTAGTTAGTTTCGGCAAAGGCATGGTCTGTTGCAGGTCGTCCGTTATGTAGCACTCATTTTCGTTTTCCAAGGCGTTTTCGCGGTCTCTCGACATCAACTCAAAGCCTAATTTTACATTTTCTTGGTGTTCCGCATTCGACTTTCCAGAATCGCATTTGCTGCAGGTGTCACTTTTAGAGTGACTAAAGGATAAATTAAACTTACTAGAGAAAATTTTTGAATATGTAGCCTTTTTGATTAAGAAATTGTCTGCTTTCTTCATTTCTTTACACTCTTCAATATACAATCTATACATGCAGGACATATTCAGATTTGGAGCAAGATACCTTTTATGTGGATTACTGTTTCGTGAGTAATGAGATTGTTCTGTAGGAAATCTATTAATGTGAGATATTATAGCTTGCTCTACAGCGTCGCTTATCTTGTGTGGTCTATTCGTATGACGTCCGCGTGCATCTTTGGTTGGAGCGGATTGTCCAGTTTTCAGTTTATCCTTTATGAGGTCTACTTTTTTGCGGCTAATTTGATATAAAGCACAAAACGCGGATTTACACACATACACTTGTTGATTGTCCAAAACCACTGAGTATTTGTAAGAATGAGATTTAGGTTTAGTAGTGTTTATACGTGGGCGTGCAACATCCATAGGAGTAATACTTCTAAATAATAAGGCATTTTTGGAATTTATGTCAAGATTGTAAAAATCATCAAGTATTAATTTTCGTTTAGCTTCGTTGAACTTTGTACTGCATTGCAATTTGCACTTTTCAGTGCATAACAATACTGAGCAAATGCTTTTAGGTGGTACAGCAATCCCTTTATATGAAGTGTAAGCTTGTCCCTTTTCTCTACGAATAGCTTCAGCACGTCTTTTCCACAACTCTGTGTTTCTAGTTCGCGTTCTTGTGGTTTTCTGTTTAATAGGGAATGTTTTAATCCTTTTAGTACCTCTAACAGTTAAATTCTTATCATTGTTATTCAACTTTCCTTCAACGTCAACAATAGAAGCAATATTTTGCTCAGTTTCTTCTTCTGGTTCTGACTGACTTGACTGATAATCCATATTTTGTTCCAGTTCTCCTTCTGGTGCTAACTGATTAGGTTTATGGTAGATATTATACTCATCATCACTTTCTGATTCTGATTGACTTGGTTGATAGTCACTGCCACTCGACTGGTAGACATAGTCGCTATCGTAAGTCCCAAGACAAACTGGAAATTAAAGTGGTAGTTGATTATATACCCAATATTGAGTTTAATATATAATAATACCTCCGCTTGGTCCTGCCTCACACTGTATCTCACTTTGTAGTACCTTTTGCACCATCCGTTGTCCTCGAGAAAACATTTTTTCATTTAAATTCATTTCATACAAACTTACTGCCACAAACACTGTCATTAGAGTATTTTAAGGTTATGTTGTGGGACTATGTACCGCTTGTAGCGCACGGGATATTAAAAAGATACATTCTGGAGCGGTTGAAGGGGTTATGGGCACATAGTTCTTTCTTCCACAGCGTGATTATTAGTGCAACATGGCTCCTTCTACCACTCGGTAGCTGCTTTGATTTAAAAGATAGAGCCAAATGCTAAGGGGGCAAGTTACATATGCACATAACTCCTTCATCCACATCAAAACTCGACTTTTTCAGAAAATGTTACTTAACACCTTCTTCCACTTGCCCCTTCAATTATTTTATACTGAATATTATTTTAAAAGTTAATTAAGTATTTTCTTGACCATAACAGATAAATGTAAATCAAAATTAACAAAAAATAAAACATAAAAAATAACATAGTTAATATGAATAAGCAAAAAATATTTTAAATAAATAAAATAAATAAATTTTTCATAAGAACAATGAATATAGGAGAAACAACAACAACAGTAGCAATAGCAATTTTTAACAGAAATCAATAATAAGTCAATTGTTTTCAAACTTTTACAAAAATTTCTTTCAACAATTTTGCTTCAATATTTATCAACGGCGACTACATAGATTTTTATTGCGTCATCAATAAGATTTTAAAATATTTTCCAAAATATCGAAGTAGCTGTCAAAAGGCTTAATATAATGCTGTAAAACAAAATTTCGTTTTCCATTTAATTTTTTTTTCATTTTGCCATACCTTCGCGGACGCCCAGTATATATTAGAACAAGATCTGAGTATAAGTAACATTTGGTACTCCCTGTGAGTGCGCCATACCAGATTATTTTGTGTTCTGTAACAGCATCCTTAAATTATAGACAAATGTAACTTTCTGACATAATCACAAAAAGCTCGGAACTGGTAACTTTTGCGATTAATTAATCTTAATGAAAACTATTCCTGTTTTAACGAGAAATCTAAATTTGAACTTATATAAATATTCAGTTTTAGATAACGTATCTTCTTTGTGCCTCTAATTGATGGATCACTCTATTTATATATTTTTGAATTGTGAAGCAATAGCAGCAAACTTTCTTTATCAGATCTTTGAATCACCCTGTATTTAAATTTAATAAGAATTAAATCAAAAATGTTTCAGTTTTAATAACTTCAGGAGCACTTTAAATTAACAAAACAAATTCTAAGGTTCAAATTGAATATATAATATATTTATTATTATATCAAATTAATTAACCCTAATAAGATATGTATATTTGATATTTAAGATATCCGGAAAAAAAATTAGTCTTAAAAGAAATATATAAAATGAACCTATAAATGCTTGCTTCCATTAATTCTCACATACTACTGAAATTTATGTATTATCACAATTCCGACTGGTTGAATTTATTAGACAGTTTCATTTTTTTACTAATAAAACAAACAAAAAGGTCGACTGGGATCCTTGTTAATATGTACAAACAAATAAAGCAATGGTTGTCGAATTGTGGTCAGTAATTTATACAAGGGGATGTCTTCAGTGGATAAAGAATTGCCATGAGGGGATAGCTCCTTTGTCAACACAGTATTAAGATAAATGACCAACCTCTGGCATCAGGGGATGTCATCAACTGTGACACAAGTATAACACATTTGTTCAAATCAGCGTGGTTTTTCCGAATATGGAGACTTGTTAACAAGAACAACTAAACAGGAGTACGATCATTAGTTAATACATATATACATCTATTCCCCGTTCGTTAATAACATGTCACTCAGAAAACACTGCAAAGTAAAGACACGTTTAACTTCATTAACAAAAAAGATCTCTTTATTTAAGGGTAGTTATACGTATATTTATTCGAAATAATATCAGCTTAATAATAAAAACTGTTTGAGTGGTATTTGAAATTATATGATAGTAGTCAAGTATACAAATATACAGGGGAGTCTGAAAAGTTCTAAGCCTGACACGTACATGACCTTAGAAACTGTGAAATTTGAATTGTACTGGAAAGTTTCATGCTGTATATTAACAGAATTTTATTACCACCTGTTTTAATTCATTCGCTTCGTAGCGGCTGTTTAATATAGTAATTGATTATTTTAAAATGGAAAAAATTGAATATCATGTAATCATTATTTTGGATGTTTTAACACCTATCATTGTTTTGCTGCTCTTCTTAAATCTAGTTGTACAAGTTTCGAGAGCGATGCTACAACACAACAAATCATGATATGTCCTTAGATGAGCCCATATGCATCTAAAAAAAACAAATTGGAAATATTGGAAGAATTATATATGATACTATAATGCATGTGTAAAAAAACCATAGTAAAGATTGTTTTGTCACTTTGAGAGTAAAAAAGTTTACTTTAACTTTTAAATAGGCAAAAAAGTTGTTTATCTTTGGTTGACCCGACAACAATTTGTGTTTTCCTGTTATGTCCTAAAATCAACAAACTCATTGTCAAAACAAAATGTCAAAGTCGACCCAACAGTAAGCTTTGCTTATTGCGTTTGGTTGATCCGACATCAATTTGTTTACTTTATCATCATAGTGTGCGTTGTGAAGTGTTGAAATAATAAAATTACTATGTAATAAATGTTTCATTAATTGTTTACCCATTTAGTAAATTATCTTACCGAATTACATTCGAGCTTTCTCTTTATTTCTGGATAAATTTTCCATTTTCAAACTCAAATTTAGTTGATAAATGGTAACTGGACTCAACAAATTTCCTCCTCGATAAAATGACGAGTACGAGTCGTTTTATCAAGGAGGCAATTGATTTCGTACAGTTACCCAGCAACAAAAAGTTTCGTTAGAAACTAAAAATTTTACGGAAAAAAGAAAGCTGTCGTGTAAGAGAAGAAAATTTGTGCAAAATGCGTGCCACGTTTGCTGAAAATTGACCAAAAACGTATTCAAATGCGTATCTCTCCAGAGCCTATAGCTTGCTTTAAGCAAAATAAAATGCGCTTTAAGAGTCGTTTCACTTGACGAAACGTGGAACTATACTCCAGAGCGAAAATAACAGGCGAAACAATGGATTGAAAACCAAAAGCAGTTCCATCAATAGGGAAGATTATGGCAACGAGTTTTTGGGATTACAAAAGCGGTTTGTTGATCAATTATATTCCGAAAGATAAAACAACAAACAGTGAATATTATTATGAACTTTTTGATCAATTAGTAGATCCAAAATTCGTGGGGAAAAATTTGCTTTAAAGAAGAAGAAAACCATTTTTATCAAGACAATGCACGTGTTTACACAAGTGTTTTACCGATGGCAAAATTTATTATTATTATTACTATAAGCTATAATATACTTAGATACGGTAAGAGTATTGCTAAGGTCGATAGCATTAAATTCCTGGTCCTATGATTGACTATGCTTGTATGCTCGTAAGTGGAGGGAACATTTCAGTAATTTACGCAAAAAACTGTAACCTATGTGTTTTTTTCTCAGAAGGCTCAGGGTTGAGGTAAGTTTTGGTGTGCTATTGTCGTTCTATCATGCCCACTTTCACTCGGTGTTATCTTGTGCAACTATGGCGTGGGTATTTGATCGACTTTTTAAACTACAAAAACGTGCAATACGGGCAATGAATGGAATTAGCTATAGAAACAGTTGAAGAAATTAGTTTGCATCTATGGAGATATTATTGGTGCCATGCATTTATATAATGCAAGTATTGTTTTATGCAAAGGATAATATCGATAGCATGAGAAGATTGGGTAGCTACCATACGGACAACACACGTAATGGATCGGTGCATGAGGTTCCCAAACACATAATCGATCTACGAGAATAGTCCTCAATATTTGGCAATAAAAGCATTCAATAAGTGGCAAGAGTATTTTAATGAATTTTTCAATGATAGGAGTGATTAGCATATTTTGTTATGTGTTTTTTGTTGTCATCTATTTACTGATTTGTATTTTGTACTTTTCTTTTTCTTTTGCTGTATGTTATATTTTATATTGTAATTGAGACTGTGCTGTACTATATATGTAATCTATTGGACGAATAAATTATATTATATTATATAAATTTATCTTACGAACAGTATCGACACTTTATTTAAATTCTGTAACTTCCAGTTATTTAATAGTAAACGAAATAACAAATAAGAATGATTATCTTTAACCTGTTTTATACAATGGTCATTGCAAGGTTATAAATAGTTATACAATGATTTGACAAATTGAATCGAAATTTTTTTTATCCTCATTGAAAATCTTTCTCGCTTAATTCACCGTTTCCAATTTTGCGCTCTAAAACTTGTCATACTGTAATAACATATAAGGTTGACGGGATCTTCCATAGCTAAAGAAAAAAAAATGCAAATTAATAAATGGTGCTATCATAGCTATTTTAATTATTCACCCTCTGTCTCGACTTTGGTGTTTATCATCTCCCCTATTTTGTACGGGTGAAATGGTAAACTCCGTAAGAATAACATTATCATGTTTGAAGCATAATTTTCCTTTAAATCAAAATACAAGTATACACTATAACATATACATGATACTATGTCTCCAATGTGTAAATTCGGTCATGCATTTTTTAGACGAATATGGAGATTTTGTAATACATAACACAATATTTCTGTATTCAATTAATATTAGGTCAAGGGGAAATAACAAAATAAATTTTTGATCAAATTAATGATTATTAAGTGGATCACCTAAAAAAGATGCTGATGATACCGAATTGCTAAATTATTATGAAACAAATGTATTAAAGAAATCAAGACGACTGCGACGGGTCACGATGGTTTACATATTGAAATTGTAAGGTCTACTACCCTGCTCTATTGCTCTACTTAACACGTTCTTTTCAACTACTAATATAATTCATGTGTTTCTAACATCTTGAAAGAGAGCTGTTGTTGTTCAGGTGACTAACATAAGACAAGCTCCTGAATACAAATATTTCCGACCAATAAGTATTATACCAAGGTGCTGAACAGCTAAGTGGCTTTTTCATTACGGCTAGCATTTTGCTTATAATTCAGTCTGGGTTCCAAAAATTGCATAGTTACTACTGCACTGTTAAAAATAACAGATGACATCATCTCCGCTGGAGACAGGAATATGGTTACCATCTTAACACTTTTAGATATCAGTAAAACGTTTGATACAGTTAAGACTCTCTTAGCTTTACTTAATTACTCCGGATTACTTAATTACTCCAAGGTTTACTCTTACATTTATGGAAAGTTATCTTTCCAGACTCACACAATGTGTACATCTTAATGTTAATTCTTCGTTTTCGGTGAGCATCAAACACGAGATACCATAGGGTTTTATACGGGATCACTTCTGTTTACATTATATACATCAGGTATGCATCTCAGTATAAATAAATGTAGTATACATTGTAAACAAATGACACCCATTGTACCATTAAGACCTAGATAACACTGCTAGATTGGCTCGTCAAGACTCATCATTGAAAATACTGCTAAGTCTGTTACTCTGATTTTCGGTTGTAAAAATCAAATCGATAACTTGAAAATGGATATTAGGCTACAGATATTCAACGATAATACATCAGTTAAAGAGGAAGCAAAAAATTAGAATTATTTTTGGACAACACATCTAGATAAATAAAAAATTTTCATAGAGAGATCTTATGCCATTTACAAAAAATTTTGGCCTATTACTATGTATCTAATCCTGAACTATCCCCCTGTAATTTTCAATTCTAAATTAATAACTATGTATGTAGCCTTGTATCGACAAACTGAAATAAACATATTATTATAATTAACATTATTATTACTATAAAGTCAAAACTGCTTTTGTTCTATGTAAATGAAATTCGCCATTGTTATTTGAAAAACCCTATCGCATTGCTACTTACTGTTAGGCCGTATACATAGACGATTTCTGGCATTTTAATTTTTTGAGATAGTTGGATTTTATCTACGAACAAAATACCAATCAAGCGGAATATTTTTTATCATTAGTGAACACACAAGTTTCAGTCAGTCTCTTCCATCCATCAGAGCAAACATTCCTTGACAAAGTAATAAATAAATAAATATTGTTAGTTGTACACAGACCGCACAAACACGCCTAACATGGCCTCACTACAACAAAAATAGCAGGGAATGCCAGTTTTATGTGCAAGTCATGTCAAATTTTTATTGACAAAAATTTCTATTAGCTACGTTTGGTGTATACAGACACAATCACACCTAACTACAACCAAAATAGCAGGAAATACGGTTTTATGTGCAGCTCGTTGATTTTCTTCTGAATAAGAATGTCTGTGAGCTATTTCTGTTGTTAGTTGTATTTAGACCGCATCATCACGTCTAACGTCACCTAACGACTACCGAAATAGCATGGAAAAACGATTGCACGTGTAGTTTATAGACATTTTTGTAAATAAAAATGTTTTGATAGTGTGGTGGAGAATCGAACTTGAGACTATAGGTTGACAAGCCAATGTCGAACAAGTAGACAAAAATTGCAATAAAGACCGCTACCTTAAAACTTGATAAAGTTCATCTATTTCGAAATACATAAATTTCACAAATAGCAAAATTGCAATAAATCCTCTTGACTGCTACCCTAGTGCTGGATAAAGTTCATCTATTTCGAATACATAAATTTCATAAATCGCCTGTGAATATGATTTGACAGTATTTTAATTTGGACCGTGCTCATACACGAACGGAAAAAAAGATTAGTTGCACAAGCAAGATGCTCTAATTTGGTAATGGGATTGTTACTAGAAAATCTCTCACTGAATGTATTGTGACATGGGTCATGGTTGTAATGTGTGTATTCCTTACACGGTGTATTCCGAGTGAGCAAGAAATTGTAGTAAATTTTCATATAATTTACATACACGAGAGGATGATTAAAATAGATGAGCAATTGGTTGTTTCACTTCAACTCAAGGCAGCTTTTTGACAATTGATGAATTGGTATAAATGTGCATTTAGATTTTTTTCTATATTATGGGAACTATGTAAAAGAGCATAACTTTGAGTTACTTCGACAACCTGAAAACTTTCAAACCCTTCGAAACCATATGAATGTCAAGATTCTAGGTATGATAAGAATCTATTATGAGATCACTATTTTTTTATCTTGTTTTAAAAATAAGGGCGAACTACCATTCAGTGTTGAAGATGTACAATGGGATACAAATATAATAATAAGTTAGGCGAGTTAACAATCAGCAGTAACTTAAATTAGAAATTCCATACAGAAATGGTGGTTTCAAAAGTTAATATACATTAAGTAAATTAAAAACACGTAGTTGTAGGGATACCTTAAGAATGCTCATTTTCATTATGTGATGGCATGTCATTTATTATTTTGGAACACGTTGACAATTATAAATGTAAAAATGTAGAACAGATTTTCTTTCTTTTATTTAATATGAAGAAGTATTATAATGAAAAAAATTTCGACTTAGAAATTTTTGCAGATTTTAAATCTACTGATATTGAAAAATTGATTTTTGAAAAGTCTCCCTCTCTATCTCACCTCTTTCCCCCCCTCTCTCTTCTCCCTCCTTCTCTCTCTCTCCCAAAAATAGCAACTTTATTCTGATCGAAAAGCAGTTTCTAGGGAATACCAAAATACACAAAAGTAAATTAAAATTTTCTTTTAAAAAAAAGTTTTTCGAAATTCCTACCGAAAGTACCTCTTTTACTCTTATCGATAAACAATTTTATGCTAATATCTTCCAAATCATGATTTCTAGACAGATATATTAGTATAAAAGTATTTAAAGCTAGATTTGAAATAAGTTTTGTATAAAAAAAATTCAAATTTGAATCGGAAGTACTCTTTTACTCACAGGTTTAATATATTACGATAATATAAGTATTTAATCTTAATTTTGAAAAACGTTTGCATAAACAAAAAATTCAGAATGCAATTACATATAAGGAAGTCGTGTGGTGCTACACACATATCATTTTCTGCTTATAACAACGTCAAAATAAATATTGGAAAACGTTAGTATACTCGATTTAAAATCTTAATTAAATTGTATATTGTAATAAGTGCAGTATGAAGCGCTTAATAAAATTATTAATTAATTACTAGTAAAATTATCTTAGGCTACATATCTTTGACAGACAGGCTGGTGAAGCAATGTAATTTGGCTTGCTTCACCAGCCTATCTAAAGTTGACTTCTTCTAAAAGTGTTACTTCCCTATACAAATGGGGTAAAGCTTAAACAGAAGCCGTACCTTATGCACATAATGATATCTCATCGTCGATAACATTCCAAGTAATTGTTAGAAGCTTACTATTATAACGCCTTCTAATTCGTTTATGTATTTTATTTTATATATTCTGTGCCACTGGCAAATGAATAAAAATATTCATCTAAAACAATATTATTTAGAACAATACAATTAAAATATAGGAATACTTATAATTTTTATAGCAATTGTGTCGCTTTAGAAAGCTCGATGAACTAATAAACATTTTCATTTGGTGAAACTCTGGTAGCGTGAAACACAAGTAGTATTTCATACAGCTCTTGAACAATGTGATAAGAACATTTAGAACATTGAGAAAAACAATTCTGCCATTACAACAGCCTGATTATTGCCTGCGTAATTTTAAATGTGCACGATAAAATGATGATAATAAAAGAAAATTACAAAATTACAAAATGCATTTGCATTTCTATAAAATATTACACATACACTGTCTGAAAGGAAACATTACTTTGCGGAACAATATATTTTTCCTTTTTGAACATTGTTAAATACCTACCTACCCTATTTTTATTTTAATAACATCTTACTGACGATTATTACTTGCACTTCCACCATCATGCTTTACTGTAGATCGATCAATTTTCCTTTTGTAGTGCAGTATTTGATCCTGGTTACACCATTTATTCAAAAGAGATTAAATTTACTCTCTTTGGACCAGATAAGCAAATGATATGGGATGCAAACAATGTCTTATAAAAGGAAAATGAAAGACTATAAAATATGCTAGTCGCGGTGTTTGTTTTATAATAGAGACACTGAATTACATTTTATAGAGGCTTATTACATGCCAAGAATTATCTAAAGATTTTTCGAGATAATTTAAATTGAAATACAAAATAACTATGAACTTCAACAAGATAATTGCGAAGCACTGAACTCGGATCGTTAAACAGATAGCTGTACTTTTCCCCATAAGCTCATATCCCCAAATCTGGCCTCTATAAAAAAATTCATATTTGACATCGAGAAATATGAAATAACTATAATAAAGTAAGTTTTCCATGTATGAAGGAAAGTTGCTCGCAAACTTAAAGAAAAATTGGTATTATTAATGCCCTGGACATTGTAGGTTATCTGAGATGCTGGTCGTATGCATGTAATTAATTTATATACGTTTGTACGGAAATTTTCTGCAAAAGTGAAGAATTTATAATTTTTTATTTCTTCTATGTCATTTTAAAAAAATAATTAAATGGATCTTCGAATATACACGTACAAATATGTTTATTAAAAAAGTTTCTAAATATAAATTGTTCAATAACTCTTTTCTAATCTATATCTATTTTTCCTCTACCATTAGATTTTTCCTTTCAAAATTTATAAATTTATGCGAAAGTGTCTATTCCATACACATTCTACTTTTCGATCTCCTATTGATCCAGAACAACATATCTACCCTCCTGAAAATCATTAATTAAATTTCTTTCGTACCGAATTATAGGTGCCTGTCGCTTTTCTATATCTATTCCAAATTCTTCGTTTTGCGTTCTTTAGGTATTCATAGTTATTTTGAAGTAATTACAAATGCTAACTGTTTTCTTCCTCTATTTTAATTTATAATTTTTGATTGCCATTACCTGAGACTATCATCACTTGTTTTTACCTTATTCATGGATTAGTTATATTTTCTTGGTATGGTTACCCATAGTTTGATTTTTTTTCTAATACATGAATACTTCTTGCTATAAGTTCGATACCGACCATCAAGGATTCAAGCGACTATTTTCACAGAATGAAAACTTTTATTGCTTAGAGTAAAATTGTTGATCTTGGTCCATTCGTTCATGACGTAGACAAACATTAATGAGCTCAAAACACCACCTTGCCTAACTACTACAGCATTCTAGAACATAGCTGATATTATATTATATGTTCTAATCTTGTTATTCGGGTTTTTGTAAAAACTTTAGATTGTTTTAATTATTCACCATAAACACATTTTACTTGCAAACTTAAATCTCAAAACTACTTATTCCCCCTTTGCTATTGATCTCTCAATTATTTCTTGCAATATAAAGAACCATGGGCGAGTTGAATCCACTCTGTTCTTCATCTAGCTGACTCTTTTCAGCCTATTCCGTAAAATACTATTAGCGCAATACATAGTAACAACATTCCCATCTAATTTTTATATTTTTCGTATTCCACTATTTTTTATAGAAACTATAATAGCTGTACCCCATTCCATAAAAATGTTCCTAATTCTCGATGCAAAATTAAATATTCTCAAAAATTATCTATTCCTGTATATCTTAAGTCATTCAACAGATCTGCTCTTATTCCATCCTTTCCTGGAACTTTACCAACTTTTAATTTGCTTAGTACCTTATCTAATTCCACAACACATTCTTTTCTGAGTCTTCAGTCCTTCATTTATTGCTATCTATGTTACTGTTTCTTCATTTGAACGTGGATTTGTTGTTTGGATATAATTTGAAATTGTTGAACAATTCACAGTAATATTACTACATATATCTTTCTGATTCGTTTTGAATACTTGTACAAATACTAACACTCATTTATTTTGACTAGTACTGCAATTTTGTGTACTAAAGCGTATTTCATTCTTCTTGTCAAGTTCTTATGTCAAGCCTCTTTTAATAACAATTTCCACGGATGTTTTATGCAAAAACAATTTATATTTGCACTTACTCATTCCATATGCAACAAAATTATGGCATTACCGTTATTGTATTGTCTTCTTGTTTTCTATTAGCTACAGAACCACTTTGGCTAAATTCTTATGGTATGTCCTTATCGTTTTAATTGTAACGTGAAAGTCGAGATATTTTTTTTAATGTAAAGATAGTTGTTTGGTACGGAATTTCTCCGAATCAACAACATTTCAATAAATAAATTCGCTGTTGCTACATGATTGTACATTTTATTAAAGTTATTATTTCCCGATACACACTTAGGAAACTAGTAAGCGTGCTTTCTAAATTTAAATCCCTCATCATTTCATCATGCACTGACAGTCTATATGCTTGTGCAAATACTGCTTTGGAATCCAGTCATAGTTTTTAAAAAATATGTTCCATAATGATTCTTATATACGTTCAGATATCCTCTCACTTTCTCTGTATTTTAAGGAATACAAATGCCTCAGGACTGGATCTTTAAAAATAAAATAATTCGCTTTCTTAGTTTCGATTTTATCCATATAATAATAAAAATAAATCTTTTTAGTGCAACAGCAGAACAGAAGTGGAAAGTAAGTAAATTAATAATGATAAACGTAAACTAACTAATAATAATGATTTCATTTTTCATTTTATTAAATTAAAATTATAAATGGGCTTCCTAACTGATAACAAGTATACAGTACGTCAGAGTTTTTAATGTTTGCTATTGCTGGATAATCATTTAAGTAATGATATCTTAAACACAGTCTCTATATCAAAATGGAACATTTATCAAGCATATTTTTAGTAAAGTATATAATAAAAATGATTTAGTTGTCTTACTATTTATTTTAAAAGACGAATTTACTGTTCATTTACTGCTGTAAATATAGTAAGTAACAATATTTTTGAAATACACAACTTTACCACAAAACATTTACATTTAATACTTGTGCTTCTTCTTCCTCCTCTTTATTTTCTCTCTATACGTATTTTTTGTGTTTCTAGAGAAGAAGCAAGCTATCTAATTTAACGACATACATTATTTATAACAAAAATCAGCATTTGCGTCATGAAAACTGTAGTTTTTCATTGGTCATTTAATAGTTGACCAATCCTTTCTCCGACCGGAGTTAAAACTATTGGCCGTCCCGGAGTCGGGCTCGGGGCTCCGGGCGGAGCTTCCACTCTCAACTTTCTTATCTCGACGCCTTATTGCTCCCATTCCATCCACTCAGAATATTTCCGGTCCTTAAGATCGACTCTCATATTGATGGATTTTCAGAATCCGAATTGAAATTTTACTCGTTTCATTCTTACCTACCGAGTATAGAGGGTATTTTCATGTAATTTATATACTGATCAGGTTATTTAATTTTAGTGAATGTGCAAACACATTATATGAGAAAGATATATCTGTATATATAGGTATAGATATATAATATCGGAACACTAACAAACTTGCCGAATAAAATATGAGAAACTTGTATAATAAATTATACACAGTCTTGGAATAATAACATAAACATCACTTGGTGTTGGACTTATAAACACCAAACTTGGTAAGATACAAAACTAAAATAAACATTATGAAACTTCTATGCAAACAAGATATTTTATTAAAATCTTTATTAGCACCAAAAAATATTAAATATTTGCTTAAACACTTAATATTTAAAATACAGATATTTTGTATGCTTTTTAAGTTGCAAATATAAATTTTGTACATAATTATTTGACGCCAGTTAAGTGCATTTAGACAAATGCTATTCAGTTACGTAAAAACTACAAAATTATATAAAAATTACAATTTAGGTAACCATATATTGAATTCTGGTCAGGTTGTACCTACCATAGGCTTTTGCAATCCTGCTATGAAATCGAGTAAACAGATTTAATTTGTTATTACACCCTGTCTTTGAATATGAAAAAATGATTCAAATATCCCTCCAAAACCCAGAACACATAGTTTAAAAATGTAATAAAACATTTGAAATTATATATGTGAACAGGAGTAATTTATGAACAATTTTATATTTTGTTATTTATTGTAATAAGTGTATGGAATTTATTTTAATAAAATGATTGTACATTAGTGATTATGTGGACGAATATGTAAAATCTACGCAAAATTAGAAAAAAATGTGATGTTTCTGGTAAACTCAAGTATATAAAATTGTTTGACATTTTCTTTGAATAGGAAGTAATATGATTATAGGAAGGACAAGCGAACATTATTTAAAATAAAAAACACGGTTAGTATTATCTAAGATTTTATTTTAAATATGCTCAAAATAATTCTCTTCAGCAGTGATACACTTGACCATTCTCTGTTTCCACTGTTTAAACCTCCAGACCAATCTTCTTTCGGAATACCTTCAAAATAAGGGTAAGCTGGGGTATCAATCTCTTCTTCCAACAAAAACCTTCTACACCGAAAATTGCGCTAAGTCCAAAAAATAGCCAAAAATCACACATTGCTAAATTAGGTGAGTACGGCGGATGTTCTATTACCTTTATTTTTTTTCAGCCAAAAATTGAAAAGATAAAACTGCCGAATAGAACATTGCATTGTCATGGTGGAGCATAATTCTCTTGCCTGGAATCCTATTGAACACTTCAAGCAAACATTTTTCAGTGTACCACTTAGCTGTAATTATCTTTTGTCCATTTATCTTAATTATATTTACTAAACCCGTATTTCTGAAGAATTCCGCATGCATATCCTTTTTCATAGTTCGTTGCTTCATTGTAGGAATTTCCTCAACTTCGTGAATCCATACACTACTCTCTTTGCGGGTAGGAAAGTCGAAAAAGAAAATATAAGTTTCGTTACCGGTCACTATTTTGGAAAAGATTTGGTCCCGTTATTATTCAAGAAATTTAAAATTTCATGGTAAATTTAAAAATGACTTACCACTTGTTTTTAAATGCAGGTGATCGTGTATGTTTGTTTTAATAGCAGAGGATCCAACCTTGTTGATGCTCTATTACCGCATAAGTGGCTTTACAGTTCGCTTCAGTTAATTTTTAAACAGCATCAATATTGTTGTCGGTAACAGCCGTAGGAGGACGCCCTACTCCTTTTTGATGCTAAACAGAATTCCTTTCGCGTACAAATTCCTTATACCGTCGTTAAATTGTAGCCATGGAAGGTTCTTGTTCACTAAAAGCTGAATCTAAACTCTCTTTGCATTCATAAGCGCTTAAACCTCTATTAAAATCAAAGTAAATTATGATTCGAAAGTGCTCTCTAGTTATTTGCATTTTCTCTTACTTTTGAAAAATAAGTAGCTGACTTATAACGAAATAAACGAACTAAACGACAAATGACTGATAAAGAGTTGCTCTAAATAAACAATCTATGATTGTTTTTTTATGGTCTACTAGATTCTATTATTCTCAATAAATTCAGCTTATCTCTCGTACATCGTAAATTATTGATATTTATATCATAGGTTATTATTAAATTTGTAATAATGTAAACTATTTTCAAAATTCATTAAAACATCAAAATATCTGTTAAATACAATGACAAATATTAAAAGTTTATATGTATATAAAATGAGATGCATAACTTAATCTGTTTCAATTGAAAACAGTCACTTTTAATATTTCACTTTTCAACACAAATAGCAAATGGTTCCAGGATATCATTCATTAATCCATCCCACACTTTTTTCTAAGTAGGTAAAAATGATAGAATGCATTGTCCCTACTACACCATCATCTGGCAGCTTAGGCAATACTTGTTCAAACCATTTTTCAAAAATATTACCATTCATTTTATCGTAGTAGTCAGTTGATTTTCTATATCTGAAAAGATCGTTTTTACAATAGAAACTGCACACGATCTGCTCTATAGTATTTTCAGGTTATCAAATTCTCCCAGTTTCGTATGTCTGCCCACTCGTTCTTAAATTTTCGAAAATGCTGTGGACACTACTTCTACATTACCTCTAACACAACGAAGTGCTTTATGCTGCGCAACATGCTTATAGGAGAAACTGATCAATATATAGTATAGGTAAAATCGACATATTTAAGTATCTTTAGAACACCCTGGATAACCAGGAATATACTGACTTGATATGTTGCGATCTAACGCGTGCTTTCGATACTGTCGACGACACCATCTTATTGGAGAAATTGAAGCATTATGGAGTTCGTGGGGTTGGACATTTCTCAGAATAGAAAGCAATTGTAGAGTTCTACGGGGAAAAATGAGTTTATTGAAGAAGACGTGCATCAGGGGTCTATCCTTGGGCCGCTACTGTTCAAAATATATACGAATGATCTAGAATTGAATATTTCCCATACCGTATCTGCTTACATGCTTCGTCAAAATTGGATAGAGATCACAAATCACAAATAGTAACCAGAAAACTGAAGAACGGTTGTCAAACAACAATCTACAAATGAATAACAAAAAACGCAACTATTATTTACACAACTAGAGTTTTATACCAACATTTATTATTTTACTTTTACAATTTTTGAATTTTGATCTATTAACATTTATTTTCCTGTTATTTATTTATTCTTATTTTATACAAGTTTGATATAATGTAAGCTCTTATTTTCACACATAGATAAACATTACATCTCCAAGTTATATATATATATATATATGTATATATATATATATATATATATATATATATAAACAAAAGCGGAAATAGTGCGGGTAAATAATTTAGTCGTAGTCACCTGATGGTCTTCCGTTTATGCTTACATCTCCAAGGTTTTCCCACCTTATTCCTTGGCTACACCGTACTGATGACGACCAATTAGTCAGAAACACGTGTCTACGGTTGCTCTACAGCGGGATTACCCACTATTTTCTACGACTAAATTATTTACCCGCACTATTTCCGCTTTTGTTTAATTTTCCAGGGTCGGTTGGCACGCGGGTTGACAATGTCTTCCTCGTGGCGATGTTGGTTGTTGTCCTCAAAACTGAGGATCTTCCAGCTGAAGCTGCAAATGGAGGTCTGTCACCTGATGGTCTTCCGTTTATGCTTACATCTCCAAGGTTTTCCCACCTTATTCCTTGGCTACACCGTACTGATGACGACCAATTAGTCAGAAACACGTGTCTACGGTTGCTCTACAGCGGGATTACCCACTACTTTCTACGACTATATATATATATATATATATATATAATGTTACATCTATCTTAAATTTCAATCTAACAATTAAACAGTATAATAATAATTATCTACAATGTATTTCTTAATTTCCCTTTTAAATACTGAAAAATGCACTATATTTCTTGCATTAGTTCCCAATTTCATATTTATACTTCGATGCCCATTGGACTTTATTCATGAAGCAAAGTTTGTGTAAAGGACAGTCATCTAACTACTATGCCTTTGTTATGTTCCCGTTAACAGCAAATATATTTGAATTAGTTATTAAATATTTTAATAAAAGCCGGTATATTATTTTTGAAGTCTATCTATATATACTCTGCAAATATGTATTACTATTAACATAAACATAAATGCATTTTTGTAAAGATTTCTCATTGTAGCTTTTGAAAATTTAAAACCTTATACTTTACACACACTGATAAAGTTATCCTGTGAAACTTCAGTTCATAAAAGTTCACAACATCCAGTAAACTTTAAAGAAAAACAGCAAACTTTCGCTAGGCAGTCATCCCTTGTCTTGGCTTTAAACCAATGTTTGATATTCAAATAAATGCATATTGCTTTAGATGCGGAGCTTTGTCTCAAACAAACATCTCGAAACAATTTTTATTATAAACTGCCCTTTTTTGTATCCAGAAATTTATGTTTTAATGTATGATAAAATCATGTGCAGAAGAGACTCAAAACCACACAAAAAATTCAAAAGGGATCTAGCATAAAATATAAAATTAATGAATTGAGTGATTTAGTATAATAAATTTATATATAGAAACCATAACAATGATTCAAGTTTCTTGTATTATTAAGGTATTACAACATTTCTGAAATTACCCTTATCAAGCTTCCTAATCAAAGTAAATTATTTTTTGATTGTTCATGATCCGGTACAGATTGTATGTCTACTATCCAATCTCTTCTCAAAGTGAGAAATGAAAGTATATTACTATAAATGTAAATTTACCCTTATAATATTTATTTATTTATAAAGATTATATTAATGAGATACAAAACAAAACAATCCAAATTTATAGAACCAAAACTAGAGAATATAAAAGCTGAAATTACTGAACTGTCCGAACTCAAATAAACCTATGTAGGCACACAGAGTATTTCAATGTTTTGTAGTAACTAATATATAATTTATATATTCCATTAAATGGTGATAGATAATTAGTCAATACATGACGGTGCGGCAGATCTGGTGTTGTAAAAATGTATGTGCATTCTAAATAAAGATAAAAATTTACTGTTACCAAAAATTAAGGACCTTATCTAATCTGCACATAATTGCCACCTCTCATCAGTGCCTAAATACTGGCAAGGAAGACTCTTTCCTAATTGGTTCGTACAAATCCAAAGCAGAGCTATAATTATATTTTCTCAAATAGAGAGATTTTAAAAACTTGTTTTAAACTTTTGAACTTGAATTTATCATCTACTACCTTAACGGTGCCCGTACTGGGAAAACAAATTCTAGCTTTCCTAAAACAAAACAATGCAAATAAAATTACCACAATTTCGTCTTATAAATTCCAAATTATGATACGCTCTCATTAGCAATACTCTAAATGTGACGATTAAATCGGAAGCCGAAGCAAACTATACACCACGATCTCTAACTGATTTCCGATTCCAAGTCACAGCCAGTAGTTTATAATATGTAGTATATACATGGTTTATTCTTTCTACTAATTGTCATGACTGCATATTTATTTACATTTAGATGCAATTTGTTTTTAGGACACCGATAAAAACATTATGCAGATTATATTGTAACACTTTCAATGGCGCCATATAGTTTACCGTCTTCCGCCTACAACAAGTCTTTTGTGGTAGGTAATTTATAAATAAAAGAAATAGTAGTGGTCCTAATCATCATAGGGGAGCATCAGGTATTTTATAGAGAGGGGCGATCAACCATTGACCAGATCTTCACCACACGGCAAATACTGGAGAAAGCATGGGAATATAATGTACCAAATCTATGAGTTATTCATTGACTTCAAGGAGGCCTACGATAGTATAGACAGGAATAGACTATATGATATAATGGAAGCTTTTGGCATACCAAGCAAATTGGTAAGATTAACCAGAACATCAATGACAGACTCGAAGGCCGAGATGAGAATACAAGACCAAATGACGGAAAAGTTTTCAGCCACCAAAGGTGTGAGGCAGGGAGATGGACTTGTACCGATCCTGTTCAACATTGTGCTGGAGAATGCAATAAAAAATGCCAATGAGAACCTTAACAGCACAATAATTCGCAAGTCACATCAGATAATCTTCTATGCAGATGATATTAATCTAGTGGCCAGAACAGAACGACAAATCAATGAAGTGTTTAACAAACTAAAAACACAAGCCAGTAAGATCGGGCTGAAGGTCAATGAAACAAAGACCAAACTACTAACAGTTAAACCAAGAAGAAGGATTGGCCAGAATTACAAAATAGGAAATAATAACTTCGAAATGGAGCAGCGATTTAAATATCTGGCATCCCAAATTAACAGTGAAAACGACATCAAACAGGAAATACAACAACGCATACTATCTGGAAACAGAATCTACCTCTCACTCGTACATATATTCAAGTCCAAATCAGCCACAAAGAAAACAAAAATTACAATCTACAAAGCCATGATAAGACCCTTGGTGACATACGGAAGCGAGACGTGGACAGTCACTAAGCACTCAGAGGAGCTATTAGCAAGATGGGAACGGCGAAACCTAAGGAAAATACCTGGGCCGGTGATGGAGGATGGGTAATGGAGAATCCGATACAACTTTGAATTAAAGCAGAAGTACAAACAACCAGATATTGTCGAATTTATTAAATTACAAAGACTGAAATAGGCGGGGCACCTAGAAAAAATGGGTGGTGACCGTATCCCAAAGAAGGTATATAACGGTCATATGGAGGCCGCCAGGGGAAGAGAACGACCAAGACATAGATGGGTGGACAACATTGAGGAGGGCGCTAAATACTAAAAGTGCGCAAATGGAAGGCAATAGCAAGGCAGCGAGATGTCTGGAGGTAGAAAGTGGTCCTAAGCAGTTAACCTGAGACACGTCCAATGACTCCATAAATGACCACAAGCAGCCTATATCATCAATTGTGGTAGGTAAAAAATGTAATTTATGTATTTTCATCAAATAGTGTTCCGTGTTTAAAGAAGAATATTAATAAAACATTATAACCTACCGGTGAAGGCCTTCGAAAAGTTCATGTAAATGACGTCTAATTATGTCCCATTTTTAATTGCCGTGGAAATATTTTCAAAAAAAAAATCAGTAAAATCATTTCCATAACTGAACCTTCAGAAATCTATGCTGTTATTGAGCTTTCCTATTCTTAGCCTGATCATATAGGTTGCACTGAGAATCTGCTCAATTATTTTTACAATGTATGATACAACAGAAACAGATCTATAATTTATCCACAACTTTTTATTCCCTCAAACTTATCAAACAACTGTATAATTATAAAGAATTAGATAGTTATGAGAATTTATACATAAACAAAAATAGAAATAGATTAATAATTCAGATAACGGACCGATACCACAATATTGTTTATATATATTTGTGATTTGAACAAAGTTACCGGTTTTAGGTACCTACTATTAGTTCGTAGAATACTAGAATTAGGGTAGGATTTTAGTATTAAGTTTGTCGAAATTAACAGTACAATGATCAGGTTTCGTTAATAATGTTAGTAATAGCTCGGAACTAGGTATAAATAAAGTTTTTAGAGTTTTTGACTAGAATAAGAAGATAGATAATAGCATCACGAAAAATAAAAAGCAAGAATTGTACGACCTATGTCTGAGTCTTTGGCATCAGACATTGAAGTACGTTTCAAGGATTATCACTAGATGTTAAATGAACTTAACATCTTTTATTTTATTTTATATTATTGTTTCTTGCTTTATATATGAATGTTTTTCTTTATTTTTATGTGTTATTATATTTTTGTAACGTATGTTTTATTTTTTAACTTTTATTTATATTGTCATATTTAATGTATTTCTTACTTACAATTATTTTGAGCATACTGATGCGGAGATGACTTCTTGGGGTATGCAGTCTCAGCGGCCGAGTTTATTGTCTGCCGACAGTGCTACACGACTGTGCACCAAAGGCGATGCAAGATCTCCTATGTATGCGTACCGTATGCAATGTCTGGCACCTGCACATACATAGTGGTCCTCGAACGATTCACATGTATATATGCTGCTTTCAAAATAGGAAGTTTCCTTAACACTAATTTTTTTCGGATTTTTTGTCCATATCATTAAATTGTCAGTTATAGAACGTGCATTTACCATTCTGATTGATATGTAAAGCTTATAGTCAACAAGCATCTGATTTTGTCATTGTAGTTTTGGTAATAATTAGGTTACGTTTTGGTATATTTTGGAAATTTTTTATATTTAAATTTTTTATTCATAAAAGTTTTTAGAAAGCTTTATTTTGTGGATTTGTTTTGTTATGAATATTCGGTAGCTGAGTATGGTTCATGTATTTCATGATAAAATAAAATAGTGAATTCTATTAAATTAATTAAGTAGTTCCTTTCAGCTGTCGAACCAAAAATTGTTCGAGAATAGATAAATGGTGAAAACACCATTTAATTTGTAGTTCCACAATATATAATAATTACTTAACTAATATTCTTGTGCAAAATAAAAATAATAATTGTACAGGGTGAGTCATTAGTAGCCGCTTCTTCGATTGCTCTTTTGTGTTTTAAGTAAAAGAAAAAACAATTAGTGGTATATCCATGGTTGCTTGTGGCGCATATTGCAAAAATACTTTAAGCTCTGGCGCACTTCCGGTTTCACCGGAAATGCACGCAACTTAATTTTTTTAAATGACTCACCCTATATATTTTTGGATTTTCTTATACTGCTTTAAATTGCCTGTTCGACTGTTTTTTCTTTTTCAAAATTGAGCCAATAGTTTTTGAGTTATTAATTTTTTTTGAAAATATTTGACCAAAACACGTGTTCAGAAAAAAATCATTTTCACATTGTTTTTAAAAGCAAAAACATTAACTTTGGTGGTGCTTGTATCCAAGAAAATTCTGCATCAGTTGGTAAAGTTGCACTCGACAATACCTCAATGAACTTTGTTTTTTCAAAGCCTACTTCCTGAAATTTTCACATACCAAAAACTTATTTTTTTTAAATGGAACACCCAGTATTTTATTGAGGCATTTTGTTCCTTTTTTTATTCTCTTTCATTTTTGTTAACAATGTTCTATACCTATTTTTTGTAATTTCTGAGATAATCACTATAGGAGCAATTAGCGGTCAATTAAAGAACTACGAGCGCTGTTGTTCTATGCACCAAAATATTTGTTCAACCAATGCAAGGCAGGAATGGCGCCCGACTTCCTTAGTCAACTGTTAAACAAAGTAAATGTTATATCCAACTATCCCAAAAGTAATAATTTTATAGAATGCAGAGCATCGCATTTCAATTTTTTAATTCCGGCAATGTCCAGTTGCAGTATTTTATTTTTAACACTGTTGGTTAACATCGAAATAAAATAAAGATTATGTTTACTGACATATTTGAAGATGTCGTCAAAAAGTTTTGAAAATCCGTTCGTAGATAGCGAAGATACTCTCCTCCATTAACATTTTCATCAAAGAAATAAGGTCCAATTATGTAACTACCCACTATTCCTCCCCACAGTTTTAATGACCAACGATTTTGAACGTTTACAGGTGTGATAAAGTGGGGGATTTTATGTGTGATAATAACGGAAATTGTAATGATGAACGTATTCACTTGAATAGAAGTTTTCGTTGGTAAACAACAAAAAATTGAGAAAGCCAGGACAGTTTATCTGCTGCCAATTGACAAAAATGTAAGCGATTCTGAAAATTTCTTTCATCTAACCCTGTGTATGAATATGCTACGAGTGAATTTCGTATTTCCTAATTATTCTGGATTCTCAAATTTGACTTACATCTAACTGCCGACTAATTTTCGTAGTACTAGTATGGGGGTGTTCAACTACACACGCAAGTACCATAAACGTCTTATCCTCACCAGTTTTTGCTTTTTCCGCTCTTTCGTTCATATTCAATAATTTCTGTTCACTCAAACCGTCCACTTTATATTTTCGAAGGTTTCTGGCTTCGGTTGACTTCTACCAGGGATCGCTGTGCATAAAGTCTGGATGCTAGCTAAGAGTTTCTTTCAGATTCACCCAAAACGTCAATCATATCTATTAACTCTTCAGAAGAATAAGTCAATTGGGTGATAACTGATAGCGATGCTTTTATAAATTTGACATAAATGTTTACCGACTTTCTTTAACAGTTGACTCAGGCAGTCGCCGGATTCCAGCCTTTATTGGACCAATATTTTCGTGCAGAGAACAGCGCCCGTAGTTCTTTAATTGACCGCTAATTGCTCGTATAGTGATTATCTCAAAAATTAGAAAAGACAGGTATAGGACATTGTTAAGCAAAATGAAAGAGAATAAAAAGAGGAACAAAATGACTTAATAAAATACTGGGTCTTCCATTTAAAAAAAATAAGTTTTTGGTATGTGAAAATTTCAGGAAGTAGGCTTTGAAAAAACAAAGTTTCTTGAAGTATTGTCGAGTGCAACTTTACCAAATGAAGCATGATTTTCTTGGCTACAAGCACCACCAAAGTCAATGTTTTTACTTTTAAAAACAATGTGAAAATGATTTTTTTCTGAACATGTGTTTTGGTCAAATATTTTCAAAAAAAATTAATAACTCAAAAACTATTGGCTCAATTTTGAAAAAGAAAAAACAGTCGAACAGACAATTTAAAGCAGTTCAAGAAAATCCAAAAATATATATGGTGAGTCATTTAAAAAAATTAAGTGTCGTGCATTTCCGGTGAAACTGGAAGTGCGCAAGAGCTTAAAGTATTTTTACAATATGTGTCATAAGCAACCATGGATCCCCCACTAATTGCTTTTTCTTTTATTTAAAACACAAAAGAGCAATCGAAGAAGCGGCTACTAATGACTCACCCTGTATATGTTGAAAGTGGTTCAACCATTCTTGCTCGTATTGATTTAAGTATGGAACTAAATAAAAACGATTCCAAATACCCCGAAAGAATTTCGAATTTTTAATAATTAGTTTTCTTCTAGAAAAACAAGACTGATTTTGTCAGACTAAAAACATATGTCTGAGATTTAGAAAGTATTGATTATCAGAAAACCGAAACTAATGCGTTCGAAATATCAGTATATCAACACAAATACACAAAGTAATTTTCATAAAACCGAGGAAAGGTCTAAACAGTGTAACAAAAATATATACTCCCATGAGATATCACACATCTATATTTGAAGTATAAGTGAGTTAAATCCATTATGCATGAACCTCACCCGTAGTTAGAGGCAGCGGCTATCCAGAAGCCGTAATAACCAAGTTGCCCGACGGTCAAGCATCAGCGATGCAATATAATTTTTAGCTGAAAGTTAGTGGGGTGGAAGAAGAGAAAATATGTTACTATCTACAGTTGACAGACCAACATCGTCCAGCGTCTCATTCCACTACCATCGACCGCAACCCCAATACGGTCTTTTCAGAAAACTCGAGTGGTTTGAGAAAATATAATGCAAACGGTTGTGTTTGGTTACAGTTGTTTTCACTATGAAAAAAAAAAAGAAAACACGTATGCATATTCTACTAAAAGAGGTACTTTACGTAAAGGAGAGCAAAGATATTTCATATGTCTTGCTTTCAAATTTGTATACAGTGCACATCAAAATTATATTCCATAATTTTCACATTAATTGTATTAAATTTGTAACTTCCTTAATATGCGTTACAATGCAAATTTTAAAACTGTTTTAACATAACGCTGATTAATACCGTCTGTGAAGCTTAAATATAAATATTTTAATATCAAATCAATTGTAATATTAAATAATCAATTACTTTTCGCGCTGGTTTTTATTGATAAATATCAAATTAGTTAATAATTGTTTGTTTGCCAAGCATTGCATAAATTAATGATACCTGACAGAAATTAGTTTCTACTTTTTACTAGTCTTACTTTACTTGGTCAGCTTTCAGGAAAGAAACAGTCCAGAAACTGAATGATCATATTTTGCAATATTCTTATATTTCTCTTCTTGTCGAATTTATCCTGGTCTGCCTCTTATGTTCCTAATTCTCGCGTCAAAATCTCTCCTGTTTTCTCACCCTTTATCCGTCTATTTATATCATTTAGCCTACAATCCTTTTGTCTAAAGATAAATATATTAATTCACGTTTTTCTGCATCTTAAGACCATATTCATTTAATGTTTCATTCTTTTTCTTTAAGTGCACACACCCTTCATACTTTCAGTAAATCTGGGTTGAAACTGCCTCGTTGTATCTGCTTCTACTGCCGACGTTTCGTCCACTATTTAAGGGATATTTTCAGGGCTTCTACTGCTGCGATGACCTAAAAAGACTGTTTCAGATTATCGCAGTAGTAGAAGACGTTTAAGTGAAGTAGAGAATGTTTCAAGATAGGAAGACGTGACGCTTCTTCTTAAATTAAATTAAATTCTGCCTGTATATTGACTATATAAATTTGATAACGATAAAGATTTAATTATAAGCTTTCATTTTGGAAATTTCCTCCTTACATACTCTAGAAATTACAATTACAGAAGTTCTTCTTACGAATTTACAAAATTAAGCATAAAGGTATAACTCCTGAAGGGAAGAACTATAATAGTACAATATGTATAAAGTTTTATAAACGCCATTTTCATCACGCTACGCTCGTGATTAATGAAACGACTGACTAACAAGCTTATAAAACTAGTTTCATACTATAGTTTTTCTACGACCACAAATGATCACTTATAATACCATGAGTAGTCAAAGTTATGTCGATTATTTTTGTGGTGGTTACACGAATGTCTTTCATGATTGCATTTAAATACTACGAGTGCGGAGCACGAGTAGTATTCGCAATTATGAAAGACATGAGTGTAAAGCACCACAAAAATAGTAGACTCAACTTTGACTACGAATCGTATTCGAGAGACTATTCAATGAACCAAATCAATTTTTCATATTAAAATGACTCAAAATTTAGTTACACATGATTACGTTTCCATGTCAACAAAAAAAACATTTATGTTTGTCATTAAAATTTTTGGAATCGTGTTCCTATTTAGTTCGTTTCGTTGAATAAAAACTGGTGTTTCTAAATAATGGGAACTGAGAAAAGATTTGGCACGAAATCTGAAGACGAAATCGATGCTGAAATTTGCGAAAATATCCCTTGGAACACGAAGAAATCCAAAGATTCAGTATGGAGACAATTTAGTACATTTTTAACAGCAAAAGGCTATAAACTGGATCAATCTACTTCTCCTGTGGACTTAAATGTCATCTTAAAGTCGTGGGCATGTAATATGAAGAAAAAAGATGGGTCCGATTATAAAGAAGGCGTCATCAAGCACATGTGGAACGTGACGGCGAAAATGGTTCAAGAAATGTTCTTCAATAAGTGGAAAATAAACGTAAACCCGTTTTCTGATGCAATATTTAAGTCAGCACGTGACGCCAGGGATGCTACAAGAAGAAAACTGCAAGCGTGTCCTGAAAAAAGAACCAGCAACGCGGCGGCACTTACAGAACCAGAATACTTAAATATGATACGCATATTAGATGAGAGTACCCCAGACGGTTTACAGAAAAAGTTTTTCTTAATAGCATCTTACGAACTAGCTTGGCGGGGAGGAGAAGGGAGCAACTGTTTCACCTATTACTTCAAGGAGGAACTCGATAACAAGGGAAGAAGAACTGGTAGAATTGAGTATAATCCAGTATTTTCGAAAACTGCGCAGGGGGGAACTAAATCATTGACAGGCAGCAAGTGGTTGATAGAGAATAAAAGCAATACCGATATGTGTCCAGTTAGGTAACCTATTTATATTTAATTTCAAGACGGTATAATTAATATTCTTCTGTTATTTAGATTGTATTATCTACTGAAATCGAAGAGAGGAAAAAATGTGAAAACAGAAAGGATGTTTTTGACACCGAATCCGTTTTGGGATAAAGTTGAGAATGCGGTGTGGTATAAGAACAGTCCAGTTAGTATATGTGAGATCAGTAAATGGGTGAAGTTATTAGCTGAAAAAACTGGATTAGATGTTAAAAGAAGGAAGATATCAAATCATTCGGTACGCTCTTCAACTGTATCATCTCTGGCGAAAGCTGGAGTCGGAGAGCAACAACTGATGAAAATAACGGGACACCAAAATCTGAATTCCATAAAATCGTACTTGCAGCTTGATGATGAGCACCACGAGTCGATTATCACCAAAATGCGAAGAAATTTTACAACAACAAATGTGTCATGTACAACTTCGACATCTGTCAGTAATAGTGACGGTATTAAGCTACAAGAGAAAGGTACTCCCTCGGGTACTCCCAGTGATAGCTCTGTTCCAGAATGTCTGCTGCAGCACTGCAGTAATGTTAGTTTTTCTAATTGTACCTTCAATATTGTTAGTAAATGAGTTACATTAATAAGAACTTTCACTTGTTTAAAATATCCACTTGAATACCTTCTAGGAAGATATAATCGCTGAAATTTCCTGTTGCTATGATACGAAAGTAAATATTTGCTATTTTATTGGTTCATATTTGAACAATGACAGGTGAATTGAATAGTCAATATAATACAAAATTACTTGTGTGTTGTAACACCATGTTGGATTATTTTGACAGATTGATGACAAGTGTCAACCATCTTGATTAAATTTTACATGATTTTTGCATTTAACAAACTTAGAGCTAACTTGTCAAGGTGTGTTTAAAAAATTACTTGATGTCATGGAAAGATATGCGATAAATGACATTTTAAACACGGGAGTAGAAAAACAATTTTAAGATGCACAAAATTACAACAAGTGCTAAGATGATATTAGCACCAAAAAAATTACGAAAGATTTCGTGCACATCTATCGTTACAAAAATGCAAGTCAGCAGAGTTGTTCAAACAAACCTCTCAACAATTTGTTCTTACACTAAAACAAAATAGTTATTTACGAACCAAGTGCGGGAAGACTATTTTCCCGCATGAGCGCACATTGTAAGCACGAGCGACCGCAGGAAGCGAGTGCTTTTAATTGCGCGAATGCGTGGAAGATGTCTTCACGCAAGTGTTTTGTACAATATTTTTTGTACGAACATTAAATTAAAAAAATATTATTGATTAATGTCATTGGTATCATACCTAACCTAAGATAGATTACCTACCTAATTAATTTAAGCATTTCATGTACGTAACTATTACTCACCTTTCCCTAAAATTAAGTTATTATATTCTCACACATGACAAACATGAGGTATTTATTCTTATATTTATAAATTTATAGTACATTTATTGCGTTTTTTGGTTTAAATACAAACAATTCCGAACTGCCAATATGAATGTCGATGTGGTTCAAATAGATGGCGTTGAATCTTGCTTAAGATGTCGCTTAAAATGACATCAAATAGATGGCGCCACAATTTTTTTGGAAGAATTTTTAATTATTACTCCTATTTCCCCAACATTTAGTGAAGAATAGCGGAGGGAAGTAGTATTTTATAGACTAAATTTTATTACTACCAAGTTAGATTTTTTTTTAAATGTCCCAAAGTGCCAGTGTTTTTTTTCCATTTTTACAGTCGCCTCAACCGGGCAAACATATTTCCCAGTCGAGCTACACATGCGCGAAATGTCAGTTTACAGGCGGTGAGTACAAAAAGATATTTAAGCATCAACGTTCAAGGTTCTACTGAATATGTAGGTATATTAAACAAGAAATTAGGAGTACAAAAAACAAGAATTTGACGTTTATGATTATGTGATAGAAAATAAATGCAAAATATATATTTTAAATTGGTCTGTAAGAGATTACTGTGGTATAACTAGCGTATTATATTAGAACTAAAATTAAATTGGCGAGTAAGAAATCAAATCATTCACGAATCACAACAGATAAAAGAATTTATAGTTTAATATTGTATTCGTGGTCAATCAACACTACATTGAAGAAAAATAAACCCACGTCTAATTTCAAAACATCCCACCCCGTATATTCTAAAAATTAAATTAGCAAGAAAACCCCAACACAAATGTATATCAAATTCCGTTATGCAATTCACAACAAAAAAGAATTACCCAACATTCAAATTGCAAATTAAATGAGTAATGGATTATTTAGGTGGTCACCAATTAACAAAAAAAAAACTGGTTTCATATTACCTTAGGTAAACAGCAAAACTCCAAAAGGAAAGCATCCTTTTTATTCGAAAAAGAAATTTATTCAGGAAATGTTAAAAGAAGCTGCCCATAAATCCTCCTAATAATCGTTAATCATCCCGCTTCGTAATGGTAATCGCCCAACAAGAAAATAAACACTAAGAAGATAAATACAATTAAAATTAAGTTAAGAATAACGTGCCCACCAAGATTAATTAAAATGGCAAATTACCCAATTCGACGTTAACCGAACTCCAGTTGATTAATGATCTGGAACACACATCCACAATTTCTTGTAAAAAAATCAAATCCAACAAAATAAATATTTAACTCTGGCTCTCATCTCATTTAAGATATTCTTATCCTATTTTAAGTAGTTAAACGAGTTAACGGCAAGTCTCGACGATAGTGACTTAAGATAATAAACAAGTCTTAAAGGTCACGCGGTCGACTTAGGAGTCGTGCGCAATTGCCTGGCGCATGATCCTCAATACAAATTGATGTTATACCAACAAAACCGAAAGAAACAAAAAAAATGAAAATTAAGGAGCGTACAACATTTCAAAAATTAGTTAAACAAATCTGGAAACAAGAACCGAGCAATAAGTCTAGCTAATACAGGAAATACAAATATAACACAGAAACCTTCCACATGTCGATAAACTGAGGATAATCACTAAGGGTGTCATTAGAAGATGGGCGGTAAATCCAGAAAGTAAGTAAATAATAAATCAATTACATAATGCAAAATTCTCAATTCGAAATGATGATTTTAATTTCAAATTAACGTACACGGGCTTCCAAAAATAAATGGACAAGAAATTAGGCTCTAAAAATAACAAATCAAAATTAAAAATTTAACCTGATTCTTGAACGTATTTCCTGCTTCAATGTTGTTTTATAAAATATTTAATTGTTTGATAGAATATTGTGCACCATTAACTTTTTCAATTACAAAGAAACAGTCCTTATTTAGTATTTTTAGTTTTCTCTAGATCGCCTTTTTATCCGCCTGAATCAATATATGTATTTATCAAAAGCAAAAATATATTACCTACATATTTTCAATATCAATTTTAAAAGTATGTTAGCACTAACCGCCTTTTCTTACTTCCATATAGAAGATTAGAAGGATATCACATTTGAATATTTTTTATCCAGCGAATTCCAAAACTGTTATGATCCCATTTTTTTCTTCCTCTTGTTCATCCAGAACCACTTAATCCGAGGCAATTGTAGCCCGCACTTGTATAATTTTATTATTCAATTTGAGGTCTCAATAGAGCCATAGGTTTTATCTTGACCGTCTTAGCTGACCGTTGCATTTACATTTTACTTTAGCGGCCTGTTATTGCCCGAGGGACTCGGTCAATTTTCAAATTGTTTTCTCTTATGGTTATATATGGACTGCATACTGATGAACGCATGAATAATGCGGTAATAAAAACAAAATAGATGGAATAGAAACGTAACTGAAAAGTATTTTTGTCAGTTATGTAATAGCTTCACGTAATATTTCGATCGTGTTTCAATTGCTTCTACAATAGTGCACTTAAGATAATAGTGCAAATAAGAAAATCACCGCTGAATACAAATGCGTTCATAAACACATATGCAGACTATTCCTGAAAACACATTAATGTAAGTATGTTGTCGTTTTATTTTTTACAAACGTAAATAGACATATAAAGAAATTAGATGAACCTAATATGAATTATCTAATTTAAAAGATAAATAACCGTAAAGTATGTTTGCATGGTGTTATGTGTATGCGTCTTCTTGACAAAATCCTGTATATCCCTTACTATCCGTTTAAAAGTACGAAAAGTGTTCAGAGTTTGTTTAAAGGCTCAATATTTCGTTATTTATTAATAACTTCATCAGGAGCTATTACTAAAAAATCATATAATGAAGAAATATAATAACAGAAAATGGTGTAAAACTTACAACTGCAAATTAAAATTGACAACCTAACTCAGCGATTCTCAACCTGTGGGGGATAAAATTAAATTGGGGGAACGAGTATATCGAGAAAAAATGAGAAAAAATTTTATTAAAAAAAATTATTTAATTTAATGAAAAAAAGCAATAAAATACATTCTGACATAACAAAGAATAAAATACTGGTTTACACTGATATAATACACTTATAAATAGGATTGTATCAGTACTGTACATACATAGTACACAATGTATTTAATAATTAATTTATCAACATTAAATTAAAAACAAGATTTATAATTAGATGAAAATGAAGATTTAATTTTGAAATTGACACTCTAAGCTCTTTTTCTATATTTAGCTGAAAGCTATATTTTCTCTTCAAAGCAGCCACGCAAGACATCCAGTTTCGCAAAGGTAGGATGTTGAAAATGTTAATAGTATACGAACTACTCTTGTTTTCAGTGCAGAAAACTCATCATCCAACCCTGCCCAAAATTGAGTGATTTATTACTAAATTTTTTTTTGATTTTGACAGTTACTGTGCAGTTTATAAAGATTCTTCTTTGGCTGTGCGGGAGTAGTTTGAAACCCCTTTCAAACTACTCCCTAACCCACTCGGACCTTGGTATCAAGTTGAAAAATACCTTTTAAAATTATTTGCCAGCAAAGTAAAATGATTTTGAATGATTACAAAAACAACTTCCACACGTTGATCTTCTGTCTGGTAAGTTTTAAAATATTCATCCACATTTGCAGACATTTCTAAATTTAATCGCTTTTCATTTCTTCTCCACAATTCCAGTTTTCTACGAAAAGAATTAACTCGTATCCAACATATTGCTGTGACCTTCAAATTAAATAAAAATAGGAATGTTAAGTATTAGCTTAGTTGTTAAAAAAAAAGAATATTAATTTTTATTTTAAAACGTTTATTTTAAGTTTTAAGCATTAGACAAGAAAGGTAACACAATGGTATAATGGGTTGCTTATATTTAAAGGTAAAATCATATCAAAACAAATATAGTTATATTAGTATATTTTTAAGTTGAATAAGTACTAAAAATTAAGTACAAGACAAATACAAAACAAATCAATAGGTTTTATGCTGTCCAGAAGACGCATAAATGCCATGTGAATGAAAACAAAAACAAGACGTGCTTGAAAAAAATGATACAGTCTTGAAACACAATTTTGAGTGAATAAATGTAAAATTGAGATATGCATAATGGTGACAATTTATAAAAAATATTTTAATAATCATACTTAAAAATATAGCAAATACCTTGAACTTATATCTATGAATAGTAAAAGGATGTGAGTCAAAACATTTATAATACGATATATTCGATGGAAATGTTCTGTATAAATAATAAATGTACGAATACAAAAACACATTTATAAGTTTTTATACGCATAACGCAAGGGCTTCAATAGACTATGGAAATGGTCATGTGTGGTTTAAAAACCTACAAAAGAAAAATGCAGTGTCAATATTGTTTACAGGGTTCTGCAAATTAATATACTACCAGAAGAGAGGGCATGGATGGAATTTGGAGATAATGTGACGGAGGCAAGTGGTCTTTGTAGTGCAGGCTCCGTGAACAAAATTCCAGTTGTGTATAACGTGTTCCCAATACTACCTAATCGGGGTATTCCTAAAAGAAAATTAAGGATAATGTTAGCAAATGATAAAAGAAAATAGATAACAAATGATGAAAAAGGAAATACGTTTATATACAAGTACAATGAGGGAATATATTAAGAAGAAAAGAAAAAAAGGAATATACCTACCGTGGATGAAACATAACAAGTTCGTGAAAGACTTTTAGTGCTGACATTTTTGTGTATGAACTGTCAAAGACAAAGTGTGCGTATTGGGTAGATGCGGTAACTTGAAGAAAATGAACAAGAGGGATTTCACTACAGGTATTTCAATAAATCGATGCCAACTTAAAATTTAATTTAAGAAGAGAAGCGCTGTGAATTGTCGATTGTCGATAGTCAATTGTCTTCATATATAATCGGAAAATAAGAATCGACTTGTAGAAGATGAAATTTGTATTTTGAGCTAGAAAGACGTAAAATTTTCTAAAAAGATAAAATTTTTGATATAGCAAAAGTGAGAGTAGGGTTGATACACTACTTTTCGACTCACGATTAGTTTATTTGTATTAAGATCTGGAATTCAATTTTTAGTTTAGCTTTTATTTTTATTAAATAATTTCCTTTCAATTAATTTTTTTTTTGTATTGCTGTTTATTTTAAAATGGAGAATATGAATAAGGCAGAATTTGAAAAGATATATGATGAAATAAAGTAAGTTAATAAATAAATGATTCAATTTTGGAAATAATTAGTAGTGCTGTGCGTTTCTAAAAGTAATATGTGAAAATATTTGCTTTTAGTAAGACGTGGAGCATTATTAATTAGATAAATATTATCCTGTTTAGTAATAATAATTCATTTGTTTCTAATAGTAATGAAAGCCAATTTCCGAGCATTCGCGATTGCAAAGTTCTAGATTACCAAGGCACTATGTGAAAATGTATGTTTTTGGTAAAATAGAATCAGCTACATATTAACAAATTACTTATCAAGAATCAAGATTTTTCTTATTTTTACAAGAACATGATAATTATTTTATGACGATCATTATAGATATATAAGCTTTACACAAACATTATAACCAAAAGATGATTAGAAATGTTTTTCTTTTTCATTACTTATAAAATAAAAATTGTTATAGATACAGTATACCAATGCTATTTATGATTGATGTTTTAATAAAAATATAAATATGATTTTTATGTAAAATTTAGACTTTTCTTTTAATTTGTAACCTTATGCCAAACAAAACTGAATAAGAGGTATACCAGAAAACGAAGAAGCTAAAATCACTGCAAGAACTCATAAGAAATTTTAAAATATTATGCTGATCAGGAACTAGCTTATGATTAAGACTATATTAATTTAACATAAAAACTATCATTTATTTAAATTATTCAAATTATTGAGGCTACAGCATATATTATATGGCTGTACCCAACGTATGGCAATGTTAGATTTTCATTTTAAATAAGAAATTTATCATTTTGTAATAAAGCAGCCACCACGGCAATATGTGTGTCCTCCTTGGAGCTGTAGATTCAACGTATTTAATTTCTCGATCTCAAAACTTCTCGGCTTCCGGTCGCTTTTCCTCTTCTATAAAAATGGCAATTTTATCTCATCTCTCAATAAAATACTCGTAGTTATGCTGAATGTACTGCACCCATGTCTTTACAAAGTGCAGAAAAGATTCTTGATTTTAGGGGTCGCATTTTTACATAATTTACTTCGGTTACCACCGTCGTTAACACAATATTCAAACCAGAACTCATTTCTTTGAAAGCCAGAACTTCTCTGTGGATCATGCAATGTGTCCAAATTCATCACAAAATCGAACATAGGCTATTAAATGAGCATCTTTATTGCTATGCATTTATTTATCAAGGTCCTAGTGTAACTTTAGAGTCAAAATACAATTAAATTAAATAGAAACTAATATTAAAATTACAACACAATTTCAGTAAAAAATATTGTATGGAGGGGGGTGGGGATGGAAATTGTGTAGCAAATACTAAAAGGTTGAGAACTCCTGACCTAAGTCAAAAACACAATACAATTTTTTGGCAACTACTGTCGAAAACATCAATTAGGTATAAATAATTATTATGATTGTGTAAAACATAATTTGTAACAAAGATTTCTTATTAAAATACCGGATCAAATCAAAAATATTAAAAATGTAAAGTAAATAAAAGGTACAATAAAAAATAAAGCACTCAAAACAAATGCTAATTTGAAATATGTTATATATTACAATAAATATTATTCAATTGGTTAATATCAAATTTAAAATTAATAGCATTAACATCTCTACTGATTTGGATCATTTCTAGAAATAACTTCTTTTTATAATGTGATTCGAAATCACTTCAACTGTTTAAATTGTTATATTGAAAACTGTGATTTAAATTTTGTGATTGTATTGACAGGACACATTTTTCCTAAACAAACGTCATTTTTTTCTTGAATAATCCCTGACTTTAATGTTTGTGATGGGTGGTCGATGTAACAACCACTACGATGATTACAAGGGATTCTATAAACTACATCACTCTTTAGTAAAAGAGATGTTTTATCTTTTAATTTGGCAAAAAAGTTTCGATTAGTTACCATGTTTTAATTAGCGATTTTTATATTATTGGAAGGTTTAAAATAACATTTTTTTTTCTGTTAAGTCATGTATATATGGTAATTTCAAAAATGGTTTAATTTATGGTATGAAATATAATGTTATGTATTTAGAAGAATTTATGCAGAACATCGCCATTTTTACTTTCTTATACGTAGTATAAGGAAGTATTGTGATGATGAACATTTTCGACCTCGAGATTTTTGCAGATGTCCACGTTTTGAGGTCCCCTGATACCAAAAAAGTGGTTTTTAAAAAATGTCTGTGTGTGTCTGTCTGTCTGTGTGTTTGTCTGTGAAAACGATAGCGGTCAAACCGCTATAGATATCAATTCCAAATTTTGTATTTACGAATATGATCTCCCTCTTGAGAACTGATTAGATTTTGAGCAAAATCGGCAGACCGGAAGTAGTAGTTTACTTCAGTAAAAAAATCGAAATTTGCAAATATTTCGTCAATTACTAAGTTTAGACTAATTTATAAAGAATTCATAAGTATTTAGAACTTAATTTCCAATATCTTTTGTATAAAAAAAATTCAAAATTCGGATCGGAAGTATCACTTTTACTCTTACCGAATAACGATTTTTTGCAAATATGTCGTAAATTATGCATTCTATATATATTTATGAAGAGTACAAAAGTATTTAGAGTTAGATTTGGAATATTTTTTGTATAAATGAAATTTCAAAATTCGGACCGGAAGTAACACTTTCATACGTATAAGAAAGTCGTGTGGTGGCCACATCTCATTTTTAATTTACAGATTACAATTTGTATAAAGCTGTTATGTATATAAATATTGATGTCGGATGTTAATACATACTTTCTTTGTTAAATATTATTATAATTTTCTTTTTGTATTCCAAGTTCCATTTAATATTAAAAATCAACATTTATAAAATAAATATAAACAGCAAATGTCAAAACAACGCCAATTTAATCTGAACGGCGTGGCTTTGGTTATAGGTTTCATAGTAAATACAGTGATATCACATCACATTCAATGTTTGATAAAACTGCATGAAGAATTCTAGAACGATTAATTTTTCTATGTATATCCGGTGTAGAAAGGAATTTCAAAATTTTGTTTGGTGGAGAGGGAAACGCTAAGTAAAATA
Organism: Amphimallon solstitiale; assembly: GCA_963170755.1. Taxonomy (NCBI): domain Eukaryota; kingdom Metazoa; phylum Arthropoda; class Insecta; order Coleoptera; family Scarabaeidae; genus Amphimallon; species Amphimallon solstitiale. Next base: position 115,906,514 of record OY720679.1, read on the forward strand.
AAGATTATGTCTTGAGCAATCAAGCTATTCAAAAATGGGTGATAGTGGTCCTATGAGATCTAGCGCGTACGAAATTGTGGACAAATGTTTATTATAATTTAACATTTCTATTAATAATTGAAAATATCATGAATTATTTATAAATTTTATATTTTTTTTAATAAAACAAGTCAGTCTTACCTAAAGAGGAATTAATCATAGACTATAGGAATTTTGATGAATTATAGGTATAAGAATTTAATGTATCTATTTTTACAACTACTTAAGGACTTTAGCTCTAAGAGAACTATGCTCTAAATGAGAAATTTTATATTTTTAACTTGTTATTCCTTCAATAATAATATAACATAAATTAGTTGTAGTTATTATTAAAATGTAACAAAGTAATTCTTGGAGAATAAGCTCTCACACTATTAAATCACTCAAGTATACAGTATACATACACGAAAAACTTCGTATATGAATAAATATATAGTTATTAATATTACGTACAAGAATTATACATTTTTCGTGATTTTAAACTATTAAAAATTTTATTGACAGGAGTATAATCTATTAAGCAATATGAAATTCATAATTAACAAGGAAATATATTAATTTGTTTGAGTGTGAATAACACTCGAAAAAACTAACAAAATAAACGATGGTAACGGTAACACACTGGAAAATAAATTTGGCATAGAATATAATTTTATTACATATTTGGCAACTTAGAGTTTAAAACTGATATATACATATATATCTAGAGCAGCGAAAAACCACTTGACTTAATAAGCTCGTGATTTATGTAAGAACTGGGCGTGCAGTTGGCAATACTGCTTTATTATGTCTTTTATCTCCATATCCCTCCTAACTGTAACTGACAAAGGACGACTTGCATTCTCTACACTTAATGTTATCTTTTCGATGATAAATTCTTAACCATAAACATAACCTCTTAAGCTTTTTCTTTAAATTAATATTTTTAACAATATCAGTTTTTAGTGCAATTACATAGATCTCTAATAAAAAAAAAGAATTAGCGCTTTTTTAATCTTATTATCATATAATAATATTCCTGAGTAATTAATGCCGATCCACATAAGCTACATAAATATTTCAATGTATTTATTCTGTATTAAATATGTATTACTTTCGATTTATCTAAGGATTGATGAGTATAAAACATATGGTAATGTAACATAAAGAGTAAATATTTCTTTTATCTTATTTTAATAGAAAAACTCTCGCTCAGATAAAAAAAGGTTAAAGTTAAAAGTTACCACAGTACATCTCTTCGCAAACAGCAAAAGCGGTCTTTTGATGTTCGTCGGATCAGAGAAGGCTATCACCAGTTAATATCTGGCAGTTGTACCGTTCGATGTCACCCCATTCGACATCAGAGAGGTAGTGCAACGTGCCTCTTGAATGTCAAGTCGGTCTTCTTATAACGCCGTCTTTATCCCGAGATAAAAAATAAATAAAAAAGCCAATCTGAAAACAAATTACTTACTTATAATATAAATGGAAAATTTCTCTACGTCTCTAATGGAGTTACATGGGATTTCTCTAAGTCTGGAAAAGATTTCGTCGCAGTTCCATAAATTTAAAATATCGCAATTAAAGATTTGAAACCGTGCCAATTCATTTAATTCATTTTAATATTATAACATTTTGAAATGAAAGAACTTTATTCTAATTGATAAAATATATATAACATAATCTGCAATTTCCATTTTAACTATAAGTAAGTTATAGATTTATTTATACATTGTCATAGATTTTATTTTTATAAAAGGTAACAAATAATTCTTACAAAATAAAATACTAATTGCTAATTAGATGACATATTGTTATGGCAGTTGGAGACATAAAACGAAGAGCATTTATGCTGAGATGAATTCTTAAAATGCTTACTTTTAATCTTATTTTTAATCTAATTGTCTATATAAGTCTTATGTTTCAAAGTAACCTTGAAGTTTTATATTTTGAAAATACAGTGAGGAAAAAAACCATAAAGAACAAATATCGAAGAATTTAATTTAGATAATTAAGAAAGAAATAATATCATTCACTGCAGTTACCCAAGTCATTCGCCCGACATGAGGAACTTCTATTCATTCCCTGTTCAAGTTCACTGATAAATTAGGCACCTACTGTATTGTTTTGAGAATTCAGAAAGCACAAACCTAATTCGCACATTCCCTTGCCAAAGCTAAACTGACTACACGTAACTATTTATGTGTTCTGGTATTGATCTCATAACCATTCATTCTCACGCTTGGTCAATGACATCCCCATAACGCATATCAAATTTATTGATTTTAAAAACCATGTGTCACATATATCATTAAATTGATTTATTGGACGGGTACTTGCCCAAAGCAATTAAATCGTTAAATTTCAAGGTAAGAAAAAAAATATTTATAATGTACACACACCGAGAACTATTTATGTTTTTATTGTAAACGGCCTAGAAACATATTTTATTTATGTATATATAATAAAAGCAGGAAATCATCGTGCCATTTGTAGCTTCCGTCACAGGATCCTCAATTTATTAGGACCTACATCACCAAATGGTATCCTCACAGAGAATATTTTGAGAAAATATTTTCTGTGAGAAAAATCTTCCACTTGATCTCGGAAAATATTCTCATTCTCAAAATATGCCTTTAAGAAAGTATCCATTTACATCACTACCCAAGCGCAATTCAGGGAAAGTAACCAGACAAAGAATTGATATAGAATCATTGTGGGCCGATTCCACAAAAAGGACTATACCAAGATAGAATCTCGCAAAAAAATACAACAGAACTCAATGGATAGAAGATATAAACGAGAGGCGGAACGAGATAAAATCAAACATAGCCTACAAGTGAGGCGGGCAGAAAGTGACTATAGAGCACAGTTTCCAACAAATTAGAGAGTAATTCTTATGGTGCCCAAAGACAAAAGTGTCCCTTTTACGGAAGTAACAAAACTATTAGAGCTTAAAGAAACTAAGAAAATAATTGAGAATGAATGGAAAAGATACCTAACAATAATACTAAACATACTGCAATGCTACAAATAACAAAAGATATACGAGTAAGCCAACAAGAAATAAATAAAGTGCTAAAAACACTAAAAGCAAAGGTCACCAGTTGAAGACGTTATACCAACGAACGTACCTAGTAGTATAGACGCGGTGTTCGTATTGAGACCAGTTGCTGAAAAATCGATGGTATATAATAGACCAGCACATCTCTGCTTCATATATCTTCAGAAAGCATTTGGTCGGATACAACTTCAAAACGTCATGCACCGGTTATATAACAGAGGAATTCCAATACTATACATATACTTACATAAAAAAGTTCATATCAACAGTGGCATTAGACGGGCGACTCACTGAGCGTATCTTACTCAATATAATAATACTAATAAATAATAATATAGCCATTATTATGTTAACAAATATGTGTAAAATATGTCAATTACAAGAGTACAATGAATGGAGAAAGAAAACAAAAGGTATCTAAAAAACTGATATATCTGTTGCACCAATTCATGTATGTTCATGCATATCTATTGCCGGAAACATGTAGAAAGTCCCTTTGTACAAACATGCTGTTAAGAGAATTTATTTTGTTCTTAATCGTGTTTATGCTAAAATTTCGTATATTTGCAAGTATATGATTGTAGGTACTTGATTTCTTTTCTATCAACAGAGGATGAGTTTAGTAATTGTCCTGATTGCTTGTAGAATAGAAATCAACAGAGCCTACGGTTCTATACATGTTTACATTTTATGTCTATAACAAACACTCTTTAAATAAATAAAGAAGATAGTGTTAAAACTCAGTTTGGCTTGAAATGTGGTTTACATGAATCCATGGGATGCATATCATCTATGGTTCTAATCAGTCGCTTTTGCCCATGAAATGTACTCTCCGCCGCAAGTGATAGTCCCTAAAAGATAATCCCATACAATAGGCGAGACTGTATTCCTGCATAATATACATTAAGTAATATGTCGTAAGAGATCTGATTATGGAATGACCGAAAAAGGCAGCATATCGAAGCCATTTTATTGGCAAATTCATCTAAAATATTATATTTACCGACAGACCTGACAACTTGACTGTATCTCTATGAGTGATATTTACACAGCCTACTTCTCGAAATTTTCACATACTAAAAACTTATTTTTTTTAAATGGAGCACCCAGTTTTGTGGTTGCTTTTTTATTCTCTTTCATTTTTATTAACAATTTACTATACCTATCTTTTGTAATTTCTGAGATAATCACCATAGGAGCAGAGCAATTAGCAGTCAAATAAAGAACTACTAGCGCTATTATTCTATGCACCCAAATGTTCGTTCAATCAACGGAAGGCTGGAATAGGGCCCAACTTCCTTAGTCAACTGTCAAACAAAGTAAGCATTAAATCCAACTATTCCAAAAGTAATAATTTTACAGAATAAAGGGCATCGCATTTAAATTTTTTAATTTCGGCAATGTCCAGTTGCAGTATTTCATTTTTTATACTACTGGTTAACAACGAAATGAAATAAAGGTTATTGTTACTGAAATGTTTGAAGATGCCGCCCCACTAAAGGTGCATGAAACAATGCTGCTATCTTCAATTTAATTTGCTTAATTGCTCGTATTCTTTCATTGTTGAAGCTCTTCATAAGAGATGGCTCTAGTTTTTCAAAATTATAAACTGATATCCTAAAACTTAGGTAGAAAAGAATTTAGCAACAAAATAACACAATTTAAATAATCTAAAACTATTGAGCAACGTAACAACAATCAAAAGTAAGAAAAACAAACTTCATTAAGGATATGTTCAACATAACCACAACTTTGTGCAATGCACGTGAGTATTCTGTTTTCCAAGAAAGTACTAACGTTGTGTAAAACGTTTCAACATATTCTTGTAAAAGCTTCTCTGATTTTCATGATCATGTCCTCAAAAAGCTTTGAAAATCCATCCGTAGAAAACGAAGATACTCTTTTCCATTAACATTTTCGTCAAAGAAATAAGGTCCAATTATATAAATACCCACTATTCCACCACACACATTTAATGACCAACGATTTTGAAAGTTAGCAGGTGTGATAAAGTGGGGGTTTTTGTGTGGTATAATAACAAAAATTGCGACGATTAACGTATCCATTTTAATAGAAACTGGCTTCGTTGGTAAACAACAACAAAAACTAGAAAGTCATGCTAATTTATCTGTTGCCTATTGACAAAAATATAAGCGATTCTGAAAATTTATTTCATCTAACTCTGCGTATGAATATGCTATTCTGAATTCTCACAATTGACTTACATCTAACCGACGCGACGACTAATTTTCGTTATAGTACTAGTATGCGGGTGTTCGACTACACTCGCAAGTACCATAAACTTATTATCCAGTTACTGATTTTGTCCGCTCTTTTCTTCATATTCAATACTTTCTGTTCACTCGAACCGTTCCTTTATACTTTCAAAGGTTTCTGGCTTCGATAGGCTTCTACTAACAATCGCTGTGCATAAAGTCTGGATGCAAGCAAAGAGCTTCTTTCAGATTTACCCAAAATGTCAATCATATCTATTAACTCTTCATAAGAATAATTCATTTTGATGATAAATTATTTATAAATTTGACATAAATGTTTACCGATTTTCTTTAGCAGTTGACTCAGGCAGTCGCCCGCATTCCAGCCTTTATTGGACGAATATTTGGGTGCATAGAACAGCGCTCGTAGTTCTTTATTTGACCGCTAATTGCTTCTATAATGATTATCTCAGAAATTACAAAAGATGGGTTTAGAACACTGTTAACAAAATTGAATGAGAATAAAAAAATGAGGTGTGGCCACCACACGACTTTTTTATACGTATGAAAGTGTTACTTCCGGTCCGAATTTTGAAATTTCATTTATACCAAAAATATTCCAAATCCAACTCTAAATACTTTTGTACTCTTCAAAAATATACATAGAATGCATAATTTACGACATATTTGCAAAAAATCGTTATTCGGTAAGAGTAAAAGTGATACTTCCGGTCCGAATTTTGAAATTTTTTTTATACAAAAGATATTGGAAATTAAGTTCTAAATACCTTTATATTCGTAGCGTACCTGTCTAAAAAGCATGACTTGCAAAATATTTGCAAGAAACTGATTTTCGATGAGAGTAAAAGACCTACTTCCGGTAGGAATTTCGAAAAACCTTTTTAATAAAATTGTTCACAATTTCAGTTTTAAGTACATATGAATTCTTTATAAATTTGTTTAAACTTAGTAATTCACGAAATATTTGAAAAATTCGATTTTTTCACTGAAGTAAACTACTACTTCCGGTCTGCTGATTTTTCTCAAAATCTAATCAGTTTTCAAGAGGGAGATTATATTCCTAAATACAAAATTTGGAATTGATATCTGTTGCGTTTTGACCGCTATCGTGGTCACACACACACAGACACACAGACAGAGACACAGACAGACAGACACACAGACATTTTTTAAAAACCACTTCTTTGGTATCAGGAGACTTCAAAACGTGGACATCTGCAAAAATCTCAAGGTCAAAAATTTTCATCATCACAATACTTCCTTATACTACGTATAAGAAAGTAAAAGGGAACAAAATGCCACAATAAAATACCGGGTGTTCCATTTAAAAAAAATAAGTCTTTGGTAGTGAAAATTTCGGAAAGTTGGCTTTGAAAAAATAAAGTTTTTTGAGGTATTGTCGAGTGCAACTTATATAAAATCTCAAGGTCAAAAATTTTCATCATCACAATACTTCCTTATACTACGTATAAGAAAGTAAAAGGGAACAAAATGCCACAATAAAATACCGGGTGTTCCATTTAAAAAAAATAAGTCTTTGGTAGTGAAAATTTCGGAAAGTTGGCTTTGAAAAAATAAAGTTTTTTGAGGTATTGTCGAGTGCAACTTATACCAAATGATGCAGAATTTTCTTGGCTACAAGCACCAACAATGTTAATGTTTTTACATTTAAAAACAATGTGAAAATGATATTTTTCTGAACACGTGTTTTTGGTCAAATATTTCCAAAAAAAATTAAGAACTCAAAAACTATTGGCTCAATTTTGAAAAAGAAAAACCGTTGAATACACAATTTAAACCAGTACTAGAAAATCCAAAAATATATAGAGGGAGTCATAAAAAAAAATTAAGATCCATGCATTTTCGGTGAAACCGGAAGAGCATCAGAGCTTAAAGTATTTTTAAAATATGCGCCCCAAACAACCATGAATCTTCCACTAATTGTTTTTTTCTTTTATGTAAAACACAAAAGAGCAATCGGAGAAGCGGCTACTAATGACTCACCCTGTACAGTTCAAGGCGACAATCGATCGTCCAAGATGCTGTCGACCGTTTTTCTTTTGGGTTCCTTGTTGACTTCTCTCTAATTTGCCTCGTTCGTAGGGTTGCACCTACTGCTATTCCCCTTTTCTCTCCTTTGAGTTCACACATATTTGCACGTCCCAAACGGCGACACAAACAAAAAAACTAGGCGCCATAAATCTTACTCATAAGAGATTATACTGCGTACTTAATTCTTAAATTTAATACAAATATTTTCTTATCTAAATAATGCGTAACTTATACATAGGTTGACATACATTTAAATAAACAACTTAAAGAAATTTATAGTCAGTTTCGAACACACATGTTAGCAGAAGTAATTTTTATTCATCTTTAAAAATGTAAAATGTTTGAATTTTACAGTGCCGTTACACGATGAAGCCGAAGACGACCTGCAAAGGTTAGTTAGTACACATCTTCAACAGAACAGCATGATAATCTCAAACGAGAAAACAATATGCAGACGATAGTCAAGAAACTCTTGCATTGCTAAGCAGAAATCAACAGGAAAATAATACCACAAAAACTAAAATTCAGATATCTGGGGGGGGGGGGTAGACATAAAGAGCTACGGAGAAGTCGAAAAAATTGTCGAAAACATTGTAAGTCGCCAACGTAAGTAAAGCGGCAAAATACCTTAATGACATAAGAGCTAGAAAGCATGAAACAGACACGTCAATAGAATGGCGAACGATCGATTGGTGCGTATTGCACGGGATAATTTACCAACGGATACGAGTAATGTCAGCAGACCAGAGAAAAAATGTGCGGCAATATGGGGAAGCTGATAATGAAGAAGAAACAGGTCCAGCTTTATTATATAAGAAAAAGAAGAAGTTCTCGTTTTCTATTTTGTCTTACTATACTATAATAAATTTTATTTCAACATACAATATTTACAATTTTTTTCAGGGCGCCTCGAGCGTTTTAAGGTTTCCTTTTCAAAGTGGAGTTTGGAAAATGAGAATAAACTTGCCTAGAAATTTTGCAGTAACTATAATTATGCTACATATAGTATCATTTTACTGTAAAACATTTTTTCTAACTTGCTCAATTTACTCTGTATGAGAGCTACGATTTGTTCAACATAGAAATTGCATTCTCAATTGAAGTTACTCGTTTGTATAATACTCTTTCATTTATTTTTCTATTTTTTAGCAAATATAATATGGTAATGACATAAGTCCACAAAAGAAAAGTAAACGTCGGCGCGACGCACTGTAAATAAGTCATAAATCATCCACACATGTGTGCTGCGTGGGCGACAGAAAGTCTGGTTCTTCTCTTGGACTATCGAGAATGAAGCGAGAGCTTTCGCGTATATTTCTAGAGTCTGTATGCCGATATAAAAGCGACCGGTGCCCAGAAAGAATAAATTCGTTGAATAGTATTCGTACAGTTCAAATAAACATAAATAAAGTAAGTAGTGCAGTTTTATTATAGTTCAAGAAGTAAATAAATATTACAGACATAAATAGTAGTGATAGATATAAATACGTGTGTTAATTTGTTCGTAGTAATTTTAAGTGCGATACATTTATTTTATATTTTTATATTGTGATTAGTTTTAAATGTGTAAATATGCAGACTGTTTCAAAACAATTGCACGAGTTGTTTATTTCGACCCCAGAAACGCAACAATATGAGTAAAACAACGGAAGGAAGTAACTTCCCTGTTTTACAATTATTAAACTACTAATTAAAAATAGATCAAAGTGATTTTGTAAGTGTATCAAGTAGTAGCAGACTATTATAATTCCCCGAAACCATCATGACTGAGAATATTTTTGTTTCGGAAATTATTGTTTCCGATGAAATGGAATATTTATTTGAGGCTATGTTTGTTTATAAAACTATACGTGTACTTTATGTTGTTAGAAAATATACCCCTAGTAACGAATGAAAATACGAAGCGAGTATGGGTGCAGAAGTGGGGATGTTGCTATTCTAGCGTAGCATCAATACCATGAGAAATCAACACATGAGTCAGTCAGCGGTGCGTAATTATAAAAATAGTGCCCGAAAACAGGTGCGGCCGTTCACGAACTAGATAGTTCCCCGCCAATTATACGCCAAATTACCCGAAATTATCACACTTGAATTTCTCGTTTCAACTTAATTTTGCTTGAGTGATTCTTCCTCGGCTGCAGTATATTAATTCAAAGGTTATGAGAGTTTTCTATAAGGAAATATCTTCAATTACATATTCATTATTATATACTGTATATCCAGTATTTCTTTGCCACTCTCAATTTGAATTGTATACATTCGAATCAAATCGGTACATCCTAGTTAACTTGCATACTGAATTAGTGAGAAAGACCCGCGAACTTTCACCATTCATTTGAATTTATTTGTAAATTGTCCAAATTAATAGTTTCATCCCAAGTAGCAAGACAAGAAAAATTTACCGTTTCAAAATAAAAATAAAAACTAATTTATATCTGTAATTACTTAATTTTGACAAAATAACAAACTTAACAGCGAAATTAAATTTGAAGGCATAGTAATGGTCGAAATCAAAGATACACTTTGGAATTATCCTTAACAAAAATAATATGACGACACTTTCTTGGACTTAGGATTTAATAAGAATTAATTTATGTCACATATATGTATGTATGTGACATAAATTATATTTATTTCTTTTTAGGGCTACTAGAAGTAATAAATTCAGTTAGTACCAGTGGCGGCTGGTGATTACTGGGAGTAAACGAATCAGTCTTGTCTGTGTAATTGCTCCACCTAAACATACTCACCAGCCGCGACTAGTTAGTACGTCCTACTTCTTTTAATGACAAAATTTGCCTTCAAAATCGTAGTTAATTTACTGGAACAATTTTGATAATATCTAAATATAAAACAAGTCTTCAAAGACTTTCAAGGATTATTTTAGGTTTGAATATGACTGTTACTGAAAAAAATCTAAATTCCCTTAATAGCAACCCTGTTGGTAATATTTCGAAAAATATTACACTCATAACGTCAATATTTATCGTTTCTTTAACGTTAAAATTTAATGTACAAAACATTCTTACGTTCTGTGGAAACGTTTAGAAGACGTTGTAACCGCAAAGTTGAAATTTTTCTTTGTAAAAAACGTTGAAAAATGTAGACTGCAGCAACGTTAATATTACTCTTCAGTTTAACCTTTAATATCACTTTACAATACATTACAAAGTTATATGAAAGCGTAAATAAAACGTCGACAAGTAACATGAAAATATGTCTCAATAAAAACGTTGTAAGATTGTACACCCTAACACCCTTATTTTTAAACGTTATTCTAACGTTAAAAATTACTTCACAATACATAATCGAGTTGTACACCACCGTGTATAAAACGTTGAAAAAGGAAATGTTAAAATAAGCCTTCCTATACACGTTTTAAAATTCAACATGTCGGCAACGTTAATTTCAAACGTTGTTTTGGCGTGTCTTTTTGATCTATATGGTGTAATAGGTTTTAACAAAACGTCACATAAACGTTAAAATATTGACGTCATAATACAACTAATTAGAAACGTTAAAATTTTCGACTTATAACGTTATATCAACACAATAACGTTTAAAAAACGTTGAATTAACGTATGTGTGCTCACTGGGATGGGAAGTAAATTTCAATAGTAGCATCAAAAAACTTTTCATGCCATTTATATTGTTAATCAGCGTAAATAAAATGTTCGTACCTGAGTTTTTTATTCTCTGTACAACTTCTTACACATGTTTGTTAGATTAAAGATTTATATTTTGACATTTAAATATGATTTGGTTCCATTTTTCTTTGTTACCAACTTCAAAAAAATAAAATTACCGTGCCATAAAGTAATACTTTATGCAACCAAAACGGGTGTCGCAAAGTGAACTTTATAGCACCGGAATAGAAAAATACCATAAAAGTAAACCTCAAAGTCAAATAGCCCTATTGTTGCATTTATAGTCAAGAATAGGGATGGCAACGATATATCGATATATTTAATATATCGATGTTTTTTCAAATATATCGATAAATAAATATCGATATAATAGTTTCGATATATCGCAAAATATATCGATATTTTTGTTGAAATATATCGAAAAATTAAGAAAGTGTGAAACTCAATGAAACTTCAATTTAGTTTGTTTTAAAACCAACATTTGTTAAGTTACTTAATAGTAGTACCCTCTAGCGTCGAGGAGCGAAAGTAACTTAGTTACCTACATTTCATAGGATAGGTATCAGAATTATCGGCTATAATCGGGATTCCTTTGAACTATTGCAACAAAATCAAGTTCTTCCCCGAACATTTTTCTCGGAGAATTACCATACAAAGTACAAAGTTTATAAATAAAGCTCGACTTTTTCCGCAGTCTCCAAAGAGCTACAAAAGTGTTCACTGTGAAAGAGTATAGTGCGATTGATCAAAAGTTTAATGAAGTGGAAATTGAAATCAACTTTATTTATTAAATACTAAGTGACCGATTATTAGTCTTGAAAATATGGCTCCTCCGAGAAGTAACATTTGGAAGCATTTTAAAAAAATTGCTCCAAATACTGCTAAATGCAGTCTGTATGCTAAGGTACTGAAAACTTCGGGCAATACAACAAATTTAAAAACACATTTCAAACAAAAACATTCCTCCGTTCTACAACATTTAACTGAGGAGGAAAAGAAGGCTAATGAACCAAAAAAGAGAAAAGGTCCATTCCAACCCGAAAGCCGAATGGATCTAGAAACGGCTGGAACTAGTAGTTCACTACCTCAAGATGAGGTAAGACCAATATACCCCTAATTTTTAATAAATTATTATTAAATATTTATAGGAAAATCTTATTGTTTCACAAGAAAGTGATGATCATTCATCAACTTCAACAATGACAGTTTCTGAATATGAGGCTGAACCAAGCACAAGTAGAGAAATAACAAGCTCGTTATTCAAGCAAGCTACAATTGTGTCTGCCTTCAAAACAATTTCATCCTTCAAAGGTAAAGCTGACATTTTTAATAATCGGCATGAATTTCACCGTTTATTTCTATTTTTAAATGGTGGCTCTAAGAATGTGAAACTAACGGAAGCATTTGTAAAATTTGTTGTTCAGGATAATTTGCCATTTAATATTGTAGAAGGTAAGGGTTTTCTGTCTTTGATGAAAGAAGTGGCACCTTTATACAAAGTACCAACCAGAAACACCATCAAAAATAATATTGATAGAAAGTACGAGGTGGTTTCAGCCGCGTTTAAAAATATGTTAAAACAATCAAAGCATTTAACACTTACAACGGACATATGGACTGCCGATATGCAGACCAAAAGTTTTATGGGCCTCACTATCCACTTTGTACATGATATGAAGTTAACATCAGCGACAATAGGTATTATTGAATTAACAGAGTCTCACACAGCGGACTATATTGCTTTAGAATTGGGCAAAGCTCTCGAAATTTGGGGAATTGATCCTAATAATGTTGTTGCTGTAGTGACGGACAATGCCGCCAATATGGTCAAAGCTATACATGACAAATTTGGGAAAAACCGACACATCCCATGCTTCGCACATACTCTCAATTTGGTATGTGACAATTCGCTAACAAACACCGTGGGTTTGAATAATATTATTGACAAGGTGCGATCCATAGTAGTATGGTTCAAAAGAAGTGTTAAGGCTAGTGATCAGTTAAGAAAAGCACAAATCGATGCAGAAACGCTAGAAGGAAACATAAAAAACTGATTTTGGATGTCAAAACTCGTTGGAACTCCAAATATTACATGTTAGAGAGATTTTTACAAATGTCACCAATGGTCAGCAATATTTTACTTTCCGATGTTAATGCTCCAAATATGATTACTGCAGCCGAAGTTGAGCATTTACGCGAAGTATGCAAATATCTAAAGTCATTAGAAAGGATGACAGTAGAGATAAGTGGTGAAAATTACCCAACAATAGGCAAAGTAATACCTATGATTCGTTGTCTGATGGATCAGTACAACAATTATGTGCCTCGGTATGAAATAGGTAAAGAATTGAAAACAACCTTATTAAAAGAAATTGAAAAGAGGTTTGGCGCTATCGAAAAATCTTATATACCACCAGTTTCCACAATATTAGATCCTCGATTCAAACAAATACACTTCAGAGATCCTCAAGCCCTAGGTACTGTGATGAGACACATAAAAAGTGAGATCACGAGTTTGCAAAAAACCTCTTCTTCATCCGAATCTTCTGATTCGTCTGCTGAAGGTCCTGAATTTGATTTATGGGCCCATCATAAAAAATTAGCTAACACTAAAAAAAAGTGGACAAGGCAGATCAAATAAGGATAGTGAACTTAATCAATATTTAATATCCCAACTTATTTAAATTAGCGGCAAAATATTTTGGTGTTGTGGCAACGTCGGTCCCCAGTGAGAGGTTATTTTCAAAAGCTGGAGCAACCGCTACAAAAAGTCGTAACCGTCTCAAGGGAAGTAGACTTTCCAAATTATTATTTCTGAGCTCTTTGCCTGATAGCTTGCATTTATGGAACTGATGTGCCCACAAATGCAGGCAAACAGCTTACTTATTGTCCTGTGGCTATGAGACAGTTATGATTTGTAAAAAAAAAATACATTTTATTTTTCATAAAAAAATTTAATTTTGTAGAACTGGTTATTTTACCTACTTGTAAGTTATAATTAATAAAAATTACTTTTTTTATTACATTATTCTTGAGTATTTTCTCGGTAGCTATTAAGAAAACTTGAATTTTGGAAATAAAAAAAAAATACATACCTACACACGTACATATATTCGATTTTTTCATATATTGATGTATTTGTTCTGATATATCGTATGTATCGATATATTTGTTCCGATGTATCGCATGTATCGATATATAGCTTTCGATATATCATATGATGATTATATCGATATATTTATATTTTTTGCCATCCCTAGTCAAGAAGTAATGATGAATGATTTGTGAACCATATTTGTAAAATTCGGTGTGGCGGCTAGACGGTCTGGCGATTTAAAAGAGAAAATATTAAACAATAACACTAAAACACGGTATAAACAGTAGAGGTGTTTGTTAATGTCTAAATTCTTAACATTAATTATTCTTATTATTATTATTGTTTTTTGACTTGTGTAAGTATAACATTATACATGGCACCAATAAATGAATATGAATATGAATATGAACAGTAGAGGTACTCAAGTGATACTAAAGAAACTTGAAAAAGCTTTAATTAGCCAAAAATAAAAGTGATGTGTCACATAATGAAAATAATTTTGGATCAAAACAGTGTGCCATTTTGTTCCCACTGATTCGGTACGTAGCAATATTCAACTACAATAAAATGTGTCCTATTTTTGATGATTGCAACTATTTTGAATGCACTCGTTGCAAATTGCAATATACTGCAAGTTTACGGCTCAATGCGAGCATAATTTCCCTATATAGGTAACTTTGACTTTTAGGTTTATAAAAGGAATTTACTGTAAAAATTCTGTTTAGTAAATAATCCCCATTTTGGAAATAATTACTTTAAAGTAGTGGCAGTTGGTAATTTTTGATGCAAGTAAAGTTCTAATTGCTCGAAAAAGTGGGCATATCTAACTTCTGGGCAAGAATCAGGAAATCAGGTTTTCATAACATAACTTGTCACCATTTTGTAACAATAAAATTATAAAAATACTTATATTCTGATATTCACCCTTGTTATTCTATTAGAGCATCCAGATCCCATTTAGATATTTATTTCATACGCTAAATAGACAATCGTTTAAAATTTGTATGTGCTTTTATCCTTCACTCTTACATTAAAGTTATATGAAATGGATATAGCGACGTTTGTATATTTCATAAATATTTAACATAAATGTAATTTCTCTGAATTAGAACTTTGTAGAGAGAGCACAACGCACTGGAACTATCAATTTTTTTGAGAAAGGTATGTATTTAAAGTTACTGACTTACTCATTAAAGTATCATTAAGTATAAAGCAGTGCTGGTGTTGAAAAAAAGAGTACGTTGAAGGAAATTGTCTTTTGGATGTTAAAGAAGAGTACTTCAATTACAACAACAGCAACTGGAAGTGTTGAATGTGTGATTTAAAGTTCACGTCGCTAGAGTTTATGTTAAAAGACAAGTATTTCAGAAAGCAGATAGTTATAAAGCATATTGTTATCAAAGAGTTTAATTTTGCCTCTTTTTATATTTCTATCGTACGATGAATTTTATCGTTAACTGAGTATAAATATTTTAAAAAGTCATACGCCTGACTTTCAGTGTCTGACCAAAGAACAACGACCAACGAGAAGCGACAAGGACGTTAAAAGCTTTCCCGTATTTCTTCGGCGAAGCACGTGCAGTTGTCTGCGCGATCGTCTGTCTAAACAAGATGTTCGAAGAATGAATATTTTGTATTCATTGAAAGATAGGGATATAACATTAAAAACTACTGACAAAAACGCTGAGAGAAAACTAAAAATTGTTTTTTCATATATAACATTATATACTATATGTATATAAATAGTTTTTACTTATTTATAAAACATCAGACACAAGAAACTGTTTCTGTCATTTGTGTTTGCTAGTATTGTAAATTTATATAATAGATGATATTACTAGTATTAAATAAAGTGTTACTAACAATAACCTGAATATTAAAAGTTTTAGTTAAGCTAGAGAAGAACACCACATCATTTGACATAGGGAGGTCAAATTCGACGAGGCGAAAGTGAAACACATCAAAGGATCCGACAATGCTGTCGCTTCTCGTTGGTCGTTGTTTTCTGATCTGACTGTATGCATAAAATATCATCTACGTATGTACCTGACCAGTATTACTAATACTGCCACTAATTACAAGCTTTTTGACAAAAATACGACTTGTTTGTTATGTGTAATTTATGACACTGGTCAATAAAATATTAGTCAATAAATACAGATTAAACATTGCAAAATTAAACTGTACTTTATATTGATTTTCTTTTGTATTTTTGTATGTCGCATGTTTTTCTTTTGGATCACGAAAATTAACCCAAAAGAAATTGCTTCGTAAATTAAGCAAAAGGACTAAATAGAACAATAAAGAACAGAAGTTAAAAGGGGCCAGACGGCATAAATAACGAATAATAACCAACGAATGTTAATGTGTATAAATGTTTCGTGGATTGTAACAAATTTCTCGGTCGAAGAGAAAAACTTATCTCTTTCGGTGTTTGGTTTTCTCCATCACGAGTAGGCGTTGAGAGCACGGAGCATTTGCTCGCAATGTGGCAGTTGAAGTCACTTGCCCGCTCTCTAAAAATGGAAGGAGGAATTATACAAGGCAATAAATAAAAAGACGGTTTTTCACGAGAGCAGAAGGCGTGCATTTTTATTACCCGAAAACTGCCCGTTTAAATTAAATGTGAAGATAGTGTAACTTTAGAGAATGCGAATGCGAAACCAAAATAATTCTGCGCTTGTAAAGGGATGTTTTTTTGCGAATTGAGATTACTGTTAGAATTGCTTTGTTCCCACAATTTTATTTTTACACTGCGCATAGTAGAAAATTGCACTTTCGGAAATTTAACATTAGATTTGTGGGAATACTCTCATTTGCATTTCCCCCTATTATAACAACCTTGTACGTAATACCATCTCTATAAGAATACAGAAAAATATAAGACTTACCTTAAATAGCGCTTGACAAAACTTTACATTCGAAAATTATACAGTTATTTGAAAACAGTGCATTGCGCTAAAGACTTCTGTATTGTAGAAGGAATGATATTTTTTGTTCGCTAATTCATATACGATGAACAGCAAAATAAGATTAATGTGCCTAGTTTCGACAAAAAATATTTAAAAAATTTTTTTCAAAATTAAGTGAAACAAAACTTGTAGAAGGACTACATATCAGAAAAATACTAAAACATAACATACACAGTTTGAACAAAATAAGTATAACATTGATTCGCTTCTAGATATTTTATGTGATCAGTTTTAGGCAACAGTACAAAAGTACCGGAAATTTCATAAAGAATTTATTAAAAACTTTTGCATTAACATTTAACCTGTGACGAGCAGGGGAGGAAATTCGGCCCAAATGTTTCAACAATGGAATAGCTTTATGAAGGTAAGTGGAATCTAGCTATGATGGAAGACTACTGCTAATTCCTTATGAGCAGAGCCCACAACTTATACCGGGTGTTCAGTTTAAAATGCAGTACATGGGGATATTGGAAACCGTTGGAGATACAACGTCGGTTAAATGGGAGAAAAGTTGCGTATTCATTTGTCCATGAATAATCCGAAATCAGATTTTGAAATTTTTGTTTCATTGGGCAGATACAGGGTGAAAAAGGAAAAAATGCATTTTTGAAAATCTTCCATATTTTGTTTCCTAGAAGAGATAAATTTACAAAAGTTGTAAGCTAGGGATAACAGGTCATGAGGATTTTAAAAATGATTAAAAAAAATCTAGGTCTACTAGATTTTGCGTGACAATAATCAACTTTTGTTTTTCTTATGGCAGCCATATTGGATTTTGACATTTTTAATATCTTCAAAAAAAATGCTATTCAATGATGTATAACATGTTTATGTTCAAGATAGTAAAAACATGAAAAATAGAGAAAGTAAGATTTTAACATAGTAGGCCATGGAACTGTGGATATCTTAAGTGTATACTGATAAAAAAAACAAAAAATAACAAGTCTCCAAGTACTGTTAAAATATCTTTAACAGTTTATTTATTAGTATTCATTAAATAAAGGTGGTTAGGTAGCTGAATCATTAATGTAACAACTGTTCAAATAAGCCACCGTTCATTCGTATGCACAATCTACATCGTGTTAGTACTGCCTCACAAGATTGTCTAACCATGTTCACTGCTTCTTCAACTGCTTGACGTAATTCTTCCACATTTTCATAAGATCTCGAATACACCTTGTTTTTCAGATAGCCCCATACAAAAAAATCAAAAGGTTGAGGTCCGGGGACCTAGCAGGCCACCCTGTTGGTCCTCGGTTACGAATCCAGTTATTGTAATATTGATTATTTAAATAATTTGTAACCAACAAGGAATTGTGTGGAGGCGCTCCATCTTGCTGAAAATACATATTTTGCAACGTGGCAAGTGGAAGTTCTTCAATTCGTTCAGCAACATGTGTGCGCAAAAGTTCTAAATACCTTTCAGAATTTAAATTCTCATTGAAAAAGAATGGACCGATAACATGGGTATCAATAACGCCGATCCCGACATTAAACCCCATCTGACTGCTCTGTCTAACGCCACGAACTAGGTGTGGATTTTCATCGGACCAAAAGATAGTATTTTTACGATTAAACATTCCAGAGTTAGTAAATCGACCCTCATCAGACCATAAAATTTTCGCAAAAAAGTTTGGATTTTCATTATGTTTTTCGATGAACCAATGACAGAATTGTGCTCTCCGTATTTCGTCACCATTTTGAAGAAGAGTAGTAAGATGCGTACAAATACCAACAGCAGATGCGATAAAGGACTACAACAAATTAACAACAAAAATAAAACACATGGACCACCATAACTTTCACAAGGAAATCAAGAAGAGGATATTGAAAATATAAATAAAATCGAGAAGAAACCTGAGAGACATCCAGAAAAAAACAAAAGAAAAGAAACAACACACAGGAGCCCTCAATACCGCCGCTCGTGTGGGAAACTGGAAAAAACCAGGATCTTGCAATGAGGCTGAGGACCGAAGGGGACATGTTATGTACAGTATATGTGTATATGTATATATGTATCTATGTGTATGTACATGTTTTTTTGGAATAAAATGTTTAAATTTTAAAGCCCTTGACTGGCTCTTTCACGATAAGGTTTGAATTTGGCACGCTTTAAAATGGTACCAGCTGTTGACCTAGCGACGCCAAGTGTATTTTCAATTACCCGTAAAGACGTACGGGGTTTTTCAACTACTGTTTGAAGAACAATATTTTCATTATTTTCATTGTTTTGCCTTTTTTTGGGTTTGACAAAACTTCCATGCATTATCAAATTATCACGCAATCGGCAAAAAATGCTTTTTTCTGTCTGCCGCCTTTCAAGGTATCTATCGATATACATTTCTGCAGCCAATTCATCATTTCTTCCACACAAAATAAAACACTCCAGCATTTGATATTTTTCACTATTTGTAAAACGATCCATCTTAGGTTTGCACAGTACAGATACTTATAACAATACAATGAGATTACAAATGTCACATTTATTATCACGGCCTAATATGTTAAAATCCTACTTTCTCTATTTTTCATGTTTTTACTATCTTGAACATAAACATGTTATACATCATTGAATAGCATTTTTTTTGAAGATATTAAAAATGTCAAAATCCAATATGGCTGCCATTAGAAAAACAAAAGTTGATTATTGTCACGCAAAATCTAGTAGACCTAGATTTTTTTAATCATTTTTAAAATCCTCATGACTTGTTATCCCTAGCTTACAACTTTTGTAAATTTATCTCTTCTAGGAAACAAAATATGGAAGATTTTCAAAAATGCATTTTTTTCTTTTTCACCTTGTATCTGCCCAATGAAACAAAAATTTCAAAATCTGATGTCGGATTATTCATGGACAAATGAATACGCAACTTTTCTCCCATTGAACAGACGTTGTATCTCCAACGGTTTCCAATATCTCCATGTTCTGCATTTTAAACTGGACAGGGTGTATATAATATAAAAAGTTATAATATTCACTTTTATACAAACAAATTCTCGAGACGATATACAATAAATTGGTGTGGTCACATCATAAATTTCTTATATACAACGAGATCATTTTGAACTGTCCTGGGTTGGCAACAAAAAAGTCCCAGTATTATCAAAAACTAGGATATATTTACTTCCGTGAATTGTCCATACTAAATTTACTTGTCAAATGTCAAAACCATAATGTATTGAAGTGCGTTGTACTTTCGTATTTTCATTGTTTTATTGTCGCTTTTCTGTCTACTTCAAGACAATATACCTCGTATACCATGCCTTTTACGATACAACAGGATACGTTTATCGTAATGTTGCACTTTCGCAGTGGAACATTTCAAGAAGATGGATCATGGAAATAGTCAATGGGATCGTGTTTTAAGCAATTTGTAAGGGAATATGCAAATCTGGAAATAAGCATGGACACATTCACTCGTCATCGCAGCAGGGTGATTGAGAGGTTTAAGGAAATGGGGAGTGATTGTAAACATAAACCTGAAAAAGCAGTTTTAACTGAAGATGTTGTTGCAGACATTAGGCAGCGAATAGAAGTTAGTCCCACAAATTTTTTTACGAAATCTGTCTACTCAAACTGGTAAAAAGATCTAATTAACTTAAACTTAATTTGTTATGCAGCATTATATATTGAAATTGTAGGTATTTCCTATGGAAGTGCTCATAAGGCACTGAAAACAAACTTAAATATGCACCCATATAGTTTCTGTACTACAACATTTTCGGGGCAATCACTTTGAGCAGAGACTGAATTATTGCAACTGGTTTAATGAAATATTACATGAAGACGAGATGAATCGCACTTTCTTTTCGGATGAAGCTTGGATCCGTTTGTCGGGATATATCAACTCTCGAAATTACTGTACATGGTCAACAGAGAATCCACTTTTGTTGAAAATATTCTCCATCCCATCAAAATTGGTGTTAAGGATTATTGGACCAATTTTTTTCTATGATACAATTAACGCTATACGATACCGAGAACAAATATTGGAACTCTTCATTAACAGCCTTCACGAAGATGAATTAACCCTAGGGTACTTCCAACAAGATGGGGCAACTGTACATACTGCGCAACAAACTATTAATTATTTGCAAGGATACTATGATGACCGATTGATTAGTCGAAATCGATGGCCAACCAATTCTCCTGATTTAACCCTACTGGACTTTTTTCTCTTTGGCCATTTAAATAAGTGTGTCAGAACAAACTGCATAATCTCGATGAACTTGACGAGGCAATTACAATAGAAATGCAAAATATCACACCAGAACTACTCCACAATATGTTCAATAATATGAGAAGACGTGTCAATCTATGCATTGAGAATAATGGTGGACATTTGGAACAATTTTTATAAAATGTATTCATTTTGTAACATAATTATAAGATTATGTTTTACAATAATAAAGTTGTAACGTATTTATTATTGTTTATGATAAAAAATAAATTACAATTACTATATTTCTACAAAAATTCTTTTATTTAATTCAACTTATGTAACCCTATTTCATTGATATTTATCACAGGAAAAATGTAACCATTAAAATAAATAAGCATATTAGCCAATTAAACTGTGTTCCCATATTAAAATCAGTATGGCCAACTCAGGACAGTTCAAAATGATCAAGTTATATAATGCATACCGTCCTAATATTGCAAATGAGTAAATTATTTGGACGAAAATTGTTTCAAACCACCACTTTTCTATACTTTACAAATTTACCTACATATTCTAATTTCTCCAATATTAAGAAAAAATTGTCGATAAATGTAGAAAAAAAGCTATTTACACCACACAGCGATGGCCAGCAAGTCCGAAGCACGTGTTCGTGGTTGCAACTATATATATATATATATATATATCCTGGGCTGCTGGGTAATTTTTAAAAAATTTAGAAATTACCTAATTAACAATTATAAACTTATTTTAAATATAATATAGAATTAGTAAAAAAAAACGAAATATTTTTAAAAAAAATTAAATTTAAAAATATGCAATGTAAGTCGCAATAGTGTTTGTTCCCAAAATAATTAGTTATATACTAAATCCTAACATGTCATTATATAATGATTATTTTTACACCCACAAACGGTTTTCAATGAAAACCGTCGACTTAAATGTGTAATATCACTAATCAGTTTCCTATAGAATTAAATATCCATTAGACCTAATTACCGCGTACCTATTTCAAACAATTAATTAAAATTTCTTCTTAGGCCTCCAAAGTTCTGAATTCAGATTTCATGATGCTTCAGCAGTAATAAACTGTATACTTGCATCTCCATTTGTTTAACGCAGCACAAAGATTTAGAATCATTATTTTACCTTTTTTTTTAAATATACTTCACTTTTTTTCTTTTTTTTTTTGAGGCTAATATAAAGAATTAGTAGACACATTTTATTGAATCTAGCAATTGTATACCTATTGTATATTTCTATTAAGTAACTACAAACATTGCAATGGTTTCGAGCGTAACCAGAGGCCGAAATAAAATAAACAAGAGTGGATCATTTTCGCTCACATGACCATAAATATGAAAACAAGGGTATGTAATCGGATGCAACGGAGGGTGTAATGATCTTTGCATGGCTGAGCCACATTGTTTATGTAGTAGTAAATTTATTGAAACTTTCCAAAACATTTTTTACTTTCTTATACGTAGTATAAGGAAGTATTGTGATGATGAAAATTTTCGACCTCGAGATTTTTGCAGATGTCCACGTTTTGAGGCCCCCTGATACCCAAAAAGTGGTTTTTAAAAAATGTCTGTGTGTCTGTGTGTCTGTGTGTGTGTCTCTGTGTCTGTGTGTGTGTCTCTGTGTCTGTGTGTCTGTATGTGTGTGTTTGACCACGATAGTGGTCAAGCCGCTGTAGATATCAATTTCAAATTTTGTATTTACGTGTATAATCTCCCTCTTGAGATCTGATTAGTTTTTCAATAAAATCGGTAGACCGGAAGTAGCAGTTTACTTCAGCGCAAAAATCGAATTTTGCCAATATTTCGTCAACTACTAAGTTTAAACAAATTTATAAAGAATTCATATATACTTAAAATTAAGATTGAGAATAATTTTATTTAAAAAGTTTTTCAAAATTCCTACCGGAAGTAGGTCTTTTACTCTTATCGAAAATCAGTTTTTTGCGAATATTTTGCAAGTCATGCTTTTTAGACAAGTACGTTACGGATATAAAGGTATTTAAAACATAATTTTCAATATCTTTTGTGTAAAAAAAATTTTTGAATTCAGACCGGAAGTACCACTTTTACTCTTATCGAATAGCGATTTTTTGCAAATATGTCGAAGTTATGCATTCTATAAATATTTATCAAGAGTACAAGAATATTTAGAACTGGATTTGCAATATTTTTTGTATATATGAAATTTCAAAATTCGGACCGGAAGTAGCACTTTTATTCTTAGCGATTAGCACTTTTTTGATAATATCTTGCAAAGTATGCATTCTATAGTGATTTATTAAGAGAATAGAAGTACTTAGAATAGGATTTTGAATAATTTTTGTATAAAAAAATTCTTAAAATTCTATAATTTGAAACGCTCATACATATAAGAAAGTCGTGTGGTGGCCACAACTCATTTTTAAGATGTGAAATAAGTATCGAAAATATTTCGCTACTTCTTTACAAAGAAAGTAACATTGGAACGAACATACACCGCTGGTCTGTTTACTATTAGAATGCGGGATAAAATACATGTATTTCGTACATATGGTAGCAAGCGAGGTTGCCAATATAATTTAGTCCGGCATCATAACTATGACAGTAATAATGACACAAATGACATTTAATAGAAAATCGTATATTCACGCGGACAGTTTTCTTTGATTTTGAGTTACTGACACTGTCTAAGATGTTGCACACTACGGAAGAAAGAATTCAAATAATTAAATGGTACTATTCAGGTAGTACAGCACAGGAAGTAGTTGGTCGTTTCATATTTTCATTTGAAAATAGACCCGTCCCTGCCGTTCAAACAGTTTTGAACATTGTTCATAAATTCGAATCTGTTGGATGTATTACGGACTGCCATAAATGCATTGAGAAGAGCAAAGGATGTCGTATACGGATACTGAGCGAGGAAAGGGAACAACGGGAAGTTAATGTATGTAGTGCTGTTGAGCAAAATGAACCATGTTCATCACGGCAAATATCTGAACAGGTTGATATCCCAGCGCGTACTGTTAGAAAGATTTTGAATAGGCAAGGGTATCGTAGCTACAGCATACAAAAACGCCAGGAAATTTTTCTTGGAGATCAAGTAAGGCGCATTAACTTTTGTGAAAGTGTAATGGCACGAGTCGTCGAAAATGATAATTTTATACAAAACATTTTATTTACGGACGAATCTGCGTTCTATTTACATGGTCGTTCTAATCCAATGATTATACTAAATATTGGTCAAAGCAAAATAAACATCTGTTTTTGCCCCTTCGTACCCAATATCCTCAAAAATTGAATGTGTGGGCCGGAATATTGGGTGATCATATTATTGGTCCATTTTTTATTGATGGTACACTTACAGCAGCCAGATATTTGCAATTGCTCGAAACTAATATCATGCCGGCCGTTCGTGCTCTCAATGTTAATGTTGAAGAGATTTGGTTTCAACAGGATAACTGTCCAGCTCACACTGCACGGATTGTACGGCAATTTCTTCAACAAGCTTTTCTTAACCGTATAATAGGTTCAGGCGGCACGATAGAATGGCCACCTCGCTCGCCCGATTTGACGCTGTTAGATTTTTTCTTTTGGGGCTGTATCAAGGAAAAAGTTTATACATATGCGCATGAGCGAGCTAGAAATTTGGAAGAATTACGGCAAAAGATTGTCAACACTGCCAATAGTATATTGCCTGAAACACTTGCCAACGTACGGAATGAATTTTACTACAGGCTTGGTTATTGTCAAGAGCAAGCAGGCGGTTTATTTGAACATTTACTCCATTAATATTTATAGAATTTTTGTACTAAATTTTATAAAATAAAATTTTTCCTTTTACTAATTATTTTAAAAAACATTTTAGTTTAATTCTAATATACGGTAGTTTAATTTTGTAATTTAATTTTTCAAGAATATTTTAGTTTAATTTTCTAGCGATCTTTTTACATTAATACCATTGCTTACGCAGAATTATTCCAATTTTATTAAAACGTTGCTACCTCTAAACTGATTATTGTGTTCTGTTTGTATTTTTTCACTTCTCTCCAGTGTGATATTACTTATTTTCGATAAAATATAAATTACCGTTAACAAAAGCGCGCTATACGGAAGCATTAAATGCACTCGTAACGTTTACATGACGTTCACTGACGTTTATCTAGCCTGACCTAACCAATGCACAACAACAAAATGTTTAATGTTTACATTACGTTAGTGCATAGTCTATAAGTCGATACCGGGAAAAATGTTTCAAATAGATAAGGCAACACTGTGCGCGTTTTCTACTGATAGCCGCATTCCAGATCTGCTCAGACCAGCGGTGTATATTGATATGCAAACATGCATATGATTAATTCAATACGTGAAATTTCCCTGATTTCCCTCAACCAACAATCACCGTTTCAGAGTTGTCAAGTTTCCATGACTACGTCATAAAAAAATTTAGAAAAAGATGATGGGGAGTTATTAGTTCTACGTATAAACTTGTTCTTTATTATATTATTTTCATTGTAAAGAATAAAAACATGGGCTACATAGTGTTTAAATATGTTACCAACTGAGTATTTTGAGGATTTTATTATATTTGTGTGCCCGGTGATGATAAATAGTTGCTGTAGAAGCTCGAAGATGGATCATTACCTCAATGACTGTATGAATTTCAAAATAAAAAAAAACTTATTTTTCAGTGTAATCTCCTTTGAGCGCAATACACTTTGCCCAACGTATCTCCATTTTTTGTCCTCTTTTAAGAAATAAAATTTATCGACGTTCTCAAAATAGGCTTCGATCCAAATCTCTTTCCGCCGAGCCATTTTTCAGGTTTTGAAATAGGACATAGTCACTGAGGGCTAGATCCTGAAAATATGGCGGTTGAGGGAGCAATTGATAGCCCATTTCGTGAAATTTCGCCATGGCAATAGCGCACGTGTACAAGTATGCGTTGTGTTGATGGAAGAACACTTTTTTCTTGGGTAAATGCGGTGGTTTTTTCTTCAAATCGCCGTTGAACCGGTCCCGTAACCATTACGGTGATATTCGTCGTTGATTGTTTTTCCCTTCTGAAGGTAGTTGATGTAGACTATACCGCGTACATATCAAAAAACTGTCTCCATAACCTCATTGGCCGGCAGACCCACCTTGGCCTTCTTTGGTGCCAATTCACCTGGAAAAATCCAGTGTTTCGACTACTGCTGCTTAGTTTGCGATGTGCTGTGGTTGATCCATGAATTTGTCCACTGCTATGAAACGGCGCAAAAACTTCTCCAGATTGCGGTTGAACAACGCCAAGTACTCCCACAAACTCACAAACTTATCACACGACCGCGTTCGTCATCAATTTTCAACATTCGATCGGCCAATACCATCTCGTATTTCGGAATGACCTCAGTTGCGCCACAGATTACCTATAGGTAGATGAGCATCTTTTGTTTATAAAATGAAACCAAATCAGAGACACCAAAGGGGACTTTCTCCAACTAAGTCGGCTGTACCGCGAAACTCAATTTCATGTTTTTGATTCAAAGCCCTACTTTGTTCGTATTTTTACCAATTCCGGGATTAATAAATATGCATCTATAATAAAAACTGTATCATTAGAAAAACACGTATCATAATCACTTTTCATAGTAATATTAATTACAGAATAATATCAAAGGAAACATTTTATATATGAACTATATGATAATTGTAATTTACTTCAATATTGTATACAATAATAAAAGTCAATCAAGTTCATAATTTTTAATTAAGATTAAGGAAATAAACAATTATTTTCTTATGCAGTATATAGATTTATAATGTAATAATGTTTATTCCACGTAAATTCACAAAGAATATTTTCTAGTCAAGCTACTTAGGTGGAGCGTCGTAGCTTCGTATTTGTTTTGACTTACACTGTCAAGTTAGTCTCATAGTGATTAGTTTAGTGATTTAACGCGAAAAATGCTCCATAACATCATAGAGCATTTACAATTGCAAAAAAAGGTTCGATTTTAAGCCGAAAATGGAGAATCAAACTCTTTCCTTGCAAAAAACAAAATCAAAGAATCTTTCAATACCAATATTTTAAAACCAATGATGCTAAATAAATCAATACAAGAATATGACAGGAAATATTTGAGAAAACGGTTTAAGACGATGTCGAACAAAGTAATGAACGGGCCACTACTACAGGAAAAGGCATTTTTTTGCAAAACAGTTGGCTATCGTCAGTTTCAATTGCACAGCAAGTTGAATTAATCGTTCAACGCTAGGCACGACATTGTCTCGCTAAAATTATCGGCAATTTTTTGTCTGCTGACTATATATACTCTATAACAGAATGGTTGACAGCAGTGTGGCTAAATCTTACCCGACCTAACTTTTAGTTCAAAGCCGTGTTTTGTAGTGGTGGAAAAATGTCGAAAGATAGAATAATCATAACTGTTACATTTAACATGAGTGGTAAAATTATAAAGAAATTGCTGATTATACGAAAATCAGAGAGACCGGGTGTTTTAGTCGCTTTCCATTATGAAAATAACCGTAAAACATGAAGTACATTAGTTATTTTCGAGAAATGGATTTGTGATTTGAGCAAAAAAAAATTGTTGTTGGCAATTGCACGGCTAATCCAAAATTTACTGATTTCGAGACCATATCGGTTGTCTTCCTTCCACCCATCACGACTTCAGCAAAATCCAAGGACAGAACATCGTAAATACATATCAAAGTGAACATGTAGTAGGATGAAGAAAAAACAGCTACAGCATCAAACGCATTGAAAGCTACAGACGGGTAATACGATCTATTCACAGAATGAGAAATGAGTGGGTTGTACAGGTATGGTATATAGAAATCGTGGTATATATAAACAGGGTGTCTCTAAAAGGTCTTTAAACAACTCTACCACGTATTTTTCGGACCAAAATAAACCGATTTAGCAAAACTTGGCTTAGTCAAAGTTGCTTAGTTTGTGCGCAATACGGTCCTGAAGTTGCAGTTGGAAAATTGTTTTTTTGTTATAAATTTGAAACGGCTGGAGCGATTGCGCTAAATTTTGTCACGTTTACATCGTTTTATGAGTCAAGAAATTCTGTATCAAAATTGTGATAGTAATCAATCCATAGGCGGAGAACCTGCGTTTATAAATATTAAAACATTTCCATTTTCTACGCCAATGGATAAAAAAGAGTTTGTCTATAAAATTTAGATTAAGTGTCTTAAGTACAAGAAAAAAAGTACTCTTGGTAAGACTCGAAAAATTGCATCGTTTTCTCAAAAATCGCATTTTAAGAATTGTTAACAATTTTTTTATGATATGTTTTCTTTTTTAATAAATACGGAACGACCAATACCAAATAGGTCAAAACAAATAGGCACTAGTTAATAAAAAAGATATTCTGTTTATTTCGTCAATTAATACAAAGATGCTATTTTTTTAATAATGTTTTTTCATATAAATTCCAATTGTGTTCTGGTTGGTGGACAACAGAGAATTATTAACAATTAAACAATGAAATAATGAAAATGAAACAATGATTTTTAAAAAAAAAAAAGAAAAGATATTATAAAAGGTGTTCAAAATGTCTACCATTTTCGTGAATACAAAGGTCTATTCGCCGGAGGAAATTAAATTGAAGTCTTTGCAAAACTTCTACATCACCTCTGAGATTATTGGTTGCTTCTTGAATACGTTGCCACAATTCTTCTTCATTATTTACAGGTGTATTGTAAACAATCGATTTCTGGTGTCCCCAAAAAGAATAATCCAGAGGATTCAGATCTGGACTTCGAGGTGCCCATTGTACATTAGCGTCATTACCTCTACCGATCCATCTATTTGGAAAGTGATGGTTTAAGTAGTGTCGTACGTTCATCGAAAAATGTGGTGGT
This sequence comes from Amphimallon solstitiale, assembly GCA_963170755.1. Taxonomy (NCBI): domain Eukaryota; kingdom Metazoa; phylum Arthropoda; class Insecta; order Coleoptera; family Scarabaeidae; genus Amphimallon; species Amphimallon solstitiale. The sequence continues at coordinate 115,935,659 of OY720679.1, forward strand.
GCACCATCGTGCATAAACCACATATTCCGTCGAATATCTAGCGGTATATCATCTAACAAGTCCGGAAGAGTATGTTGTAAAAAAATCAAATAGGCTTCTCCAGTTAATCTTTGCGGTAGTCTGACAGGTCCAATAATAAAATTTCCGATTATTCCAGCCCATACATTCATTTTAAATTCATGTTGAAAATGGTTAATTTTAATGGCATGTGGATTTTCCTCTGCATAAACATGTTCATTATGAAAGTTCGTTATCCCTCTTCTTGTAAAACAAGCTTCGTCGGTAAATAAGATTTTTTTGCAAAAGTTTAAATTTCTTGCTCATTTATGTTCAATAAACCGGCAAAAATTTAGGCGCCTTTCAGGATCTTGAAGTAAGAGGTCTTGAACTCGAATCTTATGGTATGGATGTAATAATTGTTCTCTAATTACTCTATTGACCACATCTTTAGATACTCCAATTTCTCTAGCTATTCGTCTAACGCTCAGTTCCGGATCTTCTTGAACACGGTCTAAAATTTCTTCTTCTACTTCAGGTTGCCTCACAAAGCGCTGCCTGCCATAGTTTGCTGTTACAGGAGCTAAGCGACCGGTTTCTCGAAGGCGTCTCTCTACTGCGGCAAACGTTGGATGACTTGGAACACGACGATTTGGAAACCGTTCCGAATATACTCTAACACTCTCGGCACAATTGCCTTGACAATATCCATATACTAATAACATATCGGTATATTCTTCGTTGGTGTATTGAACAGCCATGACAAAACGAAAATAAAAGTAATGATGGAAAACACTTTTGAAAATCCAGAAAAGTCGTTGTCAAATATTCAAATAGTCATAACTATGGAAACCAAGAATAACAACTAAATACAAACATATGTATTTTACAAAACGCAGGGCACAAGTGGAATTCTTAAAACAAAAAAAAACATCAAAAAAATAGCATTTTTTGCATCAATTGTCGAGATAAATAGAATATCTTTTTTGTAAACCATATAATACAAACATATGTATTTTACAAAACGCAGGGCACAAGTGGAATTCTTAAAACAAAAAAAACATCAAAAAAATAGCATTTTTTGCATCAATTGTCGAGATAAATAGAATATCTTTTTTGTAAACCAGTGCCTTTTTGTTTTAACCTATCTGGTATTGGCCGTTCTGTATTTTTTAAAAAAAAAAACATTTTACAAAAAAAAATTATCAATTCAAAAACGACGTGAAAAGACGTGTACATAGTTTAAAGAGACGTCTAAACGGCCTAAGACACGTGTACACGGCTTAAAGATACATGTACAGTGGTGGACTCCCCAAGGTGGACACCTAATGTACCCTGTGTAACAAGTACTTAGTACATTACATTGGTATAAGTCAAAGTGACACAACTGACTGAAACGCCACTAATTGAAACCATATTTACAATACATAAAAATAAAAAAAATACTTATAGCAACTAAAAGGTGTCCACTTTAAAAAGTCCACCGCTGTACATGGAGCACACAGTATGCGCTGCCGTCCTCTAGTTAATGTTCTCAAATCTTAAAATGCGATTTTTGAGAAAACGATGCAATTTTTCGAGTCTTACCAAGAGTACCTTTTTTCTTGTACTTAAGACACTTAATCTAAATTTTATAGACAAACTCTTTTTTATCCATTGGCGTAGAAAATGGAAATGTTTTAATATTTATAAACGCAGGTTCTCCGCCTATGGATTGATTACTATCACAATTTTGATACAGAATTTCTTGACTCATAAAACTATGTAAACGTGACAAAATTTAGCGCAATCGCTCCAGCCGTTTCAAATTTATAACAAAAAAACAATTTTCCAACTGCAACTTCAGGACCGTATTGCGCACAAACTAAGCAACTTTGACTAAGCCAAGTTTTGCTAAATCGGTTTATTTTGGTCCGAAAAATACGTGGTAGAGTTGTTTAAAGACCTTTTAGAGACACCTTGTATAATACCATCAAACTCTGATGAGTGAAATAAAGACAAAATTTTTATTAACTAAAAAAATGTTTCATAATAAATTTTTCCACTTTTGTCTTAGGTAACAAATTAACTCACTCGCCTGTAAAGACAAAAAAACAACATTTAAAGCCTTTATTTCAGGTCTACATATTTATTTTGCTGTAAATTAACTCTGTACTATCTTCTAATTTTCTTAGATGATTTCACCTCACATTCACATTGTTTTCTTCCTAGTTTTTAAAGTATCACTGTCAAACGTGATATTTATGAAGTTCTATGGATTACGCGTCAAATTCAAAACAATTAAGAAAAGCGGTAACACTAGTGTAGTATGTTGGAATAAAATTATGTCTTAGAATAGTACCATTAAAAGATACTACAAGTTTTTTATGTTTTTCGTTATTCTTAAGATGGAAACATGAAACTTCTGACTTAAATGGGTTAGGGCATAACCTCCATTTCCTAAAATAATCACTCAGAATCAATAGATCTTCGTTTAAATTTACTTCAATTTGATTGAAATTATTATGTTGAAAAGCGATTGCCATGTCATCAGCGTAGATGAATCTTCTAGAAGTCGTATCTGGTAAATCACTTGTATATACATAGATTAAAGTAAAGAGGAGATAATACCGATCCTTGAGGTAAACCATTATATAATATTTTAAATTTAGTACTTTCTCCATTGTTAAAACTCTAAATTTTCGATTTGTGAACATACTTACCATAAGTTTAATTAAATTACCATTATGCAACACATTATATAATTTTAAAAATAATCCATCTAACCAAACTGTATCATAATCAATTGTTAAATCAATGGAACTAATTCCTGTTTTCAAATTCTTTTGAAAACCATTCTCAATATAATTTGTTAAAGTTAATACTTGTTCACAGCAATTACGATTTGTCTAAAACCAGCTTGCTCTTTGGGAAAGATGTTGTCCATAACACTGGTCAACAGTGAAATTGCTTCTTAGGTGAAAGTACCCAATCCTGAATGAATTCAACGTGCTGAACACGAATATCACATTGAAAAAAGTTGATTGGCTCACGTTCAAGAGATATTGACGTTTTGTCCATTGTATAGATGCTATTGCTTAATGTAATGCAATTTAGTGAGAAATTACGAAATTTTGCGTCATATTGCATCACCCCTTCATGCAAAGAAGTTAATGCAGCATTTACTGTAAGTTTCCATTGAGAGTGTTGCGAAATTGATTGCGCAATATCAAGCAATAGCTAATTATAGTTTATTTATAAATGGCCGACGTGACAGTTAACTCGTGCAATGTCCGTTCATTCGCGCATATTTTTCGAAGCTCTAGCATACATAAGTGATTGCTATAGTGTAAAGTAACTAAACAGTAGCAATGCCTCGTAACTGTGTTAATAGTGCAAATAACTTCTGTTATATTTGCGGAGAAGTGACATTTGCTGCACAGAAAAAGAACATCAGTGCAACAGTTAAGAAAGCGTATCATTTGTATTTTGGTTGCAAGATAGGCGACCAGGACAAAGACTGGGCCCCACACGTACGCTGCCGCACTTGTGCCGTAAATCCTTCACAGTGGCTTAATGGCAAAAGAAAGGCAATGCCATTTGCTGTGCCCATGATTTGGAGGGAGCCCACCAATCACGTTGACGACTGTTATTTCTGTATGGTACGACCAGCTTCTGGAGGCATCACCAAGAAGAAGAAGTGGACAGTTGAATACCCTAACATACCATCTGCTCTGCGACCTGTCTCTCATGGCGAAGGACTCCCAATTTCAGAACTTCCTACAGATTTTTCTATCAGTTCAGACGATGAGGATGGCCATGCGTCGGTGAGTTCTCCTCAACGTGGCAGTAAGGATGATGACTTTTCGTGCTTTGACGAAACATCTGCACCACATAAACTTACCCAGGATGAAATGAACGATCTTGTTCGCGATTTGGATCTGTCGAAAAGCAAAGCGGAGATACTGACCTCAAGACTTCGATAGTGGAATCTTCTGGAACAGAATGTCCGAGTGACTTCATTTCGCACTCGCCATCAGCTCTTCGAATCTTTCTTTAAGAAAGAAGAAAGCCTTGTGTTCTGCTGCGATATTTATGGTCTACTACAAGCTCTCGGTATTGCACATGATCCCCACGAATGGCGGCTGTTTAGAGACGCTTCAAAACTGAGCCTAAAGGCGGTTTTGTTGAATAATGGGAACCAGCTTCCATCCATACCTATTGCACATGCGGTCTACATGAAGGAGACTTACGGCAATCTAAAGCAGCTACTGGAGACGATTAACTACAGCAAGTATGGCTGGCAGATATGTTCTGACCTGAAGGTAGTATCTCTGTTGATGGGTTTGCAGCAGGGATATACAAAGTACTGCTGTTTTCTTTGTCTGTGGGACAGCAGAGCAATCGATTTGCACTACATCAAGAAAGACTGGCCTCCGAGAGCATTTTTTAAGCCTGGAGAAACGAATGTACAGCACCCACCATTGGCACAGCTACACAAAATCATCATTCCTCCTTTACACATCAAACTCGGTCTTGTCAAAAACTTGGTAAAAGCCATGGATAAGAATGGACCAGCATTCAAGTACCTGCATGACAAATTCCCTCGACTCAGTGAAGCCAAAATTAAAGAGGGCATCTTTGTGGGGCCTCAAATTAGACAGCTCTTCCGAGACCCCAAGTTTGAGGAACTTCTTCAAGGTAAAGACAAACAGGTTTGGGATGCATTCTATCAAGTGGCAGCAAACTTCCTGGGGAATGACAAGGCAGAAAATTACAAGTGTCTGGTTGAGGATATGTTGGCTTTGTTTCATGAATTCGGCTGCAATATGTCCTTAAAGATCCACTTTCTTGATTCCCACTTAGATTTCTTTCCTGATAACTGCGGGCAGGTCAGCGATGAGCACGGCGAACGCTTTCATCAGGACATTGCCACCATGGAGCAACGGTACCAAGGCAAATGGTCTACGTCAATGCTAGCTGACTATTGTTGGACAATCAGTAGAGATGCTCCACAAGTCCACTACAAACGGCAGGCCAAAAGAAGTCGAAAGCCGGAAGCAGACTAATGTTTTCTTACCATATATTATAATATTGACATAAGTACACTTTTTCTGAAATATGCGTAAATGTTTTCTTACTATGTATTATAATATTGACATAAGTACACTTTTTCTGAAATATGCGTACATATTACAGAAAACCCGTAGCTAATTCAGCTTTTTCTTAGTCATTTTCGTGTTCAGCACATTGAATTCATTAAGAAATGACTATTTTCAGCTTGGAAGCATGAACTTTTCGAAAATTTGTTGCCCAGTGATAATTGGAGAATTTCTATGATATAATAATTTCTGTAACATCTTGTAACATACTGATAATAATGAAATTGGTCTATAACTAGAAGCAACATTTATTGGCTTTCCTGGCTTCAAAACAGCTACAACTTTTGCTTGTTTTAAATTCAGTAGGAACAATACCGTTATTTAAAATATTATTATAGAAACATAAAAGCGAATTACGTCCTAAAAGACCTAGATATTTAATGAATTCAGGATAAATTCCATCAAAACCAGCAGCCTTACGAATCTTTAATAATTCTATCCAATTCCTACATAGAAAAGGGTTTTGTATGATCATCGTTTTTTGTATTAATAGATTTTTTTTTCTTGCGCAATAATTTTTTGATATTTTTGATTTTTACTTATACAGTATGAAAGTATAGTACGATAGACGATCGTATCGCGAAACGGCATAATTGCCCTCGTTTACTGGGAACGGCAGCACAATATACCAAATTACGATTAATGTCGTCGCAAACTTAATAACAATCGTTATTTTTTAGATTTCAAATAGACAGACTTTAAATCAAATGAAAGTAATACTGATTTATTGATTTTAGTTCGTGCAATTGTATGTGAAGTATTAGAAGTAATTTAAATCTTGGATTGAGTTGGTCTTTACTTGATGTAAATCCATTTTCAATGTGAAATAAAACAAACAAATGTTTAAGATTTACACTGTATACAGTGTAAATCTTAAACATTTGTTTGTTTTATTTCACATTAGAAGTAATTTATGTAGTTGCACTTATCTACATCCACTAAAAACCTATGCTTGTTGTTTGCTCTTAATCTAATATTGATGTAATTCCATTTCTGCTGGCAATTCTTAAAAGAGCAATACCCAATTTAAAAGCTCACAAATAAAAATATTCTGTTATTTCAAAGAAATCCATACTAGAGTTACGCATACCCTTCAAAAATTACTATTCATTTTTAAGGGATTTATAAATTTATAACATCGCAATATATAGACATATTCATGCATTTATGCATACGTATTGGGGAAAATTTTATGTTAAAGAAATTAAACAAATCGAAAACGCAAACGGTTTCTACCTACCGATCTGCGTGTTTTTATTACGAGGGATATTGCAGCCAGTAGAAATCCCCAGCAGTAGCGTGTCGCGTTCAGACGAAATCCCACAGTCAATAACGAGTAGAGAAGAATTTTGCCTACCTCTTGCATAAAGTCATGAGTTCATCTGGTTTGATTGAAATCCTCTCTTATTCTTATGTTCCATTTCAGAAACCCCACACCACAGCCGAGCGGTTTCATTGTTTTAACGGCCTCATGCATACTTCATGCCCCACCTTTGAAAACGGTAAGATCCCGTTCGTTTGACAAATGTTGGATCACTAAGGAAATTAATGTAATTCATTTTCTTGACAGTATGCGAAAAAGAAAAAGAAATTTTGTTCATAATCTACTATCCATGTGTTCATAGAGTATTTTACATTTTCTTCATCGTTATATTTGAAAGTAATGTTAAGTTAGAGTATTATACAATCCTCCAGCATTTGCTTATAAATTAAAATAAGTCTTGCCACCTTCCGCAATGTTGTTTTCTTCTAAGCTGTTTACCTCTTTTTCTATAATTTACTGTATTTACATTTTAATTTTAAATTTCTATTTACCTCATGAAATAGAATATAATATACAATTCAATATAATAATGAAAAAATTTAATTATTTTCATATTAATATGTTATCGCAACTATTTATTTATATATTAAATCATATAAAAAATTTAGAATTAAGAGTTTTGCCGTCTTATTAAATTAATAGATGAAGGATCTTGGGGACTCCAGCATTAAAATATAAAATGGTCTACATTTTTTTCCTATATTTCGCACAGTATACACTGTTTCAGCCAAATGGAATGAATTTGATAATAAATAAATGGGGGCGTGTTCGAAAAACCGCTCGGACACGTCGATTGGTATTTTTAGTTGTGCATTTTTTTCAACGGAAACTTTTTATACATGGTGCGTCATGTAACAGTGGCCAATACCAACTTTATTATTTTAAATGCAACACCCTATATATTATTCATTTTTGGATTCTTCAGAACATTCTAGACATATTTGATGTACATTTTCCTTTACTTCCTATATTTAAGAAAATTAATCAATAATGAAATTGCCCCGCCCTGCCTTCTGTCGGCCGTGGACTTTTTGGTGCCAACGTATGCAACGCGTTCGACTGATACATTTTTAGTTGCCAGAGCTCGAACGAATGTTATGGTTACAGCACCGTTAACCCATATAACCAGAAATGCAAATATTTTATATTCTGACCCCTTCCACAGTTAATCCTTTGCCTGCTGTCATGAAAATTGTTAGTTATTTCATCCAGTTACTAATTATATAAGTGTGTCAGGATGCTTAATGGTTACAATACTAATGTAACACTTTGTTTTTTTATATTGGAAATATGCTGATATTTTTTGTTAGCACTGTACTAGACTTTAATTATTGTTTTGTCCTGTAATTGCATTCTGTCTGTTGGACAATAAAGCTTATTATTATTATTATTATTATTATTATTATTCCTATCTTCAACTGTTTCGGAAATATTAAGTGTTTTCAGATTTATTACAAAAATTAACATTGAAGAAAGAAATTTATTTGATTACAGAAATTGGCTACAACACACTCAAAAACTAATAAGTACCTAATCTGTTTTCTCGAAAGAATACCTACCCTTGTAAACAAGATAATGGAGTGACAAATGATGTTCAAATAAAAAATAAAAACGAACTTGTGTACCACAAATTATTCATTGACGAACAACTCGTGGATACCATTGTCACTCAGACCCATATTTATGCGGAACAAACAATCCTAAAAGGTCTTTTTGAAGAATCCATAAAAGCATTTTCACGCTTGAAGAAATGGTACCCTAAAGAGAGTGACGTAGTGTATAGATTTCTTGGAATATTGATGTGGGACAAAAACAAGTCTGATAGTAATTCCAAAATATTACACATATAGGTTAAAAGCAAAAAATGTTCGTGCCTGGTTGAAGTGAGGTACCAATAATTGCTCTTTTACGAGTTTACTCAGTATGAAGGAAAAAAATAAGGTAATGTACTTTTTAGCATTTATTTTAACATATTTCTTTTTAGCATAAATAGAATCGGGGCATTTCAATGTCTATCCTTTTTTATTCACTTACTCCTTAAACGATTAGTTATAAATTTATAAATCCCACATATTTACATATATTTACAAAGGTTTAATTCAATAAAAGAAAGTTAGGTACCTATAATCGTTTATATTTATACAAAAAGAAATTATTGTTCAAAAATTAAAGTTAACCTCACATTAATTAGACTTTAATATACAATTTGTTAATAAATCGTATTGTTGCAAAATTTTTGCTAAAAGAAAGAAAAATGCATGACATTCTTAATACGATGAGAAAAGTGATATTTTCACAAGACCGACAAAAAAGATAACATTGGTCACTGCCAAAGTACACGTGTGTGTAAGTACGATGTTATTGAAGGCAGAACCGATAAGAGAAATATACTTAAATATTGTACGGTATGAAATTACTCTAAAACATGTAAAATAAAACTTCTTTACTTTGATCCCTACAAACATAATAATTAACCAGGATAATATATGTATATCTTGTACGGAACGAGAAGGAAACCTCTAAGATTGCGGCGGCATCGAAGAGAATTTGGCGGCTTTTCGAGTAAGAACGGTAGAGACTTACACTCAGTGGCGGCTGCTGCAGGGAGGGCAACGGGGCACTGCCCCCCCCCCCCGTGACAAATTTCCCCGTGGCAAATTTCTTTTAACAGATAAATTAATTATAAATACCTAATTTGTATGTAATTTTTCTGATTTGTTTGATGACAAATAATATGTTTTCGGAAGTAACAGTACGTCTTTTCAGCGCGTTTAAAAATCGCAGTCTGACGTAGGCTCCAGGGCATCTCGCGCGACTGCCCCGTCTGTATTAGAAATCGAGCGATGAAACTGGCGCGGGTAGCGCGCGTATATATGTAGGCGGCGGGGCACCACTCTCTGGTGCCGGGCCCGGGTAGCGGTCCAGTATGTAATGTACAGCGCTGAGTGTATGTTGTAATTTCTATCGGTGCAAATGCAACTATGAATTGCGTTAGTAACATTAAGACAGAATTAAAAAATCTAGGTCTCCCTAGACCAGATTTAGTGATTAAACTAGAATATCCCAATTTGAAAACTAATAAAACCGTGACGAGAAAATTCAACAGAAGCTCTTACAGTTTATCAGACTGGTTGTGTGGGTGTAATGTGCAAAATGCTTTTTTTTTCTATTTCGGTGTTATAAAGTTCACTTTACGATATCCGTTTTGGTTGCAAAAGTATTTCTTTAACGCACGCTAATTTTGTTGTTTTGACGTTGGTAACAAAAAAAATGGAACCAAATTATAGTTAAATATCAAAATGTAAGCCTTTAATGTAACAAACATGTGCAATAGAAGTTGTACAAAGAATAAAAAGCACACATGCTAACATTTTATTTACTAATTAACAATATAAATTGTTAAGCAGAGTTGGATGATAAGTTTTCTGATGCTACTATTGTAATTTACTTCCAAGGTTGAATAGTACAACTGTTATAAAAGTTTGTTTTTGATAATATGTCGAGACTATGTTGGCGAAAGATTTTGTAAATTGTCTTCTGCTATTTTGCGAATCTCTGGGGGCGTGCAAAATAGAAAAAATCAAGAGAACAGTGTTTTTATACTTTGAAGAGAATAAAAACATTTTCTAGAAATACCATGCGGGAAAGCAGACTATGTGCCTTAGCAATGGGTTCCATTGAAAAACAATTACTGACATCAACACCAAACTTCAATGAATGAGTTATTAATCATTTTGCTGATCGTAAAGAACGGCGGATGGACTTTATTTTCAAACAAGTTAATTAAATAGCATATTGAGTTTATTTTTTGTCTGTACTTAATTTTTGATACCGTATTAAACACTCAGACACCCGGTGTCCCCCCGTCCCAAAAAATCAGGGGCCGCCACTGCTTACACTCGCAGGGGTAGCGTATTTCTCTCAGGTAATGAGGTGACTGAAAGAACTCCTAGTGAATTCTTCCACGAAGTGACTGGAAGAACCAACTTTTCTAATAAAATCATAGCGTTATATAGGCCTAAACCTGCACAAATAATATTCAAAAACAGTATTTTTGTCGTAAAACACACGATTGTATCACGGGCAAAATGCATGTACAGTACACAGACAGTGTGTGACAGAGAAAGTATTCGGAAAAAAGAAATGATAACATTTGTTCATCATCGCATACATTGGCCGGACGAACGAGTAAATGAAGATAAGAAATTGTAATATACTGAAAAGAGATACATATATATGTAACGCTTGACAATTTTTCCAGACTGCTCGTGCTTATCCTAATAAGGATCCACTGCGCATCTTGTGGGAGGGGCATCTCACCGGTCAGCTCTCGGTCTGCGAGCTGTACTAAACTCTACGTTATGTCGATACGTCACGTAGAATATTAAAAAGGATATCATTTTCTCGTTACTAATTAACAATTTTAAACATTAAATAAAATAAATATTTACAAGAATATATTCGTATGGAATTATCGAACTTATTAAGCTAAAAATTAACAAAAAGCATTAATACATATTATATCGAAAATTTTTTGCTTAAAATGGAATCCTATCAAATTCGTCTATTTGTGATCACATGTCTCAAAATAACCAATAAACTCATCATTTAACTGATAACAACCCTAGGGTAGTTTTCACTTCTGTCATCAAGAGGTTGCTACGCAATGGTTTTGACGCTTATTTAATTTAATTGTATAAAATTTTTCAAAATGTCACTTTCTCGTTTTGGTATTCAAAATAATGAGTCAATTGACAAAATCATTGAAGAAAATGTACCAAAAAATACTATTAATAGTAAAAAATACACATGGAAAACATTTATAGACTTTTGCAACACCAGGAAATATGAGTTGGATGGAAATCGTACAATTGAAGAACTTGCTTTAATACTGAAAGATTGGGCAGTTAATATGAAAAAGAGAGATGGCACGGACTTTAAGGAAGCTACAGTTAAAACTATGTGGAATGTGACAAGTAAATTACTACAAGAAAAATATTACAACGAGTATAATATCATGATAGACCCCTTTAACAATGTTGCATTCAAACAAGCCCGAAATGCACGCGACGTAGCACGAAAAAATTTACAAATAGATCCCACTAAACGTAAAACGAGTTCAGTCCCATTAAGTTCAACCGAAATGAACAAAATTATAAACTTTTGGGATGAAAATACCCCTCTAGGTCTCCTACGCAAATTTTATCATATCGCCGCGGTGGAATTGGCATGGAGAGGTGGTGAGGCTGTTGCTTGCTTGGTTGAATATTTTCATATCGAGAAAAACAATGATGGCTCTCCAACTAACAGGGTCGAATACAATCCAGTTTTCAGTAAGACCTGCCAAGGAGGTTCAAAGAACTGCGCTTCTAGTAAATGGTTAGTTCAAAATAGTGACAGCAACGTTTGCCCTGTTAGATTATTTTTAAAATTATTATCGAAAAGAGGAAAAAATATCAAAACAAACAGACTATTTTTAAAACCGAATCGCCATTGGAAAACAGAAAATGATAAGTGGTACGACAATGTACCTCTGGGTAAGAATACCATCAACGGATGGACAAAATCTTCTGCTGAAGCAGTTGGTTTGCATACCAAAGAGAGGAAAATTACCAATCATTCCAATAGGGCAACTGCTGTTAGTACACTTGCTAAAAATGGAATTGACGAACAACAGTTGTTAAAAATTACAGGCCACAACAATGCAAATTCTATAAAACCTTATTTAAATATCGATCAAGAACATCACAATAGAATAATCAATAGTATGCGTGGAAACACATCTTCAGTAACCGAAGCGAATACATCATCATCGAAATATAATTTTTCGAATTGTTCTTTCAATAATTGTGTTTTTAATAAATAATTTTCATTGAATCGCAAAAAATTTTCTTACCGAATATCCCGCGAGCATTGATAAATACTCATAATTTTATCACAACTTCTCAAGCACGTTACTTTAGGTTAACAGCCCTCCGCCAACGGCGTCGGGCTGTTACCAAGTAACGTGCTTTCAAAAACTGTGATAAAATTATTTCGTACTGTTATCAATGCTCTTGGGATATTATAGCTGAAAATTCTATACAGGGACGGACAAAAAATCCGTTACAATTTTAAATGACTAATTGCAGGTCAATAATTCGCTTTTACTCAATTTAAATATTACCTACTACTATTTCTTAATTTTATTATTTATACTTTAAATTTTAAAGTTGTATCTAACATTCCTATTAATATGGTTATATTAACTCGTCTTTCCTTATTTTATATTTCAGTAATTGTGAATTTTGTATTATAATATTCATCACCTGATGATGCTCTCTCTAGAGCGAAACGATTACAGTATCAATATATCTTTTTACTATGTGGTATTTAATTTTGTATAATCATTATTATTGGGGATCGGCAGTCACGAATATATTGCAGGACTGGACTTAAATGAATATTGTAATTCGAAATTGGGCACACTAATAGCAGTAATACAATAATACGTAACAGGCTGTAAATTATGTATGTAATGTTCTAATGTACATATTATGCTTTTTCAACTTTGCTTCGTCAACGCGACGCAGCTGGCTTCCCCTTCTTGTCTTCAATAATGTTGTTTACACGTTACGATACGTATGTACAAAAGTAGTTGTATTTATCGCAGCGAATGTAGGCTACGTTCAACGGCGGGCCTTTGCGCGGAAAGTATTTTAGTTAAATTGAAAGGGCTGTGTGTAGCGGTCCAATCTATTGTCTACTTTGGCGTAAATATGTCCCATCCACATCCGTCGCGACATACTGTTGAAAGGTGGAAGAAATTTGCCAGTGCTAGAATTCGACGATATTCAACTCCAATGCAAAATTTGCAATATATTGCTGTTGTGACAAGTAAAACCCGTGTAGTAAAACAGGTGCTGTCTGATACGTACGTAAAGCACGTATTGCTGGCTCTGCAACTGCTTATGAACAGCAGAAAACATTTAATTCGGATCTATATCAAGTGCTAGCAGCGTGTAATATTCCATGGAATAGGATGCATCATTCTGGGTTTACGATGAAATTATGACTTCAATTGTCAATGATATAAATGAACAAAAACATATTTGGGTGTCAGTAGATGAAACTACTGATGTTAAAGGATACAATATTGCAAATGTTTTGGTTAGGGGCGTGGACAGCGACACGGAAATATCTACACATCAACTTGCATTTAAGAGACTCGAAAGAACTAATGCAGAATCTATATCACATAACGTAACTTCGTATTTAAAACCGCTATGAAAATCACGATAAAAATAAATTAAAAGGGTTATTATTTGTAACAGATGCATGCAGCTGCATCTGTTAAAAATAATAACATATGAAGGCGGCTGGTCGGCTCTTACAACAAACATACAGTAATATGACGCAATATGTTTCACACATGCTCTTCAGTGAGCATCAGAGGAAGTCAGAAAATAGTACCCGAATGCATGTCAAGAAAGCTTTTGCGAAGGCACCTGCACGTAAGCATTTATTTCGTGAAAAACTGCTATATGTGCCACGCTGGCACATGGATACAAGCTGCATCCTATTGTAATGCTGTTTCTATTTTATAAGCTGGACAAGCATTTATGGAGCCAACTATTCAGTTAGATTTAGCCAATATTCATGTATATTATTTCAGAATATCTGTAAACATTCGCCCTCTACAAGTAGATTTCTGCGAACCGGCACTAAGACACTTTAGGTAATTTAAATATGTCCCTAATACAACGGTAGATTATGAACGGTCATTTTCAATGTACTTACGGTGGCACAATTATTAACACCCGAGGATATGGAACAATTAATGGCGATTTATTTTCATTTGAACTCAACGTGAGCAGTCATATCTGTGGTATGTTTTATAAACCCTGCAATATTGCTTCAGGAGAAAATGTATTTACTGTTACTTGGTAAATGCTTGTTTCTCTATAAGTATGTTTTTTAATTCGCTTGTGAAGCGTATCAAATCGGAATTCATGATGTCCTTGATGCCTGGTACTGACGTCATATGCATGTGCCTCTAACTTCCGATCTCTAATTATTATTATTTAATTGATCTCAGTTTTGCTCCACAACTACTTAAATAAAACGATTCATATGTCACAGTTTATTATTCTTTTATTGATATTAATATACAAAAAATATCTAACAATTATAAAATCATTAATACGGGAAAAAATGACTAGCAAGGTATATTATCTTTATCGTTCAATATACATATAAACGGTAAATATAGGACAGTAACACAATATTTTCATAATATGGCAACATAAATTATATCTATAAAGAATTGACTAACATCTAAGTACGTAAACATGTTTCTTATATTGCAGCAACAGCTTCATGGAGCATTTTCATTTAAATAGAGTAGTTTGGTTTTTTATATAATTATATACATGTGCAAATTAACTTAAAAATTATAATAAACACGATATGATAAAATAATCTAGTCTTCCACAGAGATTAAATAATTCCAATCGATCAAAATATTAAAATAATTACCGCAAATGTTCGATGCTACACTAACAGTATACATTTCATACATATACATATATCATGAACCATAAAATTATTATCAATTTTCAGAATCAATAGAGAAATAATTTGATTGTTTCAAAAATCTGACCTCAAAAAGAAAAAGTAACATACAATGAATAATGTGCTTGAACATGATAAAGTTTCTATTTCGGCAATAAGTCATCGAGAGCTTTTTATGAGTATTAGTGCTTCCATGGTTTACAACTTCTGCTTTCTATAAAACCACATAGGAAAAATCTAAAGTACATACGTTAGTATCATCATATCAAGAAATCAAAATAACAACTCGAAGTGGATGGATGGATTGATTGATATTTAGTCGCTAAGGAAATGTCAAGACCTAAAGCGCTACCAAGTTAGCTTCTCAACAAGAAAATTAATATTATTTCTAAATTCGAAGTCAACTATACTGTGCTGTGGGATACAATCGAGAAATAGGTAAAGATGTCTATGCTGTTGCAACCTGTAACATTTGAATTAGTTCAATTATGAGATGTAAGCGAAGGTTAATTTTTAAAACTCATGTAATTCTTTGATGTGTAAAATCGAATTCATTATGACGATATTATCTTTCAAAGCAACATTATAACACTCATATCTTTATAGCATAAATAAAATTGAATTGAGACGTGTTTGTATCCAAAGAAGCACTGATAATAATGTTACATATAGGACTCAATTTTTACTTCAACATAACCCCAACCACAATAAAATTAACTAGATAGGTACATGTTTCAGCAATCAGTTGTCATCTTCGGTAGAAAACAAAAAATTATAATTTTACTTTGCAATATGCATTATATCTATCGAAACGATTAATAATAAACCTAACAACAATAACATTAAAATTAACTAGATAGGTGTCTACAATATTCAGTAGAGAACTTAAAAAAAAGCAAACTTTGCTAAACATAGTCTCTTTTTTCAAAGTTTAGTTTAGTTTCGTTAAAACCGCTACGTTTAACACTGCTTTCTTTTTTAAGCGTTTTTTCTACTGAAGATGGTAAAATATAACACTGATATCTCATTGGCGATTGTTTTTTTTTGTTTCAGGCTCCAAGCCACACTGCACATCATATATCTAATGAAGCAAGCCCTGTGGTTTCATGTTCGATCCCCCTAGACGAATGCGGATAGACACATAACTTATGACCGCCGAAGTCTGATATAATTGGCCTAAAACTGTTGTCGGGTATTACGGCATAAATCATTATTATTTAGTACAGCATATTGTCTATAACAATTTTGAATTTTAAACATCAATTGAAATTTACAAATTGTTAAAATGAAAATTAAACAACCTGTATTTTTTATGGTGATTTACTACAGAAAGCAACGTAATTATATTTTGTTTATCTATTTCAACTGATTCTCATGTACGTGGAGAGTGATTCCAAAAAAAAATCACTGGCTGAGCATGCACCATCTGAATCAGTGCGTTCACGTATTGCTAAATATGTAACCAGCTCTATGTTCGCGATATGTGGGAACACTTCTCAAACACAAAGCGATTCACTTCATTAACAAAGTCATAATCCTGCATAATTATTTCGGTGTAACACTGTAGAGCGAATTTAATGAGATATTGTGTAATTGGTTGTTACTTGTTTGAATTCCATTTTAATAAAATGCTCAGAAACACTTGAAATAAAACGAGTTTCAATTTCCAAAAATGGTATTAATAAAAATACGACATGCTTCGCTCACACAGTGGCGTTATCAAGTATATAATACTAACTAAACTTAGTTGCTACTTGAATTTATATATTTGTTGACATTGGTGGGGGTGGTTTCTTGAATAAATGTAAAAGTAGGGAGTTATATATATCTAATTGGTTATTTAATAATAAGTTTGTGTTTTTAAATTTGTTGATTTCTAAAACATCTAAATTATTTAAAAGGACACTTTTATTTTATGTATGCAATATTTCAAAATATGTCGTCGAAATCGTGTCTACATTCTAATAAATGTTTTGCATAATGACAGTCTGTTGTATTCTGAAAGGACCTCGTGTTCTTTAATTCTAGAATTAATAGACCGGTCTCTTTGGCCTATATACAGTGTGACCAGTGAAGTCCGCATCATATGGGATTTTTTTTTATTAATAGATTTATTCTAAATTTGAGTTTGGCATCAATTTCTGCTTCGATCAAGATGAAAATTAACCAAAAAAATAATAGTCACGTGATTCGCATTATCTGTCAAATTTAATTTTTTTTCCAAAAAAAATTCAAAAGTGGGGTTATTTCTCAAAATATCGAAAAAAGTTATTAGAAAAAGTTTTTCTAAAAACAATTTTTAGCCCATATGCAAAATTTCAGCTGCATAAGATAATTTAGATTTTTTGCCAATTTTTTTGTAAATTGCACCACTGTTGCGAAATAAGACAACGCAACCTACATAAAACTTCTTAGTTTTAACAATGCTTTATTCCAGACACATTTTCTTTAAGGCAGCGCCATATTCAATGTGTGTTTTTCTACAAAATCCAAATAGGGCTATTAAAATTTGGTCACATGTGATGCAAAGTTTATTTGTTTTTGACCCTGTATAAGGTAACTTCATAAAATAACTATTTTTGAAAATGTATTTTGTTTCTAAAAGTAATACACATTAATATTAAGAAAATAGTTTAATTGAAAAGTCAAATTTTCTAATAAAATAATCATAATACATTATAAAAATGAAACGCATTTAAAATTCCACCTTTTCAATTAATAACAATATGTATTTTTGGTATTTGAATATTAAATTAAACATAACTTGAAAAACCTAAAAATTAAAATTACATTTCTGTGTGCCTCCCATTGCGTCAATACAAACAATTGTTCCTCTTGATACATCTTTAATGGAGTTTCTGATACTAAGGGGCCTTATTTCTAAAATACAGTTTCGAATCACCGTTTCCAAATGATCAACATTACGGAAAGGTTTTTCTTTGTAAACTTTTTGTTTTAGGTAACCCCACAAGAAAAAATCACGTGGGGTTAAATCCGGAGATCTAGCCGGCCAGTATTGCTCCATATTACGCCCAATTACTTTGCCCCTAAATATTTCCAAGAGGCGTTCTTGAACCCGTCTTGTAGTATGGATGGGAGCACCGTCACACTGGTACCACAAATTATGCCTTATTTCAATAGGCATATTGTCCAAAACTTCAATGACCTCGGTGTTAAGGAAGCGGAGGTATTCTTCAGAATTTAAATTGCCCAACAACTTGATCGTTTAAAATACCGCACCACACATTAGTTATAAAGGAATACTGGTCCTTGCATTCTATTATAAAATTTGGATTTTCTTGAGCCCACCATCTACAATTTAAAGAGCTAACAACGCCGGTTGAAGTGAAAATGGCCTCGTCGGTCCATAAAATGTGAAACGGAAAGGGCACATTTTCTTCTTTTTTCCCCCTGGTACCAAAAAGAGAATCCCAAACGTATGTCAAAATCTTGTTCCTTAAGAGTATTTATAAATTTAGGTTTATACGGCTTAAATTTATTTTTGTGCAAAATATTCCTTACACTCTCTCTTTTAACGTCAGTTCTGCGAGAAACATGTCTAATACTAGTTTGACCATGTTCCACAATATCTAGGCAAACATTTAATTGGACTTCTTCACTATGTTTTATAGGATTGTGAGGTTTTTTAAATGAACTTTCCACCGATCCAGTTGATTTAAATTTCACCATAATCCTACTCACAGTAGATTGTTGCACATTTTTGCCTGGATGCCTTTCATTAAAAATGTTGGCCGCTGCACGATGACTTGTGTTTTCACCACATATTAATACAATTTCAATTCTTTCCTGTACAGTTAAAAAAATTTTTATTCAATACGCAATATTAATTAAAAGCCACTATGACGAACAGAAAGCGATTTGACTGTCATTAATAAAGCAAGGGCTTGTTGATCTTTTTTATCATTTGTTTTGCGGCCAACTTGTGTTTGGTGCATCATCGTAAGGTACAAAACTAGTTAATTTTTTGGAAACTGAACTTAAATAATAAAAAACTATTTTTACTTTTTATAACATAGCTCCATAACAAATTTAAATAAAGGGGTTTTAAATTAAATCATTGAAACTAGTTAAACTTACGTAAAGTTAAACGAAAATTTATTTTCCACTTAATGCAGACTTTACTTGTGACGCTGTGTACTTGTCTGTATTAATATTAATGTGTATTACTTTTGGACACAAACTACATTTTCAAAAACAGTTATTTTATGAAGTTACCTTATACAGGGTCAAAAACAAATAAACTTTGCATCACGTGATCAAATTTTAATAGCCCTATTTGGATTTTGTAGAAAAACACACATTGAATATGGCGCTGCCTTAAAGAAAATGTGTCTGGAATAAAGCATTGTTAAAACTAAGAAGTTTTATGTAGGTTGCGTTGTCTTATTTCGCAACAGTGGTGCAATTTACAAAAAATTGGCAAAAAACCTAAATTATCTTATGCAGCTGAAATATGGGCTAAAAATTGTTTTTAGAAAAACTTTTTCTAATAACTTTTTTCGATATTTTGAGAAATAACCCCACTTTTGAATTTTTTTTGGAAAAAAATTTAAATTTGACAGATAATGCGAATCACGTGACTATTATTTTTTTGGTTAATTTTCGTCTTGATCGAAGCAGTAATTGATGCCAAACTCAAATTTAGAATAAATCTATTAATAAAAAAAAATCCCATATGATGCGGACTTCACTGGTCACACTGTAGAATTTTTGGTAACTCCCACAGTTTAACTCATAAACCCCGTGTTTTTCTAGTTCTTCCTTTATTATTTTTTATGATCTTACCAAGGGTGTTATTGGTTTTTAATTAAATTTTTTTTTAGTTTCCTTTTTAACATTGTACTGATTCGCTTTGACAACGGGCCTGGATAAGTCAAGGATCTGTATACTTTTTGTTCTTTGTTTTATGTAGGTAAAGTAGAGTTCACAGCCTGTTTGAATCGTTTCTTCCTTAATATATTATCTACTATCAATTGTTATTCACCGCTATTTGTTTAATTAAATTAAATTCGGTCTCAAAATTTTTTGTGTTGAGTATAGTTATTAGTCAATGTATCATGTTATGAAATGCCGCTAGTTTGTGTTGTGTAGGGAGGTTTGATTTGTTATTTATTATAGAATCCGTGTGTGTGGGTTTATGGCTTAAAATGTTGCATACACAAAATAAAAATGTCCTTTTAAATAATTTAGAAGTTTTAGATATCAACAAATTCAAAAACACAAACTTATTATTAAATAACCAATTAGACATATCTAACTCCCCAATTTTAAATTTATTCAAGAGACCACCCACACCAATATAAACAAATATATAAATTCAAGTAGCACCTAAGTTTTAGTATTACATACTGGATGAAGCTACTGTGTGAGCGAAACATGTCGTATTTTTATTAACACACTCTTTGGAAATTGACACACGTTGTTTTATTTCAAGTGTTTTTGTGCATTTTATTATTTAATGAGATAATCATGCAAATATATGAGAAAATAGATGCCAAAAGTTGATTGAAATCATTACGTATTTGAAAGAGAATAGGGAAAGTAATGTGGCAACACCAAATTTATACCACATTAATTGCTACAAACTATATAACCGTTCGACATGCGTGCAGCAAGTAACAAGCATAAACGAACACTGTCTCATTAGTATGTTACAACAATCCTGCAACATAAAAAGTTTAGAATCACCTAATGATATTGAATGTAGAGATTATAAAAACAAAAATATTCATGAAAATGTGTTTTAACCCATTACTTGCCAAAAGTGCGTAAACGCAACCTTTTAAAAACATTTTTTTTTGGCATCAAAAATATTTTTTTATACATTATGTCGCAAGGGTTGCTTTTTTAACAGGCAAAAATCTTATGTTAAATTATGATCCAATAAAAAGTTAAATTTTTTTAATTTTTTTTTTAATTAAAAAAATCTGTATTTTTGGTTTTTGTGTACACCTTGAAATAATTTTTTTTTGGGTACTAATTATTTTTTGTTTACAGGGTGTAACAAAATAAGTGTAAAACATTTCAGGGAGTGATTCCTTAGCGAAAAAGAGATAAGGTCTTTCATATAAAAAAACTTCAATGGAGCATCCCTTATTAAGATACAGCCCCATAAAGGGGGTACATAAAATTTGTTTTACAATTTTTCTCACAAACACTAAAAATGTAATTTATTTCCAATGTAACTTTTTGTCTGATTATTTGTTTACCATTTAAAAATTTATTCCCAATAGCTTGTTTCATTCGAAACAAAAAATGTCTCTTGAATTTTTTGCCCAAAAGTAATCAGTTCGCAGCAAAAAATTATTTTACGAACAACTACAGAGATACATCGTCATAAAACGAAAATGTAAAACTAATTTATTTAGTAGGGCGCTAGTAGTGGTATCACGCTGTCAGTTTGTAAATTTTTGAAATTGAATTAATACTGAATTGTGTGTCGTTGTTTTGTTCGTAATTTGTTAGTTTAATAATTCACTTGTTATTAAAATGGCATATACAAATGAGGAAATGGCTGATATGCATTACGTTTACGGTCTGTCGCAGGGGAATGGGTTAGAAGCTTCTAGAAGATATGCTGAAATGTATCCTCAACGGCAGCTTCCTTCGAATAGAATATTTGCCCGACTTCATCAACGATTACGAGAATATGGTTCATACGACAAAAGAACGCAGGATTGTGGTCGCCATCGAGAAGTTAGAACAACACATCTTGAAGAAGCAGTACTTAATTTGGTTGAAGAACAACCTACTAGCAGTACTAGAAAGATTGCTTTCGAGTTAAATGTTGATCATATGACGATATTTCGAATTTTAAAGGAACAACTCTTATACCCTTACCATCTGCAACGAGTACAGGCACTGTTACAGCGAGATTTTCCGAACCGTCTTGAATTTTCCAATTGGATGCTGGAAATGATTAGAAGAAATCCTGACTTTCTGAAGACGATCGAATTCACAGACGAATGTACTTTTTCTCGGGACAAGATAATTAATTTTCATAATGACCACATATGGACTGATGAAAACCCTCACGCTATTGTACAAGCTAACCATCAAGAACACTTTTCTCTTAACGTGTGGCTCGGAGTTATTGGGGATTATTTAATTGGCCCTCATTTTCTATCTCCTCGATTAAATGGTGAGGCATACACTCAATTTTTAAGAGAAGTGCATCCAGTACTGCTGGAGGAAGTTCCTTTGGGCGTCAGAAGGGATATGTTTTTTATGCATGATGGGGCTCCCGCCCATTTTAGGCAAGCAGCACGTCAGCATTTAACCCAAACATATCCAAATCATTGGATAGGTCGAGGAGGACCACAGAATTGGCCCGCTCGATCCCCGGATCTCAATCCTCTCGATTTCTCTACTTGGGGCCATTTACAGACTTTGGTTTATCCTACTCCTGTTCGCGATGTAGAGGACTTAAGAAACCGCATCATCGATGCGTGCAGGGTAATTAGAGAGAATCCAGGAATATTTGAGCAAATACGTGGCTCAATGCGCCGACGTCTAGACGCATGTGTAATGACTGAAGGTGGACATATTGAACATTTACTATGATTTCTACATGTTTTATGTTTTGTTATTAATAAATTAGTTTTGTTTATTCATCTTTAATCATATGTATTTTGATGCAGGTAGTAACTACAAAATAACAATACTAATCCAGTTCTTCGCATTTATGACGATGTATCTCTGTATTTGTTCGTAAAATAATTTTTTGCTGCGAACTGATTACTTTTGGGCAAAAAATTCAAGAGACATTTTTTGTTTCGAATGAAACAAGGTATTGGAAATAGATTTTTAAATGGTAAACAAATAATCAGACAAAAAGTTACATTGGAAATAAATTACATTTTTAGTGTTTGTGAGAAAAATTGTAAAACAAATTTTATGTACCCCCTTTATGGGGCTGTATCTTAACAAGGGATGCTCCATTGAAGTTTTTTTATATGAAAGACCCTATCTCTTTTTCGCTAAGGAATCACCCCTGAAATGTTTTACACTTATTTTGTTACACCCTGCATATTTCTTCTCGCAGTGTATATTTAAAATATGTCTTCTTTGATATATACACATCTTTATATCTATAGTTTGAAAACGACAGCTAGAATTACAGGTATTTTGTAACGGATGCGTATACGCACCTTTGGCTAATACAAAGGTAAAAGCACGCGCCCGGTGCCAAGCTGCTCGACCGCACTGGTTACTGCAGCATGGCATTTTTGAAGGCCGCAACAACATAAAATATTTTTTGATTTTTCACATCATATTCTCTTTTTGAAAACTTAGGTGAAAAAGGGTTCTTCGCGACTGGAACGGTAAGAGACAACCGTACTGCAAAATGTCCACTTGAAGATAACAAAATCATGTCAAAAAAGGAAAGAGGCTCTTTCACTTCGGCTTTTGATTCGAACTTGAAAGTTCTGGTTACTCGGTGGAATGACAACTCTGTAGTTACTGTTATGACGAATTTCTATAGTGTCTTACCAGTCACTCAAGCCAAATGTTACAACGGCAAAGAGCGTAAAGAAATGCTTATCAATCAACCAAAAGTTATTCATGAGTACAACCAACACATGGGTGGGGGTAGACCTTCACGACAATGGTATTGCCAATTATCGCATTGGTATTAGAGGTAAAAAGTGGTGGCCATTATTCACCAATGTTGTTGATACTATGGTTGTAAACAGTTGGAAAATATTCAATATCGCAAATGAAACCAAAATTTCCCAACTGGAATTTCGTTCAAGTTTAGCGCCGTCTCTGCTGAAATGGGAAGGACAAAAAGAAGACACCCACAATGAGGCTTCCACTTCAGCAAAATCCAACTCGTCTTATGGAAGACCTTCTAAATCAGCTTTACCAGGTGACATACATAAGATTTGACAATATCGGGCACATTATAATTCGAAATGCTAAGAGTGCAAGAAAAAAGTGTCGACTTTGCAAAAGTAATACAATTTACTTGTGTAAGAAATGTAATGTGCATTTGCATCCTGATTGCTTTGATATTTTTCATACAAGAGACTAGTATTTAATTTTATAATAACCTGCTTTTCGCCATGCACCCATATACTTTTTTGTTAAAAATAATACCTAATTTTCTTATACCAAAAATGTATCTTAATTACTGTGTTCTGAGTTTACTTTAATAAAAAAAATGTTTAAAATGTTTTTTTCTTGTCTTGGCCAGTAATGGGTTAAAGATGAAAACAAACAATTTTGTAACATGCAAAGCAATTAAGTAACCTTCAAAATTCTTAAATATCAAATACGAATTATTTTGTCTCTCTGGGCACTGAAAACTATTTTAACAATATATATTTCCATTATGACCTCTTAAAACTATCATAGATTATTAGTATTACAACACATTTATGTACTTAATAACAGAAACTTTCCTTTCAAAGGCCTACATAAAAAAATATCGACTGAAATTACAATACAATTCACATAAAAAACTTATACAGATCAAAATATAAATATTTACAACTAATCTAAATAAAAATAGCTTTGTACTTGAAAATAGAATATTTTAAATAAAGTGATGCTCGATGGCGCTATATATTTTTAAATAAATGGGAATTCGACCAGATGCCTAAATATATATTTTAACATTATTTTAGTTTTTAAAAGCAACAAACACAACAACCCTGATTGAATAAAAACAAACTCTACTTCAGTATATTATCACAAAGACTTATTATCTAAACATTAATATCATTTCAAAATACATTAGAATTAGTAAAAAAATAAGGAAAATATATTACTACTTAGGAACAAATTAATGGTTAACACGTGAGTTAAAAAGAAAACCGTTTTAATTTTTTTTTTAACTAAATTTCTTACATATTTAATATATTATTTGGCAAATATAAATAAATTGTATGATTGAAAACAAGGTGCATCGAGCATATTTTTTTCTGGTGTCAGCTAAGTAAGTAAAGATACAGGATTCAAGTTAGTACTGTGGCAATGACTAGTTTTATATTTAGGCAAATAAACCATGAGGTATCGCATAGTCTTCTGTTTCATTACCTTACCATAGCACTAACTATAACACAGTAGAATCAACGCGACTGAAGTGAATATTTCCATGCTCATTATAAACTTATGAACGATACACTACAATAAAAAAAAAATGAAATACTGAGTGCATTATTAAAAGCTAGCCACTAAGAGGCAATCGAATGAGTGAGAATCACATCGTCTCCGTGTAAAGAAGGTATATTTGTCATATTTTGCGATACCATTGACGATATAATTGAAGTACATGATTCCTGAAAATTGATCAAACGATAACTAGTGCTGGATATATTGAAATAATAGTAACAAGCGAAACCCGTGATACAAGCGATACGTTAGGAACTGCCCTCGAAAGGCATATTATTGCACTATAAATCCCCGCCCCTCATGGAGATGCCCATTGAATAGATGCACTACTTGCTCTACAATTATTATTATAAGTAATTGTAATTTAAGATATATTAGAGCTCCATATACAGAACCTCAAGCTAAGTTTCATAAAATAAAAGGTCTCTACCGCCACTATATAGATGTCAAAATATGATTTTCTTTGGTTATAATACAAATAATATAATTATAATAAAATGCAACAAAGTAATTCTTGGAGAATAAGCTCTCACACTATTGAATCACTCAAAGTATGCATACACGAATTAATTCGTATATGAAAATGTACACCAAGCTGGCATTGCAAACAACAAAGTACAGACAGCTCTTTTGATCTTACATAGATCTCATCAGTGTACGAGCGTGCTGTTCAAAATGCCGGACAAACTTGGACTATCTGCAAATATAGTCGACTTACGTACCAAATGCCTATGAGATTCCCAGTGGCATCTGTGACCCAAGCGCGACAACGCAAGGTAATGATGAACCCTCAGCAGTACAACTACTACATCGGGCAACTGCAAATATACGTGAATTCAATATTGCATTGTCGCGCTTGGGTCACAGATGCCGCATTTAGTACGTAAGTCGACTATGTTTGCAGGTAGTCCAAGTTTGTACGGCATTGTGAACAGCACGCTCGTACATTGATGAGATCTATGTAAGATCGAAACAGCTGTCTGTACGTTGTTGTTTGCAATGCCAGCTTGGTGTAGATGTGCATTCATACCATTTATTCATATACGAATTACTTCGTGTGTATACTTGAGTGAGAATCAAAATCAATAAAGCATCAAGCATGCTTGAATCCTTGAACGATATAAAGTAGACATAAAACGAGTATAGAAGCTAAAAAAAAATACAGTAATATAATATAACGCTCCCGCTTATAACGATTTCCCGGCTATAACGCTCTTTTTCCTCAGTCCCTGCCCCAGCGGGTAATTTTCCAATAAAAGTTAATTCATTGTAACGCTTCATTTCCTGTTTATAAGACTCTCTTTGTCAATTTCGTTTTGTAAATATTAGATATAACAATTAATTAAAAACAAAGTGAAATAAAATTTATCAAAGGGGGTTTTGTGAACGCACATTCTATGAATTGTTTCTTTGCCCACCGCTACAAGATGTGTCCAAGAATTTAACATGTGTTTGTTTAACGGCTATGCATTAAATTTTTCTTTTACTTTTTTGCTGCCCACGGTACTGACACGTACGTATGTTGCATATATAAGTTTAAAAGATGCCGCGAAAATCGTTTTCAGTAAGAGAAAAATGTGATTTAATACAAGAGTTTGATAAATCTAATTTAAATCAAAAAGATTTTGCCGCATCGAAGAACATTGGTGCGTCAACTTTACGTACGATTTTAAAAAAACCTCGGGAATTTGTTTCGGTTCATGAGGGAACCAGCCGTAAAAAGATATGATACGAAGAGCTGGAAGCCATCCTAAGCAAATGGTTCATCCAGGCCAGAAGCTCTAACATCGCAGTAAGTGGCTCAATTTTGCAAGAAAAGGCCTTCCATGTAGCAAACTCTATGGAAACCACCGACTTTACCGCCTCAACTGGGTGACTCGATAGATTTAAAATCAAACATTCCATCATTTACTGACAAATTTGTGGAGAGTCAAATTCAGTGAATCCTGAATTAATATCCGACTGGAAAACAAAAATTTCGACCCTCACCTCTGGCTACGATCTCTCAGAAATTTATAACGTCGATGAATTTGAATTGTTTTTTAAACTTATACCCGATAAGTCTCTAGATTTAAAAAACGAAAAATACCACGGAGGAAAATTGAGCATGAACGATTAACGGTCCTCGTTTGCAGGAATAGCACAGGAACAGACAAAAAAACGCTCGTAATTGGAAAGTACACTAGACCACATCGCTTTAAAAACGTAAAAACCCTTCCATGCATTTACTCGTCCCAATCTTGTGCATGGATGACTGGTGGCCGATTTATACAATGGCTTCAAGAGTGGGACGTCGAAATGAAATACCGTAAAATACTTTTGCTCGTAGACAATTGCGCTGCGCACCCAAAAGAAGTGAATCTAAAAGAACATTATTTTTTCTACCACCTCACACCACAAGCGAGCTTCAATCCCTCGATCAAGGAATGTTAAAAGTTCTGAAGCAAGGCTACAGGAGACGGGTGGTCCAACAATATCTGTCACTCATGGACAGCGCAAACTCGGCTTCGCCAAAAATCTCTTTTTTAGACGCTATATGTATGTATGTATGTATATCTAGGTTTTGAAATAAATTTGTTTGACTCTTAGCAGTGTTTATGGTTTCCCAGTTATAGGGCTGTTTTTCTTTTGACCCAAGAAGAGCGTTATAACGATGTTTTACTGTATATAAAATTTGTAAACGGACCACCATAACACAAGCCAAACCAGAAACCAGACATCCAAATCCAAGGCAATGAAGCGTATTCTCAAGATGAGAACTTGCGATAAATAACCAGACACACATACTAGACGTATTGTAATCATACTGATCAGACAAAGAAAGTCTGAGATGCACATGTGAATCGAGATGACAAAATAGCAAACATAGCAAAGATCTCCTAGCACATGAAGAAATTCCTGTACTTAGAAAGGTGAAAGTGTTACATAAGCGGCTAAATCACCAATTACAAGAATGAGTGCTTCATTGTCAATATTACTATATACTTTTTGCTATATTCCCTTTATCTTTTTAAATTGTAATCTAGAGTTATATTGAAATCCAATAAAATATAGAGCGTCTTTCATTTATAAAATAAATCTACCTGTCAATGTTTTAAACTGTGATGTCATTTTTTTTTGTTTAAATTAATGAAGTGCATGTCGAATGTTCTTATTTCAAAACTGAAACTTTTTGAATTGGCTAGAAATGTTGTAAATGAATATAGTAGTCACTAGAGTATGAAAACAGAAGCAGTTTTTCCAAAAATATTATAACAGGTACTTAAATCTTCAATTACTTTACAAAATATAAGTCCATAGGCAAATCCAAATATTATCTACTTAGGTATCATTTGAATAAAGAGTTTTATCGACGATTGAACAATAAAGTAGGTATTATATTAATCACTACTGGTTAATAATAGGACTCATAATACCCGGAGGGAATAATGAAATGCGACCGGGGAATAATGAGACATAACCTTACCATTATTCCCTGCATTCCGCCAATAAGAACAAACGTTCCCAATGTTGTCATAGTAGCGATAGACAAGTCCGGCCATTTTACTAACTGTCTAACCATCAAACGTCATATTGATATAGTAATCTGACATTTTCGTTTAATTATTTTGATTTTTTTTAGTAATCTTCAGTTAGTCGTAGATAAAGTAGTGTATACTAACTCGCAATAATGACTATTAGGCGGCAGTCCCACTGCATACACAATCATTGAGCGCCAGTAACTGACATCGACATTCATCGACTAAAATTATGTGGTACGGTCTCACTGGGAAAAGTATTCAAACAAAACTAAAGTTTCGCGCGCAAAACTTTCATTCAACAAAACTGGCAGGACAGAAACTATAAACACAAACATAACCTCAGACGTCATAAATAGAATCTTTGTCCTACTTCTTTAATTAAAAATGTCATCTAATTCATCTTCTTCTGATACTGAAAGCATTACAGCTTACTACTGTAAAAAGCATAGAAAAGTGTGGGCACGTCAAATATTTGCACACAGAGAGGATTTAGGAGAATTTCACCATTTAATCCCTCAACTTTTAAATGATATAGAAAAATTATACAATTATTATAGAATGAATATTCAATGTTATCGTATCTTAATTTCAAAAGTAGAACAATTGTTTCATATTTCTGTTTATATTTACAAAAGAAAACAAACCAAAACAAAATCAACAGGCGACGCTTGGGTTAACTGTGAAAACAGCCTTTCTGCGCATGTGCCCAATCGTCGATCATCAACTAAAATTAGAACCTGTCGAAAATTATGAACCGATGCATGCCGGTTGTTGTTGAACGATCGCCGTTAATCGATGCAGTCGGACTGCTGCGGATACTTTACTCATAACCTAATTTTAATCGATGACCGTCGGTGGACATCGCTTTATCAGTGGGACTGCCGCCTTATTCTCTCGAACCGAGTTACTCCCTTGCCGCTTCGCGGCTCGATTCGTAAATTCGGCTCTCGGGAATAATAACTGTCATTATTGACTCGTTGTATAAACTACTATTTTGAAATAAACAGTTTTTAAATTGCACATAATCATCAACTTATACTGCTACAAATAATTGCACAAACAAATTACTCACTAAGCACACATTTAATCTGATATTTCGCAAATGCAGCAATGGCATTTTGAATATGGATATCTGCACTATTACTCTGGAAAAAAATCTTTTTGTGAAAACAATTTCCAAATTTATCAGTTAATATAACCATATACATACTTCAACAAATAATAAATATAAATTTAACAATAGCTGTCATACTTTGGCTTAGCAATGAATATTACATTCTCAGTTATAAATATAGTTATAGTCCTAAAAATAATAAGAATGGTCTTATATGACGGCAGTGAGACAAAAGTGTTTGCAATTAAAATATCTTGCGCGTAAAAGTCAGTGCTCGATTAAATAAAAGCTAATATAATAGTAATAATGTTGAAATATCAGCTACACAATATAATGTTATTAATAACTTTTTAAACAAATAATTACTAAGAATCTTGCATATTTGATCATTGAATGTTCGCGGTAACGTACTAGGATGTTCAATATAGTTATGAATGTTCTTCATTCTTGCAATCAACCATATCCAATGAAACGAGAAAATACTTTTAATACATAATAATATACAAGCATAAGTGTTGTTAAACTTTAAGAACTTATCATTATTTAGAACAAGATGTGATTCCATTATAAGTAAAAGCGAAAACTATAAATACTTCAATAAAAAAAAAAAACTAATTATGCATGTTTAGCAAACATCAGAAATTATTTATTATATATTGTACACTGATTCAAGGATTATTTATTCTTCACTAACTTATTATCACGAAATAAAAAAAAATATTCTATAGGAAATGGAAACAGCAACCAAAATAATGTATCAGTACATGTCTAAAGTTCCCCACCCCCCTATCTTTTAAACGAAGTGGAATAAAACATAAAACGTTGAAACATAAACAAACAAAACCACTATAAAAATACTAACTTTATGATCATGTCTCATTTTAGAATTTTGACAGATGGTGGCTGCAAGTTATATCAATTTAAAAATTGAAATGGCAAAATGGGTCGAGTCATTTGAAAAGTATTTCGAAGATCTGTTCAAAATGTATATTTTTTTTCATTTGTTTAAAAAAAACGCCGAATTTCACGGGTAGAATAATTACATCATCGTTTTGCAATCGGTTGTTCTATTGCCGAGAGGTTGAGGCTGCTCATTTTGAACATTTAATTGAAAATCAGAGTGATGTGTTCAGGATTATTAGTCTTTTTTTCAATTTTAGTTTTTTTTTTTATTCACTGACAGTGAAATTCTGCGTTTCTTTCTTTTTTAACAAATGAAGGAAACTTAAGAAAACAAATAGATCTTCCAAATGAAGGGTCCCTTTTGTCAATTTGATATGTCCTACAACGCCATTTGTGAAAATTTTAAAATGAGATATGGTCGTAATGTTAGTATTTTTATATGGTTTTGTTTCATTTTTGTTTCAACGTTTTATTCCATTTCATTTAACCTTCCGTCGGGCGCGGTCGATCAAACTGATACAACGCGCATATTTTGTACCAGCATTTTTTTCAAACTGGACGTATCAATGCGCCGGTCACAGTAGCTTCCTAACTTCCACTCCCCTGTACGAAGCCAACAGTTAGTATTCGATCAGCAGTGTGAGGATCACGACAGATCAAGATTGATCATTTTGATACTCCGCGCCCGTTCCCGTCATAATTTAATTTTTTATATTAAACTTTGTTTACTTATTTTGGTGAGTACATTTACTGTAGTTATGCATGTAAAATTCGTATTATTTAGCTATATAATTATTCAGACGTCATTTTTGATCAAATATCAAATTGATACACCGCGCCCGTCTAAGACTGTAGTTGTGTATTTTATGTTTTAGATTTTATCATACCCCGATTATGGCTAAATACAAAAATAGTTATAATTTAGATAAAGACAGCGATGTTGAAGAGTTGCGAAGATTGCTTTTAGAACAAGAAGACGACGAATTACTAGAGGATTTTCAAGACGAGAGCGACACGGATGGTGAAGACCACGTAGAAATTCCAGAAGATTCAGGAGAATCCGAACTAGAAGAGGAAGCGGCACCTGAAGATGATGAAAGAAGACCGGAAGACGATAAAAGTTATTTTTTAGGGAAAGATAAAGAAACAAAGTGGAATAAAAATCCTTTGTCGCAAAGAGTACGCCACCGAAGTTTCAATATTACAACAAAACTTCCAGGCACAATACGGAAGGCAAAAGATGCACGAACGCCTCTTGAATGTTGGAGCTGCATTTTTTCTGAGGACATTTTAGATTCTATTGTCCAATATACTAATCAATATATCGAAACTATACAAGGATCATTTGAACGTGACCGGGACTCAAAACTAAGAGACGCAATTGAACTGAAAGCTTACATAGGGCTCCTAATTTTGGCCGGACTTAACCGGAGTAACAGGCAGAATTTGGAAGATCTTTGGGGCTCTGAAGAAGACGGGATTGAAAAATTTCGCCTTGTGATGAATATAAAACGTTTCAAATTTATCACAAGATGTCTCCGGTTTGACAACAGAATCACACGGAATGAAAGAAAACAAACAGACAAGCTTACACATATTCGCGAAATATTCACGATTTTTGTTCAAAACTGCCAACAGTCTTATACACTAGGCGAAAACGTAACAATTGATGAGAAGTTAGAAGGATTCCGAGGACGATGTAGCTTCCGCCAGTATATACCGAGCAAGCCGAATAAGTACGGTATTAAGATCTTTGCACTTGTTGATGCCAAGGTATTTTACGTATACAATCTTGAAATATATGCAGGTTTACAACCTGAAGGTCAATTTCGTCTCAGCAATAAACCCTTGGACATAGTTTTACGTCTCTGTGAACCCCTTTATAAATCAGGCCGAAATATTACTGGGGATAATTGGTTCACCAGTTTTCCTCTAATAGATATATTGCGCGAAAAAAGACTTTCACATGTTGGAACTCTCAAAAAGAACAAACGAGAGCTTCCATCGGAATTTACCACAGCTAAAAAAAGAGAAGTCAATAGCAGTATATTCGGATTCAGGAACGAATGCGCGTTGGTCTCTTACGTTCCAAAAAAGGGCAAAGCTGTTATTTTGGCATCTAGTTTGCATGGTGATAATGAAATAGATCCCGACAGTGCGGATAAACAAAAACCATCCATTATAACCTTCTATAATCAGACCAAAGGGGGGGGTCGACACCACAGACAAACTATGTGCTTCCTACAATGTCGTAAGGAACGTGCGACGATGGCCAATGGTCATATTTTTCGCAATGGTAAATATGAGCGAAATTAACGCTCAGGTCATCTATTTGAGTAACAACATCACAGAAGGAAACAACATCAGGAGGAGGACTTTTTTAAAAAAATTGTCTCACGAGCTAGTTTTACCTCATATTATTCGGAGAAGTGTAAACACTGTAGGATTGCATCATGACCTTGTACAGAGACTCAGCAAATATAGACCGCCAAATTTATCTGATGATGTAGAAGAAGACAACGTGCAAGATGAAAATCAACGTGGAACAAAAAGAAAACGGTGTAAGGTATGCACTGTAAAACATCGGCTGACTAAATATAATTGCAAGAAATGCAAGGATCCAGTTTGCTTGATGCATATTGAACCTTTCTGTTCAAAATGCAGCGAATTTGTGAAGAATTTACAGCATCGGAATGAAACTGAGAACAATAATTGACTGATAACTATCTTTATAACTATAATTTATCTTTTTAGTATAATTTCCATTTAATGTTTTTACAATTAATTTGTTTATTTTTCAGTTATTTTATCGTAAGAAATTGTTAAGAGAGTTCAAGTTTTGTAAAGAAAAATATGATTTTGTTATTTTATTTTAATATACCTTTTTTGCGTTATTTCATGTTCTTGTGCATTTTCTTATAATTTCCTTCCAATTTTTTCGTAATATAATTAACTTTCCAAGTTAAATAGATAATTTATTTAGAAAATTCTGCCAGGAAACTAACACTTTCGTAGCGTGATCATTTTGATACACCGCGCCCGTTCTCGTTACTCCAAACCCCGCGCCCGACGGAAGGTTAAAAGGTAACGAGAGGGAAGACTTTAGACACGCATTATATATGTCTTTCTCTAGAAAATACAGTTTATTCAAAAGTTTCGCAGGGGTTCCCAAAGTGAACATGATCTCTAAGAAATATCTCAGGAAAATTTCATGGAATACAAATAACACTGAAGGAAACTAAGATTGAACTTTGGAATCTGTATGTATGCTATGAATACAAGCTTTTAAATGTCACCGAATAAGTAAACAATCAGCAATGACACTATAGAAATGACGCCATTTGCATCTTTGGTATAGGTTATTTCAGCTGTCGGCGTTATTATTTGATCTTTCTTTTTATTTGTTAGTCTTTCTTTTTTAATTGCAAAAGAGAGAGGTAGAGTTCACATAAGTGGTGTGATACTTGAAAAAATAGTAATTTAAAGTAACAAAATATAGTTAAAAACTTATTGAAGCCTAATTATGATTTTACTGATTATATAGCTTGTTTAACAGCTAATATTTTAATTTATTTCATAATTGTGTTTGATTTATTTTCAATTGTATTTAGTTGACATGGCAAGTACTATGTCTTAAAGCATGAATAAAAATATTATTACTATTATTACCTAATCTATATTAACAATGTCAATGTCAATATTTTATAATTCTATTCTAAATCCACATTGTTTTACACTTTAAATGTGTTAAGAAAAGAAATACTAAGGAAATGGTAAGTATTTAAATGATCATTTGCAAAGACCAACAAAACATCTACACGTAAGTATATTAACAGATTTTTTTGAAGAAACAGAATTCCTTTAAACTAAACTAAATAATATTACCTAAAATATTTTAGCCACGCTTCTAATTTTGTTTTATAAGTTAGTTTTTAATTGTTTTCATTCATTTTCTCTTAGTAAATTTGCCACAGTAGCCTGCTTTAGATCTGTTATGTGTATTATAAACAAAAAAAATAATTGTCTAATAAAATTATAATAAAACATGACTGACAAATATCCCTCATGTTAATAATAATAAATGATAGTAATATAATGGATTATTATTCCTATTATATATATTTTTTACATATAATCTCTCTATTATTAACTCTACTAATTCTAGAAGTCAATAACTTCATGTAAATAAAAGTAAAAACTACAACCCCATAAAATAAGGTTTTTTTTTACATGGAAAACATATCCTCGCAAGGTAACAGGAAAGATCACAAAAATTATGATCTGTCAGGGAAGACCAAGAAACATCAAACATTAAAACATTCATAATATTTACATATATACATTTATACGCAACACGTATACAATATATACATGTACATGTGTTGGGATACACACACATCTAGTGTTATTACCGACAATCAACACACAGACACCGTGTTTCGGCCTTTAAGGCCTCGTCAGTGTACGTGCGACTGCCGGTAATGACTTTTAAACTAGTTTCGCTACTTATGTCGGCTTTGCAACATAAGTAGCGAAACTAGTTTAAAACGTTGATTGTCGGTAATGACACTAGATATGCGTGTGTGTGTATCCCAACACATGTATATATACATATACGTTTTGCGTATATAAGTATTTACCTCTTGATGTTAGTTCTAGCATCTAAATAAGTATTTAATACTTTTCATTTTTAAAACATTCATATCTGATTGTTTTCCTATTCTGTGGAGATGTTCTCTGCCTACTTGTATTTTTGTAGTTTCTCTCTGCATTTACGTTATCGAACTACAAAACTCTGGCAGGACTGCTGAACAATCCTGAACTTGAAGAATCAATATCGATAAAAATTTTGAGAACTTGTAACGCATAGAATTTATAGCCAAATTTTAACTGAAGTATTTATAAAAACTTGAGTTGCAAACCACATTTGCTTGATAAGTTCTTAATATTATTGAATCTAAGAGTGATTAACAGAATAAAAGGAAATTATTTTCTTGCAGTTAATTACATAAATTGCATAGCTATTTGTAAAGTTCAATAATAAAATTCAAAAATTCTCAATTCTTAATCTTGTTATCATCCATCATAAAGCAGAGCAAAAATATGTAATTAGTAAAATTAATGGTACATATTTCATAGAAAAATCGTATCACTCTTTAATCTTAACATTACTAAGGCACGTCTTTGGTTTCACTTAATAGCGATCCGCAGAAAATTGATAACTTTGCTTTGTGTACGCGACAAACAGACGAACGATCAGAGAAGACATAATTTTGAAACTGAGAAGTAGCTGTTCGCATTTTGTATGATTATAATTCAGTTCTATGCTTATACCAATCAGTAACACATAATTTGTATGCAGGTCATTTTGTAATCACACAACATAGAATCAATTGGCCAACAATATGAAAATGCCAGTGATTCTACTGTATTGTGAGTTATTACAAGCTAGCATGTACAATCAAAAAAAAAAGATTACTAACCCGCAATAATTTCGTCAGGTATTGCTGTTGAACCAGAAACTCAAAGTTATCATTTCTAATTTCAATACCGACCAGACTAAGAATGAATTACTTTTTTATAGCACACGTTTCACTCTTAACACATCCTATATTTAAATTTTGAAAATTGTAACATCCATTAGCCATCGTTAACATTTGCCTTAGCTGATCTAAAGATTTCAAACAGACAACCACACAACAATCATCTCCTTTTTCAGAGCAGCTATCATTATGTTGTTGAATCACTGGTTTTTCTGTTTCTTTTGAGCAACAGGACGCTTTACTGCAACAATTACAAGATTTACCTGAACAGGAACAACTAGATTTTTCTTTTTGTAACGTTAACGAACTGTCACAGCAACTGCTTTTCGCGGGGGTTTGCTTTTTCACAGGAATTGGAGCTTTCGTTATCTTTTTATCTGAATCCAATGACTGAGTACAATCTTGGCAACTTTCGTAAGGATCACATTTGCAATCAATACATTTACAGATATCGGCGTCCGCAGTGAGATCCTTGAGGACATTATTCGTATTGGAACTCTTATTTTGCAGGAAATTACTTGAAGAAGGGTCAGCAGTGAGGTCCTTGAGGACATTATTCATATTGGAACTCTTATCTTGTAGGAAATCACCTGAGGATTCCAAATAATATGGCCTCTCTGGTTGAGATTCCGCTAAATTTGATTGTGGAGTTCCCAAATCCATATAAGATTGTATAGCTGTGGGAAGAGCATTGACTGGATTTTCCATCATTGGAGGTTGTTCATACACAGGATTCATATTCATTAAATTCATTACATCTATCCATGTAGATGGTGTTTCCTCTTCACATGCCAAGGACATTTGCAAAGCTTCTGGCATATACAATTGTTTGTTTAGTGTATCTTGGTCAACAGAAGGAACTATATTTTGTACACTTATTATTTTGACATTTGGTGACTTATTTCCTTTATTTTGGTAATTATTGAAAGGTAATTCTTCTTGCTCAATAGACTTTTCTTTTAAATCGTTAATTATTAATTCCGCTTGCTCATTTCCAAACATTTCTACATCAAAGCTATTAATTGCTGGCTCCGTTAAGTTGTTTCTTTCCATATCTAACAAATCAACAATAGCTGCATTTTCAATCTCAGTTATAATTGAATTCTCTTCCAATTCCATTTCTGTATTATTTAATGTCTCTCCGTCTTTTCCATTTTCGATATTTTCCGTGCCAATGTTATAAGAAAACTGTGTTGGTATCGGGTCAGCTGTATTCACGGTGGCGTAATTTTTAAGGCCACTGGCCATTTCAAATGTTGCAATTGAATCAGATTGTACTGCAGCATACTTGGGTTTCTCGTTTGTACTTTCCTCGGCATGGTTTGCATTTTGAGAAATGTAGTTATTATTTAAATGGCCGCCTATAGATGGCAGCACATCGTATGTGTTTTCGAAAACGTTTGATATATTATTAGAATTTAAGTTATCTGTTAACATCAATATCTCATCCACTTCCTTAACCTCGCTGCCTAACTGATTATAACTTTCCACTGGACTAGATGAAGACTCTGAAAAGAAAAACAAGCATGTTAGAGATCGATCTGTCATTCCCGACTATAATTTCACTAAAGTTTTAGTCATCACAGCTTTATATTAGATTACAGTGCTTTAATAATAAGAATAGAGAAGTGATATTCCCGGTGTATTGCAATCAGATATATATATTATAGATACTGATGAAGAAATGCAATACAACAGAGTACATATAAGATTGTATGGAACCTGGAAAAGACGAAGTCCATGTCTTCAACGAGATTTCCAAGCAAAACTTGAAATATCACTCGCTATTATCTGTGCAACACATGTGCTATACAGTATTGGCTTTAGTAAAAACAAAGATTTTGAAGAAGATCCTAAACAGGTAAATAATACTGAATGAGATTTGGATTTTCGAAGACAATTCTTCTTCGTTTCTATAAATATCAACAACAGTTGTACAGTAATGAAAAGGTGATCTTTTATGTTTTTTCGGAATGAAACATGATGTCGACTAATAAACATCACAATTAGTCGCCCTTAATATACATATTAATACGGGAAGAAAAAACCTTGTACCCCTTTCTAAGCAAATTGCGCGTAGAGATTGTCTCTAAGGAATTTATACGAGTATATAGTACCTATGTATTACTAATACATTAAATAAAATAAAATAAAACAAAACATTCATTGTTAAATATCCATATAATAAAATGTATGGATAATATGTGATACAAATACATTAAATTAATTAAATAAAAAGGTCGAATTTCGACCACTAGGCTAATATCAATAATTTGACAATGTTTAACAATTGTGGCCAACCAACTTACGGCATATCTTAATGTTAATGAGTACCATAACATCGTACATTACGTGAGAACTGTTTTTACGTGTGACTACGTGTATAAAACAGTTTTTGCCTAAATATCGCCCATACTTTTTCTAACGGACTGCAATATCATATTTGTTCATTCAACTATCTAAACGATCTACAATAACAATCCACGCTTTCTCTCACGGTATCTACCATAAAGGATACACATGTTCACTGATAACTAGTGGACACTCCATAACCACGGGAAAAGAGTCATTATTTGGAATGAGGGACGATATCATTTTGTAGAACTTATAAAATAGTGGATTTCGAGGACTTGAGAAGAAAAACACATATCATAAGGTAGGCAAAATATATGCAACCGACGCCTGTGTGTTGTGGTAGATACTTCAATTATCTATGACCGTAACAGATAGAAACTTGTTTTAAGAATGCCAACAAAACCAACAATGTCTAGCTAACTACAAGAAAATACTTCAATGCTATTTCCCGCTAAAGTAATATACCGTCATACTAAGCTACCAACTTGTATACAGCATGTGTCAAATATCATTAGGTATAGGGATTCAATGTTTACGTGCGATCTATACGTATGCATCTAATACGTGGCAAAGTGGTACCCCTACTGTCCGTCACCAATGCCGGAAACAACCGACATCACAACGATTTTCTCCGATCTTCCCACTACTCCCCACCAGATTTTACATTCAATGTTTAGCTGCGAACACGTCGCGGTCTGCAATAAAAGCCGTCTTATTACTGGAACGGGAAACATCAAATGGCCTCCGCGATCTCCTGATCTCTCTCCAAATGTTTTTCTTTTTGTGGGGATATGTAATAAATATTGTTTATACCTATGAAGCTGGTAGAGCAGAAAACATAGTTGCCTTGAGAGAAAAAATAATTGAGGCTGCTAATTCAGTAACTGTTCACATGTTAGAAAACGTAAGAGTAAATTTCTACGACCCCCTAGGGCAATGTTTTGCTGTGCAGGGAGGAATTTTTGAGCCCCTTGTGTAGTTTATTATTATTTCCAGAATCCTTTTTTATTTACTTTCTTAGGGTTACTTTTTTATTTTATTATGGTTATTTTTTATTTTATTATGGTTGTTTTTTAATTTTATTAGAATTACGCTTTTGTTTGTGTCATGCAGCGTAAACGCAGCTTAAAATTCTCTGCATTTACTGAAAGTAAAAAGAAAAACAAATCCTTGCATCTCGTAAATATTATTTCTGAACGCATTATAAACACCCAAGTCCGTGGTACAATAGTTACTGCTAACTTGTATTTGCGAGCATGTATCGGTCGCGCTGGCATTGGAAAGGAAAGTCCCTACCCCCTTTACCACGTTGCCACGTATTGCATGCATTGATCGCCTATGGCTAATGAAAATTGACACATGTGGTATACTTATGCTCACTGATATAAATATTTATCATGACACTAATTATTTCGTATATAGATTATAACTTATTCAGCAAAACTCTCCTGATGTTTAGTTTCTTGATGCATAGTGGAATTTTTCAAACTTCGTAAATAACATAGAGGCCTAAAAGCAGGCAAAAGCCTAAAAGTTTAACAAAAAAGCTCATAATCAATCAACTAAATTACTAAAGTATAAAAATTATCATCTAAGTAAGTTTTCGTTGCATAGAAATAAATCAAGAAGGAATATTAGATACTATTTAAATACCTACCACACAACATAATTTAGTATATTTTCATTGTCGTATTTTACTGATCGCTTATCCCACATTTTCTTTTAGAGCCGCAAGTCATTGAACAAATTATTTCGCTAGCAAAAATGGCGACCGCTAAATCGAGCGCCGAGCTTTAGCAGTCGTGTTCAAGATACTGCTAGACCTAGTGGAACTCAGGATTAGCAACGCCGTAACTCCTTGAACGCACGAAATGATTCTATTTCCCACTGTAATACTCAGTATTCTGTCTCGTCCAGAAATGTTATCTACTAAATCGCCGTACTCATCTTCGTATAAAACTTTCGAACTCAAAAATGAGCAGTAACCGTTATAGTCATTTTCAAGCAATTCGATTGAATACATAAAATCACTGTTTTAAACCGTTTTTCGTTAAATCTATTACTCATTTTTGTAATGTTCCTTAAATTATAATGTGTCATTCTCGTTCTTATGCCTTTACATGCTCTGCTAATTATCTTGATCCCAACCGATTGGGCTTCTTAAATATCTTTCTCTTTAATTACTGTACAAACAGTTATAACATGCAAGTGACAGTTATCTTCATTAAGAAAAAACGCATTACTAACCGCTCTGTGTGCTGCTATTAGAAAATACGGTACTTCCGATTTCATTTTCCCAATTAACTTCATTCCTGACACCATCATCAACTTTTGTTTCCTCGACGTCGACTTCATTTTTAACCGTACCATCCCATTCTTTTTCCGCAATGGTCTTACTATTATTCACATTCGTATCGAATTTGCTATCGTTTTTGTCTCTGTCCTGAGACTTTAAGTGAGTCTTAATATGTGATTTGAGACTGTGAGGTGTTGAAAATGCCCTGGAACAATCAGATTCTGCGCAGGCATATGGACGTTCACCGCTATGAGTTCTGCGATGTGTTTTCAAGTGATGACTTGCCGTAAATGCTTTTCCGCAACCATCTTCTTCGCACCTAACAGAAATAAATGACTAGAAACATAATGTACAAAGAAAATACTAACGTATATTCATTATAAAATTAATGCCTTTTCTGTCAATTGGCGGGTTATATGTACCATTTGCCTGAGTTAATTAAGACAACATCCCCAAATAAGTAAAAGATTACCTCGGTAAAACAATTTTCAGACAATATGATTAAATTCAAGAGTTCTCTTTAATATTTTATTAAATGTCCTATATACTAGCTTCACTGATAATTAATTAGATGTGTGGTATAGCCTGTTGGATTAGGCGAATTAATTCAATTTCATTGACAATATATTGTAACTTGGCTCTTCTACAGTTCATTACTTTCTTAAGTTGTTGGTGAATTAATAGTACCAGTAGTGACAAAATAACTAACAAAAGAAAAAATACTTTCAAATGTCGCATTTATAAAGTTAAACATGATATACATAGACATATATAATTAATTAAATTTCTGTTAAACTTAAATTATATCAGCAAGC
Organism: Amphimallon solstitiale; assembly: GCA_963170755.1. NCBI lineage: Eukaryota > Metazoa > Arthropoda > Insecta > Coleoptera > Scarabaeidae > Amphimallon > Amphimallon solstitiale. The sequence goes on from OY720679.1 coordinate 115,977,361, forward strand.
CCAAGGTTCAAAAATGAAATACAAATTTTACTGAAAACCATTTAAAATGTGATTAAGTTGAAGAAAATATAGAACAGTTCTAAGCCAACAACTTCTTGAGCAAGAAATTAGCCAATCCAACTTGACAAGCACAGGAGTTTTCAATTTTCGGTTGATTTACTTGTTGGCCAAAAAGTATAAACTACCATTAGAGATAAAATATTTCTTTGCAAATAGTATTAGAAAATAACATTAAATGTACTGTTTTTATGTAAAATTATTGTTGAAATTTGATTTTATATTCAGTAGAGCATTCACAAAAATGCACTATAAAATATTAAATAAAGAATTATGATCAAACTTGAACCGTTGATTGAAGGAATACATAAAGATGCGCAACGCTATAGCAAAATAGCGTGTCTTTCCGTTAAGTAGTCCCGCACACCCCTTGCCGAGAAACATCACCGCTGTCTCGGGCTGTTTTGAATCTCGAATCCAAACGACTGATGCAATCGCTATAGATCTCGGATCCAGTTTGGGTACGCTCAGTGCTATGTAGTGGCGCATCTTTATGTATTCTTTCAATCAACGCTTGAACTCTTGTCTTGGCATATTAATAACAAAATGCATACCGTTTTGAGAAAGGAATATTTAGAGCAGTCCCATCTTGAATTGTGGCTTAAATAAAGGCCAAAAGTCGTGGGGGTGACTTGTTCAAATGGGAACGAAATTGATTACTGAACGTCTCCAGCTTCCCGTATGTCTGAAGCTACGAGGAAAGAATAGAACAGGAGAGATAATAAACTAGAGAGGGAATAGGTATTATTTAGACGGAAGTTACCACTTTAAGGCAGGTCAGTTATGGCAATATTGACCAATCATAATTTATAAAATGAGTATTTTGAATAACTTATCATATATCCGGTATGTTTGATTATGTGTTCAGTGGCGTAATACATATTCTAGGCATGTTTTTTTTTTATGTTTTCTTTAATACAATTAGAATAAATGTTACTATATTGAAAAGAATAAAAGGATTGAAAAAATAATGCACTCACAATATTACTTTAATTATTATTGCACTAAGAACCTATTTTAAATGATTTTCGAGAACATACGAAGTGTACATATACCCTATACAAAATATTTATGCACGCCTATGCATTGCGGCAGCCATATTGAGTTACCACTTTGGACAAATATTATTATTAAGGAGGTTCTCTCCTGTACTATTCTTTCCTCGTGGGTCTGAAGGTAATTGTCGTATGTCAAAATTACTCAATGAAGCGGAAACAGCTGCCGTTACTAATGTATTATGGTTACAAATGGATAGTGTGGATGACAATAATTACTACCGGTGACTCGAAAGCTCGTCATAATGTCTAATAGTTAATTAAAGGTACATGACAATGTACGACTAAAACACACAGGCTAAGATGAAAAATTAAAAGGTTGAATGATTGTTCCTCGATATTTCTCGAAAAATTCGTCCCTAAATTTCCACTTGGGTGTTTTAAGACTATGAGAATGCATTAGGACACTGGTTGGATTCTGCATCACGAACACTGAGGCGACCATGTTAGAATATGAAGCCGCTTTCAGAAACTACGACTTTCTGGCGCATGCTGCATCCGGCACGAAGGAGCGAGAAAACTTCTCGGCAACAATTCACCACCAGAAAATTCCTCGAAAACAATTCTCCGACTGGAGAATTCAATTGCTACGACTTATGGAATGAACGACTGCTGTTGTCACCCACTTCAATCCGGTGCGTCTCAAACTGATTCAAGATAGAAAGTCGACTTTGAGAAGAAGTAAGCTTCACTATATATTTGTAGCAAATAATTAAGCCTTTTAAAATATAGTATTTTACATGAAAATAATTATAATACGCTTTGGAGAAATTTGCATTTTATTACTACTTTATGATTACTACAACCAAACACATAAAAATTCGCATATAACACTACAAATTTGAACACAGAGCAACTGCATTTCGGTGCAACACAGACTGCTATTTGTGAAGGAATTACCGTCAATTTAGAATATTTAATATATAATAATAATTTACTATAATAAAACTCTCCGTGTAGACTATGCAGCTACTTTGGAATAAAACTTTAGAAGAATACAAGTCACAAACAGAAACTACTGCAACATGGAAGACAATGTTCATGTAACTGAACCTAGATTTGATAAAATTACTTACAAAAAAAATATTAATACAGCAAACACATTTCTTTATGTATTTTTTTCTAAATCACCGTCAATTTATATAAAAATTCAAACGATGTTTTCATGAGAAACATGTTTACAAACTAATGTACGTCATAGCCTATATAGGTTTGTACTTTCCTTGACAAATAGAGAACCTAGTTTATTTCGAACATCATCAAAATTTCGGGGATCGAAATTCTAAAGTAACTGAAATCAAAAACTTTTACAAACAATTTTTCATATCTTGTTATAAAATGACGAACGCACACACAAAAGGTCTGCAATGATTTAAAAGATAAATCCACTTAATGACCTTTCAACACTTTTTATATACAAATAACTTGGTGGCGACATATGGAAAATTGAATCAGGAAGAGACGGACTGACCGACGATTTTACAATCCGGCCGGCTGGCCGTGTGTACTACAACGATTTCTTTGGTTTGCATGATAAGTAGTGTTGTCTAAAAGCGACATTCATGATATTCGAACTTTTACTGCAAATAGGAAATTCAACATCACCTGATGTACTATATAGATAACATCTAGCAGCTGAATTCCTTTTGTTTCTTTTTCTTCCGGCGATGTAGATACTATGAAATAATGCATTCAGTTCGCGTATATCGACGACACGTCATGGTTCAACATCGTTCTTAATATTTATTTGCTCTTTTAAATGGGTTTTTTCTCTTTTTAATAGAATTCTTCGGCCGTAGAATACGAGAAACATACTATAATATCGAAAACGCGTTATTAAAACGTGGGCGTGCGCATACCTTATATACTTGTACCATGGCAGAAATATAGAAAGTCGTCTTTCTAATAATATACTAACTTTAAAGTTTCTATTATACACTTTTTTCCTAAAAACATTTTTAATTAAATACCTATAACATGCAAGATTTAACACTAACAAAACATAGTTCAGGCAAGGTAAGAAAACTGAATTTATCCTCTATCAAATTATTATTCTATTATTCTACACTCTGATTAAATTACCCAATTGGAAAAAATTATGCTCCTTTCGCTTCTACCACTTTATGAACAAAGCTGTGTATTTTAAACTTCTTGTGTTATTCCCTTTTGTTACTACAATTAACTTAAATAATAATAAATATACAACCAATAATATAACCAAATAATTTAACAGAGAAGACATTAATTTTAAATCCATCTTAAGATTATTTAAAAACTGTAACTTATAAATTAATGAAACATTCCAAATTAATATACATACACAAATAAATACTGTGCAAAACAAAGTCGCAATTAAAATAAACAAAACACATTTACTTCAAAAACGAAATAGCAGAAAAAATCTGACATGACAGAAGCTATCAATCACAACCACGTAGTTAGTGATTTAGTATCGAGGAGAAGTCATATGATAGTGTATTCCTCACATAGCATGTTCTCGCAGCAGCCTCGCTGTTTAGAGTTTTCATACTCTTAAAATTAGCAAATACAAAAACAATTGTAGATTATTTTATTTATTATACTTTTTTTCCTATAAGTAATTAACCAGTACCTTCATTTTCGTATTGGTCTTAGGTAAATTAATTTTTTAATATAGAATGTTTGAAAAATATTGTTTACGGTGTTTGAACAATTCATCACAAATCTTGTACCCCGTGGATAAGTGCGATAGTCTATATTAGCAATACATATATTATAAATGCCTAACAATTTGAGACAGGCATTCCACACAGCCTCGCCGCTTGCAATTAATTATGACTGGGGATCGGCAGTCAGGTATAGAGTGCCCTGCAACATTGCTTCTACAGAAGATGTATTTACTATTACTTGGTAAGTAAAGAGATAAAAGTACTTACCAAATAACAATAAACACATCTTCTCCAAATCCAATATTGCAAAACAATGTACCACCTACCGCCGATGCCTACTTACGACTTACTTTATTATTGACATTTGAAAGATGTATATTTTTAAAACTGGCAGAATAAAAATTATTTACTTCAAATCCAACAATAACTGTTTTTATTAACTCTTTATTTATATACACTATATAAAAGTAGGCGAATAAATACGACCTAACCTAAATTACTGGACATCCTACTTAATGATAAATGTGGAACATTCTTCAAAAATGCAACACATCTAAATTTTGTCTTGTATTACCACAGTTACATAGACATTTTTTTAATATGCCTCTATGAAGGTGCATAAACAACCTAAACCTAGGTTATGGGTGACGTAATGTACTGCCCAGACAAGAATTTCTTACATTTCGAAAACGAATAATTTGCTTTGTTATTATTAGGGAGCGGAATCGAGCGAGCCATGACTCATCGCCCATGGGCGCGCTATTGAAATGTTGTATTTTTAAAGTGGTTTTAATTTTATTTATATAATTGAATAACAAGTGGCTGGTGATTATAAAATACAAAATACCCTACTATTTGTTCATTTTCTCTTCTGTAAGACTTGTTCTCTTTGAATTAAGTACATCCTTGTAGATAGAAAACGTCTTTTCTACATCGCAACTGGTTATATTTACGTAATGGAAATATTCTTTTATTTCAGCGTATTTAGCATACACAATTGCCGCAATCTTATTAAACCTGGATTTCTATTAAAAACTGCGTCTAAGTCACTTGGCATTATTAATAGCCACATCTAATGTGGTTAATCCATTTTTACTTTCTTATACGTAGTATAAGGAAGTAATGTGAAATTTTCGACTTCGAGATTTTTGCAGATGTCCACGTTTTGAAGTCCCCTGATACCGAAAAAGATGTTTTTAAAAAATGACTGTGTGTCTCTATGTGACCACGATAACCGCTGTAGATATCAATTCCAAATTTTGTATTTACGTGTCTAATCTCCCTCTTGAGATCTGAGTAGTTTTTCAGTAAAATCGGTAGACCGGAAGTAGCAGTTTACTTCAGTGAAAAAATTAAATTTTGCCAATATTTCGTCAACTACTAAATTTAAACAAATTTATAAAGAATTCATATGTACTTGAAATTAAAATTGAGAACAATTTTATTTAAAAAGTTTTTCGAAGCTGCTACCGGAAGTAGGTCTTTTACTCCTATCGAAAATCAGTTTTTTGCGAATATTTCGCATGTCATGCTTTTTAGACAGGTACGTTACGGGTATAAAAGTATTTAAAACGTAATTTTCAATATCTTTTGCATAAAAACAATTTCAAAATTCAGACCGGAATTACCACTTTTACTCTTATCGAATAGCGATTTTTTGCGAATATGTCGTAAATTATGCATTCTATATGTATTTATCAAGAATACAAAAGTATTTAGTGCTAGATTTGCAATATTTTTTGAATATATGAAATTTGAAAATTCGGACCGGAAGTAACACTTTTACTCTTAGGGAGTAGTCCTTTTTTCGAATATCTTGCTAAGTATGCATTCTATAGCGATTTATTAAGAGAACAGAAGTACTTAGAATAGGATTTTGAATAATTTTTGTGTAAAAAAAATATAGTATAGTTTGAAACGCTCATACGTATAAGAAAGTCGTGTGGTGGCCACACCTCATTTTTTAATTTGAGATTCGATTTTCAAAATATGTCATTAGTTTAGGCAAATTTCCAAAGTGTTCCTGAAGGAATAACAACTGATTTTTTAAATTTGGGATTTGTGTTAGTTCCTTGCACTCAGAAATACTTCGAGCATCGTCATTTAAACATGTAACGAAATTTTGTAAACTATCGAAATTCTCTGCATGAAAACTATTTCTGTGTATGTTTTAGCAAAGCTAAGTGACGATATTTTACAGACTTTGCAATAAATTTCGGAATCACTGACAATTAATTTTTATCTCAGAAAAAGTAACATAAACAACGTTCTAGATCTAAATAAATGATAACTAAAAATGTACGCGTAATGATACATATTATATTGCGAAATATAAGGTAACTATAATAAATTTTAAAAACTCGTCACCCTTGTACCTACGCCGATGAAGAAAGGATTTTATTCATAAAATTCCTTATTTTATGGCAGTTTTTTCTCTGATTCTCTGGAGTAAACAGATGTTACAGTTCGCCCTATGAATTAGTGCTATTCAGATATAATGTAAACAACACGCAGTTGTTTACATTATTTCTTTTCACGGTTGTGGCTCCGTGGTAGTTTAGCTCGCTCGATTCCGCTCTCTAGTTATTATTAATTACTACCATCAGTGTTATAGAACATTTTATCTTTGTTCATATCATCACCTGCCGTATGAATAATACTTTCTTTAGTGTCAATTATTTTCCTTAAAAAACCTCTAGAGATAGTTGGAGACTATATTATTGGGACATAGACGGTTTGGAATTATACAAAGTTGCCAGATCTAAGGGAGTCTTCCTGCGATATTTCAGCAGATAAATGAACACATAGTCTTGGTTTCTACTGTTTCATCCACTATCTCAAGGGACATCTTCAGGGTTTCTACTACTACAATACCTAAAACATACTGAACAGCACAGTCTGTTCATGTTATCGCAGTAGTAGAAGACTTCAGTAACGAAAGAAGAGGGCAATAAAGAAAACCTAGTAAGCCTTCTAACAATTGCACCGCTACCTTGCACCAGAAAAAGAAAATTGGATGAGTTAAAAACAGTTCCTTCAACAAACATCTGGAATGGAGTATTGAAACTAGTACTTTGTCCCATCCCTGAACACCAAACTAACCTGGAATCAGCATTTTCATATGGCAACAAATCTGTCATTTGTCATTCCTGTTATTTATCATGATGTCGTTTTTTTTGGTTATTATTTAATTATTTCGTATTTCATCTTTTTCTAACACTACCATTGCGTTTTATCATTAAGAGTCCTCGCTAGTGGATCTGTCAACAATGGCAAAATAGCAGATTTTAGAATCCAGATATTTTTGCTGATTTTAAAGATGGAGAAAACCTTTCAACGTCAACTTATGAAGAATTTAGTAATCTAGCCGGCTGAAGAATCAAATTTAGAAAAAAATTATCGGATTACAGAAAATTAATTAATATGTCAAAATATTAAAAACCAGTTTTCTCAAAAATCCTTCGGAGGAGATTTGTTTGCTTAGGTTCACGTTATAAATTGAATAGAAAGCTACCCGGCTGTGCACTTATTTTTCGTTCAACTATTCTCTACTTTGTTTAAAATGAATATAAAATAAATTAAAATTAGGCAACCCACCTTACAATTAATTGTTATTCTGCTATAAATATTTCCCGCAGTTACAAATATGTAAATAGTTGGTCATAAATGAATTTTTATTCGCTTAGATATTGAGTTATTATTTCAAATATTTATTATATGTTCCCTAAGTGTAAAAGTACTCGGACATCCTTGGCTTATTAAATGATGTGCTATGCAACCAATATTACATTTCCCATTCACTAGCGAGGACCCTTAAGTATTGTATCTATAAAAAAATATGATTTTCAGTTTTAATATAGAATCCTAATCCGCAATAATTATTGAAATTATAACTTTCTTTTGCACGGTACTTCAGCTTCATACACATTCACTTACTTATAAGGTCTTTCTCTTGTATGCGTGCGAATATGTTTTTTTAAGTCACTAAGTGTTGTAAAAAACTTCATGCAGCCGTTCGATTCACAATTGAAAGTTTTCCCATTGTGCAATCGTTCGTGTGCTCTTAAGCGATATAAAGTATTGAAAGCTTTTTCACATCCATCATGTGTGCATTCGAAGGGCTTCACTTTAGTATGTACCCGTACATGAATTTTCAAGCTATACGACGTCAAGAAAGCTTTACCGCAACTTGGATCCGTGCATTTAAACCGATACTCGCCTAAAAAGAAATTATGAAGAAATACCAACATTACTTTTTACTCCCTTATAATAAATGTTACTTACACAACACGATTCCATAAAGTGCAGCATTTAAATGTAACAAGCAATAAGCAACGTCATCACGAATTAATATATCAACAAACCTTTGTGCGTTTTCATATGTGTGCGCAGATTTCCAACCGTGCTATATGTCCTCGTGCAGCCATCATAATCACAATGGAATCTATTTACTAAAGTCTCTTTAGTATCTGGATTAGTACTATGAATTGTAATGGTAGCATGTGAGGGTTCGTCAGGCATCTCTCCCGATGAGCCGGGGTTAATATGCATGTATATTTCATCTGGTGATATTGTATGGTAAATATAACTAAAACAAAAACGGAAAAATTATATCTTACATTAACGGAATAACATTACACCAGAAATTATATATCCCTTATACCTTACATATGAGGAGTAACACTACCAAAACGCAACAGATCCACTTTGTTTCAAAAATGACATATGGATGGCGTTCATATGCTATTTTGTCGCTCTATTCAACTCTAAAATGTTACACTATCAAAGCGCAACAGATCCCAGTGAAAATAGATTGTGAATATAAACTGATTTCATCAAAGTGCAAGATATCCAAATTTGTACCACTGTCAAAGCGCAACATATCCATTTGCGGTGAATTCGTTAAGGTGTGTTCAGTGTTGTTCTTTTATTACGCCGTTTTTTCACAATATTATAACAATTCTGGCCTGTGATTACCTACATATAATAGAATGGATGGTGAGGAAGAAGGTGTTTTTGTACAAGACAACATGGTGGGGCGTGGAACCAGAAAGAGGAAAAATAACATTTCGAGGTTAGGAAAAGAAAAGAAATCCAAGAAATCGTAAGTTCTTCAAATTAGCAAAATTATTTAACTTATAATAATAACTTTCGTGTTTCGTTTTCGTAGGTATGGAGCCAAAGATATTAATTTAATAAATTTTGCCCCGCCTTGTAATCACAAATTCGATAACAATATTAAAAAGTTTCAATGCATAGAAGTACCCAAGGAAACTTTACATAATGTTAAACAATTACTTTACACAAGTGATGACAAAATTTCTCAAGATACTCGTTTGTCTACATTTCTTCGAATTAATCACCCCAAACGGTCTCGCCCAAGCCAAATTTCAGATAAGCGCAAACCGCATGATTTTCACATAACTTATTTGGTAAATTAGCGTAAAATACGTATACTACTTGTTCATTGCATGTAAATTTGTAAAATTGCAGGTAGAGCACGAGAACAAGACATACATCGTGTGCCAGAAATTTTTTGAAAAAGTATTTGAAGTTTCTAAGCGTCGTATATTGTGGATTGCAAGAAATATTCGATATCATAAAGATCTAAAAGAAAAGAGGGGAGGAAAAAGGCTCCCTTATAACAAATATGTAGAAAAGAGGGAAAAGGTAAAAGCTTTCATTGGAAAGTTTAAGGGCCGTGAAAGTCATTATAACCGCCAAAAGTCGCGTCGCTTGTATTTGCCAGCGGTCTTAAATATTTTGAAAAAGTGGAAAATGTACAACAGTAGTCACGATCAAAAGTATCATGTCAGTTATTCGTATTTTCATAAAATATTTTCTTGTCATTTCAATCTGGGTTTTGGCTCGCCTGTCACAGATGTCTGCAGTTTTTGCGAAAGAACCAAAAACAGAGTCAAATTTGCTTCAAATCAAGAAGCAAAAGACAGTGTAACTCGAGAATTAAGTGTGCATAGAATGAGGGCACGGCAATTTCATTTAATAATGAAAGAAGATGTAGATAATTGCGAAACATTTTGTTTCGATTTAGAGCAAGTGCAAACTCTACCCAAGCTCCCTATACAAGAAGCTTTCTACTCTTTGCAGATAGCATTTTATGCATTTTGCGTAGTTGATATTAAAGCTAAGCGACCTATATTTTACATTTGGAACGAAGTTCAAAGTGGTCGTGGGTCCAATGAAATTGGTTCGGCGGTATTCCATTTCCTAAAAAATCATAAATTCGGCCCAAACGTAACGAAAATACATTTGTTCTCAGATGGATGCGGTGGCCAAAATAAAAACTCCCACATGATACATATTTTGATGTTGTGGCTGCGCAAGTATGCTCCTAAATCTGTCCAGAAAATAGAATATGTTTTTCCGGTGAAAGGACATTCCTATTTACCTGCAGATCGCGTTTTCGGTAGGGTGGAAAAAGAGTTGCGAAAACATGCAAGAATTGTTTTTCCGGAAGAATATGTAAAAGTTTATTCAAAATTTGGGGAAGTCAAGCAAATGGGTAAAGACTGGAGTGTGTACAATTTAAAGTCTTTGCTAGAAACGTTTAAGAAATTAGATGGAATCAGCGAGCAAAAGAGAATTTACATAGCAAGGCCAGCCCAGAAGCAAGGTCCAAACACTGTTCTTGTTAAGACCGAAATAACTTACCGCTTTAATGATCCATCCAAAAAATTCATTTCGTTGCTAAAAAGAGGAAAAACGATGGAAAGTATACAATTGGAAGAAGTTATGGGAGAGCAAGACATAAGTCAGGACAAGGGGATGGCAGTGAATGTGCTGCTCAAGCAAGCATACGGTAATCAGTGGTATCTGGAAGAACAATTTGACTGGTATTTTACCATTTTGAGGGACTTTATAATAAACAACGATAGTAGAGAGGACACTGAATATATCGACTGTGAATGCACAGAAGAGGAACAAGAACCAAGATTATAAAAACAATCACTTTCTTACATAATTACGTTACATTTTGCAAAATTTATTTTCTTTTTTAGTAAACGTTTTCTGAGTTGCACCATTAATTTTCCTCTTTACAAAGTGAAACATATCCATTTCTCCTATCAAAATGCAACATATCCAAACTTTTTTCGAATTTACAAAAAAATGGAAAAAGAACGATTTCCAGTAATAAGCCTATTAAAATAAATACTGAATTTTAAACCAAAAAAAAAAAATGTTATTCTGTTTTCTTAAATAACAAAGTAATAGAAAATACCAATTTATTTTATTTTATGTCTGACGGATATGTTGCATTTTGGTAGTATTACTCCTCATATAAGCTTTAGTGTAGACAGACTTGCTTAAATAAATAATTGCCGTGCTAATAATTGTTGTAAAATACAGAATTTCCTACTTAAAAAGTGTTAAGGTGTTGAAGTATGTTTCTGGCGTATTCAGCTAGTCTATTAGGCATACTTTAAACAGTGGTAGCATGCGGTATGACACCAAGCTTCTAAAATCCGTTGTTGAGGAAATATTAGGAATATCTACATTCTTTGCGAGTGATTTAAATCATTGATTTCCCGCCACACCATATGCCGCATGTGTTCTATTGCTGCTAATCCAGCAAATGAGACTACAATGGTCAGTAATTAATATGCGTTATTGAGAAACATTCTCTTAAGATATGTGACCGTGTATTTATCCTGTTGGAAATGATATTTTATTACTAGAGGATATCTACTTCCATGGCAGATACTAGATCAGGAAATTGCAACTTGCTTCTTTTTAGTTATACCTACTACTCTAGCTGTGTAATTTTAACAGCGTCAAACGTAAACAAAGCAAAAGTCTAAACTAGCTACGCCCAAAAGATCAATTCTTCGATTTTGTGTCGTGGACCCCCGGAGATCATGGCTTCTCCCATGAGCCCTCATGTCCGAATTACGATAGCAGATTATAAAATATTTACACATAAACATTTCTAGATGTGTGGTTCTGAATTGACCCGATCAATATTATTATCTGTAGGCTGACAAGGTAGTATCGAGTCATTATATGAAAACAGAATGATAAAAAAGTTATTCAACATAACGTTATATGCGTTTTGTTCCCGAATATCAAGAAAAAGCGAATAATGGAATAACACCTTGTCCAAATACTGATGACTTGCACTTTCTCAATGTTTAAATAGTGTTGCTGCATTAAGAGAAGCGATTACCTATCGAAAACTATGGCCCCGTACGGTATCCCCATTTTGCGTTTTTTAAATTTATTTTGTAATTTTAGAATCTCAAATTTTGGGTAGCGAAGCAAAACGCATAAATTTATAATGTCAAGGCCAGTTTTTGTATTAATTTATTTTCTTAAAAAAGTTATGTGTTTTAGAAATAACTACAAAAATGCATACATTTGATTAATGTATACTAACTAGGGCTGGCGCACAAAAGAAAAAAACAACCTCTACGCGCCAGCTGCACATTTGATGAACGATATAAAAAAAATCAAATTATGTAATTATATTTGAAGATAAAAAATTGAAAATAGTAAACATTGTCACACGCATTTCACACAAGTGTTTTTGGAAGGGATCCCATCGTCTATCCCCACTTTTCGGTATCCCTACCGAGCCTAGCGAAAACGCAAATCTATCGGAATCGGTCGGCCATTGCAGACTTGAATCCGAATGAGAGACAATTTTTGCAATTAGAAAGAAATGCAGTACCTATAATATTGGAGTGTATATAACATATAGGCATGCGTAAATTGAATTATTACAAAAAATCAACAAAACAAAAAAGTAAATATGCAAGTCGAATGAGAAATCAAAATACCACATAAATAATTTTTAGTCTACAATTTCATTTACATTATTTTGCTATTTGTTAATTCAATTGAGTTTAACTAAGTACATAATACCATAATATATTGCAGACTTGAATCCAAACGACAGACAGTTTTTGCAATAAAAAAGAAATGCAGTACCTATAATACTGGAGTGTAGATAACAGATGGGCAAACGAAAATCGAATTATTATAAAAAATCAACAAAGTCAAAAAAGTAAATATGCAAGTGGAATGAAAAATCAAAATACGACATAAGTAATTTTTAGTCTACAATTTTATTTTATTGTTATTTGTTAATTCGATTTAGTTTAACTAAGTACATAATACCAAAATGCGAGTATATTTCAGAATTTAAATATTTGACGATTTATTTTATGTACCTATATATTAAAATTTTCAACCCACGGTAGCTCTTTCGCGTAATTTTTAATAATCCTTTTGAAAACGTTTAAAAATCAAATTTGTCTGTTAGCCTACTTGAACGTATCCGTATCTAATTATTATTACTATTAAATTACCGGTTTAGAACCGCCAATTTTTTTCCTTCAGAACGGAGCGTCTTTTCCCGATCTACATAGCGACAGAATCTGTGAATAAAACCGAAGCGCTCTGATCGAAACTCGCTAGTAATACTGTGCTATCGAGAAAGATTGTAGACCGCGTGATTAGTAGTTTTCTAAAATCTGGTGATTATCGTGTTCATACGTTTATGAGAGTCGCGTATCGCTAGTACCACGCGATCATTTAAATTCTAAATTATAGCAGGCGGGATTTTTTTATTAGGTTGTCCAGAATGTCAATTATTGATTAATTAACATTTTGAAACGTCACTTTGACAATTCAAATTGTAAATTAGTACTTATATACCAACTTAATTTAAATTTCACAGCCTGCTCTAATTTAGAATTTAAATGATCGCGCGGTATTTAACAGTAGCGTACATTTTATTCACAAATACTGCTGTCATTGTTGACAAGTCAAATATAGCTGCATTACGGAAAAAGGTATATGTATGTATGGTGCGCCACTGTCTAGAATATTTTACATAAAACATTCAATACTACCAACTGCTGTTAATTGGATTGCCTAATTTGGTAGTCACGTGGTCTACAGGAATTGTTGATATATCTGTACAAGTTGTATAAGTTTCTATTTGCCCAGATGCGGTTGGTAAATTCCCCTCTTAAAGAAGTTAGAAATACGTAATTTCAAACAAATATGACGTTAACGTAAAGAATATTTCAAATTAATATTAATGGTTACATTATGTTAGAAATGCGAACAGGGAAAGAACACGTAGTAGCTTACACCAGATTCTCATATTTTTTATATATAATTTGGTAAAAGTAAATATTAATTTAGTACTTGCATTCAATCAACTTACATATGTAATATGTTTGTAATTGATTTACGCCGTTGCCCTTTGCATTTTTGCGGTTTTTATGTTTTACAATTTCCATCCCTGCTTGAATTCAAGTTAATTGTCAAATTTTACATTAGAATCCCATAAGCGCAGTTTAAAGGGTATTTTGGCAGCGATTTTGAAAATTACGACTTTAACTTTAATACAATATGAATTCGAAATTAAATGTTACTAATGCTATTTCAACATACTGTCAGTATGTTGAAATAGCATAAGATTGCCAATCGTATATGTATGTAGTTACATGCATATACATGTATAAGCATTATCATATGATTATAGAATGGTATTTACATTCAAAATTAAATACTTGGGCACAACACTGGCGGTACAAGAAACGAAAGAAGACGTTTCCAACTTGCCGATTTAATAACATGAAAATTCCTAAAGCGTCATGCGTAAGTTAATTAAAGACACGTGTTACATACATACATATTAACATAACTTGCTATTTTGTCCAATATATATATTTTAGATTAATTTAAACCATTTCTTTTTATTAAAAAATAATTATTTAAATAATTAGAATTACAAAATAATAAAAACAATTTATTTGCAATAATATCTACAAAATTGAGACAGTTGTATCAAGACTATAGGTTGGCATAAATTAAATTAAAAAAAAATTTACTTGCTATGCTAAACATAATTATGATAAAATAATACACATCACTGAATGTAATACATGAAATATTAAGTGAACTTAAAAATAGATCCAAGCAAATTAATCTGTATTCAAGTCGAAAAAGGAACCCACGCATAATGAATCACTAACTGAATATTCACATTAAACTGATATTACAAGCATACAATTTTGAGTAGAGGAATATATACACGCCTTTTCCCATCATCCGGTGCAGTTTTAAAAATGTATACTTCTACAAATTGTACTTCTAATTGTGAATCTTTTTATTTAATTTAACACTACTAAACTAACTAAACATGTTGGTGTAATTTCGCTCAAATATAAGATTTAAATTCTCATAATAAAACACAAACTACGTAGCCAAAACATTTCACTAATAAATCAATATTGTATTTTAAATATTCGCCCTTGCCTAGTTTGTTAATTTCTATAGTTGTAGTTTCAACACTGGTAAGCATATTTTCAGTTCGACCACTCGACCGTTATTTTTTCTGGATTCACTTGCTACTTCCTCTGATAAAATTTATCAGTATTTTCACACAATCTAATTTGTAACAAAAGCGTGCATGAGCTTTATATTTATTGAGAAAGTACATATTTTCTATTATAAGCAACATTAGGCAGCTAAAAAAATCAAAAATTAGATTTTATTTCAGACTCGATGG
Source organism: Amphimallon solstitiale (assembly GCA_963170755.1). Classification (NCBI taxonomy): domain Eukaryota; kingdom Metazoa; phylum Arthropoda; class Insecta; order Coleoptera; family Scarabaeidae; genus Amphimallon; species Amphimallon solstitiale. Next base: position 115,992,666 of record OY720679.1, read on the forward strand.
TCATCGTCAGTACAGTCACGAATAAGGTGGAGATACAACTAAAACGAAGACCATTAGGAAGACAGAGTGCAAATCAGTCAATGCATCCATCAAATATTAAGTTTCAAATTTAATTAAAAGTAAAGTGCAATGTATGATTACTTACAGCTGTCTGCATTAATAATCCATGCCTACAAATTACAATAAAAACGAATTTAAGTATATACTCGATAAATGCCATATTCGTGTACTTACACTTGCTAATCGCTGAAAAATCAAGTCCTACTTTGTCATAATGAATTTCAAAATATATCTAAATGGATTCCCAAGTATATGGTCAAATATTATACTTCAAAAAGAGTTAAGCATCTTTTTATCATATGATTTCAAATATGTCGTAAGTTTTCTCAGACTGGCTTTAGTTTTTGAAATATGTAATATTTCACAATACTATATAACCACAATGGCAATGAATATGTTATAAAACCTATTTGAACATAAATATTTGTCTAAGATAGAAACCAGTAAAAATTTACTAAACACTTGATCGAACGTTGTAAATAAACTAAAAGACAGGTATACACTATAGCCCAATCAATTTATTCGATCTAATTTGCAGTTATAATTATATAAAACAAAGAACTAGAAACAGAAGTTGGCTGAATGAAGAAATCTTAAGGAAAATTAATGAAAATAGAGGAACATACGATATTCTCGTGAAGCACCAGAGTGAAAATAAGGAAAACTACAGAAAAGTTAGACATCACATAAATAACATAATGAAAAAAAGAAAAGGGAAATATATGCACAATAAAATACTAAATGCAAAAGCTGATACTAGAAAGATGTGGTCTACAGTAAACGAAAAAATAAAAGGTCACAAAGGAATGAAAGAAGAAATAAAAAATATATAATATGAAAGCAAAACATACAGTTATAGTCAGGACATTGCAAATGTAACAAACAAGTACTTTGCTGAAATAGGAAAATGTTGGTTATAGAAGCAGAAGGAAGAAAAATGGGGAGCAACAAACCAGCACCTAGGGCACCTATGAGAAACAGTTCGTCCATGTTCCTGATATCAGCCACCAATGAAGAAATAACAATAATCAAGAGCCTCAAAAACAACTCTGCCCCTGGGAAAAGCGGAATAACAAGCATGGATATGAACATATTAATTAATGCAAAGTGCACACAATGGTTGAACTAATAAACAATAGTTTAAAAAGAGTTTTGATAAGCACCCTACTGAAGAAAAGACTGATGGAGTTTATAAGTAATCCAGTGCAATTTGATAAACATCAATTTGGATTTTAGCCAAACAGCAATACGGAAGTAGCAGTACTTGAATTCATGGATACAGTGTATGAAGGCCTTGATAATAAAAACAGTGTCACCGCGCTGTTCCTTGATTTAAAGAAAGCTTTTGATACGGTTAATCATCGTATACTCGTTGATAGCCTGGAGGAACTTGGGATTCGGGGAATTGCTGGCAGGATGATTGGAACGTATCTGGAAAATAGAACTCAACTAACTAAAATAGGGTCGATCACAAGTAGTCAACCTGCAGAATTAACAACAGGTGTTCCGCAGGGTTCGATCTTAAGACCAATACTATATCTATTCTACCCTCAATCGTTCTGCAGCATTGGCCTACAAGAAAAATATGTAATTTATACAGGAAAAAGTTGGGAAGGAATTGAAAATAAATACAGATCTACAAAAAAACTGAAGAATAAGCTACTTAATAGTGGCACGGGGAAAATGTGCAAAAACATTAATAAAATCTATGCCGATGATCCAAAACAAAGCCCTGAAGGTAATCCTGGACGTGGACTGGTATACCCATACAGACAACATATACACGGATATGGGACACTCGGTATAAAGCAAATAGCTAGACTGGAGGAATACGTAACAGCTTATAAGGTAGCACATAACACTCAGAAGAACAACATCACTCTGCAGAGGCTATTATATGGCTGGAGTGGATAGCGTCATGGGGAAAAGGAGTGTTCAGTTTGGAACCATAGAGATATTTAATAAACTTCCGTCGGGAATAAAGAATCGCTCGAGTTTCAGGATATACAAAAACAGAGTAAGAAGATAGAAGGCAGAACATGTTAGCATACTCTGAAACTATCGACCGGGACGCAGTGTCGCCCAGGAGAATCAGAAACCTAGGGACTGGGAATTAAAATAAGAATAATATAGATATAAGTTAAATAATTCACATATAACTCATTGTGCTCCCTCAATACCGACAATAAGTTGACTGGGAGTAGTAATTTAATTTAATTTAATATTGTTTATATTAAGAAATTGTAATATGTTGACAATAATTATTTGTCATTTGTAATAATAAATAAATATATTCTTTAATATGTTTTTGAGATCTATGTCACCAGTAAGAAACTGAGCTTGCAGCTTCAAAAGACCTGTGTGAATGCCCAAAAAACGGCGACATTTTTTGCTCAATATCTCCAACATTATGCGTCCTACAAAAAAAATCCTTTTCTTTTCTAAAGCAAATTTTCCCAAAATCTATTCGTTCAGAAATTTTAATCGCATGCCATTTTCGAGGAAACTATTAGGCCTACTGCTTAATTGTAGAAAATTTGTCTACTGCAGAAAAGGAAAGAATAACTTTTCCTGTAGGATGTATATTTTACAAATACTTAACAAAAACCGATATGTGCACAAAAATTTCAGTTTTTTTTTGGCAACCGCACAAGTTCTAACATATTAAAAAAATTCTTCTAATAGGATATGCATTTTTGTTGATTTGTTGCAATAATATTAAATGTAATGTAAAACAATTACATTTCAAATGAAATACCTTTCTGAAATAATTTTATTTAATTGATAATTTAACACGTAGGTACATATATACATCCAAAAATATCTAAACTCACATATAATTACTTAATTTTTGATTTAGCACATAATTTTATTCAAATACATACAAAGTAATTCGCTCGCGTGGGGTGTTAAATGTTTTAGGATCCACTAAATTATATTTGGTTTAACGCTGTCGCCAGAAAAACACCCCGAAAATATTCTTTTACCAAAGAAACTACATGTATATTAATAAAATTTGCCAACAAAGTGGTCAAAGTGTATCTATAACACGATACTACGTAGGTATTCGTGTTTAAAAAATGTTTAAATCTCTAATTGCATCTGATTGGTCGGTTCCACCCAGCATGTTGCGCACGTCAGTACGGCTTTTTCCTTCGTTATATTTGAAGATAGACATTTCGTGTATTTGGGTTTTATATTCAATATTATTACAGCTACAACATATTAAAAATAGCAGGTATATTTCGTTATCACCCTATGGATTCCGAAACACCAGCATTATATTTGTAGAAACTTTGATATACATATGATTTAAATGACCTAAACTTAATTTTTTTCATATTGAAATTCATTTATAACATGGTGATTTATTTATTTGCAGTGTTTGTTATGTAATTTAGATCTAAAAAATTAATGTTAAGAGTACTATGATAAAATTCGTAGTACAAAAAAGATCGGTACTTTTATTAGGTGTATCCAAAACTGAAATCTAACATTCTTCTTTGTTATAATGTAGAGAAAACACTGTTACTAACAAAATCATCTTGATAGCAATTGTATTTATCTTTTGCAGTCATTTCACTTCCATCTATGATAACTGAATAAGAAAGGTACATAACTACTGCATAGTAGTTTTCCATAGATGTTCTCATATTATCTATTTGTGTTTAAATTAAAAGAGACAAATGACAAACATTCTTGGGCAAATTAAAATCTGATTATTAATTAACGATTATGTTTACAGTCTTACTATAAAGATACATTACAATACAGAATTGTGATCAATCAATGATTGCAGATTAATTGTATATACAAGTATACTTTTCTACAGCTATTCATAAGGCAATTTATGTTTGCTGCATGGTTAGCACTGTTGTTCTCAGGTGCATAATGATGAGTAATTCCTGGTGGCACTGCAAGTGATTGTTAGGGGATATTCAGCCATGGGTTATTGTAATTATTTGTAGTTACTATTATATTTATTGTAAATGAATATATTCCACACCACTGGCACATGAACAAATATCCATCTATCTACTCATTACTACTTTGTTTGTAATTATTATCCTGGCAACAAAATTTACCCTCTTCCGCTACTAAATTTAATGTTTAATATAAATCACATAATTTCAGCAAGATTATAAGTTCAGAATTCTAATTTTATATATGCTTTTTATTTTGCTGCTCACCGATACTACTAATTTGTCAATATTAGAAGCTCTATATAAGTAACATAATTTAAGATAGTTAAAAGTTATACACATAACCAACAAAATAAAGATCTGTTTATTCTCAAACTGTATTTTGACAACAATGTCAAAAAGCGAGTCAAGCTACGAACCATGAAATGTAATTCTCAGCTGATTTGAGAAACTTGTGTTACTAAATTTGGGCAGAATAATATCTAAACATATATTAGTATTAATACTAACCCCGCATTTTCATCGTGCCCCTGTAGCTTCCCAATATATGTGGTATTCTCAGGTTTTTCGGACTCGTCAGAAATCTTACTGTAATTTATAACTGGCAGTTGCTCATACACTTTATTAAAACACATATCAAAACTTTCATCTAAACAATCTTGGAGATCATGGGACACAACGATATTATCAAAATTATCCTCGTACACTTCTGTTTCGTTCTTTACTTGTCGAGATTCCATTTTTTACAATATTCAATGACAACTTTATCTTCGAATTAAACCATATCACTACTAAATAATATGCTCTTGAAAACATGGTTCAGTAAAGTGACAAACCTGATCTATCTCTGAATACGACGTCTTTCTCGTCTTGATCAAGCGCAGACAAAAAAGAAATGTAAACATGAAAGTTTGAGAATTTTTTGTTGAATAAGATAAACAGCAGTAATAAGTATCTTATGCCCTGGCTGAAAACTTACTCTCATTTCAAATACTTTTGATTATTTAGTTTTGTAATTTATTTGGACTGTTCATTTATTTAAGTCGATAACAAAGGTGCCAGTATTACCGACGAGGTAAGAAACATTTTAATATATTTCTTCTATCTCTCTTCCGTTGAAATTTCAGAGATGGTAAGTCTTGTTTTTGTAATTTTAGTTTTCTATTCCCATCATCTTTACCTTCAACAATTTATTTAGTAAAACATATCTGTTATGTTGAGTCTACTCTACATTAAAAGTATCTTCTGATATTTTTTCAATATGTGTTCAATAAACATGTTCTATTAACATTTTTATATGTACTTGTATCAACATGTTCACTACTTTATATTCATTTTACTTTGGTGAGTGGATACAAGTTTTACAATATAAGTATCACATTAACTTATATAAAGTCCATCTTTATAGTTAAGATAAATTTTGAATTTTGTAATGTGATAACCTCAAATTGTTTGTTGTAGGCTCGAGGCCCAAAGAAACATTTGAAGCGTTTAAACGCCCCGAAAGCATGGATGTTAGACAAGTTAGGAGGTGTATTCGCACCTCGTCCGTCTACAGGCCCACACAAGCTAAGAGAATCACTGCCTTTAGTGATATTTCTGAGAAACAGATTAAAGTATGCATTGACGAATAGTGAGGTAACCAAAATTGTTATGCAAAGATTAATAAAAGTTGATGGTAAAGTGAGAACAGACCCTAATTATCCAGCTGGTTTTATGGGTATGACAAATCTTTTATCGAAATGTTATTTAGTTTGAATAAATTTTGTTTTTAGATGTAATTACAATTGAAAAAACTGGAGAATTTTTCCGTCTTATCTATGATGTTAAAGGACGTTTTACAATTCACAGAATTACTGCAGAAGAAGCTAAGGTATGTTCAAACTGTTTTGTATTGGTTTCTTTCTAAAAATACAGTATTGCATTTAACGATAGGCAAGTGATGAATAAGTTCATCTGAATAAGTTGAGGAATAACATTCTTCCTTATAATGAATACTTCCTTACTCATCTGATTTTGCAGATATTACTTACAGCACTTGAATAAACAACATTTTGTGATATATAAATATAGTTTTTGTCGTATTACGTATATGTGAAACAATGTTTTGAAGCACACTGTTATTTCAAAGTACTTTTTAGCAAGTTTTATACAAAAATCCTTATGTTTGAATATCTAATATTTTAAACTACCATGAAAGTTTCATAAGTGTGTATTTATTTATTTAATTAACAGTCTGCCATAGGACAATAAGATATTCTTGTATATTCAGTATGCACTTGTGAGATTGTAATCTCACATTACCAATTAGATTTAGCATAGCATTAGTTCTAATATATACTTAGATTCCTTTAAGTACATATTAAAATTGTATCTTCATAACTTAACCTTGGTTTTTGTTGGAAATGAAATTCAAATACCTCACTGGTAGCAAATTTGTTAAAGAAACTGAAACTGACATGTCTTTAGTGGTCGAAACTCATTTAACATATCCATAATTTGTTCTCAGAACAATCTTTAAGCTACTAATGCATAAAGTAAGGCCGCAATCGAAGCTATAATTGTGAACCAATATCAATTGTAGTCAATGAATGGCCAAAAGTAAATTTATTTCTATTTTGGTCACTGGTTAACGTTTGTAGCTAAATCAGTATTACCCAAATAGAAAACATTTTAAAATTAGTTAATCCTTGTGCACTTTGTTATTAACTAGTACATAATCAATTATTGTCTTATATTGCTAACATACTTATGTCAAGACACTTCCAAAACTTGCTTCTCATGTTTATAATAATTAATTTTGTTATTTACTGTAGATTTAAAGTTAACTAGAAATAAATTTCTAAGGAAGGAGTTGCACACAGAAATATAACTCAGTGATAAATAGGAAATCTGTATTTCATCTAACGATTTGAACAAGTAAATCAATCATATCAGTATTATAACTGTAAAAGTATTGCATTCATTTTTTTTTAATTTGTAGCATAACTTGCAATGTTTCAGCTTTCGAGCAAGTTCTGTCTAATACTGCTAAATATAATATATTATTTGTCTGCACTGGAAAATATTATTTTACATAATAATACTCTATATGATTTAGTATTATGAACTTGCTTGTAATCATTAAATGTAATGTGTAATATTAAGCTGAGATGTCTTGAAATTTTATGCTCTATAACATAAATTAAAGAAATCAGAAAACCATACAAACAACGTAGTGCTACTTTGATGGAAAATGCATTACAGCAAACAGCAATATTTTTTACTATATTTTTAAAAGAAAAACGTGAAAATTATTTTATTGTACACTGTTATTAGTTATATGGTTAGAAGGTTAACTCTTCTATAAACTTGAGCATATATTCATTTACATTATTAGAGTTCGGATTTTTATGCACAAGAAATACTTTACATATGCGCATGAACGAAGTCAAGTTTTTTCCAGAAATATGTCAAATATATGCTTCGCTTTTACCATTTATGCATTTTTATGCACTTTATTTTGGATGTGTCTTACTGGAAATAAAGGAAAGAGTAGTAAAATAACAAAAGATGATCTAAATTACGTTTATACTTAAAATCATAATTATTACATAATATATAATAACATTACATAAGAGTATGGTAAAAGATTGTAACTAACAGCTATATACATACATATAATTCTATGGATATTACTTAACAACTATTCACTTTTGCAATGAGATCCATTTCACTTATTATTGTACCAATTAATAATTAAATACTTTTCTAATTTTTCGACACTTTTAAAAATATGTTTATATGTTGAAAACGTACCTTCTACGTCAACTAAAGTAATAGGTACTATCTTTGACAGTCGGACTTAATTATAAAATTTTTGATATTTCCATCATTCCTTGTTGTAACACTATAAAATTTATCTAGTATAACTTTATCAGTTCGACCTGGTACATTTTTCAATAAATTTTCACAATGTTCTACAACGGAAATTGACTCCAATAAAGACACTTGTTCAGTTTCTATTTTTTTAATTTGTCCACATAAAAGACTATAATGAGCTTTAATATACGTCAACTGATCTAGAATCTCACGTTTTTCGAATAAACTTTTGGATTTTATAATTGATTCAGCTGTGTTAGAAAAATCGAATACAAGGTTTTTTTATATGATTATTCGCGTAGAATACGGCTGCGTTTAACCACGTTCCTCATCGGGTAATTACCAGTTCAGGAGGTAGAGGAACATTCGGCAATTTTTGTTTATATACTTGGACTCGTATCGGTGCTTTGTTAAAATTTCTTTCTACTTTCGAAACTAAGGAATTAACAAAAGGAAACTGACCTCTTATTTCCTCAGCAACTCTATTTAATCCACGCGCTAGACAAGTAATGTGAATTACATTTTTGTAAATAAAAATTAAATTTGCCCCTGCTTTAGTCATATAACGCTGCCGCATCTGTGACGAAAAGAAGAATTTTGTCAGTCGACAGTATATCTGGAGCAAAAAAAGCCACCAAGCTCTCATTAACAAAGTGAACAATATCTAGACTATTGGTTTTCTATAACTCTTTCTTACTGATTAAAAAAGATTTTGGCAAAATATTTTGATTAAGAGCACCAACTAATTTGCAATATAGCGACCACGGATATCGGTCGTTGCATCAACAACAATGCACAGAAACTGATCCTTAATATGGTTTCTTATATATTAAATTACATCTTTGTAAATGACACATACATAATTTATTCTTAATGTACTTTTGTGGGGTACATTTTTGTTACAATATATTTTCAAAAACTGTTTAAATTTAGGATTTTTTACCTTATTTAGTGGAATATTTGGAGTTAACAGTGCTTCACATAGCCGCAAATTGAAATCATCTTGAAAGGTTGTTCTTTAAGATATGGACGAAATGCAGTTGTATAGAATTCTGGCAAATGTTCATCTTCCTTATTCTCTCACATCCACTGTTATGTTTTCCAGTGGCCACGTGCTGGTCTATCTGGGCTGTGTTCACAAAATGCAACTTAGAGTAAAGTTAGATTCAAGTAAAGTCAAATAAGAGTTTACTAAGGTATTACTAGAGTAAGATTGTTTTATGAACTATAGCCAGAGTACTGTGTACCTACTTTCAATGATTTGAATCAACAATGACGGAGAGGAAGGAAACGAAGGTGTTATTATTTACTATATTTTGTTATACGAAAAATTTAATAGTAAAATATTGTGTTTAAGTTCCGCTTTATTTACATTGCCCTCAAATGGCATGTATTCGACAAGTATAAACACAACAGTAAACATAATAATAATATCCATAGATAAATATCGGCTATCGATGTTCAGTGAACATAATCATTCTATGATCATTCTGTCAGTGCGCATGTCGAGTAAAATTTACCTACCTGTTATATACGAGTAGAAATAGTTAACTCTAGAGTAAACTCTTACTATTTATTGAACGACCTCTTTTTACTTTTCTTACGCAAAACAATTTATGAACGAGAGTTTTAACTCATAGTTAACTCGATAAGGTTTTGTGAACACAACCCTGGGATTTTTTCTCACACGTTACCTTCAAAATAAATACTCCTATTAGTTGAATATAATTTAAAAAAAGTCATATTTAGTTTTGATAAACAAAAACTTTAAGAAATGTATATAAATTGTGATTAAATAAAGTTTTATATTGTATTATACTATTGTAAATAACACTGGTCAACAGTGAAATTAGAAATCTAAATTTGAAATTATATAAATATTCAATTTTAGATAACGTATCTTCTTTGTGAAGCAATAGCAGTAAACTTACTTTATCAGATCTTTGAATCACCCCGTATTTAAATTTAATAAGAATTAAATCAAATATGTATCAAATTTAAATAACTTCAGGAGCACTTTATATTAACAAAACAAACTCTAAAGTTCAAATTGAATATATAATATATTTATTATATCAAATTAATTAGCACTAATAAGATATGTATATTTGATATTAAGATATCCGGAAAAAAAATTAGTCTTAAAAGAAATATATAAAATGAACCTATAAATGCTTGCTTCCATTAATTCTCACATACTACTGAAATTTATGTATTATCACAATTCCGACTGGTTGAATTTATTAGACAGTTTCATTTTTTTACTAATAAAACAAACAAAAAGGTCGACTGGGATCCTTGTTAATATGTACAAACAAATAAAGCAATGGTTGTCGAATTGTGGTCAGTAATTTATACAAGGGGATGTCTTCAGTGGATAAAGAATTGCCATGAGGGGATAGCTCCTTTGTCAACACAGTATTAAGATAAATGACCAACCTCTGGCATCAGGGGATGTCATCAACTGTGACACAAGTATAACACATTTGTTCAAATCAGCGTGGTTTTTCCGAATATGGAGACTTGTTAACAAGAACAACTAAACAGGAGTACGATCATTAGTTAATACACATATACATCTATTCCCCACTGGTTAATAACATGTCACTCAGCAACACTGCAAAGTAAAGACACATTTAACTTTCATTAACAAAAAAGATCTCTTTATTTAAGGGTAGTTATACGTATATTTATTCGAAATAATATCAGCTTAATAATAAAAACTGTTTGAGTGGTATTTCAAATTATATGATAGTAGTCAAGTATACAAATATACAGGAAAGTCTCAAAAGTTACACTGGTCAACAGTGAAATTGCTTCTTAGGTGAAAGTACCCAATCCTGAATGAAAAAAATGAACTAATATATAGGGTTTTCCATTTAAAAAAAAATTACTTTTATACAAAAACGTGTCATGTAATTTTAATCCAGTTTTCTGCACATGTAGTTAGTAACTGTAAAAAAATAAAACATGCTTCTATTAGGACCTCTTATTGTAAACAATACTACAAAAAATTGTGTCCATCTAATATGTCGTTTTCGAAAAATATAATTTTATACAAACAATGAATTTTTCAGAAAAATGGGAATAAATTAAAAACTTTAAATTTTAGGCCTATATACTATCTTATTACTTTTTGACTAAAAATTAATGGGGAATACAGAAATGCAATAATATATAGGGTGTTCCATTTTAAAAACGATAACTATGGTTAGCCACCAAGTTATGGAACACTCAGTATAATAAAAAATATTTTTAAAATGTGCTCCTAATGAGCATCTATCACAAGAAAAAAACCGCTTCAATATATGTTTACTCATACCGGCGGAGATGACTCACCCTGTATATTCTGTTTAATGTTCACTGACGGATGCTAAACGAATTGCGTATATATATTTATGAATAACATTATTTTAATACTTGTTTCAGTATAAGCTTTGTAAAGTGAAGAGAGTTCAAACCGGACCAAAAGGAATACCATTTTTGGTTACACACGATGGTAGGACAATTCGTTATCCAGATCCCATCATAAAAGTGAATGATACTATTCAGTTGGAGATCTCCACATCGAAGATTCTAGACTTCATTAAGTTTGATTCCGGTAACCTCTGCATGATTACTGGTGGTAGGAATTTGGGCCGTGTCGGAACAGTTGTAAATAGAGAACGTCACCCCGGGTCCTTTGATATAGTCCATATTAAGGATTCAAATGGCCACACATTTGCTACTAGGTATAATTTGTTTATATATTAAATCATAGATATAATGTAACAAACCGTCTGTGTAAAATGACCCAAAAGCGCTTAAAATAGGCAAGAAATATCTTAATGGATTTTTAGAGGATAGTAAACAATGATATAAATATAATAGGCTTTATCGAAGCTGTAATTGTGAAAATATAGCAATTATAGTCAAATACAAGCCAAGAATATGATTTTATTATGGTCACTGATTAACTTTTATTAATAGTTAAGACAGTAATACCCAAATAAAATACAGTTTTCAGACCATTTTCCCGACTTATAATGTCTGAAAAATTGTTCAAACATTACCTCGATGTTTTTTTGCTTCAACTTCTTTTAGGATGGGGTTTGGTGGGAACTATTCTTGAGTTTTTCAGATTGTATGAAATAGCAATCATGAAAGTATTAGATCTCTCTTGCAACTGCCCAATTATTATTGACTATCAGAATAGATATTGATGCATGTGGAAAGTCGAAACACCTTTTTTTGTTGTAGGCAGCTTTATTAAGTCTAAATTACTTTATAAACTAGTTTGCATGCGCAGGCGGGTTGGGGGAACTCGATCATTTTAAATGATAGAGCGCTTTTATATGTGGCCCCACGCTGGACGTCATTTGTAGTGTTATCTTTTAGGTAATTATGTATATCCGAAAATTTTTAAAACAAAAATTGTATAGAATTCATCTTTAGTTTCACAATATTTTTGAAATATTTAGTGCAATATGTGTGTATGCGTTTTTTTACTTTCTTATACGTAGTATAAGGAAGTATTGTGATGATGAAAATTTTCGACCTCGAGATTTTTGCAGATGTCCACGTTTTGATGTCCCCTGATACCGAAAAAGTGGTTTTTAAAAAATGTCTGTGTGTGTGTATGTCTGTGTGTGTGTGTGTGTGTGACCACGATAGCGCTCAAACCGCTATAGGTATCAATTCCAAATTTTATATTTACAAATATAATCTCCCTCTTGAGATCTGATTAGATTTTCAGTAAAATCGGCAGACCGGAAGTAGTAGTTTACTTCAGTGAAAAAATCGAATTTCGCCAATTATTCGTCAACTACTAAGTTTAAACAAATTTATAAAGAATTAATATGTACTTAAAATTAAGTTTGAGACAAATTGTCTTAAAAAAGTTTTTCGAAATTCCAACCGGAAGTAGGTCGTTTACTCGTATCGAAAATCAGTTTTTTGCGAATATCTCGCAAGTCATGCTTTTTAGAGAAGTATATTCCGAGTATAAAAGTATTTAGAACATAATTTTCAATATCTTTTGTATAAAAAAAATTTCAAAATTCAGACCGGAAGTACCACTTTTACTCTTATCGAATAGCGATTTTTTGCAAATATGTCGTAAATTATGCATTCTATATATATTTATCAAGAATACAAAAGTATTTAGAACTGGATTTTCAATATTTTTTGTATATGTGAAATTTCAAAATTCGGACCGGAAGTAGCACTTTTACTCTTAGCGAGTAGCACTTTCTTGATAATATCTTGCAAAGTATGCATTCTATAGCGATTTATTAAGAGAATGAAAGTACTTAGAATAGGATTTTGAATAAGTTTTGTATAAAAAAATCTTAAAATTGTATAGTTTCAAACGCTCGTACGTATAAGAAAGTCGTGTGGTGGCCACACCTCATTTTTATATTTACTGATGTCATATCTTCCCTTTACATATTGCTTTATATCTTCTGTTTTTTATTTTACTATAACATAAATATATACTTGTTTTTAAAAAATTTCATTGAATATTATTATATTGTTTCTAACGATTTAGTTGTCAATTAATACCTCTTTTTAAATCTTCACAATCTTGAATCACTTCTGTTTCTTATCCTCATCAATATATTTTGTAATTCACTTTGGATGTATTGTTTCATAAAATTTTATTTTTTTATAAGTATATTTGTTCAATTCTTAAATAGTTACTTAAATTAATTACATCTTAAATATTAACTAAATATGACACTTCTTTGGAAATATCTAATGGCCTTCATTTTGATTTATTGTCATTACATAACAAGAAATATACTTAATATTTAAAGAATCTTTTGGAAGCGCTACACTGTTGAAGATTGAAGTATTTTTCTGTATAATTTCAAAATTGTCTGTTGTATCCGTCTTCTTTGACAAATGAATTGCTTTCTTTTTCCACAAATGATAGGTCATATATGTGAAATAATAGGATCTAGGTAGACATTGCATTTCTGAACCATTGGCCATGTCTTTTTCTGAAATCAGTAGATAGCCATTCCATAATAAAGAATACTCCAATGTTTATACTGTTCTTTTGACTATGGCAAGCTACATTCCTTGCTATATGTATACTTATCGTGCTTAAGTGGTGTTTGTCACCATTAAAATATTAATTAAAATCTTCTATGTATACTGTTTTCCACCAATATGGAATTTTATTTAAACTGTAGATTTAATATATATATATATCTTTTTTTGTTTGTTTCAGATTGAATAATGTATTTATTATTGGCAAGGGTGCTAAAGCCTTTGTATCATTACCACGTGGAAAAGGTGTCAAGCTCAGTATTGCCGAAGAAAGAGACAAGAGATTGGCTGCAAAGACACATTAATATGTTGTTAAAGTTACACCTTTTCAATAAAAAAATATAAAAATTAATTTTGAATTCGTTAGTTTTATTAGGGGGTAATAAACGAGATCTAGACATGAAGAAGTTGTCCTTGAGTTTTCCAGAAGAGTCCCGTTCAAATGAATTACAATTGTTATAAGAGCGAAAAGTGCGACTTTTCCTACAATCCCAAACGCTAATAACGAATGATTTACTGATCAGCCATTTGCATTCTATTGAATTTTTCGTTTTATTATTTCTGCCCCTACTTGAATTCAAATTTAACATAATACTAATAATTTTGGAAATTACCGACATAATCAACTTTAACATATTGCAGTGGTTTTGTAAATTAATTGCAGCATAATAACACGTTGTGTACAGCCATTATAATTATACTGTAATATTGCATTATGATACAAAACTGCATAAACTTGTATGAATGTTAAGATTGTATTAATATATAAAAACTACTCTTATAAATTTCTAAATTCAATCCCTGTTAACATTCAAATTATTTTCGTTCTAGTTCTAGCAGTGATCTTGTCTGCATTCATCTGGTGTGTGTTTCTTATTTTAATTCAAGTGGGATAAGGTTAATAATAAAAATAAGTATTCAAATTTCATAAAACATTTATATTCATATAATCATTCAAGAACATCACAAAAAAATGTTATTCACAACATGTGGCTGTTAAGAATGTCTTTTATTTTATTACTACAGAAAATATATCAAAACGAAAATGAAAAGTGTGAACACATGGATGTTAAAACTAACATCAAGCAGTAAATAATTACTGCTTGATTATATCTCAAACACATGCATATATACATATACGTTTTACGTATAAAGGTATATATGTAAGTCACAGAAAATATATATATATAAGAAAACAGTTCTTTTATCCTTTACATCGATTCAAAGAAAATATTATTTGTGCTATTTTTAATCCTTTTATATCATATTTATAAATTCAAAAGAAATATTTTTTTTCTTACGAAACTAAATTTTATTTCCACAAAGACATACATTCGCACGTGATGCCTTCGAAGATCTAAAATTTCGCAAAGTAGAAAATACCTTGAAAATGACCTTTATCATTTGCTGAATGCAAATATTCACACATAGTACATTCCACAGATTGACTTGTCCATCAAGAATATTCGTATCTTTACGTATTCAAAAATGCTTGAAATTTTATAATTCTAATAATAATAATAATAATATACGTTTATTAGCATTTTGCTTTAAATTTTACATATTCTTATTTACATATACAAATATAACTTAAAAATAGATGTGCGAAACTAATATTACATATTGCTCGTCAGCATTCATCGGTTAATGCAATAATGCAATAACCGACGAAATTCAAACATGTGCATGCAGCAGTATGAAATATCCGCTATCTAATTATATAACCTACTTTTAAATAGATATATTTACAAATACTTAAACTAGAACTTAAAATTAATATTACATATAGAATGTCATATACACAGCAATAAAAACACCAATGTTAGTATATGTTTCTTACATGACTAAATAACCTACTTTTAAATGTATTTACAAATACGCAATTCTTAATTTCTAAAGGTAACTTATTAAATTCTTCTAAACCGCGAACAAAAATGTTTTTTGTTGTTTGTACACGCCTACACCGATTTATATAGAAATTACTTATATTTCTAGTGTTATAGTTATGTATATCTTGCACTATTACTAACCTATTACTTAAATGTGGAGGCAAATATCCCATCTTAATTCTATAAATAAATATGAGAGCTCTATAAACAATATGTTGCTTAACACTCATTAAATTTAACGTATTCAACATCAATTTTATAGGAGTGTATCTGTTACACTTTAATATCACTCTCATGGCTTGGTTTTGAATTTTTTGAATCTGCTGTACCTCATTTTGATTCAAATTGAAAAGCAGGGTGGAACAGAACCCTAAATGAGGTGCTATTAGCGATTTGTACAGTAGCAACTTTATTTTTATAGACAAACCTCTAGAAGTTCTACGTAAGAAGAAAACTTTTTTTAACATTTTATTCATCACGTATTGCGCATGTGATTTAAAATTTAAATTCTCATCAATTATAGTCCCAAGATATTTCATTTCGCTTACCTTATCCAGTTCATAATCATTTATCTTAATTTTAACATTACTAACATCTAATCTACTTAATTTATAATTGCTACCTACAATCATGTACTTTGATTTACTAGCATTAATACATAATTTATTATTACAAAGCCACTTGAATAATGATGATAAACCTTCATTAATTTCAGTAACCATTTGGTCTAAATTGTCTCCACATACATATATCATGGTGTCATCCGCGAACATACAAATATTGCAATGTTTCACATTCATTACTAAGTCATTCACGTACATATTAAATAGTAGTGGACCCAGTACCGTTCCTTGAGGAACACCAAAGTTAATTTTTATTGCATCTGATGTACAGCCATTATACTTTACTTTTTGTAGTCTATTTGTCATATATGATTTTAGCCAATGTCCTACATTGTCCTTAATTCCTAAACCCTCTAGTTTACTAATTAATAAGTCCCTATCAATAGTCTCAAAAGCTCTGCGTAAATCTATAAATACTGCCACTACAAAACACCCGTCATCTATAGTTTTTAACCACTTATCACAAATGTCCATAATAACAGTTTCACAGGAGTGATTCTTTCTAAAACCCGATTGATTAGAAACTATAATATTGTTTTTGTCACAGTAGTCATCAAGTTGATTTTTTACACAAATCTCGAGTACTTTTTCATATACCGGAACAGTATTAATTGGACGGAACTCGTTACACAATTTCGTACCGTTCACTTTTTCCACAGGAACCACGTAAGAAGTCTTCCATTCTTCTGGAAATACACCTGATGTCAAGGAAGTATTTATCACGTCCAATAGTCTATTAGCGGCAACCATGCACACATCCTGCAAAATTCTGCAAGTAATGCCATCCCCCGCAACATCTCCCGTATTTTTTAAAGAAATTAACACTTTTTTCATGTCATACATTGAAAGTGACCTGAACTGAGTAAATTCCGCACTTGTCATTTTCTGCGTCAAGGAATATGTTTCAGCACTTTTTGGTATACTGTTCACTATGTCCTGTACACTAGACACAAAGTATTTGTTGAAATTTTGCGCTATCTCCATATTATTTATAATTGTTTTATTCTGAAATACAATAGATTTACTAATACTTTTTTTATTATCTGAAAGCATCATTTTTAAATTTTTCCACAGCTCTTTGGAGTTGTTTGTGTTGTTATCCAGTAATATTTCTAAATAAGTTTCTTTTGCTTTTTTTATCAAATTTGAGACTCTATTTCTGTAAGTCTTATAATCATTCCACGACTCTTCGCTTTTAGTATATACTGCTATTTTGTATTTTGTGTCTCTAATTTTCATTTCTTCTATTATTTGTGTATTAATCCATTTGTTTCTCACATATCTACCTGGTACACTCACCTCCTTCATTGGACACATTGTATGAATAATATCAGTAATTGATTCAATGAAACTTTTAGCCAATATATTTACATCATTGGAATTATTGTTCCATTGAATATTCATCAGGTAACCTTGAAGTGCCTCAGTGTTGTAATTTGTATAGTTCCTTTTACAAATTTTTAATGTATCATTAGTAATCTTTTGATGTTTATCGATTTGTATGGATAGTATGTTGTGATCACTTATTTTTGGTGGTCTACTATAAATTGTTAATAATGCCCAGTGATACACCGGAAGCAAATATTCACACATAGTACTTCCAATGCCCCTAACATCATTAACAATCTTCCCCCAATTTATGAAGAAATTAATTTATTTTAGCAAAATAATATTTTATTCAAATATTGATGATGCTTAAACGTTTTGCCAGAAATGAATATTCACACATAGCATCCCTAGCGTACGTCGTGCACCATCAATAATTCAAAATGTAAATTTATTTCAAGTAAAACTTACTTATATTCTTCATATAGATCATCAAATTCCTGTTTATTAATGTCTACCATTTTGATAAATATTTAAGTATGAAATAATCAAATAGAACAAATAATTGATGATAATAAGAAAACTAAAACTCTATTGAGATCCAAAATAAACTTAATACATTTTAACTAACACGATTCAGCATAGTGTATCGAAACCCCTACAATCCTTCGCATACGCTAACAAAATTTTACGTTTAGTAAATTCAAAAGATCGGCAGCTTCTCCTCTTCTCTCGCTATTCGCGCCTTTTTATAACCTCGGTTTTCAAACAAAACACGACTATCCGTCTGCAACGCCACAACTCACACACTAATGTTTATGTTGGCACCATCTAATTCGTATTTTTTCTACAAACTTTCCCTATTATAGGAAAGACATCTTTTAGCAGTTTGAAATATTGGAAATTAACATGGTTTTTATTTCTAAAACTATTAGAAAGCGAATTTCATGGAATAAAGTAGTCTAAATTTTTTAGAAGTGGGTCATTAAAATAAATCTGTTCTTAATTTGTTGATATGCGGAAATCTTAAATGATCGACAACGAGTCAGAAACCGTGTAATAAAATTAGGGATCTTTTTTTACTTCGTTCTGAAGAAGGGTCATGACATATATACCTAGATATATATTTTTAATGTTTAAATTAAATTTTGTGAATCCCCTTTTCGCTTAAAAATAGTAATTTCTTAAATCTCCGTTACTAACACTGTATATTCGAAATATTTGGCGTTTCATGACTTTCATGGTTCTTGTCCAAAGAGTGGCTTTATTTATGTATATTGTAAGAATTACGAAATTATAGTATAATGTATATCCACTTTGGAATTTTATAGTACATCGAGTTGAAATTATAGTACAAATACTATAATTATAGTACGGTTGGCAACACTGTACCTCGGTCAAGTCTCAATTTAGGTTAAGTTTTGGATATAGTCGCAGTTGATTTTTGCCAAAAACGCTAGTGTCTCTCACATATTACCTATAATTGAACAGATTTATTAAGAAAATAAATTGCGGCCTAGAAGAAATATATAAATAATAATTATTAGTAAAATATGTACTTACCAAGTGAATTTGCCAGCTTACATTCTGTCATATCTCTCATACACACCCATTGCAATTATAAACAACAAAATAATTAATGTTTGTTTTAGTTCATTACGCAACATTTAACCTGAGTTTATAAATTTTTTAAGTTACATTTTAGCAATTTTAAAAATACTTCCTACTACCCCGCGCGGGGTAAGGTAGGGTTGGTTACTGAAACGCAAAGCAAACCCGCGTGCACCCGTATGCTTAACTTAGTATCAAGTTTTATACTTTTTTGTTCAAGGCTTCAGGAAACTGCATTTAAGAATAGTAGTGTCATTCAGTTACTAGTGACTTATTTATAACGTACTGAATGTATATTGAGGTTTATAAGAACATTGTTAGGGGCACTGACAGTTATCAATCATCTACAGATACTTGTTATATTTAGAGCCTTACTTGTGCTTAGTGACTGGGTTATAATTAATTTTAAAACGCTATTTAATAGCATCTGGTCGATTTAAAACTATTCCAGCGTATGTTTAAAATACTTCACATACACCTGGTATGGGTGGTATTTTTGTTAATTATTTTCATGAATAAATCTAAAAACCCTGGTAAATAAATTCTACTTTAACTCTTCAGAAACTACAATGCTCTGGATATTTTTCCTACTAATTTTACCTACTTGTATATAGGAATTTTATTACTAATCAATTTCTCTTTAACCCCCATTCCAAAAAATCATGTCTTATTCTTCATATTTCAATAAAATCAATAATGTTAATTGTTATTACAGTGTACTAAAGATGACTAATAAGTCTGAATTACAAGCGCTTGCTAATTTTGCAAATACTACTCTGGTTACCTCTTTTCAGAGGTGCCAGTTACATGAAAGTCAGTGATAGGATAATACATAAATATCTATACAAATAAAACAAGACATTACTCAAAAGGAAATTTATTTAAAAACCAGTACATCTTTATTTGAATTATCACTCAATCTTAGTACAAATATTCAATCTAGAAAGTACCAGCATAGATATCGACAAACTTGTTCTTCTTTAAGCAAAATGCATATTATAGTGATCTGTAGAAATATTTCGCATAGCAAAAACTTATATGTTCGTATAAGCCAGAATTATTTAGTAGTCATAATAAACATTCACAACAAAAACTCAATATTATATTAGCAATTATTATTTCAACAAATATAATCAAATATTTCATTGGGTGTATGTATTATAATACGAAAGCTTTTTCAATATCATATCAAAAACTAAAAAGAGTCCTGTAACACACATTTAATCAAGATCATAATAAGAAAGACTTATTCTTATAGCTTTACACAGCCCACGCCCAATTTTTTCCTTCCAAATATATTATAGCTAATATCACTTCAATTTTGTCACTGCCTCCTTGCATGCTTTAAAAATTTACAACTCGTTTTACGTTTAGAGGCTATAAAGTGCATAATACAAATATTATATGTATATTATAATACACATTAAACAGGACTACCTAATAAAAGAAAATCTACATGCTATGCTAATATGTGAAAAAGGAATAACATCCCGAGTAAAGAAAACCACCAAAAATATCTTAAAATGTACAGTATGGAAACCTATAATTAGTTATGCTAGGAATTGTGAAATTAATGTATTCAAGAATTATTAGAGTATATTGTATTTTCCATTATATATTCTACACATTTGGTAGTTTCATGTGCATAATAATAAAAGTTGTGCATCTTGTGAATCCTTTGGATGGAATATTCCCACTTAATTATAGTATTCCAAAGTGCTATCATAGGGAGCAGTTCAACATCTTCCTATAGTTTGGTGGCACTTGACAAGATGCAGAAATTGCAGCACCTAAGCTGTCAAAAAGCAAACAAAATATACTCATACAAAGACATGTGTACTATATATAGAAGGTTTCAAAAAATTAAAAATGAATCTTTAATATATAATATAGTGTAATTTTTTTCTTTCATAGACAGCACATTTGAGTCTGTGGAAAGTATTGTTCCACATCCTTATATCTTTGTATTAATACATATGCTTAAGCTTAAAGTTGTTTTTAACTTTACATATAAGAATAAAGATCGCTTAGAAAGGGTTAAGAATAAAGTCGTAGCTGTGTAGATGTACTTTTCCAATTAGTTATTTTATAAACATATTTTCATATAATTTCTTCAGTACTGAAATCAGACCTCAGGTAAACAAACCAGTTAAGATTTTAAATACATATAGTTAAGCCTGACCAAAAATGTCTGATCAACTTTTATCCTTTTAACTTTTTAGGACAGCAGAAGTAGATGTAAAACGATTTTAATCTTTCTTCATTAATAATATACTAACAAAGATAAAAATATACAATATACTTATAGACACATATTCCTATAATGCTCTACGAAAATTAATATCCTGAATTATAGATTCTCACAGTGCACATAAAATATGTAATTAAACATTTATGTAGCTTTACCGAAAAGCATCCGTTTGAGTTATTTTTTTAAATTTCTAATAACCTGATATACCACATCTGGAAATACCTTAACTTTTAACACTAATACACATTCTTGTATTTATGCCCTATACAGAAATAATCAATATAAGATGCAGATATATTCTAATCCCTTCACCGATTTTCTCGTTTGTATCGAGCCGACAGTGGTCGTGCATTTCACATGCTTTATTCGTCAAGGGCTAAACCGATAAAGTGTTGACTTTTTTCAAGATGTTCCATTTTTAGATGAATTAACCAACTAAACTATTATTTGTTACTCACGTAGAGAGGAGAAGAGTATATGGCTGTCGTGAAGAAACGACTTTGCTCACATTGGCATCTTTTCGCCTAACACGATGCGGAAACAATAAATTACGTCACCAGCTGTACATGTGTCACTGTATAGATAAACCAAACAAAAATAAAGCGGCAAGAATTAGTATCATACTTCATCCATCACTTCTACGGACATTAGTAAGCCACACAGTACCCCTAGCAGTGTGTGGCAAAATTAAAATTCGGACGTCATAGATTACCCCTTCGAAGTTTCAAATAATCGTTTATTAAGTCTATTCTCGTTTCTAAATTCCTGGTAAAGCGCATTGTAAAGCTTAATGTAGGTATTAGACGATTGTGTAATCCAATACGAAACACATTAATAGTAAAAACACAAATATCAAAAAATCGGTCATAGTAATATGCAATACAAAGACTGGGTCCTCGTCTTTATCATGAAATTCGTGAGCAAAATTTGGAAGACGTATTAGGAAGATGGAGATATACCATCAAGAGAGACCGATATTTGTCATGTAATATGTGTTTGTATCCTACCTATCACAACAACCAGCAATGTGACAAAGACTTAGTTCTTCTACTTACAGAAAAGGAATACTGAAATACTTTACTAGTGATATCTATTATGTACTAGCCGGATAGAAAATAAACCAAAGGCGTCCTTGAACAGTTTAAAAAGATACACATACTATGTGAGATATGCAAAAGATTGATTAATAACGGGCTTCCTCCTCATAACTCCAAATTAAGTGTATAAATATTGATCATGCATATAATAGTGACAACTTCAAATATACAGGTTTTGTATGCAACGTGACTCAATCTAAACATTATAGTGTAATACTCCAATAGTAATGCTAACTGCCGAGCAATGTTTGCATTGGTACGTAGAATACTCTGTAATGAAAAGATACAAGTTTGTACTAGCTGGAAATCTAAAATAATTCCTCATCTTTTATTGTATGTATTTCTCACTAGACCTGTATGTTATATTAATTCTATTATTTATTATTCTATTAATTATCGTATTATAGCCAACTAATGTGCTGTAGTAGTGAAATAATCATGCTTTGAAGTATGTTCAGTTTATTTCAAAAAGAAAGACATTTCAGTAAGACGCAAATGTACATGTGTGATAATACCGCAACCAACTGAAATTCACTGCAGACTGCAAGCCCAGTTTGGGGAAGATACGCCTTCATGGGCTAGAGTGAACAACAACCTTAAGCACAAAAAGTGTTAGCAACGGCAAAAAACTTTGTACCCCTTTAAGCATATTTTGCGCACGGAGGAGTGAAGATTTGGCGTAGTTATAGTTCATATGGAGAAGGAGTACAGAAAGATAAAATTTATGTATAATATGTGCTACAAATAAATTAAATTAAATTAAATAAAACACTCATTGTTTACGTAACCTTCAAACTAAGGTCAAATTAAGGTCCAATTTCGACCACTGGGCGACCACTGATATAATAGAAAATACAAGTAAGAATGTGTTTTCTAACTTATTTGCAAACTATATTCAAAAACAGTATACAGGGTGTAGCACCTACCATGCCTCGAAGCGTAGCTCCTCTAACATACAATATATCGAAAAAAGTCTAAGAGAAAAATTGTCCATAATTACAATCGCAATTTTCCTAAAACATTTTTGGTCATCAGTGCCGTGCCGTATTCCAGTGGCGTATCAAACCTATGTTTTTTTAAATGGAACAATATATATTTTATGGCTGATTCGGAAAGCACTTGAAGAGTACTTTTTTTCATATGTAACGTCATACCGCTAACTTTAGCGGTTTTGCTGTTATAACGGTTTTTCTTCGCAGTTAAACCATACTTCGACATTTTTTTGGCAGGAACTAAATTGTACCGGTGTTTGGATTTCGAATTTAGGGATAGACTAAGATCACTTCTACCTACTCCTAATTTTCTTTCAAGTGATTTAAGGAAAGATATTTTTTTTTTTAATGGAAAACTTGGAATTTCGTTTATTCGATTATCCAATGATGTAATTATTTTATATGGTTCCCATTTGATATTTTAGAAAAAAATGACTATTTGCAAAGCCCAATCAAAAATTATCTTCTTTCCTTAAATCACTTGAAAAACAATTAGGAGTAGGTAGAAGAGGTCTTAGTCTATCCCTAAATTCGAAATCCACGTTGTACGCCGGTAGAATTTAGTTCCTGCCAAAAAAATGTCGAAGTATGGTTTAACTGCGAAGAAAAACCGTTATAACAGCGAAACCGCTAAAGTTAGCGGTATGACGTTACATAAGAATAAAAAAAGTACTCTTCAAGGGCTTTCCGAATTAGCCATAAAATATATATTGCTCCGTTTAAAAAAAAACATAGGTTTGATACGCCACTGGAATACGGCACGGCACTGATGATCAAAAATATTTTTGGAAAATTGCGATTGTAATTCTGGACAATTTTTCTCTTAGACTTTTTTCGATATATCGTACGATAGAAGAGCTACGGTCCGAGGCATCTTAGGTGCTACACCCTGTATTGCTTCTCTAATATGCTCGCTTGAGGTATTTTTCTTAACCTATTGTAACAATTTCCAGATGATTCTATTTAAGATATAAAACGGATTCTAGGTTTACATCTATGAAATGCTTTTCAGTAAGTTCATATGACATTTTAAAAGAAAATATAAACTGCAATGTACTGCGTAAAATGTAAGTATATATTAAGAAAAATGATGTTATTCCTCAAAAGATAAATGAGTACCTACTCAATAATATCCTTAACTAAAAAAGTGCATATATGCTTGAATAATGAAGCTGTGTTTAAAAATATACAGAGCAATTAATAAAAAAATGTGCTTCATACATATTAAATTAACAAAATTAAAAAATAATAAAAGGAAACAAATGTAAGCTGTATTACAAAAACAAAAATACAATAAAAATAGATATAGCAAATTTATTGTTATATGTATAGGTAGGTAAATGACATCTTATACAATACTTATACTATTTTAATGAACCCTGTACACTAAGCATTAGTTATTGCATGTGCAATTAGTGGATAAAACAAAATTATGGAGAATATATTAGTAGTAAATTATACACATCCGGCATATAACTCTGAGATGGAAAAGCTAAACATTTTGGTATAATCATGCAGAAACATGGCATACACTACATAGTTTTATAATAGTTATAATTTTTGACTTTGAAACGTTTTCTCTTTTGTATATAATAGATATTTGTAATTCAAAAACACCACATACAGATATTTGATTGAAAATTCAGTTACATATTCTATATCGTATAGACATTTATTGAAAATAATTATACATGAAGCTGTAATACTCGTTTTAAATTTAGACTTTTGTGATGTACAACTGTTATAGAGAGAAGATTTAGAAGAAAATATATATAAAGCAGCTGCCTTTATACCCAAAAACCACATTATTTATTGCAGACAGGGAAAACCATTTCAAATACGAATATTTATTTATTCAAACCAATTTTATATTACCCGCCGTTTACTATTCAAAGTTGAAATTGAAATCCATAAATTGAAAGTTTCTCTAAAAATATAAATAATTATAGTTATTGAAATAACTCATAGGAGAATGGTTTTCTTTTACCTGAGAAAGTATTATTCCTTGGTTATTGACGTGTCCATAGGACTAGCAGGTTGAGGCGCTGGATTCGCTGGTTTAATAAAGCGGTCACTACTTCTACGATGAGCTGGAGCTGGTGGACTACTTGAGCCTACTGGATGGAGAGCTAAAGGAACACATGATGGAGGTTGCATTTGGCCGCAAGTGATACATCGTGTGCCTGTTACAATCAACGAATCTCTAGGTGACGGTGCTTGTAGAGATAAGCCTAAACACAATATTAAAGAAAATTGATTAAAGTTATTTTTCCATATACATTCTTTCTAATTATGTATTTACATATGGTTAGCACCATATATAACTTAATGATATTGTATCTATCAATATAAGCATTAACAACTGAGACGTTCAAATAATTATTAATTTATTGTCTAAGATGATAAAATTCTAATAATAATTCTAAACAAAAACACTCAAACACCTTTACCACGCTAAAGCACAAAAAAGGCTAAATGCGTATTTCGACAATACGTATTTAGCCTTTTTTGTGAATTATTGTGGTAAAGGTGTTTTAGTCTTTTTGTTGTTTAGTATCAAGCTACGGACTCCAAGTTTAGTTTCTTAATGATAATTCTTCAACTTAATTCCCACCATAGGAATCTAATAATACTCATGGCTAAAAATATCGCTATAATTGGCCTGCAAGACATGATTATTATTACCACAGTATATAGCAATGTAATAGAAACAGTAGTTTCTCTCGAGGGAAATAATTGTCCACCGGCAAACCGACGCGTGCGTGACTGCGCAGTAGTCAGCCATCAGCCGTTGAGTTGGCGGGATTATTTGATGCGACTGCTCGGCATGCGGTTTGTGAATGGCCGTTAATGTAAGTTATGCTGGGTGTACACCAATTTTACAAAATGTTTGACAAACAATTTATTATGAACACTAATTTTACAAATTAATGGGTAGTTGTACACAAATTAAACAAGGCATATGTAAAACTAAATTATACATTATTTTGGCATTTATAATTAACGTCAAATAAATTTATTAACACATTATTAATTTAGAATTTGTGTTTAAAATGTGTCAAAAAATTTTGTTTGATTATTGTGCATTTCCTTGAAACATTTCCATATAATTTAATGGATGCTGACGTACTTCTAACATTTTTGACAAACAAATTGTTTTTTATAATTAGTGTGCACGCAGAATAACGTTTTATCAACAATTGTAGTGTTTCGTTTCGCGAATACTTGGAACAAAAATGCCCCATTATTGTTCTGCACCTTGGTGGCTCGTGCATTAAAATGTCCTCAACTGTTAAAATGTGCATATTGTTTATTGTAGTTGTGAATAATTACTCAAACTTCATGACAAATCCACCACCACCAACGCAAAATTTAAGTTTCGAAGATTGATTACCGACAATGGGAAAATATAACTGAACAAAATGCCTTCACTTATTTTGAAGATTATTTGGGACACTCATGTTTTGAAAAGCGTAGTTTTCCAACAATTATACGTTTAAAACACAAAAATGAATGAAATCAAATTTTACACTTATTTTAAGGCATGTCCTAACTTTGTGAAACAGATTTACTAATTTGGCAACGCCCGACCATAATTTCAATATATATATAAATACCGCATTAGGAAAAAGCCTTCTGTGAATTTTTTCTTCATTTTCCTTCGAACCAAATGTTAGCTTTAAATTAAAACAGAAGTTGGAGGAAATATCATATAAACACCCCTGCAAAAATTTTCCTACTGAATTTTTGATAAAGCTATTTATTCGTGTAAGAATTTTTTATACTTTGAAATTTTGCAATAGAAATTTCAAAGATAGTGGCAATTCAAATGAAATAACAATTTTACAACACCATTGATGAATTGTGTCAAGAAATTTAAGTAATCTTTAGGTTAAAGTAGCCTTTTTTGTGTTGTACGTATAATGTATTACATTTTAAATGCGTGTGTAATATGTACTTAATAAAAAGCAGTGTTTTATCCTCGCTTTTTGTATTATTGACATGGTTCTGCGCCACTGGTTTATTCCTGAATAGAAAAATTGACTACGCCTCTGGTTGCGCGTGCGTGAATGCGCAGTACTATTTTGGGACACAAAGATCAAAGGTGCCGACGGCGAGAGAAACTACTGTGTCTATACAACTCTATACTGTGTTATTACTCCTTTGTTATGCTTTGTACAAGCGCATTTACAAGCAAGAAGTTTTAACAGATACATTTTATTATATATTATTCATATTGAATAGAAGGTAAGTTTAAATTTGACAGATTTTGTACTTGAGAGAAAATGGATCTGGAACAAATGACGCCTAAAATGGTGGGTTTTACTCTTTTAACTCTAGCACTTTTAGTTGGACTCACTGACTAAAACTGAAAACACATTATTAGCCCCAATTACAGCGTTTTATCCATTAATGTACTCTATATTTTTATGTTTGTGCGTTTTACTTCATTCTTGGCACCACCAAATATGTGATCCCCGAATTTTAAACTACTGTCACACGTAAGTCATTAGCCAAAGTAAACTAACGTAAATAAACAAAGAGAAACGAAATATGGTAAGTTTTTTCACTCGTGTCAAAACGTGGACATATGCAACAATCTACAATTCGAATATTTTCGTCATCACAACACTTCATTACACTGCGTATGCGAAATACTGTTGTTCTTAATTTTGTGTAACGATATTGCATACTCAAAATAATTGCAAAGCTTTAAAATTCATAGAATATTCCAGGAATAGTCTTCCCTCTCTCTCTCACCACGATAGCGGGCAAATGGCTCAAGCTATCAACTCCATATCTTATATTTAGGAGTATCTACCTTGTAATCTACCTTGAGATCTGATTAGATTTTCAGTGGAACCAGTAGACCGGAAATAGTGTTTTCATTCGTGAAAATAGCAAACCTTACCAATATTTCGTAAACTACCAAGTTTTATCAGTATCCCTAAAAGGTGCAGATTTGGGGTCGTGACGAATACCACTACAGATACCTTGTTTAAAAAATTCGTCATTTTCTAACCGTCCAATTGACCAGATGCAGTATGCAGGCGCTATAAATTGCCTCCAGATTCTAAACATTGATAAAAATTATTTTGATTTAACATTCCCTATACTCGTGTTTGCGTTGAATTTAAATATGAGGCATCTTTCCGTGTAATGTGAAGGATTGTTATTATAGACCGGACGTACCAGGTTTAAATTACGACGGAGCAAAGAAATAATGTAAACAACACTCAGTTACTGAATAGCACTATTCATATGGTGAACCGCAACATCTGTTGTTGTCGCAAAAACGACAGCAAAAAAAGTCCGTTTTACTGGTAATTTCCTTTCTTCATCAGCGTAGGTAGAAGCGTGTTTCAATAACATACGCGTACATTTTTACTTATCATTTATTTAGATGTAGAGCATTGTTTATGTTACTATGATATGGAAGAACGTCGAGAATGGCATCGTGAAACAATGGCGAGTAGGATTAAGGGTCATACTGAGTGTATGTCCATTGTCAGTAATTCCCAAATTTATTGCAAAGTCTGTAAAATATCGTCACAGAATTCTGTGAAGCTTTAATGGCGGCTAATATACCATTAAATAAACTTGACAAACCCACTTTCAAAACATTTCTCCAAAAATATACTGGTCGAAATGATCCTGATGAATCCACCTTACGCAAATATTATGTTTCTAAGTGCTTTACGAAAACAGTAGAATGCATTAAGAGGGATTCACACTGATGCAATTAGTTGCAGCGATTTATCGCATGTGAAAAGTTGCATGAACGGTGCAATTTTTCAGAGTTGCACGATTGGTTCACACTGATCAGGAAGTACAAGCAATTTTTCACAAATGCAATTTTTTTTGTGGTACTACCAGCATGAAATAATTACATGTCATCATTACTTTCAATGTATAGTGATGAAAAATAACACATGTACTTTGTTACATTTCATAAGACAGGTTGGCAGCGTAAAAGTTTCTAAAAAATCGCATGCAATTTCTTCAGAAAATAGAACACGATCTAATACGTGCAACTTTTCACATGCGATAAAATGCTGCAACAAATTGCCATAGTGTGAACGCGAATTTTCGTGCAACTTTTCGTAAAACTGGAATTGCTGCAACTAATAGCATCAGTACGAACCCCTCTTTAGGAGACACCTTTCAAATCAGTACCTATGGATAAGAGTCGACGAAACTATCGATATATTAGGACGCTGTGTGATAAATGTTATAGCTGGTGTACTACATCCAACTATTCCATATAACGCATGTGTAATAGCATCTAACGTTATAAAAACAGTTGATGCGGAAACAGTTGCTAAAAACATTGACGAGAATTTGCACAAAATGCTTCATTCTGAAGACAGGTACAGGGAAAAAATACTTTTATTTGTTAGTGACAGTGCCGCATACATGTTAAAAACAGACTATTAAAGGAAACATATCCTTATATGGTGCATATTACTTGTGTAGCACATACTCTCCTCAGAATCTGTGAATATATCAGAGACACCTATTCTCGAAGTATTTCTGTGTGCAAGGAACTAACACAAATCCCAAATTTAAAAAATCAGTTATTCCTTCAGGAACACTTTGGAAATTTGCCTAAACTAATTACATATTTTGAAAGTCAAAATCTCAAATTAAAAGATGGATTAACCACATTAGATGTGGCTATTCATAATTTCAAAAGTAATCCAAGTGACTTCGGGTGTCGCCTTCGGCAAAAGTTAGACGCAGTCTTTAATAGAAATCCAGATTTAATAACATTGCGGCAATTGAGTATGGGAACAATGACACAAAATCTAACTGCTAAATACGCTGAAATAAAAGAACATTTCCAGTACGCAGCTATAACCAGTTGCGATATAGAAAGGACGTTTTCTATCTACAAGAATGTACTTCATTCAAAGAGAACAAATCTTACAGAAGAGAACCTTGAGAAAGTATTGCTAGTAAATATTAATACTCCTTTACTCGACTTGAACTACAAAATGAACAAATAATAAGGTATTTTGTATTTTATAGATCACCACCTACTTGTTATCCAATTATATAAATAAAATTAAAACTCTTTAAAAACAGAAAATTTCAATAGTGCGCCCATGGGCGATGAGTCATCAACCTCTAGCGTCCGGTCTATAATTATTATTCATCTAAAAAATACTAGATTTATGTAAACTCTACAAACACACCTTTTACCTTTACTATTTGTAAAATATCTTTTTCATTGTCATTCAAAGTCCTGTTTATATAAACATTACGCGGCTTGATAAACGATTCATACCGGATCAGGTTGTTGTCAAGATTTATTTAGCAAAATGGTTTTGGATACTTAGGTATGTAAATACTCTACGCTTGCAATTTTTGAATATGAAGAATAAAAACATTTAACATATTTCGTTTTTCTTCGTCCGTGTAGGACGTTTGCTATTAATAATGACTCAATGTATTTTAAAATACATTACCTAATATTAAAGACATGATGTTTTACATAAATATATGCACAAAATCTATCAAATTGGCCGAATTTGAACCTACCGTCTATTTCCAATACGTGAAATCCCTATGGTGAGCGCGGAAATTGAATCAGCCTGTATTCATTTTTCAGAAATGCAATAATAAAATTAAGAATACCTATTTATAGTTTTTATCTAAATCAAATAAGGAGAGATTACATTATATTTAATAGTAGTTTATAAAATAGGGTTTTTGTTCCTTTCCTATACGTATTTGCCTTTTTACAATTTAGGAAAATTAGGACAAGGTCTTTTAGATGAAATGATTACAAAAACAGACATATTCTATTAAACTGTGGATAATCCCAAAAATTTTTTTCGAAACCAGTATTTCCGTTTTATAACACTTCAAATAAAAAGAAATATCTGAAAAACGCTGTTGTTCGGTCTCGCCACAAACAAAATGGTGCCGTCTGAATAATTTAATTGTAATCTAAAACATCAGTAAGCCTATAGTCGTGACATTTTTTATCCAATAAATTTATTCTGCAAATTATCTGCAAGTGTCCCTAAAGTAAATACCTTGGGAAAATAACACGAAAATACAATAATTCTGCATTCATACGCCTCTTTTGGAATGAATTAAGGTTATTTTTTGTGTTGCCAATCTCTCCATATACACCGGCTATCTCTAATCTCCCTTATCTGTGGCTTAATTCATTTGTTCTGCAATTCTTCTGATAGATGCATATTTGTAGTGGAATAGTCGTCTGTAGTTCGTAGGTACTTTGGCTGTGTCGGTTGCTAACGATTCTTCTATACAGCATGTGTCAATTTTCATTAGCCATAGGCGACCAATTCATGCAATACGTGACAACGTAGCACCCCTACTTTCCTCTCCAATGCCAGCGCGACCGATACATGCTCGAAAATACAAGTTAGCTTAGCAGTAACTATTGGACCACTGACTCGGGTGTTTGTAATGCCTTCAGAAATAATATTTACGAGTTGCAAAGATTTGTTTTTCTTTTTCCTTTCAGTAAATGCAGAGAATTATTAACTGCGTTCACGCTGCACGACACAAACAAAAGCGTAATTCTAATAAAATTAAAAAATAACCCTAATAAGGTAAATAAAAAAGGATTCTGAAAATAATAATAAACTACTAGATCAGGAGATCGCCGCGGCCATTTGATGTTTCCCGTTCCAGTAATAAGACGGCCTTTATTGCAGACTAGATCGCAACGTGTTCGCAGCTATACATTGAATGTAAAATCTGGTGGGGAGAAGTGGGAAGATCGGAGAAAATCGTTGTGATGTCGATTGTTGCCGGGATTGGTGACGGACAGTAGGGGTGCCACGTTGCCACGTGTTACTTGTATACGTATAAATCGCACGTAAACATTGAATCCCTATACCTAATGAAAATTGACACATGCGGTATATTTTGTTAACAGTGAATTAAGAAAAACATTAGCTACTTAATGTTGGAAATCACAAATAATATGATAATACGTAACAAACACTACGGCCATATGTTACTTGTAACGAGTGCTATCAGTTCACAACAAAAAAGTGTATAAAAGAACCTTAATGCAGTAACTAGTTTACGACAATTATATACAATAGTTGACTGTTGATTAGTTGCCTAAGAAACACGCCTTATTACGTCACGTCAACTGTTTTAATGATGCAGGTCAACTTTCGGAGCTAAACACACTCAATTCTCCTCCATAAGAGATCCTGTACCCAAATTAATTTTGTTGTAATGGACAATTATTAATCAATGTCTAAAATAATTTTTTACTAAAATAAAATTGCTAATTAATGAGATGGTATTATAAATCGTATTTATACAAACTCACACCATCAATTTCATTCTAGATCAAAAACAGTTGGGTGTTATGTAATTGTCTTCATTGTAAATAAAAGGAAGTTACACATCTTGTATGCTTTCTATTGAATAAAAAGACTATAAAATATGTAACTCCAAAAATTGCCTCATCACGACCTGCCTTAAAAACCAGTAATTTCGCTGTTGCTTAAGCCAAAGCGTAACCATTTAATATAGTAACTTTAACAACTGTCAGTCTTAATAGGAAATTTAATAGCTTCTTGTAAGTGACACTCAGATAGCTTTAACCACAACTAAAACATGTTATTGTAAGTATAAACAAAATACCTGGACTAAGTGGCCTGCTTTGACTCGGCGACGGATAGGGAACGGGTGACACTGTATGTTGCCTGGCACCTAAAACTTGTTCATTATAATGACGTTCTTCTTCCATTTCTAAAGAACTTTCACTTTCTGATAAATGTCTGCATAGAGCCTCACGTCTTTCAACCTCCAGTTGTAACTTTCTTTGTAATCGTAAATTTTCTTCACGGATGCAACGCTCTTCTTGAGCATATCGTTGCATTTTTTGAGTATGTTCCTGTTGACTTATGGCAAGGTTCTGCCTGAGCCTCGCCACTTCCGATCGCAAAGTTTGAATATGAGTACTCAAGTTACTTGCAGTATCCCCATTGCTTATTTCCCTTGGACTAGCGGGATCTGACACTGGCTGGTCTAATTTTATCTGGAGCATTCGCTTCTCGGCTTCCAACTTATCCATGCGCTTCCATAACTTATTCACTAGAGCTTCTTGTTCCTGCTCTAAAGTATTTTCTAATTCTACTTTTTCTCTGCGTAACTGTTCCAAATTACTTTGTTTCGCTAGTATTTCAGCTTCTAGCTTCTCTATCTTCCGCATAAGACGATTGACAAGGCACTCTTGTTCCTGTTCTAAAGTTTGTTCTAAACGACATTTCTCTTGACGCAACTGAGTTAATTTTCTGGACAGATCATTCGTAAGACATTCTTCTTCCCTTTCATAATGATGAGCTAATGATTCCTTTTCTTTCTTTAACGCTTGGATTTTTTTCAATAATGTATTTGAAATAAATTCCTCCTCTTGTTCTGCTTTTGCTTGCTTTAGAGATATGAAAAGAAGAATAAATAATGTAAGAATATAAACTATAAAGCATTTATATTAAGGTTATGATATATATATATATATATATACACGCTGTTTCTAGAGGAATAGTAAATATTTTATGAGGTGATAATATAGAGAATTTTTAAAATTAAAAAAAACATTATATAAACATTCTTAATGGTTACAGAGACACGGCTGTTATCAATAAAAAAAAAACTTACAGAAAGTGTTAAGCAAAAGCGAATGATCTATTGACTGCATTCATGAATTATTTAATGATATAAAGCACACACACGTTGATTTTCAAAAATCCCACTATTGACGTCAATACACTTTCGAACTCTCTTGACAATACCACATGCAGCACTTCTGGGTCAACTTGGCATGCTTTTATGTGGGCAGCGCTATTGATAATGCGAAGGAGCAATTCCTTGCGTGTAGGTGTCATCTTTCATCCATCATAGCCATAAAAAATAATTAAAGGGGTAATCCCTAGAAACCTTGGTGGCCAATGAATGTGATCATCACAAAACCCGTAAACAAATTCCATATCGGCATATTCAGCATGTGCTGCATTATTATAAACTCTTGTATTACTAAACAGCATCGGCACATGTCAAATGCCTATTTAACACTGCTGAGTATGTCTATACGAACTTTTGCTTTTGATATCATGTTTGTGACATTGAAATATATTTAGATTTCTGATATTTTCTAAGATGTCATCTAGTTTTAAAAAAAATTTGTACCTATTTCCAAATAACGGATAATGATTCATTTACTGATCGGTTATTTTAAGGAATTTTCGTTTTACAATTTCTGCCCTTGCTTAAATTCAACATAATTATGAAATTTAACATCCCAAGATTCCCTGTAGTGCAGTTTACACGGTATCTTAACATGATATGAAATTAAAATTACAGGTTATTATTAATGCTGTTTCGTCAAATTCACAATGTTATAGTTCCATATAATCATGATTATATGATTCAACAAATAAAAAAGGTTGCCGATTTAATAACATGAACATTTCTAAATAGCAATGATTTAATCTATTTCAAACACCCGTTATTACAAGTGCGTTTGTGGATTTTATTATGGTATTCCTAGAAGTAATGACCGATGTTATCACAATGTTCTCAGCTTTTGCTTATTTTAGCATTCCAAAAGACTGAATCAGGTCTCATTAGTAAAAAAGCACTTATCTAGGGAGTCATCATTATTCTTGTTTTTCAAGAAGCATTGACAGGGGAACACAGTTCTTCTATTATTATCAACTTATGTTCGTGGTTGGCTAGATTGCTGCTCATACGCGATTGTTGAGTGAAATCCTGCATACAATGATTAATACTTTTAATATCCCAGTTTTAAAATAATTTTCAAGAATACAAACGTTGCTTCGTAATTCTAACATGATAATAAATATTAATGAATGAACTTTGATTATTAATAGTTTTAAAATTTATAGGTGCCAACATCGTACCAGTCATTGGTTAAATAAGAATTTAATTGAAGACGCCATAAATATTTTACAATGTTCAGTGAGCATATTAGAAAACTAGCTAAAAAAAACTAGTTTCATTTTTATAGGAGTGGAAATTTGTAGGGTTCGCTTGGGTGTAAGTTTTAGTTCACAAGTATAAATTCGAATGTTCTATAAATGATATTAGTCATACATATGATATGCGCATTACTGATTTTCTGTTACTAACTTCCCCCAAAAAAGCATTTTTTATAAGGGTTTGTACTTTCTTGGCTGGAAATTTTATAAAAAATATCCGAATGATTCCTAATGTATTTAGTAGGTTTTCCTTTACTGTGACATGTTTCAAGCCATCTTGTATATATTTTCTTTTATTACCGGTTTTAACAAATATTACTCTTATTATTAAAATCCTTTTTTTTAATTAATTATGCATATTCAATTAAAATACATAAAATTTAATTACCAATATACCATGTCTTAAAAGTAACTAGCCGTAAGTATTCACGGAGTTGAAAACTACTCCTTTCCTATTTACGAAGGTCGCCATATGTTAGAAATATGCAAATTCAACAGAATATGCCATACTAATAGTTTGTTTGCATTTATGTTTCGGCGTAGCTTTTAGTGTAAGTCCAATATTATAATAAATTTATTTCTGCACAATAGCTTCAGTTTATTTCTTACTTTTCTAGTAACTCTCTCATAATTTTGTGTTATGTTGGTGTTGGAATATGTTATCAGCATAAGTTCACTAGTGAGCATAGGATTTTTCCACTCATAAAAATGGCGAACGCTCCGCAACATGTTTAGAGTGAGCGTACATAAGGTTTGTTCCAACATACCGTTCTGAACGGTTCTAAAACTAGTGCGCATGTCATTTAAGAAAAAGACTGTTCGGACCATGCAGTTCTGGAACTACAAATTCTGAGAACTAGTAGTTCAATGTTCGGTCTTTCAGAACGCGTAATTCAAGAACCGTTCTGAATTACGAGTTCTTCTAGAACTGCATGGTCCGAACAGTCTTTTTTTAAATGACATGCGCACTAGTTCTAGAACCGTTCAGAACTGTATGTTGGAACAAACCTATCATCTGGTTTCGATCACTGAACTGCGCAATTGTTGTGTCTGCTGAATGCGACGATTATTGAAATAGATTTTGCTAACCTAAAAATATCGTCCCATACGTATCGCCATCTAGTAGTAGAAAAATAAACTCAAAAAGCATGATTAATAAACTTTAAAACAACACTTATTTAAAGTAATGGAATAAAACAAAATATAATTAAATTAAGTTGTTTGGTAGTTTCAGATATAAAAATTTTACTTACGATTCTAATTTTTTTCAAAAGGTAACATTTTGTAAATGATTTCTTGGATTTTGAAAATGTTGAAGTACTAACGTAAACGATCTTTTCAAATGTATGGAAAGATTTTGAAGCTTTTACTATTCCACACTGCAATACTTGTCTCACAGCATGTTCAGCTGCTCTGGCACCGGTAGCATCATTTGCACCTCCTTTAAGCTTAACATGTGAAAACATTTCTTCTAGCCCATTAGAACTAATTATTGATCTTGTTAAGACATAATAAACCCCTAACTTTGTTGTACAGTATACTCAAATATTACAATAAACTGATATATGTACATACATACATATAATTTGTTAAACGAAATATAGAATATTTCCCACTAAGAAATATATATATTCTCTAAATTCATACTGTATTCAATTTTCGTAATATTTGATGTACACTTTTTCCACTTTGGTTGGCACTATTACAATTCGGTCATTTTGTTAACTACAGTGACACGCTTTGGTGCTGCATACACCAAATTTATTGAATGTCTATACATACTATTTCAAGAGAGACCAAAATTTGGTTCTACACTAATCTCTTTATTGTTGACACTTTTAACTTTACGATGATAGCAAGGTAATAAATTACTGGTATTAATAACAATAATTATAGCATTTTCATTTATCCAACATACAAGTCTAATTCCAGAACAAAAATCGACAATGTTGAAATATTCATAATAAACCCATTTCTTTTCTGTTATCTCCTGAGTTCACATATTTAGACTATTGTTAATATTAGTGACCATGTGACATGTACAAATGCTGCTTCGCTTCAGCCCGGAAATTTTCCGTTAGAATTTAAAAAATGTTCTCTTTGCACATCTAGAAATATTAAAATATTTCTTATTATAACCTAAAAATTCAAAATTATAGCTATTTACCAAACATTTTCCTTATACTACATTTCGGATAATCAATTCTCATTTTCCGAAGTACCTTGAGAATTATTTGCGTTTTAGCACAGACTATTTTGAGAAGAACTAAATGACCACAACGTTTTTTCGGTGGAAAAACTAGATAAAGTTCCTATTGGTACACGTCGTAACTTCCAGAATAAATTATACTAAATATGTAATGTAGCACACATTAAATGAATCAGCTAAATATTGGTAGTATCAGAAGAAAGTAGAAAAATTCATTTGCTGCTCACTGACAAAAATGTAAGCGATTCTGAAATTTTTTTTCATCTAACCCTATGTATGAATATGCTACGGATGAATTACATATTTCCTAATTATTTTGGATTCTCAAATTTGACTTACATCTAACTGACCACTAATTCTCGTAGTATTGGTCTGGAGGTGTTCGACTACACTCGCAAGTACCATGAATTTATCTACCAGGGATCGCTGTGCATAAAGTCTGGATGCTAGCAAAGACTTTCTTTCAGATTCACCCAAAACGTCAATCACATCTATTAACTCTTCATAAGAATAATTCATTTTGATAACTAATAGTGATGCTTTTATAAATTTGACATAAATTTCTACTATTGGTTCAAGTTTGAAAAAGAAAAAACAGTTGAATAGGCAATTTAAAGCAGTACTATAAAATCCAATAATATATAGGAGTTTTTTTTTTTAAAAAATAAATTCCATACATTTCCGGTGAAACCGCAAGTGCATCAGAGCTTAAAGTATTTTTAGAATATGCGTCACATGCAACCATGAATCTTCCACTAATTGTATTTTCTTTTATTAAAAACACCAAAGAGCAATCGAAGAAGCGGCTACTAATGACTCACCCTGTATATACAGACTTTTCTCCAGGTTTTCCAGATTTTTTTTAATTAAAAACATTCAATTGAGTTATTTCCATGTCGGGAGTTTTACGAACAAAACAAAAAAAAAAGAATTAACCAAATATGTCGTCCTATCGTTAGGTATGATCGAGAGTGCATACACGAATTATGATTTTTGTAGTTTATCCGAATTTTTCGACTTCCCATTGTAATTGTCCCGAATTTTTTTTCCAGAAAACTTCCAGGACCATACCAAACAAAAAAAAATAAGCATATCCATCGTTCGACTCGTGAATTGTGGTCTTGAGTTCATGAAAAAACCGTATAGAAAAAAGCACTTTCAGTTTTTCCCGAACTTTCCAATTTTCCGGGCTCTTCTTCCAATTTTTCTTTCCCTAAAAACCGTATTCGGACTAATATTTTTTTAAAAAAATAGTCAAATCGGTCAAGTGGTTCTCAAGTGATGCGGTTATCAACGAACGGCATTTAATTTTTATTTATATGGATTGCCACCAACGCCTACTAGAACTTCTTTCAAAATTATTACATTGACAAACAAACTTTATTTATAATACTATTTAATATAAATTTATGTATTTTTTAATTGTGTATTATATTGCCTGTTTAAAGTAATTAATATGTTATTTAATTCTAAGATATCCTATTTATTTTGTTAAACATGAATAAATAACCAAAACGAAAAATTAATAAAACTCATTAAAACCAAAAGGAAATAATATCAAAGATTCTACAGCGTTATAAGCTAATATAACAGGGAAATATGCACTCAATACTTTACATTAATAGTGACTTGTCGAAATGAGTTGCTATAAGCACAGTCAGTGCAGAAATTGGATATGGTCCCACCAACAGACGACCTTAGCAGAGAGAGGGGGAGAGGAAAAACGACGGGCGCCAGACTGCAAGGGGCGACAACGACAACTGATACATGATTCCAAATTTCAAAATTTGTCCATGACCCATATACTAATATTTGAAGATAAAAACAAATATTAACTGATCAATACAGCTGACAAAATTATGGGTGTATTCAAATGCTGTATGGATTGCCACTTAGAAATTTTTGTCGTAGTAAATTATCAACTTGTATACGTCTTCCTTCATTTGTTCTATCATCAGAGTTGTGCCTAAATGTTTAATTTATAAAATAAACGTCATTCCATAATCATAACCAGTAATTTTAAATTTATATTGTGTTATAATTCGTTTACGTTCATAATTTTTAAAGTTATTATATGTCAATCTGAAGAAGCTACAGTGTAGCGAAACAGCTGTCGTTGTTATTAAATATTAAATACAGTGTAAATCATAAACATTTGTTTGTTTTATTTCACATGAAATGGATTTACATCAAGTAAAGACCAACTCAATCCAAGATTTTTAAAATCATTGCTACAAATACTTTAAACTGTGTTTGTGGAATTGTAATATCGAAATTAACAATTGTACTGAATTCAAGCATAAGCAGAATTGTAAAACGTAAAATTCATTACAATGAGAATAGCTGATCGGTAAATCAATTAAGTAAACCCATTGTTTTAGTGTTTATTTAAAGAAATAAAACATACTCCTTTCTAAACTATCATGAATGAAAATAAACTAACGAGAGGTACAAAAAAATTGTCTCACCCCGCCTTGTTAATATATAATACATTTAATGTATGTGCCGCATTCTAATCGGTAAATAAGATGTAGATATTATATCGTATCTCTTCTTGAACTTTGGTATAAGGCATTATGACAGTAATTTATAGTGCCGGGCGTGAAATAAGTCATTCCTATTCTATTAATCTTCAGAAGATACATGTTTTAATTCTCAATAATAAAGTAAATATATAATAACTAATTACTAGAAAAACCACACGAAAAGTCTTAATTGAAATGTCGTTAATTGCTAAAGTAGAGTATCTTGTTATTCTTGTTTATCGACATTTCTCAAACCAGTATATGTAAAAGGCGGCACACGCCTAGTATGTGTCATGTACGAGGTGTGTAAATTAACTAAAGAGACTAATCTTTTCTATTTTTTTTTATTGAAATAAAATTACAAAATCACATTGTTTCCTTCAAAGTTACTACCTTGGGAAGCCACACAGCGCTGGAGACGATTCTTCTATTCCTCACAGCAGTGCTGGAACTCGGATACTGGAATGACTTTCAATTGGTCGGTTACGACTGTTTGGATATGCTACAATATCTCAAAATGAAGTCCTTTGAGGTGAATTTTCAATCTTGGGAACAGAATAAGGAGGCTG
This sequence comes from Amphimallon solstitiale, assembly GCA_963170755.1. NCBI lineage: Eukaryota > Metazoa > Arthropoda > Insecta > Coleoptera > Scarabaeidae > Amphimallon > Amphimallon solstitiale. Next base: position 116,033,640 of record OY720679.1, read on the forward strand.
AGGAGCCACAGGAATGTTTTTACTGGCCAAAAACTCATTGATAAAAATCGCGGTGTAACAAGGAGCATTGTCGTGATGCAACACCCACATGTTTTTGATGGTTGGTCTCACACGCATTACCCTTTTTCGAAGTCTCTCAAGACTTCTCGGTAAAAATGTTGCTTAACAATTTGGCCTTGAGACACAAACTCTTTGTGAATGATTCCTTGGCTATCAAAAAAGCAAATCAGCATGCATTTGATTTTTGACCTGCTCATTCTTCCTTTTTTTGGCCTTGGAGAGGTTGATGTTTGCCACTCCACGCTTTCGCGCTTGGTTTCCGTGTCATACTGAAATACCCAAGTCTCGTCATCTGTAATGACACGTTCCAGATAATGGGGATCGTTTTAAATTGCTCCCAAAAAGTCAAGGCACCTTTCCATTCTGATGTCTTTTTGCTCCTGTAAAAGATTTTTCGGAACCATTTTTGCACAAATTTTTCTCGTCCCCAATTCATTAGTCACAATTTGATGAACGATTGTGTGAGTCAAATTCAACTCTTCACCGATCATTCCGACTGTTGACGATCTGAACGCACGAGATCGCGGATTCTGCCAACATTTTTATTGTTTCTTGAAGATGAAGTCTCCATAGACCTGATGCAGTGTACCAAATGTTTCCGTTGCACTGTGTCTAAGTCTGAAGCAGCACCTGATAGCGCAACGTTTTTCGAAATTTTTAGAACGCACTAAAAAAACCTTTCTCACAAAAAAAATTCACTACGGACAACGCAACAACTCTAGCGTGTTCAAACTTGTACTAGACGCGTATTAGATGTTTATCTGCCTGCCCCTCTACGTGCCGCGTCCCTAGTGTTGCCAAATCGAACACTAGAAAATCAGTCTCATTACTTAATTTACACACCTCGTATATCCTCTGTATAAGTTAAATAGGAAACTTGTATCGTGCCATCAATGCAACGGCAACCTGTAGAGCGCCATGAAATAACCTCCCTGCATGGGACTCCAGGTCCTAATCTCGAATAACGAGAAGTAACAAATAATTACAAATAGACCAAAGAAATCGCTTTGCGGATTCCATTTTTTTATATAAGAAAGGCGGGTTTTGTATACAGTGTGCACGCGGTCTACCTGCGGATGAATATACTAGGCAAACTGGTCGACTCTAAGTGGGAGAATAGGGGGACAGCCTCTGTTCCCACTTGGCAAAATCACTATATGCTCACTTGTTCTACATTAGCAAATACGTATTTTCATCCTTCTCTAAAATTGTGATTTTGCCAAGTGGGTTACTAACCTTAGAGCTACGTTAAAATCGACACCGCAGAAATCGTTACTGCGTTAGTCCGTGAAAATTGCTATTGTTACTGGTAATAAAAAATTCTTTAATCAAGAATAAAGTCATTTACTGTACTGCTTTAGAGAATATGGAAATAATATTAATCAATAAAAAATCACTACCTGGATAATTTATAAGTACCCACTTGGCAAAATCACTATATGCTCACTTGTTCTACATTAGTAAATACGTATTTTCATCCTTCTCTAAAATTGTGATTTTGCCAAGTGGGTAGAGACTTGTTGAAACATCAAATAATCGCAGTATACAATTTTAGTAACGGATTTCATCACAGCTTCCCAAATTGTATAAGTAAATAAAAGTACCTAATGATCATCGATTCTAAAAACTTAAAAATAATATTTTTTTTTCTTAAAATAAGAAATATAGCTGATATAAAAAAAAACAAAACGTAACAATAGCAAAACTCTTATTAAGATAAAAAGTAAATAATTCCGTAGTATTGTAAAATAGAAAAGAAAAACTAAAATTCTGAAAAAAGACAATAAATTTGTATGAAACTAAACAAAATATTTCAGTAAGATAAACTATAAACGCAGTAACAATGAATTTAATTGGAAGTTAAAATGAAATTATTAAAGAAAAATTAATTTCTACAAGTACTTAATTATTTATTAAATGTTCAAATAAGCCTCCCTCTTGAGCTGAGCAGTAACCCAGCTGATTATAAAAATTTCGTCGTACATTTGTTAACATTTCCGGGGTAACATGATTCGAAACTTAAATAATTTTGGAGCGTAATTGTTCTAAATTAGATGAACGAAACGCGATTTAAAAATGTGCTTGCTAGTCGACTAAACACCGACCGTTAACAAAATTGAAATGAAATGCGCATGTTCAGCTGCTATCCTAAACACGAGTCAGTCAGCTTCACTACACTCGACCAATAGAACAGTTTGTATATTGCTTTCTCGTACTAACTCATACAAACTCTCGGTGTCGTCGTTTTATCACATAGTAAATGCCATCCGCAGCTTGCCGGCAAGCACTTGGTATATGAGAGTCTTTATTATACAAAAACAAGATGGGATTCGAGAAGTATAATTTTAAAACATTTTTTTAATTAAAACAGATTTCCTATTCAATGTACCGGTAATTGTGGATATCTTTCATGGCCACCCAGAATCCAGATTTAAGGCTGTTAGAATTTTTTTATGGGCATATGTTAAAAATATTAGTTAGATACAAACATATGAAAATGTTGAAGATTTCGTGGATCCATTCTTGTAGCATTCTTAGTATCATTTCACGGTGTAAAGTACAATTATGTCGACACTGCTTAGGCCGCAATTAGGTTCCAATTTTATAATTTATTTACTGTAATATGTAGGTGGATAATACTTGATTAAATTTCATAAGAAAATCAATTTTGTCTTCTACCTTTTGAGATAGATATTACATGCTACATTAAAATGCGGATGGATGGGGATGTAAACTATTCCACGGCCTAGTTGACGTTTCGTAAGAAAAATTACATTTCAGAATTGAAAGTCAAAAAGAAAAAGTGATGTAATTTAACCAAACTGTATCTCTTATAACAACCTATATCACCATGCTAGAAATGTCATCTCAGTTTGATAAATACAAAAAACAGAATAGAGCAAAATATGCGATTGGTCTCACAGGATTTTCTTCTTTTTCATTTGTTCTTTAAATAAGTAATTCATTTTTTTCAATTTTGTCTGAACCTCCCCTAAGCCTTGTGTCTGTTGTAATATTCATAAAACTGTTCAACAATGTGAAATAGTGAAGCATGTAAATATACTGAAATAATGAGCCCAGAAGTGAAATATTGAAATTAATTTTGTAGAAGACACAAAGATGATTCAATGAGGTGAATTAAGCAATAATTGAACCCCGAAAGTCATACAGAAATGATAAAGAGAATGTGAGCATACTTGGCAAACAATCTTAAATCCCAACTAATTTAATGATCAATAACATTCTCTATATAATATACTGATGAATCCGTGATAGCTCTAAACGTAAAACAAAAAAAAACTTACTAAATGAATAGGTATGGATATAGTTGTATTGGACAACAATCCCTTAGTCAGATATATGTCTAATAAGAGAGATATGTGATTCACAGATTCACAAAATGCTATAGTTTAAATCAATGAGCAAAGAGGGCATAAATGGATGGTTATCAAAGTCAAAACAAAATGTTTAACAATAAACGCTGAAATAATATCTACCTTATAATCAAACTAATAAACAAAATAAACTAATCAAAGCAAAGTAGGTATATGTAAAATAGTAAGTAGAAATAACAAAATTAATAATTATTGTAGATTTATTATAGCTACATCAAATTACAAAATCAAAATGATATTCAGGGGAAAGTCACGAACTATACTTAATAAAAATGAGACAAAATGATAGGTCACAAAGATGTCCTATGTTGAATTTTAACAAAGGCTTTAAAAATAAGTATATTCGACTTTCAAGTACCTATATACTTCTAAATGCCCTAACATATATTACGGCAAACTGTCTGCACTAAATATCAACATTTTTGTATATTACTGTAGAAAAAGTTACATTAATTTATTTCAAACTTCAACATAAGTATTATGTGATTTGTATACTTACTATTATAACTGAAGCCTGTCGAAGCCCACGGTTTTCTTCTTGAAGTGCTTTAACCCTCAACTTATAAGTTTCTAATTCAACTTTTAGTACTCGATTCTGCTGCTGCAAACTCTCAATTCGTTTCTGAAGCTGCTCTCTAGTAACAGGACTAGGTGGCATCATAATGGGGCCTCCATCAATGCTACTTGAGTCAGATTCACTTGCAGAATCAGCCATATTCATGAATAACTTTTTTCTGTTATACTTTGAAGTAGAACATTAACTGGACTAAATTTCTTTGGCTATTGTAAGTGTTTTTATGAATCACTTGTTCTCAAAAAAATCCAATGTGTCGTGTTCCAATCTAACTTTGTTCATGTGTGTTATCAAAATTTTTGAGTTAAAATAGACATTGCTTGAAAGCTGTTTTACAAATTTTTATTTATTCAACTGTGAGCACTTGTGTAACAAAAATAGTCAATGTAGTTAATTATAGGCACATAAGTAAACGAACTTATACAAAAATATTTATTTGGTTGATAACCGCCATACACCATTTATTTAGATATGTATAATGGTCAATGAACAATATGAAAACCCCACCACAATCACACAATACAGCTACCGGCAATGAACATAAGCGAATTTCAAACGGTTTAATTTTATGTATCAAATGTCTTTTTTTTATTATAAGTGTTTTATAAATATTAAAACTAATTAAAAAATTAGTAATTTATATTTTGTTACTAAAAATCAAAAATTATTATTTTAATAGTAGTGACGGATGATGTTGCTGATGACAATTACTAGACTAGTGACATCTGGTAACAACATTATAAAACACAACCTTAAAGCAAATTAATACTATTCTATGATTTATTTATTAAATTTAATTTCCAGCTTTTGTGCATTGTTCAAATCAGTTCAAATTGGTTCAAATACTATTAGCTATTAGTGTCTGTTGCTATTACTGCAGTCAAGGTACAAATACATGTATAAATAGCTTTTGTAATTGCATTATAAAAAATAGATCCATTATTCGTTACCCATTCGAGAGAAGCAATTTTCAATTTTAAAGTATGGCACCAAATTCAAATTTCCTTAATACAAAGGCTTATAAAGTTTGTTGTACTATCAAGAGGGATTCTACATCTAACACTGTATTCATGACTGGATTATTATATATTCGATTTTCTTTCTTTATACGTAACTTGCCATCGAAAAAAATCATAATTGGAGTAGACTGTGAAATTTAAATGTATGTACTTTAGTCACTTCCATATGACATTTTCATTGTAAAATAAAGTTTCTGGCGTCGAAATGATACTGCAACAAAAAATGAAACAAACAATTGATATAATATCGGAATCATAATCAAAATTTACATAAAACTACAGAATGTGTTAAAAATGTTATCCATTTACGTTTAAGCACAAACGATCTTCAATGTCAAACAATGGTCGCATTCAGCAGACGCAACAGTTGCGCAACAGGTCAGTGGTCGGATTCAGAGGATGTATGCTCACAACTTAAACGTATATCAGTGAAAGCAACACTGAAATACTAGAATATGTCTTAGGTATCTTCATCTAATGAAGATCCTGGAACAGACAAAAAAGGTGTTTTCGGAAATTAAACCCGGTCATTGAGATTACAACACGGTTAGCACGAATGCGTTCGTTAATTCAGTCGGGTAAAAACAACCTTGTTCGTAAAATCTAAAAAGTAACCGGGGTCAGCAACCCGGTTCGATTTTCATAACCCGGTAAGTGAGTAGGGTAATGCAGGTTGTTTTACCCCCTCCCCGGTCCATTTCTTCTGTCGTATTGCCCATGTATTGCCAGTACAGCTAAATTATGTTATGAAGATAGCTATTTATAAGGTTATATGCAAACGTTTTCGTTACGTTACTCAACGTGACCGCAATTGCTTTCGGAAATGTTTCATTTAACCGGGTAGAGTTACTGAACCTGTTAGGTACTTTCTAACCGGGTCAGGTTAATGCTATACATTTTCCGAAAACGCCTTTATGAGATTGGAATATACCGTGCCTTCAAATACCGCGCGATCATTTAAATTCTAAATTAGAGCAGGCTGTGAAATTTAAATTAAGTTGGTATATAAGTACTAATTTACAATTTGAATTGTCAAAGTGACGTTTCATAATGTTAATTAATCAATAATTGACATTCTGGACAACCTAATAAAAAAATTCCCGCCTGCTATAATTTAGAATTTAAATGATCGCGTGGTACTTTCCGCGTTAAGAGACGGTCATGCTTTTTTTTAATGGTTGGTGACAGTGCAAAATTTTAATAGTTTGGTTATTTTATGTAAATATAATATTTGTCAGAATTTGAAGTTTTCAAAAAATTAGCATGTACACCAACATTGATTACTTAAAAACTTCAAAAACAGCCTACTCTAATGCGAAAAGTATTTGAAGGCACGGTACTGTATCAAGCTGTAATGTTTGGCCGCAACAACTGCAGGTGGGATAAGGGGAATTGATACACTGCCAAGCGATTATTGTCCTTAAAGTAGTCCGACTTCGTGCTGTCATTGGTCGAAATGTCGTGTTCGTAATTGGCTCGTGTGATTTCGTTAAATTCTGCAAGCATTTGTTTTGAAAGTGTTTGCGTTTTGTGATATGTAATAACGCGAATTAAGCACATTTAATGCGAAATACATAGTAAAAATGGTGCGATTGTGTTATTTGTGTAAACGTCGATACCAAAAGACATCCACTCGATCCACGTAGGTAAGTTGTTCAAGAACTCAACTTTACGTATTTAACATGGTTTAAATATAGAGCGCTGATTGGATGTGTTCGAGTTGTCCGTAATCCAGAGGCGTAGAATATGCAACTTTTGTCAGTTGCAAATATTGGTTTATTAAATTTAGTTCACGTTGTAAACATTCTATTAATTTAATGCAAAACATCCTACTTTGAATATTGGGTACAAATTTGAATCTTTAATATTTAATTAGAAATTATTTTAATATATATGCCAGAATTAATTAAATATTAAGTTTACTTCTGGAATAAGTATATATTATTATTATTATTATTAATTAGAAGTTGTACGACTTCTTAGTTATTATTATTATGAGAAATGTTCTGTTCATGATTTGTATTTACTTTTCATGTAGACGTTTTTTTTAGTAATATGGACAATGTTTTACAGAAAACTAAAATCGGACAAAAACAATTCCGTGTTGTAACAGTAACAGTGCCTGCTTTTTTTATAAAATCTAAAAATATTTGTGTTCTCTAATTAACGCATGTTTTAAATTATTGAAAATTATATTCTTCACGATCGGCAGTGTTAATTAGCAAAATAAAATTATAAAAATTGTACCGTCGCGCGTCGGTAAGATATGAACTTAGAGGTTTGCCGGACTATTCAAACTAACCATTAATTGGAAGCAAATTTTAATACTACAGTTTACAATCGACTGTTATTGATATTATCAATTTTTTAATAATAGCTTACATTGTTTATTTTTTCCAGAAAAGCTCCTATGAACTTTTTATTATAAATAACGGTTAAGTATGTGTCAGACAAAACGTCAAAAGCACTCAAGGTTCCTAAAGTATATACTTTAGGAACCTTGAAAAGCACTCATTTCCGGGCCATTTTAGAGGTAGAATGTAAAGTGTGTTTTTTTCATGTTATCCCACTTAACAACAATTTTTTTGTAAAATCATGGATTACGTCTACTGGGGTAATCCATGGTTTTTACAAAAAATGTGTTTACAAAAACTTGGAAAAAAGAAAATCTTATATATGAACCGAAATGTATGTGCTAATATTGAAACGCGACCTCAATACAATTTAAGACATTAAAAATGATTCGTACTTATGTCTCCGCTGTGAACTACATAGTTGGTAAGTTCAAAGAGTGCGGCAAATCTCTAAGTTCGTATGTTACATACAGTGAAATTTTTCTAATTTTAATTTAGTAATCAACACTATCAATATCGTATGGGAAGAATATATTATTCATTAATTCAAAACATCTGTTTATTAGAGAATATATAAATGTTTGCATTGTACACAAAAACAGACACTGTTACTGTTAGCTTCTCGTTTTATTAACAATATTTGCAAAGTTGCTGAAAAATGCCTTCGGTTTACAAATGCGGAGACAAAAATTGTACAAACAAGAAGTCGCCTGTGACACTGTTAAATCATAGAACATTCCAAATCTACCTGAAAATGTTCTCTCCGCGTCTGGTGAACATATTGTCAATGATGACTCACTAAATAATCATGGCATAGACTTTATAAAACTTATTTTAAAAACATACTTCAAAATTAGAATGCATCATGAACGTTTGCAAACAGATGTTCTAAAAGTGAGGAGCTTACTCACAAAAACAGTTTTAATTAAAAATCAATAGATGATGATTATTTTATTTTCTTATTCCCTTTACATTATTTTTTTTTCGTTTTATTTTTTTCTTAATTGCGTATATAAATAATGATCAAAAATAAATAAATTGTTATGAATTGCACGAGTGTATTTTGTTTTATGCCCTGTTTTCTACCCGCCACTGCTGTGTTGTCTACTCGATCCGTCCCCGCTCTCGTCTCGCCTCTCCTGATCTATACATGTTGCGACCAATTACCTCGCCTACAAACTGCAATCATACTTCCTCTAGTATATGCCAATCACTGTGAGCGTATTCTGTACGCATGCGCCATTAATGCATTCCAACACCAACGTAACACATAATTGTAAAGAAAGTTACTAAAAAATAAGATAAGCATATTAAAGATATTATGCAGAAATAATTCTAACATATGGCAGCAGTGAAAAGTACCAAATGGAAGGTGATCAAGAACACTCAACTGTTGTCAAGTGAACAGTTGGAGCGGTAGGGGTTCCTGATTCGTCTGCTGAATGCGGCCAATGTCCTTATACGGAAGTGGCTATCTACAGTCGAAAGCAAAAAAAAGTAGACAAGAGATATCGTACTTTGTAAACCTGGCTTTATTTACTTGTCATTAGTGTCAAGTCATTATTCTATGGAATATCAAATAATTATCAAAACATATTCTACCTGATTAATACGAATCAAAATACTAATTAAAAGACATCATCAAGAAAACATCTATTAATATCTGGTTAAAGAGCCGTTTTTGTTTAAAACTTCTTACAATCTATTTGGAATAGAGTTATAAAGGTTGGTATAATTATTTTGATTTTGATTCTCTCATGCTGTGTGAACTATTTCTACCAGTTCTTGTCTATTTTGAGATCATTGATTTAATTTTTTTGATCATTAACTGCCATATATTTTCGATAATATTTAAATCAGGACTTATTGGCAGAAATCCAACACATTGATATTATTTATATTATCTAATCTGTGCTACTGTAGTAAGTAAATGGATTTTCAATAAGCACATTTGTGATATGGCGGTCTTGCTCGTCTGTTGATATTCTTTTGCCGTCAGAACCAGAAATTCTACAAATTCTATGCTGATATCTCATATTTTAATAATTCTAAAAGCTGTGCTTTTATTTATATTATTCCTTTTAGAAACCGTTACTCAAATGTGTAACAACATTTAATATCTTCATTTATGCAAGGCATTTATAATAAGCTTAATATCAAGTTTAAGGTTGTCAATTTTGAAAGATATCCAAATGTTGACAAGTAACTTTGAAGACGCTATTACAGTAATAATTTTGAGAAAGTCTATGACAGAAATCTGTGTTTTTGTCTACTTTTTTTTGCTTTCGACTGTAATTAGTTTTTCAGTAAAGTCGGCAGATTGGAAGTAGTAGTTTACTTCAGGGAAAATATTGAATTTTGTCAATATTTCGTCAACTACTAAGTTTAAACAATTTTATAAAGAATTCATATGGAGAATTTTATTATAAAAGTTTATCGAAATTCCTACCGGAAGTAGGTCTTTTACTCTCATTGAAAATCAGTTTTTTGCAAATATTTCGCAAGTCATGCTTTTTAGACAGATACATTACGAGTATAAAAATATTTGGGACTTAATTTTCAATACCTTTTGTATAAAGAACTTTGAAAATTGGGACCGGAATAATACTTCTACTCTTATCGAATAGCGATTTTTTGCTAATATGTCGTAAATTATGCGTTCTATATATATTTATCAAGAGTACAAAAGTATTTAGAGCTGGATTTGAAATATTTTTTGTATAAATGAAATTTCAAAATTCGGACCGGAAGTAACACTTTTACTCTTACCGAGTAGCACTTTCTTTCGAATATAGTGCAAAGTATGCATTCTATAGAGATTTATTAAGGAATAGAAGTTCTTATAATAGAATTTGGAAACATTTTTATATTTAAAAAGATGCTTAAATTTTGGACTTTAGTAACACAAGTTTATTTTTCTAAGATAAAAGTATTTAAAACAATTTAGAACAAATTTTGTATAATTTGAAACGCTCATACGTATAAGAAAGTCGATTGGTGGCCACACCTCATTATTTTCCGATGGCATGATAGCGTGAGATTCGCAGATTCTCGTAACACATACGATTCATGTAAACTAGGAGAATACGTAAGCAACAGTAAGCAACATAACCTAGCAACTGATGATCTACGAATTGACAGTTCACATTTTTGTACATAATTTATTTTAAGAAATATTCTCATACGTAGCATCTTCCAAAGTATCAAAAATGTGAATTTAAAATTCAGCTTAAAAAATTATTACTAATACAAATTAGCGTCTAACACATTTTTCAAAGAAAATCTACCGATTTCCTTTAAACTTCATTCACGTTAAGAATGCAGCGTTGGATTAGATAGGAGAACATTTCCCGAACTGTGATTGGCTGTTACGCACGACCGATTTACATTAACAAAAATTCGAATCCGTAAGTTGTCAAACTGCTGTTCGCTTTTCCGTTTATTATTTCCTATTGTCCGTTTTATTTTTCGTATCTTCTAAACATTGTGTTCAAAATAGTTCTTTTTAGAACTCAGCCACCGTAATATTTTACAATAAGGTATATCATTATAAATTTTAATCACCATTTTATTTCTGATTGTGCCAGTGTCATACAGATGCCGATTGTTGCGCTATCTACTGCATTCTTAACGTGAATGAAGTATAGTGAAGCTGGAAGTACTTTGAAAATTCCTGAAAAAACTACTATTTGTTCATATTGAACTTCTTTTGTTTGTTTTTTTGAGATGTTGGCTATACTTTGGAATGTCTGACTCACAACATTCGACTTTAGACGCTACACGCTAGTACTGACCATATGGCGCGCGGATCGGATTCAATTGCAGAATGGCGGCAGTTTGAATTAAATAAACTGGTGTACAACAATGGTTTTTTTATATAAATGTTTATAATCTCTGTTAATATAGTAATAAATTAGACGTATAGTTTTTTTCAACGTTATATAAGGTAATACAGGTTAATTACTTTATTTTGTGCAGAAATATTACATTTTAAAGTTTCCATTAAAGCAGTCATTCAATCAATATGAGTATTGGTCCGAATTATCGCCCTACGCATTATTAATTGTTTTTAGTAAGTCTTGCACATTTTGTGGTCGATCATTTCTTATTTGAATAATACGAGCCAATAGTTCATTTAGCCATGTTGCGTTAGCAATTATTCTTGTCTTATCAACAATATTAACGTGTAACATTTTTAGGAAATAATGTGTCGTTGACAAATTGATGACATTTATGAAGTTGGGACTACTATGTTCTATTCGGTAAAATTTTAAAAGCCAGCAATAACAACTAAAAGCAAAATTTTATGTAAGAGTTGTCCCACTTTTTTCTGTCCGTAACTGTACCTGCATTATAATTTTAGTTATAGAAATCACATATTAAATATATTTTTCTATTTATGTCTAAAATATTACCCTAACTATACCGTGTACCAAAATTATAACTATTTTATTTGAAAATCGGCTTCATATACCTACCCTTCGTCCATCTTTCCTCATAATTCTCGAGGTAAGTATTTTTACTCATATTGATTGAAAGACTACTTTAATGGAAACTTTAAAATGTAATATTTCTGCACAAAATAAAGTAATTAACCTGTATTACCTTATATAACGTTGAAAAAAAAACTATACGTCAAATTTATTACTATATTAACAGAGATTATAAACATTTATATAAAAAGACCATTGTTGTACACGAGTTTATTTAATTCAAACTGCCGCCATTCTGCAATTGAATCCGATCCGCGTGCCATATGGTCAGTACTAGCGTGTAGCGTCTAAAGTCGAACTGTTGTGAGTCAGACATTCCAAAGTCTTACCACCGAGATGTTAAAGGATTCCAACATACCGTGGGTTTTTTTTATCACTGAACATAGCACACGATAACACCTATGTTCAGTTTTAAAATAAACGCGTCAACGCATGGAACATTATGCAACCAACATTGCGTTATGTAACAACAAACTAACGTCGGCCAATTATTTGTTTCGACAAACGTCAAAATCAATGTCATAACCATATTAGAAGTAAACACAAAATTTAATTCTTTAAAGACTACTTTTCTGTCTGAATATCGAAAGTGGCAACAGTCTTAGAAAAGTGGATGTGGTGATGATGATGTAAGTATCATTTAATAAAGTATTAAAATATATTGACCATATTTTATAGATTGCAGAACCAACTTTATGGTATTTTGGATATGATGTTTATTGTAAATCATACAGTAGCACGTAAGTCGACTGATGTCATTAGCGAAAACTGCAAAGGTGAAGAAATAATTGTGCAAGTGGATCAAGATATCGACTATTCACAAGATAACACAGATATTGTAAGTTGTCTATTGGTATTTTAATATTAATTTTTAATATTTAGTCTTCTTAGTTGGACTACAGTTCTGGTTTATTTATAAGCAATGCAAATGAGGACGTTCAACCTGCTCCAAGTACCTCAAGTAATTATATTGAGGAAGGCGCTATAAATACAGGTGATTTTGGCACAGAAAACAAGAAAAGGAAATGTGAAGCTATTAAGGACAGTACTCCATCCCGCAAGAAATGAAAAGATGATGAATATTTGAAACATGCAAATGATGCTTTAGTAAAACTTACTTCTGCTTTGGAGAATGAGCCAACTCAACAGCCTGAAAACAGCAAGGAGGTATTTGGTAAATTAGTAGCCGCCAAAATTAAAGAAATTAATTGTCTTCGAATAAAAAATGAAGTTCAATTTAAAATTTTAAATGTTATATATACATATTTAAATAAATAAATATTTTTTTGTATTAGACTTTATTTTTAATATTAATTAATCATAACTGGAATAAACATAAATCAATGTTCTAAATATTATGCTCAGCCACTGCGTGTTCCTGCCAATCTGCACTCCCATTGTTGGTACAGAAATAGTTCCGGAATTCATCTCTAATATTTCTGGCTTCAATACTTGACTTATTACCACCTTGTTTTACAACTGTTGGTAAATGTTTGGTATTGCTAATGTTAACATCTGTAACATACCTTTCACTTTCTGTTACCAAGAAGTTATGAAGTACCACACATGCTAAAGTTATTATTTCTACTTTTTCAACATCTAAATTTATTGGTTCTAATAAAACTCTAAATCTATTAGATAAAATTCCAAATGTGCTCTTGATAATTGGTAATTAAGTATTTTATTGTCATGACTTAAAAATCTTTGCGGATATGGCTTCATAACTCCTTCTGTTAAAAATGTATATGAGAATTAATCACCATACTGTTAAATAATGCTCTCTTAACTTCCGGTAAATTGTTTCACACACTTCTGGAACAAACCTGGAAATAATGCTTTCATGAACTCGTGTTGAATACATTTGAGACTGGAAACTTTCACCAGTTGCTAAAAACCGCAAAGTAATTTGCAACCTGAAAAATCATAAGTCTATTGTATTTGATTTTTTTAAATATTAAGAATATCTCACTTGCTATGGGCTGATATACTGTCTTGCATAAATGTATCTTGCTTTGTAATATCAGCTCTAAGGTAATCTAATAATTTATGAAACAGAGCATCATTCATCCGTAAATAATTCCTATATAAGTCAGGGTCCTCAATGCGTAATTCATTAATTAATGACAAAACATCCCGGCCGCCTTAAAAGCCAAGGTTTAGTCCATATCTTTCTTTTTTGTTCGCGTTTCTTATTTTTTATATTAAGAATGTTTGTTATTATAACAAGAACTGCAGCTCGTAATAAATTCTTTCTTGTATTTGTGTCCATTTGGAATTTTTCCAGAAAAATACACACAAATGAAATTTTAGGGTTACAAAATTCCGGATACCCGCCAAACTAGTAATACATTCGACGCATGCCCGGACCTTTAAAATTTTGCGTCGTTGCAAGTGGGCAAAATAAATTCTGCACAGAAAGTTGTACAGAATATTCTGTACAGAAAGCTGTGCAGAATCTTGTACAGAAAATTGTACCGTGTCAAGTAAGGATGTGGCGAGTTTTAATTTTCTTTCTGTGGGTATTTATTATACAGCCATCAGAATCAAATTTCCTACTAATCGCCTGAATTGTTCCGATAGATGGTATGGGCTTCTCAGGATATTTGACAGAAAACAGATCCCGCACTTTCCTTAAACTGTTTCCAGCTTTATACCAGTTTAAAATTTCTATTTTATCAACTTTTGTATACATTTTTTAAATTAGGTGAATACAAATGTGAAATATTGAAATATTCAAAATGTAATTTCTGTTATGACATTGATTTTGACGTTTGTCGAAACAAATAATTGACCGATGTTAGTTACATAACGCAATGTTGGTTGCATAATGTTCCATGCGTTGACGCGTTTATTTTAAAACTGAACATAGGTGATATCGTGTGCTATGTTCAGTGATAAAAAAAACCCACGGTATATCTTCACTGTGGTGCAATTAATAGCACGCTCTTTCGCACTGAGAAAAATGTTTCGTTTCATAAAATAATGTACAACTAGAACATTCGTTTATATGTTCTAGTTACCCACTTGACCAGTTCCACCCCTCACTTTTAACGTACTTGTCTAGCATAATCACTGATGAACAGCTGTTAACGTAGGATGAGGTCAGGCAACAATTGAGATAATTTAATGTGGTCAGCTAGCGTCTCTAGTAATACAGCAAGCGCGCCCATACATGTGTATATCGCCAGATTTTGATTCGAAAATAAATATCTGATCTGTCTAACCAATCATTTTCATAAATAAGTTTGTTCAGACTTTTTGCTTCAATTTGAAGAGCAGTGTCTGCCGTTAGCAATTCTAAATATATTTTAGACTCACCGTGTTTTGTGATTGTGCCACAATAAACACATGATTACAATCGCCGCATTGGAACTTTATTGGGATCTTTAATAATTTATAAGGATTCTCATATTTTACGGTTATGTGAAATGTGTGGCAAAATCGGTGCTAGTTTTCTGAATTGCGCTCCACGAGCAGGAAATTGAAAATGACAAGGTTATCATATAAAACAATTCTGTTTATTAATATGTTTAATTTACATAATAATAATAATAAAATTAACATAAACATACAGATTACAAAGTCTTTTATATTATACATATACTCAACTTCCAGATTCCTATTAAAATATTAAAAAAAAATATCGCTTAAGAACTTTAAAAACATCAAATAGTAATTTTCTATATATACAGGTGAGTCATTAGTACCTGCTTTCTCGATTGCTCTTTTGTGTCTTAAATAAAAGAAAAAACAATTAATGGTTTATCGGGGCGCATATTCTAAAAATACTTAAGCTCTGACGCATTTCCGGTTTCACCGGAAATGCATGGACTTTAATTTTTTTAAATGACACTATATATTTTTGGATTTTCTAGTACTGTCTTAAATTGTCTATTTAACAGTTTTTCTTTTTCGAAATTGAGCTAATAGTTTTTGAGTTATTATTTTTTTTTTTGGAAATTTTTGACGAAAACACGTGTTCGGAAAAAACATTTTTTCATTGTTTTTAAAAGTAAAAACATTAACTTTGGTGATGGCCAAGAAAATTCTGCATTATTTGGTATAAGTTTCACTCGACAATACCCCAAAAAACTTTGATTTTTCAAAGCCTACTTCCTGAAATTTTCACATACCAACAACATATAATTCTTTTAAACGGAACACCCGGTATTTTATTGCGGTATTTTGTTCCCTTTTTTATTCTCTTTCGTTTTTGTTGACAATGTCATATACCTATCTTTTGTAATTACTGAGATAATCACTGTAGGAGCAATCAGCGGTCAAATAAAGAACTACGAGCGCTGTTCTATGCACCCAAATATTCGTCCAATAAAGGCTGGAATGCGGCCGACTGCCTGAGTCAACTGTTAAAGAAAGTCGGTAAACTTTTATGTCAAATTTGTAAAAGCATCGCTATTAGTTATCATCCAAATGAATTATTCTTATGACGAGTTAATAGATATGATTGACGTTTTGGGTGAATCTGAAAGAACATCATAGCTAGAATCCAGACTTTATGCATAGCGATCCCTGGTAGAAGTCAACCGAAGCCAGAAATCTTTGAAAGTATAAAGGGACGGTTTGAGTGAACAGAAAGTATTGAATATGGAAGAAAGAGCGGAAAAAGCAATAACTGGTGAGGATAAGACGTTTATGGTACTTGCGAGTATAGTCGAACACCCCCATACTATTACTACGCAAATTAGTCGTCAGTTAGATTTAAGTTAAATTGTATATATAATATGTAATTCATCCGTAGCATATTCATGCACAAGATTATATGAAAGAAATTTTTCAGAATCGCTTACATTACACACATAAATTATCAATTTCACAATTTTTTGTTGTTTACCAACGAAATGGATACGTTCATCGTCACAATTATTTTATTACAACGTTATTGTAACATATCCACACACACCACTTTTTCACACCTACAAACTTTCCAAATCGTTTGGCATTATATGTGTGAGGAGGAATAGTGTAGGAAGGTACATAATTGGACCTTATTTCTTTGATGAAAATGTTAATGGAGAAGAGTATCTTCGTTTTCTATGGACGATTTTCAAAACTTTTTGAAGACATGAACATTAAATTCAGAAAAACATTTACAAGAATATGTCGAAACGTTTTACATAACGTTAAGTACGTCTTTGGAAAACAGAATACTCACGTGCATTGCACAAAGTTGTGGTTACTTTGAGCAAATTCTTTGTTTTTCTTACTTTTGATTGTTGTTACGTTGCTCAATAGTTTTACTTATTTAAATTGCGTTATTTTGTCGCTAATTTTTTTTATATCAAAGTTTTAGTACATCAATTTATAATTTTGAAAAATTACAGCCAACTCTTATTAAGAGCTTCAACAATGAAAAAATAAGAGCAATTTGCAGCATTGTTTCATGTCTCTTTTAGTGGGGCGGCATCTTCAAATATGTCAGTAAACATAACCTTTATTTTATTTCGTTATTGTCGAAATTAAAAAATTGAAATGCGATGCTCTACATTCTGTAAAATTATTACTTTTGGGATAGACGGATATCACCTACACTTTGTTTGACAGTTGACTAAAGAAGTCGGGCCCCACTCCTGCCTTCCATTGGTTGCACGAATATTTGGGTGCATAGAACAACAGCCCTCGTAGTTCCTTAATTGACGGCCAATTGCTCCTATAGTGATTATCTCAGAAATTAGAAAAGATAGGTATAGGACACTGTTAACAAAAATGAAAGAGAATAAAAAAAAGAAACAAAATGCTTCAATAAAATACCGGGTGTTCCATTTAAAAAAAAATAAGTTTTTGGTATGTGAAAATTTCGGGATGTAGGCTTTGAAAAAACAAAGTTTTATGAAGTATTGTCGAGTGCAACTTATACCAAATGTTGCAGAATTTTCTTGGCTGCAAGCATCAACAAACTTAATGTTTTTACTTTTAAAAACAATGTGAAAATGACTTTTTTCTGAACACGTGTTTTGGTTAAATATTTCCAAAAAAATTAATAACTCAAAAACTATTGGCTCAATTTTGAAAAAGAAAAAACAGTTGAATAGGCAATTTAAAGCAGTACTAGAAAATCCAAAAATATATAGGGTGTCATTTAAAAAAATTAAACTCCGTGCATTTCCGGTGAAACCGGAAGTTCGTCAGGGCTTAAAGTATTTTTACAATATGTGCCACAAGCAACCATGAATCTAATTGTTTTTTCCTCTATTTAAAACACAAAGGAGCAATCGAAGAAGCGGCTACTAATGAATGATCCTGTATATAATGTATATATATAGAATTTATAAAAATATTACCACTGTAACTGTGAAATAGCACTTCAATTATCAAAAAAAAAAGTTTTTAATTTACAATATAGTACAAATTGAAAAAAAAAACATTAATTAAATACTTTCTGAAGATCTAAACTTTTTTGAATCAGAACATTCGTTACTTTTATGTCTAATAATACGCTTTGCCTTAAGATACGAAAGAGTGTCTCTTTTTTTCACTTCACTAACATCGGGTTTTATTACTGTAATTTTCTGTTCATTCATGTTCTCATTATGAGAAACACTTTCATGAGAAGGTTTAATCGAGCCATCACATGAATCGTCTTCTATATCAGGAGAAGCCTCGTGTTCACCGGTTTCAGAATCACGTATTGCTTCTTCGGATTCATTATGGTGCATTACTGCGATGGAGACATGATCTTCATCTTCTATCTCCTCGTCTTCTTCCTCTTCATCCTCAAATTCGTCTTCCTCTTCTTCTTCTTCATCGTCGTCGTCTATTCTTGGGAGTAGTTTGCCTAAAATGCAACAGAAAATATTTTATCTTTATGATGTATGATATGATATTCTAAATTTATTTATTTTTATTGTTTGCTAACACCATAAATATTGTGTTAAATTGAAGAAAGCAAACGGGGAAAATGAAATAATATGCTGCTTTTATGTTTCAAACTTTAACTACCAATAAAAATACAACTTTAGAAAAGTAATTAATTACATAAAGCTTTCATTTACACATATAACACTGACTGAATTCCTTATATTGAGGCAAATGAGTTACATCTCTATAGTTTACACCAGTGTTCCCAACCTTTTTCTCCTCGCGAACCAAAAGTAAAATCCAACAGAATTTGGCGAACCCCCTATGTAGTCGTTAATGATAGGCAAAAAAACAATAAAATTTTGTAGAACATTTATTTTACATATTGCACAAACATTAATAAGACTAAAATGATTAATATTAATAAGACTAAAATGATTAATATTAATAAGACTAAAATAAGCTATAAAAATTGAATACAAAATAAATTTAACAAACTGATTCTTATTTCAGCACATGTTCCCTTTGAAAAAGCTCTTAATGGGATATTTTTGGCTGTTTCATGGAACAAAGCAATTGAAAGTTTGGCTCAATATCTGACAATTTCAGTCTTAGATCAGGTTCTGCATTTAACCTGTTTCTATATTTATCTTTCAGATAAGCATATGTTGAAAATCCTTTCTCGCACAGATATGTTGTGCAGAATGGTAATAGAACGTCTATGGCTTTTTTTGACAGAACAGGATATTCATTTTTTATACTGAGCCAGAAGTCAAATAAGGAGTGATCTTAAAAAATAGCTTGCACAGAACTGTCACAGGATAGCTCTATGAGCTTTTCTTTTTCTAATAAAGTTAGAGAGGTTTCTAAACTTACATTTACTTGAAATGGACTACGTATCCAGTTGTTTGAGATGGATATATTGCATCTATTGGGAAAATAGTCATCGAAAGTTAATTGAAGATGTTTCAGATGTTCACATATATTCCTTTTAATGTTTTCGTCAAGTTTCATTGAATTTTCTGATAAAAAAGTGCAGAGAGAACTGAAACATTCATACTCATTCATCTGGAGACATTGGATCCAAAAATTGATCTTTTTTAGCATAGCCTCAATTCTATCATGAACACTGAAAATGGTGACACCTGCGCCTTGTAATGACATATTTAATTCATTTAATTTACAAAAGATGTCAGCTAAGTATGCAAGCCTTTGCAGCCAAAGAACATCGGATACACAAGAGGACAAATAAAACGGATGATCAATAAAAAAAATACTTCAACTTCAGACTTCAATTCAAACAAGCGTGTCAAAACTTTGCCACGGGAAAGCCATCTAACTTCTGTGTGAAGTAGTAAAGTATCGTGGAGACTTCCAAAGTCTTCACAAAGCGTACGGAATAGACGGCTATTTGTAGCACGCGATTTTATAAAGTTTACAATTTTTACGGCTTCACTTAAAGTAGTAGATAACTCTTCAGGAATACGCTTACATACCAACGCTTGTCTATGAATACAGCAATGAGTCCATTCAATTTTCTCGTTGATCTTCTTCACCCGTGCCACAAAACCAGAAAATTTTCCTGTCATTGATTTTGCACCATCTGTACACACACCCACACAATAAGACCAGTTTATTCCATTTTTTTGAAAATAACCATTGATCATATCGAAAATTGCTTCTCCAGTTGTATAAGTTTTCAATGGTTTTGCAAATAGTACATCTTCTTGAACGATATTCGTGAAAATATATCTAACGTAGACAAGCAAGATTGCGGCGTTTGCTACATCGGTCGACTCGTCAAGTTGGATAGCAAAATAATTCAATTTTATTCTCTTCAAAAGTTCGTTCTCCACATTATTTGCCAAATCATTAATTCTACGCGACACCGTATTGTTAGATAAGGGAACCAGGTCAATTTTCTTTACTGCCTTTTCTCCAAGCATACATTTCGCGATATCTTTTGCACATGGTCCAATTAAATTTTCTGCCATTGTATGTGCCTGCCCAGATCTTGCAATTCTATAACTTACTCGAAATGATGCCTCAAGAGCCATTTTACTATCTTCGTTTGAAGACAGGAAAGAAGAGAGGTTACACTTTTTATTATCAGTAAAATGAAAACCTAGTTGTAAATAGTCGCTGTCATATTTTCGCTTTTTCCCTTTTTTCACACCATGTTCACCATTTTCTTGGTTTTTACTCTGGTGAAACGGTAGCTCAATACAACTTTCAGTATCATCATGTGTTGTTTCTAAACGACCCGTTTTTAACTATCGATCCATAATAAAATTGGGGTATAATAATTATTAAAAGTTATGTACACGAGAAGAACTTTAATAAACAAACAATGTCACAGTAGCTATTCTACTAATTGCGAACTAAATCACTCAAGGTTTATAAGCCTATGTACGAACGTCGGTAAATGCAACACTACTCTCCCAGTTCCCAGCTGTGAACAAGCATCTAATTCTAAAGTCTGCGTGCAACTAAAATCTAAGTTTACATGGACCGTTGCCACTGTCATTTTTACGACCGTTTTCTAAGTATTCCAGACGTTTGAACGTTTTCTAAGTATTCCAGACATGTATTTATCTAGTGCTGATACTTAACGGTGCATGTAGACGCATCATTTGACTTTTACGGCATTGAGTTTGAATTTAAAGGCCGTAAAATAGCTTAACTAACTGTTGGCAACCATAAGATATAGGCAGTATGCATACGTTCGAAACAACAGCGTGCAATCTGCATTGCATTTGGTGTGTTTTTTTATTTTTTTTGCTTTTATTTTTCTTTGGCCATTTAAAATCCCGCCATTACGCTATTATTTTCGCGAACCCCCTTTGTACACATCGCGAACCATCGGTTGGGAACCACTGGTTTACACTATGGATTTAGTTTGAAGAAGTAGTTTTTACACAAGTAATAAATCAACCCTTTGATTTGAGAATGTTCATTATTTTGGTATGTTTATCTTCATCATGCAACCTAATCCTATAATGCAAAACAAAAATACCAAGAAAGCAGCACAATACATGTACCAGAAAGAATTTGCTGAAAATGGATTATCTGTATTCTTAGTAAAGAAACGTCCAGTAACATATTTGTTGGGATTTAATCAATACATCAGCTTTAATTGACACTGCTAATTCAACTTGTAAGTGCCCCTTTGTAAGCTAAAGATAGCAGACGTTTTACGTGTTTTAGTATTTTTCTCAAACAATGTGCATTAGAAAATACAGCAGTGGGTCTATAACGTGAATACCAGGGGTGGGTATTCTGATTCTCGGTGTGTTTGTTGTAAGAACGTACGGGTGGGTAATTACGTCACATACTAATTCCATTAAAAATGCAAACGATTGACAGGGGCTGTTTAGTGGAAAGTTCAAATTTAGAATTCGAGATTATTATTAATAAGTATCAATAAACATTTATAAAGTTTAATTAAAAGGGAGTAAGAACAGGTTTTATGTTTTGAAATGACTATATCCCAAATAAATTTTGATAATTATCAAATACTTGTTGATGGAGATAATAAACCAAGAATCGAAGGCCAACTTATCATGAGGTTTGTTCCAACATACGTTTGAATGGATCCATGATTGTACGGAGCAAGCGCAGTGAATAATCACTGTTCCAACAACGCGAACTGACAAATCCGGGATCAATTGCAATCTGTTCCAACATAACATGATCTAGTTTGAGGACTGTCAAAACATAGCCCGAGCGGTTTGCTGATCTTTTACAAACTGAAATTTATGGATACTTAGCGCATGCGCAACAATGCCAATTGTACTACATCTCTAACGCTATTGTATTGATAAAATAATTTATTACTTTATTTAGGTATCACTGCATTATTTGAATGATTTGAATGAACGATAAACAGGAGTGATAGTGACATGATTTTCGACACAATGATTCTTCTTTCTAATAATAATAATAATAATAATAATCTTTTATGTAATCATACGATTCATCAAATACTTGTCAAGCACTGAAAAAGTACATCTACACACAAATATGTTAACTAAAAGGCTAAAATAGTGATCCAACACATTTTAATTGTTGTTTGGTCGGATACTGGTCAGTCATAGATCGATCCAAGACTGATCAGTGATTTCTTTGTTGGAACAAACCTCATGTTAAAAAACATATAAGAACAATGTTTTATTTTTTCTATTTTTTATTATTATTTAAAAATAGGAAAATATTCTATACTAAATGAACTGAAAATAACAATCAAGAATGAACTAAATTTATGTTTTGACTGGGTTAAATTGCTATCAGATACTTATTTTGTAATATAGTGCGCAGGACGAGTAGCTTTCGTCTACCTCGAGAATAGAGCAAGAAGTTGTTTCACCCGGCAGATATGTGAGCCCTTGTTATCCTATACCGACGACTCTATTACGTTATATCTGCTATATATGAACGAGTCTTGATTCAAATTTATTTACCTGGACGACGTCCGGATGGATATCTGAACGCACCCCAGGTAATGAAAACAGCCGGATCGCCAGATAATGTGCACAATCTGTCCACCTCGATACCGTGAAGTTTAGTCGTTTTCTAATTTACAGCAACATATTGAACGGGCTTGTGCAGTACGACTATGGCATCCACATCCAATAAAAGAGTGTTTAAGATTGAGTGGCAAAGAAATCTTAGACGATGTTGCACAATGACAGTGACGCAGTTAGCAAGAAAATATGGAGTGTCGAAAGCAAAAATAATATGTAAAATTAAATGTTCAGAAAAGATTCACATTTTACGAAGAACGTGCGATATATTTTAAAGGCCCGGATAATCGCAAAACTTTAAAAACGTAAAGGCGCCTAGAATAAAAAATTGCATGAAGAAATGGTTTTTAAAACAACGGAAAAACCATATTGCAATTAACAGCAAAATAATTAAAGAGAGATCAAACTGTTCAATTGAAAACTGAAGCAGAATGAAAATTTCATAGCTAGTGATGGCAACAGCGATTTAACAAAATAAGATATGGAATTCGACTGCTGTCTATATTTGCCGAAAAATTATCAACACAATTTTAATTAATACAACCATTAAAAAAATTGATGAAAATCAAAGAGCTCGATTTCATATGGAAAAAAAAAATATAACGCAGATGGCAGCGGTCTTTATTAGTTAGAAACTGTTACCAGGGAAAACCTGAACTACATCATTTTAAAACTTTACTCTGGGTATAAAGCCGGAAAATAAGCCATAACGTTTCTAGCATGTACTAATGTTAATGGTTCACATAAAATAAAGCCAATACTATAATAGGAAAAGCAAATATTCCGCGCTCCTTTCGAAATTATTACCGTTGATTATGGCTGGTCAAAAACCGTTTGAATGATTAACAGTATATTTCTGAAATGGTTCCACAAACACGTTTTATGTCAGGTATGATAATTAATCTGTTATCACAAGTGTTACATAGAGAATTTAACGACAATTATTCAATTTTACTATTAGATAGTGCATCAAGTCGTCCGCCACATTTGCAACTGAGAATAAGAATGGGTCAACTCGTCATATAGGTAATCCATTAATTCAGCCAATGGACCAGAATATAATAAGACTCGCCAAACTATATTACCGAAAATCCGCACGTCTCATCAAAGAATTTTAAAAACATATTAGTCTTTGAAACAGGTAACAACAAGATAAGCACTTTTAAATTTGCAAATGCCTTGAAATGCATTTAATCAGCATATATAATTGAAAAATGTTGGAACAATCTCATCTGCACCAGTGATGAATATAAACATGACTAGGAAACAAATGCAGTCCTATGCTGATGTTCTTGTCACTACTGCGCCATGGGATATTGTTAATTTATTGAAAATATGGAATCTTAGAATTCCTTGTAAACCAGCTTATATTCATTTATGGAACGAAGATAAGTAGAAGAATCATGTAAATGAGGCAGATGAAGATAATGATGATGAGGACCTGTCTATTAAAGTTTATTAAAATTAGAAGTATAGTACGAAAGTTTTTAACTAAGTTTTGAATTGGACTAAAAAAAAAGGTATGTATCATACATGGATATTTTATTCTATTGTATCAACTTTGCATATTAACCCTTAATTGGAGGAAGACACTACTAATATGCAGGTTGTATTTATTATTTATTCATATACATCAGGAACATGTTATTACAAGAAAAAGGAATGAATGAATGAATGTGTTACAAGCTCGCATTATAATCATTCTTTTTCGACGCGAACACAGAATTTTAAATATCCCTACTTGAGTGTTCTGCATAAATTACGTGTTCAGGCATTAGAAGGCATTGCAAAGAGCAAATTTACACAGACTAAAACGGTAACTTATTTTTGTTCTCCTTAGAAATGTGCATTACGTAACGTTGGAACGTATATGTATTGTTTTTAATTGTTTTATCAACCGTTTCTTTAAATGATTTGCACGCTCAATAATGTAAAAATTACAATAATGTCAATACACTATTTCTCTGAATATAAATATGTACATATTTATGTTAAAAAATATATATAAAAAAAGATTAAATTTAAAGAAGAAGATGGAATACCAAAGTATTACATTGTAAAATATTGCTAAATTAAATATGTCCATAATTCTAATATGTTACTTTTTCTGTTAAATTAAATACTAAAAAAAGCAATAGATCTTACTGACATATATTTCAGTTATTATGAAAATTTATATTATATACAGGGTGAGTCATTAGTAGCTGCTTCTTCGATTGCTCTTTTGTTTTAAGTAAAAGAAAAAACAATTAGTGGAAGATCCATGGTTGCTTGTGGCGCATATTGTAAAAATACTTTAAGCTCTGACGCACTTCCGGTTCACCGGAAATGCACGAAACTTAATTTTTTTAAATGACACTCTATATATTTTTGGATTTTCTTGTATTGCTTTAAATTGTCTGTTCAACTGTTTTTCCTTTTTCAAAATTGAGCTAATAGTTTTTGAGTTATTAATTTTTTTTGAAAATATTTGACCAAACACGTGTTCAGAAAAAAAACATTTTCACATTGTTTTTAAAAGTAAAAACATTAACTTTGGTGGTACTTGTAGCCAAGAAAATTCTGCATCATTTGGTAAAGTTGCACTCGATAATACCTCAAAAAACTGAGTTTTCTCAAAGCCTACTTCCTGAAATTTTCACATACCAAAAACTTATTTTTTTTTAATGAAACACCCAGTATTTTATTGACAATGTCATATACCTATGTTTTGTAATTTTTGAGATAATCACTATAGGAGCAATTAGCGGTTAATTAAAGAACTACGGGCGCTGTTCTATGCACCCAAATATTCGTCCAATAAAGGTTGGAATGCGGCTGACTGCCTGAGTCAACTGTTAAAGAAAGTCGGTATACATTTATGTTAAACTTATAAAAGCATCGCTATTAATTATCATCCAAATGAATTATTCTTATGAAGAGTTAATAAATATGATTAACGTTTTGGGTGAATTTGAAAGAAACTCTTTGCTAGCATCCAGACTTTATGCACAGCGATCCGTGGTAGAAGTTAACCGAAGCCAGAAACCTTCGAAAGCATAAAGGGAGGGTTTGAGTGAACAGAAAGTATTGAATATGGAAGAAAGAGCGGAAAAAGCAATAACTGGTGAGGATAAGACGTTTATGATACTTGCGAGTGTAGTCGAACACCCCCACACTAGTACTACGAAAATTAGTCAGTTAGATGTAAATCAAATTTGAGAATCCAGAATAATTAGGAAATATGAAATTCACCCGTAGCATATTCATACACAGGATTAGATGAAATAAATTTTGAGTATCGCTTACATTTTTGTCAATTGGCAGCAGATAAATTATCCTGGCTTTCTCAATTTTTTGTTGTTTACCAAAGAAGCCACCTCCTATCAAAGTGAATACGTTCATCGTCACAACTTCCGTTATTATAACACATAACCCCCCCCCCCCACTTTATCACACCTGTAAACTTTCAAAATCGTTGGTCATTAAAACTGTGGGGAGGAATAGTGGGTAGTTACATAGTTGGACCTTATTTCTTTGATACAAATGTTAA
This sequence comes from Amphimallon solstitiale, assembly GCA_963170755.1. Classification (NCBI taxonomy): domain Eukaryota; kingdom Metazoa; phylum Arthropoda; class Insecta; order Coleoptera; family Scarabaeidae; genus Amphimallon; species Amphimallon solstitiale. The sequence continues at coordinate 116,060,406 of OY720679.1, forward strand.
TGGAGGAGAGTATCTTCGCTATCTACGGACGGATTTTCAAAACTTTTGAAGACATTTTCAAATATGTCAGTAAACATAACCTTTATTTTATTTCTATGTTAAACACCAGTGTCAAAATAAAATACTGCAACTGGACATTGCCGGAATTCAAAAATTGAAATGCGATGCTCTTCATTCTATAAAATTATTACTTTTGGAATAGTTGGCTTTAACATTTACTTTGTTTGACAGTTGACTAAGGCAGTCGGGCGCCATTCCTGCCTTCCATTGGTTGAACGAATATTTTGGTGCATAGAACACCAGCGCTCGCAGTTCTTGAATTGACCGCTAATTGCTCCTATAGTGATTATCTCAGAAATTACAAAAGATAGGTATAGAACATTGTTAGCAAAAATGAAAGAGAATAAAAAAAAGGAACAAAATGCCTCAATAAAATACTGGGTGTTACATTAAAAAAAAAATAAGTTTTTTTGAGGTACTGTCGAGTGCAACTTTACCAAATGATGCAGAATTTTCTTGGCTACAAGCACCACCAAAGTTAATGTTTTTCTTTTAAAAACAATGTGAAAATGATTTTTTTCTGAACACGTATTTTGGTCAAATATTTTCAAGAAAAATTAATAACTCAAAAACTATTGGCTCAATTTTGAAAAAGAAAAAACAGTTGAACAAACAATTTTAAGCAGTACACGAAAATCCAAAAATATATAGTGAGTCATTTAAAAAAAATTAAGTTTCCTGCATTTCCGGTGAAACCGGAAGTGCGTCAGAGCTTAAGTATTTTTACAATATGCGCCACAAGCAACCATGGATATTCCACTAATTGTTTTTTCTTTTATTTAAAACACAAAAGAGCAATCGAAGAAGCGGCTACTAATGACTCACCCTGTATAACTATATACATACCATTTAACGTCGGAAATATTATATCAGGTAATATATTTGGATCTTTATTATATTTAAGCATTAACTGCTTAATTAAATTAGATATTTCTTCACGCTTTCTTGTTACAGTTATTTCTTCAAACCAATTTCTCAATTGATACATAGGCAGATGATAATTATCTATTGGATCCTGAAATATATACACTCAATTTAATTATGTTCTTTGTATTACAAATTGAGAGTATTACCTTAAAAAAACTCTCAACATATTGCAGCAAGTACAAACCACAATCAGTAAAATTAGTCTGTTGCGGAACTTTTGCACATGCACATTTAATAGTATCTTTATTAAATAGCTTCTCGGTATTCATTTTTATTCTATATTCACATGTTAGATATTCACGTAATGTAGCAACAACTCTTGATCGACTAGCACCAGCTAGGGAATCAAATATTAAAATGCATGGTCTAAAAAAAAAGTATTAGTTACAATTGAAAATAGTAAATGTAAGTGCAACATACTGTTTAATGGGTGTAATTTGACTATTCACTACTACTTCCTCCTGATCTTCTTCCGACTCCAATTCACTATCGTCTCCTTCAGCTTCATCTTTATCACTTGCTTCTCCATCATCACATGGCAATGGATCAGATTTTTCTACCTTCACCTTTGTTATTGTAACATTTGCAAGTCCAGCAATTTTCTCTACAATTAAATTATTAGAATATCACTATTAAAAGAGAAAGAATAGTTTTACTCTTATTTTGTTTCGTTTCCAACTTAACAGGTTTTCCATCAAAAGTATAGCATCCATCCATTCCAGGAAAACAGATAATTGCAAGGAACCAATGACAACTTTCATTAATTGGTACTATAATAAAGTCTTTCTCAAACAAATTTACATTCTTCGTCCAATTTTTAACCCTAGCATGCCTTTTTTGTGCGGGAGTCAGGGATGAATCCAATTCGGAAGGATGGGACCGTCTAATCAAAAAAAAAATAAACATCTTAAGATTGATTACCTTATAATAACAAATTTTCAATAAATGTCTGTTTTCTTTCTTTGTATTTACAAGTTTAATTGGATTATACGTATTTACGAATCGTGTGAATGGTTGGAACTCATTATTTGGTTTAAAGAAAAGCTCACAAATAATAGCTTTTTTAAGAGGGTAAAGCATAGTCTACTACAGACAAACAACTCCGCCGATAGTTGACATCCTTACACATATGATGCAACATAACGAGGTGAGCGAATAAAGTAAAAATTAAATTATTACAACTTTTCACATGTATATAACACAATCCTTCATATATGAATAAAGAAAACTTTGTAATATTTATACAGTGTGTTCCAAAACGTGTTATACAAATGGAGAAAAAGTTTATCTTACATCTTCTTGTTGATAAAAAGCTCTGCTGACTTGTAGATCCATAATCAAATACATTTTTTTTAATACATTAGCCGGAATGCAGGAAAAATCATTATTAAATAGCAAAAACTTACGCACACTTGCAGATTGGTGATTTTCTCAGATAAAAATTACAAGATTATTTCAATAAACACGTCAGCAATTGTTGTATTAACGCACAGTACGAAACATTGTAAGATCCCGCTTATAATAAGCGCCTGATTTTGTGTAGTTCATAGTTATTAAACACATTCTGGATAGAGTGCTTTCGAATATCTAATAACTGACAACAACTGTTAAATGTTACATCAGTGTGTTTGCAATAATTAGAAATGCCAGTAAAATTGAGTATTAGTGATACATTTCAAATTGTACTCATTGTTCGAGAAAATTATAAAACATGTAAGGAAGCAGCAAAAATCTTTAATAATAGACACCCTGATAAAACAAGACATTTCACAGCTGTCAGATATGTAATATGTAAATTCAAGAGTTCTGGAAATGTTGATAATAAATTTAGAAAGAAACATCGGGCATGGGTTAGAACTGAAGGTATTGAAACTGATGTGATGCTATCGGTCGTGGAAAATCCAAAATATTCACTTCCAAAACGATCCAATTTATTAAATGTAAGTAAAACTACAGATGCACGAATTTTAAAGTCAATTAAGCCATACAAACCCCAATTTACCCATACTTTAAGAGAAGGAGATGCTGAACGAAAGTCCGAATTTTGAGCTCGTATCCAAGGAGAATTGGAAGATAACAGATTTATGGCACGACAAGTACTTTTCTCTGACGAAGCAATGTTTACGTCTAATGGTACAGTAAGTTCGCAAAATTGTCGTTGGTAGAGCCATATTAATCCCAATTTCCATGTCCAAATCAGAGATCAATATTCATTTAAAACTAATGATGACATTTACAAAGACAGAATTGTTGGACCATTCTTCTTTGGAAATAACATGAATGGAGAAAGATATCTACAATTTTTAAATAATCAGTTGTCTGACTTTCGTGATGAACTACCATTAAATGAACTAGAAAAAATATGGTACCAGCAGGATGGAGCACCATATCACTGTAACGTAAATATTCTGGATTTTCTCCTCTACACATTTAACGGTAAAATGATTGGGAGAAACATGGAGTTTCTTTGGTCTCCAAGTTCTCCAGATATTACCCCTCTAGACTTTTTGTGTGTGGGGCTACTTAAAAAAAAGGGTATACCTTCAGAGGCCATTTCTAGATCTTGATCATCTTGAAAGAATCATTAGAGAAACATGTGAAGCTATAACTCAAGATGTGATTAGAAATGTCTTTAAAGAATTTAATCAACGAACAATCACCTGTTTAGAAAGGGACGGTAGATACGTTGAAGTTCCGTAGTATTTCAATAATACATTCACACAATATATTTGTTTTGCCTAGACGATGGTTTATAGCTATGCTAAGATCCGATAGGTGGGTGGCCCTGCAGTCAAGCTATTAACAAATTCTATATTTATGAACCAAAATGACATATTCACAATATAGTGCCAAAAAAGAAAATCATAAAATTTGGACCTGATAGGTGGCGATGTGGACGAGTTTATAAACCGAAGTGATTTATATATATACAATATATCCACTTGGTCAACAAAATTGCTTTGGTCTATGCTGCCGTCCGATAGATGACGCTATTTCTTAATACTCATCCCGCCACCTACCGGAAAAAGTAGAATAACGTCTGCCGGGCCAGCTAATTATAAATATAAAAGAAGAGAGTCATCCTAGAAAAGAAGAATGTTTACAATTCAATGTTGTGTAAGTAAATAAATATTAGAAAACTATAAAAATGAAAGGTAAATATCAATATATTATTATTTGTATGTAGGTACATACAATGAGATCAATCTCAAGTGACGTGTGGTTGTATCTTAAAAATCCCTAGATTAGAGTATTTTCTTGTTAGACAGATGCGTACAGGTGAAATGTTTGATCTGTCAAAACCATATGTGCACATTGTACGCCTATACACATAACCTACACACAAGTGTTTCTCAATATTACCAACTAGTCATCGCTGCCAACTTAAAAATGTAGGCCACGCAACTTTCACTTGAGATTGATCACATTGTACAAAGAAAATCTTTATTTTATACATTGTTTACGTAAATGAATCTTTACCAACTATTCTAATTTGAAAATGATTTATTTTTGGTTAGTAATGCAATACTTTTATTTTATTTATATATACATATTATGAAAAACCTTATATCTCCTTTATTAGTGCCATTAATATCTGAATTTACTAAGACTTTGTTAATTTCCAGTGGGCTATTGCCATCTCATGTTAAGTTTCTAAATGAATCCAACTGTTAAATGTTGTGTTTCAATTAAATGTTGGTTTCGCAGATTCGATTTCAAAAAGATATACATGTTGACCTCAAACTTAAAACATATTGTTTATCTAATAACAAAAATTAGAATCTTTTATAGGCACCCAGTATATTTTAAAAATATTCAACCATTAGATTGGCAACACTGAATTGACATCCCCTTAATTTACATATATATATATAGTTGGTAACACCGATAAAAATTGCTTGGATAATATATTTACCTACTTATGGTGACATTGAATTATGTAATTCTTAACTATATTATTATTATTATTCCGTCTGCACACACAAAAAAATCTTTTAGCGTAATTCCATCAACTGTTTATAAAAAATCGAAGTTGAATCAAGTATCTTTAAAAGCCAAACTATTCTACTGTTAAATAACTCTTGTGTTTCAATTAAATGTTGGATTTGCAGATCTGATATCAAAAGATATACATGTCAACCTCAAACTTAAAACATATTCAATAACAAAAATTAGAATCACTTATAAACACACTCAGTATATTTTTCAAACATTCAATCTGAAAAATATTTACGATTGGCAAAACTGACTCAGCGTCCCCTTAATATGCATGCAGTTGGTCACACTGACAAAAAATTGCTAGGATAATACATTTGCCTACTTGTGGCAACACTGAATCAACATCTCCTTAAAGTGCATACAGTTGGTCACACTGACAAAAATTGCTTGGATTGTATTTATCTACTTGTGGCAACACTGAATCAGCATCCCCTTAATGTGCAACAGTTGGTCACACTGCCAAAAATTGCTTGGGTGATATATTTACCTACTTGTGGCAACACTGAATCAGCATCTCCTGAATGCGCATACAGTTGGTCACACTGACAAAAATTGCTTGGATAATGTATTTATCTACTTGTGGCAACATTGAATCAGCATCCCCTTAATGTGCATACAGTTGGCCACACCGACAAAAATTGCTTGGGTAATATACAGGGTGTACCACTTCAAACTACCAGGTCAAATATCTCGGAAACGGATAAAGATATTTGAATTTTGTAAAAAGCAGTTGCAATTCCTGCTAAACTAATATTACTCTTACTTTCTTTAAACACGAATATCTACGAAACCGTTAAATTTTGGAAACTAACACAAATAATAAATTTCACATTAATTTTAATACTCTTTCAAATAAAAAACAAACGAAGATTATGGCGAACAAAAAAATTCTTTTCATCGCAGCGCCATCTATATATTCACATAATAAAACACAATTGTGAGCGCAAACTAGAGTTCAATCACATTCTTTAGTAACTGCTTTTTACAAAATTCGAATATCTATCCGTTTCAGAGATATTTGCTCTGCGATTTTTAAATGGTACGTATTTACCTGCATGTGGCAATACTGAATTAAGTTATTCTTAACTGTATTATTCCGTATGCACACAAAAAAAACATTTAACATAATTACATCAACTGTTTATAAAAATGATGATTTAGAAATCAAAATTAAGAAATGCGCCTGCCATAAATAATAACATATTGCATTCAGTTGACGATATTGTAAGAAATATTGATTGAGTAGTATAACTACTTCTGGCTAGACTGAATTAAATATATTTCACTCAAAATTACAATGTTAAGGCATAAAATCAATTCTTTCATATATTCTCACCACCACAAACTAAAATAAAGAAGTAATGAGTGTCTATAATTAAGCAATTTAAAATTTCATTTTATTGAATTGGCAACTTGGAAACTTTTACCTTCTTTTGTTCTACCGTCAGTGTCGTGTCTAAATATTTAATTTACAAAAAAAAAACCACTTTATAGTATACGCCTATGCTTACGTGCAACTATATCATTGCCAAAATGATGAAATAGCATTACTAAATTATAATTTAGAATTCATACTATGTTAAACTTGATTAGTATATAGGCGTTTTCGAAAATTAAACCCGGGCAGTGGGGTTACAACACGGTTAGCACGATTGCGTTCGTTAATTCTGTCGGGTAAAAGCAACCGTGTTCGTAAAATTGAAAAAGTAACCGGGTTTAAGAACCAGGTACGGTTTTCAAAACCCAGTAAGCGAGTAGGGTAGTGCAGATTGTTTTACTCCCTCTCCAGCTATACAAAGCATCAGTGTCAATACACAAAACTTTGATATTTTTGTAATATGAAATTAATTTAAAAAAAAACTGATAAATTGTATTTTGCCTAACCGCTTTCTAATTTTTATATTTTTAATGCAAACTCTTCCTTTCCTCTTTGCGTTGAGATGTATACAGAGTATGGTGACTACATCGAATCAGATTCAAGTACAAACTTATTAATAAACCTATTACCGATTATCAGAAGTTGAAGTATTCACTGTGATATCCATTTCTCATTCGTTATTAATTATAAGCTATGAATATAGGTTATGTTTACGCACAGAAAATTATATGTTACAGTCTATCTGTTTAGTCAATGAAATGAGAGTATGTAAAGGAATTGATATTACTCAAACTTTCATATATCAATAAAGCAATTATAAGTTAAGAAAGGCGTAATCATAGAGAATGAATACAATTCAGTATTGTGTAAATCAATAAATATTAGTAAACCATAAAAATGTGAAGATACTTCATTGTCAATCACAGGTACACACAAAAGAAGTATTTACATAAGTGCATTTCCATAATAATTAAATCATGTGTATCCAAACACATAACTAATTCTAATTTAATTAGTTATAGTTAGTAATGCAATATTTATTTTATTATACATTATGGACATTTTTCTCCGCTTCTTCTATTGCTTGCATCAATAATAGCTTTGTTACCTTCTGTCTTCAAATATTAAGCTCGTAAATATAGTCTGCTTGTAAATAAGTATTGCCTTTCAATTAATTGTTGGTTTTTCAGATTCGAATTCAACATCGCCTTAATAAAATAAAATAACAATCATTTATAGACACTTAGTATATTTTAAAAAATATCTTGGGAGATATTTATATTGGCCACACTGTATCAGCACATCCAAACATGACATACAGTTGGTAACACTGACAAAAATTGCTTGGATAATATATTTACCTACTTGTGGCAACACTGAATCAGCATCGCCAAAAATGACATACAGTTGGTAACACTGACAAAAATTGTTTGGATAATATATTTACCTACTTGTGGCAACACTGAATCAGCATCGCCAAAAATGACATACAGTTGGTAACACTGAATTATGTAGTTTCTGATCAAATGTATTATATTATTACATATATTGTTTGCACCCAAAAGTATTACTTTTAATATAATTTAATCAATTGTTTATGATTAAATTACAATCTATTGCATTCATTGACATACAGTTGGCGATAGTGCAAGAAATATTGATCGAACAATATATCTACTAGTGGCAACAATGATTTGAATATATTTTTAAAACAGATTTACTTTTAGTTAGTAATGCAATATTTTTACTGCGTTAAGTGTACAGTCGTCGAGCCAAACTGGCAACGCAAATTTTAACGAATGTTTCGTCCAACATAGACACATAGCGGGCGCGACTTAAAATGTGACATTTTCCGAAACAGCTAACAGGGAATGTCAGAGGTCAGCCTCATAGTTATTGACTGGCCCAACCGCATTTATCGCAGTCTTTATATGTATTATAGAAAATACATTCTACTCTTCTTTTATTACTAGGATTAATAAATGAAATTACTATAAATCCTTTGTTAGTTTATACCTTCTCAAAGCATCCTATCATCTCATACTAAGTTTGTTAATTTAGTCTAATTTTAAGGACGTACTGCGTTTCAATTAAGTGTTGGTGTTACAGATTTGAATTTGAAAGTTAACTTTAAACTTAAAAAACCTGAATGTAATAAAATAAAAAAAAACATTACAATCACTTATAGGTACTCAATATTTTTAGAATAGCAACAATGTATCTGCATCTCCATAGTTGATATACAGTTGCTAACACTGTAAAAATTGCTTGCTTAATATATCCACTTGTGGCAATACTGAATTATGTAGCTTTTGATTGAATTATTATTAAATATATCGTTTGCATACAAAAGCATTAGTTTTAGCATAATTTCATGAACTCTTTATGCTTTATAAATCAAAACTGATCAATATGTTCACCACAAATAACAATCTATTGCATTCATTGGCATACAGTTGGCGATACTGCAAGAAATATTGATCGAATATCTACTTGTGGCAACACTGAATTGAATATATTTCGGCGAGAATTCCGTCGTTTAATCGTAAAATGAATACTTTAATAACTTCTCACTATGTCTTTCTAAAATATGATGATATAGAGATTACAAATGATTTAGAAATTACTCTAACAGTGTTACCTTATTTAGTAATCTTTTTAGTCTATGGAGTGCAAAAAGATGTAACATTAGTATGATTCTATTGGCCATAATCAAAAATTGTGTTAAAAATCTCGGCATAAATAGTTAGTTTCGATAGTTGATACCGGTATTTATCAATCTATAATATAATGTGTCTGTAATTAATCTACGCCGCCGCCATTTGCAGTTTAGTAATTTCTACGTTTTGCAATTGTAATAGTTAAATTTGACATTAGAACTTTTTAAACTGCGCCTGTGACAGTTTAAAAAAGTTTTCTAGCAGTGATTTTGAATTTACAGATTATTAATGCTATTACATCATATTGGAAATAATGTAGTAGTTGCACATAAACATGATCATATGATTATAAAGTGATGATTTTTTTCCAAATTAAATATTTAGGCTGGCGGTAGAACAATAAAGGAAGAGGTTTCCAAGTTGCCATTTTAATAACATAAATTGGCAAATTTCCAAATCCCAGGGCATAAGTCAATTACAAACACCCATACATCTTTTTCGAGACAGATCCTAATATATAAATTAAGCCGTGTCATACTCTGTAGAAGAAGGTTATCTAATCTCATCGACAAAACATTAGTTATGCTCATGACTGACGTTGGCAGCAGGGCACAAAGTTATAGAATTGCTGAAGACTTACTCACATATGATGTGACCATTCTCATGGACTATCTTAAAAGATATAGGCCAAGCGATACAAAGAATAAGATATGCTATTCATTTACACAACAAGATTGTGAATAGATAACTACAAGTGTACGTAGACAATAAATTATTCACCCACGTCATACACCTGAAGTACCTTTTAGTTACACTGGATAGAATACTTAACTTGAAAGAACACCTGGAACAATTGTGTTACTTTGATATTTGAGAATATTCAAAATTTATTCTATTTATAGATATAGCTGTCGGTTCTTGGTGAAACATAATTTATATATACTTTAAGGTAGATAAAATTAAAAAACACTTGATTTCATTTCACTTAATTTATTAGAAGTTTCTAACAATTGTTTCGATATGCTCTACCATTCTCAAAGAATTTACTCAACTAAATTTGTGTGTCTATTTTTTAAACTTATATATTACTTGAGGGTGTGTTTACTGTCACCTACTTTGACCATTTTATTACTGTGTCTATTATCGGTGTGTTTATGTGTTCTGTCTGTGTATTGGTTAGGTGTAATTGTTTATGTATAGCTTTTTTAGTTTCTAGTATTTCTAAATAATTAAGTTTTTTGCTTTTGTTAACATTATGGAGTAATTTAAAACTATCTATGTCGGAAAAGTGGAGCTTCTCAATGCAATGTTCTGAGAATCCTGTGTTTTTCGTTCCTTGGATTATTGCTTTTTTATGTTCACTTAATCTTGTTTTTATATTTCTTCCACTTTGTCCGATATAGATAGCATCACAATCTTTACAATTAATTTTATACAAAAACACTAAAACACCTTACCACACTAAAGCACAAAAATGGCTAAATACGTATTTCAACAACTAAGTTGTCATCATCAGTAGGGTGTGTAGACAGCGCGATTTTTAATCAGTGCTACTGATGATGACAACTTAGTTGTTGAAATACGTATTTAACCATTTTTGTGCTTTAGTGTGGTAAGGTGTTTTAGTGTTTTTGTGTAGTTTCAAGCCACAGACTCCAGTTTAGTTAATTAATTTTATATACGCCAGATTTTTCTAAATTTGTAATGTTATCTTTGCTATTGCCTAACATGGTATATAGACTGTTTTTGTTTATGTTAACTACTTTTATTCCTTTCTCAGTTGGTATTTTATAATAAAATACTAACTAAGAAAGTAATAAAATGGTCAAAGTAGGTAACAGTAAACACACCCTCAAGTAATACATAAGTTTAAAAAATAGACACACAAATTTAGTTGAGTAAATTCTGTAAAAATGGTAGAACATACCAAAACAATTGTTAGAAATTTCTAATAAATTAAGTGAAACGAAATCAAGTGTTTTTTAATTTTATCTACCTTAAAATATATTCAAAATTGATTTGTTATATGTATTCTTTTTTAATTTTTGCATAGGTAGGTAGATGTTTTAAGTTAAACTGCTTTTAATTAGTATCTATTCTGTGACGTGAATACTCAGCCAATTCGGCTTTTTTACCTAATGCATTTCTCAAACGAAATAACCAAAACCAAAAAGACCTATGAACTTGCTGATTGACTTTCATAGTACTGGTGGATTCTACCAAGTCCCGTTGTGCATCAGTGTTCGGAAGTAGCAGTGGCTTTGTGTATTTGTGCAAGATTACACACCATAAGAAGATCTGACTTGTTGGATCAATGTCTCCAGTATGTTTGGAAAATCCTTGTGGTGCCTTCTAAGAATAGCCTACCTAACACAAACCTCAGGTAATACCACTACCACTCTGGTTACCCCTACTTGAATATTGCGGCAATGATAACATATTCTATTCTCATCACTAGAGATCGGAAGCCAGGTAGACACTGGACTTGAATGACACAGTGATAGCAGTAATGCAAATACATACCAAGCTGTACATTATTTATACCTCTACGCCATCTAAAACTTACTCAAACCAACTCACAATAGTCTATAACTAACGCAATATTGTATATTATTTTCGTCGATTCCTTTCCCAATTGTCTGGAGATGCTGCTTATAATGCCCAACAAAAATATGAAGCAGTGTAAATAACAATCCAGGAATTCGTACAGTATTCGAATTGTTGACATATTTACTGGAGAAGAAGTAGATTTTCCTTGAACCGGAGCTAAATGTGTCGGCACTAAAAAAACTCTATATACTTTAAATATGCCCCTGTTAGAAGGGTAGTTATTGAACGGTCGTTTTCAATGTATAAATGTATTTATGGTGACAGACAATTATTAACACCCGATCATATAGAACAATTGACGGCGATTTACTATCATTTGAACTCTCAACGTCAAGATGTGTGATATGTTTTATTTACTGTTACTGTTATTGACGCGGGAATCTTAAAATTCTGGTAGTTCTTCTGAATCAGTGAAAACTTTAGATACAAAATCGCGCAAGGGCGTTAGCCTAGGTTACAGATTGGTACCCTAAATCAAAACGGACAAGTTTAATTTAGAGAATCAAGTTTTCCATGTGCATGTCTGTGTCATTATCTTGAAAAGAATGTTTATTATGATGTTTGAGTCATTGTGTATTTAGTAGATTTAGGTTCACTTTGTAATATACACGATGCATGCAACCAAGAAAAGAGGCTCATAAAGTGGACATTGATAAGAACGTGGTTTTAAATGGCATGTAGGTAGTTAATAGAACTTATATCCCACATTAACTGTATAATGAAGGTTTAATATGAGATTCTTCACAAGTGGTCGTTTTTTGTATATAATATAGAAATTATACTGTGGTCATAATAGAATATATGTATTTGTTTAATATTCTTCCTGGATCTATAATTTATTAGCATTCACACTGTTCATCCTAAAAAAAATTTTGTAACCTAAATTTTATACCCATATCTCTCAATATCAATATTATAATTATATACCTAAACTGATAAACTCTTATGTTAAGTACGGTATTCGTGAAATGTCTAAAATGATTTCTAAAATCAGTCTGAATTTTTTTTTAGGAGAAGCCCTTGTATAAATCAGTGATGACATGTTCACCAATTTATCGTTAAAAATACAAAGTAATTAAATGCTGATCGTCTCCGATATCGCAAAAAATTACAAAAAATCATAAAATTCAAATGTAATACTTTAATAAAATAAATGCATTTGCTTAATTGCTCTATACATAAAATATAAATGTGCTTAAGAACATACCTAGATGCCTTTAAAGGTTTTGTTGTAAGTCGCTTATAGAAAAATGTTGAAAATACATGAACTTTATCTCTTTTCTCCTGGGGTAAGTTTAGTACAGTATATTTTAAATAGAAATCAATTATCACATCATTTAAAAATTGATCCTGTGCTAAACATAAATAATCTTCAGTATTTATAGATAAACCACCTTTTCCAGGTGGATAAATAAGAAGCTGCTTTATTTCTGTGAAGCTAAAAAAATATTTTAATAGTACACTTTTATATTTATTAGTTGAAAGAATTCTTACCACGATGCCACTCCTATGGCTTTTGTGACCTCTTTTGGACAAGTCCTGAGTAAAATATTATTAGCTTCCTTGGCAGTTAATTCGTCCATCATATTAAACGGCTGGCCATATATCTGCTTGAATATCATCTTCGTATCGTCATTGAAATGTTCTGGCAAAATAGTAATTCTCTTAAAAGCTTCTTCGGAAGAGACTGGATCAAAGTAGTAATCAGATCCAGGTGTCATATTTAGTTGTTCTCTTATTTGTATACCACACGACGGCATTACATAATAAAAAATCACAGGTAATACTTTTTGAAAATTGGCCAGCACTTTCACGATCTTCGTTTTATCGATTGTAACAGTTCTTATTTCTTTCATTTCATTAGGCAAAGGAACTTTTATTATTACTTGCGTTGAATTTACTATAACCTGTAGAAAAAATGCATAAACCTTATATTTAATACAATGTATTCTACTCAAAATAACTAAAAGTAAAGGGACAGTTATTTAAGTTAGAAGTTACTGAAGAAAGTCATTATATAAAATCATAAGATACCTATAATTGGTATACAATTATGAATTCAACTTAACTACCAAACATATTGCCACATATAAGTATAACAGATAGCTCGTCCTTATAGGACAATAGATCTGTATATTTTTCACGCCCACCATGACGTCAGCAGTTCTACCAGGTGCGCGCGCTGCCGACCGTTAACTACATTTTAAATATAACCTCAACGCTAAAAATAACCAAAACGTAACTAACCTAGAACCTAGTAATGTCAACAATGCGGATGTGTTATTTTTGAAAAAACTGATTCTTATTCCACGTAAATGGTGGTCGCGCCAGCGGCGAAATTCACTAAAACTACATATATTTTTTAATAAATAGGGTTAATAATATTTCGTAAAATATTTAACTTTTTAGATCCAGCTTTATAAGTCGGATATTTGAGCCACCTTTATAAAGTTTTGCTAGTGACAGTTTAAAAAGAACATTTGGTGTTTGTCTTTGTCACAAAGTATGCTTAAATCATTCTTTTTGATTATTCTCTGCTTAATTTTTGTCCTAATTTGATTTAAATCTTTATTTTTGTCGAATAGTTTATGAACGGATTTTAACACTTTTTTCACAAAGGCTGTGTCATTAGATCATTTGTTTTTCTCGATTTTTTAGGAAAGTCTTTGCTACTGTCATATACTTTATTTTAAATAAATAATTGATTTTTTGATTTTAATGTGGTTTTGGATGATAGTATGCTTCATTCACAAATCTCACAATTATGTTTTTTTAATTAATTTATAGCAACTGTATCCCGCAAAGTAAAATACAGCACAGTCTTATGCATCGTTAATTGCTTTGGAAGACTGGGAATATGTATCAGATATGCTTATACTTGTGTGTGAGTCATCAATTGAGGATTCATTTAGGCTGTCTTCAGTAACAGGTAAATCTAAAACCATTTGCACAATTTGCGTTATTTGAAGGTTTCATAATATTGATTCATTTCATTGATTCTAAAGTTTATACTAAAAGTCTTCGCTGTTGGATTTCTATTAACGCCACCTCGAACTAGTAATTGAAAACACATTTTCTAGTACATCTTGATTTAATCTGGAAGTCAATATGTGACTGTCTATATGACGCATATCATTATGTAATTGTTCTAGAGCATTTAATGTAATAAGAACTTCATTAAAACATAGGGGTCACAATCAAATCCTCTCATTAGATTTGAAATCTATCAGTTTTACGAATCAAATAAATTTCGGCAGCTTTTTTCCGAAAAAACTCTACTAAATACAATCAAACATAGAAACCTTAGGTATGCATGTATCTGTCATAAAATAAGAAGCTAAAGTTAAAACATTATTATTATTATTAATGCTGACCTTTGATGCCTCACTGCTGCCTCCTCAAATCATTGTCTCCACATTAATCCAGAAAAGTCATATGTTAGTTTGTTTGGGTCAAAGGGGATATGCCGCAACTTGAGTAATGTTATAAAAATTAAACTTAATGATATTACATTACCCATCATCAAGACGGTTAAAAGCTTGGATGTCACTTTGGATTACACTTCAGCTATCGAGACCAAATTACTAAGTATACTAAAAATGCATACATAAATCTAAAAAAGCTCTACCCTTACAAACACATCTTGAGTCAGCAAGTCAAAAAGAATCTGTGCGACACTTTTATCTTATCACATTTCAATTACTACTGTTCAGTATAGCATGAAGCCTTGGACCGGATCACCTCACTGCGTATTCAGGGAGTACACAATGTTTGCCTCCGTTTATCTATAATGTGAACAAATATGATCGTATTTCCCATAGGCTGAATGATGTGGGCTGGTTGTATATGTATAACAGTCGGGAATATCTGAGACTCTATGCCTGTTCCATAAAATAATGTTCTACAGGGCGCCGCCATATCTTTAAAATAACATTTAGCTCGGATGTTCATAATCTTGCCACAAGGTTTCGCGGATTAATATCTCCTCCAGTGCATAGAACAGCACTATACAGGGTTAGTTAAACGTATGGAGACGGCGATTTATTGTCGTTAATATTCATTTTAGAGAATTATGTTCAATATAAAAGTTTGTTAGGATATTTTGATCTACATTTGAGATTATTTGATTTTTTTTTCTTCAATTGTTTTTTAGTTACGCCTGTCCGCGCAGTTTTTTTAAATGGGAACTAGTGAATTTTACTCTACCATTCGATAGAGAATTTTTTCTCTTTACAATAATATTTTTGTTTTTTTTAAATTCATTTTAATAAATTTTACAAGAAAAATTAAACAAATTAATAACAAAGTAAATTAAAGTAAGTGTTCAAATTGTCGTCCATTAGCAATTTGACAATGACCCAATCGATTTACAAAACCCCGAACTGAGTTCTGTAAAAAATGTCGGGGAATTTCTTGTATCGTTCTGGTAATTCGGATTTGTAAATCTTCGACGTTACATTTAACATTTCTTCAGAAAATTGTAATCTCCTATCAAAATCATCTTCCGTTAACTCGTGTACAAGGTGTACCTTATAAGGTTTATACTTTTCACTTTTTAAAAATGACACGATCGATGACTGCGAAATATTGAAATTGGCCGCTAATTGATTGGTTGATAAATGAGGATCTTCAGATACAGCCAATAAAATATCCAGTTTGTTATCATCGCTTTTTGCTGTTCTAGGTCTACCACTCCTTGGCAAATCTTTAACGCTACCAGTTTGTTCAAAGCGTCTTAAAGTTTTACCAACAACGGATTTAGAAATTGGATTTCTATTTGGATGCGTATCATTAAATAAATTACAAACGTCTTGTAAACTTCTGCGTCTATCTCCATAACCCAACATCATAAGTATTTCAATTCGTTCATGTTCACTTAACCTCGCCATTGTTAATATTAACAGCAACAAATTGCACAAATGAATTATTTCTGTCAAAGATTTGACGTACACAATAACCACTGATAAAATTATGTCGCTCAAGTTTGTTTATCGCATCGCTTCTGTCTATCTGCGATGTACCGAACATCTGTGAAACACTTGAACCGGCCTTTTCTTATAAAAAAGTTATTAAAATGAATTTAAAAAAAACAAAAATATTATTGTAAAGAGAAAAAAATTCTCTATCGAATGATAGAGTAAAATTTACTAGTTCCCATTTAAAAAAACTGCGCGGACAGGCGTAACTAAAAAACAATTGAAGAAAAAAAAATCAAATATTCTCAAATGTAGATCAAAATATCCTAACAAACTTTTATATTGAACATAATTCTCTAAAATGAATATTAACGACAATAAATCGCCGTCTCCATACTTTTAACTAACCCTGTATATCTGATATACTTAAAATATAAACAGGTTTTCTTCAACACAAAACTGATGGAAATGTCTCCATCTAAGTTTAAGGGCAAGCAAAACTGTTGAATGTGACTCATATCTGTTTCGTTCCCCTGGAATACATTTTTGTTTTCTTTTCACCTTTTTTTGTGTGTGTAGCATTAAGTATGTATTTTCTAGTTTCAGTTGTTAATGTTAATGTAAATTATAGTCGAATATTTTGGTTTAGGCACTCTAATTAGTTTGTTTAAGTTAGGAAGGTTAATTTAGCAGTGTTTCTGATATTAGCCTTCAGTTTGCAAAATTATATTTAATATAATTTTTAATGTAACAACGTTTTATGTATATTTCTTTGGTTTTTACAATGGTCATTTATTATTATTATTATTAAAAATTAGTGATGTGAGTGGTGATAAATATCGTCATGATATATATCGTGTTATTGATATTTATCAGCTACGCTAAAATGAAAATAGCATGATATTTATCGCTTTTCGTTTCCACATTTTTTCAACGACGCCGAACGCCGAACATAACCTAACACTTTTGCAATCAACTAATCAACAAGTTGTTACGGTTGTTACACGTTGTGGGTTTAGTTAAGTTCTAAAATGCCTCGACAACAATTTGAAATATGGAAATACTTTAAAAGATACCGCCGTGGCAAATACATGCACGGGGATTGTATTTATTGTAACAAATCATTTATTGCCAATCCCAAGCGGCAAAAAAAACATTTATTGGAGTGTATTAAAGCGCCAATTTCACTTAAGCAAGGCTTTTGTGACAAAAATAAAAATGGAAAATCCCTTTCGGTAAGACTACTTCGTTTATAACGACTTAATGTTACTACAACTTTTATATGTAGGAACAAAGAACTCAAAAAACAACAATACTCAAACCATCTGAAGCAGCTACATCAAGTGATCCTGATGGCAGCAACGTCACTCAGATCAGTCAGATCACTCAAATCTCATCATTTTTGGACAATTTTCTTGATCGAATAACAGATACTGAACAAGAGGAATTTGATACTCTGTTAGCACGAGCAATTTATTCTAGTGCATCCCCATTTGCATTGGTGGAAAATAAATTTTTTAAACAGTTTATGTTGAGAATTAGACCGTCATACAAGCTCCCATCACGTTACAAAATGTCTCATGGTCTTCTAGAGAAGGAGTATCAGTTAGTGGAAAGTGTAGTACGAACCAAGATTGCAAAGGCTTCATCAATCGTAATTTTGACTGATGGATGGACTGATGTAAATGGGATATCGCTTATCAATATCATATTATTTAGTCCCGTACCCATTTTCTATAAAACAATAGACAGCAAAACCGTCAGCCACACGGGAGAATATATGTCAAAAATAATAGAGGAATGTATAGAAGACATCGGAGCAGACAAAGTTGAAGGAATCGTAACAGATAATGCTAGGAATATGGTCTCTGCGTGGAATTTACTGAAAAACAAATATCCAAAACTTGTCTCATATGGTTGCATAGCTCATGGCTTAAACCTACTACTTAAAGACTTGTTTCGTTTGAATAGTTTGTCAAAGTATGCAGCAATGGCAAAAGATATAATTAAATTCTACAAAAATAAGCATATCCCAAAACAAGTGCTGAAGGAAGTCCAACTGAAAGAAATCAATAAAGAAATTGCACTCATAACATGTGTTGACACAAGATGGGGTTCTGTAGTTGCTTCACTTAAAAGCCTCTCAAAAAATAAAGACTTTCTGCAAGAAACCGTTTTACATAAGTCGGTTAAACCTCTAATAAACACACGCCTTCGACGTTATATACTAGATGATGATGATTTCTGGCCAAAGATTATGGATATAATAGAGCTTACAAGTCCCATAGCTGACATGATAACGAATCTCGAAGGGGACAAGCCGTTATTGTCAAAAGTACACCGTTACCTACACGATCTGCAAGAGCATTTTTATTCTGATAAAATAGATTTTCTCCCACAGGCAGAAATACAGAAAGTCCAGGAAGCATTTGAACACAGAAAACAATTCATGAAGCATCCTATTCATTTAGCAGCAAATTTATTAGACCCTAAAGAAATGGGAGCAGCTCTAAGTGAAGATGAGGTTTATGAAGCTTTGAATTTTATTTCTGAGTTTGCTGAACTTAGAAATTTGGATTCAGTAAAAATATTTGGTGAATATTCCGAATATAAATTAAAAACGAATACATGGAGGAATCAAACTGTTTGGAAAACAGCTGATAACACTGAGCCCACACAGTGGTGGAAAGCATTTTTTGAAAAGAAGGAACTGACAAAAGTAGCTGTAAAAATTCTCAACTTTCCAGCAACTGCCGCAAGCTGTGAGAGGAACTGGAAAGATTATTCTTTAATTAAGACAAAAAAGAGGAACAGACTGACTATTGACCGAACTCATAAACTTGTATTTATAAAGTTTAATTTAGATCTTTTGGAACCAGAAGATTTTTTTACGGTTCAGAGTGCCCCTCCTAATGCAAATCCTTTGCCAAAAGAGTCAACTAATAACCTGAATGATATCTCTGAACACATGGAAACAGATGATGGAGTTGCAGGTCCAAGTGGTATGAGTTTAAAAAAAACGTGAAGACTGAAAGGTTCTCTAGTCATAGTACTACTCTTCTTGAGTATGATGAAGAGGAAGAAGATACAGAATGCAGTCGTTCTGACGCAGGATCTTTAGTAGATGTGGAAATGCATAGTGAAGACGAGGAATCATGTCACGGTTTAGATGCCTCAGAACCCCATCTCGAAGATGAAGAAGATGAATATTTTTCTATTAATATTAATAATAATCAAGAGACTGATTATGAAGAAATTGATAATGCCGAAAATGAGAAAAATGAAAATGCAACAAAAAAAATACTTTTTGTACCAAATTTTCTAATTATGAAGTTAAAAAAAATTGTTTTGTTTGAATTTATTTTTTATTTTTATTTTATAAAATTAAAATTTATAGATATTGATATTATATTTTTGTTATTGTTATTTTTATTTTATGAATGTTTATTTTTCTGTTTTTGACTTCATACTAAACTTTAAATAAATGAAATTACACCTAAAATGTCTAAAATTTTATCAATTTTAATAATTAAGCAATTTCTTGTTTACATGTCCATGGTATGTACCGTATTAATTTGAAAAATTAAACACGTAGAATACCAAAGCCAAAAAACTAAAAATTTTTATTTATAGCATTTACTGTTGATAAATATCTTGCTAAATATCACGATAAATATCAAAAAAATAAATAGCACGCTATTTTACATCACTATTAAAAATACCTTCCACATTTATTTATAATTCTTGGACATTTTAAATATAGGATTTGAGAAAGCAAATTTACTGACTAAATTATTTATAAGATATTTCTGTACACAATACTTTAAACTGTACTATTCATTCTCACATCTGTGGTCTGAATCACTTGTTCGTATATATTTACACATTCATATTAATACTTCATGTTTATATAAACAATACATGTTTTGTTTATGCATGTGTTATACAATTTCGTCTTTTAGGCACTGGATGTCCGAGTAGTTTTCGTCTTTTAAATAGCCAGATTCAACTGACACACAACCAGGTTGCTTCAACATACTGATATCTATATTAAGACCTCCCGTACCCCCACTAACCGCAAGACTACATATATTCAACTGATCATTACAATTTTGAGTCATTAACTAAGCAACATGTTCATTTTGTCGCAATCGTATTGCATGAGCTATCTGTATACTTATCTGTGATATTCCTCTTATAAACATATTTGGAGAAAGAAAGCAGCTTGTTAACAGCATTGATTTTAAATAAACCTATTTATATAACATTTAAGCAACAAATATTGTACTCACATCTTCACATGGAACAAATCTGTAAGACCCGATTCTAATTGTTCTACAATTTACTGAAGTACTTAAATGCTGAGAGGTAATATCTTCTTTCTGAATAGCTGTAAGAAAAAAATATATAAAAAAGGATGATCATCTAGTAGAAAATAGTCTTACTTTTATCACAGACCAATTCTTTATCACACTCCTGTATATCAATTATTGATGGCTCTTTTTTGATTTCCGGCATTAATTGGGTTTCAACTATCTTTAATGGAGCAACATTCTGAAATTAAATCATCACAGATTTAGTGTGTTTATAAAGGAAATTTTATTAGCATTGTATTTTTATACATAATTAATATTTTTGTAGGATGTTAAATATTCATGTACAGAATTATTCACAACTTTATATGAAAGGTTAAATTTAAATAGCACATATACAAAAAAAAGTCCAAAAACGAAACTCACTACTTTATATAAACAAAATCTGCAGGCAAAAATTAAACTACGTAAAAATCTTTCTTCGTCGCTGGAATATTCGATACACACCTCTATGGATGTGTTGACGTTCAAGCGTGGTGTAAGTAATTATTACACCTGCCTTAATTAGGGTCGCTTTATTATTGCTCGGTTAAGAAAACATAACTGACAGATTAGCCAGTAGCAAATAATCCAATTATCATGTTTTTAAATGTATTTAATCAACAGATAAATCCCTGCCAACTTAACAGTCACTTCAAAGGGGTACTTAAGTTAAACTACAGATGTGCAAAAACAACCTGCACTTGCCTTATTCTCCGATTATAAATTTGACATGCTAGAGATTATTTTGTTTGCCGAACCAATTTCAGATAAAGTGCATTACTTATTTCGTATTTATTGGAGATAAAGATATATTTGAATTTTCCATATGGGCTTAGGGGAAGAATAAATTACTATAATGATTCCGATGAAGTACAGTTTTTAATATTTCACCTTCAGAAAGCAACTGTTTTACATATTTCTAAGAAAAAAGGGACATGTAAAAAATATCTCATAAGCCTTGTTTTACATTTGTCAATAAATTCATGAATTAATTCGTGAACAAAAATTGATGAATGTAATACGAGAATCGACATCAATAGAATTAGTTGTGAACAAATTTATGAATTAGAACATGCTCTAAATTATCGTCAACTTTCTAGTAATTTTTACGTTTTTATGTTAGATACCGACCAGTTGCACTGACCAATCAGCACAATTTTGAGTTAAAATTTACTGTTACAGTTGGTCATCATAAATTCATGAATAAATTTTAATTTATTTTACCGACAATGGAGAGCCATAATATTTTAGTAAATAAGCAATTTTTGTAATCATATGAGCATACTGTACAACTATAACCTTATCAATATGATGAAATAGATTAATAACCAGCAATTTTAAATTAATATTCTATTAAAGTTGATTATTTTGAAAATCACTATTATAAAGCCCTTCAACTGCGCGTATCATTATAATTGTCAGATTTAATAATTATGTTGAAATCAAGCAGGGATTATAAAACGTAAAATTCATTAAAATGCAAATGATCGATCAATAAATCAATTACAGGGAAATGTGATACATTTACTGCATTTCAAATGTAGTTTAGTGAGTGTATTACATTTCATCCATTATTCTTCATTTATTGGGCCCAAGATACTGACTACCAGTTCCTGAAAACATTTCTGTAAACATTGGTTACTCCAGTCACAGCTCTCTAATGGATGGAAACACAGCATTTTTGTTAATAATCACTTTAAAATTATTAGTTAGCGTTAACTGTTGATTAGATTACTGACACTTTTAACCGAGCATTGATAAACCGGCAATTAACAGAGGTCATCGCGATGAAAGATGCAATATCTCTTCTTCACAATATAGAAAAACAAACTTTATGTATCTGTATCTACATATTAGCGCTAAGAATCGGCAGTCAGAGCTACATTGTCCTGGGATATTGCTTTTAGAGAATATGTATTTACTGTTACTTGGTAAGTACTTGTATCTCTATACTTACCAAGTAATAGTAAATACATCTTCTCCAGAAGCATTATTGCAAGGCAATGTACACACCTGACTGGTGATCCAAGCGTTCCCCACGGTTTGGAATGTACCCTCGATATATGATTCGAAATTAGCCGAATTTACAAAAACATACTTTATTTTTCTGTTTACAAATTATCACATTGGAAATAGCGGAACTAGACACGAATACAGCGTTCCCGACAATTCTGAAATGTGCCCTCGAAATATTTTTTTCCAAGCGTATCAAAGACTTTCTACAATATGATACTGACTTATAAAGGTCAGCCCTCTTTGTGTGTGCTGGTGTTTTGTAAAACTAGTCCCAAGACATTAATACCACCTCGCAAAAGTAATTTTAGTTTAATTATATGTACGAGGCTTGTCCGGGAAGTAAGTATCGTTTCGTTCTACCGCCACCGCAGCGCTATTGTCGTAGTTGCATGCATGCACAAGTGTCTCCCTGGTTCATAGTCTATCCGCTGATGCCATTATATTTGGATTGTGTTGTGTTTACATTCGCTAGTGATCGTTCAAAATGTTTAAGACAGTTTCTATAAGCGCCCAGACTGTGAAGTGCGTTCTATAATACGGTCTTTGAACGCGAAGAATATTAAGCCAGCTGTAATTCATCGTCAACCTGTAGAGATTTACGGTGAAAATGTAATGATTGATGCAATGGTGAGAAAAGTGTGTTAGACTAGACAATTCAATGATCGACGAACCAATGTTCATGACGAAGGACGTAATGGACGGCCTTCTGTTGTCAATGATGGTTTGGTTGAAAAAGTGAATGAGAAAATTCGTGAAAACAGACGGTTCACAAATTATTGAAAATTGTGTTCCCGTTGGGTTCCGAAAAAGCTTACGGATGTCAATGCACGTCCACATTCTGCAGGTGTCACTCAAAACCTTACTGAACAATTCGGTTGGGAACAGATCGATCACCCGCCGCACAGCCCCGATCTCGCACCTTCTGACTACCAATTATTGTTGAGGAAGGCGCTTTGACAGCGATAACGACGTAAAAAACGGTGTCCTGTAGTGGCTGTCTTCACTGGCGGCATCTTTCTATGAAGAGGGTATAGAGAAATTGCTTTTCCGCTATGACAAATGTCTGAACAATGGTGGCAACTATGTAGAAAAATAGTTTAAGAATGTTCCTTCATGTACAAATAAATTTTGTGTTGAAGAAAATGTTTTTATGAGTTTTTTTCCAAAACGGTACTTATTTTCCAGACATGCCACGTATAAATTAGATTGCATTTTAAACAGACATACGCTAATACCACTAAAATGGAAAATATTACGTTCTCTACTTACTGGTTTAGTATTCGTGTCTTCTTCTTCATCGTCAGAACTTAAAGTTAAAATAATCGGTTCTTGCTCCATAAGTCTGGGCTTCGTCTTTTTACGTGATCCAGCACTGGTAGGTTTGGCAGTTCCTATAAATTTTTACAGTACTTATTTTGGTCATATTATTAACATCAAAAAAAGAAGTGCATTTATCACTATAAAGATGCGTCTGATTACAACAGTAGATAACATTTTAAGCAATACACATTTACCATTAGTTTTTGTAGGTACTGGCGGAGTAGGTTTAACAGTTTCCAGTACAGGAATAGTTTTATTGTCCATTTTTTTTACAGTCGGTTGTTCACCAGTTGTTATAGCTTTTACATCTTCGGGTAATTTTTTCTTGCACCTGAGGCATTTATTAAAATCTTCTGATAAATAACCACAATAACGACACACAGCTAACATTCCTTGTTTATATATGGGTAGTTCCTTAGGAGGTTCTGGCGTTGGTGGTGTTGGTGGTTTTGGCGGTTCGGGAATAGGTGATGGTTGCCTTTGAACTACTGGTGTTGCTGATGTACCTTGAAACGAGTTATCTTCTAATTCCATTGGTTCATCCATGGTTGGATTACGAGAAAGATGTTGAGGCATTGTTACCGTTACTATATAATTAATTCCATTCATGTTAGTCTCGTTGCATTCAATTTTAGTTTCAGGCTCTATTTGCACACCGACCTATTTGACAAAATTGAAAGTGTGAATATTAATTATTGCACATAATTATATACAAATTACCTGCTCTAGAATTTCTTGAATAGTACATTGCTCTTTAGGTAATGTGAATGTTATAAGCCTTTGTTCACCTGTAGATAACAATACCAACATTCTGATAGAATCAGTATACTCTTCAGTTAAGGGAGTGCTCTCTGCAATGTTGAATATAGTTACTTAAGAAATAGGAAATTATAGTTTTTAATTCCGCGGACCACCTTTAAAATGTCGCTCAGCTAAATACGATGGACATTGCTAAAGTTCGCGGAATTGAGTACTCCTTACATTGCCAGCGTTCTACAATTGTCATATTCGTTAAATTTGACGTTTTCCACCTTTAATTCAGTTGACAGTTCGCTTTCAAACATAGCAGTTTCGTTTCAGTAAAATTTAACAAAGTAATAACTGTGTGAAAAATGGAAATTTGGAATCGTGATTTTCGGGTGAAGATCTTTTATGATTTTCAATACGGTTTAACAGCACAACAATGTGTGGAAAAACTTAATTCGTTATTTCGGGATGAAGCACCATCCAAAACTATGGTTTACAAATGGTTCGCAGAATTTAAGCGTGGAAGACTAACGTTTGATGACGATCTTCATGAAGGTCGTCCATGCACCTCTGTTGCGAAGAACATCGATGCTGTTCGTGAAATGATTTTAGAAGATCGGCATGTGACATATAGGGAGGTAGAGGCATCCTTAGGCACTGCGGCGAAACAAATACATACGATTTTACACGATCAGTTACATGTCAGGAAGCTTTGTAGTCGATGGTTCCCACGCAATCTCAAAGACGCGCAAAAACAGGCACGTGTCATTTGGTGCAAGGAAATGCTAAAAAGATTCGACGGTGGTCTTCAAATTCCGTATACGATATCGTAACAGGGGATGAAACATGGGTGTATTCATACGAGCCTGAAACTAAACAGCAGTCGACCGTATGGGTGTTTCAATCTGAACCTAAACCAACAAAAGTGGTGCGTTCACGAAGCGTTTTGAAACAGATGATTGCTTGTTTCTTCGGAAAAACGGATCATGTGATAACTGTTGCATTAGAAGATAGAAAGACAGTTAATGCTGAGTGGTACACTTCAATTCGTTTGCCGAAAGTTATCGCTGAAACCAGAAGAAACAACGTAAACCGACGAATTGTTCTTCATCATGACAATGCAAGCGTACACACAGCCCGACAAACTGTCGAGTTTTTGACCAGACACAATATCAAATTAATGACCCATTGCCCATATTCTCCTGATTTATCACCCAATGACTTCTTCTTATTCCGACACATTCAAAATAATTGCGTAGCGAGCGTTTCTCATCGCCTGAAGAGGCCGTTGAAACATTTAAGTCACTTGTTTTGGAGGAACCTCGTTCAGAGTGGAAAAAGTGTTTTAAAGATTGGTTCCATCAAATGCAAAAGTGTATAGATGTGAAAGGGGAATATTTGGAGAAGCAATAAAGCGCTTTATAAAAGTTCATGCGTGTTTTATTTTATATTTTCCGCGAATTTTAGCAGTGGCCCTCGTATAAGCAATATCTATGGCACTATTTCTGGCTCCTGCTGGTATCAGGATGGTGAAAATAAGCACCTGGAGTTCAAACCCTGGGGTAATATTAGGCGAACGGTGCGTAGCGCCAGTTACGTTAACATCCCCGTGTATAGAAAGGCTCAAGACGTAACATAACGCTTCTACAGTTACATCCTATGGGCCTTCTCGGCCTGCTAAAGAGACCTATTATAATTATTGCTTCTACTTCTGTTGCTAGAAATATTCTAGAGAAAGCAGACTATTAGAAACAATCCAATTTGTCCGTCCATAAAACGTAAACGTTTTGGTCTTTAGCGAAAACCAATTGTAACTATTTTATTAGTGAAGAGATGTAGAAAGCACGGTTTTCAACATTCTAAAGGAATATAGGATTAATAAAAATCTCTGTGGGTTGGAAGAAAGAAAATTGTTTTCAGTTACTAATTTTGATGATGATGTAAAATACTGTAAGAGCAAGTAATAATTCTGACTTCGGTTAGTGGTCCGCAGAATTAAGGAACAGTGACAGTTCATTATTAAGTACCTATAATTTTTTTAATTTGATTGGATGGCACGTAAGCTGGTAATGCAAGAGTTTGCTGCTGCTGAGGATGTGGCTGAATTACATACTGTGCGTTTTGAACTTGCTGCGCTTGTTGTTGAATGGGCTGCATATTTACTTGTGTTGGTGGTTGGGGCATTCTTGTCGCTGGAGTTTGCTGTGGCAGGTTAGACCGGATAGTTGGCCTTGGTGGTCTAGATGTTGCAGTTCGAACTTGCTGTTGTGATTGATTTTCTGAAGTTGCATTTTGGCATGAAGCAGCTGCTTTACTTTTAGAATTCCTGTTGTTTTGCCTAGGACTAGAGGATTTATTAGATCTTTTTTTCGCTCCACCTCTGGGTGTTTGTGGAGTAGTTACGCCACCTCTGTGTGTTTGTGGAGTATTTACGCCACCTCGGGGTGCTTGTGGAGTAGTTAATGTAAGCTCAAATCTATATTACACAAATAAATACATAAATCAATAAATATATTTGTTACCTTCATTTGATAAGCAGCAATATTTAATTTACTATCAAAGCATACATGAGAAATTCTTACTTTGTGCGGTAAATATTTATTGATTGTACAATTGAAGGGGTCAATGCAAGAAGTGGACAAGTCCACTTTTAGTAATTTTTCAGGAGAGACAAAAAACGTTTGTGGAAGTTAACAAAAAAAACAAACTTTTTTGACTTTGGTTAGTTATTTGTTAGTGCCATGTGGACACATTTTCGTCAAATGTCTCGCTTAAGGAATATTACTTTTGCCAAAAAAACATAAAATAAAATGGACATGTCCACTTTTTGGACAGTTTTGTTTTAATATTTTAATTTTATTTGTTTTCAAGCAATGTTAATATAAATTTAGATTTACAAAAATAAAATTTATTCATTCATCGTCATTGTCTTCAAATTCGGAACATGACGTGTCAGCATCTGGGTTAACAAAATCTAAGTGATACTGTTTTATTTCTTCATAAAACCATTGATCGGCTAGTGGGACGTAATTTGCAGCCAATGCCATGACATGTTCAAACTTCTTCTTTTTTAGCTTTCTTCTATCAACATACAAAAGCTTGGAATCATCCGGCAAACTGAGAACTACATTTTTATTTTTAAGTTCAAATTCTTGGAAGAGCGTCATTGATACTGAGATACTACATGAAATTTTAGGCAATTTAGATCTGTCGTATTGGAAAATTCTATATTTCGATATTGTGAATTTTGCATTTTTTACACTTACATTCTTCTTAAACAGTGGTAAAAAATGTTGTTTAAAATTCAAAAACATTTTTTTATCAGGCGTAATCACTACAAATTTATGACCAGATTCTCGAATGATTTTGGCGTACTCATTTGGAAGGTAAATTTTTTCATATTTTCGTTTTCTCTTCTCAATAGCTGCAAAGCTTCTATCGCATGGTAGATAACTGTGCCCTGGTTCAGGGAAGCGATGGTATATTAAGTTAAATTTTCCCATTTCTACAAGTGTGAAGAGATATTGGGTCATCACCAAATTTTTATTTTGTGACGCACAGTTGTCTGAAAACATGTATAGCTCAGTAACTTCAGGTCTAATAATATTTGCGAAGAAATAATTTAGTAAGCTGATTACTTCGTTTTGCCCCTTTCCAGCAATAGTTTCGTCATATAGAAAAAAGTAACTTTTGCCAGTGCTTGCAACATGAATGCAAAAGTTGTAGACCCACATTTGAATCTTGTAGAATACCTCTCCACTTGAGGCTACTGGTAATGGTAAATTTTGTTGGTAGTCAAATGTTATAACTTCCACATAATCTAAAGTTTTAGCTAGCTGCGATTTTTCTTTAAGATCTTTGTAAAAAGTTTCTGATTTCACAACATGCAAAGATTTTTCTCCCTGAAGTGTGTTTCTTTCTTCTTCTGATGTTGCAGCATCGATTTGCTTTACCAGTTTATCACAATTTTGACATGTGTCTGATTTTGGGCTTCCAAATGAAATATTAAAGTTTTCTGTGAAGTATTTTCTAAAATATTCGTATTTTACCACAGGTTTAAAATTTTCATGGTTTCTCTCTTGCAGTATTCTATATTGAACAGGTTCGTATTTTTGCAAATACAACTCATGTAACCGTGCAGTATTTAGTAACGGTGATAGATAATATTTGCTGATGTTATCACTCCTACTATAATGTGATTTATATTTGGGGAAGCTCATTATATGACTGCGAATCTGGGCAACTGTTTCTGGAGTAATTTGGTTTGGTCTATTATTATGTCTCCCTCTTCCATCCGATGGGGGCGTGACGTTAACTTTTAAGTGATTTATCAGTCTATTTATTCTACCTTTTTTTATACCGTGAATAGCAAGCAGTGCATTTTTACACACACGATGGTTTTGGATCCCTTCTTTAACCTAGAATAACAAAAATCAGAAGTTGGACGAGAGTAGCGTAAAGAAAACTTACAGAAAAGGTACAAGTCACGCTTTTTGGTTTATTATTTTGGTCTGTACGTTGTCTATGGCGAGTGACATTTGTCACAGACAGGTTGGCACATAAATAAGCATCCTGTACTTCCTTGCTTGGCAGTTTATAAAAAGCATTAAAGATTTTTTGCCTACTATCAGCGGAGACTTTTTCAAAACATTTTAGTTTACAGCTGCATGCATTTCCTACCATCCTCTCTGGCACAACAGTTTTGGAAGTACTCTCATATTCTTTGCCCGCTGTTCTACGTTGCTTTTGGATACTTCGTTTCCATTTCTTTTCATTTCTCAACCGTTTTTTGCCTTTGTTTTTGTTTTCATTGAGGTTAGGTTCACTTGATTCACTGTCTTCTGTTACCTCTCTGGGTACATAATCACGATCAACGTCGGAATAATCTCCATGAAAGGGATCCTCTTGTTCAGAGTCAGAACTCATAATGTCGCTTATTATTTGAAAGGTTTTTTTAATAACAATGCCTCGCTCCTTCGACACGTTAAACGACACTTCTACGTCAAACGTCAACACTAATATTATGGTCACTTGATCCAGTGCAATAACGGGACATGTCCAGGATATGTCTACTTCTTGCAAAGTATTGGAAAGTAGACAACTTATATTACAGTACTGTAACGTGTGTGGTAGAGATATAAGTCTCGTTTTGGCATGGGACCATGCACAATATAAAACAGGACATGTCCATGCAAAAAAACAATGTTTGTTAAAACATGGACTTGTCCACTTCTTGCATTGACCCCTTCAATTAGAATTGAAATTTGAAAATTAAATTACAAATATAAAAATATTCCTGATGATAAGACTATTCAGATTATAATTTTCTTCAAACTTATATGATGTATACATTTGCAAGCAATAATAGTATACTCTTTCAAATTACACTATTGCAAAACTGTCATCTGAAGCTAGATTGGTATACAATGAACTCGACTGTGAGCAGTACAATGGTGTTCTTCGAAACTGAAACATTCTGATAGGCTAACGCTAAACAACATACTCACAGAACTTTCATCGACCTAGAGAAAATCAATGTACGCATTAAGGGAACGTGTGTGTTGTAGGGTAGAGCATCCGTGAATCAAAAATTACGTAATTTTAATAATTCTTTCTTCAAGCTTTTATGTTGTATTGCGCAGTTCTAAAAGATAACATATGCGTAAAATAGGAATAACAAGACCTACCGCCATTAGCGCTATAGTTTATGTTTTCTGAAGAATTTAGGCAATACGTTTCTAACCAGATTATCTGCAATTATATTCTTAATAATTATTGGGAATACTAAATAAATCAAGTATATTCCATCTTCGTAAACACGCTTTTTAATCTGCGATGAACCTACTCTAAAATAAATTGACATTGTATTTGGTACTAGTAAATTTAAAAGATATGAAATAAAACCCAGAAAACGTTGAAAAGTGCTGAACTTTGAATTTATGATATCCTGTTGTAAGCCCTGAAAAGACATCAATGATATTTTTGAAAGTTATAATAAAATGATTATCTGTTATCGATGTCTTTAAATTGCCGCAGCTTACTAATGTTAAAGATGTATTAATCTAAATTCTAATTTTTTAATACTCATTCTATGATGTACTAATGACTTACTCTGCATTAGCTGGATGAGTTGTTGTTGTTGACTGAGAAGCAGTTGTGTTTACAGGAGTTTTTTTCTCTGGTGCAGTCTTATACCTCAACAAATTCTTTTCATTCTATAAGTGATGAGAAAATTATTAAAATTCAATTACAATTCTTTACAACATTTTTCATACCACTTCTTCTGGCCTTTGTGGTTGGGGTTGATAATGAAGAGATGATGTCGCACTTTCTGCAATGGGTCTTCTTGCTTTAACAGGGGTTGACAGTCTTGGTGTATTTTGACTAATTCCTGCCTTCTAAAAATGATTATTTTAAGTCACAGATATTTCCTGCTTATTTACATGATATACTTGAATAGTTATGGCTCTGTTTTGTATTAGTGCGGCTGGTAGCCTTGGCTGCGTTACGACCTGGCGCTGTGGCAATATTGTGTGTTCCTTAAACATGAGAGTTTAGATTTCATAATATATGTAATTGAAAAAATTAAAACTTAAACTATATCGACGAAAATCCAATTTGTAAGAGTAGCACAATATGTTAAGAATTGCAATTAAAATATTTCAATAATCACACTACTCAATATTTACACTTCCTTCTTGTCCAAATGATAGTAATAAATAAATATTGTATACTTCAAATAATTTCTAAAGTAACTATGTGTGTGATCTAGGACCTATATTTTGTTAGGAATAGAAAATATATATTCTTAAGTTTTTTTTTTTTCTATATCAATTCTCAATCCTTTAATTTTCTAATCGTGTAAGTTAATTTCTAACGGCACAAAATTCATTTCCCAAGATCTTTAATTACGCTTTCTGGGATTGTCACATAAATTTTATCAATTCTACGAGAATTTTCAGTAGTAAGCAATATTATTTTTGTTAACAGAAATCCGAGAGAAATCTACATGAATCATTTTATAATGAATTTATTGATTTTTAAAGGTTAGTAGAATTTTGGATATTTACATTGAAAATATTAATGGGAGTCTGTAATTGACTCACGCATTGCTATTTAGGTGGTAGAACAAACGAAGGCAGACGTTTTCAAATTAATGATTTAATAACAGAATTAATTTGCTCCCACTATCCTAAGCATTCGTCACAATTGTTTTCAAGCAAGAAAGTTAATTTTACCGGTAAAATCCTAGTTACTATTTCCAACGGATGGTAAGTCCAATCACAGAGAAAGAACAAAGACCCCATGAGATAGGCTTTATTGTAGCCCTTCAGTTTTAGTTCATTTAAGGAAAATAGAGGACACTACGATTT
Organism: Amphimallon solstitiale; assembly: GCA_963170755.1. Lineage (NCBI taxonomy): Eukaryota > Metazoa > Arthropoda > Insecta > Coleoptera > Scarabaeidae > Amphimallon > Amphimallon solstitiale. The sequence continues at coordinate 116,092,767 of OY720679.1, forward strand.
AGAATTTACCATTATTTTATATTTGAACCACATGTTTGCTGGAAAAATTAAATTAAGATTTGTTATAAGTTACCTTTTAAGTTTAACTAACCGACACCAGATGACGATATTGGGGAACTTGAATTAAGATCTATTTACTATTTTAAATATTTAACCAGAATACAATCTCCTTATTCATCTCATCCCAAACACATTTAGCCTTGAGTGACAACAAAAAACCAATTCACTTTTGTTAGTGAACGACAAAAAACATATAGATATGTAAACACACCATTCTTATGAATATAAATTAGGAATTCTTGAATTTCAGATGATATAAATTCAAACATTATTTTCAGTTTTCCGAGTGAGATTTTATATTAGAAAATAAACCAAATAGAGTATATCTGTGTACCCATCAATTATCATGATCGTAGTTACAAACACTTCCCAATAAGAAAAGCTTAGAAAATAGTTGACATAAATCCTATAACAATTTTAATTGCATGGGTACATTTGTTTTGGCACGCTGTTAAATTTTATGTCCATCTCAGGCACGGATTAAATCATTTTTTTTGTTAAAATATGTTTAATTAATTTACTCTATACGATTGGAGTAATGACTCGTTAATTAAGCACTCTTTAAATCAATTTTGCCCTATGTACAAAAAAGCAGTGTGCGTATGTTTTTTCTTAGTTATGTTATGAGGATCGTCATTTTACTTTTAACGCTGAGTCAGTTTACAATAAAACATTTACATGCCATAAGAAAATTGAATATAAAATAAATCCCAGTATTAGTATATTAAGAATCATTTTCATACGTTGCCCTATAAATTGCTTAATGGTATCACCATCTACAATCTCGCTTTGAAAGAAGCATAAAAAGAGCCCGGAATGATTTCACTGAAGTCCGTCGATCATAATCATAATTTCTTAGATTATTCTCAATCTGTAATTATTGTCCTTTCACTGAAACATAATAATGTTATTCGGTTACCTATTTAGCAGATTATTTAACAAAAAATGTGTACATCAACTTAGTAGCTTTATTAGACATTCATATTGCAGAATTTTTGTTATATGAAAATGAGGCAATATCCCTTTTACTGATGATCGAGTCGAGGTTTTAGATCAAGTGTCCAAATGACTGCCGTCAAAGAGTGTGTCGAAGTGCCGGTGAAAGATTTGCACCTCATTTATTTAAGAGTTTTCGAAATAATTTACTAAATGGCGGTTATGTATAATAAAATTATTTCTTTCAGTGACATAAAGGAGACCTATAGTATTGATCAGAAACACAAGAAAAGCAGAGCACTAACAAAAATAACAAATGCGCATATACCACCCAGTTCTTTTCAAAAAGTGAGTGTAAAATTCTCTGTTCAATTTAGTCAGATGATGGTCGCAGCTATAAGAGTTTTCAGTTCTTTAGTAATTTAGGATTATCAATTTCAAACACTAATTCCTTGCAATTTATTTCTCAAAAGTAGGCGGAATTATTATTACTTCAGCCAGATAAATTATTTGACAGTTACAGTACATATTAGTTAAAACGTCATCGCTGTTCAACGTCGTTTCAATAATTTCAATTATTTAAAATGAGAACCCACTCTCAAAGCGAAAAGGTGGATATGATTTTATAATTGGAGAGTTTGACGAAAATTACTTGCTAGCATCAAGAGTTTATGCTTAAAAATATCCTAATACGCGTCATCGCCCTGACAAACGGTCATTAGAAAGTTTATTGCAAGTGTTATCAGAAACCAGAAACGCAAAGACCAATTATGGGAAATGAAGAAAATGATTTTGTTGTTATCGAATCTCTTGTAGAAAAGCCGCATACAAGTCAGCGCAAAATAAGTGAAGCCAGTGGAATAATTAAGCAGGCGGAGCGTCGGAAAAATTATAAAAAGGCACAACTTTTTCCCGTATTGTATTACGTAGTAGATTACGATCGTCAACTCGTATTTTGTTTATGGGTTCTAGAGAAGTTTAATAATGATGAAATTTTTTTGGATTTTGTACTTTTTACGGACGAGTCATCATTCACAATAACGGATTAGTTAATAGACATAATTTTCAGTACTACAGTGACGAAAATTCCCATTTCTTTAGAAATCTCGACGGCAACACAGATATTGTGTCAATGTGTAGGGTGGAATAATTGGAACGCTAGTGATACGTTCTTTTTCGATGGTAACTAACAAAGAATGTGGTTACAACTAGACGGTGCACCAGCGCATTTTCAAGTAAATGTTAGAAATGAATTGGATAGGCAATATCCCAATAGGTGGACAGGACGCGGCGGTCCACTTAATTGGCCAGCAAATTCTCCAGACCTAACGACTTCTGTTTTTTTTTTAATGGGAATATTTCAAAAATATTGTCTATGATACACCACCAACTACACCAGACGATATGAGAGAAAGAATAAGAATAGCGTTTCGTTCTTTAACACCAAGTATTTTAACAAGAGTTAAACAGTCCTTTCAAGAGAAAATTCGTTTATGTATTGAAAAATAAGGACATCATTTTGAGCACTTGTTAAAACATTAGTTTTCTTTTACTACTTAAGTTTGTTATTTGTTTAATAAAGTATGTATTTGTTGTTTACCTAGTTATGATGCTTTTTAATTATTGTGAAACAAAACCAATCAAACCGTTAGGTTAATAAATTTTAGCCATTTAAAAAATGAATTGCAAGTAACTAAAGTTTGAAATTGAAAATCCTAAATTACTAATATAGTTTTTAGTAATAATAGTAAATAATGTACCTGTTTGAAGTAATAATAATAATATTGTTTTTAAACACTCCGTATAATTTTTAGATTTCAACTTTAACTTATCTTAAAGTCTGATGATTTGAGTAAACAATAAATACAATTTAAAATAATTCGCTCAAATATGTAAGACAGAAATAGTTAAATGTCTCTGTTAAGTTATGTATAGGGAGTATAACAGTAAGTAGCCTTCATTTAGCCTATAGTATCAAAATATGCCATAATATACAAGTGTTCCATTTAAATTTTCATAACTTTGGTACGCAACATTTTATTGAATCACTCTGTATATTTCATAACAATTTTAAAACGTGCCCGTAATGTGGCAAAGTGTTAAAACATTTTGCCACTTTTCGTATACAGCACGTGTCAATTTTCATTAGCCATAGGCGATTAATTCATGCAATACGTGACAACATGGCACCCCACCTCTTCAATGCGAGCGCGAGACCGATACAAGCTCAAGTTAGCAGTAGCTGTTGGACTATTGACTAGGGTGTTTGTACTGCGCTCAGAAATAATATTTACGCATTGCAAGGATTTTTCTTTTTCCTTTCAATAAATGCAGAGAATTATTAAGCTGCGTTCACGCTGCATGTCACAAACAAAAGCGTAATTCTAATAAAATTAAAAATAAGGTAAATGAAAAAGGATTTTGAAAATAATAATAAACTACTAGATCGCGGCGGCCATTTGATGATGACGGCTTTTATTGCAGACTAGATCGCAACGTGTTCGCAGCTAAACATTTAATGTAGAAGTGGGAAGATCGGAGGAAGTCGTTGTGATGTCGATTGTTGTCGGGATTGGTGACTGATAGTAGGGGTGACACACGTTGCCACATATTATTTGTATACGTATAAATCGCATGTAAACATTGAATCCATATACCTAATGAAAATTGACACATACGGTATATAAACCGACGGAAATGTGGTGCGCCAGCCTGTATATTATCTGTGCTATACCTATACCGTGCGAGCAAGTTGAACTGAAGAAGGTTGGTTGCACCAAAATCCCTGCTGTGATACTTTTTTTTTGATCGAATGTTTAAGACCCTGCCTAGTCACTCCTGCCTGCTGCTGTTTATTTTGACAACTGTCATCCGTCATTTATCGTGTTTCGTTAGATCTCGAATTTTTTGCTTCAAGTTTATAGTTCTGTTTAAGTATACTAAAACTGTGTTTCTTAAGACAACTATACGTAGCAAGTGCGTGCTGACATGCCGTTCACTATTGAACAAGACACCTTCATTCTGATGGCTTACTTTCGTAGTGGTGTTCAAGATGACAATGGGCAATGGATCTATTCCAATCAATCTTGTATACATCAATTTACTACCCAGTTCCCTGACGTGCCTATTGTGTATGAAACTTTTGTCCAGCATTGTAGTAGATTAATAAGAAGGTTCACGGAAACAGGAAGTATCTTGAAGCGAAAGCGAGCTAACGAGCCCTACGTTTTGACTGAAGATATTGTAGAGGATTTAGCAGAACGGATGCATGCTAGTCCAAAGAAATCTTTACGCAAGCTGTCTGCTCAGTCTGGTATAAATATACATATTATATTTGAAATATTGTATTATATTTATTAATTCTAGGTGTGTCTTACGGTAGCTGTCGAACTGCTTTGAAGAAGCATTTGCATATGCACCCTTACAAAGTTACTGTACACCAACATTTATATGCACAGGATTTTGAGCAAAGGCGGCATTATTGTCAATGGTTTATGGATCATCTGAACAATGACGATGACTTGAACCTGACATTTTTCTCAGATGAAGCATGGATTCACCTTTCCGGCTATGTTAATAGTCAAAATTGTCGTACATGGTCATCGGAGAACCCTCATATATTCGAAGAAAATGATTTACATCCTATAAAGATTGGAATATGGGTAGCCATGTCTCGAAGACGAATAATAGGACCAATCTTTTTCGACGGTACAATAAATGCTGCACGATACCAAGAAAATATCCTTAACGTGTTTGTTAATGAACTACATGAAGATGAGTTGCAACATGGGTACTTTCAACAGGATGGAGCCTCTGCGCATACAGCTGCAAGGACAATAACGTATCTACAAGAGTATTTTGATGACAGACTAATAAGTAGAGGAATATGGCCACCGCACTCACCCGATTTGACACCATTGGATTTTTTCTTGTTTGCATACTTGAAGCAAAAGGTTTTTCAACAAAGGTTGCACAATATAGACGAGCTAAAAAATGCAATCTCTCAAGCGATTAATAGCATAAGTATCGATACATTACAGAAGGTATTTGAAAATATTAAACAACGTATACAGCTGTGTACTGAGAATGATGGGGGTCATTTTGAACATTTGTTGTAGTGTCAATCACAGTACACTAATCAACTTAAATAAGTACTTTCATATCTATGTGTTTTGTGGAGATTCATGTGTGTCTATTGTATTTTATAATGTGTTTAGTTAAAAATTTTATTGAAAATAAACCAGTGTTACAATCACTAAAATGAAATTAAATCAGAGCAGAATTACACCATTCCAATATGTATATAATTTGTTTTCTTGATATGTCCTAGCTCCTCTAGTGAATATTTCATTCCATGGTTTCTGAAGTTTGTTATCACGATATGAAGGATTTGTAAAAACGCAGCAACAAAGATAAATCTTTAAACGTAGTCAAATATTACGGGGCGATGTCTTTAATAACACAACAATTCTGGCTTTCATTTTAAAAAATGTACTATAAAATTCAATTCTCGCATCCATCAATTTTTACTATCTGACAGTAAGATGTTAGGTTACGATAGCATTAACCTTTGTTTACTATTAAGTAACCAAATTACTCAATACCAACTACTCACTGTTGCTAACAGAAAATTTGTGCTGCCAACCTTCTTCAGTTCAACTTCCTCGCACGGGTATGTGTTTACATTAGGATATTTTCCAGTTTGTTCACTAAAATCAATCCTCTTCTGAGATTGTATTTTTATAATAATATTCCCCCAAACATTAATCTTACTCAAAGAAGGAGCTCTTGGAATTTATAGTCAATAAATCATATAAATAGAAAAAAAAAGTATGCACAAGGTAACTTTGTGTGAATAGTTGATGTAACAGTTTTTTGTGCAGAAATGATTGCAAGCAACTATAGACCTTAAGTCTTATGATCATATGGGTAGAAATTAAATGAAATTTGAATCCTATATTTAAAAAAAATAATTATAATATTTTCAAATAACAGAAAAAAATGTATGTAAGCTAACTTATTCAGTGCCGAAATAAATTATCTAAAATAATAATTTTTTGGGAGCGTCATCTGTCGTTAACTAGAATACCAATTGTAGGTTTCAATCTCTTAAATTACAACTAAACTGCAGATTATATAAATTTATCAAATATTCAGCGCCTCTGGTGGTAGTAACCGGGCGACGGTGGCGTAGCCTGGTGTTCGTAACCTTCTTAGGGCTACAAAAATCTGTTAATCATGGGCCATCTGGATATTTATCTCTGGTCCAAGTTGCATTAATTAAAAAAAATTGTGGTGTGAATAACTGTTTTTAAATCGGAATGCGTAAATCAGGTACAGACACCCATTAGTAGGTACTTATTTACTTTACTATTGGCATTTGACCAATACTACGCATTGCGATTTAGAAGTATTCATGTTATTAAGTCGGCAACTTGCAAACGTTTTCGTTCATTTGTTCTATCACCACAACATTGCCAGTATGATGAAATAGCACTAATAACCCATAATTTCGAATTCATAAAGTTCATTAGTTTTGTCGATAATTTTTAAAATCACTACTAGAAATCTCATTAAACTGCGCTTATGGGATTATAGTGTCATATTTGAAAATGAATTGAATTCAAGCAAGGGTGGAAATTGTAAAACGTAAAAATCGCTAAAATGCAAATAACGAATGGGTGAGTAAATCAATTACACACACACTGCATTCTGTCAGCATACGGTATAAATGTCCTTAGCTGTTATGAACCTAATTCAAGATAAAGTAAATAGGAATTGGAAATTTAACAGGGGCAATATTTATAATAGATAACTACAGTAATTTGTAGATAAGCTTACTTAAGCTTAAGACTTGTGAGCGGGCTGTACTACAGAAAACAAAACAACAAAAATGGATTAAGATTGACTTTAATTCGTGTTTCCCATTCGGCATACGAATTATTGCCTGATAATCTATGGCTCACATACTCCAACAGCTTTATGCAGAATACATGGGACAGAAATCAAACTGGTTTTGGTGCGAAAATTAGAGTATGTGTGCCAGATTTTTAGAATAATATTCTAAATTTATTGATATTTCTCAAACCAATATAACACATGACCATATGTGTCGCACGTTTTTAAATAAAATGTGAAGAATTACATTTTCAATAAATTATCGCCCGTTATTTCAATTAACTATGATTTTTAAATCTAAATCAGAGAAAAATGATCAAGGAGAAGTCACAGTATAGTCGCATCCTTTGATATTTTATGTTCCACTTTCATCTCGTCGTATTTGAGTAATAGTAATAAATAAACCACCACCAAGTACACTCAGAAAACGTATTTACATGTACACAGAAAGAACCGCCGGTAATGTTTCTCTTATAATACGTGGGCAAATGTGAAAATACACAAAACAAATTGTAATAATTTTAAATTTGAATTAGAATTATAGAATGTATATGTCTACACTTGAAATGTATCTTTTATGTTGTACTTCTTCATATATACGACGGATAGAAGAAATAAGTTTTTTGCGTCTGCTTAGTCTTGGTCGCTTCACGCTGTTTTCTATCTAAATACTGATTGCAATGCTACAAGACATCAGATGAGCCGCACAATTTAAACTCAATGCGTTCATATTCTCTCTACACGAAAGCTTGATTAAATTACCTATCAAATCAACAAATTAAAATACAAACCACATGCAAAAAGGCAAACATATCTAACGTTAAAAAATAATAAAATCATTTATTAGATACACATGAAAATCTAGACGCAAACCTGTTGAAAAATGACAAATCAATAAATGCATGGAGATACCTTGCTGCGGTTACTTTTTCGATTATAATGAGGGAATTAATATTAAAGGAAACACAAAATACTGCTTTGTAATGATTAAGCAATTACAGTTGCGTGCAGTATATGTTAACTAAGACTTTATGATTAAGTGTTTTCATAAAATTATATATTATTATGAGTAGGAAGGAACTATCAGTTCATTTAGTATGATTCACTGAGAAGATTGAGCAAAAAAATGGCACAAAATATCTTTTTTGAATCTTCAACACTTTCTCAATACATATTCTTTACAGAATTTGAATATATTTTTAATTTTCTCTTCGGCTTAAATTTCAATCATCCCACGCGACAAGCAGATATTGCGTAAGTAATTTTTACGTTAAAAAATGAAGAAAACTAAAAAAAAAGTTAAAACAAAAAAAAATTTACCAAGGAAACTTATTTCTACGTTAGCTGTGAAAAATAAAGAGACAATTTAATACCAAACAAAACCTATTTCTTATTTGTTTTTAACAGTCAGCGTAAAGAAAGTTTAGTAATATACATTTTTTTGTTTCCTTCATTAAGTTTTAGATAGATATTAGATTTCTTATATAAAGTCAGATCAAATATTATTGACCATTACGCATCACTGGTACATAAACCTTACAAGGATTTGGGGCATACCTACGTTATTAATTGTAGTGCAATATTCTATTTGTCAGTTTGTACTAGCGTTGTTTTATATGCTATTTATACTTTATGCATTACCTTCGTTTTCTTGTATTTAATTAAATATAAGCTATCTTTCTCAAAACATTAAAAATTACTTACTACTTGTTCCTGTAAGTTCATTTTCTTGACGAAAATGAAAAGTGTGAACACATGGTTGTTAAAACTAACATCAAGCAGTAAATAATTACTGTGACTTACATATACTTATACCTTTATACGTAAAACGTATATGCATATATGCATGTGTTTGAGCACTTAATGTATGTGTGTATCTCAAACACATGCATATATGCATATACGTTTTACGTATAAAGGTATAATAATATATGTAAGTCACAGTAATTCATTTTCTTGTATTAAATTACAGACAAATATTTATATTTCTGAATAATTTTAGGGTTACGTTGATATCAACAATGTTATGTACTGAAGAGCAGATCAATTTGCTTCGTTCTAGGAGATATTAACGACTGTATGTAAATACTAATAAATCTTTGGAGCGACTATCGGCATAAACAGGTAAAGTCATATATTTTGTTTAAGAGGGTATAACCGCCTAGACATTAAAAAAAGAAAATTCTTATAGTTAGGAATTTGGAGAATATGAAGGCGAAATTCGTAAATCTCGCATAATTAGAAGACTGCGCTGTCGCGTAGCCGGTAGTCGTTCATTCTTTCGTTTTCCCAAGCTCAGGAAGATGGTTTTTATAGCACCAGTTTAATAGGGAGTTAGTTACTGTAGCACAGATCAGATTAGATAGTTGAGTTATATGGGCGGTTTTATCCGACGGCAAGGAGACATTCATAGATGGTTCCACAGTCTTTCAGGCAGTAAATTTACAATACGAAGATATGTCGCTACTGTTGCGCTGTCGGCATTGTCGGAATGCCAACAAATTTTAATCGAAAATCTAACCTTCAAGGTTCTAAACGGACTAAACATTAGTGAATATAATATATTCGTACCGTAAGTTCTGTAAAGAGTAATATGAAAATTGTATTAAGTTAACATAAGCCATTTTTAGACTCGAAAGATGGATCTACTCTGGTGCATTGTGTGTGGGGCGTACAGACAGCAAGCAAAAGCGATGCATAATTTTCCGAGGAATGCCAACAGGTAACTAACGGCACTGATCTCAAAAAGGTTTATTACATTGTTGTTAATGAACATAACATTATATATACAGTGTCGTGACATCTGATTAAGGAGTAAGTTCGGATTATTTCTAAGTGGAATTAGAATGTGCCAAATGAACCGTTCTATTTTCACTGGTGAAGACTAGAACTCGTTGAAAGATATCAAGGAGCAGATACCCAGTTGTACATTTTGTTAATCTAAATTAATTTTTTATCTAAAACATGGGTGTTAGATGTTAGTTATAATTTTGTTGATTATCGCTTTTGTGTTGACACACTTGCCAATTATTTTGTAACGCACTTGTGTAGAATTTGACCATGTACAAATAATATTTAACGACTTTAACTAGGTATATCTATAATTTTTATCTACAATCACCTTATAATGATACGTGAATCCGCTCTTAGGAACCATATTAACAAGCATTTTATCCCCACGTTGGTAAAAGTTCGTTTAAACCACGTTGCTAACATCATTTTTCAAAGAGTTTTAGATTCCATCACAGCTCGTGTTAATATGTGGTTAGAAAATAAAGCACACTATTTCGAATGCACGTTATAATTTTTAAGCTATTCCAGGAGTAAATTGCAAATTTAATTTATTATGGGTCCTATATAGTGGATCGGAAATGTAAAATTGGTTGCATAGCACATAATTTAATAAGCCAAGGATGTCGGAGTACTTATTACACACAGGGAATATATAAAAATATTTGAAGTAATTACTCAATATCTAAGCGAATAAAAATTCATTTATGACCAAATATTTACAAATTTGTAACCGCGGGAAAGATTTTTACTAGAATAACAATTCATTGTAATGTGGGTTGCCTAATTTTAATTTATTTTATATTCATTTAAAACACAGTAAAGAATAGTTGAACGAAAAATAAGTGCAAAGCGGAGTAGCTTTTTATTCAATTTGTAACGTGAACCCAAGCAAACAAATGTCCTCCGAAGGATTTCTGAGTAAACTTGCTTTTAATATTTTGACATATTAATTAATTTTCTTTAATACGATAATTTTTTTCTAAATTTGATTCTTCAGCGGGGTAGATTACTAAATTCTTCATAAATTGATGTTGAAAGCTTTTCTCCAAATTTAAAGTCAACAAAAATATCTTGCATCTAAAATCTGCTATTTTTCCATTGTTGACATATCCACTATATAGGACCCTTAATGCCAATATATCTAATTAAGAAGTAATATTTATATCAATATATGTAAAACTGAATCAATAAAGATACGTTCAAACATTGAGTGTGTGTCTTAGTATATTAAAACAAATTATCATATCATTATAAATTATAATGATAAATATTTTATAATCAACATGTTGCAAAAATGTATAGATTTAATTATGATAAAGTAAAGGAATTATAGAATTGATGCTATAGCTTGAATGCTATTCAGAATATGACATATATGCGGCAAAAAAAAACTTAATTAAGAGAGAAGCAGTATGAATAAATGTGAAAAAACATCCATTATTTTTAGAAGTGCAATTCAAATATGTCTTTTTCGGATTCTTTTACTGCTTTGATAACCTCTAAGTATAAGAAATTTAAAAACCACATCTAACTTGTCTTATACTCTAGAACGATTTGTCTAATTTAACCGCAACCGTATCTTTCGTAATAAGTGACAATCCGAATACTGGAAATGTGATCTGAAGACCAAATATTTAACGAAAATGAAAAGTGTGAACACATGGATGTTAAAACTAACATCAAGCAGTAAATAATTACTGTGACTTACATATATACTTTTATACGTAAAACGTATATGTATATATGCATGTGGTCGCTTTTTTCCGTGTCATCTTTTGGGTGTTAGATGTCGCTGTGATACTCTCACTGCATTTAACATGCGAAAATGACATAGGCAGCGATTTAAGTCTTGAAGCTATTGTCGACAATCTCCACGCACACTGATGAGACCTCATAGGTCGAAACACCGGTGTCTGTGCGTTCGATTATCGGCAATGGCACTTAATGTATGTGTGTATCTCAAACACATGCATATATACATATACGTTTTACGTATAAAAGTATATATGTAAGTCACAGTAACCAAATATTTACTTACATAACCACAACAAATTTCTCAAATCTCATTTATTAGTGAAACACTACTGAATTACTAGTACAAATTATGACAAATGTTTTTCACAGATAGATAATTATCATTCTTCAGTCACCCTTGCAATATTTATCGTGCTTAGAAGTTCTGCGCACATGTGTTTGATCATATTTTTGAGTTTCCATTACAATAATTAATATGCGATATACGTTAAGAATTGAAATAATTGTAGAAAAATCTATTATGCACACGCCGGTGTAAACATTTTGCCACATAAAACAAATCCTTAAATAATAGGACATCGAATGTACTAAAACGCGAGTTTTAATATTTTTAATTTTACTAGGTATGTAAAATTAGGAATATTAAAAAGTCTACCAAGTTAGTATAATTATTTAGATTTTTAATTATTAGTCAGCATGTGTATATTTCAAATTCAAATTTCTCAAATTGTTGGACGCATAGGCGGATCCAGGGGTGTACTTCCAAGCTGCTCCACATAGCCGAGCTATTTATTGTATTGTAAGTTTTTAGTTCTCAGTTTGAGTTATAGTACGCCTACATACCGATAGGTCCAGCCCGCGACGGGCCATACATAGGCAACAATATACGTATGGAACGTGCTATGTGGGCCCTGGCTTAAACTAAAGCCAGGGCTTAAGCTAGTACTGTAAAACCGGCCCTAAGTCTCAAAATTTCGTTGATATCGTTGAGGGTAGAAAAATGAATATTGAGATTGGATTAGATAGTGCTAAACAAAGATTAATTGTAAGTAACAGGCAAAAATTAATACCGATTATCAAAACTATAATATTAAGGGGCGAAAATTTGGCAAAACCAATAATAGAATCATTGAAAGCAGCAGATTTGGATATTGCCTTCTTAAGCGGTCAGGGATAGGATGGCGGTGCAAACATGAGTGGTGCCACAAAACGTGTTCAAGCAAGAATGTTAAATATGCAGCCTCTTGCTATTTATACCCATTGTGCTAATCATAGGCTGAACTTAGCTCTGAAAAAAGCAAGTACAGTGCCTATTATAAGAGATACTGTCGGTATAATTACAAGTATAAATAATTTTTTAAGAGAATCCACTTTAAGAACACAACTTCTAAGTACGAAAATTGGAGAAGTTTTACCAACACAAAAACCATCAAAAGAAAAAAAATTGCGAAACTAGATTGGTTGAAAGACACAATGGGATTTTGCATTTTTTATAATTATTACCTGCAATCGTATGCGCTCTGGACGAGATAAGTAGTACTAGTTCGCATTGCTCTAGCAAAGCCCAGTCTCTATCGGCTGCAATTTGTAAATTTGAGTGTTTGTTAAGTCTTTTTGTCAATTACACTTCCTTTGTCAATCCAGTTACAGAGCTCTAATCTTGACTACAACAAAGGAATGTCAATGGTCGAGGCAGTAAAATGTGCGTTAAATAGAATTCGAGACAACTCTGAAAATCATTTTAAAAATATATTCAAAGAAACAAAGAGTATCGCTCAGGAAATGGACGTTTATATAAGGATTTCGAGAATCAGTACTGTTCAACAAAATCGTACAAATGCTCGCATAACTGATCCAATGGACTTTTTTCGAGTAAATTTCTTATTTCCGAACTAAATATCCGCTTTGATAGCAAAATCATAATATACTAGGAAATCTTCAGCAAGTAGTTCCAAAATTTTATTTTGAATCTAATTTCCCTGATGGAGACATCATTGCAGCTGCTCAAAATTATTTCTCTGACTTACCCTCTCCAAGTACAGCCCTTTACGGAGAGTTACATTTATGGAAGGAACTATGGATGAAACAATCGCATAAGGTTGATAACCCAATGGACGCCTTCAAATTGACTTAAATGTTTTCTAATATACAATGCATTTTGAAAATTCTTTGTGTATTGTCAGTGACAACAGCCACTGCGGAAAGATCTTTCAGTACTTTGAAAAGTCGTTCTTAAGATCGACTATGGGTCAGGAGCGATTGAATGGGGTAAGTATGATGAATGTAAACAAAGAGACGGAAGTAAATCCTGAAGAGGTTCTTGATTTATTTGCGAAGAAGCACGCTCAAAAATTACAATTACATTTTATGTAAAACAGGAATGGCACCTTTTCAGTGCCTATACGAGTCAATGAAACCCCCAAGAAGTGGGTTTCGCAAAGAATATTATTATTTTAGTAAAATGTGTTTCCATGAAAAAGAATAAAAACATTCAACTTTGATTTTGTTTTATATTGACTTACTTTTTTTTCTTTTCCTTTACACAAAATCTAAAATTGAATCAATTATTTTAGAGCTACTGTCTGCTGTTAAGTTACAAACATGATTACTGTCAAAGTTATGAATGGTTGCATATTTTGATTTACCAATAAACTTTGCGTTTTAGCAAATTTGACAATTAAGAATCTGTGTTCCTGCTTGAATTTCATTGTAAACATAACATTTCAATTGTACATTAGTTTTTCCAAGCGCAATTTATGAAGAAAATGACAATCATTAAAATTCTCATACAGATTTAAAAAATTAACTTTAAAATGAATTGTTCTAATTATATTTAACAGTCAAGATGTTTGATTCATCATTAATAATTTTGTGTGGATATACTTTTTATAACCGGCTAAATGTAAAAAGATTCATTCATAAATGTTGCTTAGCAACACTGATATATTGACAAACCTTATTCCTGGTACCCTTCTCCCGCACGACACTTTTGAGAGATTTGATAAATACAAATTTTAAAGGTAGGCATGCCAACATGGAAGTTAAGAAGTGATGCCAATCTAATAACAAAAAACTTCAGGGTTTGTTAAGCACATTTAAATAACGGGTGCCTGTAATTATAACCTTCAACTTTATTCAGACAGAAAAATTCGAAATTCCTACTAACGTGTAACGGCTGTCTAAAATGACTTACTTATAGGCTATTTGCATTTTAGTAAATTTTAAGTTTTACAATTTCAGTTCCTGCTAGAATTCAACATAATTGTAAGATTTGACATTATAATCCCATAATTGTAATTTTTTTGCAATGATTTTGAAAATTGTCAACACAAGTTAATCAACTTTAACAAAATATGCTCCTTACTATAACAAATAAACATAAATTAGAGATCAATAAAAAATTTCTTGATTATGTCTGCTTTATTTTGAATTAATATTACTAGTTGTAACTATAGAAAGTTATCATTTTCACCCATTCTATAGTTACTCGAAATTAAATATGGTTGGTAACACTGAAATAGCTTTAAAGTGACGGAAATATCCTTGAAACGTAAAGGTTAAAAATTATAACAATTTATGACATAAACACACATGATTTACAAATACCACGCGATCATTTAAATTCTAAATTATAGCTGGCGGGATTTTTTTTATTAGGTTGTCCAGAATGTCAATTATTGATTAATTAACATTTTGAAACGTCACTTTGACAATTCAAATTGTAAATTAGTACTTATATACCAACTTAATTTAAATTTCACAGCCTGCTCTAATTTAGAATTTAAATGATCGCGCGGTATTATCTGACAATACAAACTCATACGATATTCCAGACATATACCAAGCTCATATTTCCCTATCAAATAACTAAATTAATTAAAATTCCTCAAACTGAACAATTACTGACCGAAGCAAATAGTAAAGTAAATTATAATCGTTTTCAATGTGCAAGAGTTGTTCTGTAACAAATATTTCATTATTGTACTGCAAACAGAACACTAAATACATATATATTCCCTACACAAAAGCAACTTATGTTGGCAAATAAAGTATACAATAATAAATATATAAACTGGAAGTTTCAAAACTGTAACTACACACATGATCTTCATTATGGAATTTAGATTGATATAGTTGATTTTTTTATTTTCAAAATCAACAAATATTTATGATTCACTAGTTTTTGGTTATCTCTTTTGATGCTTACTTAAATGTTATAATGACAATATGACAAATTTAAAATATTTCAAAATTATTCTGTAACATAAGTACTTACTCATTAATCGAAAGTCAAACATCCATAAATGTAAACATAGTCAAGAGAATCATAGTCTTCTAATTAATAATTATATGTAAATAAAGCAATGATAGTTATATATAAAATAAATAGTAACCTGTTTCAAGGGCTGTGGTAACGGGTTTATCGGAGTTTGCCTTTGCAAAGACATGACAATTTTTGGAGTTGTATTGTTGCTTATTTGACCAAGTATTTGTGTTCCTGGTAACTGATGATTTAGTACAATTGTTTGAGGAACTTGTTCCCCTTGCACAGAGTCAATTTGTTGAGTACCACTATCCTCCATGTAGAATATTCGCTGCTGTGTTTGCCCCTCACGAAAATCTATATTTGTCTCTTGCAATATATACTGCTGATTTTGGAAAGTTACTTGTGACTGATCAACAATTAGTTGTTGTGTTGGTGTATCCAAAACCATCAGCTGATCAGAAGAAATTAATATCTAAATTATATTATTTAAGTATCGATATTTCAGCAGTAAAACATCTGTCACTCACCGGTGAAGCTTGAAAAGTTTGTTCATTGGGTCTAATAATATACTGAACAGATTGTGAAGAATTGTCAATTATACTTGGATAATATTCTCTAAGTTCTTCTGTTGTAGATTTCTCTGTTTGGCTCAATACCTGATAGTACTGAGCCATATTTTTTAAAAGTCACACTGCACACATATCTATAAACACATGTTTAAATAAACACGACTGCTTAAGATGTGAATAGAACCACCAAGTAGCCAAAGATTAAACGATTATTATACGACACGGATATTTTATTATAAATGAATCACAATAACTTCATCATAATAGAAAATACAATTGTTTTCTACATACCAATCGTAGCATAACGTGATTTAAATTATTTTTTAGCAGCGATAGATCTCAGTACGTACAATTACCTCTAATAAATTAACTAACTTGCAACAACCACACTACAACACAACAGTAGCAATGGTAAAATGGCGTTAGACGTCTTTACACGCATGATCATAACGACAGGGTAATTTTGAAATATACTTGGACTATTTCAAATAAATTTTAAAATAACTTAAGGTATTTTAATTGATAAAATTAAATTAAAATATTTTTCATTTTTAAAAATAAGTCATCTTAATTTTATAAGAAAACTTATATTTTTCAGTGTTCTCAATAATATAAAAATAAATATAACTTACCGCATGTGAAGAAACACCTACAATTAAACTGCTGCCACACAAAAAATATTAAATTATTAATTTTATTTAATAAATTTCGTAAATATGTTCATATATTTTTATAAATAGCAGTTACGTTGAACGCTATTTCAATCTATAAGTTGCCAGAAGAATATAGGTTTAAATGTAAAGCAGATAATTATTAATATTCTATTTTTTATGTTGGCCAATTTTATAATGAAGTGTTATCTTACCGGTTTTATAAGATCATTTGCTTATAATTTGTTAGTATTTTTGGATTTACAGGTAATACTTTAGATACACTTGTTTTGGTTAAGGTTAGGTTTCAAAAATTTACGGATTTTTGTAAATATGGAAATTATTATAGAACTACCAAAAGACATTGACAAATTATGTCGTACTTGCATGAATGTTATGGATGAAGATCAGAAAACGTGTGTAATCAATGATAATAGTGATGAAATTTGTAAGGTAGATAAAATGCTGTCGTATATAATGGGGACAGATATTTCTTCAGACGATCGATTACCTAAATTTATGTGTAATGAATGTGTTAAACAATTAGAAATGTCTTATTTATTTAAACAACAGTGTGAAAGTACATATTTGAACTTCCATGATTTTATGGACTCTGCTGAAAATATAAATTTGAAAAATGAAGTGTTGGAATTTGAGTGTTCTATTTGTGAACAGTATTTCACTACACAATATAAATTAAGCAAACACGAAATTTTGCATTATAAAAATGTTAGTTTATTAACAAGACTGGAATATGGAGACAACGAGACTATAAAGCAATGTATTAGAAATGATATAGATGAAGATACTCTTTCACTGATAACTGAACGCAAGGAGAATATTAGTAAAGATTATAAAATTCAATCTAAGCAAGTGTCGAGGGAAACTATTGACAAAATTTCAACAAATTTAGTGAGTGAACATTCAAAATGTTTAAAGGAAAGTAAACTGAAAAATTGTGAACTTTGCGGAAAAGAATTTGACAGTGATTTGATGCTTCAATTACATTTCCTCAATCATGCAATATTAACTGAAAGTGAAACAGATCCTGATATCTTCGATCAATATTTTCTTTGTTATGCTTGTGGTGAAACGTTTAATACATGTGAAGATCTAGAAAATCACGCACTTAGATGCCATTCTGAAATAAAAGAATTTGAATGTGCTAAATGTAACCAGGTATTTAGTAATGAACTAAACCTTTTACGACATGAAAAAGACCTCCTTCACTATGATGAACTATTATGGGACAAATTAACTTCTAAAGATGCAGAAAGGAACGTATTTACTTGCCCTATTTGTAATGAAGAATTTGCAGCAAAGGCAGAATTGAGTTTACATTCAGTAAGACATATTATAAAGAAAATTACATGTCGAATGTGTAAAAGAACATTTAGTTGTCAAATTGCACATAACAATCATTTAAAGTCTCATCCTAATTATAAACACTTGTGCCACCTTTGTGGTAGATGGTTAGGAAGTCGTCATGCTCTAAAAACCCATATAATGGGTGTACATTCGGCCACAAAAAATTTTGTGTGTAATGTTTGTTCCAAAGCTTTCAAGACTCCCAGCAGACTATACATACATAAGTTAACACATAAAGAAGACAAAAAGTTCATTTGTTCAATTTGTAACTATAAAACAAATTATGTTGGTGATTTTAGAGTGCATAATAGGATTCATACAGCTGAAAGGCCTTATAAGTGTAATTTTGTTAATTGTAAAAGGCAGTTTAAAACATCTAGCCATTTAAATGAGCATATACAACGTCATTTGCAGATTAAAAAATATCAGTGTAATATGTGCTTGATGGTTTTTGGACATAACCACACATTAAAAATGCATCTTATGGTACATACTGGCGAAAAGCCATTTAGTTGTAATATATGTAAAGTAAGATTCCGTAGAAAACACCATTTAAAAAATCATATGAAACAACATGTAAATGTGGAAAACCAAATAGTAACTGAATAAATTTTAAATACATAAGAATAAAGAAGACATTTTAATCATATATGTAATTTGTAATTTTTTTTATTAATGTACCAACTTTTAAATATGTAAAAAAAATATTTAAACGTCTATAAACTACATATGTTTTGGAAACGCTTATTTAATAAACTTAATTCTACAAAGTGTAACATTTCTTTTAAAAATCCCGCCTTCAAAATATAAGTTCCGCCATACGTCTGCGTATTACACAGCTTAGCCATAAGCAAACATTTACTAATCGTTTGTCGTAAATTAGTGTATGCAGTGGGCGACATGTTTGTGTTGTGTAAAATGCAAGACGTACGTTACTAAATTGTAGGAGAGACGTTTGTGTTTTCTACTATTTGATGAAAATGGATATGAGTATATATTTAACGGCACCGCTTCAACTAGATAAGATTTGCAGAGCTTGTTTAACGGAAAAGGGCGATATGAGACCCTTATTTGGAGCTTGTCTTGATGAAATGTTGATATCTTTTGCAGACTTACAGGTAAATGTTTATATCAACGATAACGTATCAATGTCGTCTGTTACTTTCACTCTAAGGGATAGGAATTATGTAGTAGAAAAAGATACAGCTAACGAGTAGTTATCGATTCCTGTACGATTATTTTAGTATTTTATTTGGTATTTGTATAAATTTTTTTATACAAAGTGACTGATAGGCGTACGAATTCCGTTTTTTTGAATTGAGCCACCTACTGAATTAAATTATTATTTTTTAAATATGCCTATAATGTATTTATAATTTTAATAAAAGAATAAAATATAATAAGTTAATACGTGTATTATTTTTATTAGATTCGGGAAGGTGATGGTTTACCTAGTCTTATGTGTGTACAATGTGTCTTGCAATGTAGCAGGGCTTATACATTTAAACAACAATGCGAAAAGTCCGAAAATATTTTACGTCAATATATGACCCCAGAATTTCAGGTAAATATTATTTTTAATTAGGTATATCTCATGTATTTTATTATACCAAATGGTGTAATTGTAGTCTGGATTTTTTAGAATTAACATTTTAGCCAGTATAGAAGTGTAGGTATATACGAATTTAATTACAATGAGATCAGAAAAGCCTTCAATACGAAATACGAAATTTTTAAATTGTTATCAAATATTTAATATTTATTCGTATATTGTGCCTACAAAAGAAAAAAGACGAAACCGGGCTGATTGTACAATAAAATATTAAAATCATTGTCTATTCTGCTTCAACAGTACATGGCATATAAATGTTTACTCATTTGTTCTACCGCCAGAGTCGCGTCAAAATATTTAATTACAACATAAACATAATTGTACAGCTCGCAGACCGGGCCGGTGAGATGCCCATCCCACAAGATGCGCAGTGGATTCTTATAATATTAGATAAGCACGAGCAGTGCAATATATTTCTTATATATGTATCTCTTTTCAGTATATTACAATTTCTTATCTGCATTTACTCTTTCATCCGGCTAATGTATGCGATGATAACAAATCTTATCATTTCTTTTTTCCGAATACTTTCTCTGTCACACAGTGACCTGTAAATCTGCGCGACTTATAGGTCGAGCGGTCAGGACTCGGTCTGTGTACTGTACATTCATATGATAATACATATGGCTTGGCAATATAATGATATAGAATTAATAGCATTAACTTTAAATTAATATTATGTGAATACCGATATAAATCACTTAAACTGCGCTTATGAGATAATATTACAGGCGATTCGTTTTAAGAAGTCACAGCTGCCGTGGCAATGTTTGAACTAACAAAGATGTGTTACTCCGTGCGTTCAGGGACTTACGGCGCCGCTAGCGCTGATCTGTGCTAGGTCCAGCGGTGTCCTGAACGCGGCTGCTGAGTGCCGGCGCTCGAGCTAGCGGTCGCCATTTTGTCTAGCAAAAATAATTTCGCTCGATGACCTAGCGGCGGTAAAAGGCGGTTAAAATTCAAGTTTGAATCTTGTGATTAATACGATCAATAGAAACATGTTCAATTATGTTGCATAATAGATCTTAAATAGTACCTAATTCTTTTTGATCTTTTATATATTGAAATGTATTTTGAAATAGATATAACTAATAAGTAATGTCAAACAGCACAATTCCTTCTAATAAACAGCATAATTCCTTTTAATTTGGCACTAAATTTAATCAAAAATATCTGCTGCTACTGAAACTAATGAGCTATATATATATAATAATGCTTGTTTTTGGGCCTTATTGTCTTATTATATTTTCGTGTTCTAAAATACATTAGTACTGGCTTCTGTAAACTTTTTTCCTACATATAAGTAGAGATAACTACATACTCTATTAGGTAATGTAACTTAAGACTTTTACACAAGATCTGCTATCAGATTTCAATACCTACATTAAATGTTGGAATAATATTGCTTTCTCAACTGCAACAGTAAAACAAACACACAATGTTACAGTTTATGTCATATTTATTTATCAGTTGTAAACTCTTCGATTACACACTTATTACAAAGTAGCATTCAGAAAATACATCAATTAATTAAAATTGAAATGAACAGCTATTCACAGTGGCGACAAATATCTCAGCCAAAACTGCTAATATAATAGTGTTAATGGTTACATCATCTTCAACAAAAACCTCAAAATAATCCAACAAATTTGCTAACATCAGATTTTAATAAGTTAAATATTGGAACAATATTGTTTTTACAACTACAGTAATATAACAAATACCCAAAGTTATTTCTTTGTATTAAATTTATTTATCAGTCATAATTCTGTGGTTATACTCTTACCAAAGATTACAGTTTATGTCATATTTATTTATCAATTGTAAACTCTTCGATTATACACTTATTACAAAGTAGCATTCAGAAAATTCATCAACTAATTAAAATTGAAATGAATACTGTTCACAGGGCCGATAAATATTCCAACCAAAACTGCTAATATAATATTGACAATAGATACATCATCTTCATCGAAAACTTCTTCATATTCCATATAATAATCCACTGTAAAATGTAGTATTAAATATTTAGACACACTATATATTATAGTAAATAATTTTGATTTTAAAAGTGCGTGTGTCACCTCTTCATACTTCAAACAAGAATAATAATAATAATGAAATTAAATAAAAATAAACTTCAGAACGCCATATTGCTGCTGTCAGAAATTGTAATTCTCCAGTAGTAAAAATACGCATGCGCAAGCAACAAATTTAAAATTTACCATTGTGACCCGTTCAATGACTTCTAGCGCTAGCCACAAGCTCCAGCGGTATTCGCTTCCAGCGCCCGAACTCCCTGAACGCACGGACTGTCATTTTTATGTTAGTTTATCATTTTTATCTTTACCTGCTGTAAATAATTATTTATGTTTACACATATTTGTCGTGATTCAATTCTACAGTAATAATAAATGCGCTTATTTTTCAATACAAGTTATGTACATTTTCTTGAATCTAGTTTTAGAGTCCTATAAGCAACATTTATATCTAATAATATCTAAATCTTGTCTGTTCTTAACATAAATTATAAATTTTGACTTTTCTTTTCATTATTTCTTCCGAAATGAATTTTTAACAATTTCAACAAAATTTTGTAGTTTGAAGTAGGTGAAGTAAATTTTGCAATATTTGGTTGCATTTTTAATAGTGTGAAAACATTAAACAAAAAATATTATTTTTGCTACATACTAATTTATTCACATTGGTTTGTTTTAATTAATGAATAATACAAATGTGCAAGAATTATACTAATATAAATGGTTTCTTTTGTATACCACAATAAGAACTCGCGGAAAATACCTGACATATTTGCGGTTATCATAACCACAGTATAGTAACTGAGCAATAGGCCCACTTCTCAGCGGCCCCTTTGATGTTCGTTTTTTTAAAAGACTGCGCATTAGTTCACAGACAGATGGGAAGTGAATATACAAGAGTAAACAAAGAAAACAAAGAAGCCTCTAATTGGGTCAATGAATTATAGTAGAATTACCGAACAGATGCAGTAGCAACAACGCACGAGAAATGCGTCGCTTGAACGTCATACGTAAAATAACGCTTTCTATTGGTTCGTTTGCAAGAACGGCCACATACGAACCAATAGTAAGCGTTATTTTACGTATAACGTTCAAGTGACGCATTTCTCGTGCGCTGTTGCTACTGCATCTGTTCGGTAATTCTACTATAGACCAACTGTGCTACAGCGCATAAGCCACTCACATATGTATTTTACGGAAGAGGTAGAAACACGATTTCTGAGGGAGTGAAATTGCTGCCTGCCATTGTTACTATACTGTGTCATTGGTCGCATTCAGCAGACGTAACAGTTGCGCAACTGTTCAGTGATCCGATTCATATGATGTACGCGCACAGCGGTCGCCATGTTTGCTAGCGGAAAAATTCTACGCTCACACAGTGCACGTACTCTGCCCGCATGCGCCATTAACACATTCCAACACCAGCGTAACACACAATTTTGAAGAAAGTTACTAGGAAAGTAAGAAAAGCAAGTTAAAGCTATTGTGTAGAAATAAATGTATTATAGTATTGGAGTTAACCGCGTATTTTAATCGCAAAATCGGCCCCTACACTAAAAACTACGCCGAAACTTAATGCAGAAAAACATTTATTATTATTGTTTTTTCTGTGACGGGAAAAAAAGTTGACATTTTATCCTTCTTGACAGGTAATAAAATGTCACTTTATCAACCCGGGCGTAAAGTGTTACTTTTTGCCCATGGGAAAAAAGTTCTACTTTTTGCCCGCTTAAATTGGCAGGTTTTCATAGCAACGCAGGTGTAATGTCACTTGAAATGTCACATCGATTGATTTTCTGACTTTAATATAAAGTATTTTTTTTCAATATTAAATCGTCGTTTTTCCCATCACAGAAAAAAATAGTGTATTATACACGGGAAAAAAATTAGATTTTATCTCTCGGTAATTTATCTCCCTCCGCTTCGCGTCGGGAGATAAACCTTACCTCGAGCTAAAATCTAATACTTTTTTCCCTTGTATAATAAATAACTATTATTCGGTTTAATCTATATAATTCTAACATACACGCTACTTCTACGAATAACGATTGCAGCTCGGCAGAAATATATAATAAATAATCTGTGTTTTGATAATGAGTATGAAGGGTGAACGGTGTAAATAATTAAGATTTTGTAAACTCGTAGAATATATACTTACAACTTTGTACAAACCACTGCTTGTTAAAAAAAATCCTCTTTTTTGTAGGAACAGCTCTCTCAACATTTAACAAATCAAACAAAGGCTGAATTACAAGAACAATTACAATTTCCGACCACTATCGAGCGTGTAATAGTTGACCAGTTACCAGCAGAGTTTGTTAGTGTAGAGTATGGTGATCAGAATATTTCAATTGTAAGTATGTTTTAAACTTGGGCTCTTTAAATACCATCGAATTGTTTCTGTGGATAGACAGTCGGATGAAACAAAAAGTTCGAAATACGTATCCACTGGTGGACGATCACTTCTTGACTCTTAATGTGTGATATATTAAAAGTTTTTGTTTATTTGTTTTATAAGTCAAAGTTATACAAAATTATATAAGGATATAGCAATGACCCTAAAACTGCCTTAAAATTAATTGTGAAGCCATAGTCATGATCTTAAATTTGAAATATTCAGTGTTTTCCGCATTAAAGAAATTAATCTACAACAGCAAGTTGTCATCGAATTAGGATATCCATTAGGTACTGGTGACAAGGTTTGGCATTGATATGTTTTTTTATGATGTTTCCATTACGCTCTAACATCCTAAAAATGCCCTGCAGCCATCGTATTTTTATCATTGGATGGACTGAAACTATAGGAATTCTAGTAAGGGAGATAACAGACTAAAATAATGCAATTTTTTTTTATTTTTTTATAAAGAGTGAATTGGTAAAAGTGACGTGAAATTTTACAGTATTTGGAAAATTTACATTCAGAATATGACGTTAACAAATATCATCAATATCAATAATATATAGCATTCTATAAGCACCGATAATTATTTAATTAGAATTTTCAACACTGAGAAAAACTAATTTTAAAGTAATTTAAAATTCAGTAATATATAACATAATTGCTAGGGAATTATATTCATAATAATGTATCTATTATACGAGGTGTGGCAATTAAATAACGAGAATTCTTGCATGCGATGGGCAAACGCTGACGACTTTGTTATTAGTGAGTATTAAAATTCCACAATTTCCTCATAGGACGCGTTTTACATATTGTAGACAGTTTCAAAGTTGACTGTGTACTGATTGCAAGTAGGAAAAATGTGCGATAATAAAATGGGGCAAAGAGTTGTTATTAAATTCTTTTGTAGAACTAGACATACCCTAGTGAAAGTGTATCACACTCGAGGCAGAATATTGTGAAGAAATAAATGCTTAAAGTCAAGTAACTTTACTTAATAAAGACTACAGGAAAAAATTCTCGTTATTTAATTACCACACCTCCTGGATGGATATAATATCTCCATTTAATTTTGATCTGATTGTAATCATATCTCAATCATCGAACAAAAATAGCTAGTAAAATATCGGGTGACGATATTAACATATTATAATATCGTTTGACAGATGACAGAATACGTTGGTAATGCTAACTTCACTCAGCAACGCCATCTGACTTCAGAAACGGGTACTTATTGATTCACCCTCGTATATGATCCAAGATTTGCTTTAGAAAAAGTCTTGGCATCAATTATCAACACTGCTAATCAAACTGCAACCTTTCCGACAGTCTGGAAACGAGCTAGAATAACTTTTATATTCAAGAAGGATGATGAATAACTATAGATCTATATCGACTGTCGATGTCAAATTTTGCTAATGTCTTTGAAGGCGTTGTTCATTTTTTAGATGTTTACTTTCTGTCTAATTGTTATATCTTCGAAAAGAAGCAACTTTGAATATATGTTCATTATGAATAAAGTAGACATACTAACACTTTCTACCCCAAAAATGTTAGTTGTAATAGTTTAAGGTAAGATAAACAACATGTAATCGCATATTTTTTTAATTAAAGGCCAAAGATGAATTCGTCCTAATTAATGAAGTAACAGGAGACATTGTAACAGCACAAGTTGATAATCGAGAAAAGAATGATAAATGTGTGGAAGAACCGCCGGATGAACCTCTGCCACAAGAGTCCCACGAATCGGCTACAGAAGAAGAGAAAAAACCATTAAAGTATCGGTGCCCTAAGTGTAATGAATCATTCGCACTAAAAGTAGATCTAAAAGTATGTACTTTATTCTGTTTCTACTAATTATATGGAATATTATTTTCTATTTAGATTCATCTGATGACCCATCCAAAAGAACTT
Source organism: Amphimallon solstitiale (assembly GCA_963170755.1). NCBI lineage: Eukaryota > Metazoa > Arthropoda > Insecta > Coleoptera > Scarabaeidae > Amphimallon > Amphimallon solstitiale. Next base: position 116,119,029 of record OY720679.1, read on the forward strand.
GAGCATATCTGCAGTGTTTGCCAGAAAGCTTTTCCCGAAGCCCGCATTCTAAAACGTCACTTAAAAATACATCTCGATAAGAAACCTCATCAATGCGATCAATGTGATATGTCGTTTGCAGAAAGTTCAAATCTCACTAAACATAAGAAGAAGCACACCGGAGAATTAAGAAATGTAAAAGGAAAACCGTATTTGTGTTCAGTTTGTGGTAGAGCTTTTAAATGGCCGTCGAGTCTATCAAAACACATGAAATATCATACCGGTCATAAACTGCTATCTTGTGAATATTGCAGTAAACAATATGTGGAGGTATAATTGCAGTACACAGTAGTAAAGTACTAGATTTCTATTTTATATTTTATTAGGCAAGGAGTTTACGAATACACATCCGTTCACATACCGGAGAGCGACCACACGTATGTGAAATATGTCAGAAAAGTTTTACTCAATTGTGCAATTTGGAAAAGCATTTACGAGTTCACACAGGTGAAAAACCGTTCCTTTGTCCCATATGTGGAAAAGGGTAAGTAAGTAAAAGAACGGCATTACAGCAATCAACGCGCAGACACGTGTTTCAGTCTATTATTGCTTCATTAGTGCGCGACGTGCTTGCTGCAATGCTCAATGAGCTCCACCCCCTCCCTCGCCATATCGTCTCCTTGCATAATGATGCCTATGAGAAAATCTCAGCGACCTCTGTTATGCAAAAGCAACGTGCTATTGCAGTGTAGTCTATCGATAACTAAGTTATCATATTCTAGACCACTGCAGATATATGTGCATCCACTATCTCGCCAACAGGTACCAATATAAAAAAAAATAAAGTCATACATGCAATCCTACTTTTATTTTATATAAGATATGTGTATCTGGCACATTTGGGTATACTTCTTGTTTGGAGTTTATTGATTTTTTTTTTGCTAGTTTATAAAGTAAAATGGAAAATATAAATGCTTCCCAGAAAACAATAGACCGTTCAATAGCTGGATATACTGACCTTTTATCTGTCAACCAATATATTCAATAAATTTATAAATTAAACTAATTTGGCATCATGACGTAGGGGCATTGATAAAAATAGTAAACTAATAACAAAATTGCAACAACACCGACTCATGTGTTAAATGAGATACGAGTGTTAAAACAAAGAAAAATGATATCGCGTAATTTTGTAAATCAAACATGAAAATGTAAACTATTTGCTGTAAGACAGCCGTAGACACGTGTTTCAAACTTATTAGTTTTCTTCAGTACGAAACTGGCAAGAAAGTTTATGTTAATTAAATAATATGTGTAGTATAAAGTTCTACCTTAAGAATCCCATTTCCTAAAACCCAGCGTTGTTAAGAAGAGCAGTCAATAATATATACCGACATACGTGGTTTTATAATACATAACTATTAAACCTCTTCTTTAAAATTGTCGTAAGTCTGACTTACTAGCTTTTTAAATTTGACTTATATATACAAGATTTAAGAATATGTCCGTAGCGGGAAATTCAATTGGAATAGGTTTTAATAGACAGACGCGCCGTGAAAAGTTGGCCGGTATAAATCTTTAATACGTATTTGACCAAAAATTGGAATTACAAGTTTTATAAATATCACCGACGATATACAAGGGATTCTTTTAAGATGGGTGTTAGAATATTTTCAATTTGTTATCAAGCTAGCAATTTGAAACTTGGCACAGAGCTATAATTCACCATTGCGATTTTAAGCAAAATATTTTCAACATGGGGTCATTTCAAGAAATACCTTGTTGAGGTCATTGATATTTTAAATGGCACCCTACTATTTTTATTTTATTTCTGAATTTTCGTCTTAATTGTGAATACAATTGACCCAGGTTGTCAATAGCTATCTGTCATAATTTTTGACATATGACAATTTTTGTCAAAAGAAGATGGAAATTCGAGGTTCAGTAGAAAATTAATGTTTCAAACCATTTAGGACAAAAAATTCATCTTTTTTTGATAGATTCATTATAGATAAGGGAAGCTTATGAAGGTAACCATTTAAAAAAACGAGTTTTCGTGTTAGTTTGGCATGTTCGTAAAATCGCAACAAGCCATGGAAACCTAATAAGAACTTGAAGAGGCACTATCGAATATAAAAAGAGGAAAAATAGTAAGTGAGGACAAGGTCGAACCAGAAATGCTATAATGGATGGGAGTTGAAGGAGGAAGACGGATACTCAAATTATGCCATCAAGCATGAGATGAAGAATCAATACCCCAAGGATTGGGAATAGAATCTTGTCCTCCCAATACATAAAAAAAGAGACCACACTGATTGAGATAATTACCGTCCTATTTATTTATCTTCTGTAGGATTTAAAACATACACAAGAATTATAGAAAAATTGACGATGCAACTAATCAAATTGGAAGATGAACAGGCGGCATTTAGACCATATAGATCAGCAAATGATAACATAAGCATGGTGAGAAATTTAATAGAATGGACTTAGGAGACAGGAGAAAAATTATACCTGTTTTACATTGTTCTAAGATCAGCATTTGACAAAGTAGAAAGAGAAGTAATTGGAACGAAATAAAGTCACTAGAAGCCTATAACAAACATCTAAGAGTTGAATAAGCATAATATACTGGTAGGCGTTTGGATAGACGAAATTGAGAGCCTAATGATGGTAATAAGCATAAATAAAAGCAAGGTGGAGATAATAAATAATATAGAAAACGGAAACCAAATAATAAGCTGCAAACAATAGGCACTAGGTTTGGTAATAATTTATGAGTACTTGGGAGCAATTATATCAAACGACGGTACATACTTCTGATACAGAAATTGCTAGAAAAAAGACAGAAGAGCACTAATATTTACAAAGCTATAAATAAGATAATATTAGGAAAAAAGGAGATAGAGACGAAGAAGACGAAGAGTATATCGCACCATGTCTATAGTATAGAAGCGAATCGCGGGTACCATTGAAAAAACATCAAATTCAACATGAAGCAGCGAAAGTGTAATATCTGGTTAGAATTACAGGAGAGACAAAGTATGTAAATGTGAGGAATGAGGAGATAAGGAAAATAACAAAGCAAGAGGCAATATCATTGAAACTAGAAAGAAGAACTTTTTTGGTAATGTGATGAGGGTGGACCACAACAGACTTACAAGAAAAGTAATAGAAACCGGCAAAGAACGGAAGAGAAAGAGAAAAAATCGACACACACTTGGTGGAGAAGAATTGAGGATATAGGAAATGGAAAACACTAAGAGAGATGAAGAAACTAACGAGTGACCGTAGGGAATACAAGAAATGGATAAGCTTAGTAACTGAAAGCGCATATCCGACGCCCTAGGGATACTGACAATATACCGTGTCGATGTCCATTTGATATCTAACCATTGATTTTCCTATAGATATGGAGACTATTAGAATTGCCATAATGCATTCGTACATAAACCTGACGAGCGCCAAGTAGTGTGAAACCGGTCGTTGATTCGTTGTACAATGGCAAACATTTTTTAATGACATATACTTGTTTAGTATTATTTTTTAATTTCTTATATAAGGAGGTATTCTGATGATGAAAATTTTCGACCTCGAGATTTTTGCAAATGTCCACGTTTTGAAGTCCCCTGATACTGAAAAAGTGGTTTTTAAAAAATGGGTGTGTGTCTGTCTGTCTCTGTGTGTCACCACGATAGCGGTCAAACCGCTACAGCTATCATTTCCAAATTTTGTATTCACTAGTATAATCTCCCTCTTCAGATCTGATTAGATTTTCAGTAAAATCGACAGACCGGAAGTAGTAGTTTACTTCGGTAAAAAAATCGAATTTAGGCAATATTTCGTTAAATACTAAGTTTAAGCAATTTTAAAAAGAATTCATATGTACTCAAAATTAAATTTGAGAAGAATTTTATTAAAAAAGCTTTTCGAAATTCCTACCGGAAGTAGGTCCTTTACTCTTATCGAAAATTAGTTTTTTGCGAATATCTCGCCAGTCATGCTTTCTAGGCAGGTAGATTACGAATATAAATGTATTTAAAATATAATTTTCAATACCTTTTGTATAAAAGAAATTAGGACCGGAAGTGACACTTTTACTCCTACCGAATAGCGATTTTTTGCAAATATATCGTAAATTATGTATTCTATATATATATTTATCAATAGTGCAAAAGCATTTAGAGCTGGATTTGCAATGTCTTTTGTATACATGAAATTTCAAAATTCGGACCGGAAGTGACACTTTTACTCCTATCGAGTAGCACTTTTTTCGAATATCTTGCAAAGTATGCATTCTGTAGGATTTATTAAGAGAATAGAAGTATTTATAATAGGATTTTGAATAATTTTTTTATAAAAAAATTCTAGTATTTAAAATGTTCATACGTATAAGAAAGTCGTGTGGTGGCCACACCGCATTTATTTACTTTATATTAAAAAGTTATGCATGATGTCGACCCGTTGATTAGTACTACGTATCGTACCCATAGATTGTATAAATGTAAATAAAAATTGTTATTATTTAATCTGCATAAAATTCCTGTATATGTTTCAGATTTACACAATCGGGTTATGTTGGTATTCACATGAGAACACACACGGGCGAGAGGCCGTATGTGTGCCCTACGTGTGGCAAGGCGTTCGCGGGATCGAATACACTTGCAATTCATCAAAGGATTCATACTGGTGAAAAGCCTTATCCTTGTACACTGTGCGGCAAATCGTTTAGTCGCCACGAAACTCTTGTAATCCATACTAGATCTCATACAGGTCATAAACCACACGTTTGTTCAGTATGTAAAAAGGGATTTACATCATCTGGCCACCTTTCGGGACATATGAGAACACACACCGGGGAAAAGCCACATGGCTGCACATTATGTGATAAAAGGTACGTAGGTATATCTCCTAAAAAAAACTATAGTAACTTACAGCTTATTTACTTTTCAATTTTTTATGTATATTCCTCGAAATTTAATTTATTGAGATATTTCTGGACTAGGTATGAAACACGACTCACGTAAACAAATGCCGTTTTCATCGTTAATAGCTTTTTGAAAGCATTAATTATTATTCATAACTAGGTTCAATAAAATATGTATATATTAAAAAAATTAACTAACAAATAATCAAACAGTAAACACTAATAATAGACTAATAATAATTTATGCCTGTACCGGGTGGCCAACTAAGAATGGCCGCCGGCTATATCTCAGAAACCAGTAGTCATATTGCTTCCGGGTAAAAAAATTTCAAGTAAAAGTGCCCAAGAAAAAATGATGGAAATTATTTTGGAGTTTGTAAAATGTCCGCAAGGGGGCGTACAGTCAGGATCAATGTTAAAATTTAGAATTTCTTCATATTTTTACTAATTAAGGGGTATTGAAAATTTCTAAACTTTATTCCTTACACATTCTTTAATACTTTTAGTCTTGCACATTTTTCACTATCTAGTGAAATAAAGTGGTGGGGGCAGTTCAGATGTTTTTTATATAAACTGGGATTACTCCCGTTTGGCTTAACCGATTTGAATAAGTTTGGTCTCATTTAAAAGAGCCTTACTTGCTCAACAAACTGCACTTGTGTTTTTCTATCTCGAACTTCTGCCGTCACCGGTAGATGGCGTTAACTGAAATGTCAACAAATATTAGGCCTTTTTTCAAAAAAGTTAAATGCAATGATATGTTTCTTCTTAGATAAGTTAATAAAAAATTAAAACCTCTACATTTCGGTAAAAAAGCGAAATTTGTATGTTTTTTAGAACAGGAGATATTGGCAAAAATAGATGAAAATGCATGAATTCTCTTGTTTTGAATTGTCTTCTTTTTGATATATATATATATATATATATATATATATATAAATAATTCTAAATTTTTCTTGACCTTAATTCACATATTCATGTGCATATACAAGGTGTTCACACTTAAACCCGCACCATTGGTAACTCCGTTATTATTGGAGCTACGAATTCGTCCAAATTAGCAAACTAGTAGGATTTTTCCTGGCGGTTACGACAATAAAAACAAAAAAACAATTGAACGTCGCGTTTTTCAGATATTTGAGAAAATGTAATTTTTTAAATGGAACACCCTATATATTTTTATGCAGTTGAATAAAGAATTTAGTTCTGAACAAAAATTTTTCAATACATTATCTCAAGAAAATTGAAAATAAAAAGTTATCACGTGATTTCTTTAAAGGGGCATATTCCCGAGATAATCAGAAAAGTACCCATTTTAAAATGGGATAGTATAATTTAAAATTCCACTCAGAAAAAAAGGAAAAGAGAACATGAAATTAGCCTACATTACAATAGTTGTTACAATTTTGATCAAATAGGCACCAATAAAAAAAAAAAATTCAATAACAATCCGTCAAATTAATCTGTCAGTGTTTTAAAATTCGCATTGTTATTTTGCTGTTTTCTTCTTGTTTTCTTCTAATAAAAATGGTTTTCACACATGAGGAAAAATGTGATATTATGGAAGCTTACATATTTCAGACAAAAAACACTATTAGAGCTCGCGAACATTATAGTGCAATGTTTCCCGAGCGCGCGATTCCTCAAAGAAGATATTTCTTGGAATTATACAGACAATTTCGGCGAAACGAAGAGGTTTTCAAGAAGAATAGAACGAAGAAGCAATTTGTGGTTAGTGAGGAAGTAGAGATAAATGTACTGGGATATTTTGAGGCGTATCCTAACAATTCAATTAGAGAATTGGCAAGAGAAATAGACCTTTCATTGGGAACGATTCATAAAATTTTGAAAAAATATATTTTTGAGCCATACAAATATCGGCCAGTACAAACTTTGCATCTTAATGATGATATAAGAAGAATGGAATTTTGTGAATGGTTCCTACATAAATGGGAAGAAGATCCAAATTTTCCTCGATATGTTTTATGGTCGGATGAGAGTAACTTCTCTAATAAGGGAATGTTTAATCGAAAAAACTATCATTTTTGGAGTCGGGAAAATCCTTTTTTGACTCATCCCACTAATCCACAACATCGGTTCAGCCTTAATGTTTGGTGTGGTATGATTGGATCTAAAATTGTGGGTCCTTTTTTTTACCGCGGCTCATTAACGGGAGAGAGATATGAGGACTTTATGTCTCATGTATTGGAAGATTTCGTGGACAACGTGAACTTGATGGATAGGCCGCGGATATACTTCCAACAAGACGGTGCACCGGCTCATAATCACCATATCGTTAACGCATTACTGGAGAGACTGTTTGGGCCCCGTTGGATTGGAACTCATGGACCAGTTCTGTGGCCCCCACGCTCACCAGATCTAACTACGCTAGATTTTTTTTTTATGGGGCCGAGTGAAAAATGAAGTTTACAAACATCGTTACCAAAATGTGGAAGAACTTCAAAATAACATTACGGCCATTATTCGGAATATTGATGGAAGGACCCTTCTCAAAGCCACGCGCTGCACTCAGAAAAGAGCCCGCAAGTGTCTGGACCAAGAAGGTGGTACCTTCGAACAACTATTTTAGTTATGTATGTTGATTGATAGTGTTTATTATTCTTTTATTTGTTATTCTTAAGTTTCGTGGACGAAATCAAAATAAATTTCGTTAAAAACACAACGTTTCGTTTGAATTCATTTAGGAATATTATGAACAAACATTCTAGGACCTATACAAAAATTTTTTTCATCCGTTCAACAAGAGAATAGTATACAATAATCGGTACATATTATTTAATTACAAATTTCGTTAGGCATCCCTAAAAACAAATCCTAAATCCCTAAAAATGCACGGTATCTCATTTGAAAACTTACGTTTTAGTGATAAAGTAAGCAAATTTTAAGGATGTTTATGATATTATTTTATTTAATATCTGAAGATGACTTCAATTGGATAAACATGTGAAACATGCTACGTCTTTCATAAATTTTTTTAAACAAAATGCAATGCTTAAGAAATCACGTGATAACTTTTTTATTTTCAATTTTTTTAAGATAATGTATTTAAACATTTTTATTCAGAACTAAATTTTTTATTCAACCGCATAAAAATATATAGGGTGTTCCATTTAAAAAATTACATTTTGTCAAATATCTGAAAAACGCGACGTTCAATTGTTTTTTTGTTTTCATCGTCGTAACCGCCAGGAAAAATCCTACTAGTTTGCTAATTTGGACGAATTCGTAGCTCCAATAATAACGGAGTTACCAATGGTGCGGGTTTAAGTGTGAACAGCCTGTATATATAATTAAATTTCTTGGACGATTTAGAGGTCAACAATTAAACTAATTTCAAATTAATTTAAAATTAGTTTAATTGTTAATTTGGTAATTTTTAATATCTTTAAAAATTACCCAACGGTCCAGGAATCGAACCCGAAATCTCCCGATTACTAGTCAGGTGCGTTATCCACTACGCTACCGCGGGCTTCGGTCTTGATTCCTTTAAATTTAAAGGAATCAAGACCGAAGCCCGCGGTAGCGTAGTGGATAACGCACCTGACTAGTAATCGGGAGATTTCGATGCCTGGACCGTTGGGTAATTTTTAAAGATATTAAAAATTACCAAATTAACAATTAAACTAATTTTAAATTAATTTGAAATTAGTATGACCTCTAAATCGTCCAAGAAATTATATATATATATATATATATATATTTATTCAACCGACGTAACCAGGCCCGCTATATTCATGCTACCAAGTCAATCCCAGTGTATAACACACGAGTTGTCATTCAATCGACGTTTTTAAACCCAGCGATTCTACCGTCTTCCGAGTCCCAGTGTGTAAAAAAGCAACATTTATCAGACCTTGTCATTCCCGACAGCATTGCCAAGTATACTACATAAACAACGTAATTTGATAGTCCCGCTCGTGCTATGAAATTCAGCTTAAATTTATTTAAGATGTTTTAAGAGTAAGGGAAAAGTAAGATTTTAAAATACAACATTTTAAAATAAATTGTGTTAAAGGTAATTTAGATATTTGCCGTTATTTTTGGTTGTTTCACTTTCTTTAGATATCTATATTCTTTTAAGTATATCAAACAAAAGGTAAGGAAATGTGTATATCTTCCATTAGTGTTTTTTCGAGTATGCTAATATATTCTTCAATTCTATTACTTTTATTATTTCAATATATTAGTTTATTTGGCTGAGATTAGAAGATTCACAATTCTAAATTAATATTCTTCAAATAATCTTGGAATTATTTACTGCAGACTACTTTAATACCAACTATAGTAATTGTAAACAGAGATATATTATTCGAAAAATATACCTGTAACTAATTATACTTAAATAATCCGCCAGAGATCAAATTAATTGTGCCATCTGAATGGGACACAATCTCTTCCACTTACACCATGTAACCGATACCCATGTAGTTACACGTAAATAAAGTATTATATTAGTAGACGAAAATGATTTATTTGATAAAATGACAAGCAATACAAAACAACTTAGGTCGGCGATAGTTGTTGCTTTGTATATATAATAAAATTCTTATTTATTAGTTGAGAAAGAAGAAACAAGTCCGGGTCTCTTTAATAACCTTAGTAGAACAGCTGATTTATCAAAACTAAGAGATTTGCTTGCTTTCTGTTTTCATTTTATAAAATCAATTTTAGGGATTAGTAAAAGCATTTATTCAAATATTTAATTAATTAACTCCCATTACAACAATAGCTTGTATGCTAATGATTACGTATTTAAAAAATCAAACTTTTGAAAAGAAGCACCTTTGAACAAATCTGAAATTACGTTATAATATTAAGTCGATGATTGTAATCCGTCAAATTCGATAGCTGAATAAAAAAAGAAAAAAAAAGTGTCAAGAAATAAAGTATTTCGAATTGGGTGAATTTAATATACTATTATTGTTATTATTAGAGTCTTTATTATTAAATACGCCATTAACTCACTGGCCAGTATGCCACACTGGTCAAACAACGTGTTATTTAGGTACTCTGAAAATCAAAAGTATCCACATTCAGGAGTAATCATAGTTGTCGTTTGACAATTAAAAAATTTAGTGGAGAATGAGGTAGACAAAATAGATAGATAGCTATTATCACAGTAAAAGGTATGAAAAGGTCAGCATTTACACTACAAGGGAGTAATTCGCTTATCTACAGAAGTTATACATATATGCAATTTCAACTCTTGGATTCAAACATATAATATGTATATGTAGTTCATTATTAAAAAGCTTTGCTTTCCATTTATTTAAAGCATCTGTCAGCAAAGACGAGATGGAATAATTTCGATTTTAAATAATTAGTCCATTATAATAATATAGTTGTAATATATAATCTGGTGTTAGCAGAGCGAAGAAAACAAAAAGCTTCCATAAATTCGTTGATAAAATTTTCAAACCTTAATGATTATACTATTTCTTTTGATTCCAAGAAGGTCTGACCTTGTTGAACGTAGAATTCCTTATTTCAACCATACATAAAAGTTCTCTATTTTTGTTAAGTAATACTATAACTGCAATACTATATTAGCCATGTTGACATTCTTAAATAATCTTGCGCTTATAAATAAAGTACACAATGTTTTCTTTTACTTTGTTTAAAGGGCATTTTTAAATATTAAAATGTATTGCTTAATCAGTGTGTTAGATTTTATGTGTCACAGCAAATATCGCGGCTATTATATGAATGATTGAGGAATTACGTATAAGAAAGTTGGATAATTTTTTAATAATGTGTCAAAATCGGAAAAACTATTGAACATCAAATACTAAAAAACAAAAAATTTCATATTTTAAATGGAACATACCCAGTATTATTGCATATTCTGAAACTACAGGAATTTATCTTTACAACAGTATATCACATGTTATACTTGTTTCATTTATTTACAGCGTAATAGAATAACTAACTGAGCGTGTTAACAACCTAAACAATTTAACTAATGAGGTGTGGCCACCTCACGGCTTTCTTATACGTATGAGCGTTTCAAACTATTAAAATTGTTCTAAATTGTTTTAAATACTTTTATCTCAGAAACATAAACCTGTGAGTAAGTGTGTTACTTCAAGTCCAAATTTTAAGAATTTTTTTATGTAAAAATTATTCAAAATCCTGGTATAAGTACTTCTGTTCTCTTAATAAATCTCCGCAGAGTGCATACTTTGCGAGATATTTAAAAGAAAATGCTACTCGCTAAGAGTAAAAGTGTTACTTCCCGTTCAAATTTTGAAATTTCATTAATACAAACAAATATTCCAAATCCATCCATCCATCAATTCTTTTTTTCAAATGGAAACATATGTTTATTATTTAATTTATTAATTCTGCATCTAATTCTAAGTATGTTTCATGTACCATGTCCTATACCCAAACTCAACAGTTATCGAGAAATTTACAATTGAACATATCAGTAACTGAGAGCGTATCCTACAAAATTTATTTCACTTTCTTGTCTGAAAACGACCGATTTATTAAAAAAAAACAGAAAAACAAGTCAAATTAAGTGTTCATACTGTTGACTACTAACTTCCTGACAATAGGCAAGCCGAAGATCAGTTTATCGTAACACTGTAATTAACGTTTGCGGCTTAATTTGTTGTATTTCGGTTATAATTTATCGATAACTGTTGAGTTTGGGTATAGGACATTGTACATGAAATATACTTAGAATTCGATGCAGAATTAATAAATTAAATAAAAAACATGTTTCCATTTGAAAAAAAAAATTGATGGTCGTAACTTATTTTTGGACCACCTTTGTACATCAATTTACCATCAGAAAAACCGCAGCTAAAAATAAAAATCGACCTATCCCAGCGTTTTTCCATAAAACAAAACCAATAATTTTAAATGAATTTATTCCAACCCGCGCGTCCTCACTGTATATATAGAATTCATAATTTACGACATATTGCAAAAAAATCTATTCGATAAAAGTGTTACTTTCGGTGCTAATTTTTAAAAAATTTTTATACCGAAGGTACTTAAAATTAAGTTTTAAACACTTTTATACTCGTAACGTATGAGAGAGAGAGAGAGAAAGAGAGATATTTTTGCAAACACCAAATTTTCGGTGTCAGTGGACTTCAAAACGTTGACATCTGTAAAAATCTCGAAGTTGAAAATTTTCATCATCACAGTACTTTCTTGTACTACGTGTTATTGCTAGCGTATCGAAGTGACAGTAAATTAGTATTGTTTATTTTCATCTTGTGACACAATTGGTGATGATGATTATTGTAATAAAGAAAAAAATTGATATATTGAGAGCGTACATAAGAAGCAATGGGAATCTTGAGAAGCTTCTGCATTGTATCGAACCTTGTATCCAGAAAGGGTACACAGACTCGCACGTTGGCAAAAATTGAACGTAATTTAGGAAGAAACGGAGTTTTAGTGCTAAAATGCTAAGACCAAGAAATTAACGTGCAGCATATGAAGAATATGGTATTGGCATATTTTAAAGTACATCCTAGCAATTTAATACGTGAAGCAGTACTCGACATTGGAATAAGTCTTTCCATTCTAAAAACAATATAAAATGATCCCACATAAAATTAAATCGATTTTCGGTTTAAGAGTTGGGTATTTTGATAGGAGGTTAATATTTTTTAACTGGCTTAACAATAATCAACATTTTGTGACTGTCATTCTTTGGAGTAATAAATATAATTTCAATAGTAACGGCATTTCTAACAAAAGAAAACATCATTTCTGGGATACAGAGAATCGTGATGAAATTCGGGAATGCAGGTTCCCACACAGATTTTCTATATAATGTGTGCCTCAGTTTTATTATTGTATTACGTGGTAAATTAATTAAGTACAACATATGGTAGACGGTTGTAAAGATAAGTTCGTGTAGAATATGTACTAATTACTTTCCATTTAAAATATTAAGTTTTTTTTTGCTTTACCTGAATAATTTGATGTAAAATTATTTTTGCCGATTTTGACACATTATTAAGAATAAATAATCTAATGATTTTCTTGTATACCTACCATTTTCTAACCATTAATACAATAGTCGAGATATTTGCTGTGACATAAAATCTAACACTGTTTTATATAAAATATGATTTCAAGTGATAGGTAAACATAATATAATATAAATAAGTAGATTGCTCTACATCATTAATTCTTTCGAAATATGGTTAAGGATAGTATTTCAAAGAATCTAGAAGCAAATGTCTCAAAATAATATTTTGCGTTACTCGACCAATTGAAGAGTATTAAAAGAAAGGCAATGTGCTAGTTCTACAAGTATTATTCCTAGAAGTGTCTCGCTTATCGTCATTTACGTAGCTGCCAAGTTTAGGGCTTGGGAACGTCGGTATAATATGCTGGGCTTGACAACGTAAGAGTAAAAGTTTTTACACAAATACGCCTAGCCCTCTCCCAGAAAATGTCTGAACTAAACTTGTATATAAGTTGATATTATACCGCGTTAGCGAACCCAAAAAATTTTTTTTGAAATATCATTTTTTATCATAAGCATTGAATAATAGACCGAAATAACACAAGAAACGTTGTCAGTCCCGAAACCGGGACTGACAACGTCTTTGCGGGCCTGACAACGATTACTGTATGTAGCAGATCGGGTCTGTGTAGACGGTTAAATAAATATATATATATATATATATATATATATATATATATAATTTTACTGAATTTATTATATATATATATCAAAAATTCAGTAAAATTCTAACACGCAGACCAAATTTAATAAAATGTCACAAAAGCGGAAGAAATTTGAAAGGCATTCCTTTAGTACCGATGCAAAATATATAAAAATATATTAAATAAAAATAGGTACCTATAACATTTCGTTAGTTCCTGTTTAAGAAACCAAAATTACATAAATGTAATTTTATGTAAACGTTATAAAAAGTTTTACTACAATAAATTCACAAACACAGGGCAAATATAACACAATTACGTAGACGTCTATATTATTAAGCAGTTAGCGAGAACTAGACCTCTGTACAGTTGAGTACAGGTACATTTAAAATACCCTCAATCCTGCTTTCTAATGCATAAGATAGTTGTAATTATGAAAATAACTGTATAGAGGGTAAACACGACATTTCATGTTTTGATTTTTTGCCAGGTAGAAACGCTCTTTGCCCCACTGTGCGCCGGGACAATTTAGTTCCTGCCAAAAAAAAATGTCGAAGTACGGTCTAACTGCGAAGAAAAACCGTTATAACAGCGAAACCGCTGAAGTAGGAGTATGATGTTATATAAGAAAACAAAAGTACTCTTTGGGGGCTTTCCGAATCAGCCACAAAATATACATTGTTCCATTTAAAAAACAGGTTTGATACGCCACTGGAATACGGCACGGCACTGATGACCAAAAATATTTTAGGGAAATGGCGATTGTAGTTATGGACAATTTTTCTCTTAGACTTTTTTCGATATATTGTATGATAGAGGAGCTACGGTCCGAGGCATCTTAGGTGCTACACCCTGTATAAACGGTATCGGATAAAAATGGCCGTGACCGGTAAACAGACAATAAATAGGCAGATGAATGTATGAGTTAAACTTAAGGGAACCGAGTACGGAACGTTAAAAACAACTGTTATGCTTAATGCTTAAGGTGGCCATCTCGCCCATCTAAATTACATTGCAAACATGTTGCGAACATATTGCACCAGAAACCGTTAGTAAGCCACAAAATTACAAAAAAAAAATACGAGCATAATCTACAAACTTATCTCCAGGGGACTAGGTGGTTTTAATAAGGGAAGTTTGTTTGATTAATGTGGAAAAAAATGTTAAAAAACAGGAAGTTTTTATACAACAAATCTGCTAGTTTATTCCGTAATTTCTTGGAATATATAGATAATTGCCAGATATTAGATAGCTTACCCCCTGGAGAAATAAATTCTCTTTCTTTTGATGCTTGATACAAAGCAATTAAGCGTATTTTATAGCTGTCTTGTGCTTTTAAATGTTTTCACCCATAAATTCCGATTGATTTGTATCTAAGAGACATATTCTTATGGGAAAAGTAGATTTCGTTTATTATAATCACTGTGGTAGGTCAGCAATTCTTAAACAGAGGGCGCTGCCAACGATCGGTTATTGTTAGGCATGTTGAGTGTTGCAAAATTTGAATGTCTACGGCAAATATAGACTCGACATACTGTAAATTGCTTACTCCGTCATACTCAGTTACATTATATATGTGTTTGTCAGGCATCAAAAGAGTAGGTATCTTTAAAGAAAAAAAGGTTACAAACAACATGCTCTTCAATTACAAAAAATCGAAAATAGAACTCAGGCGTCTTGGATTCTCATTTAATAATAAATCTACTGAAAATATCGGGCCAACAGAGTATTTCAAGTACCTATTGTTCAACCATATTTTACGAAAAATATTTATGTTTTCATGATTATGTACCGGGTGTTTTTTTATCTTTGATATCATTTTGGTCACCTGCAACTTTCTTGTTTTTAAAAATATCAGAATGAAGCAAAAATCATTTTGCATAGGTATCTATGAAGTTTTTTACGTTTTAAAAAATAAAACAAAACACTAACGTTTTTCCAAGATATTAACCTAACTTATATTTTTTTAAATGGAAAGCCCTAAATATTTTCGGATATTTCGCTTTTACATGAAATTTCAAGTATATTTTATAAAGCATACCCCATACCTATCTTCAACGGTTTGCGAAAAAACGGCGTTTAAACATGCAACAAAGAAAAATTTAGTTTTGTAACCCTGTTCTTAAAGATGTCGAAATCAAACAGAAATCATTTTTCATAATTATTTAGAAAGTTTATTTTTAATAAAACAAAAGATTAACGATTAACAAAGTAACAAATTTTTTAAAAAAACAATTTTACAAAATTAAATTATTTTAAAAATGGCATGTTTAAACGCCGTTTTCTCGCAAACCGTTGAAGATAGGTATGGCGTATGCTTTATAAAATATACTTGAAATTTCATGTAAAATCGAAATATCCGAAAATATTTAGGGCTTTCCATTTAAAAAATATAAGTTAGGTTAATATCTTGGAAAAACGTTAGTGTTTTGTTTTATTTTTTAAAACGTAAAAAACTTCATAGATACCTATGCAAAATGATTTTTGCTTCATTCTGATATTTTTAAAAACAAGAAAGTTGCAGGTGATCAAAATGATATCAAAGATAAAAAAACACCCGGTACAGTGTATCTCAAAATACATGCTAATCTGAAAATACCTTCTGATTTAATTTCCATTTAATTTGCAGTCGATTTCCATAAATTTGCTTTTAATTTGCAACATATGTACAGTATGTTGCAATATACAGGGTGAGTCATTAGTAGCCGTTTCTTTGATTGCTCCTTTATGTTTTAAATAAAAAAAAAACAATTAGAGAAAGTTTCATGGTTGCTTAAGGCGCATATTCTAAAAATACATTAAGCCCTGACGCACTTCCGGTTTCACCGGAAATGCATGGAATTTATTTTTTTAAATGACACTGTAAATTTTTGGATTTTTTAGTACTGTTTAAAATTGTCTATTCAGCTGTTTTTCCTTTTCAAAATTGGGGCAATAGTTTTTGAGTTATTAATTTTTTTTTTTAATTTTTTGACCAAAACACGTTCAAAAAAAAACATTTTGTCATTGTTTTTAATTACATTTTTGTCAATGGGCAGCAGATAAATTAGCCTGACTTTCCCAATTTTTTGTTGTTTACCGACGAAACTACCTTCTATTAAAATGGATACGTTAATCGTCACAATTTTCGTTATTATAACACATAAAAACCTTCACTTTATCACACCTGCAAACTTTCAAAATTGTTGGTCATTCAGTGGTAGTTATTGGTAGTTACATAATTGGACCTTATGTCTTTGATGAAAATGTTAATGAAGGAGAGTATCTTCGTTTTCTACGGACGGATTTTCAAATCTTGTTGAAGACATGAACATTATAATCAGAGAAGAGTTTATAAGAATATGTAAAAGTTTTATACAACATTAGTACTTCTTTGGAAAACAGAATACTCACGTGCATTGCACAAACTTGTGGTTATGTTGAACATATTCGTTAATGAAATTTGTTTTTCTTACTTTTGATTGTTGTTACGTTGCACAATAGTTGTAGGTTATTTAAATTGCGTTATTTTGTTGCAAAATTTATTTCTATTAAAGTTGTAGGACATCAATTTATAATTTTGAAAAACTACAGGCATCTGTTACGAACAGCTTCAACAATAAAAGAATACGAGCAATTAAGCAAATTAAATTGAAGATAGCAGCGTTGTTTCATACACCTTTTAGAGAGGCGGCATCTTCAAATATGTCAGTAAACTTATGCTTTATTATATTTGGTTGTTAACCAATAGTTTAAGAAATGAAATACTGCAACTGGATATTGCCGAAATTAAAAAAAACTGAAACGCGATGCCCTTCATTCTGTAAAATTATTACTTTTGGGATAGTGGATTTAACCTTTACTTTGTTTGACAGTTGAATAAAGAGGTCGGGCACCATTCCAGCCTTCCATTGGTTGAACGAATATTTCGGCGCATAGAACAACAACGCTCGTAGTTTTTATTAGACCGCTAATTGCTCCTATAGTGATTATCTCAGAAACTACAAAAGATAGGTACAGGACATTGTTAACAAAAATTAAAGAGAAAAAAAAAGAAACAAAATGCCACAATAAAATACTTCCATTAAAAAAAAAATAAGTTTTTGGTATATCAAAATTAGTAGAAGTAGGCTTTGAAAAAACGTTTTTGAGGTATTGTCGAGTCAACTTATACCAAATGATGCAGAATTTTCTTGGCTACAAGCACCACCAAAGTTTATGTTTTTACTTTTAAAAACAATGTGAAAATGATTCTTTTCTGAACACGTGTTTTGGTCAAATATTTTCAAAAAAATTTTAAAATTGAGAATGACATATTATTTTGTCGAGACGATGGTTCATAGCTAGGCAAGGATCCGGTGCTGTAGTCAAGTTACTTAAGAAATTTATATAAAAAGCAAATTTGCGAGATATTTCAAAAAACTGCTATTCGATAAGAGTGAAAGTCAGTTGCAGTCTGATGAGTTCGTCTAGGTGAAGCAATTACATAGACAAGACTGATTCGTTTATTATTGCTGATATACTCCCAGTAGCCGAACATATCACCGATAATAAACGAATCAGTCTTGTCTATCTAATTGCTTCTCTAAAACAGCCGTCACTGGCGAAAGTGTTATTTCCGGTCCGAATTTTGAATTTTTTTTTACAAAAATATTCCAAATCCATGTTTAAATACTTTTATACTGTATAAAATGCATAATTTTCGTGATATTTTCAAAAAATTGATATTCGATTAGAATAAAATTGCTAGGTACTTTCAGTTCGAATTTTGGAAATTTCTTATTACAAAAATATTCAAAATTGAGCTTTCAATATTTTCATACACTCGATATGTTTGTCTAGAATGCATGACTTGCGATATATTCGCAAAAACCTGTTTTACGATCAGAGTAAACACCTACTTCCGATAGGAATTCTTTTATAAAATTGTTTTCTAATTTACTCTTGATCACATTGTTATACTTTAGATATTTGCCTAAAATTAGTAATTGACGAGATATTGCTATTATTTGTTTTCTTCACTGATATGAAGTACTACTCCCGATTTATCGATTTCACTGAAAATATAATCAGATTTCCGAGGGAGATTATATTCCTAAATATACACTTCGGTATTGATGGCTTTTGCCGTTTGGCCGCTATCATAGTCAAACAGTGAGAGAAATTTTTTTTTGCAAACAAATACATTAATTAATTAACTCGAAAATTAATGCATAATGACGTATTTCTAAACCTTAAAAATTTCATGAATTGAGATCAAATTTCGGCCACTGGTCGACCACTAGTATTAATTATAAGGCAAGTTATTTAGGTACCTATACAAAATTTTTAATCTATTTTCTTCAATCCTATAATAAAAATTACTTACATACGTAAGAAATTTAATTCAATATTCTGCAGATCTCGTTTTTAATTATATTTTAGTAAATTATTATGAACGTGGGAAATCCACACTGTCGGATAAATTTTAGGGTGGTCTTTCAAATTTTTTTCCAACTGAATCGAGCATTCTAATAGCTGATACGGTATCAAAAGTAATACAAAGAGGGCACTTTATAATATCCAAAACTACTTTCTGAGCACACATGTAGATTTAACCTATTTAATTAGAGTGTTATAGGTATGTGAAATAGGTATATTGATTGTTTCTCTTTTTCTTACTTTTACACACACAATAGGCCTTGTGTTTCTTACATTGACAGGTTCACTACTTATGGGTTTTCTTAAATAAACAGTTCATTTTTTAGTCAAATTTGAATAAATACTTGGCGAAATACTTCTATAAAAAAAACTATTTATCTATAAGAATAAAAATGTACTGCCTCTGTGAAAGTAGATTTTTTTATGCAAAAGTTGTTACACATTTTGAAAAAACTAACCATTGACAACATACTTAGTAACTATGTATTTCGCGCTCAAGTGTTACTTCTCATCTACTAATCTAATTCTTCCAACTAAGACATGGTACATGCTCAAGTTACATAACAAAACACACAATTTACCAACTTTGCCAAACTCAAACCTACTCTCTATTCCAAATAATAAGCGAAATACCCATGGTGACCATCAAAATTGAATCAGCCTATATATTCCTTTTTCAAAAATGCAATAATCACTAAAAAATACCTATTTATTATCTAAATCAAATAGATAAAGGACAGATCTACATAGGTATTTACAAAACAAACATTATATGTAACAGTATGTTCCTATTATTCTTGTAAGGACGCAATTGCATTTTTACAATTTAGGGTAAATATCAATGATTTCAAAATAGACACATATTCTATTAAATCGTGTATGAGACAAAAACTCTGTTTTTTGTCTCATACACAAAAAAAACAACGGTCTGGTCTGCCAGTCTCTGTATAATTTGGTTCAATCTAAGAGATACGTGGCGTTAGTACTGCCATCTTTTATCCAATAAATTTGTTTTACAAATAATATCGCTGCTACTGGCAACCAGATGGCTAATTAAAATACAGTCACGTATGCAACACATAATACACGCCTAATGGTTAGAAAAGGATAGAGCAATGTGACGATTCTCTTTCTATTAAACGGCCACCTTAAAAGTATTAAAACAAACTGTGGGAGATAAAGCAAATCTAACAAAGGCCCTACAAAAAATCTCGAAATAAAGTTTGTTTTATTTTTAACTTAAATCTTTCAATATATTTGGGACCGTAGTTCTACAAATGCCCAACTCTCTACTTGTGGTTTCGGTCATTACATGTGGATTAAATTCAATATATTCTAATACTTTTATAGCATTTTCTTCGGTTCGACCAGTAGGTTGCCTTCTATACATCGGAAGATTAATATTTCCGGTGGTCCAAAGCCTTTCCACTAACCTACGAAAAACACTGCTCGCATAATGTTGTCTTCCAGGGAACTGCGTAGCATACACTCTGAAAGCAAATGTAGCATTTCGCATGCATTCGAAATAGACACCAATCATATCGAATGTCTCTTCATTCGCTAACCGCATCTCACTAAAAAAGAAGTTTTCCCAAACACAAAAAAGTAAACGGAATCAATCAAAAACTGACAATAATATATTTATTATTTTCAATTGGTCGTTTTAACACAGAGTTATTGTTTTATTTTTTCATAGCTTACTTTTTTATTTTCAATGGTATATTTTTTGGATTAAAATAAGTATTAAAAATAATCTTACTTTATTAAACAGGGGTTTTCAAAATGGTATAACATTTTTCTTGATAATAATAATATGTTTGATAATAATAATATATGTAGCTCAAAATTGTTAGCTTCATAAAAAAAAGGCCAGTAAAACAGGAGAACTTCTGAATTTTGATCTATTTTTGTCAATATCTCCTGTTCTAAAAAACATACAAATTTGGTTTTTTTACCGAAATGTAGAGGATTTAATTCTTTATTAGCTTATGTAAAAAGAAACATATCATTGTATTTAACTTTTTTGAAAAAAAGCCTAATATTTGCTTACATTTCAAATAACGCCATCTACCGGTGACAGCAAAAGTCCGAGATACAAAAACACAAGTTCAGTTTGTAGAGCAAACAAGGCTCTTTTAAATGAGATCAAACTTATTCAAATCGGTTAAGCCAAACGGGAGTAATCCTAGTTTATTTAAATAAACATCTGAGCTGCCCCCACCACTTTATTTCACTAGATAGTGAAAAATGTGCAAGACTAAAAGTATTAAAGAATGTGTAAGGAATAAAGTTTAGAAATTTTCAATACCCCTTAATTAGTAAAAATATGAAGAAATTCTAAATTTTAACATTGATCCTGACTGTTACGCCCCCTTGCGGACATTTTACAAACTCCAAAATAATTTCCAGCATTTTTTCTTGGGCACTTTTACTTGAAATTTTTTTACCCGGAAGCAATATGACTACTGGTTTCTGAGATATAGCCGGCGGCCATTCTTAGTTGGCCACCCGGTACATCTATGTAGTTACCACATATTTATACGGGCTGTTTGATTTAAAAAAACGCCTCATCCTGTAACCTCTTTATTTACTATCCGATTTGAATAAATAAAAAAAGTATAAAAATGGTTTGACAAACTATAAACTACCCATAATCCCAATTTTTTCAACGCTGTCTTGAATACATAACAATCATCAACTTTTTTTTTTAAATATTGACACCTGTAGTTCTTTTCTTTTAGTCTGGTAGATACTTTTTTTCTGAATCTAGTAATGTTTATTTAGTTATTATTTAGTTGATATTTAATTTTAAAAAAATTGCAACCTTCATCCGCTTACTATGAAATTCTCAAGTGTGTTGTGAAAAAAAAAATTGCAACGCAAATGTGACAAATGTGTCATTCAAACGTCTGTCATTCGAGAATTAGGTGGGAAGTCTGCATCTGTTATTTACATTTTTTTATAAATTTCATAGTAAGCGGCTAAAGGTTGCAGATAAATCAATTTTTTTAAATTAAATATCAACCAAATGATAACTAAATGAACATTACTAGATTCAGAAAAAAATTATCTACCAGAATAAAAAAAAATACAGGTACCTATCCATTCAAAAAAAAAAGTTGACTATCGTTACGTATTCAAGACAGCGTTTAAAAAATTGGGATTATGGGCAGTTTATAGAGTTTGGCAAACCATTGTTATGCTTTTTTTGATTATTGAAATCGGATAATAAATAAAGAAGTTACGGGATGGTGCGTTTTTTTAAATCAAACAGCTTGTATACATAATGGTGCCGTTTTATAGAGCCTTGCATCTATATTTATACGAATTTCCCATTAAATCTGAAACAACAGGATTTTCGTATTATTAGTTTGACAGATTATTTTACTCTTATGTTTCTGCGTATACTATTATTATCCAAATAATGATAATTTATTTGGTTAACATTATTTGTCAAAATATTGAGAAAATAACATGAGTTAGCAAATTTTGGGACATGAGCAGCAAAATATTGTATATCATGCGGCTCATTTCATTGTATCTTCATACAATTATCGAAGCATAACTAAACGGTCAGTGATCTGCGAAAGGTTTTATACGCCGTCATGTTTATTGCCTTTTTGTAAAATAAAGTGTATTATTGGTGTATGTATATTTGTAAAATTTATATTGTGTTACTTACAGTTACCATAAATTTTGGCAGTCAATTATTAGTTTGACAGATTATTTTACTCTTATGTTTCTGCGTATACTATTATTATCCAAATAATGATAATTTATTTGGTTAACATTATTTGTCAAAATATTGAGAAAATAACATGAGTTAGCAAATTTTGGGACATGAGCAGCAAAATATTGTATATCATGCGGCTCATTTCATTGTATCTTCATACAATTATCGAAGCATAACTAAACGGTCAGTGATCTGCGAAAGGTTTTATACGCCGTCATGTTTATTGCCTTTTTGTAAAATAAAGTGTATTATTGGTGTATGTATATTTGTAAAATTTATATTGTGTTACTTACAGTTACCATAAATTTTGGCAGTCAATGTCATTAAAAAAATTTTCTCATCTGTCATGAATTAAATATTTCATCTAATTGATAATTACTTTTCACAATAATTGTCAAAATTTAGTTGTCATAATAATGGCACCAATTTCGTATTTTAGTAAAGTAATAGTTATTTATTATACAAGGGAAAAAAGAATTAGATTTTAGCTCGAGGTAAGGTTTATCTCACGACGCGAAGCGGAGTGAGATAAATTACCGAGAGCTAAAATCTAATTTTTTCCCCGTGTATAATACAATATTTTTTCTGTGATGGGAAAAACGACGATTTAATATTGAAAAAATCAGGTAAATACTATGTACGTATTGAAGTCAGAAAATCAATCGATGTGACATTTCAAGTGACATTACACCTGCGTTGCTAATGGATACCTGTAAAATAATCAAATATCTGTCAATTTAAGCGGGCAAAAAGTGAGCACTTTTTTCCCCGGGAAAAAAGTGAGTACTTTTTTCCCGGGTTGATAAAGTGACATTTTATTACCTGTCAAGAAGGATAAAATGTCAACTTTTATTCCCGTCACAGAAAAAAAATTCTTTCTTTAATTGAAATTGGACTATCCACTGTAGGTTCTCTTTCCTTTGCATTGCTTTTTTAATTTCTATTATTTCTAACAGAGTTAAAATTATTAGAAATATTAGAGATATACAATGTAGTGAATTAATATTTCAGGATAAATAGAGTAAATACTATTACATAAAAGCCAGTTTACAAATTGAATATTATCAATAAAATTATTAAATGGTACAGTTACGGACAAATAAAGGTACGCTGGGATTTTGAAAACCAAACGTCAATAAATGATGTCAGAAAAAATGGTTAAGTTATTGTCAAAAAACACAAAGCGAGACGGAAATGGACTAACAATAGTTTATTTAAAATCAAATTATCTCTTAAGTATTTTATTTTGTTAATATTTAGTCATTGCACCATTTCGATTTATAACATCTGCTACTATTCGCGGCATAAAATTAAATAAACTTAGATAGTATTGGTTCGAATTATCATCCTACGCATTATTAATTGTTTCCAGTAAGTCTTGCACATTTTGTGGTCGAACATTTCTTCTTTGAATAATACGAGTCAATTTTGCCATTTTGCATTAGCAATTCTTCTTGCCTTATCAACAATATTAACGTGTGAAATTTTTACGAAAAAATGTATCGTTGACAAATTAATGACATGAAGTTGGGACTACTATGTTCTATTCGGTAAACTTTTAAAAACCAGCAATAACAACTAAAATAAAGCAACATTTTATGTAAGAGTTGTCCCACTTTTTTCTGTCCGTAACTGTTCTTTTCTATACCTACATTTTACTTAATATTTGGCCATTGTGGGTAGTAACCAAGCATTGTTGACAAATTTAAAATGTTTGGATGACAATTATAACAAAAGTCAAAATATGTATGAATATTATTATTTATGACAGGCATGAAATGGCTTTTGTAGGTTATATTACATGGCATGTATAATTTTGCAACATCTCGAAATTGCCGTCATTTTAATTTACTGGCGCATGTCGTTGCCAAGGCAATTCAACTATACTAAAGATTGTCAATGTTTATTGTTACAAAATTTGTATACATCACACATTCCATAGCATTAGCATGGCTGTGAAATATTAAGAGGGGCGTTTACCTATCGAAAATTAAGGCATCGCCGTTTCGCGTTTTTTAAACTCATTTTGTAATTTTAGAATCTGAAATTTGGGTTAGTGATGCAAAAGGCATCAATTTATAATGGCAAGGTCCGTTTTTGTACTAATTTATTTTCTTAAAAAAGTTATGTGTCTTAGAAATAACCCCAAAAATGCATGAATTTTATGAATGTCTACTAACTAAGGCTGATACAAAAAAAGAAAAAAACGACCTCCCCGCGCCAGCTGCACATTTGATGCACGACATAAAAGAAGAAAAAACTTTCTGTAATTATTTTTGAAGATAAAAAACATTAAACAGTAAACATCGTCACACACATTTTACACGTCGTTTTTCCAAGCTTTTGCGTCGTCTATCCCCACATTACGGTATCTCTGCTAGTCCTAGCGAAGACGAAAATCTATCGGAATCGGTCGGCTATTCCAAGTCAGAGTGACAGTTTGTAATTAAAAAGAAATGTCATATAATATTCGAGTGTAATGTCACGAAATGCGAATGGGTGTCATGGAGACAAGGTTTGTCAATAAAACTAAAATTGACATGACTGACAGCATAGAGAAATTGTAGAAATAAATGTATGTGTCTATTTAATGAATTGGATATAAATATACGTAAATAACATTAATTAGTGATATTAAATAGTTACTCCTATAATTGCGTGTTCTGTTTTTTTAAATTAACGAACGAATCACGCTACAATAATATAAGTTATGGGCAAGCGAAAATTGGATTATCATAAAAAATCAACCATCCAAAGTAAGCATGCAAATCGTATGAAAAATCAAAATACGAGGTAAGTAATTTTTGGTCTACAATTTTATTTACATTATTTTGATATTTGTTAATTCGATTTAATTTAACTAAGTACATAATACCAATATGCGAGTAGATTTCAGAATTTAAATATTTGACGATTCATTTTATGTGTATTATTAAAATTTTCAACCCACGGTAGCTTTGGATTGCCTTTCTTACAGTCCGCGTCTAATACATACGCTTTTGCTGTTAGGTCTGATGCAACTTCCATTGATTTGTCATCCCCTGAAGGGGTTAATGTTGGAAACGCTGAACACATCTATTTAGGCAACTCACAAGTTAATGGGAAGTACGTATTACAATCGAAACTGTAGACTTTGGACATTATTTACAAATTATTACAGTTACAAGCTTCCAACTGAAAATGAACCCGAGGAAGGTAATTTTCTTGTAAAAAAAGAAACCAGGAACGATAATGACGAAACGAATATAGAAGAACGTAGAATATTTGACATTTTGTATTTAATTCAGCAGTTAAAAAGTTTTGGCGGCCATGAATCGTCATATGGATGCAATTCAACTAACATGACTTTTTTAAAAGAATTGAGAAATGCATTAGATTGTAAATTTGTATTTAAATGTAACATATGTGGTGCAATTGAAAAACTTTTTTCTAACATTGAACGTGATAGCTCAAAAGATATGGGCATAAATGAAGCTGTGGTAAGAGATTTAAAAATTTGTAATCACCTGGAAGTCGTTATGATTACGGTGTCTATGTGTTATTGTAGTATTTGCTCTTTATATGTTTTAATGTACATAGAAATTAGACTCAAAATAATGTTAGGTGTCCCCCGAGAAAACTATAATCTGATTTTGTTATGGTAATCTAAGCTATTTATGTCTATATTAGTGTAAAAGTCAAAATTTTCAAGGAGATGCTTATATTATTTTGAGTATGGCTAAATAGCTACCGCAAACGCTTGTCTTCAAAATGTGCATTGTAGGTTTTTGGAAACTTGTGCACGGGACAAAGTTTTACTCAAATGGAAGAGCGTTTTTCAATTATGAATATGCCTACCATGTCTTCGCGAACGTATTATGATATACAAGAGCACGTTCATGAAGTAATAAAAGAAAATGCCGTGGAAGAAATGGCGGAAGCTGCAGAAGCAGAGAAGGCTGAAGCTATATCTAAAGGAGAGCTAGATAGTGATGGGTTTCCACTTCTAACTGTAGTTGTTGATGGTACTTGGGCTAAAAAATCATATAAGTCTAAATAATATATTAAACACAAGAAGTTCTTCATAAAAATTAAGAATACTTGATTATGTACATAATTTATTATATATTATTATTTGTTATACACATGTATGTATTTGTATATCGATCAATTATTTGTAATAAAGTAACTTCATCATTTCTGAAATTGTTTTTTTATAAGAATTTCTTTTTTATTATTTTTTTCTAGATCTATTTATCATTACAATTGTACATTATAATGAGAAATAATGTTGTACTATTGTGATGTTCACATCCAAAAATAATAATTAAATATTTCAAAATATGAATAAGTATATGAAAGTAATACGTGACTAGACCCGCAAGAGGGCAGTTCCGTAAGTTTTTCATTCTTTATACATATGTTTCCCATCTATAGTATTCCTTTATCTATGAATAAAACCGAAGCGTTCGGATCGGAACCTCATAACGTGTAGCTCCACCCACTCACACCCCCTTGCGTCGACTCGTCCCGCGAGTAATATAAGTTGCATACGTTTCTATTTGTAGGTAAAGGCCCCTCTTAAGTCTCTAATTACAGTATTTTTGTGGTTTAGTGGTGTTTCCGTGTTTTGCACGCGCATATTTGCACGTGATGACAAAAATATCTTCTGCCACGACTGTTGGCGTGTAGTGTTTTGTTTAGTTTTTGTTCTCCAATCTTTTCAATCCATAGCGACGTGTTTCTCAGGGTTTTCATAAATCATATTAATTTTACTTACAGATTTGCAGGATCAAGTAGTTTAAAAGCTCACATGCGAGGCCATATAGGTGAAAAACCCTATAAAT
This sequence comes from Amphimallon solstitiale, assembly GCA_963170755.1. Classification (NCBI taxonomy): domain Eukaryota; kingdom Metazoa; phylum Arthropoda; class Insecta; order Coleoptera; family Scarabaeidae; genus Amphimallon; species Amphimallon solstitiale. Next base: position 116,146,558 of record OY720679.1, read on the forward strand.
GTAAATTGTGCAATAAACCCTTCGCTCAGATGACTACATTACAACAACATATGCTCTCACATTCAGCAGTAGCTAAGACTACAAAGATTCCCAAAGTCGAAGCAGTGCAAGTTGCAGAGTTTACGTAAGTTTTTAATATATGTTTGCACAAGCTTTTAATCCCTATTTTTTTTATTATTACAGGGTTCTTCAAACAATAACATCTATGTAGTAGAATGACGAAATTTGAATCTAATTTTGCCATCTGTTGTGATTATATTAATTAAATAAAATTATTAATTTTTATAATTTTTGTTTGTTTATGAATGCTTTTGTATCATTTGATATACTGGAAAAACAAAAGTCCCTAACCGTAATAAAATTCAAACAAGTAAAATATCTATTTCAGCACCAAAGTTATCTTCAGTAGAAAATCTGAGAAGTGTGTTACCCCACTAACAATTTGGCGAGGAACACATCTTCAAAGGTTATACCTTAGCAAAAAACTCTATGTTTAATACAGTTTCCAGGTATTTCTATGGCAACTTAAGCTGTTAAAGTATGTATTTAGATTATTTTAATTATAGCGGATAGGGTTTTTCTCCAGACTGCAAGCCAGATATTTCAATAGTAGTATATTAGTATTAGATCACTGAGATATTTTGATCACCATGCTTATACAACATTACATATTTAGGACCGGTTTTACCAACTTCGAAAAATGCCGATTACCGTAATCATTGATTAAAACACCGATTAGTACTATAACGAACTTTTGTCCATCACTGTACAAAAATAAAGATGTTTCTTATTTTAAGAAATAATGTTGATTTTTAGCTTATAGGTTTCGATATTTTGTACAAACACAGTCTCGTAAATTAATAATTAATTTGTCATGTATAGGAATGTTAATTATTATTTAAAAAAATAATATCTTTGCATGGTAAACATGACTTTAAGCATATGTTTCTGTGACGTAGGTGTTCAATGCGAGATATGATGGAACAAGGCTGCCTATCTGCTTAGGCGCAAAAGCCCCCATAACAGTCACCTATTAATTTATAAGATATCAGATATTAATTAGTGTGTTAATTAATGGCTTAATTAACACACTCACAGACCACTCGGTATAGTATAAACTTGCATTTTCGAACGTCTGTTAGCGCTAAATATTGATTAAGAACGTCGTTAATTGGACACATTTTAACCGCTGTTTGATATACCTGATAAAATATTAAAGAATGATTAGGATTAGTTACACATGCGCCATAACCTAGGAAATTTGATTTTTTTGAATTGACAGCTTTTATGTTTTCATTTGCATTTGTTTGAATAAGTATTTTTTGGTATTAAAAAAGTACAAAGAAAATTCAAATGTATCAAATACCGCCAATATTATTAGAACAAAATATACTAATTTAGGATAAAATGCACTAGCAAATATGGTGCCAACTTTATACAATATATCCTTGAACACTTCGCATTTCCCCTTGAAAAACATCGGTTAGAGATAATCAATGATTATGAGCATTTTAATCGGTGTTGGAAAAACCGGCCCTTAATCTGTATATTTCAAACATATGGCAGCAGTGAAAATACTAAATGGAAGGTGATCGCATAAACGAGAACGGTCCTATCCAGATAACACTCAATTGTTGTCAAGTGAGCAGTTGGAGCGGGAACGATTCCTCATCAGTCTGCTGAATGCGACAATTAACAAAATACCTTATTATTTGTTCTTTTTGTAGTTCAAGTCGAGTAAAGGAGTATTAATATTTACTAGCAATACTTTCTCAAGGTTCTCTTCTAAAGGATGTGTTCTTTTTGAATGAAGTACATCCTTGTAGATAGAAAACGTCCTTTCTACATCGCAACTGTTTTTAGGTGCGTACTGGAAATATTCTTTTATTTCAGCGTATTTAGCAGTTAGATTTTGTCATTGTCCCCATACACAATTGCCGCAATGTTATTACATCTGGATTTCAATTAAAAACTGCGTCTAACTTTTGCCGAAGGCCATATCCGAAGTCACTTGGAATACTTTTGTAATTATTAATAGCCACATCTAATGTGGTTAATCCATCTTTTAATTTGAGATTACGATTGTCAAAATATGTGATTAGTTTAGGCAAATTTTCAGTGTTCCTGAAGGAATAACAACTAATTTTTTTAATTCTGAAGTCTCTCGATACCGAAAAAGTGGTTTTTAAAAATGTCTCTCTCTCTCTGTGTGTGTGTGTGACCACGATAGCGGTCAAACGGCTATAGCTGTCAATTCAAAATTTTGTATTTATGAGTATAATCTCCCTCTTGAGATCTGATTAGATTTTCTGTAAAATCGGTAGACCGGCAGTAGTAGCTTACTTCAGTGAAAAAAAAACAATTTCAAAATTCGGACCGGAAGTAATACTTTTACTCTTAGCAAATAGCACTTTTTTCGAATATCTCGCAAAGTATGCATTCTACAGAGATTTACTAAGTACTTATAATAAGACTTTGAATAATTTTTATATAAAGTTACCCACAGGCTTATTTTTCTATTTAAAACAATTTAGAACAATTTTGTATAATTTAAAACGCTCATACCTATAAGAAAGTCGTGTGGTGGCCACACCTCATTATTATACATGTATCTCTTGTTTTTTTTTTAATAAAGTATGTGGTTTTATTCCATTTTATTTATTATGGCTCTGAAAGAAACAAACGATCATTAAAATAACATCTTTATTGTATGTTTTCAGTATAAAATAATATATCGTTTAAAATAGTATACCGTTGTGTTGGATACATGTCAAGAAGTATGATACAAAGTAAATTGAGCTAGACTCTAGAATCCTTTTAACGGTATAGTTGTGCTAAGTCTTTTAATGCGTGCGTCACTGATTTTGATGTGTTTGACCTAGAATAAAAATATTACATGTAATGAACAAATGAGCATGAAAAATTCTATAATAGGTGTTAAAAAAAATTGTTATAAACTATCAAATATTATTGCTGCAGCTGCTATAGTAAATCGCAAGAAAGAATCCACCTCAGTCATCAAAATCCATGACGTAATGGTTTTATTACGTCTACGTGAGCATTGTGATCGACGAATTAAATTTACGATTATAAAGTAAAGCACCTTTATCGAACTCGTCTTTTACTCGCCGCGCTCGCTTCACTCGCTTGGCTCGTAAATCAGATTCGTTCGATAAAGTATCACTTTACTGACTTGGTACATAAATAACTATTATCTGCCGCTAATATATGTCAACGTAGCCATGACTGATGACTTTAAACGTTGATTGAAGGAATATATAAAGATGCGCAACGCTATAGTAAAATAGCGTGTCTTTCCGTGAAGTCGTCCCGCAAACCCCTTGCCGAGAAACATCATCGCTGTCTCGGGGTGTTTCGAATCCCGGATCCAAATGACTGATGCAATCGCTATAGATCTCGGATCCAGTTTTGGTACGCTCAGTGCTATGTAGTGGCGCATCTTTATGTATTCCTTCAATCAACGCTTTAAACATAAATCGTTTGTCACTGTCATAAACTGTCATAGGTTATTATATCTTTATTTTTAAAATTAACAATTTTCACGGTTGACGATAAAATTTTGTATGCACCACGTCAGTAAAGTACCTTTATTGTACTCGTCTTTTACTCTCCGCGCTCGCTTGGCTCGTAAATCAGACTTGTTCGATAAAGTATCACTTTACTGACTTGGTACATAAATAACTATTATAGATATAAAATTTATGCCATCATAGTACAGTACTATTTTTAAATTATTTTTTTAGTGTTTTATAATCGAAAAACAAGATATATCAGGGTGGTTGATAACAGGTGAAAAAGGATGAGATATTATATTGATAGATCTATTTTAATTTGAAATGATTTTTTTTTCAAATTTTGCCAGTTTTCGTGCTATCCAAAATAAAATTAGGTTACCAGAAACATTGTAACACATGCCATAATACATAAGAGAGAGAATAATTGTAAATTCTTGAATTATCTGTCTCTTCTGGATATATTAGACAGTATTAAACATTATTTCTGTTAACTGTATGTGTCATCTCTCCCCAAAGATTAAAATCTCTTCTTATAGTCCCCCTATCGTTCAAGTATAACTTCATCTAAGTAGTTACATTCCCTCCTATATTTGCTGAATTTCTTTTTGAAATCTTGGTACCCTTGTGTATGCATATTACATACATAATCAAACTTTAAAATTCAGGATTTATTCTGATCTATGTTGTACAAAAACTGTTCAGTGTTTTGAATACTGCTAATTTTAATGAAGATTTTAAATGTGTTCTAAATTTATTGATAAATAAGATGTCTCGAAACTTTTTTTTTTTACAAATTGGTCAATAACCTAGGCTGTTATTCTATTGGTCTTGCATTTGACATTTCTGAAAATACTATGAAAAAAGGCGGCAAATACCTACTACACTGAAATACAAGAAAGATATTTGTAATTTTATACAATGCTGAATTTGAAAAAAATATTTCATTTAACTTAAAGGAGAGAGCGCAAAATTTTATATCTTTCACCGGTTGGGAATTAGCTGATATTTAAGGGACCTGATGTGTTCTTTATGCTATACATACCTCCATACAGTTGAGTGAAAATCGCTTAGTTGTTGTGTCGAAACAGTTATAATACCACTTTCATCTTTAGGCAGACTTTCAAGTGCATAAGCCAACCACTTCCCCGTTAGTTCCCTATCAAATTCCAATAATTCTAAAATAACGTCTGCCACTTCCGAAAGCATGTAAGAATGCAGACAAAACACACTAGAGTGTATGAGATTACCTATCAACTGTTGCCCGTATTCGTCGAGCAGTTGACGAATCAATTTAGATCGCTCTTCATAATCAGATTGCTCTTTCTCACTCAGACCAGAGCTAATAATATCATAGAAAAATTTCATTACCGATGTACTAGCTTCTTTATGATCCAGTGAACAAGCTATAAGGCCACACTGTAAAATATGCCCAATAGCAGAACACTGTAGTAAATGAACGGGAGCCCTTTGCACAAAGCGAGTACATAATCTGAAGAAATCATCTACTGTATCTGGATGATTTCTCAAACCATTATCCTCTATGAGTATGTCAAAAGTAGGTCTAATAAAAGCTTGAAGCATTTCTATCAGTCCGGGAATACAAGACGTATCAGTTGCGTACTCATCGGTCAATATACTGCCCAAATACAAAAAACACGAATGTTTATGAAGAACGTAAATTTGTGTTATTTGGCTGACGAGACCCTGCAGAAGTTCTTTGACTTGCTGGCTGACACATCGCAACATAAAACGCACACTTCGGCAACATCTCTCCATTATTCGTACATCTGCTTGATATTTTTCGAATGTACGAGACAACACTGGCCACACTTCTAAAACAACGGGGCGACAAGGATGAGCCTCACCTAAAATAATAAAACTTATTTGCACTAAACGCATATAATTAAAAGCAATACAAAAGTATAGTTACATCTAAATCATTGGAACAAGACAAATTAAAAATTAAAAATAAAATTATGGGACACAGTAATGATGGTTCATATTCCATTTTTAACACAGTTAAAAAGTTAATATGAACCATAATTATTGTCTCCAATCATAATTATTGTCTCTAATAATTTAATTTTTAATTTTTCTTGTTCCAATGATTTGAATGTAACTATACTTTTGTTGCATTTAATTATATGCGTTTAGTGTAAATAAGTTTTATTATTTTAGGTGAGGCCCCCTATCCTTGTCGCCCCGTTGTTTTAGAAGTGTGGCCATTCTTGTCTCGTACATTCGAAAAATATCAAGGAGATGTACTAATAATGGAGAGATGTTGCCGAAGTGTGCGTTTTATGTTGCGATGTGTGAGCCAGCAAGTCAAAGAACCACTACAGGATCTCGTCAGCCAAATAATACAAATTTACGTTCTTCATAAACATTCTTTTTTGTATTTGGGCAGTATATTGACCGATGAGTACGTAACTGATACGTCTTGTATTCCGGGACTGATGGAAATGCTTCAAGCTTTTATTGAACCTATTTTTGAGATACTCAGGGAGGATAATGGTTTGAGAATCATCCAGATACAGTAGATGATTTCTTCAGATTATGTACTCGCTTTGAACAAAGGGCTCCCGTTCATTCACTATGATGTTATGCTATTGGGCATATTTTACAGTGTGGCCATATGGCTTGCTCACTGGATCATAAAGAAGCCAGTACATCGGTAATGAAATTTTTCTATGATATTATTAACTAAAACAACGGGGCGACAAGGATAGGCCTCACCTAAAATAATAAAACTTATTTATACTAAACGCATATAATTAAATGCAACAAAAGTATAGTTACATCTAAATCATTGGAGCAAGACAAATTAAAAATTAAAAGCTAAATTATTGTAGACAATAATGATGGTTCATATTAACGTCTTAACCGTGTTAAAAAAAACTATTATGACGCTTGAGGCAAAAAAAATTGATGAACCAGACATAGAACAAGACTGCTCTAAAGATGCGGTGAGTTGGTGAGATAAATGGTATTGGAATATGAACCACAGAAGACAAACAGAGAATGTGACTACTAAAATAATTACAACTGAAGATGCTGCGATATTTGACCAACTACAAAGATTCCATTTATATAACGAACCAAGAAAGCTTCATGAAGAGAAACTTGCAGAAAGGCTGCGGTGCAACCTTCCTGGCTTGCAAAAATCGCGCAATGGTGACTGTTTACATCCTACCTACTACATGAGAAAAAATACCACTCAGCAGAACAAACATATTGTACCTATGAAGTGGAGATGCTTGCAATCGTCGAAACTACCGTAAGGTTTCGTATTTAGTTACTAGATCACAATTTCAAAATAACTACTGATTGCAATGCATTTCAAAAAATGATGCATATAATCAGAATTGCAAGATTGGCACTATTACTCAAAGAATTGAGTTACCAGTTTGAGCAAAGGCACGGCTCGTGAATGAGGCATGTTGATGCCCTCACCCGCTATCCATTTATGCACTTTCCCGTTGCCGTAACACCTAAAATAAGAAAAGCACGAGACAAAGACAAACAAATCACAACAATAACAGAGGTACCTGCTGAAATACAAGGAATATGATACTATTTTCTAAAGACCGATTTACTCTACAAAATCGTAAAACATCGTGAATTATTGGTGATACCTGGAGATATACAATTAGAGGGGATCGGATTTGTACATCAAAGAGGGTATTTCGTGTGCAACAAGACAAGAGATATCATAGAACTTACAATCAACATCAAAGAATCACATGTCTTGTGTATTACGGAATCCTGGATGAATTCTGATAGCATTTTAGTAGCAAATCAGGAAGGTTATCATAGAGCAGCACATATGACACGAGTACAGTATTCGCATGGCGGCTGTATTATTTTTGTAAGAGTGGATGTAGTTTATAAAGAAGTGTCATATATACAGAAATATAATGTAGAGCTGCAGATTGAGTGTTGTGCAATAACTCTGCATATTGGAGAGACTGTAACCTCAGTCATAGTAGTGTATAGACCTCCAAACAGCAATGTGGAAATGTTTATGGAGAGACTCTCCCTGCAATATCCGATCATACAGCACAACGTTTAACACTGTCAATGAGAAGTTTGCCGGTACAGGCAACTATCGATGTTGAATACTGCTCTCGTGAGCTGTACTGTACTAATATAGAATATCTAAGATATGCCCTGCTTAGGAACCCTTGAAATATTACGAACACTGGGGATATCGATAGTGCATTCGAACAATTCTTAGAACATTTTTTGTATTATTATGACATAGCGTGCCCACAGAGAAGAATTGTCAAAAAATATGATATAAGGTCACCTGAATGGATGAACTTTAGTATTAGAGAATCAAGTAGGCAGTTAAGAGACCTTCAGGCGATACTAAAGTACACTGACTCTAACGAACACATTATTAACATCTACAGGAGGCACAAGCGTCAACACAAACAAATTATCAAGGAACAAAAGCTCTTGTTTTATGATAGAAAGATTATGGCAAGTGCAAATAAATGCAAGACAGTGTGGGGAATTGTTAAGGGAGAAAAGGTTAAAACAGTATCAGCCAATCAAATCAAATTTAAAAATGACGATGGAAGCGAGATCGATGACATCGATACTGCGAATCATTTTGGGAAACATTTCTCCCTCGCCACTCAAGCCAAATTAATTAAGGAGTTTGGATGTGATGAGAGTATCACCTGTACAGTGAGTGCGCCACATAGTGAGAGTATGTTTTTCCATCCTGTGAACCAAACCGACATTACAAATACCCTCATTCGTCTGAAGAATCGACGGTCGTGTGCCTTGGATGGAGTACCTGTGACAGTACTGAAAGAAATAGTTGACATTATTAGTGTCCCATTGGCCAACCTCATAAATATGTCGGTAGAAACAGAGATTTTGAAGACTGCGCGAGTGATACCTGTGCCTAAAAAGAACGCCGGAAATCTGCTAGATGATTATCGTCCCATCTCAGTGTTGAGCGCATTCTCCAAGATTTATGAGTCGATCATGTATGAACGCATCCTTGACTACTTGGAGAAGAACGATAGTATTAGTGACTGTCAGCACGGATTTCGTCCAGGAAGATCCGCAGAGACGGCGTGCATCGAGTTTGTGGAATATATTAGAAGGAATCAGGATGACAAAAAATGTGTAGTTGGGTTGTTTTTTGACTTCACTGCTGCGTTTGACTCGGTACGGAGCAGCTTTGTTGAGGAAAAATTGAACGCGATTGGCATCAGGGGCAATGTGCTGAGGTTAATTTTGTCATTTTTGGAACACAGGCATATGGTTGTGGATGTGAATGGTTCAAAATCTGAACTGTATGAGGTGAATCTCGGTGTGGCTCAGGGCTCTATCCTGGGACCCCTAATATTCATACTTTTCATTAACGACATGAGATCGTATGTAAAGGATGGCCACCTAATCAATTATGCAGACGACACATCCATTGCAGTTGTGGGTGAGAATGACAACGCTCTTCAGCTGAAGATAGAAAGTGTAGTGCGCACATTAGAAACATGGTGTAGGCAGAACAGAATAATATTAAATAGTAAAAAGACTGTAATTGTGAAATTTCCTGTTAGGGACAATATCTCTATTAAAATTCCGGGTGAGGCTGAGTGTGCTAACTTTCTGGGAACATGTTTGGATTCGAATATAAATTGGTCCATTCAAGTTCAAAACATAATCTCTAGATTTAATAAAAGTTTTTACGCAATAATGAAATTAAAAAACTGTCTTGATACTAGTGGCCTATTGCATATTTATTATGCCATGGTATACTGTCATCTGTCGTATCACATTGTTGTGTGGGGCAGGGCAACTGAGATCAACAGACTTTTTATAGTGCAAAAAAGAGTGATCCGATTGATTTTTAACTTGAAACATAGAGAAACTTGTTGTGATACTTTTCGCCGATATAGTATATTGACCCTGCCCAGTATATATCTATATAAGTGCGCAATTCTTGCTTACGAGAGACGTCAAACTTTGATTACAAACTCTCACTATCATGATTATGAGACTCGCAATCGGAGGTGTTTGTGTGTTCCCTTGCATCGAACAGACGCATATGAGAAGTCTCCTCGGTATTCATGCATTCGGGTGTACGACCGCCTTCCGGAAGATCTGAAAACTCTCAATTCTAAGAAAACCTTTATGGAGAAACTGAAACAATATCTTGTGAACAAATGCTATTATGATGTAAAGGATTATTTTAATTAATTTGTTTATCTGTTGTGATTTATTGTTATGTAAGTAATGTTTGAATTTGATGACGAAACTTATACCCTAATATTGTGGTCTTATAGTGAATAAATTATTATTATTATTATTAAAGACACTCATTACTCAAGAATCCTTATGCAAAATGGAAATACATAAACATTTGAAAATCCTGTTCAGATGCTAACCGCAAGGATTTGATTTTACTTCGCATGATTTCTAAAAATACTGTGGGGAGGAAGACAAAGCAAACTGACAGGTTGAACGTTTACACGGAATTATTTCAAGCGGTCTTAGCAAGTAGTAAAAGTCAAGATATCACTCCCTTATCAACCCAACATAAACGACCAAGACCTGTGCCAAGACCAGAACGTTCCGACCAAAAATCTCCACGGGTATGCCCGAGGTGGGTGTCCGGTGCAGACTCAAGCAGGCCTGCCCAATGTGGGGATACAGTCCGGGAAGGAGATGACACATTTCAATTAGACATGAGTAACAATGAAAGACATATTACTTATATTTATCTCAAAAAGTATTTCTATGTTTGCAGTTAAGACGGGGCATATCCTAAATAAGGAATTACAATATACATACTTTACTTATATATTAATACTTTAATAAATAAACTATTAAAATCAAGTGAGTGTTTGTTCCAAGATTCCTATATATTATTATATGTGTCTTCAATGTTAATATCTGAATAATGTGGACATTATTCCCAAGTACTGCCCTTCCTTCCTATGATTATACCTACATAGAAAGATTAGACATCTAAATAGTTTATAATATATTTATACTATTATACTTTTTTTCTTTTCTTTTGATATACTGTACTATATATCTATATATACAGGGTATACCACTTAAAACTCCCAGGTCAAATATCTCGAAAACGGATAAAGATACTTGAATTTTGTGGAACTGCTTATTACAAAATTCAAATATCTTTATCCGATACCGAGATATTTCACTTGGGAGTTCTAAGTAGTATATAGGTATAGTTGAATCGTTTTGGCAACCGACACGGCCAAAGTACGAACTAAAGACGGCGATTCAATACCACTACTAATTTCGATCGGCCGGAACAATTTCAAAACAATAAAATTAAAGTAATTAATTAATATTTCAGGATGTATACCTTCCCATTACATTATTATACCATGTGCTTGCCGTCAAGCTGTGGATACAGTTTACTGTAAGATTAAACGACGACACTGAGAGTTTGTGTGAGTTAGTACGAGAAAGCAATATACAAACTGCTTTTTGGTCCAGTGTAGTGTTGGAAAAGAGGGGATCCGAGTACATTTACGCTGAGGCTAGACGGGCTAGACTGACTCTCGTTTAATCAGGGCAACAAGGATAGATAGCAGTTGTACTCTTACAGTAAACTGTATCCGCAGCTTGACGGCAAGCACATGGTATATATTACTTACAGAGGTGGAAAGTGTGTCATTACTGTTGAGAGATTAAGTAGTTATCTTGAGACAGGAATAAAACTTTTCACCGAAGTTTGTGTACTATTTTATTTACAACCATAATCATTATATTTATTTGTAATAAAAATTCCGATAAAAATTTTGACATATTAGGGTGTCAGATTTGTGATGTTCTAGAGTAAACGTCAGTTTTTTTCGGTGAATATATTATAAAAGAAATGTTGAGTGGTAAACCCTTCAAAGACTGCACTCCACTGGAACTGAGGGAAACTGTCTGCCCATAGCAATCCAAATATCTTAGCTCGAATGCAGAAAGACAAGAAATCACATCAGATCAGCAGTAGCTGTCTATCTATATGGATCCCAAGCTTCCAATAATTCGAATGTAACAATTAATTTTAATAATAAGTTTTTGTTGTTAATTAAAATGTGGTTGGAAGCCTATTTTAATGTATTATCAAAAATAAAGATAAACTAACACTTGATTTCAAATTGAGGTTGGGAAATTAGGGTGGGAAATGAGGGCGGGAAGTAAACGTGAACAAAGTCACACTTCCAAACCTATATAAAGTCAGAAATGCCAACATTACGCATATGGTTGTAAATAAAATACTATTATATGAAAGCCAGTTGTTACAAATTAAATACCGCGCGATCATTTAAATTCTAAATTAGAGCAGGCTGTGAAATTTAAATTAGGTTGGTATATAAGTACTAATTTACAATTTGAATTGTCAAAGTGACGCTTCAAAATGTTAATTAATCAATAATTGACATTCTGGACAACCTAATAAAAAAAATCCCGCCTGCTATAATTTAGAATTTAAATGATCGCGTGGTATTATAAATAAAGCTACCACGCGATCATTTAAATTCTAAATTATAGCAGGCGGGATTTTTTTATTAGGTTGTCCAGAATGTCAATTATTGATTAATTAACATTTTGAAACGTCACTTTGACAATTCAAATTGTAAATTAGTACTTATATATACTCCATTCACGTTAAGAAAACAGTGTTAGGTAAGATAGGCGATTATTTCTTGGATTCTGATTGGCTAATAGCCCAGGCAAATTTACTCCACACCTACACTTTCATCCCCTGGAGTCTTCAATTTTTTGAACTATGTGTAAAATTTCTTTTTAGTTTTCAAATAAAAAGATATGATAAAAAATGTATCGCATAATATTTGTTAATGTATTTGTATGTCAAAAATTTCTGACAGTTGATGTTACAGACAAAAATTTTTCGGTGTGATACGGTCGCCGATCGCAGCGTTAACTACTGTTTTCTTAAAATCAATGGACTATACCAACTTAATTTAAATTTCACAGCCTGCTCTAATTTAGAATTTAAATGATCGCGCGGTATTAAGAAACGTCAAAAGATAATTATGACAAATGCCAGAAGGTGTATACATGAACATTATTATTTATGACAGTCCTGAAATGGCTTTTGGAGGTTATATTTCTTGACAGGTAAAATTTTGCAACCTCTCAAATTTGACGCCATTTTAATTTTGTGGCGCATCTCGGTTGCGAGAGCGACTCAACTATATATATATCCACACATATAAAACATACCTTCGTCAATATTCAATACAATATGTCTAAATACTGATGACAGTCTATCAAGCCAAAGAGCTGGATCTGTTTTGGTTCCTCTGACAGGTTTGACATCCTGTTCAATAAGTTGGCAAATTGGATTCACCTGCATTAAACACAATTCTCTAACTGCAGAGGTTATATCAGAGTGTGGCATGCAACCTATTATGGCAGCTATGCCTTTTAATAATCCAATAACAGCATTATTAGTTATTGCAAATGTGTCAACATGATGCAGTAATTGCAAAAGTACTGGTATGTGTCTGGGCATATGATCATTGCAAGCTGCACAAATATTCTGTAGAGCAGTAGCTGCTGCAGCTCCAATACCAACTTGAGGTAAACAAGATACTAAAAAATTTAGTATAGGATCAAGAGTTTCGGGATGTCTCTCTACCCATTCACATAATTCTCCCAAAAGTAGAACTGATGTATGACGTACAGCTATGTGTGTATTTTCTGGGATATTCAAAATTGCTTTAACTACATTTGGAACAACTTCACTTTCTGTTCTGTAATATGAATATAAAATTTTAAAAAAGTATCACTACTATTAAAACAAAAGAATAAGTCAATTAATAGTCATTAATATACTTACGGCAAAACATTTTTTGCCACAGCTTGCATAATGAAAAGAGCAGCTTCTGCTGAATCCCATGTCACACCAGGCGTTTGTAAATTGATAAACATATGTCTAAAACAACTACTACTTCCAACAATGAAAACCACATCTTTCATAAGATCAGATACTTTCATTCGAAAATCTTTAAAATCATCACCATCTTCTAATAAGCCATCATGATCAGGTTCCATTTGACAGTGTCTACAAAGAGCAGTTACTAATCGTTCAACATATGATCTATACAGTTCTGTAACAGCTTTGTCATTTTTCTGGTATAACTCTTCGCTTAAAAGATACCATAAGTTAAAAGTTATTTCAGCAACTTCATAATCATGATGTCCCACACAGATAAGAACTATGTCGAATACTTTAATGGCAAAATGCTGAGACGTATTTGTACTCGATTTTATAATTTTCTCCAAAAATGTCTCTCCCAATTCTGTAAATATTCGGCAGTAATTCATCAATTTTTCTAGGTCTTCATTTGCTACTGACAAATGGTACGCCACTTCAAAACTTAAAACACTATTAAAGAGGTATGTTTCCAAACTGTGTTGGTTATTATTGTCTTCTAAACACTGTAATAAAGTACACACACAGTCCGTACATGCATCATGTAATGCAACAGCAATTGGCTGATGTTTATCACTTTCTGGTTTATAACACAAAACACCAAATGTATGAGTTACTATGATATTGTCTGAAATGTCTTGTAAAGGAATAGCTCCAAGTGACACCCAAGATGTAAAACATCGTACAATTTTTATGTTGATTTGTACATTTTCATGTATATTTGTAGAACAACGTTTTAAGAATACGTTTACAGTAGGTGCACAATATTTAAAATCGTCCAAAACTTCCATTCGACGATTTTCTCCCAACCTAAAGAACAAATTTTAAAAAACATTTTATTTAGTTTTATATAGATACTTAGTTTATTCATTTAACAGTGACATAGAATATTTACAACTTAAATATTATCACAATAACTAATAATAATCATAATTTATGCCTCTATATCTCCCAATAGCTTCAAGACTTCAAGACCAATTATTTAAAGCATTATCAAGCACAAATTATCAATAGGAGCCTAAAATGCAAATTATGTTTTCCTGCTCTATATTTGCCTTTTGAGGGCAGAAACTACAAGATAGTCAAAAACCAAATGTAGTATAAATATCAATTTAAAAATTGTTTACAATTGTTCCCCACCAATCAAAATACAATTACTGTATGTTATTTATATGTCCTATAATTAGTTTGTTAATGTTGAATTAATAAAATTATTATGTAATAACCTATTGAAGCTTCGCAATGACAATTTCATGTATTTATGTAACATACTATAGTTACATATATAAAATAGAAATGGGAAAATAACACGAATGTATTATTAAAGAATTTTTGAAATTATGGAGTATCTTATACACACAAGTACACTATTAGTTTTATTATTTATCATTGTATGGAAATGTGATTATATTGTATTTAATATAAGTGAAAATCAAACTTTTGTGTTGTTTACTCTAGTATTTTAAATAACTTCAAATTTAAGCGTACAGGTGCACGTGGATTTCTTTTACTTACCGCACTGATCTGCTTTCTAATTCTTCAGGTAAAACTGTCAAAACTTCAAGAAGTGGCCATAAATGGGATTGTGAAAACCTGTTGATCAAATCTAATGTTGCCCTTTGCCAAGAAAGCATTTGTAATATCAAATCTGCAAGGGCCAAGCTCAATTGTGTTACAATAACTGTACTTGTACCTTCATTAATTTGGCTAATATGATCTAGAAGTGAATCTCTCAGAGATAAATGTGCTTCCACAGGCAGTTCATTAAATGATTGATGTATTTTGGTTCGCATAGTTTGGGCAGCAAAATAGCATGACTCCAAATCACGTTTGTGATGCAGTAACTCATCAGCAACAGTCCATGAATGTACCTACGATTAAAATATACACTACAATACATAATTAAGTACTTTTAAGTCAAAATTACCGATTTTTGCAAATCTGCGAGCCACTGGGACGCTCGTTCCTTTTCATTTGCATTAGGATTACTGTGTAACGCTGATATGGCTACGTAAACAACGTCTAAGCTCGGTTTCTGGTCCATTTTTAGAAAAGCCGTATTTACAAAGAGAATTATTTGAAAACTTATTCTTATTATCCTTGAGTTGGATCTGTATTCTGCATCTCAATATTTATAACGTGCTTCTGTAATATCTCTGCTTGTAGATCTCCAATGTATTTAATTTCTTTCTTGGGTAGAATTTTATATTCCTCATATATAATTGATAGTAATTCTAATAGCTTCTTAATACTTTTTTATGCACTTGAAATAATTATAATAAGTAATAACGCAAAATAAATTCACGCACCAGATTTTTGGTAGACCCGTTTATTTTCAATTCCCAAAAATTATTATTGTTTTCTTTCATTTTTTTCATTTCCTTGGGGACCTTTTCACATTAACCAATCATATCCTTATTTAAATAACATGATTCAAAATACATTTTAAAATATAACAATTCATGGAAATTTACTTAACATTTCATAATATTAACACTTATAATATTTTTCTATTATTTATTATGTCATTTCAATCTATTTTCCATCTTTAATTCATTTCTCATTGAACTTTTAAACATCTGTTAAGTTACAATAAATTAAGAGTCTTCTATACCTACCCGTTGTATTAATCGAGAGTGAGACTCATCTGAATACATTCAGATTTGCTAATATGACGTTTAGGCAAAAAGACGTGTAGAAATTAAACTCGGACTATATTAAGTAAACAGTTCGGAACCCAGACATACTTTTTATGATTTATTGAAGCTACTCTGTTCTCGAGAACGGCGATGTTCATATAAAAGAAGCAACTGTCTAATAAATAATAAGTCATACATAGTAGAAATAAAATAAGATACATTTACAATTTCTATAAATAGATAATTTTAAAAATAATTAGAATTTCACATGTACGCGGCTAGGAGCATAAGGAATTTAAAAGAAACTAAAATTACATTTCCAATAAAAATGCTTTGCACCGACATTTGTATATTTGAAATATTGAAAAAAACAACTAATTATTATTATCAAGTAAAATACTGTTGTGTTTTAGTAGAAAGTAATAATAATAATAATATTTTTTTCAACCCTGATTTCATATTAATCTTTGTTTTAAGTATACTTATAGTTTTGTTAAGTATATAATAAATTAATAAAGAAAATATAGACAAATACATTTTATGATCGTACGAGACGCATAAATAATATTCTGCCTTTTTTTGTGGAATTTGTGAAAATAAAATCTGATATATATATCAGTGTTCAAACACTACTGCAGAGGTGAATACTTATTATAGTTGTCTTATTCTGTAATCAGCAAGAATTACCCCTTTTAACTAACACACAGTTTAATAGGTAATTCGTGTAGTTATAGTTACTAATTAAAATTTCTTGAAATGGGAAAACCAAATAGCGAACAGAAGAAAGTCAGTAATACATTCCGCTTAAAAAAAGGCTGGAGGAAGACTCTCAAACAATACACAAAAAATATCGCAGGTAAAAATAATCACTTTCACATTTGTTAGTTGGGTACTACCATTTGTTTTTTAACATTATTTCTTCTTACCCGCGGTGCATTTTTTTACTTCTGAGCAACCGTAGAGAATAAGGTACATCGTATAATTCTAGTGGTACAGAAATCAGCCCGCTAGGCAATAAGCTGTTAGTATATGACAAAGATAAGAATAAAAGTAAATAAATGACATGTCACCTCAAATATTGCGGGGAGTCAAATTTTAGATTCTGTTTAGGTACCGACTAACCAAGTAGAGTAAAAAATGCATTGAAGAGTCTTACTAATTTTACAACATAATTACATTTATGTATACGTTTAGCTCAACCAAAATCAGCGAACAATGGAGAAGACATTAGTGCGCTTAGTGAATCAATACATCACTTAGTGGAGGTACGCCAGAATGAAAATTCGTCCCTGGAGTCAAACTTAGACACACAGTCTTTAGCATTACAGCCTGTAAACGTTGAAGAAGTTCTTACGAAGGATGTGCGAAGCGATGAGGTAAAACAACTGTACATTTGAAATTATGATAAAAAATTATAAAAAAATCTTATAGGGTTTAGACGGACGACGAATAGTAGATATAAAGTACATGCTGGAAGAAATATATAGGCTAAATTCGCACGGAAACAAGTTAGGATGCACATTTCAAAATTTAAAATTTGCTGGAGAAATTCGCTGCGGTTTAGAATCTAAGCTCAAATTCAAATGCGATATGTGTGGACAAAATTTGATTATGAACCTCAATAAATCGGAAAAAACAGAAATAGACGTGAACACTGCTTTAGTTTCAGGAGCCATGAGTGTAGGAATAGGATACTCTAACGCGCAGGAATTGTTTACCACCATGGACATACCCTTCCCCACACCTAAAACTTATGAGAAGTATAATGAATTAGTAAGTGATGGGTGGCAAAAGACCGCGCTTGAGGTAATGCAGACTGCTGTCCGTGAAGAAGCTCAATATGCAGTTGAAGTAGGCAACGTCGACGAACAAGGCATACCTCTAATCCATGTAGTAGCTGACGGTTGTTGGTCCAAACGATCGTATAGAAAAAATTATTCAGCATTGTCAGGAGTGGCAGCAATTGTTGGACAGCGTTTTGGGAAGGTACTATTTATTGGGGTTCGGTACAAGTACTGCGTGATTTGTGCAAGGTGGCAGAAGCAAAGCCAAAATCCTCCTGAACATAAATGCTACAAAAACTTTGAAGGCAGCTCAACTAGTATGGAGGCCGACATCTTAGTTGAGGGGTTCAAAAACAGTGTAGCAATGTACGGAGTAAAATATTCCAGATATATTGCTGACGGTGATTCGAGCACCTATAAGAAAATTTTAGAAGCCAGGCCCTACAATAACATTACTGTAGAAAAAATCGAATGCCGAAATCACCTGCTTCGCAATTTTAGTAATAAGTTACAATCTTTGACAACTGACACCAGATATCCTTTAAATTTGCGTCGTTTGTTACAACGGAATATACGTAGAATGAGAAATGGTGTTTCAGGTGCAATTGCCCATAACAAGCATCTAGAAAATAATGTAAAACTTTTACAAACAGATATAAAAAATATTATGTGTCATGTTTTCGGGGAGCACAAGGACTGTGGAATGTACTTCTGCAAAAGAAAAGATACAAACGAACCAAATTACATGGACGAACTGAGAAGATGTATAGAAATGCATTCTCGTATCGAAGTATGTCTACAGGTAAAATTAGCTGCCTACTACACAAATATAGGATAGATTTACACAAAAGTCTTTTTGTTTCAGGTGTTAGTCATAAATGCGCGATCACTGATCGCAGATGTAGACAGCAATGTTGCGAAACATTTTAATTCCACCGTGGCCAAATTTGTGGGGGGGAAATGAGTAAATTTCTCTCTGAAGGGTTCCTATGAGGCGAGATGTTCAGCAGCTGTAGTAGCGTTCAACACCAGACGTCCACACTACGAATTGCACAAAAAAAATGTATTTGAAAAGCCCTACTTGCCGTGTGAAAAGATTAGAAGTGGGCCGTATGCGAAAAATAAAAAAAGCGCTAGAGAAACGAGCAGGAGTAGAAGTCTCTGTTAGAAAAAAGATTAATTTTTCTAGTAATTCTAAAAAGAGTCAAGAAGATTATGGTGAACTGTGTCAAAAACCTGACATGCAACCGGACGAGTTCGAAGAGCAAAAATATATTTTTTTAAATAATCTCGACATAAGTGAGGAACAACGGCATCAATTAGAGCGCGATACAGTTGAACAGGCAAGCAGTGGGCAATGGTTAGAGTATCACCGAAAGCTATTGACAGCATCAAATTTTTATCGCGTGTGTACGCGTCGAAAGAGCACCAATTGTGGCAAATTGGTTCAGAGGCTTCTTTATGGTAATGAAATATATGTGCCTGCTATTATACATGGCCGTAAAAATGAAAAGAGGGCCTTGCAACAATTAGAAAGCGAACAAAACATACAAATCAAAGAATGTGGTTTGTTTTTGCATAAGGATTTCCCCTTTTTAGGTGCCACTCCTGATGGTATTGTCGATGATAATATTATTGTAGAAGTTAAATGTCCAGCAGCATCGGCTTATAAAATGGAAATCGAAGAAGCGATACAAAAGAAAAAAATTACATTTTGGAAATTAAACCCCTTAACGAAACAATATATTGTAAATACAAAACACATTTGGTCGATTTGGTATTATCAAATACAGGGCCAATTACAGGTAACAGGCAAGAAAATTTGTATTTTTGGTGTGTGGACAGGAGACGAATTCCCTATGAAGACAACACATATTAGTAAAGATGACGTTTTCTGAAAGAAAAGTTGTGCGATTTTTATTATGATTGTTTGTTGCCTGAATTGATAGATTCAAGACATACGAGAAGTATGGTAATCCGAGAACCGCAAAGTATTCTTGACGCTCAGCAACAACTGAAAGAAAAAAGAGAGAAACCGAAAAAACCCAAAAAGTAATGTTTGATCCACTGTTCTTCGTTATGTAAACAATTCATTATCATTTTGTTATAAATTTTCATATATTTTGTAGACGAAAAGATACTCGACATTGTTCGAATATTTCGCATTTTCATATTGTCGGTTTAGTAGTTGATTTCGGTATATTCAAATTCAGTCGCTAAAAATACAGAATTTCAAGTTGTCATCTTTTAGTTGCCGTGAAGCAGGTAAGCACGGAGCCATTTTCACAAAAAAAAAGAGGTGTGGCCACCACACGACTTTCTTATACGTATTAGCGTTTTAAATTATAGAGTTTTATTTTTTTTTAATATAAAAATTATTCAAAATCCTATTATAAGTACTTCTGTTCTCTTAATAAACCTCTATAGAATGCATACTTTGCGAGATATTCGAAGGAAAGTGCTCCTCGCTAAGAGTAAAAGTGTTACTTCCGGTTCGAATTTTGAAATTTTATTTATGCAAAAAATATTTCAAATCGAACTCTAAATACTTTTGTACTCTTGACAAATATATATAAAATGCATAATTTATGACATATTGGCAAAAAATCGCCATTCGATAAGAGTAATAGTGATACTTCCGGTCCGAATTTTGAAATATCTTTTATACAAAAGGTATTGAAGATTAATTCGTAACGTACCTGTCTAACAAGCATGATTGGCGAAATATTTACAAAAACTGATTTTTGATAAGAGTAAGAGACTTCCGGTATCAATTTCGAAAGACTTTCATAATAAAATTCTTCACAGATGTACTCAAAATTGTACATATGAATTCTTGATAAATTTGTTTAAATTTAGTTGGCAAAATTCGATTTTTTCACTCAAGTAAACTACTACTTCCGGTCTTCCGATTTTACTGAAAATCAAATCAGATCTCAAGAGGAACTTTATACTCGTAAATACAAAATTTGGAATTGATAGCTACAGCCATTTGACCGCTATCCAGTCACGAAAATATTGTTTACGGTCGCTATGCTGAAAAATTGAAACTACTGTCACAGCAATTTACAGATCGGTTTTCCAACTTCAAGAACATGAATAACTCCTTCAGCCTTTCTACAAGTCCGAGTAAAAGTAATGTGGAGGAGGTTCCTTTACACCTGCAAATAGGGTTGATCGTTCAGGAAGACGCATATTTGATGCCTAAATTTGATGACGTGGAACTCGGTGAATTCTACAGAACATACTTTGCTGAACAAAATACCCACAGCTGAGAGCTTTCGCACGAAACATAATTTGCGTATTTGGAAGCTCGTATAAATGTGAACAGTTTTTTTTTTCAGTTGTGAAAATTAATAAAAGTAAGAATCGCACTAGGCTTACAGATGAGAATTCAGAAAAAACTTTGCGCCTGTGTACTAGTAGAATTGACCCTAATTGATCATATTATTTCTGAACTTCATTCTCAAGCCTCTCATTAATGTCTTCTGATTGCTTATCTTTTTTTTAGCTTATTATTATTTATGTATTATAAATAAATGTGTGAACTTTTATCGCTTTTTGTTTACTACTACTTATTATCAACCTACGGCCCGCGACGATTAATGTTCTGAAGTTGGGCCCACAACCAAGCAAAGGTTGTCTATATCTGGTTTACACCTACAAGAAAATACCAATTTAAAGGGGGTGCAGCTATGAGCGAATTGTCAGAGCATGCATTCACTGTTCCGGTAATAGTTAGGCACTTTTATTTCTTACAGGTGTTTTCCATGTATCGTTATTCTGATTTTTACTTATGGAATTTCCTATATTTTCATCATACTTTCGTCAGTATTACATTTTATTCTATATATTTTCGTTGAAGAAAGCAGGAGCATTGAGGAAAAGAAATAGAATAAAATGCAACAATGACGAAATTATGATGGAAATACAGGAAATGCCATAAGTGCAAATGAAAATAATGATACATGGAAAACAATTCTCCGTTTGAATTGGTATTTTGCGAGAATTTCAGTACAAATTTGTCAACACATTGTGTCGCGGTTAGTGAGAAAAAAGTACGAAAAAGGCGATCGACATAATCTTATCAATACATTCAGTAATACATCCAACGTAAAAAAAGTGGTCGCTACAGTACAGAAGAAATTAACGTACTTTTCTCCGCGGATCAATTACCTGGTTATTATAATAAAAACATACTTAAATTTACGTTAGATGTATTACTGAATGTATTGATAACATTATGTCGGTCACTAACCGCGGCACAATGTGTTGACAAATTTGCACTGAAATTCTCGCAAAACATTAAAACTTTAAAAAATCATTAGGTATGTTGTTTTAGAAAAAAAATGCAAAAATGAGCACCGGTAACTTCTAGATAAAGGTTCATAGTTTCTACAAACGGAAAATGAAACCAAAATTCTATCATTTGGCTGACATATTTCACCGCCCGTGTTATAGGAATTTAACATGCGATTGACCAGTATAGAATACTCACCCGGTATTTGAAAAAAAAGTAATATTCCTGAGATAACTGCACACTTCTCATAAATTCGACCATGAGATAATTTAAAAAATAATTGATTCGCAAAACATTAAAACTTTAAAAAATCATTAGGTATGTTGTTTTAGAAAAAAAATTGCAAAAATGAGCACCGGTAACTTCTAGATAAAGGTTCATAGTTTCTACAAACGGAAAATGAAACCAAAATTCTATCATTTGGCTGACATATTTCACCGCCCGTGTTATAGGAATTTAACATGCGATTGACCAGTATAGAATACTCACCCGGTATTTGAAAAAAAAGTAATATTCCTGAGATAACTGCACACTTCTCATAAATTTGACCATGAGATAATTTAAAAAATAATTGATTCGCAAAACATTAAAACTTTAAAAAATCATTAGGTATGTTGTTTTAGAAAAAAAATTGCAAAAATGAGCACCGGTAACTTCTAGATAAAGGTTCATAGTTTCTACAAACGGAAAATGAAACCAAAATTCTATCATTTGGCTGACATATTTCACCGCCCGTGTTATAGGAATTTAACATGCGATTGACCAGTATAGAATACTCACCCGGTATTTGAAAAAAAAGTAATATTTCTGAGATAACTGCACACTTCTCATAAATTTGACCATGAGATAATTTAAAAAATAATTGATTCGCAAAACATTAAAACTTTAAAAAATCATTAGGTATGTTGTTTTAGAAAAAAAATTGCAAAAATGAGCACCGGTAACTTCTAGATAAAGGTTCATAGTTTCTACAAACGGAAAATGAAACCAAAATTCTATCATTTGGCTGACATATTTCACCGCCCGTGTTATAGGAATTTAACATGCGATTGACCAGTATAGAATACTCACCCGGTATTTGAAAAAAAAGTAATATTTCTGAGATAACTGCACACTTCTCATAAATTTGACCATGAGATAATTTAAAAAATAATTGATTCGGATGCGTACATTGGTAGGATAAATAATTTAAAAATAACTAAAATGAGATTTCGAAGTGCTTTTTTGATATTTTTTTTTGTAAAATAAATGCATCTTTTAGGGCATTAATATTAAATTGTTATTGTTATAAATTAATATTATTATTATATATGTTACCTGTATATTATTATACCCATACACGCGTCTGAATACGTAATAAGTAGCATATAAAATAAATTACCAATTCATCTTTGCAATTTTTACAGTGTATTACTCCAACATATATAATAAATCACATCAACGACGGCAATATTTACTTAAAGACGTGAGGTGTTCCGTTTCAATATTTTGTCACCAGTGGTCGCCACCGTACAGAGGAATTTTACCTATTTTCTTGGCGGTACAATTACGTGGTTATTATAACAAAGACATACTTAAATTTACTTTGAATGCATTACTAAATGTATTGACAAGATTATATCGGTCGCCTTTTTCGTACTTTTTTTCAATAACCGCGGCAAAATGTGTTCACAAATTTGCATTGAAATTCTCGCAAAACATTAAAACTTTAAAAAATCATTATGTTGTTTTGGAAAAAAAATTGTAAAAATGGGCTCCGGTATTTTGTAGATAAAGGTTCATAGTTTCTACAAACGAAAGATCAAACCAAAATTCTAAAATTTGGCTGGTATATTACACCGCCCGTGTTATAGGAATTTAACATGCGATAGACGGGTATAGAAGACTCTTAACTGTCACTTTCATATTTTTATCCCCGCGAAAACAATTTGAAATTTTACTATGTATATTTATAATATGTATTATTATCAGAAAATGATAGTTTGTTTCTTTTAACTGTTTTCATATGATGAATAAATTTGTACATAATGAAATAAATTATATATTATTTTCAGTTACGCATGTTTTCATTTATCTGTTCATCTTTGGGATT
Organism: Amphimallon solstitiale; assembly: GCA_963170755.1. Taxonomy (NCBI): domain Eukaryota; kingdom Metazoa; phylum Arthropoda; class Insecta; order Coleoptera; family Scarabaeidae; genus Amphimallon; species Amphimallon solstitiale. The sequence continues at coordinate 116,170,861 of OY720679.1, forward strand.
TAAAGCACGCAATGAAGATAGAAGATTTTATCATCTACAAATCAAGTTTAGGGCCGGTTTTTCCAACTACGATTAAAACGCCGGTTAGCGTAATCATTAATTAAAACACCGGTTAGGACAAATTTGCGTTTTTCCAACGCCGGTTAACTCTAATCGTTGATTAAGAACGTCGTTAATCGACCAAATTTTAACCGGCGAAAGAAATACCTGATAAAATATTAAACAGTGATTAGGCCTATATACACATGCGTATAACCTAGAAGATTTGAATTTCTGTCATTATTATTTCTGTTATTATTGACAGCTGTTGTTTTCATATGCATTGGTTTTATTGTATAAAAGTATTTTTTGGAATTAATTAATAATTATTTACATCAGTGATTTAGTAATTGTATTGTTTCTTCTATAAATGTAATGAACAGTATAAAAATAGCATAATGTTAAATAGGTATGTGTAACTTTTAGCTTACTACAGAAATTTAATTAATTAATAACTACGAATACATTCTTTTCTCTGATGAGGATGATACAGCTTTGGAAGTTTTTCTATTCTACTACAATTCTGGGACTTTACCTGAATTCATGTGGATTCTAAAATCCTGTGGCAATTTATGCTTGCATTTGCTCATTCCCTTTTTGTAATTGCATTTAGTAGCACCTTGTGAAAACATCATTTTAGTCGAACATATTTTAGACTCACTTTAGATATGTCATTAACATATTAAACTATACTGAAAATTACAAATGAAATTGAAAATATGGAAGAAATTCTAGAGAAGCTGGAAGGTTTACGTTGAGATTATATGCAGACACTTTAAATTCTTTTAGCTGAACTGGGTTTGGATGAATAATGTACATGCCTGTAAAGTTGACGTGCAGTTAATTTCTGCACTAATAATTATTACAGGCACTGTCGAGTTCACACCGATTCCTCCGGAACATAACATTTATTATGTTGAAATCGTGTAAACCAATTTGGAAATAAGACTTTCTCAATAAACCTTCTTTGATTAATGGACATAAAATTAGTTAGAATGCATTGTTCTTAATAAACAGCTGATGTATGATCTTTCAGTAAAAATATCTGGCTTTATTCACCCCACAGGAATTTGGTGAAAGTTAAATCATCTCAGATATGGCAATGCAAAGTACAATATTTTATATCATTATAGTGTGACTGATAATCCAGCTTAAGACCCTAGATGTAGACTTTTCTTTTTCAGCAAACTTCCTATTTTTATGATTTTGTTACATATCATATATTTTACATAATTTTGGTAACTGTTAATTTCATATATGTACGTATATTGTATTATTTTTTTCATTTTTACAAAATTTTTGTATTTTTCAATAGCAATAAGTAATCAATAAATTTATTTCAGTTTCAAGTTTGTGGCATTTGTTATTTATTTCGAATAGAAATTTTAAATATGTGCTATGTACATAGAAATTCTCATGCAATATTCACAAAATAAGTACTTAAACCTTATTTACTAAAATGAAATATCTAATTACATATAAAGAATATAATCTTTAAAAAAATAAAGGCAAAAAGCACAAAGAACAAATTCAAATATAGGAAATAGCGCCAATATTATTATAACAAATATGCTAATTTAGATCAAATGTACGAGCATTTTTGTTACCAACCTTCTAAAATAAACTCTTAATCACTGATCAGATAACCGGCGTATTTCTTGGCGTTGAAAAACGCCGGTTAGAGATAATCAACGATTAAGCGTAATCAATGATTAGTTAACCGGATACTTTAACCGGTGTTGGAAAAACCGGCCCTTAGTTATAACTGGCAAGGCAACAAAAAAAAAGCAGTATGAACAGCACACATATTTGGACAATATTCAAAACAAATTCGCATCATTTCAAGTGAATGAAGTACAAAATGACAACAAATGCATTCAACCTACGAGGAAAGAATAGAACAGGAGAGAGTCTCCTTAACCCTTTCAAACCCCATGTCCATGTGCGTGTACATTGTTTTTTATATTTTTTTGTTTAACGAGAAATAAAGATTATTCATTTGGAGCCTAATGTACACCTCCAGGTACATTGTGGTTAACGATTTTTGTACAGTGACTAGATAAGAAACAGTGGTGACAATAGGGTGTTCACTTTCCTATTGGTTGACTGAGTCACGTGGTAGCGGCAGCCATTAAGAGGCAAAGTTGTCTTGTTTACATTGAGAAGTAATAGGTGTGTTCATAGTGCAAAACCTACGTTTTCAATAGATATTTTATTGTTTTGGTGGAAATTGTTCATTTGTAATCAGAGTGCTCGCACGTGTGAGTGTTATATGACCTATATTCAGGCATTTAAATACAAATAATATTGATTTGGTTGCTTTAGCAGTGGACTAGCTATGCCTGGGTGTGCTGCTGTAGGTTGCAACAATTCAGCCAAGAAAGGATATTTAATGAAACGATTTCCTAAAAATCCAGTAAGGAGAAAGGAATGGCTCATTAAAATGAAAAGGGACAAGTGGACAGTAACAGATTATTCATGTTTATGTGAGGTAAGAATGAGAAAATGCAGTGAATTTCAGTAGGTTACAGTGACGTTATTGTTAACAATTAATTGAAGGGGTCCTGTTCAGGGGTTGGAAAATGGCATCAGTATATTTTATGACAGATATGCTGTCTCAAAAACATGTTTTATTATGACTTCATCATGAGATTTGAAAAATACATTGCTTTTATATGATAGTTATCATTGTTATCTAGTTATGCTAGGACTCCAAAGAGCTTATTCTGAACAATGATGCTTCTTAGTAGAAATAAAGAATTTACTATATTACTTATATATTTTTTAGGTCCATTTTGCTCCTGAAATGTGGGAACGAACACGGGTTGATGGTACACGAAAATTGAAAGTAAACAGTGTGCCCACAATTTTCTCTTTTAAACCACCTGAGATACCGAAACGAAAAGCCCCAAGGAAAAGGACATTTTCAACTTCTGAAGTTTATAACATGACACCTGAAACATTGGGTAAGTTTCCTAATAAAAAATAATTCTTTGTCGAGTTCAATATGTAAATTATATATATATATTTACTTATGTATTCTTCTAGATGGGGTACCACCTGAACCTCTGCAAATTGTTTCTCACCATGAAGAAAAAGCTGGACCTTCCGTTTCATATACAGTTATATCATCTACTTCAAGTAAAGACAGCGAAGATTCAAGAGAAGGTGATATCTCGCAAACTGTTCCTGATAAAGACTTACTTGCCAAGTTGGCGAAATATGAAAATATGTATATTAAAGAAAAAAGGAAGGCGAAGAACTATAAGCGACTGCTTAGAAATACGAAGAAAACACTTGCAAATAGGAGTCAAGCAGTCAGAGTGGAAGAGTATCCCTTATTAAAGCAGATATTTAATGAGGACCAAATAAATGCATTGAAAAAGAGGAAACAAAAAACAAGCACCAAATTAATGAGATGGAGTAACCAAACAACAATGAGATCCCTAAAACTGAAATTTAGTTGTGGGGGTAATGGGTATAGGGAACTTTTAAAACAAGGATATCCACTACCTTCCATACGTACATTACAAAGACGCTTACAGAATCTAAAGTTCGATAGTGGTATTTTAGATGAAGTGTTTGATTTTTTGAAAATCAAAGTGGAGTCGTTCGAACCTCATGAAATGGACTGTATGCTGGTTTTAGATGAGATGGCAATAATTCCAGGAAGAACTTACGATTCTTCTTTAAGTAAGATGTTTGGTGATGTAACATTACCTGATCACACTGGAATGGCTACTCATGTTCTGGTGTTTATGTTAGGAGGTGCGAACACCAGGTGGAAACAAGTAGTGGCATATTACTTTACTGCAGACTCAATCAATGGAGCTGTTTTTGTGGAAATAATAAGAACTATTTTTAAAAGAACCCAGAGTCTAGGGTTAAATATTCTGAGTGTTACTTCAGATATGGGGCCTGCTAATCGAGCACTGTGGAGAACTTGGGGCATAACAGCTGGAAGACATTCAGAAATTAAAAACAAAATTGACCATCCACTAAATCTTGAAAATCCAATATATGTTTTTGCTGATGTGCCACATCTGTTTAAAAACATAAAGGCAATGTTTATGACAAATAAGGTTATTCACCTACCAGAAGACATTAAGGAAAAGTACAATTTGCCAACCAAAGAAGTCTGTGCAAGCCACATTGCTGAGCTTATTATTCATCAGAAGGACCTCTCTTTCAAGTTGGCACCAAAATTAAGTGAGGAAGACCTTATGCCAAACCATTTTCAGAAAATGAAAGTGTCAGCATCGACTAATGTAGTAAGCCATACTGTGAGCAGTGCTTTGAAATTTCTTTCTGAAGAGCTTGACAAACCTGCTTACCTTACCACTGCTTGGTTTTTAGATCAAGTAGAAAGATGGTTTTACTTAATGACATCCCGTCATCCAAGTTGTGCATTAAGCAAGTTTAATCATGCTGCATATAATGATGCAACTGCTTTTTTGCAAGACTTTATGTATGTATTTGCTAAAATAGAAGTAGGTCACAAGAAACTGTGGAAACCATCACAGACCGGTGTATTGATATCAACACAGTCCATGTTGGAAATACAAGCTCACTTGCTAGATACGAAAGAATATAAATTTGTGCTAACAAGTAGATTTTCCCAAGACTGTTTAGAAAATTTATTTAGTGTTTTGAGAAGTAAACAGGTAATTCCGAATGCCCTTCAGGTTAAAAATAATTTAAAATTAATCTGTGTGTCACAGTACCTAAAAAATTGTGATAATAGCAGCTATGAAGAAGATGAAAGACAATTTCTGTCTGGGTTTTTAGATGTGCTTGGTCAGACAAAGCCTCAGTATGATGAGGTAATAATTCCGACTGAAATAAATGATTCTCCAATAAATTTAAATTTTAGTGAATTAAATTCTTTGTATAGTATTTGTGGATACATTATGCAGAGCATAATGAAAACGAGCAAAACGTGTAAAGGTTGTATAGATGCTGCAGGTTCAAAAACACCATTAACTAAACGGTTCACTAGATTTACAACTATAAAACGCTTTAAAGAGAATACCCTTTTTTTTGTGACAGAAGAGTTGTTTTATTTTTTTGTAGAAATGGAATATATTTTCCGCAAATATATATCAATAGTTTCTTCTCAAAATATTAAAGTAACAGATTTTTTTTTTAATCAAATTGCTTGTATAGACTTTCCATATATTCCCAATTGTCACCAGCTTAGAACTAAAATTGTCAAACGATACATTGTATACAGGCTAAAGATTTATTCTAAAATTGTATTTAAAAAGAGTAGCAAACAATATGCAAGCAAATCTGTTGCTTCCCATATATAATATATGTTTTTTTTCTACACTTATTATGCTTTTTTTTTGACTTTTTGTAATGTTTTGTGGTTATATTAGCAATTATTATATTAAAATAAATGTTTTTTTATTGAATATGAATTTGTTTTTCTTATAAATATTTGTATTATTCCGTATTTTTCTAAAATTGATATCCCCAGCTATGCAAATTCTATTTGAATTTGCCACATCATGGCGGATGGGCGGGGCTTAGGTTGTATTGTCACCACTGTCTCTGATATAGTCACTGTAGATTTTTGATGCTACTAGCGCCATCTGTGAGATGTTAGAGTATTTAGTGAGTTTGCTGGTAAAGTAGTTTCACTGAGCAGGGCAGAGTGGAGGTAAGTCATATATTTTATACTATTTTGTACATTACGTCGCTTTTGGAGTCTGAAAAAAATTAGTAACATTTAGAAGGACCATTGAGGTGTCAGAGTATAATAAAAACTACTAGAAAAATGTTATAATTTTTTGTGGAGCATCTTCTAAATGTTTGTACATGGCCATGTACATTTGGTCTGAACTCACAAGCCCATTTGTCCACGCTCATGTACATCCGGTCTGACTTTTAATTTTCTATATTTTTTCAGAATACAAATAAAAATGAATAAATTGAGAAAAAACTATTGTCTTGCTAACCCCCAACATGTCCAGGAACTACTAGAAGTAGTAGAAAATGGAGATTTATCAGATATAGGCGAAATCGAAGGAGATAGTGACAGTGGAGAAGAACTAATTGATGAGTCTGCTGAAGATGCTCCATTTCGCTTGGGAAGTGATGAAATCACTCCAGCACAAGCTGAAGAGCCTGAGGATGACCTCAACCATGAGGAAGATCAAGAAGAAGCATTAGATTCAGAAGAGGAAGAAGAGATCGCACCGCAAGACAAAAGGCACAAAAAAAACCGAATTACCGTAGTCTGGAAGCGTCAGTCTTTTACATCTCCTACTATTCCTTTACCTCCACCTATTCCAGTTTCAAATGCAGAGCCTCTTTCTCCAATAGAATATTTTTCGCGATATATAAACGATGATCTGTTTGAGCAGATGGCATTCTTTACTAATCTATATGCCGCACAAAATGGGAGAAATATGAGAGCTGCAGATAAGCACGAAATGCAAATATTGTTTGCACTCCACATTGCAATTGGATGTTTGAGAAAGTTTCCGAGACTTAGAATGTACTGGGAGAAAGTGCTAGGTATTGGGTTATTTTTGGAAAATATGAGCCGCGATAGGTTTTTTCAATTACGATCTTGTCTTCATTTGGTAAACAATTTAGAGCGACCAGCTACTTGCCAAGATAAATTGTATAAAGTCCGTCCTATAATTGAAGCGGTAAGAAAAAGATGTTTGGAGTTGGAGCTAGAAGATGAATTTTGTGTAGACGAGCAAATTATACCTTTCACGGGCAAGTTAAATGTAAAACAATATATCAAAGGAAAACCATGCCCTTGGGGAATCAAGGTCTTTATGTTATGTGGGAAAAGTGGAAAATGTTACGATTTTCTCTTTTATCAAGGCAAATCAACAGGCTTGAACGAGAATAATCTCAAAAACTATGGTCAAGGGGCAGCTGTTGTACTTCATTTTTCTGAAAGAATTGCCCATAGAAACAGTAAATTGTTTTATGACAATTATTTTTCTTCATATTCTCTTCTGAACATGTTGCGGGAAAATGAAATTTACGCTGCTGGAACAATTAGAATAAATAGATTCTACAAACCCCCTGTGATGTCAGATTCAGAAATGAAAAAAAAAGACAGAGGATATTCTGATGAAGTCGTTAACAGCGACAATACAGTAGTGGTGGTGAAATGGTTAGACAATAAAACAGTATGTCTTGCTTCTAATTACGTTGGAATTGGAGTTGAGGATAAGGTAAAGAGATGGGACAAATCGCAGTCTGCTTACGTAGAAATTAACCGTCCCGCAATTATCCGCGATTATAATCACGCGATGGGAGGGGTAGATCTTTTCGATCAGCTTATCAGTTATTATAGAATTTTTATACGATCACGAAAATGGACACTGAGGGTAATTATGCACATGGTAGATTTTGCCCTGGCGAATAGTTGGATTGAATATAAAAAAGATTGCGAAGAAAAAGGGATTCCACAAAAAAAAGTTATGGATCTTTTAGCTTTCAGAATGAGAGTTGTTCATTGTCTGATTTACATGGGAAAACCGGTGTCTTCAAATCGAAGCAAGAGAGGAAGACCCACGTCTTCACCATCTTCATCAAGTCCAACTTCCATTCGTAAACATTACTCCAAAGAACAACGACCTTTGCACGAAGTACAACTTGATGGGACAGATCACTTGCCAGTTTTTGATGAAAACAAAGAAGCCACTCGTTGTAAAAAGCTGGGCTGTAAAGGCCGAAGTCACATATATTGCTGCAAATGCAAAGTACATTTGTGTTTTGTACGAGAAAGACAATGTTTTACTTCATTTCATAGAACGGAGCAGTGAAGATTTTTATCTAAAAGTTATTTATAATATTTTTAAAATGTTGTTATAAACCCTATTATATTTTTTTTTGTCAGAGAATAAAGTTTATATTATTTACTAATGTTTCTGATACCTATTTACTTACATAACAATAAAATTACTTTGGACCATTTGTACATGTACATGTACATTCTTATTTTTTAATAAAAAATAAGTTTTTTTAATTTTTTGGTTTATGGATTGTTTAAATATTGTCCACTGATAACACATACGACCACAATTATTTTTTTGTTTAAACAAATAAAAATCAGGTTTGAAGGGGTTAAAAATAATATTTGTCCAAAGTGGTAACTCAATATGGCCGCCGCAATGCATAGGCGTGCATAAATATTTTGTATAGGATATTTGTACACTTTGTATGTTCTCGAAAATCATTTAAAATAGGTTCTTAGTCCAATAATAATTAACGAAATATCGTGAGTGCATTATTTTCTCAATCCTTTTATTCTTTTTAATATAGTAACATTTATTCTAACTGTATTAAAGAAAACATAAAAAACATGTCAGATATATGACAAGTTATTCAAATTACTCATTTTATAAATTATGATCGATCAATATTGCCATAACTGACCTGCCTTAAAGTGGTAACTTCCGTCTAAATAATACCTATTCCCCCACCAGTTTATTATCTCTAATGTTCTATTCTTTCCTCGTAGCATTCAACAGATACAACAGGTGCGCAAATGTTCAGTGATCGGATTCAGGGGGGGTTATTCTCGTGAGGATAGCGATATCGCTATCCGTCAAGGCCAGTTTATGACGAGGTATTCTGCAGGCTTAGCGATGCCGCCATGATTCTTTTTGACGTCACAACTTAGCGATATCTGGCTATATTTAGCGACACCAAAAGCAGAGTCGCTACGATTTATCGATATCGCTATGATATGCTTATAATTTCATTACTGTTATTGTTTTGACTTGCTTTGTTTTAGTTCACATTTGAAAATTTCTTCAATTATTATATCATTGAATTGTGGATTTTGTATTCATCGAGCACTATTGAAATCAATTTCTCTCTTCCGACAATATAGAATAAAAGTAATTTCGATTTTTCTGTTTCTATTAATGTTTGTCCAACAATGGCAGCTGGTGAGTACGTTTTGGCGGGGTAGAATAGGTCGGAGCGACATCGCTATTTACGTCACGCTTTTGGTGTGCTTTTGCGATATCACGTGCTATTGTTACTCTCGCTAATGGTGATATCGAATCGCTATTTTCCAGAATAACCGCCCAGATTTCCACACACAATTTTGAAGAAAGTTGCTAGAAAAGTAAGATATGCAAATTAAAGGTATTGTGCAGAAATAAATGTATTATAATATTGGAGTTAACTGAGTATTTTAATCGGGGTCCTTACACTAAAAACTACGCCGAAACTTAATGCAGAAAAACAATTTATTATTATTGTTTATTCGGTTTAATCTGTACGATTCTAACATATGGTAGCAGTGAAAAGTAATGTGATCACTGATCACATAAAGGTGAGCAGTCCTGTTCAGCGAACACTCAACTGTTGTCCAGTTGGAGAGGGAACGGTTCCCGATCAGTTTGCTGAATGTGACCAATGACAATGTTAAAATAGAAGGAGGAGGGATCAACGATGATTATACATACGTTAAAATTGAATTTGATATCTTTGATAATAAGCTACTGTTAAGTGAATGCATATTAATAGCCTGTTCATTGTAATTTTTGTTGTGATTTGTTGTAGCCGTACCTAATTTAAAACAAGCCTATTCTTTAGAATCTCGCACAACAAAATTAAAGTACAATTATATCAATAGTTTACCTTTCACAGAATTCAAAAATGTAGGTTTTATTGTCAGCAAAGGAATAAACAGCATCAAATTCAATGCGTTCCGTGTGCAACGTGATTTTCGTAGTTGTCATTGAAACTAATGTAATGCCCGTAAAATTGCTGGATTTTAATCAGGAAATAGTGTTCTCTAAGACGAAAATTTGATACTTTTTAAACACTTGCTGGCAATAAAACCTACATTTTTGGATTCTGTGGAACGTAAGCTTTCCATTTATAAATACCTACATACATATTATTCGATATTCTTCTTGTATTTTAATATCTGTATTAAACAGGAACTATTACAAACATTACGAAGTATGTAATTAACAGTCAAAACAATGAAAAAACGAAACTAACTCCACCTTATTTATCTTACGAAATAAAAGGTAAATAGAGCAAATTTTAAAAACTGCTCACGCTTGTACCTACGCCCATGAAGAAAGGAATTTAAGAGTAAAATCGACTTTTTTTGCTGTCATTTTCGCGACAACAGATGTTGCAGTTCACCATATGAATAGTGCTATTCAGTAACTGCGTGATGTTATACATTATTTCTTTTGTCCGTCGTAATTTGAGCCCGGTACGTCCGGTCTGTAGTAATTGTTTATGGTTTATATTAAGTTATCCAGTGCTCTTAAAACTTATTATACCTGTGTTAATTTACTAAGGTATAATAGCATATATGCATGGTCTCAAATCAAAGATTAATGATTAACACCCCTCTACAAAATATGAAAATAAATACTTACATAACTCAAACAATTATTTTGAGCTTATTTATATAGGTAATAGATATATCATAATTTTTGCATACCAGATGCATTATATGAACTTTGCATGTAATTTAATGGGTGTGTTTTTCACAATTTCAGAACTCACACAGCACAGTGTACATTTTGCAAACCCTACTTGACCTGAAGGACTACCACATGGCATTCTGCTGAGAGGGTAATGCCAGGTATGATTAATTCATATATGGTTGTACATGAGAAGAGTGAGACAAACATGTTGTTTTCATGCCAAACAGCTTATTAGTTGCTTGTTGATATTATGTAAGAATTGAGGTAGCTCTCTTGAATTGATTTGAATAAAATCCCGAAATAAAAACAGGAATAGTTGTGAAAAATATAAATGTCGCACCTATTCTCGTTTTGAAGCTCATTCATTAATGTGACGAAACTTATACTATATAATAGTCTTTGAGTTAATAAAAAAATATTATTATTATTATTATGCATGCATGGGATTTGCAATCACCTACGATATTCTGTGTAAGCAAAATTAACATAATAATACTTTCATTCATAATTGGTAATCTACTGGTATAGATATTTTGAAACAAACAGGATCACTTTACTTCAAGATAAACAGTGATAAAAGAGTTTTGATGTGTAAAAATACTGGTAATGTCATAGTGCAGGAGAACTAAATTATAAACACCATTGGAGTATCAAAATCCATTTGCAGAAAAGGTAAATCTCTTATGCACATTAATCTAGACAAAATGGATATTGGAACAGGTAAGGTGAATCCAGAAAAAATGAAAAATATCAACGAACCTCTCATTGGTCATATCGGCATCTAATTGGAAAGAAGAATATGAGATATTTGAACTTGAATTTTACAAGAATGTTATCGAAATGCAAGATGCAATAACTGAACCCGTTCCAGAAGAAGAGTTGTTGTGCTAATTGCAGGAGGATGACAATGGATTTGTCTAGAATTTTTAATTATAATATTTCTTTATTATAACAAATTTTGAAGAAGAGTTTATTTTCGTAGTTAATATACAATAAAACACCGTGCACAGTCAGAGCATGAAAGTTTTCTTTTTATAATAATACTTAATTATTTTCAAAACCGGTTGAGTTTCCTGATTAATTTCAAAAACGACTATTTTTTTTGCATAAATAACAACTAATTATTATTTACTGAAAAATCACTTTTCTTTCTTTTTTTATAATTTCATTATGAGCGCTAAATCTAAAGGCTGTGAGTTCTAAACTTCCAACTATTTCGTATAGAATATTTCTAATGTCAGACGAATTTAAGTATAAAAACAATGAGTAAAATGTACCAAACAAATGTTAAATCAAATAACTGACAATTGAATGTAGATTGGGCCCGGTATAATCCAATCAATTTACATATTTTTTAAACATAAGTAATAAACTGCTATTAACGTGAAGGCTTACTACTGGCGTGGATTTTATCTGTCGCATTAAAGCGGCATCAACCATTTGGTGGTGAAATTAACTCATTAAATTGATGTTTACCAGAAGGTTTAAAATATTCATTTATTTTCAGCAAGCAAGCGATAGCAGCATTGAACGGACACAATAGATACTTTCGTCCAATCTATAAATGTGAACAGTACAAGTAGAGGACGAAGTACCCAGCAGATCTTAGGGAGCACACTAATCAGCATTACAAAGTTAAAATTTATAAATGTGGGATTTTTCACAGAAAGAATCCCTCAGGCTGCACGTGGAAAATACGCAGAGTTGGAGGAAAGGACGACCAAGACTGATTATAGTAATACACATATAAAAGATAAAAGAAGAACATTCGAGCTCACAAGATCAAAAGAAAGTATTTAAATATTTGCTGTGTGTGTTTCAAGCAAAATACAAATACAAAAGACATATAAAAACTAAACATTTGAAGCAATTTGATTATGAATATGATTTATGTAAATTTAAAACAAACAACAAAGACATAGGCGAAAAAAATTACCGATGAGGGCGCTGTTATCGCAAACAATTAAAATATCATATAAAACCTAACATTTGAAGAATTTCATTATAAATGTGATTTTTGTAGCTATATAACGAGACTACTTTAAAAAAACATACAAAAACTATGCATTTGAAAATTCAATTTAAATATGACTTTACTGAATGTAGAACAAACAGCAAACAGCATTTAGAAACACATAAAAACTAACCATTCAGAGAAATTTGATTATAAATATGACAAATGTGAATATAGAACAAACGATAAAGAATGTTTTGCCCTCCTCGTGGGGAAATAGTAATTTACATGATAATTCAGGGAGTGTTTTGATTGACCCTGAGTGGAAGGCAAAACACAACAATGAACAAGAAGATAAAAAATGATTTTGTGATATAGTTGAAAATCTGATATTACTTGCAGGTAAAGAGGAATAGTAGTGTTGTGATTCACCCCATTTTACGGTACTGCTGGTGTACGTGATAAAATGACTTAAAAAATTGGATCTAAGCTTGTTGCTATGCTAATTCCCTGTACGTCATTTATTATATGATATCTATTGCAATTAGTTAGACGCGCATTGTTCGTACTAACGATGTCATTATTTAATAAACATAATATTTTTGATCATATGTCGCAAAATAAAAACCCAGAAAATAAATCTAACCCTTCACTGTTTTAGTTACACATACATAAACTCACTTGACATATTCCTTAGAAATTATTTTTTAAGTACTAAAATTATTATTTTATTTATGAAAGCCCATTTCTTTAAATAATAGAAATGATCGTTTCCGATTCCTTACAAGCTTGAAAATGGAATCCCTTTATTATTTTTGTACGAGATATCTCTAAGTAAATAAGCCTGACACGTTCTTAGCACGTGTTTTGCTAAACAGGCATGAAAACGGGATGTGGGACGATAACTTTATGAGTCGATTTATTTATAAATACATAAACATTTGTGCAATTATTTATCTATACCGCAGCGCTTACTTCCCTATCGTATTGATAGACATTGTAAGTGCGTACAGTAAGCCAGTTTATAATTGGGACATGATTGGAGTGAGGAATCTTTGGAATTATTGTAATCGTCCTTACGAACTTTTGTCAGTACAATTACTGTAATTGAAATTTGCTCATTGAGGCTAACATTTCGTCATAATTAATCAATATAGACAACAATACCTATATACCGGGTGCGGCAATAGTGTGTCAGCGGAGCTTAGCATAAAAACTAATAGTAATAACGTTGTAGCAACGCGACTTTACGTACGTATCTAGTAGACTATTCTGCATTTTTTTAATTTTATTTACCAATATACAGCAAGTTTTTTGATAGCCCCCAAATTATCTTTGTAATGATATATGGATATGTGCACTTACGACTGTTTTAAGCCTTAGCCTTAAAATGGATGAATGCCTCACGTAACTCTTGTACTCTTGTGTTACTAATTTATGGACGAACACGTTATTTGTTTTGAGGTTAAACAACGTGAATAAATATACAGGGTGTTAAATATGTCGTGTCTAAGTTATCGATCTTTATTGGCTATTTTCTCTTTTTTTTAAATCTAACCTATAATATATATTTTAAGTCAGCATATTCATTGTAAAATTGCCTTTAAAATGGTAGCAATAACATAGTACCTACTTCCAGTATTTTTAAAGTTATAACCATTTAATGGGATACACCAATGTTTATAATATGCAAAATTCCATATTTTATTGTTACAATTTAAGTTCGGCTAGTTAATTATCAATGTCTGTTTGTTTGTTAATAGTTGTTACGTGTTATTATGGTATTTAAATACCTTAATAGTTTATTGTTCCCTTTAGAAGTGTTTGCTTTAAAATGAATTTTTTGAAGGAAGTGCTCATAGACATGGTATTTGCTCTTGGAGCTAGCAATAGAAATCCATTTTTAACATCAAGAACATATGCCATGGAATATCCCGACTGAAGAGCACCGGATAGTAAAACGTTTGAAAATTTGTTGATTAGGTTTCTTAAAACGGGTTCAGTGAATTACGTCAAATATGAAAGAAGTAAGAGTATGGTTACGGAAGATAATGAAGTGAGAGTCGTCCAGTCTATTGTGGAAAATCCGCACGTATCTACAAAGATAATTTCGAAACAACACGGGATAGAAATCACTGCTGTGAGGAGGATTTTAAAAAAACATAAATTTCAGCCTTACAGAATTCGAAATTACCAAGACTTATTACAAACGAATTTTGAAAGGAGACTAGTTTACTGTGAATGGATACTTTTACAATTACGACAAGATATACATTTTCTAGACCATGTGCTTTTCACAAATAAAGCAACATTTGCTAACTGTGGAGAAAAAAAAAACATTATTATGATTCTACAAACCCTCATTTTGTGCAATCCGTTTCATATCAACAAAAATGGGGAAGCATCTTCTAACACCCTAAAGATGGGTGTTAGATGTCGCTGTGATACTCTCACTGCATTTAACACGCAAAAATGACATAAGCAGCGTTTTAAGTCTTAAAGCCATTGTCGACAGTCTCCACGTACACTGACGAGACCACAAAGGTCGAAACACCGCTGTCTGTACGTTCGATTGTCGGCAATGGCACTTAATGTATGTGTGTATCTCAACACATGATATATGCATATACGTTTTACGTATAAATGTATAGTCACAGTATTTATTTACTGCTTGATGTTAGTTTTAACATCGATGTGTTTACACTTTTCATTTTCGTTCTAAAACTAATGATATAGCATACAAAAAACAGGTGTTTGTTAAAGTAAACTATTAGATGCCCCGCATTTTGCATATTATAAAAACATGGGTATACCCCATTAATCGTTTATAACTTTGAAAATACTAGAAATAAGTATTATGTAATTGATAACATTTAAACGGCACCCTGTATATGTATTTGCGTTGTTCAACCGCAAAACAAATAACGTGTAAGTCCATAAATCAGTAATACAAGAGTTACATGAGGCACTGTACCTATTTTCAGACTAAGGCTTAAAATGTTAGAAGCTGCAACTGTCAAGATTTTAACAAAATTATCAATAAAACCAAAACTAACAGTCGTAAGTGCACATATCCATATATCATTGCAAAGATAATTTGGGGGGCTATCATTATAATAGCTAGAAAGAATAGCAATCCATTTAAAATAAAGAAGTTGAAGGTGGTTGCAAAAATTTGGAACACCGTGTATATTTGTAAATAAAATTAAAAAATGCACAGTAGTCTGCTACATACGTACATAAAGTCTCATTGCTACAACGTTATTAGTTTTCATGCTAAGCTTCGCCGACACACTATTGTCGCACCCGGTATAGTCATAAATAAGCCTTCTTACAAACTTTAATCTTTCAAAGTCTTAAGTGGGACCACTTTGACGAACTTATGAAAACTGTTTATTACGGATAGAATAATTAAACTTCATCATTAATGTTAAAAAAGGAGCGATTACGAGTCCTAGCAAATCTTAAAGATTGATATGCCACAGAGAAAACGATGGAATATTTGGAGACGTTCATTCTCTAAAGAGTGTCTAAAATTCAGAAATTTACTATCAGTAACGATCAGTGTAGGTATACTTTTCAAACGTCGAATGCAACCAATTTTGTTGGTTCTAATTTTTTCTGATGATTTATGTTAAAGTTTTAGTACTCTGACAAGGCATAAGAATTACTTTTGCAAGATCTAAAATTTCTGTAGCTATAAATATTTTACTTCCTACTGCTGTTTTGAGGTGGATACTGTAACCAAATAAAATCAATTTTTATTATTGTAATAGCAGATTCATACGTTTGTAGGTTGCTTTGCATTTTTTTTAAAGGTTTTTCAAACTGACTTCTTTTTGAATTCGAATAAGTTTGATAGTCGACCAGATTCCCTAGTCGTAAAATATTATTGCTTCCAGTTTATCAATCTGGTAAACGCTAAACAGCTTTATGGTTACAAGCTCAAATTAAAAATATAATATCGGAGGCTTTAGTTGTTTAGATGCCATCGTGCTGTGGGCGCACGTATCTACATACATGTTTGGAGAGATCTGCAAAAGTATCGAATAGGTATAAAGGATGATTTACACTATACTTGACTATACATCAAGCCGGCTGTTAAAAGTGATGATCATTCACACACATTACGACGGTGGCAGGCAGGTGGCATAATTGTTAACGATACAAAATTTTGTTGGGATTCTATACTATCATAAAAAATTAAGAGGTGAGTTTGCTTATGAAACATATTAGGTGATATCTTTCATATCATGTGGTGTTCTTCCTGAAGATTATCTGAAATTCCCGATAGTGTTAATTACACTCTACAGTAAAGTCTCTGTTGACGGACACCTTTTATAAGCGGACACCTCCATTAGCCGGACGTATGTTTGGGCACATAAATTCTCACCAGTTGCTCATACATGTAAAATATCGTCTGTTAAGCGGACACTTCTTTAACCGGACACGTCCTTAGGGTCATTTTACTGTAATCCATTTCCTTTAAGCGGACACCTACTGACTTTATTTTGCTAATCATCACGCATTGAGGTCGGAGAATTCCCGGGCAACTCGATAGCATTCTCGCACATTTCGAGATGAGCCTTTCAAAAAAAAGGATTTATCGTTAAATGAAAAAATGGACGTAATAAATGTTTATGAAAAAGAAGAACTTAGCGTACGCAATCTGGCCAAACGTTTTAAAAGAGGAAAAATTCCAGCAAGTGAAATCATTCGACAGAAGCATAGATTAACTACAAAGTGAGTGCCAAATATGAATGTTAATCAAAGAAGTTTCTTGAAAAAAGAGGGACTGCTAATTGGTAACATATACATATGTTACGAAGGGTTTGAGTAAGCTCGAGACAAAGACATTCCATTATCAGGGCCGATAGTGCGAGCGAAAACCAAGGAAATCCCCAATTCGTTAGGTTATTCAATTTTCAGTGCATCATCCAGGTGGTTCGAAAAATTCCAGTTTTCCGGTGAAGTCGCTATTGTCAACTCTGAAGACGTGAGACAACTCTTCGAAGAACTTCTATCATTAATCGAAGGCTATAGTGAAAAAAACATTTTCAAAGCGAACGAAACCAGACATTTTTTTCGTGCATTACCGAACACAACTTATATGTGAGAAAGACATTTTAGTTTCCTCTAAACCTTTTTGTCGCTAGTTTTTAATTTAAACTCCCTGTATTTGAGAGAATACGAAATGTTCATTGTTCCGAACATCTCATCTAGATAGATGATCGCGCAGACAACAACGGAAGCATGGCCTACCGAAGAAACAGGAACATGCTTTTAACGTCTTTGTCGCTTCCCTGTGATCGTTTTTGTCTTTTGATACTCTAAACTTGTTTATGTATAAGTATGACTGGTATATTTAACTCCACTACATGCAGTAAATTGTTCCAGATTTAAGACTTAAATTAAGAATTGTTTAAATGGTACGTGCGTAAGAGTGTCACGCTTAAAACGCTTTTTCAGGTGTTAGTAGCTTTCAGTCTCTGGGCATGTATTAAACTTTAAACAGACAATTTACACTAGATGGCTTCAATAGTCTTGACAAGCGTAAACTTAAGGTCCTTGGGCAGGCTGCTCCATATAAAAAATATGCGAGGAGGCACTAGACCTACATTATCCATATGGGCGCTCACTGTTGTTTATCTTAGTAAATACACCTGCTTAAACTTCAGTACCTCGATTTTGTTTCAAACAAGCTATGCAAAGAGGCTAGTCAGTGATAAAATGTCACAAAATAATTATGCCCATTCGCCTTTATAAAGATTAATTTCAATTATTAACAATTATTTACTGTATCTCAAATTATAAGATAATTTATTTTACTCAAGTTTATAGTTTGCATAAGGCATTGAAATATTTATTAGCACTTAGTTTAGTTTATCTACAAATAGAAAATAAATTGTAATTCTATTTACATGCTATGTTAAAAAGCATTATACAAAATTTAGATTTCCAGCTATGTTTGTCTGTAAATAGTTTCTAATGGAGTTTTAAGTAAACTTGTTAATATAGTCTCTAAATGACACCGAATTCGTTGAAACATAATGTTAGGGCTGGGTCGTTTTACAATTTGAATAGGCAAAAGTGAAGTAGAGAGAATTTTGAAATTAATGTGTAATTGTTTTAAGTATAGATATTCTAATATTTTTCACAACTTAATCATATCGTACCGTAAATAGTACTTAATTCTCAAGTGCCTAGGAGAAGTAATTGATATTAATTTTACTGATATACATATAAATGATTTACGTCATGTAGTTTCTTTGTTGAAATCGAAACAATCAAGTTGATCGGCAATTTTATGGTAGATAAAGAATAATAAATATTGTAGTATTCACATTTAATTTTGCAAAATAATTCTAAGATACATACACCACATATCTATAGAGTTCCAAAAATCGAGAATTCTATACTACAGTTAACAATAACTAATTAATCGTTGATAATCATCATGTAGGTATGTGTCGGTAAATGGTGCCTTGCGTACATATCCCACTTTTGACAGTCCTTATTTCAGACATTCAGGAAATATATTTCATTAATTTGAAACTTCATGTATTTATAACAGGTGTGTGCAATTGTTTACAGATAGGTCATTTCCATTTTAGGGAATTTTATGTTTTATAATTTCCGCCCCTGCTTCAATTCTTTTCCACATACACCAATCAACTTTAATATGAATTTGAAATTACAGATTATAATACTTTTTCATCATATTGGTAATGTTGTATTTGCATCTAAGGAGAATGATATCATTATAAAGTTATATTTATTTCGTAAATTAAATATTCATATTAATAGCATAAACATTTCTCTATCGTCATGCGTAAATCAATAACAGATACCCGTTATATAGGCGGAAGAATTATCGGGAATTTCTCCTGTAAGACAACCATAGCCAAATTTTTCTGACTGAAGCTACAACTGAAGGTCTGTCTGCCTATCCCACTTTGTTCCATAGCTACACCGTACTGAAGATGACGAGAATTTATTGATAATTCTTCCTCCTATAGTATTATGTATCAGTGATATTTCCTTTCTTTATAATTATGTATCATTTCAAAAAAATAATTTCATTTAGAAATGATAATTGTAGAGAGCTCTGAGTCGCAAAAATTACATAAAAATGCTGAAATTTTCGGGAGTTGAAGGTACCGCCCTTATATTGCAAATTTTGAAGTTCAAAACCACATGGGCTGGTTGATAGTTTTGTGTATTTGCTGATAGGTTTCTGCAGATCAAAGAATGCATTGTAAAAAATCTTGTGGTATATTCAACTCCGTTTTAGTCACATTGTAAGTTGGTAGCCTTTTGCATAACGATGTCCATTTGTTCTCTTGATTTAATGACAAAACTCTGCACTTCAGATGCTGGCAGGTTTTTAATGAAATTTTCGAGTAAGCTTATTTCGTTAACGGGAATGTATCGCACAGAATCACTTTTCCCTAACATTATCCATCCTTCTGGAGTGAGATGTTGTCTAAAGTGCACCAACAATACTAAGACATCTGGTTACCTGGTCTCTTTTGCGGAGAGCGGTTATGCAATGTATAGACACATTAAGGGGGTTATAGCCGCTTTAACACCAGTTTTTAAACTATCACTAATTGCACTTGCATTGAGACACCATTGTTAACGTGGTACTTCCAAGCACTTGTGTGGGAAAATTCTGTGACACCTTTACCGACAATTACAAATTTTGGAAGTCTGGTTGATATTACAGTGTGAAAACGGTGGGGCTATTCCAGTTGTAACGGCTATTCCAGCGTTTCCAACTTAATTGTCAGTTATGTCCCCAACATGTGGATGCAAGAAAAGTAAATGTGATATTCATTTATTTATTCGCTTTTTTTATTGAGAATGTGGCACCAAAATTTGTAAATTCAGTACTAGCAAGATGGGCTGCAGGAACCATGTGCAGATGTATTATTAAAAAATCTTGCAAATTATGGACTCTTTCAAAAACATTAATGGCGGCCAACGAAATCGAGTCGGAAATCTCAGATAGATGATGAATAAGTATTTGTTTTTATTTATTTTATATCATTACGACTAAACTTCATTCATTAAATCGCTATGTTATAAATAAATCATTAACGAGAGGGAGTGCAAGAGAACTACGGTGAATTGTGAGATAGAGAACGCTGGAATGTATTCTGTATATTTCAAAAAATAATTACCAATAGAAGCCGTACAAACTTTAAGAGTTTTTTACCTGAAATGTCGTTATTTTTTTTTTTTACTTTTTAACACTGTTAGAAATATTGTCTTGATCCAATAAAATATTTTCTTTCGTATATACAAAGCTTTAATTTGCTCAATTTAAAACGGTCTGATTTATTACAAGAAATATTTACTTTAATAAAACGGGCCGTTTTGAATCAAAGCTTATGAGGGCGACCTGAAATGTTTCCGGAATCGGCAAGAGATGTCGCACGAAGGTTGAATTGGATTCATTGGTCGGCAAGGGCAACCCTTTTTATAGCAACTGTCAAAATTTCAGATGTCTATTGTCAATAGTTGTTATTTAAGAGTGTGTTTTGTGCAGCAAGTCAGACGGTTTCGCAAAAATGGATAAAACCGAATTTCGTGCAGTGATAAAACACTTCTGGATGGCTGGGAAAACGGCTACGGAAATTCGAAATATTTTGCTAGAGGTTCATGGCGGATCTACTCCGTCATTTTCAACCATCAGCTTCTGGGTGAGCGAAGTTCAAACCTAGCCGCACAAACACAAGTGATGAACCACGCGGTGTACGCCCAAAAACCGCTACCAACGATGAAATGGTCGATAAGATTTATGATGTCGTGTTAGCCGATCGCCGATTGAAGCTGAAAGAGATAGCATAGACAACAGGCATCTCAGAAGAACGCGTTGGCCATATCCTACACGAAATTTTGGGAATGAAAAAGCTTTCGCCGCGATGGGTACCGCGTTTGCTCACACCAGAGCAAAAACGAAATCGGGCGACCGTTTCGGAGGAGTGTCTGGTCAGGATTCAACGCAATCCAAGAGATTTCTTCATGCGTTTCGTAACCGTGGATGAGACTTGGATCCACCACTACATACCGGAGACCAAGAAACAATCGAAGCAGTGGACTTTTCCGGCCGAATCAGCTCCGAAGAAAGCAAAGACCGTTGCATCGGCCGGAAAGGTCATGACGACCATTTGTTG
This sequence comes from Amphimallon solstitiale, assembly GCA_963170755.1. Lineage (NCBI taxonomy): Eukaryota > Metazoa > Arthropoda > Insecta > Coleoptera > Scarabaeidae > Amphimallon > Amphimallon solstitiale. The sequence continues at coordinate 116,192,478 of OY720679.1, forward strand.
GGATTCCGAAGATGTGATCCTTATCGACTATCTGCAGAAGGGAAAGACGATCACGGGGCAATACTACAGCGATTTATTGGCCCGATTCGATGCAGTATTGAAGGAGCAACGGAAAAAAGTGCTTTTTCACCACGACAATGCACCGGCTCATTCATCCCGCATCGTCTTGTCCAAATTGAATGAGTTGCGCTACGAATTAGTTTCTCATCCTCCATATTCACCGGACCTAGCCCCCAACGACTTTTTCCTATTCCCAAACCTGAAAAAATCGCTGGCAGGAAAGAGATTTGCCTCAAATGAGGAGGTCATCGCCGCTACAGATGGTTATTTTGCAGACCTCGACACATCCTACTTTTCCGACGGCTTGAGGAGACTGGAGCACCGTTTGAAAAAGTGTATTGATCTTCGAGGAATTACATCGAAAAATAAAAATAAAAAATCACACCAATACTGTGTTTTTCTTGTCAATTCCGGAAACATTTCAGATCGCCCTCGTATACCGTATGTGTCAATTTTCATTAGGTATAGGGATTCAATGTTTACGTGCGATTTATACGTATACAAGTAATACGTAGCAACGTAGCACCCCTACTGTCCGTCACCAATCCCGGCAACAATCGACATCACAACGATTTTCTCCGATCTTCCTACTTCTCCCCACAAGATTTTACATTCAATGTTTAGCTGCGAACACGTTGCGATCTAGTCTGCAATAAAAGCCGTCTTATTACTGGAACGGGAAACATCAAATGGCCGCCGCTATCTGTTGATCTAGTAGTTTATTATTATTTCAGAATCCTTTTTTATTTACCTTATTTTTAATTTTATTAGAATTACGCTTTTGTTTGTGTCATGTAGCGTGAACGCAGCTTAATAATTCTCTGCATTTACTGTAAGGAAAAAGAAAAACAAATCCTTGCAACTCGTAAATATTATTTCTGAACGCATTACAAACACCCAAGCCGGTGGTCGAATAGTTACTGCTAGCTAACCACGCTAACTTGTATTTACGAGCATGCATCGGTCGTGCTGGCATTGGAAAGGGAAGAAGGGGTACTATGTTGCCACGTACTATATGGATCTACGAGTAAAGAATAGAACAGGAGAGAGCATAACGTTGTGGGGAAATAGGTATTTTTTAGACGGAGTTACCAGTTTCGATAGGTCAGTTATATCCGATTATGTCAAAAATAACATTTTAGTGTTTCTATAATGGTTAATTCTGTGGCTTGTGGTCGTTCTAAAACGGCAAGAACAAAGAATATTAATTTTTCTCTTCATCGGTAAGTTATTTCATTGGCATTCAACATAGGCAATAATAATTTAAAAAGAGGTATTTTAAATAAATTGTCATATATCTGACATGTCTGATTGTGTTCAGTGTCGTAACATATATATCCAAGTCATTTAATATTTGTCATATTTTTGACGCAGATTTCATTTAAACCCGTTTATAATATATTGAAAAGAAGAAAAGAATTGAAAACATAATACACTCACGATATTTCTTTAATTATTTTTGGACTAACAACCTATTTTAAATGATTATTGAGATCACAGGAAGTGTAACAGTGTACATATACCCTATACAAAATATTTATGCACGCCTAGGCATTGCGGCGGCCATATTGAGTTACCAAATTTGGACAAATATTATTTTTAAGGAGACTCTCTCTTGTTCTATTCTTTACTTGTAGGTATGGATTAATCGCCTATGGCTAATGAAAATTGACACATGCTGTATACGTAAGAAAATATTTTCTTAGATCAAGACAATATTTCTAACAGTGTAACTCAAACTTCGCATTTTGTGTCTTTTCACACAGATATTTTACAACTTCGAAATTTCAAATTATTAGGGGGATTCTTTCAATTCCCGAGAATTTCAACTTTCAACTTATAGCACAGAAACGAAAACGACTACGGAAGTGAAAATAGTTTTACTGGAGCACTCTACTGTCATGGATTCAAATAAATACTCTGCTACACCTGCACTGACTTGTTTATTAATTTATCGCTTAAAAAGTTTCTTTTCGTTAAAAATACATTCTATGATGTAACTGTGAACCTTCAAAAAGTATTATCAATGCATGACAATACACTAAATGTTCGTCTGTAAAAAGATAAGTGTCTATACGAATTTAGGTAATCCAAAATTAAAAATCTTGTGCATTCATTATATTTAGAGTTCTGATCACGCGTTGACCGTGTGAAGAAATAGAAATCATGTGATAAGAAAATTAATTGCAGATTTTTTTGTACTTCAAGAGCTTTGTAAATAATCGCTTATTCAGCGATTTCGGTAGATATGCAATAAGTTGTAAATTCCGTGCCGGGTACTTTTCCATAACAATTTCTATTTATAATCGTACACAAATATTATCAAAGGATTGTTATCGGTGATATCATTCGTTATCCAGTTTATCTTTACATACACATGTATATCGTAAACTGATGTCACAGCATTAGTTATGAAACTTTAGTATTGCACTACTAAGAGGAACGTTGCTATGGGAAACCATATTATTTAACAGCACATACATGGTAGGGAAGAAATATAGATACCTACAGCTAAATATTTTGAAAATTGTTTATTGAAACTCGCTGAAATTTGGCACACTGTTAGAAAGATTTATATAGACTCCATCTTTTGGGATTTTCTTCAGTTTTACACCGTCATTTGTTTTCGAGATACAAAGCTAATTTGGTATTTTCTAAATAGCAGGGGGGGGGGGGGGGGCAAATGTAAAATTTTTGAAAAGGGTGTTTTTTCTCTATTCAGTGATGTAACACATGCCTGCCTTAATGTGCATAAAAACAGAAATAGTTATTTATTATACAAGGGAAAAAAGTATTAGATTTTACCTCGAGGTAAGGTTTATCTCCCGACGCGAAGCGGAGGGAGATAAAATACCGAGAGCTAAAATCAAATTTTTTGACATTTGAAGTGACATTACACCTGCATTGCTATGGAAACCTGTAAAGTATTCAAATATCTGTCAATTTAACCGGGCAGAAAGTGAGCACTTTCTTCCCCGGGCAGAAAGTGCTCACGGGGTTGAAAAAGTGACATTTTGTTACCTGTCAAGAAAGATAAAATGTGAATTTTTTTTCCCGTCACAGAAAAAACAATTTTTTTTATGAATTCAACTTTGCAGAAAAGTAAAATTACGTTTATGCTTTTGAAATGATGTTTTTAATCTGTAGTCAACTTTTTGACCTCACATCGATCAAAAAAAAAAAAATAAAAATAACACATTTTATTAAAATTGAACTCATAGATTTTAAGAACAATTTAAAAAATGTTTAAATTGTATTTATATTTTATATTACAAAATATGCTCAAAATGCTCTCCTTTAAATACTTAACAGTAATGAATGCATTGAACAAAATTCTGCAAGGAGTCAATTAAAGTATCATGAGAAATCATGGAAATCTCATTTCCTAACTTCTTACATTTGTTGTAGGCGTCGTTCTGTCTGTGAAAGCATCGTTTAGTGCGCTAGCACCTAGTGCAGAAGATTGTATTTCCTTTTTCCTTTGCGTCGATTCTTTGTTGATAATTTTCCATATAGATCTTTGTCTATTGTCCGAGTTACTTATTTGCATCATATGATTTTCCCTCACGCTATTATTTAAGGCACTTTTATATTTCTCCTTATACTTACCTATTATATTCCAGATATATTTCAGGATTTCTTGTTACATTTGCAATAGTTGACAGAGCATCCAACAACGTGGTTTTTAATTTCTATATTTGAGGAATAATTTCTTGTTTATCTTCTGTGATTGTTACTTTCCTCTCGGGAAAATCTAGGTCACAGTAATTACAAAAGATGTCTCGAAACATGTCTTGCAAGCATCCGTTGCAGATTTACCATAAAAGGTGGCATCTCATCTTAACCCTGCTCGACTTAATTGAACCAGCCTACAAGGTACCACAATCAATCAATAGGAAGAAGACTGATAATATAAAAAAAAGTCATGAAACACATGAGTACCCAAATTTTAGAGTTTTACTACCATATGTATTACCTCTTGAAAGACTAGACGCAGGAGCAAGACGCGTAATGTAATCATTATAAAGTAATACAAATAGGTTCAAATTAAAAGCAGTTTTATTTAGATTTTGTTTTGGAGTTGTATTCTTTTTTTTACTTACACTTCCAATTTCACTTGCGGATGTCAAAACAATTGACAAAACCTACTTGATAAGAAAGTGTATCAAAGAAAATTAAAACATATATTTTGAAAAGCGTTAGAGATAAACGGATTAATTATACGTTTGTCGACGACAGCAATTTTAACGCCCTTCGATTAAAAGGAAAAAGTAAATTTTGCTTGGTTGGAAATGTGAATGCAAGGGCCCTATTGCGTAATGTTTTAATTTACATTAGTGTATGCAATTTAAAACGCAATTATAGTATTTATAACAATACGAAAATGAAATAATATAGAATATCTTATAATTGAGAAACAAAAGTTGAATATGGTACCAGACAAGTTAATTAAAATTAATTTTAAATTGTAAGGAATGTGATTTAGTTTCATGTTTTGTTACGTAATTTTTTTGATAATCGGAATAACATGTGTAATATATAATTTGCTTTATCTTCATGATTCTCAATACTTGAATTTTCCGTCTTCTGTTTTTATAGAAGTTTTAGTCTACAAGGGCTTAAAATATTCTAATCTTGACAAACAATAAAACCATAAAATATCCAAATATAAATATGTAATAAGCAAACACATACATAATTTTACTTCAAGCGTGTGCCATTAAACAAACATGTTTAGTGTTATATCACGCGCTAATACTCTATTCTAATCATTTTATTTGTTTGTTTTTCAGTTTCTTATATAATTTGTATGGGTGTGCATGTATTCCTTTTTAGTAACTACTTCAAACTACACCTCTCTAACCAAATGTTTTATCTTTACCATTATCCAAAAAATAGAAATAATAAGAGTAAAGGCATGCGAATAATAGCCAGTACGAATGTATTACTTTGGTAGATGATGTAATTCTACTAGAAAAAATAAAAAGCGAATTAAGAACAGAAGGTTTAAAAGAATGTAAAAATCTGATAAAGAAAATTGCGGAATATGTAGAAGAAGAACAGGTACATTATTACACTGGGAAAACTGAAAAATGTTGTACAATGTAATTCCTGACATCTTTCGTTTGCACTTTAGTCTAATTAGCACCTATTACCTCTAGAAACAAGCATATTCGCAAGCAATTTCAATTTTCTTTTAACTTGATGAACTGATCAGAGATAACCAAGTACCGTAGTATACCCATTCTACGGTCGATTTTTGAACATTCTTATTTGTCATTTCTAATGTTTTTTTTTAATTGTAATACTATTACACTAACTGAATGAGGATAGTTTAGGATTCCATTTGTAAAAAAAACTTAATTAACAATAAATTATTTTTTAAATATTTTTTTGTGTGTCCCATATAATCCATATATGGGACATAATGCATATGGGATGTTTGTAGTTTTCGGAATATTTTTTGTACAAAATTAGTTTGTCTCATATGTATTCGATACTCTCGAAACCTTTATGGAAGCGTTTTAAACCAAATAAAAAAATGCAATTTTCAGTAGTTTTTTATATTGAAAATACTAGCATTTTCAAAGGTATTACAAAATGGATGGGAGACGACGTGTAAAAATTAACAAAGAACTTAATTTAATAAAAGAAGAGTGACAATAATATACTGAAAGAAACAACCAAAAAGCCTTAAAAAAAGAAGTCTTTCAAAACAAAAAAATAAATTTCAAACTTAAAACAAACAAAAAATTAGAAAACACTGCCATCAAATGTATGCTTTCCACGGCATATAACTGGTTCAAATAGCTTATATTTGATTTGATTTTGAGTTATCACATTTATATATGGGACATTTAGGAAGACAAATGTATCTCTCCTCTCTTTAAAATTTCTGAGGCACCTTTTTTGCTTCAAATTCCCTATTTTTTTCATTTTTGGTGCCCTCATTATATGTAAAGGAAAGGATAATAAACATCTTTGGTTTTAAAATATCACAGTATGTGTTCAGTATTCTGTGAGAATAGTTTGAAAAATCTTCTGAAGAAATCGCTTTTCCTGCTGGAACGTTGATTTTTTCGTCTTTTTAGCCTGGGATTATCTGCATTTCTTGTGGTCTTTTCCATTGTGTTTGTAAAAATTTCAGTTAAAGCGTTGTTACGAAGTGCAGTGCTATTTGCCCTTGGAATGACTTTACGTAAAACTTGAGTAGAATCAAGAGAGATACATAATGCTTGAACTCTTTAATCCTGCATGCTAAAATATTGGCGGACATATTCGGTTCAAGTGCTGTTAATAATTTTTGTGCAAATTTTGCATTTGGTGTGGTTCCACGATTCTTCAGCTTCTATCCTCTTTTCTTCCAAGCTCATTAATTAAGACTTCAGTTGATAGTGACATATACGAAAAACTTATTTAGGTGTCAGTAGATGATTACTGATACAACTTTGAAGAAGTACAAACAACCAGATATTGTTGAATTTATTAAATTACAAAGATTGAAATGGGCGGGACACCTAGAAAGAATGGGCGAGGACCGAATCCCAAAGAAGGTATATAACGGTCGGATGGAGGGCGTCAGGGGAAGAGGACGACCAAGACAGAGATGGGTGGACAACGTTGAAGAGGACGCTAAACAATTACTGAAAGTGCACAATTGGAAGGCAACAGTAAGGCAGCGAGATGTCTGGAGGCAGAAAATATGGGAGGCCCAGGTCCAAATGGGACTATAGTGCCACGAAGAAGAAGAAGATGACTACTGATGTTAAAGGATGAAATATGGCAAATATTTTGGTTGGGGAGATGGGGAGTGCTACGGCAATGTCTACAAATCTACTCTTATCTAAGAGACTCGAAGGAACTATGCAGAATTCATATCAGATAATATAACTTCGTGCTTGAAATCGCTACGGGTTGAAAAGCACGATAAAAATAAAGAAAAAGCGTTATTATTTGTAACAGATGGAGCTGCATATATGAAGGCGGCTGGTCGGCTCTTACAAACATACATTAGTCAAAATTTACAAATCAAGTAATTTTATGTGATCTATTGTGCGAGGTAACGAATTTAATAATATATGTACCTACACGAAAAACAAAACATTCTTTGGAATTTATTTATATTTAAGACTATAAGCTCGATTACTATCATTTGACGGAAGCTCATTACCTTCTGACAGGAAAGCAAAATATAATTTGGACCAAAAATTTCGAAGTAGAAAATGTTAAAAGTTATAATATTTTATTATAGTCATATAGGAAAAAAAGGGCACTATTGTAATTACAAAACCTATATTGAAATGAGATACCTCTAATATTAACAATATCTAGAAGTTAACTGAAATATTATACTCCATTCGTCTTCTTTTTGTGTTTTTGTATGTACAACATTCTGACATTGATCCAAAAATAAATCTAATCGATTGCTATTCCGTTACACAATTAGATTTCCTCAATAAGTTTAGAAGCATAAATTATCTAAGTTTTATTTCTACATATCGTACATAACATTATTTATTATCTGTTAATTATAAAAATGGTTTTGACGAAACGAAATACGCAATTGTCCAAAAATAAAGTTAAAATCAATCGTGAACATAAACACACCTCCTTTCGATATTCTCAAGATATTAGGCATGTCAAAGACCCGCAATCAATAAAGCGCTAATCATAGCGTCGTTTAATATGTACTTTCTATACAAATTTCGAAATGCAACGTACGTCTGTTTTGATTGTAATGATACACTTTGGGGTTTAGATATTATATATCTGCACATTTTGGTTGCATAAACTTTGGAGTTCTAGATCATAATAACACAGTAACACACAGGTTGTGTCAAATTTTCTATTAAAAATAGAAGAATACAATTTATTTGTTTATAGGTTATGTTTTTTGAGACTATTTCGAAACGTTACCAGGTTATAACTGGAAACCCGAAATCTGAGCCATAAAATATAATATTTTTTAAAAAAAACAGACACTATAGTAGGTCATGATATATGGAAATATACAATAAATGTATGTATTAAAAGTAATTAGTTATCTTCGCGTAGCAGCATGCAATAATGAAATTTTTTTATATATTTTCTAACTGCCTGGCTCAGATTTAGTATTACACAGTACTTAGTGCATTACTAACCACTGTTGTTTTACACTTTGGAAATCCATGGATTTGACTTTCTTAAGGTAATACTGCACATATTATTTGAATTAACACAAACCTTTTTAGTTGTGTCACACTGAAGAAACCAAATAAGGTAGAAACATATATGTCTGTGACTACTATTACCGTATTTTGATATAACTTTATTAGGAAACATTTCCCTTAAAGTAAGTAAAGTCAGCCTCGCTGTACAGACTGTCGCACCATCCTGCTGGAATGGAACCACAAGTTGTCTTGCCCCAGTCTTCATAGTTCTTCTACCAAAAAATTGCATTTCATGCAAAGTGCTTTATAGCCTTCCTTTAGACACTGCACAATCTGAATTTTATAGGGGTCGAAACGTGAGTTCTCAAGAACATACGAAGACTCTCTTTCAGAGATTTGCAGGGCCAATGAATGTTTTTTTCGCAGATCGCATCGGACTTCTGTTAACGGTGACATGAACCCTATCAATGTTTTCTGCTGTTCGTAATTTTGATGCAACACTGCCTCTTTCATTAAAAGTCAATCATCGAAACCTTCTTTGAGCTTGGATAACAGAACCATTTCTAACAAACTCATTCACTACATAAAGACGTTGGTTTAGTGGAAATTTCTTCATTCTAAACAAAATTGAATGTATTGATATAAAGTTTAATGTCAAACTAACATAACATTATTTGATTTTGCATAGCAACCTACTCGTAATGTGTCATACCACTTGTCGAACCCTTGTACTTATAGTAAAAGCAGAAATGATTGTATTATATATATTTATATTATGCGATAATCTTCTGAACGAATATTGCAAAATGTAAAATATTCCTATAAGAAAAATTATTTCAACATTGTTAAACGATAAGGGAAGTAATAATTCTAATATAATTGTTTATAATAATGTTTTGAAAATAATTTCATAAAATTGAACAACAATAAACAGCACCTTTCAAAAGCGTACCTGCGGACAATTATTGTTTGCTGTTTGTCTACGGTTTATCTAGAATTCTAAAAATACGCATACAAATGTTCATAAAAAGACAAATTTCAATAAAGACCATACTTCTGATATTCAGAAATTTGGATACAAATTTTAATTTTTTATTCAAATCTTCTAAACACTTATATTTGCAAAACATGAAACAGAACAGAATTGCTCGTTCCTGTATAGAATACAAATTAAAAGGATCATTATTAAACAACGGTAAATAATGTCCGTACTGATGACGTCAAAGAAAAGATTTTTGTGAAATTATAAGTGAAGGTCGTAACTTCCCCGGTGATCACGCAAGTATTTCATGATAGTAAGTGCTTACCAAGTTGTATTAATCGTGAATGTTTGTATGATTCATTGTTGTTATTGTTGATAGTAAATTGGTGCTAAATAATATAAGAATATTGTGAACGTACACATAAATAGAATAATTTTCTACATGTATGATGTCGTGAACCTGTGTTTCAATATTATTTTTTTACACTCGTATACATCTGTTTTCGTTTATGTTGTTTTGAAAGTTTATGTAATTTGTTCATGGGCTATGCTCATCGAGATTAATATTTGTCATCTATGTATGGCATGATTATGTTTAATGTAGAATTTCATTATACAAATATGTATTAACATATGTCCTTTGTAATAATTGTGTTATCTTTTTGCTCATATATGAGGTGACTATCTAGAAATGTTCTTTATGTCACATGCAGTAAACAAATTTAGATTGTGCTGTATGTGAATCAACAAAACCTGCAAATTGCACGTTCAAACGAGTTTCTTTTTAATTTGTAGTAGAATGGTAGGTACTGTACAAACCAATATCGAAATTACTACTCCGCGTGTTTCGCAATACCAGACCGTGTCTATGCGGTAGATTTTCTCAGTATTATGCAAGTCTTCGAAATGCAGCCTTCAAAAAGTCTCTTCTTTAAAAATAAACTTCGATTGTGATTAATAAAAAACTACACAAAGTGTACGAATACTACTACCACCTACTACCTAAAATAATAACAGATTTATCCTCCTAACTTTAACCTTACCAAATTCATTTATTAGGGATGTGCAATCAAGAGTTAATAAGCCATTGTAGATCCAAGAAAAAATTATGGCAGATTTCAAAGTTTTGTTCGACTTATTGAAGTTCCTAAGTAATGTGTGTTAATAAAAACTACAACAGTAATTTAGTTATTTTGGCAGAAATAATCTAAAATGTCACACTGACATTTTAAATGTCATAAGTGTTTTTTTTTACAAAAGTAATTTTAATACAGCAGAAATTTAATCTTCGTCATAAGAAGCAGCCCTTTACAGAGCTACCCTGAAGAAGCCAGAAGAATGTGTACCGAAACATCGGTTTTTCAATATCCAACAAACGATAGAAATAACACAAATAACATATTGTAACGAAACCAGTCTACAAAGAAAGAGAAAGGCAAATATTCGGCGCGACTGGTAAACAAGTCGTAAAGCAATAAATCATCCATTTATATGTACTGTGAAGAGACAGAATGTCTGTCGTATGTTCTACAAACATCGAGAAGAACACTAGCGGTTTTCTGGTGTGTTCCAGATGTTTCGTATGCGTATATAAAAGCAGTTGAACCGATGGATGAGTCATTCCGGAATAAGAATTCATTGAATAGTCTCGTGCGGTCAAAACCATAATGTATTGAAGAGTCTTGTATTTTTGTATTTTCAATGTTTTATTGTCGCTTTTCTGTCTATTTCAAGACAATATACCTTGTATACGATGCCTTTTACGATACAACAGGACACGTTTATCGTAATGTCGCACTTTCGCAGTTGAACATTGCAAGAGGATAGATTATGGAAAAATTCATTGGGATCGTGTTTTCAACAATTTATAACGGAATATGGAAATAAACTTGGACACATTCACTTGTCATTGTAATAGGGTGATTGAAAGGTTTAAGGAAACGGGGAGTGTTTGTAAATGTAAACCTGGAAAAGCCCCAACAGTTTTAACCGAAGATGTTGTCGCAGACATTAGGCAGCGAATGAAAGTTAGTCCCACAAAATCTGTATGAAAGCTGTCTGCTCAAACTGCTAAAGAGATCTAATTAACTTAAACGTAATTTGTTATACAGCATTATGTATTTAAATTGTAGGTATTTAACACGGAAGTACTCATAAGGCAGTGAAAACAGACTTACATATGCACCCACATAAAGTTTCTGTACTACAACATTGACGTGGCAATCATTTTGAGCAGAGATTGAATTATTGCAACTGGTTTAATGAAATATTACATGAAGAAGACTTGAATCGCACTTTCTTTTCGGATGAAGCGTCGATTCATTTGTCGGGGTATATCAACTCACAAAATTACTGTACCTGGTCAACAGAGAATCTACGTTTTTGTTGAAAATAGTCTCTATCCTATCAAAGTTGGTGTTTGGGTTGCAATGTGGAAAACACGGATTATTGGACCAATTTTTTTCCATGATACAATTAATGCAATACGATACCGAGAATAAATATTGAAACCCTTCATTAACAGCCTTTACGAAGATGAATTAACCCTGGGGTACTTCCAACAAGACGGGGCAACTGCACAATGAACTATTAATTATTTGCAAGGATACTATGGTGCCAGATTGATTAGTCGAAATCGATGGCCATCCATTTCTCCTGATTTATTGTTTATGATAAAAAAATAAAGTGCAATTACTATATTTCTAAAAAATTCTTTCATATAATTCAACTTAAAACTAACCCTATGTCATTGACATTTATCACAGGAAAATTTTAAATAGTAAACCTTACCACAAAAATAAATAAAAAAAAGGCTTGCCAATTACACTGTGTTTCTATATTAAAATCAGTATGGCCAACTCAGGACAGTCCTAAATGATCACTTTGTATTAAAACCATCGCTGTTCTTATTTTTTACTATTCAATACAAAAGGAGTGAAAAATTAACGAAAATAAAATAAAACATGAAGGAGAAATAAAGCCGATTCTGACAAATCAATTGAAAGAATCTGAAAAAGCAACAAATGAAATACGTGTTATGGATATATCGGAGGAAGTATGAGGAGTCAAAAAAGCAGAAAGAAGTGATTTGATAACGAACGAAATTTGGCTACCCTCACCTAATTAGAACTTTCGATTTTCGGGATGGAAGTAAAACTTGGCGCGCCCGGTACATTGGCAGTTTCCGCTATTACATAGCCAACATAGAATGCGAAAATAATTATTTAAATCATATTTGCACTTCGCACCTATAAAATTGTATTATGAATGCTGTGTTTAAAAATGTGTTATAAATATGAATCTATTATGAGTAGGTATGTATGCTGTGTATTGTTTCTATGGATTTCTATTGGTTTGAATATAAATACATACCAATATATTGTTTTCCTGCGATAGCGTAGGTATATAATTTATGTTAATTTGACATTGATCGGAAAATAAGCTGTTTTATGACATGGCATTCGATTGACTAAATTACTGAAATTTTGTATAAAATCTTCTATAGGGAATAGGTATTAAATGAAAGTCATAGTATACTCGAATATGTGTCTATTCAATATAAGCGTATCTGTACAAATAAACTAAAGGGAAATAACATCGCACATGTATATAGTATTTCCTCAGCTGTATCTTATAAACAAGTAGGGTACTATGTATAAAGATGAATATGGTCATACATAATAGATACCTTGCATTCTTATGAGTATGAACACACACAATTCTCGAACGGTAAACACCACACAAATAATTGAGATTTAACGTTCATTAAAGGAACCGCTACAATCGTAAATATTAAATCGTAAAATTAATAGTAGCCCATCTTTAATCGAAAGTCCAAAACAAAATGTAATTGATAAATGATTTTTTAATTAATTTGACTGATGTTGTTATTCCCCCAGATGTAAAAGAGGTTTTGGCTTTAGGACCTAATTTCTCGCTACCTACAGATCCTAGCAATATTGCCGTTGAGACTGTTTTAGCAGAATGTGAAGATATTCTTACTGTCATAGATGACCCTGATAAAGACTATTATAGATCTGAAATTACATATTTTATTACTAACTATTTAAAAAATCACCCTCATAACATACAACGCAATAAAATAGACAAAGCATGAAGGAATTTCTTGAAACAAAACGAACACCTAATCATTACAAAGTCAGATAAAAGCAATGTAACAGTTGTTATGGATAAAAATGAATAAATGAACAATAAAATGGTTGAACTCTTAAATGATATTAGCACTTATAAACAAATTAATAAAGATCCCACATTTTCCTATGAACGAAAAACTAACAAATTACTTAATAATCTTAAAGTTAAGAGTTACATTAGTGAAGCTGAATATTAAAAACTTATTAAACGTAACACAGACCCATCTAGGATATATGGTATACCTAAAATACATAAAGGCCCATAGTATCTAGTATTGATAACCATAGTAGGAGTTTGGCTAAATTCATGTCCATTATTTTAGACATTTCATTTTAAACTATATAACAAATATAAACTAGTAGATACATTTGAATTTCCAAAAAAGGTTAATAATCTCACTATTCCAGGCAACCATATTTTAGTTTCCTTTGATATTGTAAGTCTTTTTACAAAGATAGGTACCTACAAATTTGACAATTGACATTATTAGAGATAATTGGTCACTTATCAGGGATCACACTAACATTCCATGTGATGATTTCATTGAGTTGTTAGAGTGGTTATTTGATAGTGTGCATTTCACTTTTAATGGACGTCATCTTGTGCAGACTTTTGGTACACCAATGGGGTCCCCTTTGTCACCTAGTATAGCTGCACTGCCATCTTTACTCTTGCAAGCCATGAAGAGAGATATTTGGCAACGTTGCACGTAGGCTTATCATATCGTCAACAAGCGGTAACGCGGTAACGATACAGCGTGTAATACCTCCGAATTTTGTTTAAAATAAAGTGAAACTTATTATAAAGGTTGAAGAAATATTTGCCGGTATTTTCTAGTGTTAAACGCGTGGTAAATGTTTCAAATAAATAATCGTTTAACGAATAGTAGTTTGTGTGTCAGACTGTCGGTGCATCATAACCTCAAATTGTTGGATACTTCCAAGCTTTAAAAAATCGGACAAAAACCTCAATAATTGTATGTAGAACAAATAAATAATAAAACATTATTTTACTGTTAATAAACTTCAGATGCCTCGAAAATGCTGTGTACCTGCTTGTAAATCAAATTACGAATCTGCATTGAAAGCAGGTGAATCTCTGCAGTCAACATTTGGCTTTCCCCCTGATGAAGGACTTAGAGCAGAATGGCTTAAGGCAATACCAAGGAAGAACTGGGTCCCTACCAAGAACTCTTCAGTGTGTGCCAAACATTTTAATGAGACTGATATTGTCAAATATGATAAATATCTTCGGCAGGATGGACTCAGCTTTTGTTGTCAAATCCCAAATTGGTCAAAGGGGCTGTGCCATGCATTTTCCCGAATTTACCAAATTATTTGTCAGTGCAAACCAAACCAACGAGAGCAGGTCCAGATGAACGTAGGGAAAGAATTATTAACAGACATTTAGAGTCCGTTGAAAAGTATTTGAATGAAGACATCATTAGAAATTTTAATACTCTAATAACAAACCTTAGAGAAAAAGTTAAACTTAGTGAGTGGCAAGTGAAAATAAGTGAAAATTGTTTATATATACTACTTTGTGTTTCGATAATCGTGGATTGTCAGTTGTCAATAGTGTTATTATTAATGAAGACTTGAGTGTGAAAATATTTTTAAAAAACAACGAACTCTCTGTATCTGATCTAAGTTGTATTCTTTCACCAGATATGAAGATGACATGCAAGAAAAATCTCATAAAAAAAGGAAATTAAATACTTTTAAAAAATAGGTGGATTCCTTTTTTCTAGCTGTGACGTCAATAATAATCCAGTAATTTAAATGTATTTTTGTCTATGTATATTTTATATGTATTTAAAAGCTATGTTTATGTGAAATTTTGTTTTATTAAACCTTCCACCCCGTAATTTAAGTTTCTCAGTCTCGTTGCGTACAGCCTGGTATCGGACCAGCCGGCAAAAGTCGGCCTACGCTTGCTTCTCAACTCGTTGTTGCCAAATTTCTCAGCACGGCTTGTACAGTAAAGATGGCAGTGATAGCTGATATCATTATGAACACTATGATTATGTAATAACAACTTCAAATGTTAATATCAATTTTATTTAACACTACGTAGATGATATAATTGCTTTATTAAGGTGGTATATAGAAAATTAACAAATTCAAACCGTCTATTGAACTACAATTCCAATTGTCCAAAAAAATATAAAATGAGTCTTATAAAGAGTCTAAAAAGTAGAATATTAAACATTACGCACCCTGATTTTCAACATGATGATTTAGTAATTTTGAGAAACATATTGATAAAGAATAATTTTCCTATGGCTATAGCAAATCAAATTCTTTTTTCTACGTCCAACATTAATTATGTTAATAATCGTATAATAAATCTAGTCATTGAAAACCCTTCAGTTCAACTAAACCATGATAACATTGAGCCTCTAAAATATAAGAAAATATCTTATATATCAGGCCTTACTTACCATATTAGGGATTTATTTAAGGAAAAAGTATCCATAGCATACATGTCTGCTAATTCTGTGTCAAAATTATTTACACCACTTAAAGATAATATAAGCTTTTTGTCGTTTCTTTTTTCCCTTGGTTTACTGCGTTTAATTGAATATTAGAAACTGTCTTTCTCAAGGCAATAAAGGGCACATTTCGTTGTTACTGTAAGGTAATCTTGAAAGTAGTTCATACGTAAAATAATAGATGTCGCACGGACGAAATACAATTCAGAATATTACGCGGCAAATACACCATGACTATGAAGCGGTACGGTCAACCTTTTACGATCTCTCTGTACTACTGGTCACTCCATACTATTTGATCGAACTAATGTTTTATATAAAGAATCTAATTTGACTAAGAGATTATTTCTTGAAACTCTTTGTATTAATGTCTTTAAACCTAATATTAACTCCAAATCAGATTCTCAAAATTTTAGTAATATTTATTCAGGTCTACTAAAATTTATTAATAACAAAATTTTAAATAAAATTAAAATTCAGTAATTGTCATGCTCCCTTCAAAAAATGTTCTTAATATGAATACCACTTTTAGTTTTTCAAATATTATATATAATACACTGCGCGTCAGAGAAAACGGGCCACCCGACAAATTTACGTAATTATCCACATTTTTGAATATTGTTTGTCTTTAGTGCAATAAATTTATTATATATTATATCATCAATGGGTTTAGCTTATCGTCCGATGTTTTCATGAGATAAAAACAGAAACTAAGCAAAAATTGGAGAATCTTGAAATTTATTGAGAAAATACTAAAAATAATATTAACTATTCATACTACAACAAATTGAACTGAAGAGACAAGAAGTAACAAAAATCATTTGTCAATACGGGGTATTGCCACCTCCGTTCTGGATGACACTCCTCATCCTATTTGGCATAGAGTTCAGCACGTCCTGTATGCTTGCTTGGGGAAAATTGTTCCATTCCTCAATAAGGACCAATCGGAGGTCTTCCCGTGTTGTTGCAGCAGGTATGCGTCGTCTTACACGCCTTTTGAGCTGGTCCCAGATATGCTCAATAGGATTCATATCTGGGCTTTGAGGAGGCCAGTCCATTTTTGGAATACCAACTTCTTCAAGGTACTGTGTTACTATCCTTACTGTGTGTGGTCGCGCATTATCCTGCATTAACAGGAAACCATTGCCAACAAACCCAGCATAAGGCATCACATGCCCTTGTAGAATCTCTTCTAAGTATCGTCGGGCTGTTAATGCGCCTCTGTCAATCAAAACGAGATCCGTGTATGCCTCAAAGGAAATTCCTGCCCAAAACATTACTGAGCCACCCCCAAAAGCAACCCGAGGTGACCGAGTACAGGCTGCATAACGTTCGCCAGCTCTTCTGTACACCTTATTTCGGCCGTCTTTGCCATACAGACAGATTCTGCACTCATCCGTGAACAATACATTTTTCCAGTCGTCCATTGTCCAATTTATGTGTTCTCGGGCAAAAGCAAGTCTACGTCTATTGTGAGCTGCAGTAAGCAAAGGTCCTGTAGCCGGGCTACAAGCTGTTAAACCACTTTCCCTTAACCTTCGTCGAACAGTGGAAACGCTGACTGCTGTTCCGTGAGCTTGCTGAAGGCTGCTTTGGAGCATTCTAGCGGTTTGCGTCCGATCTCTCAACACAGAAATTGTGACAAAACGATCTTCTCTCGCTGTAGTTTTTCTTTTAGCACCCGTACCGGGCCGTCGGTGATAAGACCCAGTGGTAATGAAACGTTCGTGTGTTCTTTGCACAGTCGAACGACTAACATTTATTTGTCTTGCCACTTCCCGTTGACTTACTCCATTTTCCAGCAATGTTACTATCTGCACAGCTCTACAATAATTCTCATCCATTGTTATGAAGTACACTATACTCTGCAAAGACCTGTGTAAATACTACAATAAGTTTGCAACTTATTACGCATGTACACATAAGCATATAACTCGTCGAAATATCGAATGGGTTTAACGAATATTTCGCAATATTATGACAGTTTGGGTTTTTTGTCATGCGGTGACTGCGGTGATACTGTTTCTACTGTTTACAGGGCCATCTGTCTTCGCAGTATACATACTAACTTGTTTTGCTTAATTAAAAACAAGCAATATTCAAAAATGTGGATAATTGCGTAAATTTATCGGGTGGCCCGTTTTCTCTGACGCGCAGTGTATATATTTTTTTGTAAATAAGACAAATATAAATTTAATAGTGTGATATATCTCAGTTTTGGAACCTGATGTGCGCTTTATGAACTTTACATAGGTTATCTTGTCATTTATATAAGTCACTGTCATATAATGTTATATTTTTGAATGTTTGTCAAACCCATAATATTTTATCTTATGTCTTAGTGTGGCAATTGTAAGTTGATTAATAGTTTACTTAACAGTTGTCCCTAATTAAATTATGTTATAGATCTGATGAAAGAATAAATATATTTCCGAAACGTTATTTAGCCCACAATTGTGTTTGAACTACTTATCCAGTCCGAAATTCTACTTTTATTAAAGTAGTAATTATTTCATACTATATATATAAGATATAATTATATGACTGAAAAAACAAGGAACCATAAATATATGTATAAAGGATATGTGTTTTTATTGGTTACTAATCATATGACATCTATGCATTCGTATAGATTGTGGAAAAGAATGTTTATAAAACTTCACAAAAATAAACCTCTGGCTTCTTGTTGATACTATCTGTAGGTGACTTACGACAAGTGTCTCTCGCTCGTGCTATCCTTGACTTCCTATGTGAAGAAAACAAACTATTTGATATAAGATGCAAGGATATGCGGAATGTGGACCGGACATTTCAAAAGACGGCAAGTGTACATAGACACAGAATGGAGATATAAAGCTACGCGCACACTGCACCGACCGGTACGACCGACACGGGCGCCCGGGAATTTTCTAAAAGTCAAATGCATGCTTCTCTATTGAGGCGTCCGTTTGTACCGGTCGGTGTGTAGTGTGCGCGCCTCCATAGAGAAACATGCATTTGACTTTTAGAAAAATCCCGGTCGCCCGTGTCGGTCGTACCGGTCGGTGCAGTGTGCGCGTAGCTTAAGAGATCATTTATATACATATACGTAAATTTGTCGTTTGTATAGTTTTTGTTAGAATGATGTCAAATTTTAAATTTTGAATAGCGCCCTCTACTCATTACATGTACTTTTGTGTATACTTCAATAAATAGTCTGTACTGAAAACTCGTAGAGTGCGTTTGCTTTTTAAGAGGTTATTGGCCCAGCGGAACCAGGTAGTTTTAATTAATGTACCTAAACTCAGGGGAAGAGAAAATTACAGTGATTGGGCGTTTGCTGTTGAACATTTTCTCGTACTGGATGGTCTAAATGGCTGCATCACGGGAACCGAAACGGACGCTGAAAAGGTAGCTAAAGCAAAAGCGAAGTTAATTTTAACAATAGACGCACCTTTATACGTTCACATAAAGGAGGCTAAGGATGCAGGTGAATTGTGGAAAAAGCTAAAGTCATTATTCGATGATTCTGGTTTTTCCAGAAAAATTAATTTACTTCGCGCCTTAATTTCTACGCGCCTCGAAGATTGTGACACAATGGCGTCATACGTAAACCAGATCGTAGAAACGGCTCAAAAGCTAAGAGGAACCGGCTTTAAGATAGACGATGAATGGGTTGGCTCATTGCTTTTAGCAGGATTACCTGAAAAATTTGCACCTATGATAATGGCAATTGAACATTCTGGCATTGACATAACGACCGATCGCATTAAAACAAAATTATTAGATATGGAAGTTAATGTTGATAAAGCAGGTAGTGCTTTTATCGGTAAAACAAGAAACTTGCATAGTAAATCTAATAATAAAGTTGGTAGTACTGCAAATCGAGAAGAAACTGTTAGGAATGTCAAATGTTATCAGTGTAAACAATTTGGTCATTTTAAAAATAAATGTCCAAATAGACCTGAGATTAGTGCTTCGAAACGAAAAGTTTCAAATGCTTTTAGTGTAGTATTTATGGGTGGTAAATTCAACAAAAACGACTGGTACATAGATTCTGGAGCTAGTGTACATATGACGGTAAATAAAGAATGGATAGAAAATATTTCTGTGCAGACAAATTTACAAGAAATTATGCTGGCGAATGAAATGAAAACACCAGTGACTGGTATTGGTGATGTAAATATTACCACTGTTGTACACAATAAAAGGTATGATGTTATAGTTAAGGATGTTTTATGTGTTCCTGAATTGACAACAAATTTATTATCGGTTAGTCAGTTAATTAAAACTGGAAATACTGTGAAATTTGAGACAAATGGTTGTAAAATTTTCAATAGGGAAAATGTCTTAGTAGGCATAGCTGATTTAGTAGAAAACGTTTACAGATTGAATGTAGAAAAATCACAGGATTGTTTATTGGCAGCAACAGCAATAGTATCTAATGATATATGGCATCGTAGACTTGGTCATATTAATTTCAATGATTTGAATAAAATGCAAAATGGCATCGTAGATGGAATGTCATGCAAAAATGTGACAGACATTGAAAGAAAAAACTGTATTGTGTGTTGTCAGGGGAAACAAACCAGATTACCATTCCAACATAAAGGTACGAGAGCAACAAATTTATTAGAAATTATACATGCTGATGTTTGTGGACCAATGGAGGTTAAATCTATAGGTGGTTCAAAATATTTTTTGATTTTTGAAGATGACTTTAGTCGATTTGTTTTTGTATATTTTTTAAAAACAAAAGATGAAGTGTTTGGTTTTTTCAAGGAATTCAAAGGCATGGTTGAGAATCAGAAGGACTGTAAAATAAAAACTTTAAGAACGGACAATGGCAAGGAATTTTGTAATGATGAATTTGAGAAGTATCTACGACGGAATGGAATTATCCACCAAAAGACAAACCCCTACACACCAGAGCAGAATGGACTATCGGAAAGAATGAACCGTACGATAGTGGAACGAGCAAAGTGTTTAATGTTTGATGCAAAACTGAAAAAAAGATTTTGGGCAGAAGCTGCAAATACTGCAGTATATCTAAGAAATAGATCAGTTGCTTCAGGCTTGGAAAACAAAACCCCTTTTGAAATATGGACAGGTAAGAAACCAAATATTAATAATTTAAGAATTTTTGGCAGCACAGTTATGGTGCAGATACCTAAAGCAAAGAGAACAAAATGGGATAAGAAAGCAAAAAAAATGATTCTTATGGGATTTAGTGAAAATACTAAAGGTTACCGATTATACAATCCAGACAAAGATGTTGTTATTACCAGTAGAGACGTCACGATTATAGAAGATGCATCAGAACAAATAGAGATTGTATTAAACACTGAAGAAGAAGATGAAGGCATAGTGAATTCAGTGGGGGAAGTTAAACAGAAGGAACTGGAAGTCGATACAGAATGTATAGATGAATCGAGGGACATTCAAGAAGAACCTGTGACACGAAAATCAGAAAGAAAACCGAAACCAAAATTGTTCAATGAATATGTAACTTACATGTGTACTACAGACTGCATAGACTGGGAAAGCGATCCAGTTACTTTCAAAGAGGCACTGTCGAGACCAGATAGTGAGAGGTGGAAGCAGGCGATGATGGAGGAAATCCAGTCCTTTCAAGAGAATGAGGCATGGGATTTAGTGGACACTCCAGAAAAGGGAACTATAGTGCAGTGTAAGTGGGTGTTCAAGAGAAAGTTCGGAAGTGATAATTGTGTTAGATACAGAGCAAGATTAGTTGCAAAAGGTTTTACACAAAAGCGTGGAATTGATTATGACGAAACTTTTTCACCAGTGGTCAGGCACTCAACATTGAGACTATTAATTGCATTATCAGTTAACTTAGATTTGAACATAACTCACCTCGACGTAAGAACAGCCTTTTTAAATGGCATTTTAAAGGAAAATGTTTTTATGATGCAACCTAAGGGTTTTATTGTTGAAAATAATGAAAATAAGGTTTGTAAGTTGAAAAAGGCAATTTATGGACTCAAGCAATCCTCCAGAGCTTGGTATAATAGAGTGGATACAATTTTATCAGATTTGGGTTATCAAAGGTCAGAATTAGAACATTGTTTATATATAAAAAATAAAGACAATAAGATAACTGTAATTGCCCTGTATGTAGATGACTTTTTTATTTTTTCAAATAATGTAAATGAAACAAATTTCTTGAAAGATAAATTAAGTTTGAACTTTAAAATTAAAGATTTAGGGGAAGCAAAGCAATGTCTTGGAATGCGAATAAATAGAGATAAAGATAAAGGAATTATAACTTTGGACCAAGAAAATTACATAAATCAGTTATTACAAAAGTTTAATATGGTAAATTGTAAACCAATCAGTACTCCATTAGAAACTAATTTAAGTCTTGATGATAATGATAAATGTGTTAGTAATAAACCTTATCAACAATTAATTGGAAGCCTTATGTACTTATCAGTTTTAACTAGGCCAGATATAGCATTTAGTGTAAGTTTCTTAAGCCAATTCAATAACTGCTATAATGATAGTCATTGGAAATGTGCTAAGAGAATATTGAAATATTTACAGGGAACTAAAAATTATTGTTTAGAATTTAAAAAAGGGAAAGTAGAATTAGAGGGTTTTGTAGATGCTGATTGGGCAAGTAATACTCACGATAGAAGGTCTTATACAGGCTACGTGTTGAGGCTTTCTGATTCTACAGTTTCCTGGGAAAGTGTTAAGCAAAAAACGGTTGCTTTGTCTAGTACCGAAGCAGAGTACATGGCACTATCTGAAGCTTCCAAAGAAGCCATATATTTGAGGAATTTATTATTTGAATTGACAGGGAATTTGAATACTGTTATTTTATTCAATGACAATCAAAGTGCTCAGAAATTAACTGTTAATCCATTGTATCACAAAAGATCTAAGCACATTGATGTTCGTCATCACTTTGTAAGAGAAGCTGTTGCAAAAGAACTTGTAAAAATTTTATATTTATCAACTACTGAGATGCCGGCTGATCTACTAACGAAAGGTTTAAACTCTGTTAAACATTGTAGGTTTTTAAGAATGTTAGGTTTAACTCAAATTTGTAATGTTTGACATAGTGGGGGTGTTAGAATGATGTCAAATTTTAAATTTTGAATAGCGCCCTCTACTCATTACATGTACTTTTGTGTATACTTCAATAAATAGTCTGTACTGAAAACTCGTAGAGTGCGTTTGCTTTTTAAGAGTTTTATTTCGAGATTTCCTACCATAAAGATTACAAAACCAGAATTGTGCCCTTGTCACTAAACACAAAATTATTGCTTATTTAAATACAGTAAAAGGGATCAGAAAACGTAAATATATTTTTTTTTAATTTGTCGTGAATAGTAAAAATATACTTACTATATAGATCGACCTCGAAAACATTATGATGTAATTTGTATCTTTATTACGTGCTCTGTATTGTTCAAGTTTTAATACAACCTGCGAAACTTTCATTCTAAAACGTAATTGAAACTAATGGAATTCCCTGGAAATATTTTTTACGGTTTTACCAAACTAGAAACATCAAACTCTATCAAAGTCTAATAATATTGAACATATAAGTGATCCACATGATGCGGTGATAGGTATAGCTCAGTGAAGACCTGATGACACTTGCGTGGACGACAATTCTAAGACAAAAAAATGAGGTGTGGCCACCACACGACTTTCTTATATGTATGAGCGTTTCAAATTACAGAATTTTAAGATTTTTTTTTACAGATATTATTCAAAATCCTATTCTAAGTACTTCTATTCTCTTAATAAATTTCTATAGAATGCATACTTTGCAAGATATCAAAAAATGAGGTGTGGCCACCACACGACTTTCTTATACGTATGAGCGTTTCAAACTATACAATTTTAAGAATTTTTTTATACAAAACTTATTCAAATTCCTATTTTAGGTACTTTCATTCGCTTAATAAATCGCTATAGAATGCATACTTTGCAAGATATTATCAAAAAAGTGCTCCTCGCTAAGAGTAAAAGTGGTACTTCCGGTCCGAATTTTGAAATTTCATATATACAAAAAATATTGCAAATCCAGTTCTAAATACTTTTGTACTGTTGATAAATATATATAGAATGCATAACTTACGACATATTTGCAAAAAATCGCTATTCGATAAGAGTAAAAGTGGTACTTCCGGTCTGAATTTTGAAATTTTTTTTATACAAAAGATATTGAAAATTATGTTTTAAATACTTTGATACCCGAAACGTACTTGTCTAAAAAGCATGACTTGCGAAATATTCGCAAAAAACTGATTTTCGATAAGAGTAAAAGACCTACTTCCGGTAGGAATTTCGAAAAACTTTTTAAATAAAATTATTCTCAATTTTAATTTTAAGTATATATGAATTCTTTATAAATTTGTTTAAACTTAGTAGTTGACGAAATATTCGCAAAATTCGATTTTTTCGCCGAAGTAAACTGCTACTTCCGGTCTACCGATTTTACTGAAAAACTAGTCAGATCTCAAGAGGGAGATTATACACGTAAATACAAAATTTGGAATTGATATCTACAGCGGTTTGACCGCTATCGTGGTCACACACACACACACACAGAGAGACAGACACACAGACACACAGACATTTTTTAAAAACCACTTTTTCGGTATCAGGGGACTTCAAAACGTGGACATCTGCAAAAATCTCGAGGTCGAAAATTTTCATCATCACAATACTTCCTTATACTACGTATAAGAAAGTAAAACGAGAACGCAGAATGAAACGTGAAAGCTAGACATAGATTTCGCTACATATGAAGGGGTAAAGACCGACTTGAAAACATTAGTCGGTATTTAATTTAGTTGCACTTTGTCTATCGTAGTGTATTGCTTTCGATACCGATGTTTTTAACGCACATGATATATATTTTAGCCACACCTCGCGCATCCTGAGTGCCATCAGATATTAACCAAGTTATTTTTTCTGCCTGGGAGAATTGCGTTTACGAGATCGCAATTCTTATTTTCGTGATTAAAGCATTTAAAGGTCCAGAAACTTTGCAAGACGCGGTGCACACTAGAGCGATGAGATACAACAACAAATCTATATATTTCCACTGTCTTCGAATTGCTTCTTCTGGTTCGAGACAATATTTACCTATCCTAAGCTTGCGATTGGGTTGCGGTTTTCACCATTGTACTTCTATCGGGCATTGACAGAACAACTTGAACATTTTTAAATCTCTTGAAATTGCTCCTCACGAAAGCGATTAAAATTCTACAGCACACTAGGCATTTACTATTGCAATTGCACACTGCTCGTTACATGCAATTCAACACTTTTACGACCTCTGGAAAGCCGAAAATTGAATAATTTTTTTGCATCAATCAACGTCCTCTTTGGGAAAAGCTTCATAAGGTACAGTAATAAATGGAAGGCCTCGTCACCAACCAAATGGTATGGGAACGGCTCTTGGTTAGCATACCCTGGAAAACAAGTGAGATTCAGAACATTTAGTTTGTCTTGCTTTAGCAGCTCACCAATTGAGCAATGGCGAAATACAGCTCTATCACGGTTCCTCCCAAGGTCCACAATATAAATAAGTATAAACATGCCGTTCGCATCGGCCACAGCAATAAGGACGATCGAAAAAAAACTTTATAATTTATGTTTCGAGATCCAGTATTGTTGAAGCACTTTACATGGACGGATAAATTTATCATAAATTAAACCGATGCAGTTAGGTAGGTTCTATAAATCCAAATAGCGTCCTGGTTTTTTCTTCCACAGGTACCATCCGGCAATGGCATATACAATGGCTGCAAATTAGTTGAAACAGTTCCGCAAGTAGATCGCACGATTTCAACAAAGTTCGATTTTCCTCTGTAGAATTCTAAAGCTAAACTGCTTCCTGTAGCCAAATACCTGAAAAGATAAGTTATTATAAAAACAATTCTTATTTTTGAACACATAATTTGCTATCAATTGTATTTAATTTTGTTATGTAACTGCGCATTCATTAATTCTTTATTTTCAGAATAGAACTGTTGCGACATTACCAAAAAATCATATGGAGCGATGAGTCCCATTTTCATTTTAATGGGTATGTGAATCGCCAAAATTGTCACATACGTAGTGAAAATCCACATGCTATACAGGAAAAACCAACGCATCCAGAAAAATGCACTGTTTGGTGTGCACTGTGGGCTGCAGGAATTATTGGCCCGTATTTTTTGAGGACGAAGCCGGTGGCGCTGTTACAGTCAACGCTGTACGCTATCGGGAGATGCTAAACAACTTTTCTTCCAAGGTACCAATGATGTGAACTTAAATGACATGTGGTATCAACAAGATTGAGCCACATGTCACGCAGCACGAGAAACACTCACTTTACTTCAAAATAAATTTCCTGGTCATGTTATCTCTCACAGGGGCGACATCAATTGGCCAGCGAGATCTTGCGATTTAACCCGACTAGAATTTTTTCTCTGGGGATATTTGAAGGAAAGGGCCTATGTCAAAAACTTGCTTTGATTCGAGAACTAAAGGAGAACATCAGACGTGCAATTACTGAAATCGAACCGCATTTATTGGAACTTGTTACGGAAAACTTCGCTAAAAGAGTGGTATCATATCAGCAGTGTCGTGGAGGGCATTTGGCCGATATCATATTTCACCAGTGGCGGCTCTTTAATGAGAGCAAGTGAGCAATTGCACCCCCTGGAATTTTGAAACAAAACAAACCAAGCGGCGACTAACTGTGAAAGTGTTTATTTATTACGTATTCATAGTTATTGAACAGGAACGTGGTGTGTACGGCACGCGAAACAACCTACATGCACCGATCGTCGTCACAGATATAATGACGACTAACAGCGCACGGATGTAAAGACCCCTTCCACCGAGAGAAACATACCCATGAGCAAAGCGCTACTGTTGCTGCGTTAAGCCATTAAACATTACATTGAAGGTGGGGAGAACTGTATTTTGTTCTAGTTCCATATCGTATAATACATAGCATGTGAGCAAGATTCCCGTCTGCTCAACGCTGTTGTAAGATGTATTTCGTGTCTGCGATACAGAATAACACGTTTTCGCGGTTAACGTATGATGAAAAAATCGCAATAAAAAATTTTAAACGGCCGATGCCTCAATTATGTTTAGAAAATAAACAATCTGTTAAAGGTAAAGACGTTATAAGAAAATTCAAAATGAATATTTATCAGAAAAATGACTGGATTTGTGGGTGTGAAATTAAAAATACTTTGTTTTGTTTTCCGTGTCTTTTGTTTGGTGGTGAACCGTCTTGGTCAAAGAACGGAATAAAAGACTTAATTCATCTTAGTGCTAAAATTACGAAACATGAAAATTCCGAAGGGCATTTGAAAAATATATTTAGTCTAAGAATGTTAGGAAAAAATAACATTCAGAATGTTTTAGATCATCATATAGAAAAGCAGTTCAACAACACAATGAACAGGTAACAAAAAATAGGCATGTGTTAAATTTAATAATAAATTGCATTAGATTTTGTGGCGCGTTTGAACTGGCACTTCGGGGTCATGATGAACGGCAAACGTCGAATACCAAGGGCATTTTTCGGGAAATGATAAATTTTACGGCAGAATTAGATAAATCGCTCAGAGATCACATCGAAGCAGCACCGGTTTCTAATTGCATTTATAAATGATTTCCCAAATTTTAATGAAAAAGTGATAGAACTGTTCTGCAAGTCAAAGACACGCAAAATGGACTTCGTTTATCGTCAGATGTAATCAAACTGTAGTGTTATATTTATTATTCCCTCAAAACAAACTGTACAATGAACAGTACCTGTCTGGAACAGTATGTCGGTGAAACTTATAAAGATTGGGTAAGTAAGCGTTCTTGTATTACACTTTTTAATTTTGAAATTATGCACTCCCTATGTGAACCACCCCGAGCCGCCACTGTATTTCACACATAATTGCCAAGTCTATATTTTACACTATTAACAATAAATTTCGAATTTTTCAAATATCCTGTGTTTTATTCAAAGAAAAAATCCTAAAGCCCAATCTGGATCAGCCTTTATATTAATTTTTACATTAGTAAAATCTCACTCAACAAACATTAATGTCTTTGAAGTTGTCGAAAAAAAAGTATTAAATTGTTAACGAGAATGACGTTATTTGCCAAATATAATGAGCAGATACATAGATTAAAATATGTTAATGATTTCTAAAATAAATATTTACTTAATTCAAGTTTCCTAATTTATTTTCATCGTCACGCTATACTTCACATTAGTACCGTATAGCTTGTCAAATATAGCTTGAGCTATAGAAAGTAATGTACAAAGACTTGCACCACGTCGCCAAGTTAAACTTTATTTTCCACAAAGTACATCTATTCCATATTCTATGCTTTTCGGTTTGCACAATAGATATTATCATCTGAACTACAATTAGCAAGCGATAGGTACATATACAGTTATTTCACTTTTTGTGAGGAAAAAACCGTAAATATAAGGAAGCACGTTTCATCTAGACAATTATCGTACGGTATATTCCTCAATTTCTAATGGCAACTAAAAGGTTTTTTATGTATTAGATACGTCTTAAATAGACAAAACGCTTCGGAGTTACAAAATCATATAAAGTCCGCGCCTATACACATGTGTAATGTGTACCTATGTAAATTTAACCGAACTTCTTGTATTACATCACACCCAGTTTAGTGCGTTGTCGTTTTTATGAGGTCAGTGGGTGTGCGAGGCTGACTAATACAAAGTTCGGAAGCCTATTGGTCAACCTGCCCATAGCTCCCAAGGTAGAGATAATTTTTAATTCAAGAACGTAGTAACGCATTTGTTTGTATCTATATGTAATGGGCATACCTAAGAATAGAAACTATTGCTTGTAAACAAGAAAATCTACATCATGAAGCAACACAATTAATTTATGGCATGCACACATTTATACAAGTAGATAATTTATGTGTTGAGTAAACTTACCAATTAGATTTTATACTTTTGCAATTCATCTGACATCAAAAATTAATGTTTATGCATATTAGTACAACAAAACGTTTTCTGAAAAGACTTACTTGGTCGACCATACATTCACACAAAAAACATGTCAATAAAATGAAGTGTGACCACCACACGACTTTCTTATAGGTATGAGCGTTTCAAATTTTATAATTTTATGAATTTTTTTTCAAAAATTATTTAAAATGCTATTTTAAGTACTTCTATTCTCTTAATAAATCTCTACAAAATGCATACTTTGGGAGATATTTGCAAAAAAGTGCTATTCGATAAGAGTATTACTTCTGGTCTGAATTTTGAAATTTCATTTATACAAAAAATATTCCAAATCCAGCTTTAAATACTTTTGTACGCTTGATAAGTCTGTATAGAATGCATTATTTACGACATATTTGCAAAAAAATCGCTATAGGATAAGAGTAAAAGACCTAGGTGTTCTAAACTAAGATTTAAATATTTTTATCTTCTGAAAAAATAAACAAAATCCTACTGCAATACCTCTATTCTTTTAATAAATCTCTATCATACTTGCCCAAAGAAAGTGCTAATGGCTAAGAGTAAAAGTGTTACTTCCGGTCCGAATTTTGAAATTTAATTTATACAAAAAATATTCCAAATCCAACTCTAAATAGTTTTGTACTCTTGATAAATATATATAGAATGCATAATTTACGACATATTTGCAAAAAATCGATACGAGTAAAGTGTTACTTCCGGTCCCAATTTTGAAATTTTATTTATACAAAAGGTATCGAAAATTAAGTTCTAAATACTTTTATACTCGTAACGTACCTGTCTAAAAAGTATGACTTGATTCCATCAGTCTCCAGCTTGTACCACGAATTCCATAGTAGATAATGCAACTTTTCCAGCAATGTGTCGTGTTGCACAGAATCAAACGCCTTTATTATTATTATTATAGGTACTCAATGTAGAGGAGGATCGGCACACTACTAGTGTCTACATAAATTGATACAGCTGCATCTTATTTAAATTTGCTTTCTTCCTTGTTGCAAAAAAAATCTTTCCTGGTAATTAGTCTATATTCTTCTCAATTTTATAATTCGTTATAATTATAAAATTATAATCTTTTTATTCTTATCATTATTACTTATATTTTCAAATTGAAAATACTTATCAGTTATTGTATTAATGCAGTTCATTGAAATAAAAGACAATTTTATGTAATATTTCAGCAATATCATATTGTTTCCCTGTAACAAATGATCTTCAAAAACAAAGATGTACTGTACCTAGTGAACGACTAATAGTGTTGGATGTAGTTGTACATGTACATATACATACATTAAAAACTTTGGACGTACATACACATATTAAACATTTGTGTAAATTTGTTTGTAGGTGCAATTTGATTTCTGTTTAAATTAGGATATCTATCAAATGGAATAAAAGATTTTTTTAAAATAAACGTGATCATTCGCAGATTCGTTAATCAAGATAATAACAGAAATGAAGATTAACAAAAACAAAAATCAGTCAATGCACTATTCAAACCTTGACTAATTTATGTAAAACCATGGACTATATAAATAATATTGGGCAAGGTGATTTTTTACACGAACAGAATCGTATTGCAGGTTCACCTTGCCTTTGTTGATAAAACAATTCAGACACTTATTTTATCATAATTAATATTAAAAACGTATTATATGATATATCACGCTTCATTAACAGCAATAATTTAAATATAATTTACACTTTCATAATTAATTGTAATTTTTATTATTAACTAACACGTTAAGTCATATTGAAAAATTACAATACATTATATAATGAAATAATGATAAAACTGGCACCTTTTAAGTTTTTACAACAGGCTTTTTTTTTTGAACAAACTGCTTTATGACTTTTAAAAATAGACGCTTTTGAGATTTATACAGGGTTATGATAAAGTAACGCACAAAATTCATAAAACGTACAATGTTCATTTTTGAAAAAAATGCAAAAACACGTCAAACAGTTTATTTTATTTCGCGTCTTTTATCATAAGTCAAAAAAATAAAACGACAAATTTGTCAAAGTTATGACGTCATCAATATTTTTTTTAAATATGAAGCTTGGTTTTTTTTTACTTTATTTGAATAAGCTTGTTTTTCTGCATTATAAAGAAATAATTGAAGTAGGGGTCACAAAACTGAGAGCATTAATAAAAAACAAAATAAACTAGTTTTTGAATTTATGAAAAGAAACTAAACATTAAAAGAATTAATAATTATTAATGTCAGATAGTGAACGGGACACAGTTTGAACTATTCCTGTAAGAAATCGTTTAGATTTAATGGACTGTTTTGTTAATTTAAATGTTATTACTATAATAAAGTTTATTTTGTTGTTTATTAATTCTCTCAGTTTTTTCTTATGTGACCCCTACTTCAATTATTTCTTTATAATGCAGAAAAACAAGCTTTATCAAATAAAGTAAAAAAAAAACCAAGCTTCATATTAAAAAAAATATTGATGACGTCATAACTTTGACAAATTTGACGTTATATTTTTTTGACTTATGTTAAAAGACGCGGAATAAAATAAACTGTTTGACGTGTTTTTGCATTATTTTCAAAAATGAACATTGTACGTTTTATGAATTTTGTGCGTTGCTTTATCATAACCCTGTATACGTTTGCATGGTTCAAACCAACTCATGAAACATTCTTTTACTCTGAAGTTGGTATCTTAAAAATATGCGTTTTGAGGGTTTTAACAGCTTCTTTTGGTGTTCCTACATTTTTTGTTTTGGGGACAAGGAAGTCGTTAGGCGATATGAGGTGAATATGGGAAATGGAATAGTAATTCGATGTTTTTTCCTCCTAATAATTAATATGACGTGATGTGTGAGCACTGGCAATGTCAAGATGAGGAATTATTTCTGATAAACTACTTTTTGTATGCCATTCCGCATTAACTGTTCTTCGATCCTCTGAAGGCATTATTAGGTAGGACATGACCAGTAGAACCGAAGCAGGGAGGAAACGATCATTTTCCTGGAAGTGTTTCGTGAATAAACAACTTTTGTTGGATTTGATTCATCTTGGTACACTCAAACAATGAATTGATCCTTAGTTGTCGGTTCATATGAATATATCCAAGTTATGCACGGATTTTGTAATTCCTCGGTCGAATGTTTTGATGACTTCTTCACTTCTATTAACGCAAGCCTTTTTTGAGCTTTAGTCAAGTTAAGCGGAATCTATCGCGACCAGATCATCTTCACAGTTAAATGTTTATGGAAAATCAAATGTACTGTAGTCTTCGATATGCCTAAAGGCGGCTGCACAATCGAACGGGAACAGGAATGGAAAAGGTAACGAGGTCGGAAACGAGAGCGGAAAGGTTTCCTAGATTTACAATTAACGATAAGATTAGGTACTTGAATGCTTAGGGATATTTATTTTAATTTAGTGGCATTTATGAATTATGACGTCTGTTTGTTGTTTACATCTCTTCTCAAAATCATAAAATTTATAACCTGTAACATAATCTTTGAATATAATTAATTTAAGTGAAGAATGGATTTTTTTAGAGCAAGATATGTTTCTGATTTGCATGTTCATTTATTGCGAGATACTAACAGACATAAGAAGTAAATAACAAGAAATTCCATTGTTATGGAATATATGTATAGGATTTCTAAGTAATTCGTCGTTCATTATATTGTATCACAGTATATTTGTATGAATGTTGTGCTATGTGGTGAATGTTCACATGCGTATACCATACCATGCGCACGCTCAGCTCTCTAGCCACCGCTATTGGTTCCAGGAAGATCCTGAGCACGAGAAACTTAAATCTTGGCCAACTTTCCAGTTCTCGTTACCGCGTAGCTCTTATCGTTCTCGTTCTCGGAATTGCATTGTGCATGCCTATATTTACCCAGTACGATTTAACTTTTGTCTTCGTCTAATCTTTTCACAGTGACAAATGTCAAATTTTAAGGAAATGGTAAAGACATATCTCAATAGGACCACCATTAGTCGTTTGTTAAAACTAAAACGGCGACCCTTGTAACGCAAGAATATTTAAAAATAAAGTAAATAAGAATATTGAAAGATGGATAATAAATATTCACGCAATGTGACAAAACATGTGCAAATTTAAAGGGAAAATTGGTAATTCATATCTAACATCCCATAAATTTGCACTCGCCTTGGATGGAACGCTTCTCTGTAGATAAAAGCCGTCAGTCTTTGAAAACAGCAATATAATAAACCTGTTATAGATTAAATCCAGTACTAAGAAGTCGCAAGCTTATAAAATACGATATATTGCCAAATCAGTGTTGACTATTTAAGCTTACCCATAATACAAGCGAAGCAAAATGATTTTAGCTCAACTATACCTTTAAAATATCTTTACATGCAGGCAAAAAAACAGTCAAAGGCTTTTGAATATACATACAAGAGTTTATGATATATGAATTAAGCATAAGCCAAAATTAGCAAGAAACTTCTTTTTTATGTTCTAATTGGTTATTATCGATGTAGTGCGTTAAATAATGAAGCAAATTTAAACAACTATAGCTAACTAAGTATATGTGTGGAGATTGAGCTATAATTTGCAAGATTTCCACCATTCTATCATCGTAGTTTTTTTTTGTATCGTTCATAGAAGAAATCAAATACTTTGACACCATAAATTGAAGCTGGAATATTAGGAGCAAGAAGAAAATTATTCGAATAGAATAGAATAGAAAGCACCAAAGGTCACGTGAGAACTAATTGAAGCAGAAATAACATTGCAAGAACCTAGTTCATATAGAATAATCTTCTAGTCTATTAAATCGAAAGCTATTGACACATAAATCACATTAATATGTCTACGTATGTCCAAATTCTTCACCAACCAATTACTGTATTATTATCAAATCCATCGCTAACAAACCTTTTTATAACTAAAAGCTAATTGACTATAAAAAGTAAGATATTACTGAAACAGGTCTATAGAAAATGTTTTTTTTAGGAATTTTTTTGACTGCAGTTTTTTTCCAAAGATTGAGCAACATACTGGAAGAGCTGCTCAAATTCATGACTATACAAATTTATAATTCACATAATCTCCAATCAAGAAGAAAAGTATATCGTCTGCAGTTGTATGTGTGCTGGAAAAGTAGTAATCAATTTGAAGTATCTATTGTTTTAAGAGTTAGATTTGGCAGTAGAAGTGAACATACAGGGTGGTTGGTTTTTCATTGTCCAGCCTATATCAGCTTCATTATCAAAAATTCAAAAAAATGTTAGAGGAAAATGTTTTTTATCTCGAAATGGTCTATCATATTGCATCATTAGAAATCTTTCATAGCCTACTGATTTTTAGCAGCGATAATCAACTTTAATTTCTTAAATGGAACACCCTGTATATTTTTACGGGATATGATTCTAAATACATTTCTCTTTATAACGATGTATAACAAGTAGGGAGCTGCCTTTAAATTATGCCTAATAATGGGAAAAACGAAATTATAGTTCGTTTCGTAAAAATCTTACATTTCGCCGAGAAGGGTAAGAAATTAAACCTCCTAGACGCCCTAGAAATATTCAAATCCTCCCGCAATTCAGATACTATATTGCTTAACGATCAGACTGATTTGATATAACACCCCTGTTTACCTGTTGTACTTAGGTTATTTCATTTTACCATTTTACTGTAGTCAAATTTCTATTTTCTGGTTTTCCCTATAATTAACTAATAGTTATTACAATGTATTATATATTATTCTTTGTATCCCCCCTACTTTATAATTACCGCCTAACACCAAATTTTTAGCATAGATTTTGTGTGTCTTCGTTAATGGCCATGTTGGTCGAAACCGCGGTCACACATTTGGATTAATATATATATATATCTTTATTTGCCATCAAATGTTACATAGCTTGTCATAGGTAATATAGTGATATAACAAAGTATAAGTGTTTTGTTATTTTGAAATTATAGTAGTCGACTGTGATATTCTGTTATTTATACCTGTTAATATTTGACATAAGTCAGTTAGAAGTGACAAAGGTATTGCGGTTCTTATTTAACTAAGAAAACGTTAGTGCTTTGTATAAGAAAAATGAACATGGGCTTCACAAACAGTGAAAAAGTTGATATGCTGTGCTGTTTTCACAGATCAAACAACAATAAACGTCAGGCTGCTATCTTGTATCAAAATTTATATCCTGACAGAAGACAACCTCACGTAAATACTTTTCAAAATTTAGAAAATTCTCTGCGGTTAACTGGCACCTTTTCAAGGCGTATAAATAATATTCAAAATGGACGAGGAAACAACCACGGTAATGAAGTTGTTATTTTAGCTTACTTTAGAGCAAATCCAAGAACTTCTACAAGACAAGCAGCGTTTGATTTGAATACTCCAAGACACGAAATTATGAATGTTTTAAAATTGCACAAACTAAAGCCTTTTAAATTAAATTTACTACATGCTAATGATCCCAACAACAGAATAATATTTTGTGAATGGCTCGTGAATGTGGGAAGACATTATTTAAATAATATCATTTGGACAGACGAATCTAATTTTCACAGAAATGGAATTTTTAATAAAAAGAATACACATTACTGGGACGATGTAAACCCTCGCGTAATTGTTGAAGCTCGTGCGCAGGTGCGATTTTCAATTAATGTATGGGTAGGGATAGTCGGCAATGAAATTTTGGGGCCATATTTTTACGATGGAACATTGACTCAGAACCGATATTTATTATTTTTACAAAATGAATTTCAAGACTACATAGACAATCTCCCATTAGCTTTAAGACGAAACTTATGGTTCCAACATGACGGCGCCCCACCTCATAATGGAGCTGCAGTAACAAATTATCTACAAAATGAATTTGGTCAAAACTGGATCGGCAACCGAGGACCAATTTTGTGGCCTGCCAGATCGCCTGATTTATCAATTCTTGATTTTTTTGTATGGGGTTTTTTGAAAAACCAAGTTTATAATACTCCTTCTCAAAATCTTCAGGAACTGAAGAATAAAATTACCACGGCTTGCTTGCTAATTACACCTGCAATGCTGCAAAACGCCAGGAGGAACATAATTACGCGAGCCGACAAATGTTTAGAATGTAATGGTGGACAATTTCAACAATTATTATAAGACACATTACTTACTATTTAGTATTTAATTTTTTTTTATTTATAATAGAAATAGCAAATTTTAGTTTTCCATACTTTTTCTTATTATTTCGTTTCCGTAGACAATTGCTACACATATGCCAACTTGTGACGTATCATAATAAACAGAATTTAATGAGGATTCATTTTTATAGAAAATATACAGGGTGTTCCATTTAAGATATTAAAGTTGATTACCGCTGCTAAAAATCAGTAGGCTATGAAAGATTACTAATGATGCAATATGATAGACCATTTCGAGATAAAAAACATTTTCCTCTAACATTTTTTTGAATTTTTGATAATAAAGCTGATATAGGCTGGACAATGAAAAACCAACCACCCTGTATATACGTAAGTAGTATCAGAAAAAAAATATCTCCTCTGCCATTAGAAAGTTCATATTCTTCAATGTCTCATCGTCCTAAGGAAATTCTGCAGGATATAAGCAGTTGATTTAGTTTTATATAATTTTTATGAAATTAAGGTAGGCTACCGATTAGGACGCATGGTTACAAGTTCAAAGCTATAGGGGTCGATCATAGTTCGAGCAGTCAGAGTCAGGCTGTTGAAGATGAATATATATCGGATTAGATTTTCAATGATATCAGTAGAACGGAGGTACTAATATCTCGTTAACTACAAAATTTATACAAGTTTACAAAGTATAGAAAAAGTTACTTATAGAGAAGGATTTTATAAAAAAAAAAATTTCGGCAATTCCTACCGGAAGTAATTCCTTTTTTTATTCAAACAGCTTTTGACGAATACCTCGCAGGTTATATATTCTAGGTAGATATATTGAGAGTCAGGTTACTATTCCCAAGAGCTAAATTTACGAACCGAGCCGCGAAGCGGCGAGGGAGTATCTCAGTTCGAGGGTATGTCATCATTGTGAGTTAGTTAGTATATTAGTAGTTTATACAACGAGTCAATAATGACAGTTATTATTCCCGAGAGCTGAATTTACTCCCGAGCCGCGTAAGCGGCGAGGGAGTAACTCAGCTCGAGGGAATAATAGTCATTATTGCGAGTTAGTATACACTACTTTATCGACGACTAACTGAAAATTACTAAAAAAAATCAAAATAAGTAAACGAAAATGTCAGATTACTATATCAATATGACGTTTGATGGTTAGGCAGTCAGTAAAATGGCCGGACTTGTCTATCGTTACTATGACAACGTTAGGAACGTTATGTTCTTATTGGCGGAATGCAGTGAATAATGGTAACGTTATGGCCCATTATATGTTCTTATTGGCGGAATGCAGTGAATAATGGTAACGTTATGGCCCATTATTCACTGGTCGCATTTCATTATTCCCTACGGGTATTATGAGTGTTATTATTAGCCAATATTGATTAATATAATACATACTTTATTGTTTAGTCGTCGATAAAATACTTTATCTACGACTAACTGAAGATTACCAGTTGGTAGCGTTATGTTCTTATTGGCGGAATGTAGGGAATAATGATAACGTTATGTCTCATTACTATTTCCTATTATTAACCACTAGTGATTAATATAATACTTTATTGTTTAGACGTCGATAAATAGTAGTTTATACAACGAGTCAATAATGATAGTTATTATTTCCGAAAGCCGAACTCGGCTCGAGGGTATAATAGTCATTATTGCGCGTTAGTATACACTAACAAAATACTATATCGATATGAGGTTTGACGGTTTGATAGTTAGTCAAATGGCCGGATTTGTCTATCGTTACTACGACAATCTTCTTATTGGCAGAATGCAGGGAATAACGGTAACGTTATGTCTCATTATTCCCCGATCGCATTTCATTATTCCCTCCGGGTATTATGAGCCCTATTATTAACCAATAGTGATTAATACAATATCTACTTTATTGTTTAGTCGTCGATAATAGTTATTTACGAAGCAAGTGCTGAGAAGCTATGTTTTCGCATGAGCGCATTTTGAAAGCACGAGCGACCGAAGGAGGCGAGTGCTTTTAATTGTCTTCACGCAAGTGGTTTGTACGAGCATTAGATTAAAAAAATATTATTGATTGAAGTGATTAGTATCATACCTAACCTAAAATAGATTGCCTAATTAATTTAAGAATTTTATGTACGTACCTATACTTACATTTCCATTAAGTGTAAGTTATTATATTCTTGCATTTGACGTATTTATTCTCATATTTATAGTGGAATTACCGCTTTTTGGGTTTGATTATAATTAACTATAAATCTGAATTTTACTTGAGAGATCGTTAAACAGATGGCGCCAAGAAATTTGTTGGGAGAATTTTTATCAATTACTCCCATTTCCCTAACTTTTAGTAAAGAAAAGTCGAGGGAAGTGGTATTTTATAGACTAAATTTTATTACTATAAAGAACGATTTTTTTTAAATGTCCCAGCCAGTGTTTTTTTGCAATTTTTACAGTCGTGTCGCCGGCGAAGTATTCCTTGCTGATCGAGCGATGTATGCGCGAAATGTCACTTTATAGGCGGTGAGTACAAAAAGTATTTAAAAGTTAATTTGGAACCATTTTTACTTTCTTATACACAGTAATGACAAAAGTTTTCGACCTTGGGAGTTTTACAGAAATGTTTTGAAGTTTCCTGATACTAAAAAATTTGTTCTTCAAAAATCTCTCTATCTCTCGATCACCACGATAACGGACGAACTGTCAAGCTATCACTATCAAACCTTATTATATTTAAGTGTAATTATAATCTTAAGATATTCAGTAAAAGCGGTAGACCGGAATATGAAAGTACTCAAAAGTAAATTTGAAATATTTTTAAGATTTTTTTTGAAATTCCTACCGGAAGTAGGTCTTTTACTCTGACAGGAAATAGCTTTATGCAAATATCGTACCTATTTAAAGCTTTATTTTGAATAATTTTCCGTAAAAAGAATCAAAATTCGGACCGAAAGTAATATTTTTGCACGTATCAAATGGCAGTTTTTTAATATTTCGTAAGTTATGCATTGTATACAGTTTTATCAAGAGTACAAAAGTATTTAGACCTCAATTCGCAATAATTTTTGTGTAGAAGAAATTTACAAATTCGGACCGGAACTACAACATTTACTCTTATCGGATAACAGTTTTTTTGCAAATATCTCGCAAACTATCAATTTTATAGAGAGTTATTTAGACTACAGAAGTATTTATTATATAAAAAAAATTTCGAACCTGAAGTAACACGTTTTTACTCACTGGTTTACTTGTTTAAGAAGATAAAAGTATTTGAAACTTAATTTGGAACAACTTTTGTATAATTTAAAAGCCACATACGTTTAGGAAATCGTGCGGTGCCCACACCTCATTTTTGTACAAGATATTCGTTCCGCACATGCGTATAAGAAAGTCGTGTATTGCCCATACCATATTTTACTTTTTGTTTTGAAGTCCCCTGATACCGAAAAAGTGGTTTTTAAAAAATGTCTGTATGTCTGTCTGTGTGTCTGTCTGTGACCACGATAGTGGTCAAACCGCTATAGCTATCAATTCCAAATTTTGTATTTACTGTATAATCTCCCTCTTGAGATCTGATTAGTTTTTCAGTAAAATCGGTAGACCGGAAGTAACAGTTTACTTCGGTGAAAAAATCGAATTTTGCCAATATTTCGTCAACTACTAAGTTTAAACAAATTTATAAAGAATTCATATGTACTTAAAATGAAGTTTGAGACAAATTGTCTCAAAGAAGTTTTTCGAAATTCCAACCGGAAGTAGGCCTTTTACTCTTATCGAAAATCAGTTTTTTGCGAATATCTCGCAAGTCATGCTTTTTAGACAAGTACGTTACGAGTATAAAAGTATTTAAAACATAATTTCCAATATCTTTTGTAAAAAAAAAATTCAAAATTCAGACCGGAAGTACCACTTTTACTCTTATCGAATAGCGATTTTTTGCAAATATGTCGTAAGTTATGCATTCTATATATATGTATTTATCAAGAGTACAAAAGTATTTAGAACTAGACTTGCAATATTTTTTGTATATATGAAATTTCAAAATTCGGACCGGAAGTAGCACTTTTACTCTTAGCGAGTAGCACTTTTTTTCGAATATCTTGCAAAGTATGCATTCTATAGCGATTTATTAAGAGAATGAAAGCATTTAGAATAGGATTTTGAATAAGTTTTGTATAAAAAAATTCTTAAAATTGTATAGTCTGAAACGCTCATACGTGTAAGAAAGTCGTGTGGTGGCCACACCTCATTTTGATTAAACTTTTCCGATGTTTAAATTAATTGCAAATGTATATTTTTATTTTATAGCATTTTCTGGCTGATATTTTTAAGTAGATTATTAATTTTAAAATAAATACAAGATTCAATGCAGGGCAGCTTATTATTTACTATACTCATTTGCAGAGAAAGCTCTTCTTTGAATATATCAATACTCCGCACAATACTATACAGCGTAAAATATACGAAAATGTTATGTAACAGAAACATTTACTATTCTTGTAGTTTCATAACTAACTATAACTATGGCCTGTCTATTCAAGGGCTTATAAAATTCTCGATAAACTTAAAACAAGTTCATTACTGTTGCCTTTTCAGTTAAGCTCAGTGGCGGCTGCTGCAGGGAGGGCAACGGGGCACTGCCCCCCCCCCGTGACAAATTTCTTTTAACAGATAAATTAATTATAAATACCTAATTTGTATGTAATTTTTCTGATTTGTTGGATAACAAATAATATGTTTTCGGAAGTAACAGTCCGTCTTTTCAGCGCGTTTAAAAATCGCAGTGTGACGTAAGCTCCGGGGCATCTCGCGCGACTGCCCCGTCTGTATTAGAAATCGAGCGATGAGACTGGCGCGGGTAGCGCGCGTATATATGTAGGCGGCGGGGCACTGCTCAATGGTGCCGGGTCCGGGTGACGGTTCAGTATGTAATATACAGCGGTGAGTGTATGTTGTAATTTCTGTCGGTGCAAATGCAACTATGAATTGCGTTAGTAACATTAAGACAGAATTAAAAAATCTACGTCTCCCTAGACCAGATTTATTGATTAAACTAGAAGATCACAATTTGAAAACTAATGAAACCGTGACGAGAAAATTCAACAGAAGCTCTTACAGTTATCAAACTGGTTGTGTGGGTGTAATGTGCAAAATTCTTTTTTCTATTTCGGTGCTATAAAGTTCACTTTACGACATGTAAGCCTTTAATGTAACAAACATGTGCAATAGAAGTTGTACAAAGAATAAAAAGCACACATGCTAACATTTTATTTACTAATTAACAATATAAATTGTTATGCAGAGTTTGATGCTAAGTTTTCTGATGCTACTATTGTAATTTACTTCCAAGGTTGAATAGTACAACTGTTATAAAAGTTTGTTTTTGATAATATGTCGATACTATGTTGGCGAAAGATTTTGTAAATTGTCTTCTGCTACTTTGCGAATCTCTGGGGGCGTGCAATTATTTATTTCGTCCTTTTTGTT
Source organism: Amphimallon solstitiale (assembly GCA_963170755.1). NCBI lineage: Eukaryota > Metazoa > Arthropoda > Insecta > Coleoptera > Scarabaeidae > Amphimallon > Amphimallon solstitiale. The sequence goes on from OY720679.1 coordinate 116,233,892, forward strand.
GATAATTTGAAATAATTAATTGCATATATCAGTCTGAATTTTAATGATAATTACATATAACACCGCCTATATTCAAATATTTAAAATGTTCACGAAGTTGGCCGAAGACAAGGCAAAGTTTTCATCGACATTCCGAAGACGTCCGAATACAAACGAAGTTGGCCGAAGACAAGGCAAGGCCTTCACCGATATTCCGAAGATGTCCGAACACCTACGAAGTTTGCTGAAGTCAAGGCGAGGCCTTCACCGACATTCCGAAGACGTCCGACCCCATACGAAGTTGGCCGACGTCAAAGCAAGTCCACTACTGATATTCCGAAGACGTCCGAACACAAACGAAGTTGGCCGAAGCCAGGGCAAAGCCTTCATTGACATTCGGAAAACGTCCGAACCCATACGAAGTTGGCCGAAGTCAAAGCAAGGCCACTACTGACATTCCGAAGACGTCCGACTACAAACGAAGTTGGCCGAAGACAAGGCAAGGCCTTCACCGATATTCCGAAGACGTCCGAACACAAACGAAGTTGGCCGAAAACAAGGCAAGGTCTTCACCGATATTCCGAAGACGTCCGAATACAAACGAAGTTTGCCGAAGCCAAGACAAGGCCTTCACCGACATTCCAAAAACGTCCGAACCCATATGAAGTTGGCCGAAGTCAAAGCAAGGCCACCACTGACATTCCGAAGACGTCTGAACATGTACGAAGTTACAGTTTCCATAGACGTTTTAATCATAATTACATAAACACCGCATATATTCAAATATTTAAACTGTTCGAACGAAACATGTCTCTCATTTTAAACTTTTTTGAACTTTTAATAACCAAAATAGAAAAAATCAAGTGAACGGTGTTTTTCTACTTTGAAGAGAATAAAACATTTTCTAGAAATACCATGCGGGAAAGCAGACTATGTGCCTTAGCAATGTGTTCCATTGAAAAACAATTACTGACATCAACACCAAACTTCAGTGAATGAATTATTAATCATTTTGCTGATCGTAAGGAACGGCGGATGGATTTTATTTTCAAACAAGTTAATTAAATAGCATATTGAGTTTGTTTTTTGTCTGTACTTAATTTTTGATACTAAACACTCAAACCGGTGCCCTCCCGTCCCAAAAAATCACGGGCCGCCACTGGTTAAGCTGCCAATTAAAAAAATCTCCTAAAATTAACAAGGTTATTCAAGGAAACTAATATTATTTTCGCTTTGAAACACTAAATGTTTAGTTTTATTTAAATTATACAACACATTTTGAATTGAACCACACATTTTAACAACTTCAGTATTGTGCAATGCGGAATCATTAGGTGTTGGATTTTATATTTGTTTGAAAAGTTGTGTCATTTATAAATAAATAAATAATATATAATTTTAGCCTGAATACTACAGTGAAAATTATTGATAATTATTGAACTACCAAATAATAATTATAGTATACCTACTTCCGTAAACATTGGGTCATTCTTAATTCGCTAAATCATTTTAATAAACCGTTAATTAGTTTAATGTCATAAACTGTTTTATTTATGTTAATATGTAATTGTCATGTAAATTATTGCTGTACAGAAAATTCCATCAATTTATTAATACAAGTATACTCTAATCCCTATATTTTATGTTTATGACTGATATATATTTTTTTCCAAATGAAACTGTTTTTACGCTTTAATAGTCTTTATTTACTCTCGGAATTACAAGGAAAATACAAGGTGCAAATACTCAAATCCAAATACTCAGATAAGACTATTTTGATCAAAACTTTCCATACACAAGTTATCAATTTTTTTCTCCGCTTCTATTAATTTATAAATTGTTTATTTTATTTTCCAGTGATAAGCTTTTTGTAAAACAAATAACAAAGTATGCGACATTTATGTATATGTATGTATATTAATAATATAAATATACAAAGTAATTAATAAACAAAATCATAAAATTAATGCTTGCTTCCAAAGATGTTTATAATACCAATAGGACTTGCCACTTTAGGCTTTTACATATTTTTATATAGAACAAAGCAATACATATTTGTGTTAAAATTACAAAATTATTGAGAAATTATATAATAGAGGTTGGTGTAACAAGCATTGGGCATTAATGAAAACGATTGGATGAATATTGCGTCAAATGTCAACACATTACGCAGATACGAGTATATAAAAAAAAACGAATGTATTTCTGAAAAAAAAGATATTTACTGACAAAATAAATATAGTAATGATAAAGTATCTACATATTAAATATGCTTTGTTATTAAAAATAAACCTATTAGATTTAGGAAAATTATTCTGGTTTTCCATATGCAAATAAATAACGCGTTTTGTCCAAAAATTTAAGAAATTCAGTTTTTTTTTGAGGTGGTTACAATCACGTTTAACAAAAACATTTGAAATATTTCAACATCGCCGGTGTTTCTCATTTTACATAGAAAATTTTAACGGATTTTTCTAAGGAATTATTAAAATTATTCAGAATTCATCTAAAGAAATGCCAATATAAATGAACAGGAATCCAAACAAAACCATTTAGTGTTACAGTAAACAATTTTATTGTTCTATTCAAAATAAATAAATTTCAATAGCAGTACTAGAAATTTCACATCCAAGTCAACGAGTTATCTTGTTAATTAATAGAAATAAAATTTTAGCAGGTCTGCTTTTATTTCTTGTACAATTTCTACTTCACATGTTTGTTCCATTAAAACATTTATATTTGACATTTAAATACGGTTTGGTTTCATATTTTACTTGTTACCAACATCAAAAATAAAATAAAAATAGTGTTAGAAAGACTTTATGGAAGCCAAGCGGGTTTTTTTAAGTTTCTTCTGTCATTTCTTTATGGTGACTTACTCAACTTTTTAAAATTAAAACCTTTATTTTTTATTATTGAATTCGGTAGTTAATATTCTTCAATACAGTTACATGTTACATTGGAAAAAAATATGACAAAATCTTAAAGTTCAAATATTAAAAATATATTAAATTGACAAAATGAAACTATTTACGGGTGGATAAAACAAAAACAAAAGGTAGTTATGGTTATGAGAATAAACTCTTTAAAGCTGTAGGGTACACTACATTTGAAAAACTTTTTACTGCGAGCCTCGTGTTGTACTAGCTACTAGGTACTGTAAATAAAGATGTTATTATCCAGAATGCACTTAAAATATATATTTACACGTAAATCACTAGATTAGAATTTGATCGTGACAAATTTCCATTCTGTTTATGCAAATTTAAAATTTCCATGCTGTAATGTAAATGTTTTAGACATCATAGAATTACCTTTATTCACTTACCATGTCGTGGAATTTCCAGCTAAATTTAATTTGTGTTATAAAGCACAAGTATTGTTCATTTTAAAGTGCAGTTAACGTTAAATACACAATGTAATAACAATTAAATGATAATTAAGAATAAAAGACGTAATTCCCAGCAGTTAAAGCAGTAGGCGTAAAGTATACACCCGCAGACTCTGAATCGAGGAGGGGGTTAATTAAAATTTGCAAAAGCGAATATAACTTACAAAAATAAATTTTAATATAAATTAGCAAGTCATAATTATTCGAGAATTATTAAAAGCCACTAACTAACACGTATATATAGAAAGTTCTTTGAACTTTTATTTTACTTGAAAAATTGAGAACCCAAAATATCGTATGCTGTCAATATTACAGGGACCAAAATATCGGTACTTTACTTGTTAAGGGAAAATGATGCTTATACACATAGTATCGCGCGGTGTCTGGGACACTAAAATTTAATAGGAATGTTCCGATATGGATACAAGACACTAAAAACTTTATTAAACAAATATTTCAATATTGATTTCACTAATAATTTAATATGAAATGCAACTTGTGTTTGAATAACTGCTATTTTAACTTCTTTTTAGTATTGACTGGAAAGCCAAAAATGTTTACGCCTGAACAAGATGCACACATACTTATGGCCCACTTTCAAAGTGCAACTCGCAATCTGGATGGAACTTAGTCGTACAGTTTGCAGTCTTGCTTCGATCAGTTTGTAGAAGCGTTTCCTAATGAAAATATCAACTATGAATTTTTGGGCCATCATAAGCCTGAGATTGTAAAGCGTTTTTAGAGAAAAAATTGTATTTGTAAGGATAAATGCGTGGTGATGAAACAACAAGGGGCTATTACCAACAAAACGGATCCACTGCTCATAATGCACGGACCACCATAGATTATTTACAACAATGTTATGGAAATCGTATTATATGCTAAGGCCTGTGGCCACCGAGGAATCCAGATTTAATATCACCAGATTAGTTTCTTTTTGGACAGGTAAAGAATAATGTCTATAAAAACCGCTTGCACAATTTCGAGGAACTTCAACAATCGATTAGGCATGAAATTCAAAACATAACACAAGAACAGCTTTGCCATGTATTTGAAAACATGAAACGACGAATAATATTGTGTTTACAAGCTAATGGAGAACATTTTCAACAATTTTTATAAATAAACTTATTTCCTACTTATTAGTGTTATTTTTATTTAATAATAGCGTTTTTAATGTGTCTATTAATAAGTCTTATTAACCTCATTGTGCCTTAGTGCTTGTCATTATTCAGAACAATATGACGTGCCGTGCTTCAATACTCCGCCACTGAATTTCACCAACTTTAGAAAAATGAAATCCATACTTCCAACTTAATTGGTGTACAAACATTTACAGACAGTCTGTACATACATATCATAGATTATTTCCTTCACCTGTCAAATTTAAATTTTGTCCAATCACAATCAAAACTGAAGTTGAAATTAACCAATGAAAGGTACCGGTTCTTGATATCAGCGACTATTACAAATCGACTATTCAAATGTAGGTAACAAATCAGGTATGTATTTTTTCATTAAGTGGCAAACGTGTCAAATAGATGAAAATGTCCGACAAAAAGAGATTTAGCGATGTTTTGGATGAAATTATTGATAATCACATCGATTTGACAACTCATTTTTTATTATGAAACTTGGTTTAGGAAATAATCTTAACAAATATAGCTCGAGCTTGATAAGTAGTCGACTATTACATTGTTTCAATTTTTCTCGTGTGCCTCCTAATTTGACTTAACCAAAATTGGCATTAATAATTAAAGACTAAAGCCCTCGAGCTAAAGCTCTCGTGCTCTAGTCAAATTATTAATGCCAATTTTGGTCTCGTCAAATTGACCGTAGCGCACACTCGAAAAATTGATCACAATGAAATAGTCGACTATTTGTCAAGCTCTCGTTATATTACCTTTGATAATTTTTAAAAACTGTCTTGTAAATATGATGAAACCGAAACATGTCAATATTATATTAAATTAGCTGGCCCGGCAGACGTTGTTCTACCCTTTCCGGTAGGTGCCGCGATGAGTATTCTACAAAAAAAAGATAGCGCCATGAGCCGCTATGTAGCGGAGGGCAGCTTATACCAAAACAATTTTGTTGACGACGCGAATATATTGTGTACATACATATATAATAGGCAAATCATTTCGGTTTATAAATATATAATTTATTAACAACTCGACCACAACGCCACCTATTGAGTCCTAATTTTGTGATTTTCTTTTTTGGCACTAAACCAAATTATTTTGTAAATATTAGTCATTTTGGTCAATAAACATAGAATTTGTTAATAACTTGAGTGCAGCGCTACCTATCGGATCCTAGTATAGCTATAAACCATCGTTTCGACAAAACTAATGTATTGTGTGAATATGACCTCAATCAGTCAAGTTGTTCAGAAGTTACACGATCACTAACAGAAGTACCAACGATTATAAACACATGCATACATACATAATAATATATATTTTCTCCAGATCTTCCAGATTTTTTTTCAATTGAAAACATTTCCATTCCGGCAGCATAACGAACAAAACAAAAAAAAGTAGTGGTCCGAATTGTCCGACTTTCCAAGAATTGTCCCGAATTTTTTTTTCCTGAAAACTTTTCCAGGACTTTAGTTCATACAAAAATTCTATAGAAAAAAGCAATTTCAGTTGCTGTCGAATTTTCCAATTTTCCGTGCAAATTTTCCAATTTTCCTTTCCCTAAAAACCCCATTCAGACTATTCCAAACGTTTTAAAAAAAAAATTATCCAAATCGGTCCACCCGTTCTCAAGTGATGGATGCGCTTACCAACAAACAGCATTTGATTTTTATTTATATAGTTTGTACCGAGCCATATTTAAAAAAAAATTCAAACTGTACCAATGGTTTTATTATTGTATATGTAAGAAAAAGCTTTCTTCATATTTTAAGGCATATCTTTATTTATTGGTATAATTTTCGAATAGGCGAAGCGTTTACCAAGGGATTTTCAACATCGCCTGACGTTTAATCAGATACAGTAAATTAAAGTAGACGCGTTTAATAAAAATTCTAAGACAGATTAAATTGCTATTAATGGTAGAATTAAGTATTTGTTTTTCAAGAAGATGAACACACCTAAAAATTTGATGGATATGTAACAAATATTGGCCAACGATGCTTCTTCTAAGGTTACGATTTGCCAGTGGGTTGTACCTTTCCACGAGGCGACATGAATCTTGGCGATCAAGAACGTCCTGAACCATCAAAACCTGTTTCATGTATTAATTACTCATCTAATTGTTCAAAATCTTGAAAAATCCCATTTCGCAAGTGAGGCCTATACATTTACTTTAACGTTTCCTCATTGAAAATGTCTACGGTAATAGTTCCATCTGATACAAACACTTATGTTAGTTATGCATCAATAATTAACTAATACAAACAATTTACATTCAGTGGCAAGTTATCCATGAATTTTGTGACAAGAGTGTCCAGAATATATGTATACGTAAATACAACTACTTATCTGTATTGCAATGTTCATCAGTATTCATACTTGATAATTCGTTAGTAACCAATACACTCCGCAAATTTCTATATTCAACTGTTTCATATTAATAAACTATTAAATAAAATATTAGGTACGTTTTCAGTTTTAATAATTAATTGCATGAACGAAACATTCTATTTTATTTAATGTACCTTTTACAACAAATATTTGCAACAATGCTCATTTAAAATAATTAATTTCAATAAGTAAATATAACACAAATGAATAAATAAATAAGGAATTTCAAATTTTACCTAAGCCTAAGAATGGATGAACTCCTTATTTAGGATAAACTTCTCCCATTTTTCTAACAATTTGTTTAACGTTAGAATAGAAATCGAAACGCCGTTCTAGAATTCAATTTTCAATGACATCATTATAATAATGTTATTTTAGACTATTCATATTTTTTGTACCACTTGATGGATAACACTGTTTTATTGAAATAACATTTGTTCACCTGAATGAAGCGAACTGTTTCAAGATATATCAAGCAAAATTAGGAAGCAGATTCGATGCTTAAAGTTTCTCAAGAAATATAGCAGATTGGTTAAGATAAAAATACGCGAAAAATTAGTATACAGCTGTTGCAAATAAAATAGTATCGTCCTATTTTTCTTGCTTACAAACATTCCTGTAAGTGTGTCTAGTTCCTTTTGGTTCATAGGTTCTCTTTGAATGCTAATGAGTTAATTACAAGTCTCTTTAAAATGAAAATGATACCTTGCTTATAAGAGACACGTTAACACCTGTTTAATAATTTCCGGAAACGTAATTTAAAATAAAGAGATTAGGCCAAATGCAAATAAAATTGATTTTTATGCGTATGCATAGTGTAGCCTGAAATTTGAATCAAAAATATTCAAAGGTTCTTAATTTATTTTACAGCACTTTTTTTTTTATTAGACAGTTTGACAGATATATTCAATAAACTGTTGTTCGGTAAGAATAATAAAGTGTATCTTCAGAGCCAAATTTTGAAAGCTGCTGATTTTCGATCAGAGCAAAGTGATACTTGCGGTCTTCATTTTAAACATTTTTCAGAGGGAGAAAGAGAAGAGATATAGATATCATTTGGAAGAATACTTTTTAGTTATCAGGAGATGTCAAATCACATTTCTTTATTATACCGCGTATAGGATAAAAGAATTAACTGGTGAGAAGTATTTTATATTAACAAGCATTAAGAATGTTGTTCAGTTTTACTTTCTTATAGTATAAGGAAGTACTGCAATGTCGAAAATCTTCAACATTAAGAGATATGTATGATGTCCACGTTTTGAACATCCTTGATTGGTCTTTGCAAATATGATTGAGTGCCTTTCTTCGTCTGTGTGTGACCGCGATAACAGCTAAACAGGGAACAGTATCAATACCACACTTTTTATTTAGCAATATAATTTTCCTTGCAAAATCCGGTTGGATTTTTAGTGAATTCAAATGACCGGAAGTAGAAAAAGTCAAATCTTACTTATTAATATTTTGTCAAATACAAAGCTTAGACAAATTTCTAAAGAATTCGTCAAAATTTCTACCGGAAGTAGGTCTTTTAATCTTATTGAAAAAATCTGTTTTAGTAAATACCTCGCGAATTATTTATTCTGTGCAGGTCGGTTCAAAGGATAAACATATTTATGCCTGTATTTGCAATAATTTTTTTATGAGAAAATTTACAAAATTTGAACCGGATATAACACTTTTATCGAAAAGAAATTTTTGCAAATATCTCGTTTATTATGCATATAAGAAAGCTGTATGGTCGTGAAAACCTGTTTAGATACTGCATATCCTAATATCTAGTAAAGAATATATCGTACCTAACAGTAAATGATACTGATTCAATAAAAGTCCGTAACGTAACATATTAAACTTTTATCTTTAGCTTACAGATCTTGTTCAGGTCAAATATTTCTTGAAATCGGCTAATGTCACGGTTTGGCAAATTATTTTGTATATATTTCCATAAAGAAAACTCCCACGCACTTACAATAACTCGTTTGTTAATAACAATAACAATAACTACATGGGATACTTTCCATATCATGTAGTATATTTTAATAATGACATTAAACTTTACTATAATTTTGTATCGACAAAACCTATTACAATCAAAATATCTCGTCTTAGCATGCGTAAAAAATGAAGTGTGGCCACCACACGACTTTCGTATACGTATGAGCGTTCCAAACTATACAATTTTAAGAATTTTTTTACACAAAAATTATTCAAAATCCTATTCCAAGTACTTCTATTCTCTTAATAAATCGCTATAGAGTACATACTTTGCTAGATATTCGAAAAAAAAGTGCTACTCCCTAAGAGTAAAAGTGTTACTTCCGGTCCGAATTTTGAAATTTCATATATGCAAAAAATATTGCAAATCTAGCACTAAATACATTTGTACTCTTAATAAATATATACAAGGTGTGTATAAATTGGCGGACCCACTACACGCGGCGATGTTCTTCGTTAAATTCGGAGTCCAAAATCCTAATACGAAAATGTTGTACCATGCTCCATATCTTTGCACGAGGTTCCTAAAGTTCGGACTTTCAGGCTTGAAATAAGCATTATTACTTGATATTTGTTGACAGAAAGAGCTACAATTTAGAAGAAAGAAGAATTGTTGTTATTATCCTTTCGTTAAAGTTTTCCTTTTGATTTTAAAGTTTGTTTTTAATATTTGTTTATTAACTTATTTTGACGAAAAACACATCTGACAACGTTGTAAAACAATAAGTAGGCAGCCTAATGTTGTTCTAGTCAAATACATTACTACTGTCAAATTTTGACACTTTGTAATCTACCTATTTCATTCGACTTGCTTATTTTTCGTGTTTATTTGTATAGTTTTAATCAGTTTTCGGGTTTTCGTGTTTACTAGTTGTTCTGTTTGTTTATTATGAATTTTACGTTCAACGAATATACCGATATGTACATGATATACGGTTTCTGTCGTGGAAATGCTAGCATGGCAGGGCAGGAATATCGAGTGCGTTTTCCAAATCGGAGGCATCCAAGTAAAAATGTATTTTGAAGGCTGGACCAACGACTTCATGAAACAGGTTCGTTTATTCCAAGAAATGCGAACGCAGGTCGACCAAGGCAAAGGCGTACCGTGCAACGAGAAGAGCAAGTTCTAGCCACAATACAGGAAGATCAATTAGCTTCTACACTAAATATTCCCAGTAATAAGACTGTTCATTTGGTTCTACGAGCAAACTTGCTTCATCCATACCATGTTTCTAAAGTTCAGCCTCTTTACGGAAATGATAACTTATTTCGAATCAATTATTGCAATACAATCTTAAATAGAATTCAGGAAGAAGGTGACTTTTTAAGACGTATTATTTCGAGTGATGAGTGCATGTTTACCAGAGATGGTGTGTTTAATACTCATAATTTTCATCATTGGGCAGATGAAAATCCACATGAATTTCGCGAATACGGTCACCAAAGAAGGTTTTCTGTTAACGTTTGGCTGGGTATAATAAACCACAGGGTAGTTGGACCAATTTACTTACCAAATCGCCTAGATGCCGGTGAATATTTAAATCTTTTAGAACAAGTTATTGATGAGATACCGCTGAACGTACGCCGTAATATGATTTACATGCATGATGGAGCTCCTGCGCACTTTGCTCGTAATATAAGAGACTGGTTGACTGAACACTTCCCAGACAGATGAAATGGTCGTGGGGGTCCCCATTTGTGGCCTGCGAGATTCCCCGATCTCAATCCATTAGATTTTTTTGTTTGGGGTTTCATTAAAGGTAAAGTTTACGCTACACCTCCACAGGACGCTGACGAAGTTAGAGCCCGAATTGAAGCCGCAGTATTAGAAATCACACCAGAAAGACTTGAGCGAATAGTACAAACGATACCACAAAGATTGCAGCTATGTCTACAAACTGATGGATTTCAATTCGAACAATTATGTAGGTAATAATTACATTGATTTCTATCAAGAAGATATACAAAAATTAGTCAATATTATCAAAAAATTTTTAAACTTTATAATATTTTCGTAATAAATATGTAATCTAAGAAACCAATTTTATTTCGTTTGTTTCTTTTTTAAATTTAAAATGTAAGGTTCACATGACAACGTGTAAAAATGTTCCGAAGATTATAACTAGCACATGCGTGTTCAATGTTGCCAAATGTATGTTTCTTTCAAATTCATTCTGAAGACAAAGGAAGCCTGATACATCGTTTTAGGATTAGGACTTTTAACTCAAAATTTGACCAAGAATGTCGCCACGTGTAGTGGGTCCGCCAATTTATACACACCTTGTATAGAATGCATAACTTACGACATATTTGCAAAAAATCGCTATTTGATAAGAGTAAAAGTGGTACTTCCGGTCTGAATTTTGAAATTTTTTTATACAAAAGATATTGAAAATTATGTTCTAAATACCTTTATCCCCGTAACGTACCTGTCTAAAAAGCATGATTTGCGAAATATTCGCAAAAAACTGAGTTTCGATAGGAGTAAAAGACCTACTTCCGGTAGGAATTTCGAAAAACTTTTTAAATAAAATTGTTCTCAATTTTAATTCTAAGTACATATGAATTCATTATAAATTTGTTTAAACTTAGTAGTTGACGAAGTATTGGCAAAATTCGATTGTTTCACTGAAGTAAAATGCTACTTCCGGTCTACCGATTTTACTGAAAAACTAATCAGATCTCAAGACGGAGATTATACACATAAATATAAAATTAGGAATTGATATTTAGAGCGGTTTGACCGCTATCGTGGTCACACACAGTACACACACGCACAGACATTTTTTTAAAACCACTTTTTCGGTATCAGGGGACTTCAAAACGTGGACATGTGCAAAAATCTCGAGGTCGTCACAACAATACTTCCTTATACTACGTATAAGAAAGTAATTAGATCCTCCTATTATACTTTTAGTAAATCTGTATAAAATGCATAATTAGAGAGGTATGTGCAAAAAAACTGTTATTCTATAAAAGGAGAAGTGTTATTTTCGGTCAGAATTTTGGAATTTATTTATAAAAGAATTATTTTAAATCCAACTCTAAATATTTATACTCTTAATAAATAGATAATAAATAAATTTGCAAGGTGTTTTTCATAAAAGTATGTTAGTTTTGGGTCGAATTTTGAATTTTTTTTTTGTACAGAAATAGTTCCCAATCCAGAACTTTGTATACTGTTTATAAAACCTGTATAGAATGTTCAAGATATTTGATAATAGTTAAAGTGATTCTTTTCAAACAAAAATTGTCCTCAACCTAGCTCTTACATATTTTATATTCTTAATAAATCTGTATAGAACGTATAGTTTGCAAGATATTGTTAAATTATTCTAAATGCAGCTATAAATAGTTTTATATATTATCTAATAAGTCTGCGTATTTTGTTAGATATTGGCAAAAGAACTAGTTTTGGGCAAGACTGTAAGACCATTTCATAGAGTTCTTTGCAAATTTACTTTTGTATTCTTTAGAAGTTTGTCTAAACTTAGTAGTTGACGAGATGTGGATAAAATTTAAATTCATCCACATACCTATCCTCAACTACAAATGAGATTTTGAGCTTTACCCATACAATTCAATAAAAAGAGGAAATTTCTTAGAAATATGTCGTTCTATTACTTTCTTATACGTAGTATAAGGAAGTATTGTTTTGAGGTCCCCTGATACCAAAAAAGTGGTTTTTAAAAAATGTCTGTGTGTGTGTCTGTCTGTCTGTCTGTGACCACGATAGCGGTCAAACCGCTACAGATATTAATTCCAAATTTTGTATTTACGAATATAATCTCCCTCTTGAGAACTGATTAGAATTTGAGCAAAATCGGCAGACCGGAAGTAGTAGTTTACTTCAGTGAAAAAATCGAAATTTGCAAATATTTCGTCAATTACTAAGTTTAAACAAATTTATAAAGAATTCGAATATACTCAAAATTAAATTTGAGAAAAATTGTCTTAATAAAGTTTTTCGAAATTCCTACCGAAAGTAGGTATTTTACTCTTATCGAAAATCAGTTTTTTGCGAATATCTCGCAAGTCATGCTTTCTAGGCAGGTACATTACGAGTATAAAAGTATTTAGAACGTACTTTTAAATATCTTTTGTATAAAGAAAATTTCAAAATTCGGACTGGAAGTAACACTTTTACTCTTACCGAATAACGATTTTTTGGAAATATGTCGTAAAGTATGCATTCTATATATATTTATGAAGAGTACAAAAGTATTTAGAGTAGGATATGGAATATTTTTTGTATAAATGAAATTTCAAAATTCGGACCGGAAGTTACACTTTCATACGTATAAGAAAGTCGTGTGGTGGCCACACCTCATTTTTTTTTATTATAAGTACCGAAGTAGCTGGGTATTGTTGGCTAATTCTAATCTCACCTACCTACCTTCTTATCGTGAAGCTAAAAGGAAAATTCATCTTGTTTTTTATATCATTATTGCCAATAAGCCTGAATTACCATATATATAATCCATCCTATCTTTTATCAAAACTGATTTAAAAATCGACAGCAAGAGTGATGCAATTGAAAGGCAAACACAAAAACCTGTCTAAAAAGCGTAGGTAATTCAATTATTTCATCATTAAAACAAATCAAATTGTATGTCCTATGTATAGGTGTGTCCGGTCACTTCCTTGCAATATTTCACCGTAAAATTACATACATCCCAATTTGCAAAACTTGTTTTCACAATAAGTAATATGAAAATTATTATTAAACTGTTGTAAATACATGGCAAGGTTGTTCGTCCACCAAGCGCTCATCTATTATTAAAAATGACGCTCCTGTTTAAATCTTAGGATAGGTAAGTAGTATTATCAAAATGGCATAATACAAACGGCAAGGAATAGCGGGAGGAAAGAGGCGCAAATAAACGAAAAGATCCAGTACGATGCGAAACAAAGAAAAGTGAGTAACAGGTCACGGCAACGGAACAAAACACGAAAACACACCTACAAAAGAATCGATTCTTTCACGCCGTATGACTAGTAGTGGCGGTGACGTAGCGCTCAGATCCACGCTAGTGTGACGTCAGTATCACGGACGCGGACGCTGAAATCATTCCCTGTGCACGTGAACAACACGCTCTGTATCACGCGGTCACCGGCTGATAGCCCGAGCGCAGTTGGTTCAGCGAGACGAGCCCCCAAACGCTATTGGCGCGTACGCTCGAGTACCGTCAACACACCCCATTCCGTAGCAATAACATTCGGCGCTCGGCGATGAGCCGATTTCATTTTTCGTTCAAACTCAACTGTTAATAGTCGTGTTCAGCAGCTGTAATATTATAAATAAGTACATATATATTGTTTAATGCAAAATGTTTAAAGAAACAAATAATCTACTTTCTCCACCATCTACACCACCACTAGGAAAAGTAAGTTGAATTTATATAATTTTTTTTAATAAAAACTATTTTTTTTAAACTTTTTTAAATTATCTTATAATAATTATTTTTTTTTTAATTACAGCCTTTCGATCATGAGGAAATGAAACATTTAACACCACGCAAGAGAGGACCTTCACCATACCCATCAGCACCCCTCACACCCCAGCCATCGGATTCAGAAACCGAAGAATATCACGATTATCCGTTGAAGAAGCGGATCTGCAAATATGAAGGGGATTTATACAGATTTTTGGCTAATACTCCACCACCGGAAAACAACTTTAAATTACCGCACGCTTACCCACCGATGGAAAGCTTCAATATACCGAAACCAATAACACCGCCGCCGGAAATAGAAAATACTGATGAAAGTCTGCACATTCTCAATTTATCACCGGAATACAGATCGGTTGAAGAGGCATCTTCGCAAGCTTTAAATTTAACTACACCGACACCACCACCACCACCACCTACACCCGCAACATTTTCGTCAGTGCCCGCACGAAATTTCTCAGTTATAATGAAGGCAAATAGAGACGGTTCCTGCACGCCAATTAACAAACCAGTTGAAATTAATGTGGTTAAAAGTATAAAGTTCAAATTGGACAGTCATAAAAAAGACACGAGTGCGAATAAAGTACCTGCGCCTCCGCCAAAAGCGAATCTCCTGCCGACTATAGCACCAAAAATTTTACAACCGCAACAACCACGAACAGTTTTCCTTTCGCCCGATGGTAAAATTATACCCGCTCAATTCGTGCTATTAACACCACCAGCGCAACAACCCGCACAGCCGGTTAGAAGGCGGGTGTACGAATGCACGTACGAAGGTTGTGGTAAAAATTACTTTAAATCCTCGCATTTAAAAGCTCATAACAGGACTCACACGGGCGAGCGACCCTTTGTTTGCCAATGGGAACAGTGTGGCCGAAGATTTTCCCGTTCAGACGAATTATCCAGGCACAAAAGAACGCACACCGGTGAAAAGAAATTTCACTGCGAACATTGTGGCAGAAGATTCATGAGATCAGATCACTTAGCAAAACACGTTAAAAGACATACAAAAAGTAGGCCGGTCATTCAACAAAGATTTGGTTTTTTGCCCGTGTTAAGGACTTTACAACCAGCACCTACGGAGTGCTAGACGTAAAGATATATATATATATATATTTCACACAAAAAAAAAACGACTGATTAATCATTCCTGATAATTTTATCTGATTTAGTTTTAATTTATTAGCTTTTAAGTTCAATTTTTGTATCTGTGATTCTTAAATCGTGTATTATTTATTCTGTGAATGTAAATATTGTACATTGTATTATGATGAACGACAGATGAATGAGAATGTTTTATGATAAAACAAACTAATATTATTTGAATTAAATCGTTTTATAAACTTACACGTTGCTAGTTGTTTATTTGTATCCAAATCATATGATCCCCTTCAATGTTACAGATATATATAATGTGTATACAAGTTTTAGAAACGGTTATCTTTTTTTATTGACCGACTGTGACGATATATCTGATAATAACGAACAAACATTAAAAATAATAATATAATGCCAAAGTGGAAAAAGTTTCATTGAAAAGTGAGAAAAACACTTGCGAAAATTTATTCAAGTTATATAATTATGTTATGCCATGGCAATACAATAATGCATCAAAGACATGCTTAAAATTAGGTGTAATCGCAGTGAAACAGTTTTGGTGAGTTGTTCAGTTTTTATGTAAGTTTACAAAAAAATATAGTAAAATGAAGTAGGTATATGATAACAAAGTTCTAAAAATATAATTGGTTACTCAGTTATAGTGATATTTGTAAGTTAAAAGTGTGAGGTAAGTTGATGATATGTATATATAATGTGTAAGCACCAGGGGTGGTTTCTCAGCGGCTAAAACTCGACATCTTCATTTTAATATATAATATATATGACTACACCATTGAGAATCCGGCACTGGTCAACACATACGTGTATAAGTAGACTTCACAGCTGTACGTGTATAGGCACCAATTTTGAGTGATTCTGATTATTAAGTAAATTTACTCCACAACAGCAGTAGAAATTTGAGTTAATTAATTCGCCTAATCTCCATAACTTGAAAATTAAAAGTATCCTTTTAAGCGATATATTTAAATATCTATTTTAATATTTAATTATAGATAGAAAGTTGCTTAAAGTTTCTTTTGATACAGAATCTGTAGCTTGAGCAGCTCAGGATTAATTTTTGTAGTAATTTGTCTTCTCATTTCAAAATTTTGTAATCTAGAGCTTATTTGCTATATATGTTGGTAGACTATTACTATACATTTAATATTTGTCTCTTTATGTTCTCGTAACTATACAGTCCGTAAATTGAAGCAGCTGATGGTGCATTTTTGAAGAAATTTGCTTTCTCAGTTCAAGATTGTAATACAAATTTATTTCTGAAATACGTGGCTAGGTTATTCTCCTACTTGGGATATCGTAACAATATATCAGGTACGATAAAGTGACCTCTGCACAGACAATATCCACAAATGTGAAATCTGTACTTTTACGGAAAAACGTGAGAAGTATATGTTTAACAAAATTCATTTGTAAATAACACTGTTATCGGAGAATATTACGAGTGATTAATCAGTCGGTATTTATTGATTATTGTGTGTTTATTTTCCATTAATATTTTGAGCGACGACGACCTTGTTGTATAATATGACGAAAGTCACTACAACCGAGTAAAAGATTAGGATAGAAGACTATTATAATATCATCTAGAAAATAAAGTATCTAATCAGTTTTTCTGAAAAAATAGCTTTGATACTTGTTATCTAGTGGTCACGTACATTCAAATTAAACATAATAGAACGTATTACCCATGCAACAACTAAGAAGTTCGATTTGTAGCAGTTCGCGTTCGGTGTCTGCCCAAGATGAGTACATGACATAACGTCAACATTTTTTGCGCCATGAAAAATTGCAAAATAATTCAGTAGCGTAGCAATAATATTTTAGTAAACCGCAATTAATTAACAAGTAATTGGTATTAACAATAAAATAATGAGGTTGGCCACCACACGACTTTCTTATAAGTATGAGCGGTTCAAATATACAATTTAAATAGTTTTATCTTCTTACAAAAATAAGCCATATTTTAAGAATTTTTTTATCCAAAAATTATTCAAAATCCAATTCTAAGTACTTCTATTCTCTTAATAAATCTTTATAGAATGCATACTTTGCAAGATATCCGAAAAAAAGTGCTACTCGCTAAGTAGTAAAATTGTTGCGTCCGAATTTTGAAATTTTTTTTACACAAAAGGTATTGAAAATTATGTTTTAAATACTCTTATAGGTACTCGTACTGTATCTGCCTAGAAAGCACACTTACGAGATATTCGCAAAAACTGATTTTCGATAAAAGACCTACTTCCGGTATAAATTTCGGAAAACTTTTTTAATAAAACTGTTCTCAAATTTAATTTTGAGTACATTTGAATTCTTTATAAACTTGTTTAAACTTAGTAGTTGACGAAGTATTGGTTTTTCACCGGAGTAAACTACTACTTCCGGTCTACCGATTTTACTGAAAATCTAATTAGATCTCAAGCGGGAGATTATACTCGTAAATACAATATTTGGAATTGATAGTTATAGCTGTTTGACCGCTATCATACACACATAGAGAGAGGGACATGTTTAAAAAAACACTTCCTTTGGTATCAGAGGACTTCAAAACGTGGACAATTGCAAAAATATCGAGGTCAAAAATTTTCTTCATCACAATGATTCTTTATACTACGTAAAAGAAAGTAAAATTTTGTATGTTTTTTCGTTATTTTTTTTTTGTTTAAATAACAGCGTAAAAACAGTTCAATTAGAACTTTTGCTACTTTTATATGCATTTATTATTTATCATTTTGTTAAATTGTCTAATACTCAATATGCAGATTAAATAACTTATAACATTTCATTAAATAAACTCCACTATATAAATTATTATGATATTATTATGATTATATTCGGGTCTTCTTCTTGAACACTATCACCGTCATTATCTTCTATTTTCAAATATAATTCTTTATCTAATGACCCCGTGTTTAGCATGTCATCAATAGCTGAATCTAAAGAAAAATCTTTTTCTATTAATTCCTTTTCATATCTTTTAATCTATTCCTCTTGTCTATAGAACGAAATTTTTCTTTGGCCAGCTTTTTACCAACTTCTAATTTGAAGGTTGTGGTTTCATGTTTGCCATCCAGTTTTTGATAGCAGCTCAAGTTTTTACTTTCTTATACGTAGAATAATTTTCGACGCCGAGATTTTTGCAAATGTCCACGTTTTGAAGTCCCCTGATAAAAGTGATTTTTAAAAAAATGCCTCTCTGTCTGTCAGTGTACGTTTGACCCCGATAGCGGTGAAACGGCTATAGCTATCAATTCCAAATTTTGTATTTACAAGTATAATCTCCTTCTTGAGATCTGATTAGATTTTCAGTAAAATCGATAGACCGGAAGTAGTAGTTTACTTCAGTGAAAAAATCGAATTTTACCAATATTTCGGCAATTACTAAGTTTAAACAAAGTCCTAAAAAAATCCTATGTACTCAAAATTAAATTTGAGAAGAATTTTATTAAGAAAGTTTTTCGAACTTCCTACCGGAAGTAGGTCTTTTGCTCTTATCGAAAATTAGTTTTTGCGAATATTTCGCAAGTCATGGTTTCTAGACAAGTACATTACGAATATAAAAGTTTTAAAACATAATTTACAATACCTTCTTTAAAAAAAAATTTCAAAATTCGGACCGGAAGTATCACTTTTACTCTTAGCTTCCTGTTTTCTATTGTTAATATAAGAGATCATCTACCCTAGCAAATTGTTGTGAAAACCAAATTGATGGTTTTATATGTAGTGTGATTAATTTTATTGCTAGTTCACTATTAAAAAGAATTTCTTCTTTTATTTCTGAACCGCTCTCACATATTATTAATCTGTCTCTTTTTAGATAGTTTAAAGTTTGCAAAGATTAAATCTTTATACAAAAAGGCTGCTATGTTTAAGTATATAATTTCACTTTCTCATGTTTTTGACGTTTTTTTTTTGTAAATATTTTATTTACAATAATTAATAAATTTGAATATTTTGTAGCTTTCACTTTGCCAAAGTACACTATTGTTAGAAGTGTAATACTCTATCCTGTGACTTGTCATTTATACCAATAACACTATACTTTTATAAAAAATAAATTGTGCCCTGACTGCCGATCTCTAGTCATGAGATATTTCAAATAGATTTACGTGAATCCTTACATCTTCCATATACAGGGCAATCCAAATTAAGTGTTCAGCATTGGTAACTTTGTTATTATTAAAGATACAAGATTGTTTAAATTAGCAAACTTGTAGTACTTTTAACGCTCTTTAAGATGGAAGAATAAAAAAAAACAAATGAGCAACGCGTTTTCGAGGTTTGCCGAAAAATATTTTTTTTTCAAATGGAAACCCCTGTATATTATATCATTTTCTGCTAGAACTTTAATTTTTAAACAAAAAATCTTATAAGAATTTTTTTACTGGGATTAAAAATACTTGAGTTATAATGAATACACAAAAACAGCTAAGTCAAGTGCATTTCTATGTATCTATGAAAACGACGATAAGTCTTTCTACCAAACGTCAAATATTAGTACAGTTTTATTAGTTTTTCACTCATAAGTTTCATTGTGCTAGTTATTAATTTGACAAAAAAATGATTTTTACCCATTCAGAAAAGTGTGATATGTTAGAATCTTATTTAGTGTGCAGAAAATCCTCTAGGAGGGCAAAAGAACATTACGCTGAATTATATCCACTCCGAACACAACCACATGAGCAATATTTTCTGAGACTTTACCGAAAATTTAGAGTCAATGAGAGTGTTTTTGCCAAAACAAGGACAAAAAGGACTTTTATAAAAAGCGAGGCCACGGAAATTGCAGTTATCGCATATTTTGAGGCCAACCGTGAGAATTCCATACTAGATATTGTCAATGAATCTGATTTGAGTCACGGTACTGTGCATAGGATTCTGAAGAAACACAAATTCATTCCTTATAAGTACAAACCAGTTCAGGTTTTTTTGCCAGGGGATCCAGAGAGAAGAATGTTTTTTTGCCACTGGTATCTTAACTTTTGTCGCCAAAATGTAAACAACTTTCGTTATATTTTATGGACCGATGAATCGAATTTCCCAAATTCTGGAATGTACAATAAAAAAAATCATAATTACTGGTCAAAGGAAAATCTTCTTTTAGTAAATCCAAGACGTCCACATGTCCGTTTCAGTTTTAATGTTTGGTGCGGTTTAATCGGTTAATGGATTGTTGGTCCTTTCTTTTATGAGGGCACTCTTAACTGGTGAAAGGTACATAGAATTTTTGACTGAAATTTTGAATAATTTCTTAGACGATCTGGATCTCATAAGTAGACAGAATCTGCATTTTCAGCAGGATGGCGCACCTGCGCACAACTACAGAGGTACTCATCAACTTCTAAATACTATTTTTAACACTTCATGGATAGGAACAAATGGTCCTATTCAGTGGCCTCCCCGATCGCCAGATTTAACGCCGCTTGATTTTTTTTATGGGGTTATTTAAAGAACCAGATTTATAAGCAAATGTACGAAAACGTAAACGCCCTAAAGATTGCAGTTAGTGAAAAGATAAACCAAATAGATGGTAGGACCATACTGGAGGCAGTTCGAGAAGTTCGGAAGCGTGCACAAAAATGTATTGAACTACAAGGTGGTATTTTTGAACATCTATGAAAAAATCAGTGATTTTTATTTTCTTTTAATGATAAGTTTATGTATAAAATAAAGTTTATAAAACTAATTTAGCTGTTTTCGTTTATTCATTATAACTCAAGTATTTTTAATCCCAGTAAAAAATGTCTTATAAGATTTTTTGTTTAAAAATTAAAGTTCTAGCAGAAAATGATATAATATACAGGGGTTTCCATTTGAAAAAAAATATTTTTCGGCAAAACTCGAAATCGCGTTGCTCATTTGTTTTTTTTATTCTTCCATCTTAAAGAGCGTTAAAAGTACTACAAGTTTGCTAATTTAAACAATCTTGTATCTTTAATAATAACAAAGTTACCAATGGTGAACACTTAATTTGGATTGGCCTGTATACATTGCACCTATACTTCCTAAATAAAGAAAATAACATATTTTATATTTCCAATGTTATTCATCGTAGAAGTTCCAAACATCGTCATCAAAAACTTCATAAATAAATCTAGTTGCTAGGTATCGCAGCTTAGGTGAACCAGCCAGAATCGCGCCTTTAGTTTATATATGATCTAAAGAATTTGTGTGGTCCCCACACAACTTCAAGACTTTCTTATACCTCTGTTCTGAATTTTTTTTATGTAAAAGTTGTTCTAAATTAAGTTTAATATATTTTTTATCTCCTTAAAACATAAACCTGTGAGTAAAAGTGTTATTTCTGGTTCGAATCTCGACATTTTTGTATACAATGACTATTACATATGCAGATCTAAATATTTTTATACTCTTAGTAAATCTGTATAGATTGCATAATATTTGTAAAAAACTACTGTTCGATAAAAGTAGAAGTGTTACTTCCGGTTTGAATTTTGAATTTCTTTCTATCCAAAAATTATTCCATGCCCTTGTCATAAATCTATATTGAATGGATATATAGCCAGATATTTGCTAAAAACTATTATTAGATAAGTGTAAAAGTGCTACTTCTGGTTCGAATTTAGTTATGTAAAATCGAATATTTAATACTTTAAGGTAGATAAAATTAAAAAACACTTGATTTCGTTTCACTTAATTTATTGGAATATCTCTAACAATATTAGAAACTGAAAGACAAACAAGCGAATTACTAAATTACCTTAATAGAATTAACAACAAAATACAATTTACAATAGAAATGGAAAATAACAATCAACTAAACTTCCTAGATATCACAATCAAGAAAGAAACTAACAAATTAACTTATAACATATACAGAAAACCGACATACACAGATACAATAATACATAGATATTCAAAACAATCCTGGAAAATTGAAATGTCCCCGTTCCATAGCTTCATTCATAGATTAATAAACATACCATTAAATAAAACAGATTATAATAAAGAATTAAATACAATTAAAATAATAGCAATGAATAACGGATACAATCCAAAAATAATAGATGAAATAATGAAACACAAACATAGAAAAAACCTACAGACATATTTTTACCCCACAATAAAAGAAACAAACACAAAAAATGGCATATAATACACTACGTCCCCTCAGTAAATAAACAAATCAATAAAATACTATCTAAGAAAGGATCAAAAGTAGTCAACGTAAATAAATACAATCTAGGTACCATGTTAGGCAATAGCAAAGATAACATTACAAATTTAGAAAAATCTGGCGTTTATAAAATTAATTGTAAAAATTGTGATGCTATCTATATCGGACAAAGTGGAAGAAACATAAAAACAAGACTAAATGAACACAAAAAAGCAATAATCCAAGGAACAAAAAACACAGGATTCGCAGAACATTGCATTGAGAAACTCCACTTTCCCGATATAAATATACTACATAATGCTAACAAAAGCAAAAAACTAAATTATTTAGAAATACTAGAAATTAAAAAAGCTATACACAAAAAATTACACATAACCAACACACAGACAGAATACATAAACCCACCGATAATAGACACAGTAATAAAATGGTCAAAGTAGGTACAGTAAACACACCTTCAAGTAATATATAAAGTTAAGAAACACACACACAAATTTAGTTCTTTGAGAATGGTAGAACATACCGAACCAATATTGTTAGAGATATTCGAATAAATTATAGTATATATAAATTATGTTTCACCAAGAACCGACAGCTATATCTATAAATAGAATATTTAATAGTTTCAATATATCTGTCTAGAAAACAGGACTTGCGATATATTCCCAAAAAAGTGTTTTTCGATAATACTAAAAGGCTTACTTCCGGTAAAAATTACAAAATACTCTAATTTTGTAACAGCCTATATATTCGAAAATAAATGTATACAGTTCAAAAAAACACCCTACATATCCACTTTTGTGAAAATATTTCACAAAAGTTTATAGTTTAACATAAAACAACCGTATAGAGTGCTCCAATATATGTATGTATATATACATATATATAATTACAATTTTCGCATATTGTTAGTGCTTATTAACCTATTATCTTGTATATGTGAATAATGTTAATTTGGTAATATTCCAATGCAAAATAAACAAATTGCGGGTAAAAGTTCATCAAACAGGTTTATATGGAATTATAAAAAAACAATTCAAATTTTGTCCTTTTGTTTATTAAAGGTTTAATGTTACAACATTTTCGTGGGACACTACTTATATTTTGGTTGCAAAGCTAAATTGTCGAAGTCATACATACATATATAACTGAAGTCCTTAATGTATATCTTTTTCTCCATTAAAAATGAAATGCTTCATATTGTGTTACTTTTACACTAGATAGAATAATTTATATGACTATCCGTCATATTGGCTGTTCAGTATTCGTGAACAATCTTCAGAAATATTCATAAGTATATTAGTACCAATAAACAGTTGACATACATCTGTATAAGATGAAAATTAATTGACTAAATTAATATATTTATTATACACAAATAATATTTAAAATGTTGGTGCGTGGGAGAAAATATTATTTAATTAGCCGTGGGCTTCATTGTATGTGAATAATGTGAAGGCCCATACTGATCAAGTGCTAAAGCTGCTCGAGAACTATTCGCGACAAGTAGCGAACAAGTTGTGTGCCCATACAGATCAAATGCTAATGCTGCTCGTGAACTATTCGCGAACAAGTGGCGAACTAGTTGTGTATCAGAAATCGCAAACGTCGCGCGTTCGACTGAAGTTTGCTATACGAGCGGCAACATCGATGAACTTGTTGACGAACAGCAGCTTCAGTTTTAGCGTTTAGTATGCATGAAAAGCAATTTATGATGTTTATGTTTGCAATACGTAGAGACAGTAGAGATCATATTCGCCTATACTTCACTAAGAAACCAATGAATCGTAGGATCAAAATGAAATTAAAGATGTATTGTAGTAGAAATACATCTATTAAATTCTTAATGAGTTCCAAACAATTATGAGTGACAGTAGAAGATAAGTAATAGACGCTGTCCATGGTTAACATAGTAATTGCGTCAACTTCTACAATTTTTAGTTAAGTTAGTAAGTAGAGTGATGACGAAGATTTTTGCAGATGTCCACATTTTGAAGTCCCATGATACCGAAAAAGTGGTTTTTGCAAACAACTCTCACTATGCTTATGTCTCTCTGAGACACACATATAGAGAAAGACAGAATTCTCTCTCTATGTGTGTGTGATCACGATAGAAGTCAAACGGCTACAGCTATCAATATCAAACTTTATATTTACAAGTACAATCTTCCTCTCTAGATATGCTTACATTTTCAGTAAAATCGGTAGACCGGAAGTAGTTGTTTACTTCTGCAAAAAAATAAAATTTATTTATATCTCTTTTCGTTTTTTGTCTCAGCCAAGAACGGTTTTTTGCAAATATCTCGCAAATGTTGCATTCATTTAGGAACGCACATATATAAGAAAGTCATGTGTTGCCCAGACCTCATCTTTTACATAAACGCTCGTGTTTCAAAAATCAGATTTCGGTAACCGAATAAAGGTAGTTGTGAGCCTTTTTTCCCCAGAAATATGTTTTTTTTTAAAGAAATACAGTTATGCGGTTAAAAGTATTGACGAAGCTGTCAATCTCCATTTGTAAGTCATTGAGCAGATTAGTATTTTTCACGGCTGCTGAATACACTTCTTCCCCACAATCATCTAATTAGATAATTTTTCTCTTATACGTAGTATAAGGAAGTATTGTGGTGAAAAAAATTTTCGACCTCGAGATTTTTGCGGATGTCCACGTTTTGAAGTCCCCTGATACCGAAAAAGTGGTTTTTAAAAAATGTCTGTATGTGTCTGTCTGTCTGTCAGTGTGTGTATGACCACGATACCAGTCAAACGGCTATAGCTATCAATTCCAAATCTTGTATTTACGAGTATAATCTCCCTCTTGAGATCTGATTAGTTTTTCAGTAAAATCGGTAGACCGGAAGTAGTAGTTTACTTCAATGAAAAAATCGAATTTTGCAAATATTTTGTCAATTACTAAGTTTAAACAAATTTATAAAGAATTCAAATGTACTCAAAATTAAATTTGAGAAAAATTGTATTAGAAATTTTTTTCGAAATTCCAACCGGAAGTAGGTCTTTTACTCTTATCGAAAATCATTTTGCGAATATCTCGCAAGTCATGCTTTCTAGACAGGTACATTACCAGTATAAAAGCATTTAAATTATAATTTTAAATATCTTTTGTATAAAAAAATTTCAAAATTCGTACCGGAAGTACCACTTTTACTCTACCGAATAGCGATTTTTTCCAAATATGTCGTACATTTTGCATTCTATAAATATTTATTAAGAGTACAAAAGTATTTAGAGTTGCATTTGCAATATTTTTTGTATACATGAAATTTCAAAATTTTGACCGGAAGTAGCACTTTTACTCTTAGCGAGTACCACTTTTTTCGAATATCTTGCAAAGTATGCATTCTATAGCGATTATTAAGAGAATGAAAGTACTTAGAATAGGATTTTGAATAAGTTTTGTGTAAAAAAATTCTTAAAATTGTATAGTTTGAAACGCTCATACGTATAAGAAAGTCGTGTGGTGGCCACACTTCATTTTTTAATTCTGGAAAATGTTGTCGTTTTATACGCAGAGAAAGAGATATTCATGTAAGTACATAATTAAATTCAAATTCGATAGCAACGATTGAATGTAAATAATTATTAGCAATAGAATTATGAGCTTGGAAGAATGTAATAAAAAAATATTATCTATATATAATACGAAGTAATTATAGGTTATACATACATATTTATTACTGTCAGTATTGTATATAAAGAATGGATTGCATAAGGTAAACACTATCAATTATAATAATTATTATGCAAACATATCAGGAAAATTACAGAACATTAAATCATGAACATTAATTTAAAAAATATATTTGCAAAAAGTTGGAAACCGAAAAGTTTGGCATTTCTATACTATATGTAATAATTTTATGAATTACTTTGCTACTGCCTTTGTTTCAAGATTCTACAGCAAATAAAAAAATGAGGTGTGGCCACCACACGACTTTCTTATACGTATGAGCGTTTCAAATTATAGAATTTTTTATACAAAAATTATTCTATTCTAGTACTTCTATTCTCTTAATAAATCTCTATAGAATGCATACTTTGCAAGATATTCGAAAAAAAGTGCTGCTGCCTAAGAGTAAAAGTGTTACTTCCGGTCCGAATTTTGAAATTTCATTTATACAAAAAATATTGTAAATCCAGCTCTAAATACTTTTGTACTCTTGTCAACACAATTAGTTGGAACTGCTTCAGAATTTTTTCTTGCCATCACTTGATCAAGAGCAATTGCGTCGCACCTACTTCCAACAAGATTTATTTTACATTTTCCTAATAGATTGATTGGACGATATGGACCAGTACATTGGCTAGCTTAGTCACCGGACTTAATTCCCATGGATTTTTTCTTTGGGGTTATCTAAAGCAAAAAGTGTACAGAGAAACAATGGAAAATGATTTAAATTATCTAAAAATGCGGATTACGAAGGCTGTTCGAGAAATAAATTGTTTTTAAACAAAGTTTAAAAACAATTTTGAAAAAGTGCTGAAGATTGCGCTGGATGTGAAAGAGATTAGGTATGTGGAATAATGTTAGAGTTTAGTGGTCATCCTTTTTTCCAAACACAAAAACAATAAATGACATTTGCCTTTTGTCTATCAATAATAATGTAATATAACATTTGAACTTAGGCATATTTAAAATCAACAACTCCACATAATTTCAAGATTTTTATCTTATCTTAAATGATTACAGTTTTTTTATTTATCAAAAGGGGTTTCGAACAATCAAAAATTTTTATAAAGAATAAGTTTTTCTGCTAAAACTCATTTTAAAATATTTTTCCCTATAGGAAACCACATCACTTCACACACTGTATATTAAAACAAATATTGGACGTTGGCAATCTGCAGAGTGGCAAAATATAGGAAGTATGAAACCAAGTAATAAAGAGAAAGTGTTGATAGATCTAAGTAGATGAAAGATTCTTACGAATTACTGTGAGCTGAGAGAAAAAGGGTGTTTCTGAGAAACAAATTAGACATATATGCTGTATATATACGCTTAATAAATCTTAAGAAAGTATGAAGAACATAAAAGTATTTAAAATTTAATTTAGAACAACTTTAGTATCATTTGAAATGCACATCATATAAGAAAGTCGTGTGGTGGCTTTACCTCAATTTTACTTTCTGTGATAATGAAAATTTACGATCTCGAGATATTTGCAGATGTCCACGTTTCGAAGTCCCTGATACCGAGAAAGTAGTTTTTGCGAACATCTCTCTCTCTCTCTCTGACCACGATAGCGGCCAAACGGCTACACGTACCTTTTGAGATCTAATTAGATTGTCAACCATTTACTCTTTAAAGAAAAGCAGTTTTTTGTAAATATCTCGCAAATTTTGCATTCTAATCAGGTTTATTAAGAACCCAAAAGTATTTCGAGTTCGCCTTGGAACAATTTTTATATATAAAAAATTCTCAAAATTCGGCGGTCGAAAGTAACACTTTTACTCTTATCAAATAGCATTTTTTGCAAATATTCTCAAATTATGTTTCTATAGAAATTTATTAAGAGAATGAAAGTACCTTCAACTGGTTTTGGTATAATTTTTGTATAAGAAAGTTGTGTGGTGTCCACACCTTTTTTTGGATAAAATTCTATTAGTAGATGCATCTTTATTTCAATAAAATACTAATTAATACTTGAGGTGAATAGCTCTCAGACAATCTGTTCTATTTTATATTACAATAATTATATGATGTAAGTATCTGTAGTAAATTTCATTAGTTTTTCGACTGTATATATTTGTTATGAAAATGTTCAGTCAAGTATGGATGCACATTCAATAGTACTACGCATTTCCCCCTGATAAAACTTTGACCTTGCTGACGTCAATCCATAACACTCATTAGCAGATACGAATAAGACCAAGAGTTTTTCTAAATTTGAAATGGTAATCCTTACATTACAAACAAACTTCCGTAATTAATTACACTTTTTATTTCACATAAAATTCAGATATTAAAGAAACAAAAGCTAAATAGAGATGCGAATAATGAAAATCCTGAAGGACTTCCGTATCTAGAGCCGGTTATCCAGTCCCGATTAAAATGCCGGTTAGCGTAATCATTCAATAAAATACCGGTTAGGATAAATTTGCGTTTTTCCAGTTTTAGTGCTAATCAGTGATAAGGAATGTCATTAATCGGAGAATATTTAACCGGTGTTTGGGATACCTGATAAAATTTTAAACTGTGATTACGATATCTTTCACATGAGCATAACCTATGAGATTTCAGTTTTAATTATTATTGATTTCGGTTACGTCTTTATATGACATTATTTTTTGAAATTAATTAATAATTCACGATAATTTATCACAGACTTAATAATTGCGATGATTCTTTTATAAATGAAATGAACAGTATTAGTAAAGTACAAATAACGTAGTATAATATTTATCTGTCATAACTAATGCATGTAACTTCTAGCTAACTACAGAAGTATAATTAATTGGTAGCTAGGACTACATTATTTCTGAACAAGACTGAGCCGTCACGCTCGGCTATGTAACGCTCGTTCGGGTAAAGTCGGCTCGAGTCGTCTAAGGGAACGCGAGAAATATATCATATAGAGGTATTTAATTTCAATTAAATTGAAATTTAAATGAATAAATAAATTCATGTCCCCGAGCAGATTCGATCCTGAGATCTCACGGGTGAGAAGCCGGCACGTTAGCATCAGACCAGCACGGGACTTGTAAGCGAGTATTCATATTGTCTATTTATATATATATATATATATAGTACAGTTACAATTTGTGTTTTTTTTTTCTTTACCCCTTCTTTTTAAATAAAAACGAAAACACCCAAGGACTTCCAAACACATGTAATTTATGAAATCCCATGCGGACAATGTAGTGGCGTGTATATAGGACAAACTAAGCAATACTTAAAGAATAGAATTAATGGACACAAATACTGCAAGAATACTACTGCCTTAAAAAAACATATAGCCACCACAAACCATAATTTTGACTTCAGAAGTGTGAAAATTATTGATAAAGAATATAATTCAAAGGCAAGAGAATTTTTGGAAATGGTCCACATCAAAAAAAATAGGAATGCTATTAATGATAGGGCAGATACAGAAAACCTAGCTAACATTTATGTTCCCATCCTGTAACAACAATCTTTGTACGTCTCCCGGTTCCTGATCATACAGTATAGTGTCTTTGTATATGAAATTAACAATATAATAACGTTTACGTGTTACAAATTTAATAATACTATCATTTCACCGTAAAATACAGTTGGGTTAATTGCCAAATGGGAGGATATACTAAACAAAAATCAAAAACAGCAAATAAGAAATAAAGACACAAAAAACAATAAACATGATGTCGACAGTTGTTGAGGAGCCCGCAAATAATATTATTATTTTAAAATAGCTATATGTTGATGCACAACTGTAAAATATAATTCAATTGCCATATTAAAATGAAATTGAAAAGGGTTAAAAAGCCTAATATAAAATTGCGTGTAATGTCTCGCTGTGTTCTGTTAGTTAATGCGTTGTCATATGTGAAAGTGATGGAATTTGCGAGGTAAGTTTTTGTCACCTCTGTGCCATTCTTTATACTTATATTTGTTATTTTATTCGTAGTTTTAATTATGTATGACTTTTTGAGAAAGATGTTGTTGACATCGAAACGTTAAAGTAAATGAACGTATATTTTTAACTGTGTACATTATTATACCCAATTAACCCAAGAAAAAACACATATTTTATTTAAAAAGAAGGGGTAAAGAAAAAAAAAAAAAAACACAAATTGTAACTGTACTATTATCATCCAGGGAGAATAATGGATTTGAATCACATCAAGAACAACTATGGAGAAGAAATATACAACCTGTGTAAAACAATTATTAAACACCAGTGGAACATTAATAAAGCTAAAAATAGGCGAATTTTTTTGCTAATCTGTAAGAACAATAATTATACACCTAATTTCTTAAATTCCAAATTTGACCATGTGAGGCCTGAATGTGAACGGCTAACCTTGAAATTCCAAAACAAAGTAAACCAGTTTAAAAATTCTATTTTGAATTTAACAATTACAGACACAGTAAGACATATAAACAAACTTGAAAATAAGATTAGTATACAAAAGGGGTTATTACAACAGAGTAATGCAGTGTTGTATAACCGTTTTTTGCGAGTTTTACAACAAAAATCTGAACATCATTTTCAAAAAATTAAAAAACGTCATGTTCGTAAAATAGAAATTTTGCAGAATCGCTCAAAAAACACTAATAAAACTGATTTTAAAATTAATACTGATAATTGGTTTACGAACATTTCGGATACAGATATCCCCCAAAATGTAAAAAATATATTGAGCCTTGGCCCTAACCATGGTATTGCCTATAATGACCCCAACAAAATACCAGTCAAAAACATAATAGCAAATGTAGAGAGTGGTATATCAACAATCACTAATAATGACAATAAAATTGAAATTCGTGCAAAAGTATGCAACATAATAACAAATTTCAAACAGTCAGCTAATATATTTTCGAAAACCAACCAACCAAACCAAAATTTTAATAAAGATTTAAACATAACAAAAACATTCATTAAAAATAATCCACAAATATGCATACTCAAACCCGACAAAAGCAATAAAACAGTTGTTATGAATACGGTTGATTACGAACAAAAAATGTTAGCTTTACTTAACGATAATACCACTTACGCCCAATTAAGAAATGACCCCACCCAATTATATCAAACACAAAATAACGATTTAATCAAATCTTGGGAGCAAAAGAATATAATATCCAAACAAACTGCAAATACATTAAAAATAAATAATGCACATGCACCGAAAATATATGGGCTTCCAAAACCCACAAAGACCTTATTCCATTACGTCCTATTGTTTCATGTATGCAATCACCGTTTTACAGCTTATCTAAATATTTAGCAGATGCTATAAAACCTATTATAGGCAAAAATAACTACTATATCAAAGATTCGTGGAATTTTAAAAAATTTATTGACACTGTTTCAATACCGGATAATCACAAATTAGTTTCTCTTGATGTCACATCACTCTACACAAGCATTCCTATTGACTTTGCAAAATCTTTAATCACAAAAAAATGGAACGAAATCAGTGTATACACCACACTAACCGAAAAAGAGTTTCTCAATGCCATAGAGCTTACCCTCACTTCTACATATTTCCAATACAAAGATAAATTTTACAAACAAACTTCTGGGTGCGCAATGGGTTCACCCATATCGGCGGTTGTCGCACAGTTAGTATTGGAGAGTTTGGAAGAGGCGGTAATACCCAAATTACATATAAATTTACCTTTCTTTAAGCGATATGTGGATGATTGCATCACTGCAATACCTGAACAATTCATAGAACAGGTTTGTCAACAGTTTAACAAGTTCCACAAAAACATCCGTTTCACCTTCGAAAAAGAAAATAACTCAGTATTGAACTTTCTTGACACTACACTGGTAAGAGATTATGGAACCGGTAAAATCCAAACTAAATGGTTTACAAAAGATACGTGGTCAGGGAGATATTTGAATTTCAATTCTAGTATGCCGATGGCATATAAAAAAAATGTGGCTTCTAATATCATAAACCGAGCCCTAACACTTACATCACCCATATATCGTGCAGAAATTATTAAAAAAATAAAGCTCACACTGGTCACTAATAACTACCCGCCAACTTTGATTGATAAATTAGTGAGGGAAAAAACGTATGCATTATACAATCGTCAAACAAACCAGCATAAAGACAAAAAAGAAAAAGTAAACACTACAAATAACACACACTACATAACCTTACCATATATAAAAACCTTATCTGAAAAGTTACAAAGTGTATTCAAACCTCTAAACATCAAAATAGCGAACAAAAATTTAAATAATTTAAAACAGTTGTGGTCTAACCTCAAAACGAAAACACCCAAGGACTTCCAAACACATGTAATTTATGAAATCCCATGCGGACAATGTAGTGGCGTGTATATAGGACAAACTAAGCAATACTTAAAGAATAGAATTAATGGACACAAATACTGCAAGAATACTACTGCCTTAAAAAAACATATAGCCACCACAAACCATAATTTTGACTTCAGAAGTGTGAAAATTATTGATAAAGAATATAATTCAAAGGCAAGAGAATTTTTGGAAATGGTCCACATCAAAAAAAAATAGGAATGCTATTAATGATAGGGCAGATACAGAAAACCTAGCTAACATTTATGTTCCCATCCTGTAACAACAATCTTTGTACGTCTCCCGGTTCCTGATCATACAGTATAGTGTCTTTGTATATGAAATTAACAATATAATAACGTTTACGTGTTACAAATTTAATAATACTATCATTTCACCGTAAAATACAGTTGGGTTAATTGCCAAATGGGAGGATATACTAAACAAAAATCAAAAACAGCAAATAAGAAATAAAGACACAAAAAACAATAAACATGATGTCGACAGTTGTTGAGGAGCCCGCAAATAATATTATTATTTTAAAATAGCTATATGTTGATGCACAACTGTAAAATATAATTCAATTGCCATATTAAAATGAAATTGAAAAGGGTTAAAAAGCCTAATATAAAATTGCGTGTAATGTCTCGCTGTGTTCTGTTAGTTAATGTTGTCATATGTGAAAGTGATGGAATTTGCGAGGTAAGTTTTTGTCACCTCTGTGCCATTCTTTATACTTATATTTGTTATTTTATTCGTAGTTTTAATTATGTATGACTTTTTGAGAAAGATGTTGTTGACATCGAAACGTTAAAGTAAATGAACGTATATTTTTAACTGTGTAAATTATTATACCCAATTAACCCAAGAAAAAACACATATTTTATTTAAAAAGAAGGGGTAAAGAAAAAAAAAAAACACAAATTGTAACTGTACTATTATCATCCAGGGAGAATAATGGATTTGAATCACATCAAGAACAACTATGGAGAAGAAATATACAACCTGTGTAAAACAATTATTAAACACCAGTGGAACATTAATAAAGCTAAAAATAGGCGAATTTTTTTGCTAATCTGTAAGAACAATAATTATACACCTAATTTCTTAAATTTCAAATTTGACCATGTGAGGCCTGAATGTGAACGGCTAACCTTGAAATTCCAAAACAAAGTAAACCAGTTTAAAAATTCTATTTTGAATTTAACAATTACAGACACAGTAAGACATATAAACAAACTTGAAAATAAGATTAGTATACAAAAGGGGTTATTACAACAGAGTAATGCAGTGTTGTATAACCGTTTTTTGCGAGTTTTACAACAAAAATCTGAACATCATTTTCAAAAAATTAAAAAACGTCATGTTCGTAAAATAGAAATTTTGCAGAATCGCTCAAAAAACACTAATAAAACTGATTTTAAAATTAATACTGATAATTGGTTTACGAACATTTCGGATACAGATATCCCCCAAAATGTAAAAAATATATTGAGCCTTGGCCCTAACCATGGTATTGCCTATAATGACCCCAACAAAATACCAGTCAAAAACATAATAGCAAATGTAGAGAGTGGTATATCAACAATCACTAATAATGACAAAAAAATTGAAATTCGTGCAAAAGTATGCAACATAATAACAAATTTCAAACAGTCAGCTAATATATTTTCGAAAACCAACCAACCAAACCAAAATTTTAATAAAGATTTAAACATAACAAAAACATTCATTAAAAATAATCCACAAATATGCATACTCAAACCCGACAAAAGCAATAAAACAGTTGTTATGAATACGGTTGATTACGAACAAAAAATGTTAGCTTTACTTAACGATAATACCACTTACGCCCAATTAAGAAATGACCCCACCCAATTATATCAAACACAAAATAACGATTTAATCAAATCTTGGGAGCAAAAGAATATAATATCCAAACAAACTGCAAATACATTAAAAATAAATAATGCACATGCACCGAAAATATATGGGCTTCCAAAACCCACAAAGACCTTATTTCATTACGTCCTATTGTTTCATGTATGCAATCACCGTTTTACAGCTTATCTAAATATTTAGCAGATGCTATAAAACCTATTATAGGCAAAAATAACTACTATATCAAAGATTCGTGGAATTTTAAAAAATTTATTGACACTGTTTCAATACCGGATAATCACAAATTAGTTTCTCTTGATGTCACATCACTCTACACAAGCACTCCTATTGACTTTGCAAAATCTTTAATCACAAAAAAATGGAACGAAATCAGTGTATACACCACACTAACCGAAAAAGAGTTTCTCAATGCCATAGAGCTTACCCTCACTTCTACATATTTCCAATACAAAGATAAATTTTACAAACAAACTTCTGGGTGCGCAATGGGTTCACCCATATCGGCGGTTGTCGCACAGTTAGTATTGGAGAGTTTGGAAGAGGCGGTAATACCCAAATTACATATAAATTTACCTTTCTTTAAGCGATATGTGGATGATTGCATCACTGCAATACCTGAACAATTCATAGAACAGGTTTGTCAACAGTTTAACAAGTTCCACAAAAACATCCGTTTCACCTTCGAAAAAGAAAATAACTCAGTATTGAACTTTCTTGACACTACACTGGTAAGAGATTATGGAACCGGTAAAATCCAAACTAAATGGTTTACAAAAGATACGTGGTCAGGGAGATATTTGAATTTCAATTCTAGTATGCCGATGGCATATAAAGAAAATGTGGCTTCTAATATCATAAACCGAGCCCTAACACTTACATCACCCATATATCGTGCAGAAATTATTAAAAAAATAAAGCTCACACTGGTCACTAATAACTACCCGCCAACTTTGATTGATAAATTAGTGAGGGAAAAAACGTATGCATTATACAATCGTCAAACAAACCAGCATAAAGACAAAAAAGAAAAAGTAAACACTACAAATAACACACACTACATAACCTTACCATATATAAAAACCTTATCTGAAAAGTTACAAAGTGTATTCAAACCTCTAAACATCAAAATAGCGAACAAAAATTTAAATAATTTAAAACAGTTGTGGTCTAACCTCAAAACGAAAACACCCAAGGACTTCCAAACACATGTAATTTATGAAATCCCATGCGGACAATGTAGTGGCGTGTATATAGGACAAACTAAGCAATACTTAAAGAATAGAATTAATGGACACAAATACTGCAAGAATACTACTGCCTTAAAAAAACATATAGCCACCACAAACCATAATTTTGACTTCAGAAGTGTGAAAATTATTGATAAAGAATATAATTCAAAGGCAAGAGAATTTTTGGAAATGGTCCACATCAAAAAAAAATAGGAATGCTATTAATGATAGGGCAGATACAGAAAACCTAGCTAACATTTATGTTCCCATCCTGTAACAACAATCTTTGTACGTCTCCCGGTTCCTGATCATACAGTATAGTGTCTTTGTATATGAAATTAACAATATAATAACGTTTACGTGTTACAAATTTAATAATACTATCATTTCACCGTAAAATACAGTTGGGTTAATTGCCAAATGGGAGGATATACTAAACAAAAATCAAAAACAGCAAATAAGAAATAAAGACACAAAAAACAATAAACATGATGTCGACAGTTGTTGAGGAGCCCGCAAATAATATTATTATTTTAAAATAGCTATATGTTGATGCACAACTGTAAAATATAATTCAATTGCCATATTAAAATGAAATTGAAAAGGGTTAAAAAGCCTAATATAAAATTGCGTGTAATGTCTCGCTGTGTTCTGTTAGTTAATGTTGTCATATGTGAAAGTGATGGAATTTGCGAGGTAAGTTTTTGTCACCTCTGTGCCATTCTTTATACTTATATTTGTTATTTTATTCGTAGTTTTAATTATGTATGACTTTTTGAGAAAGATGTTGTTGACATCGAAACGTTAAAGTAAATGAACGTATATTTTTAACTGTGTAAATTATTATACCCAATTAACCCAAGAAAAAACACATATTTTATTTAAAAAGAAGGGGTAAAGAAAAAAAAAAAACACAAATTGTAACTGTACTATTATCATCCAGGGAGAATAATGGATTTGAATCACATCAAGAACAACTATGGAGAAGAAATATACAACCTGTGTAAAACAATTATTAAACACCAGTGGAACATTAATAAAGCTAAAAATAGGCGAATTTTTTTGCTAATCTGTAAGAACAATAATTATACACCTAATTTCTTAAATTTCAAATTTGACCATGTGAGGCCTGAATGTGAACGGCTAACCTTGAAATTCCAAAACAAAGTAAACCAGTTTAAAAATTCTATTTTGAATTTAACAATTACAGACACAGTAAGACATATAAACAAACTTGAAAATAAGATTAGTATACAAAAGGGGTTATTACAACAGAGTAATGCAGTGTTGTATAACCGTTTTTTGCGAGTTTTACAACAAAAATCTGAACATCATTTTCTAAAAATTAAAAAACGTCATGTTCGTAAAATAGAAATTTTGCAGAATCGCTCAAAAAACACTAATAAAACTGATTTTAAAATTAATACTGATAATTGGTTTACGAACATTTCGGATACAGATATCCCCCAAAATGTAAAAAATATATTGAGCCTTGGCCCTAACCATGGTATTGCCTATAATGACCCCAACAAAATACCAGTCAAAAACATAATAGCAAATGTAGAGAGTGGTATATCAACAATCACTAATAATGACAAAAAAATTGAAATTCGTGCAAAAGTATGCAACATAATAACAAATTTCAAACAGTCAGCTAATATATTTTCGAAAACCAACCAACCAAACCAAAATTTTAATAAAGATTTAAACATAACAAAAACATTCATTAAAAATAATCCACAAATATGCATACTCAAACCCGACAAAAGCAATAAAACAGTTGTTATGAATACGGTTGATTACGAACAAAAAATGTTAGCTTTACTTAACGATAATACCACTTACGCCCAATTAAGAAATGACCCCACCCAATTATATCAAACACAAAATAACGATTTAATCAAATCTTGGGAGCAAAAGAATATAATATCCAAACAAACTGCAAATACATTAAAAATAAATAATGCACATGCACCGAAAATATATGGGCTTCCAAAACTCCACAAAGACCTTATTCCATTACGTCCTATTGTTTCATGTATGCAATCACCGTTTTACAGCTTATCTAAATATTTAGCAGATGCTATAAAACCTATTATAGGCAAAAATAACTACTATATCAAAGATTCGTGGAATTTTAAAAAATTTATTGACACTGTTTCAATACCGGATAATCACAAATTAGTTTCTCTTGATGTCACATCACTCTACACAAGCATTCCTATTGACTTTGCAAAATCTTTAATCACAAAAAAATGGAACGAAATCAGTGTATACACCACACTAACCGAAAAAGAGTTTCTCAATGCCATAGAGCTTACCCTCACTTCTACATATTTCCAATACAAAGATAAATTTTACAAACAAACTTCTGGGTGCGCAATGGGTTCACCCATATCGGCGGTTGTCGCACAGTTAGTATTGGAGAGTTTGGAAGAGGCGGTAATACCCAAATTACATATAAATTTACCTTTCTTTAAGCGATATGTGGATGATTGCATCACTGCAATACCTGAACAATTCATAGAACAGGTTTTTCAACAGTTTAACAAGTTCCACAAAAACATCCGTTTCACCTTCGAAAAAGAAAATAACTCAGTATTGAACTTTCTTGACACTACACTGGTAAGAGATTATGGAACCGGTAAAATCCAAACTAAATGGTTTACAAAAGATACGTGGTCAGGGAGATATTTGAATTTCAATTCTAGTATGCCGATGGCATATAAAAAAAATGTGGCTTCTAATATCATAAACCGAGCCCTAACACTTACATCACCCATATATCGTGCAGAAATTAT
Source organism: Amphimallon solstitiale (assembly GCA_963170755.1). Taxonomy (NCBI): domain Eukaryota; kingdom Metazoa; phylum Arthropoda; class Insecta; order Coleoptera; family Scarabaeidae; genus Amphimallon; species Amphimallon solstitiale. The sequence goes on from OY720679.1 coordinate 116,272,424, forward strand.
TAAAAAAATAAAGCTCACACTGGTCACTAATAACTACCCGCCAACTTTGATTGATAAATTAGTGAGGGAAAAAACGTATGCATTATACAATCGTCAAACAAACCAGCATAAAGACAAAAAAGAAAAAGTAAACACTACAAATAACACACACTACATAACCTTACCATATATAAAAACCTTATCTGAAAAGTTACAAAGTGTATTCAAACCTCTAAACATCAAAATAGCGAACAAAAATTTAAATAATTTAAAACAGTTGTGGTCTAACCTCAAAACGAAAACACCCAAGGACTTCCAAACACATGTAATTTATGAAATCCCATGCGGACAATGTAGTGGCGTGTATATAGGACAAACTAAGCAATACTTAAAGAATAGAATTAATGGACACAAATACTGCAAGAATACTACTGCCTTAAAAAAACATATAGCCACCACAAACCATAATTTTGACTTCAGAAGTGTGAAAATTATTGATAAAGAATATAATTCAAAGGCAAGAGAATTTTTGGAAATGGTCCACATCAAAAAAAATAGGAATGCTATTAATGATAGGGCAGATACAGAAAACCTAGCTAACATTTATGTTCCCATCCTGTAACAACAATCTTTGTACGTCTCCCGGTTCCTGATCATACAGTATAGTGTCTTTGTATATGAAATTAACAATATAATAACGTTTACGTGTTACAAATTTAATAATACTATCATTTCACCGTAAAATACAGTTGGGTTAATTGCCAAATGGGAGGATATACTAAACAAAAATCAAAAACAGCAAATAAGAAATAAAGACACAAAAAACAATAAACATGATGTCGACAGTTGTTGAGGAGCCCGCAAATAATATTATTATTTTAAAATAGCTATATGTTGATGCACAACTGTAAAATATAATTCAATTGCCATATTAAAATGAAATTGAAAAGGGTTAAAAAGCCTAATATAAAATTGCGTGTAATGTCTCGCTGTGTTCTGTTAGTTAATGTTGTCATATGTGAAAGTGATGGAATTTGCGAGGTAAGTTTTTGTCACCTCTGTGCCATTCTTTATACTTATATTTGCTATTTTATTCGTAGTTTTAATTATGTATGACTTTTTGAGAAAGATGTTGTTGACATCGAAACGTTAAAGTAAATGAACGTATATTTTTAACTGTGTACATTATTATACCCAATTAACCCAAGAAAAAACACATATTTTATATATATATATATATATATATATATACGCGATTATATATCGCGGCCGCTGCCATAGCAACGAATAGAGCATTGCTTTAAGTGCTCATTATATACGAATTTATAAGCATTTAATTCTTTTCTGTTACACAGGATGGATGGAGAAAATCAAATCGATGACAAATTAAAACGAAAAAGGGAATTGTCTAATGCGCGCGTGAAGAAATATCGTCAAAAAAAGCACACTAAATCTCAGCAACTGAATTCGTCGATGCAGGATGACCCTAATGTAATATAGAACGAAAGAAAAAAGTTGGATTTCGCATTATTAACCTCGCCTTGATGAAGTTTTCACTTCTGCCGTGTGGTTTTAAGCACACCCATTTTCTTGTTTCTAATGAGGACAAATAAGTTGGAAATTCTTTAATTCCGCTACAATTCTGGGAATTTGTGAAAATCCTAAATATTTTATGGAAATTTATGGTTGCATTTGGTCTTTTTTTCTCTTTCTAATTGCATTTAATAGCACCTTATTAAAATATCATTACACTTGAACCTTGGAGTCACTATAGAAAAATTACGTAGACATGCAGCTAAATTTACATTAAGACACACCAGCATTGTAAAGCTTCCTCCGATTCCTTCAGAAGCAAAACATTATATAGATTGAAATCATGTAAATCAATTTGGAAACAAGGTGTTCTCAATCAACCTTCTTTGATGAACGGTATTTGAAAATAAAATTATTTACACTGTAATGTGTTTAATAAACAGCTAATATATGATTTGTCAGTAAAAGTATATAGCTTTATTCACCTTACAGAAACTTAGCGCCATGAAGAAAATGACGCCAATATTATTATAACAAAATATAGTTGCAACATGAGATTTAGATAAAATTCAGCAGCCTATGGTACATATTGCTGTGGTCTCGACCCTGGGTATATATTGTAATAAATTTTGGTCGAAATCACGATGATATTTTGGTTAAATTAATTAAGTTTATATTTGAGATAACTTTTAAATTAGAATAAATTACCTGTATATACTTAATAATAATGTTTATTATTTACCCAAATTATGTAAAGACATCACTAGTTTTCTTGTCAGAATACATGACAATAATTATTTGTTGATAATAGGACAGCACAAGGAGGTCTTGTAAAATAATTTACTTTTATAATATGGACATTTAGGTGATATTATGTATTTTTACAATTTTTATAATTATAATAAAGGAACTAGAAATCTTTCGGCGAATTAAATAATATTTTAATAATCATAGATTTTAGACATTTAGGAAATGTTTGCTTGATTTAAATTTGATTAGAATTTAATTCAAATTGTTTTTGTGTTTGCATTATGGCAGATATTTTAATAAATATGATTAAAGTGGATTGTAAGAATATTTTTCTTTTCTCCGCAAAATTTATTTAATGTGATGATAGATTTTTCGGTCGTTCGTATACAGTTTAGTTTATAATGAAAATTCCATAAATAATTATTTTATACTTTTAATTTATATTTAACACAACGATATTATTCATTTTAACAATTTCTTACAGATTATAGGAATAGAGTGAACAATTTTGAATACAACATTTAACTAATTTGTAATGGATGAGTTCGAAAGGATGTATGAAGAACTTAGTATAAGGAAGTACTGTGACGACGAAAATTTTCGACCTCGAGATTTTTGCAGATGTCTCTCTCTCTGTGTGTGTGTGTTTGTGTGACCACGATAGCGGTCAAACCGCTACAGGTATCAATTCCAAATTTTGTTTTTACGAATATAATCTCCCTCTTGAGATCTGATTAGATTTTCAGTAAAGTCGGCAAATCAGAAGTAGTAGTTTACTTCAGTAAAAAAATTGAATTTTGCCAATATTTCGTCAACTACTAAGTTTAAACAAATTTATAAAGAATTCGTATGTACTCAAAATTAAATTTGAGAAGAATTTTATTAAAGAAGTTTTTCAAAATTCGTTCCGGAAATGTCGAAAATCAGTTTTTTGCGAATATTTTTCAAGCCTTGCTTTTTAAACAGGTACGTTACGAGTATAAAAGTATTTAGAACTTAATTTTCAATACCTTTTGTATAAAAAAACTTCGGATTGAAAGCAACACATTTACTTTAATCGAATAGCGATTATTTGCAAATATGTCGTAAATTATGCATTCTATATATTTGTCAAGACTACAAAAGTATTTAGAGCTAAATTTGGAATGTTTTTTTGTATATATGAAATTTCAAAATTTGGACCGGAACAACACTCTTACTTTTAGCGAGTAGCACTTTTTCTGGAATATCTTGCAAAGTATGCATGCTATAAGAGATTCATTATGAGAATACAAGTATTTAGAATAAGATTTCGAATAATATTTGTATAATTTGAAACACTCATACGTATAAGAAAGTCGTGTGGTGGCCATACCTAATTTTTGTTTTGTGTGTATAACAATTATATATTTGTTTTGTGATGAGTCACTCAGGTACGTGAAAGGTTAGTACATTAATTTATGTACTTATTTTTGGACATTAGAGTTTCGACATGCAATGATTTGAATTGGGGATGTGTTCAGTGAATGAATTCTCTTTAATGAATTCATAATATGGAGCCTTAATTGATTCATAGGCATGCATTTGTGTTGAAAACACTACCCAGAAGCGTGGGAATGCATTTGGGTGAAATTAAGGTCAACACAAAGTCAATATTGTAAAGTATATTTCTGCATGTCTATATTTTTTTGTTTGGTTTGCGTACATTAGTTTTGAAGTGCAATGATTTGAATTAGGGATGTGTTTCATGAATTCTCTTTATTACCTGATGTGAATGTCACTCACCATTGGGATAAATTTTGTATGTGGACAAATAACTGATTTCAACACGTAGCAAAACATTATAATTTTGATTTTTCGTATTTCATACGTTTATTTTTATTAGTAATAAGTTGGTGGAAATTATACGTGAACTTTATGTATTCATTACACATTATTAAAATTATTAAACATTCCAGTATGTTTGATTTTATTAATATTATGATTGTGGGCAAATTATATATACCTGAAATATTGAAGACAATAAAATTTGTATATTAAGTTATACCTTGTGTTTTAATATATTTGACCTGTCTAAAGTCTATAAGTGAACACCAAGGAGAAAAAGTATGTTTCTGCACTTGATGGAAGATCTCATAAACATTTTATTTGAGCCCAGAAAATGCAACATTGCCTAACCCATGTTTCTAGACTTTCTAGCAAAAACCAAACGACAGCATAATTAAATGACATAATTTAAATCTATTTAAATTAGGGAAACTACAGCGCTGCCGTGCCATGGTAAAACACTGGATGTGAAAAAATGTGTTTTTTAGGTTTTGCGCGTCTGCGATATAACGTTTTTCGCTCTTCTTGTTGAAGATTTATAACGAAATTATGGAGATGGCTAAACAGTGTAGCATGATTGCTCCTCTTTTCGTACTTAGGTAAAACAACGCATAACTCTAAAAAAAAACACATTGGTGCAATGGTAAAACGCTGTTATGTCTTTAATAAACTCTTAATTAATTTTTTGCTAAGTTTTTCAGTTGTCATACTTAGGCAAAACATATTAAGATACCATACAGCGTTTTACCTATGGAAGTGTATGGAATTTCTGACTGCAAAACACTGTATCTTCTTCATACAACTTCATTAGCCGTTGTTTCCGTAGGTGAAGTGTATTTGTGAGGTTATGTCTTCAATTGGTTCCTCACTTTCATGTAGTGTGCTGCTCCTACCGAAGGAAAAGTGAAAGTGACCTCTAGAGGCAAACTTTTGGTCCAAATGGCCCTTGAACCTGATAATCAGCGAGAAGTTTCTACAATAGACACAAATGTAATATGGAACTAAATCGAGATTTCAAGTATATTATCTTATGGTTAGATAACTGTGGAGGTCAAAATAAGAACAATATTTTGTTTTCTGCGTTGATATCTTATTTAAATTCTCGTTTTTATGCAATTGAGACACTTATTTTGAACTATTTGATCAGTGGTCATACTTATATGGCCACTCGCAAAAAAGGAAACGTGGCAGATTTCACTGATTTCCAAGAAGTTTGTAATACGAGTTCCAAGGAAACAGAAGCGGTACCAATGCAAATTGGAGACTTTATGAAATTTGAAGATAAATAGTGTAAAATTTGTCAAAGGATCGTTGCAGCTTTATTTTGAGACTGATTTTGATCAGGTGCTTTGACACTTCCAGAAAAACTACAAACCCCTCGTGGCATATCAATACAAAAAAGGTCATAATTGACAACTTAGTACAAAAAATGAAAGAGAATAGGAAGGAGGGTATTTTTTAGAAGGGGGTTTTATAGCTTTGTATCTTGTAAATTTTTATTTTTAGGTAATATCATTTTCAAATTTGTTGAAGTTAAATAAACTTCTAAATAAAATATATATTTATGTATATTACACCTTTATACTATTAATAATTTTAATTTGGAATGAAAAAGAAAAGAAATTTCAAATGAAGGTAAGAGACATTACATCGTTTCAATTGAAATTACTTCTATTTAAAAACATACATACAATGGTAAACAAATTTAAACGACTCAAAACGATTCAAAATTGTGTTTATGCTTTTAAATACACGAAAAATGATAAATACTAGTGATTGAAGTCTTACACTAAAATTTTGCTAACGTCGAAAAAATTTTTTTAAATGGCAACAATTCAAACTTTAAACGCTTCTCTTAAAAACCAACATTTTTGCGTATACAGTGTTTTACCATGGCACGGCAGAGCATAATTATATGGTCAGTCCCAACATGTGGCATTATTTTATAGTAACTGCATAATAAAAATACACGTATAGGGGCCTTCAGAGCAATATACTGCCACTTTGTACAATGAATCCTCAAATATAGTTTAGATAACCCGCGTATTTCTGCGCCCTAGAGATGGAAAACCCGGCTCTAAGACAGATAACAAACTCAAATATTTTGATCGATATCTTGAAAAATAAACGTTGGAAAACTGTGCTAAATTGATTACACTTCTATATCTTGTGATAAATTTCCAATTTAGGGTCTGTTAGGCAAAAATACAAAGACAAATTTAGGCAAAAACTATTAGAACTGTTAGCTCTCATATGTTGAAAGCAATGCAACCTTACACTATACGAGTGTACGAGTACGTCTGGAGTTTAAATATTACGACGGTTAGAAATAAAAATATTTCTAACCGTCGAGTTACTTTTGTAGAAAATAGTTATTAAGCCTAAATTAAAAATCAAATTATTAATTAATAAACATTCTTGGGCAATTGGTTAGATAGGCCGCTGAACTAGAAGTGTATTTTTGTTTTACGAAAAATAAATTATTCACTATGTTTACATTCCCTTTTGACCAGAAGAAAGTCGGTGGAGGCCAAAAAAACCAATAACAATATTAAATAAGCCGCCATGCAATAAACACTGTAAGCGTCCATTCGTTTAAGAGTTTGGGTGAACTGTTTCATACACTAACTAAATGCAAACTTACCTCCAAGTCATAAATCTCTGGCAACTCAAGTTAATTGTTGTATTGAAGAATAGTCCATCCTAGTCTGGAGATCTTAATTAAAATAGCCGGAGAACAGCATTGTCTTTCAAATAAGAGAACTGACGAGTCCAATTGAGAATCTCCTCAGTTCTTAAACCTTTGTACTGAGTACTTAAATGTTATTTATTAAAAATTCACGATCTAATTTCAGTGATTTACAAAAATGTCTTCTTTTTCAATATTTCCCACCTACACGCAAAAAACAATTACTATAATTGGACGTATCAGTGCCTAAATCTCTAGTTTACGAAACGGTGTTGGTATTGATCCAGTTAAGCATGAATTATTGCATGAAGCTACCTAAATTTAACACAAACGCAGCTGTGAATGTCCCTATTATTAGACAACATGAAATATTCACGCAGATTTAATAGATGCTCCAAATTAAGCGCGTATCATTGGAATCTCTGTTATTATTTATGCTACATACATATAGCAAAGCAATGCTCTTTTTGCTGCTAATTAATTTCAAAGTATAAAAAAACAATACATAATTGACGTATTTTCCTGAATTCATAATAAACTACCCTTATTGTTATTATTCATACTATTAGTTTATTGTTTATTTTGCGTCTTATTTTATGTTGGATAGTTCGTGTTGGGCAAGGGGAATACGAGTATGCAAAGTATTATAAAATACTGGACGCAAACACATCAAAGCGATTATATATATACACATTTATACGTAAACGTACATGCATATATGCAATGCAATGGGATACACAACATACACCTAGGTGTCATTGCTAGCAATCGACGCACAGACACGTGTTACGGCCTTAAATGCCTCTTCAGTGTACGTAAAGGACCGCTAGCAATGATCAGCTAGATATATGTTGTGTATCCCATTGCATTGCATATATGCATGTACGTTTACGCGGTTTACGTATAAATGTGTATACCTATGCATATTTGTGTAGAATACGAGTATTTTTTTCATGAGACTAGACAGACTCGCATTTTGTCGACTGTCGGGGAAACCGGTAGGCAACACGCTGTTGCTCGAGAGCCGGCAAAACACGAGCCTGTCTGGTCGCTTTGAAAACATACTCGTATTCCCTCAACTTGCCCAATACTATCGGATAGCAGTCCTTCGATTGATTATTATTGTGCTTTTGGATTCTTTGCTATTCTAATCACAAAGATACTTGTGGGTAGGGAGAAATATAATCATAAAACGCTAATAATTAACAAACTTAAAAAAAAAACTATTACTTCAAGACAGAAAGTAACATTTAATAAGCAACATAAAACTAGTTTTTTTTATTTAAAGAAGAGAGAGAATGTTTGCTAGGGAATACAGACATTGTCATAAATACTGCAGATATAACTACATATCGTCTATTGCGTACAAAACGTGTTCGACGAGATAGGGCTTCACAAGGCGCTTAAATACAGGTGCGAACTCAATACCCCCGATGCACATTTTTTAAAATATGGCCATTGAACCGGGGACTTTTCAAAAGGAGTCGTTATTTGTTCAGTCAACCTAACTAAATCAGGCTGACGTGTGGAGTAACTATGCATAAACCTATCGAAAATAACGGGATTATTCTTAACAAAAATTAATGATTTGTATATATAAATCGACATTGTAGTAAAAATTCCATAAGATCTAAATGTATCCCTAAGTGAGAGCCTTGCTTCCTGAGTAAAAATCAAACAAAAAATAGGTTGCTGAGAAATAAACATCCGCTACCAGTGCCTCGATCTCCCCCAAACCAGAATATTATAAGATAAAATGGAATATGCCATCGTATAGTACACGCGAAGTAAGAAACTACGGGAGAGCGTTGGTGACCTTAGGAGTATAAAAAGCCTGGTTTATTTATTTTTCGCATAGCAGTTCGATATGGTCGTCGAATGACAAAGTAACTTCGAGAAAAACACTAAAAATTTAGTAGTATTTGCCATTAAAAAAATTCAAGCTGAACCATTCTAAAACTAGAGTAGTGGCGGCTGCTGTAGGGAGGGCAACGGGGCACTGCCCCCCCTCCCTCGCGACAAATTTCTTTTAACAGATAAATTAATTATAAATACCTAATTTGTATGTATTTTTTCTGATTTGTTTGATGACAAATAATATGTTTTCGGAAGTAACAGTCCGTCTTTTCAGCGCGTTTAAAAATCGCAGCCTGACGTAGGCTCCGGGGCATCTCGCGCGACTGCCCCGTCTGTATTAGAAATCGAGCGATGAAACTGGCGCGTGTAGCGCGCGTATATATGTAGGCGGCGGGGCACTACTCTATGCTGCCGGGTCCGGGTGGCGGTCGAGTATGTAATATACAACGGCGAGTGTATGTTGTAATTTCTATCGGTGCAAATGCAACTATGAATTGCGTTAACATTAACACAGAATTAAAAAATCTAGGTCTCGCTAGACCAGATTTATTGATTAAACTAGAAGATCACAGTTTGAAAACTAGTAAAACCGTGACGAGAAAATTCAACAGAAGCTCTTACAGTTTATCAGACTGGTTGTGTGGGTGTAATGTGCAAAATGCTTTTTTTCTATTTCGGTGCTATAAAGTTCACTTTACGACATCCGTTTTGGTTGCAAAAGTATTTCTCTATCGCACGCTAATTTTGTTGTTTTGACGTTGGTAACAAAAAAAAATTGAACCAAATTATATTTAAATGTCAAAATGTAAGCCTTTAATGTAACAAACATGTGCAATAGAAGTTGTACAAAGAATAAAAAGCACACATGCTAACATTTTATTTACTAATTAACAATATAAATTGTTAAGCAGAGTTGGATGATAAGTTTTCTGATGCTACTATTGTAATTTACTTCCAATGTTGAATAGTACAACTGTTATAAAAGTTTGTTATTGGTAATATGTCGAGACTATGTTGGCGAAAGATTTTGTAAATTGTCTTCTGCTATTTTGCGAATCTGTGGGGGCGTGCAAAATAGAAAAAATCAAGTGAACGGTGTTTTTCTACTTTGAAGAGAATAAAAACATTTTCTAGAAATACCATGCGGGAAAGCAGACTACTGTGCCTTAGCAATGTGTTCCATTGAAAAACAATTACTGACATCAACACGAAACTTCAATGAATGAGTTATTAATCATTCTGCTGATCGTAAGGAACGGCGGATGGATTTTATTTTCAAACAAGTTAATTAAATAGCATATTGAGTTTATTTTTTGTCTGTTCTTAATTTTTGATATTAAACACTCAGACCCCCGGTGCCCTCACTTCCCAAAAAAAAAATCACGGGCCGTCACAGTAGTATCTACTCCTAATACATTTGATATACCACCTCGTTTTCAGCTTACCTGATACTAGGGACGAAATTTCACCTGTTAAATGCTGAGATATCATACCAGGTGGTTATAGTAACTTTAAAATATTTTTATTTTTATTACAATTATACATATATTGTTAAAGTATTAACTGAGAGTATTTTTGTAAATTACACTCTCTTAAAAGAATTAAATTAAAAAAAATATATTCTCTGCATTTAAGGTAATTTTAATTATAAACGGAATCGGGGCGTCAGATAATGTCTAAATTTTGTCTAGACAGACTTTTTTTAGTCTGTCAAGAAAGAATATTTCAAGTAACTGAAGCCGAAACACTGCACATTCATTTGTAATTTCCTCCGTAGTATCAGGGTAGCAGAAAAGCGAGGAGGTATATCAAATGTATTAGGAGTAAAACAAAATAAATGTGGCGTCATCTTCAAAGTAGTAGCCACACTATATCGTGAATATAGAATTCTATATTCACATGTATTAGGAGTAAAACAATATAGAATTCTATATTCACAATAGTAGCTATATTTAGGATATAGTCCAGCTACTATTGTGCAGATGGCGCCAATATATTTAATTTTACTCCTGATATATTTGATATACCTCCTCGCTTTTCTGCTGCCCTGAAACTACGGACGAAATTTCAAATGTAGACTAATTACCGAGATAAATTTCGTAAATTACAGTTTCGTAAAAGAATTTAAATTTGAGAAATAATTATTCTCTGCACTTAAAGTAATTTTTAATTATGAACTAAATCGCGGCTGATAATGCCTACCTTAATTAGGTTTAGACAGACTTTATTTAGCAAGAAAAAGATCGAGGAGATAATATATTTTATTTTACCCCTGATACATTTGATATACCACCTCGTTTTTCACCTTACCTGATACTAGGGGCGTAACTGTTAAATGCTGATATCATACGTGGTTATAGTAACTTTAAAATATTTTTATTTTTATTACAATTATACGTATATTCTTAAAGTATTAACTGAGAGTATTTTCGTAAATTACACTCTCTTAAAAGAATTAAATTTTAAAAAAAAATATTCTCTGCATTTAAGGTAATTTTAATTATAAACGGAATCGAAGCAGCAGGTAATGTCTAAATTTTGTCTAGACAGACTTTTTTTTAGTCTGTCAAGAAAGAAAATATTTCAAGTAACTGAAGCCGAAACACTGCTCATTCATTTGAAATCAGGAATGTAGTATCAGGGTAGCAGAAAAGCGAGGAGGTATATCAAATGTATTAGGAGTAAAACAAAATAAATGTGGTGCCATCTTCAAAGTAGTAGCTACACTATATCGTGAATATAGAATTCTATATTCACATGTATAAACAATATAGAATTCTATATTCACAATAGTAGCTATATTTAGGATATAGTCCAGCTACTATTGTGCAGATGGCGCCAATATATTTAATTTTACTCCTGATATATTTGATAAACCTCCTCGCTTTTCAGCTGCCCTGGTACTACGGACGAAATTTCAAATACAACGGATGTCCGCTTGCATTTTTATCTTGACAGATTAAAAAATGTCTGTCTACACAGAATTAAGACATATCACTGGATTCAGTTTATAATTTAAAATTACTTTAAATGTCGAGCATAATTATTTTTCAAATTCACATTCTTTTAAGACAGCGTAATTTATGAAAATAGTCATAGTAATTTATAATTGTATTGGAATTAAATGAAGCACTGATAAAACGTATTTATAATTAACTCTTTATGATTATAATAATGGTCGTTAAGCATGACCAATTAGCAAAACTGCACATATGAAATTTCGACCGTATTATCAAGGAAAGCAGAGGAGCCAACAGATAATATATTTTATTTTACTCCTGATACATTTGATATACCTCCTCGCTTTTCTGCTTTCCTGATACTACGGAAGAAATTTCAAATGTAGATTTACCCAGATAAATTTAAAAGAATTAAATTAAAAAAAAAATATTCTCTGCATTTAAGGTAATTTTAAATTATAAACGGAATCGGGGCGGCAGATAATGTCTTAAATTCTGTCTAGACAGACTTTTTTACTCTGTCAAGAAAGAATTCAAGTAACTGAAACCGAAACACTCACTGCACATTCATTGGAAATTTCGTCCGTAGTATCAGGGTAGCAGAAAAACGAGGAGGTATATCAAATGTATTAGGAGTAAAACAAAATAAATGTGGCGTCATCTTCAAAGTAGTAGCCACACTATATCGTGAATATAGAATTCTATATTCACAGTAGTATCTATTCCTAATACATTTGATATACCTCCTCGCTTTTCTGCTTCCTGATACTACGGACATGTGTAACATTAATTGTTTTTCAATGTGTCCCATTGAAAAACAATTACTGACGTCAACACTAAACATCAATAACATAGTTATTAATCATTTTGCTGATCGTAAGGAACGGCGGGTGGATTTTATTTTCAAACAAGTTAAATAAATAACATATTGAGTTTATTTTTTGTCTCTACTTAAATTTTGATATTAAATACTCAGACCCCCCCTCCCGGTGCCCTCCCTTCCCACAAAATCACGGGCCGCCACTGAACTAGAGCTCCCTAGGATCCCCCCATATGCACCGCAATTGATGTGTCATATGTAACCATACAGTATTACACTGTGAGCTCATGAATAATAGCAACTCATTTATACAAAATTAAAGACAAGTGTTCCCAAGACAAGCCCTGCGAACGCAACATAACGACGAACAGTTTCCTGTCTGTCAGAATTTTGACCACTTCAGTTGTAGAGCTCGAGTATCACATTTGTCCTACTTATAAATAAAAAAGTCAATACTTAGACTATCAAAAGTCCAGATGGGTATAAATATATTGTACATATGCAATGAATGCAAATTCAGTCGAATGGTGTGACCCAAACCCAACTGACACGTCAAAGAAATTTTATATTTATTCAAAAAATCCAAAAACTCCTTTAAATTTTTTTAGAGAATATGCTCATTATGGAGGTACGCCCATACTTGATAATTTACAAAAAATAGTTAAACGCGTGAGAACTTTAAGTCACTCGGAAATTCACAAGTTACTGAGAGATTTAGCAATTTCGCCAGTGGTTTAGCTATCAAATTTGAAACATTCTTTTATTACAATATATAATATTGTAACGAAACAAACCCGCAAAATGAAGCAGACCTCCGGGCGGCGACAAAAAACGTACCGGTAAACAGGTCGTAAATCAATCTACACATATGTACTGCGAAGCGACGGAAAGTCTGGAATTTCTCTGGTATGCTTCCGGGCTCATCGAGATGATCGAGAGAATTTTTTTCGTATACTTCTAGGCCTTTTACGATGCAGATATAAGAACAGCTGGGGCCGGGATGATTCATTCATTCAGTAGTATTCGTACAGTGCAAATAAACATTTTTAAAACATTTGCACGTGTTGTTTATTTCGACCCCGAGAACGCTACAATATATATAGTATAGTTTATCTCTAAACTGAGAATCTTTTAACAAAAGCAACAAATGATGGTCTCCTTATTCTAATGTCTACACCTACGGATAATACCAAATGAGTCTTAAACATGTGCTTACGGTTGTTGTTTAACAAAAATTGCTTATACTATATCTAAATATGTATAAATGATTTTCCATTTCGTATAAGCACCAATATAATGCAAATATAAAAAAAAATAATTTAAAACAAAATCAACTGGCTTAATAGGTTCGTTACAGTTAATTAATTATTATTAAAAGAAAAAAGCTGAAGCCGCCATGCTAAAAATACTAACTCTAGTTTTTTATTACTAAAACAAGCCAGAGGTCAGTGTATATTAATGCCAACAGTACTTTGAGTCTGAGGTAATATTCCGCGATTCCCTGAATTCGAGAGTTTCTACGTATTAAAATTAACTATGTCCTTCATCGGAAATTGTTCAGATATGTTTTCAATGGAGTAGAGCCAAGAAAACAATTTGAACTCGCTGTTTCTAATAGGTAAATCGGTAAATCCAGAAACTATATTTTAAGAAAGGAAATAAAGCGTTAATGTTGCAAAAGATCTATTACATGAAGACAAGTAATTCTTATTTTATTTTTATAAAATATTTTTTCAGATATAAATTGAATCATTTCAATAACTATCGTATGTACAAAATATACATACAGAGGCGGCGAAAAATCTTTGTCAAATAATTAATCTATGCGAATTTAAGATTTAAGAAGGAGAAACTTTATTTATATGTTTATGCAGAAAAAAGGACATATTCTTTTGTTTACTGAGTATACCATTCTAAACACCAGTATACACTTCTTCCTAATAAATAAATAAAACGTACTACTACTGCTTGGGTGTTAAAATTAAAAATCAAAACAAATCATGGAATCCGAAAGTTGCTGTTGCTCTAAATAGTTAGTTGGTAGGAATAGAAAAACAGTGCAATGCCGTTTATTACTTCGTTCTGATTTAATAACAGTTAATGAAGGATCTGTACATGATATATTGTTTGGTTTACATCACCAAAATCTTGGGATTGCATATCATCTTTTGCCTCCTGCCATTCGGCTATCTCACAGGTAGAGAAATACTTCCCGTACTTAGAAACAAATTACGTATTATAATCAAAATTGTTCTAATATTTGCAAAACTAAAACTATACAATATAAGTTTTATTATTTACAATTTATGTATGATTCTCTCTGTATAGTTATTGTTTAGCAGAAGGTATTAAATTAGTTAGCAAGAGAAATCGTAGGAGAGCAAGCCCAGAAATATCGGCAGAATACAAACGCGAAATTTCGGTAAAAGGTCACTTAAAAAAGCATAATTTGTACGGACGAGTAGTGAATAAATCATTATAATAATAATCGACAAAAAAAGGTTAGAATGAACACGACAGCACCGTTATTGGACAATAGAATAGAGAGAAATATCCTTTGGACTGACGAATCGAAGTTCGAAATATTTGGACGAGTGTGCAACAAAAGACTACCAGGGAGCTAAACATTTGCAAAAAAATTGGTGGAATAATGCAGAAAGATAATTATTATGCGATTTTAGAAATGAAGCATCTGGTGTGTACTGGACAAAATTTCACATTTATACACGACAATGTTCCAAAATACCTATGGAAGAAATTAATTGACTAAGCTAAAATATTATATCAAGTTACAGAAATAAACTTAATAATTTATTTAATTATGTCAATTGAAGTTCACCATCCAATTTACTAAATCCATAAGCAAATTTAACAAAATTATTTATCATCTAACAGACATATCCTAAACGTGAGTTTACCTTTTCAACAAAATAAAATTTGTAATTTGAACACTTTCAACATTATTATATTAAGAAAAGTAAAATGAAGACGGTGAATGTTGTAAAATTAAGAAATAGCTTTCTTTTATTGTATGAATCGTGCATTAAATGTGCGAGTTTTGGTTAAATTAATAAATCTCTTTTCCTTGTGCATTATTTATTTTTATTCTTCAATTGAGACATGAAATTATTAACTAAAGACCGGATACGAGCGGTCGATTACTCATCGCCCACGGGCGGACTATTGGAAATTTGTATTTTTAAAAAGTGTTTAATTTTATTTATATAATTGGATAACAAGTGGGTGGCGATCTATAAAATACAAAATACGTTATTATTTGTTCATTTTGTAGATCAAATCGTGTAAACACACCGTACTTTTTCGTGAAGCACTTAGAAACACAATATTTGCGTAAAGTAGATTTATCAGAAACATTTCGACCAGTATATTTTTGGAGAAATGTTTTGAAAGTGGGATTGTCAAGTTTATTTAATGGGATATTAGCCGCCATTAGGCTTCACAGACTTCTTCTTTAAAATTGTCAGCTTCCAAAGGCTCCAATTTCTGTGTATGTTTTAGCGATGCTAAGTGACGTTGTACGTGCGATTTTTGGGTATTCTGAAACGATATATTACAGACTTTGCAATAAATTTCGGAATCACTGACAATGGACATACAATCAGTCTGACCCTTAATTCAACTCGCCATTGTTTCACGATGCTATTCTCGACGTTCTTCCATATCATAGTAACATAAACAATGTTCTATATCTAAATAAATGATAACTCAAAATGTATGCGATGTTATTGAAACTTAACGAAATCCAATGCACACTTACGTCAAGATTATTGGGAGAAGCAGATTCAATGAAACGATATTTAACAGGAACTATTACAAAAATTACGAAGTATGTAATTAACAGTCAAAACAATGAAAAAACGAAACTAACATAAGTATAAATAGGTCTATACATATATAACTTTATTTATCTTACGAAATATAAGGTAAATATAATAAATTTTAAAAACCACTCACGCTTCTACCTACGCCGATGAAGAAAGGAATTTTACAGTAAAATTGACCTTTTTGCTGTCCGTTTTCTGGACGAAAACACCATATGAATAGTGCTATTCAGTAACTGCGTGCTGTTATACATTATTTCATTTGTCCTTCGAAATTTCGGCCACATACGTCCGGTCTGTATTAATAACGACTTACTAGTTTGCGAAACGTTACGGCTTTGATTTTTTGAACGATCGCTAATGGAAATTTTCATAAAATGATAAATTAATATCTCAATTTAAAAAGCAAATGTGTAGTAGTCCCACTAAATCAAACATTTACAAAATTAAAACATGCAACAAATAATTCTAGATACACAAGAAGGATCAATTCTGTTGTCATATTTTGATAAACTACGAACTGGGATTAACTTCATTTATTATTATTATAGATACTCTAATAGCAATAAAAATAAACAATTTCATAATTGACTGATTGTTTTCCTTGAACACATACAGTAAATTAATATTTAGATATTAATATTTACATAAAATATTTATTATATGAAACAAAAAAAATATTTAGTTTATAACTATATATCGGGTGTCTTGATAGTAAAATGGACAACGAGAATATCAACAAAAATATTTTTAAGTTTCCAAAATGATCGCAAGGGGGCTCAATTCTCAAGGTGAATTAAAGAATCGATAATTTTTCATTAAATTATAGACAAAGATAGATTAATTTTTTAAAATAATGTCCATAACTCATGAGTTAAGCTAAGTATAAAATAACGAGAAAAAAAACAATAATAATATATTATTATTAGTTATGAACAATCATTTACTCATTAGTAACGAAAGCGTATAAAAATTGCTTACAGGCTTAATTTACTAAATACGTACAACAAGTTTAACTACAAGTAATACTAATATTTCGTCATTTCGATTTTCATGACCTACCTTGGAAATCTCATAATAATGTAATTCAGTATCACGGTGCATGCGATATTGTGTCGTGGAAATTTAAATAAAAGCAAACTATACACTGTATTATCATTATTATTTTATTTCAATGTCGGAAAAGCGAAAAAATTATATTTAGGAAATAATAGATAGAGAATTTAAAAACATTTAAAATGGAAATTAACGTAATATATGCGATGAATTAAAAATCGGTGAAAAGATTGGAATGAATACATTTATGGAAGAGTATGGTAGAAATTTAACTGAAAGCAAACTATACACTATCTAGTTACCCTCATAAAATTATTACTTGCAATAAATAAATAAATTTATAATTAAAAATTTTATTTTTCTGGATTGCCTTCGCGTAACTATATCTTCGTCAAGAACAAGGGTAGCAACTTCCGGTTTTCATCATTCTCTTCAGTTAAAAAAAAAACAAGTAATATACATAAATTAAGAACAGCGCCCCCGTTATTTTTTTTGCACATGAAAACACTTCCATTCTTTGTAAAATTCTCTATCTAATGATCCCAGATACATTAAAATCCGTTAAGGTAAACCGAAGTTACACCTACTTTTGTACGCAGGCACACCCCCCTCCCCTTCGTATGGCAGTTAGATCAAAAAGTTTCAAATGAAAATTGTATAAAAAAATGTGAAAATGAAAAATGATTGAATTTTCAATTCATCTTGAGAATTGCGCCCCCTCGCGGTCATTTTGGAAACTTGAAAATATGTTTATTGATATTCCCGTTGTCCCTTTTACTATCAAGATTTTTTCCACCAGATTATACGATAAACGGTTGCCGAGATATGGCCGGTGGCCGAGCTTAAACAGACACCCGGTGTATAAGTACAAAAATTATATGTCACATATGTAACAACATGAAAAAAATCAGCATTTATTCCTTTCTAATAAAAGCATCACAGTAATAATATTACCAGTATCAAATCATGATTGTCTGGTAATATTTATTGATCCGTAATTATGCCCTAGGACTAGCTTGCGTATCCATTAATGATATGCCTCTTAATTTATATAACAGAAGAAAAACACATTAATGATGTAGTGTTGTTTTGAATTCTTACGGTTTACACAGTATAACACAATTAACACATAAAATGTTATTATTAATCAGACATAAAGTTAAATCATCTGCAATAAATTAGTCATTAATAAATAAAAAAACTAAATTTCTTCAGGCAAAATTTATTTGTAATATAGGCTTGATAATGGTCTCTTTGGTATAAATTCATCGAACCTTTTATTGATCGATTGTTAATGAAAACATAATGGGGTTTGTTTTCACATTGATTCTCTTTGCATAAGTTTAGTTCTTATTATTATTAAGGGATCCTATGTGTGCAACAAATTGCAATTTTTTAATTTTTTCTCTTGTAGGCGATATGCTATCATTTTGTGGTGAATGTCATCTGACGCCCGCCCACCCACAGAATATTTATCAGGCGGAAGCGCGCAATAAAAATTATATTCAATTTAAATTGTCGTGTTATGTTGGGACGTCTCCAAACACACGAAACATGAACTTTTTTTGATTTATATATTCGTCAAATTCTCTGTTTTCTTTATCTTTATTAAAAAGAACCTTGGTTTATAGGACGTAAATTTTATACAAAATTAAAAATTCATATCAAGTGTTCAACCTATCTATAATTTACTATAGCCCTAGATATATATTTATGACTCAAATGTCTGCTTGATAATTGGAATTACAAAAGTTCAAAACCAAATGGATGAAAATATCTTACTTTTGATCAAGGGATTATAATTATAGACCGGACGCTAGAGGTTGATGACTGATCGCCCATGGGAGCACTATTGAATTTTTTTATTTTTAAAGAGTTTTAATTTTATTTATATAATTGGATAACAAGTGGGTGGTGATCTACAAAATACAAATACGTCATTATTTGTTCATTTTGTACTTCAAGTCGAATAAAGGAGTATTAATATTTACTAGCAGTACTTTCTCAAGGTTCACTTCTGTAAGATTTGCTCTCTTTGAATGAAGTACATCCTTGTAGATAGAAAACGTCCTTTCTACATCGCAACTGGTTATAGGTGCGTACTGGAAATATTCTTTCTTCTATTATTGGTACGTCCGGTCTACAATTATAATGCTGTTTCCAACAATTGTTTACCTTTTAGAGAAACCATTTTCTAAAAAGGCCGAGAATCACCTATCTATGCTCATGTTTTTTTCAAAAATAAAATTATTGTAATTATTATTAAAAAGCATACTTATTTGGATTTGTAGCCGTAATTAGTACTTTTTAGCCTAAATCTTAGGTTTACACGACTAGCACATTTCTGCATTATTATATTTGATTCAGCTTCTTTATATGTAGTTAATATAATGATAAAAGAAAGAAAATTGTGTTGAATTGTGTAAATCAAAGAAAAAATTAAAATTACTATGCTGTCTTATACCTAATAGCACATTATATTATATTATACACTATTCCACGTTATCACTTGCCCATGTTTTGTTACTTATGTGTTTGAGTCGGTATTGTTTGCCACATGGTGAAGTTAAATGTCGTGTCTGATAGATTAAGAATCTTCTAATGGAAGCCACACTTGGTTATCATTTAGGTTGACATTGTCCGGCATGCGTGACGTTAGATGTCTTGAATAAATCAGGAATCTTCCGATGTGAACTACACAAATGGCGGTTTGCTTTCCTAATTGCGGTTTTGTTATTAGTTAACTATTTTTTTTTTTATAAACCAGGCATCTAGGTCACGATGACAGATTGGTTTAATTTATACATTTCTTGAATATATTAGCTACGAATAATGTAATGTGTTTACTAATATGCCCGGCTGAAATTTGGCATTTACGCAAAACAGATATATTAATGACTGCTGTTGCTGAACACTATGGACTATGGACATATAATATGGGTTTTGGAACTGCGATTCTTGAGTAAGACTTTATACTACACATAGTATTTAATCAATATACACTTTTTTGGCTGTATTGTACTGAAGAAAACTAATAAGTTTTAAATATATGCTGCCTTACACCTAATAGTTTGCATTTTCGTGTTTGTTTACACAATTCCGCATTTTCCTTTGTTTTGTCATTCGTGTATCATTTATCATAATGTGTATTATATATAATATTTTGTTATGCCTTCTATTATTATTTGGCTGAAAAATATTATTGTTATTGTTTAGATAAAAATATGTTAGTATATACCGGCGCCGGTAAACAAAACACCGTCTATCGAGAAAACTATATTAAAAATAATCAGGAATCATGCGAGTATATACTGGTTGGACTTCGAAAACAAAAGTCGGTACGACGAAGATTGAAAATCGTGGTATGATATTAAAGTTATATAATCTACCTCATGACCAGGGTAGACACCATTTAATTTGTATGGCAAATATCTGCAGAATCTCATCTGGACGTGTTCTGTCGAGATCTGCTGATGTAAATAATGTGGATACCTGACGGATTATAAGAAAAATATCCCGTCCTATTGTGATAAATACGGCACCATTAGTTGTACAAGGGTTGGAGAGAAGCCAACCTGATCGAATTTGGCAAGAAGCACATTGTGATCGATGGAGTTAAAGGCCTTGGTGAAATCAGTATATATGACATCTTCTTGCAAATGCGCTGATCCATCGTAGTCGTAAGATATTGTGTAATTTCTACTAATTTTGTAATTACAGATCTTCCAGAAAATTTTTGCAGGTCAGTCCACCGGGAGGCAGTCATTGCTGGTCGAGGGATGCATGCGCGAATTGTACTTTCAAGACGGTGATCACAAAAAATACATTTTCCAACAAATACCTATACAGTTTTTTTCTTTAAGAAGGTAAAAAAACGATTCTATTAATACATGTTTATTAATATCATTAACTAACATATCACAATTTATATATAAATGTCTGGAATAACAAATTCTAAAATAACTAACAATATTGTAAGTATAACGATACAAATATGAACATATAAAGAGGGAATTTTGCTATGTATTTCTTTTGAGCACTGCAACATTATTCTTTTTTCTGCTATATTATTTGTATGTAGGCGTGTGTATTTCTATATTCATTCATAATAATATTTGAGAATAACGATTAACGAGAAGCGACAAAGATGGAGAGCGTGAGTGGTAGTTTAGTCGTCATTGCCACACGGTCCCTAGTCTGCCGTGCTGTCTCCCTTCAAATACTATACTTGGTTATAGTGTATGATGTTGTTTACCACGTAAATTCGACAAGCTGAAAGTAGGACAACCATTTATCCCATTATACTGTCATTTCTCGTTGACAGTTATTCTCTGGTATTAGTACTCGAGCTACATATATTGTATAGAATTGGTACTGTATATTGTCAACCTTTTTGTTAATAGAACTTTATATTTTATGTAGTTCTTTAAAAAAAACTAAAGTTGCCAGTTATGATCGGTCACATAGGATGCAAGAGGGCCGGACTGCATGGGTGACTCAAAATATCGAAGCCCACTTTATGTAGGGCGTAACACGACTTTTGTGGACTGGAGCTTTATCGTGCAGAAGCGGGACACCTTTCATCACATTTCTCCTACTTTTTTCCTTAATGACTTTTTTAACCGCTCCAGGATTGAAGAGTAGTATTCTCCAGTTGTGGAAACGCCTTTATCTTTGTCATCAATGAACAGGATTCCTTCTGAATCCCAAAAGACAGTAGCCATGAGATTTCCGGTCGACTATGACACTAAACTTCTTGGGTGGTGGTGTGCCCTTTCTATGCCACTGCCGGAGGTTTTGCTTAGACTTAGGTTCATAATAATGGACCCAAGTTTCATACCCAGTAACAATTCGACTTCATACATTCCTGCCCTCATTAGAGAGGTCCAATAACGCACGGGAACATTCAACGCGCTGCTGTTTTTACGGCGGAGTGAGTATTATCGGCACCCATCTTTTTCTGACCTTAGTTATGCTAAGATCATCATGAAGAATTTTACATATGGTTGTATCAGATAGCATCTTCCATTATTCGTTTTTCCACTTTTTTAACAAGTTTTGGATTGGTGACTTCGATAGACCGCCCAGGACGTGGGTCGTCTTTGATTCCCTATTTTGCTTAAAGCACCTGTGCCACTTAAAAACCATAGTTTTTCCCGGGCAAGAATCCCGGTAAACCTATGACTTCTCTTCCAGTATGGTATGAACTTACAAACCAAGAAAACTCTGTAGTTTTCTTGGTTTGTAAGAAACTTGATAACGGCGCGATACTTAATTTTCTCCATATATCACATTTTCTTCCCAATCAAGTTGCTTTGTCGACGATATTTTAAAGACGCTATTGTGTAAAAACTTTATATTTATACTAATAATGAGTCACTGAACACGTTGCGACATGGAAAAGCTCTCCCACTACCATCCGACCGCTCCATTCCGCGAACTTAAAAATTCTCCCTCATAGATAGGTCTAATGAGGAAGAAATTTATTATCCCCCATCAGTGGATACATATGTATTTCAAAATGAAATATACCTTATCTATATTCTCATATATCTCTTAAGTTTATTTACTTTACTATGTAAATGCTTTTAGTGTGAGTGAAACTGAACCATATTCCCCTATCTCGCCCATGTATACTATTACGGCTCCACACGGTTCAAATGAGCCGGTTCCGGGACCCGGCTCACAATGAGGAGCTGAACCGAGTGAGCCGAGTCAAAGAAAGGAACCGTTTTGCCCACCTCTAGTACATATATTGCACACAAGTGAAATACGACGCAAAATAAAGACAGGTGGATGCTTAGAGTGTATTGGCTGGAAATGACATGTTCTATTCTTACCTCTTTTGTTATTGGTCACAAATAATTCTTTAAGGAAAATAAATATTTGACTTCCTTCAACTAAAATATATCTTTAGTCCAAGAAGTTTTTATTTGGGATAACAAACCTATATGAGTTATTGCAAATTGTACTATATAAATTATAACTGGAGGAGGCTAACTTGACAGAGCTGTTATAAGGTTACTGACTGCTGCGTGCATGTATTTGTTTGTGTTAAAGCACTCTTCCTTGCAGGAAAACAATTTCCACTTTGCGGATAAGGATAATTCTGTCCTTGTTGGCTTCATAGTAAAATCACATCACTTCATCCACCAATGTACTAAGATGGACATTTATCTGCTCATAAATTATGTACTACATCGCTTTGAACTCTCTTGATAATAGTAGTTTTTGCTGGAATTTTCAAAAGTGCTACCTGATATCTTGGCATTACAAAATCGTCGGTACATATTCTTTAAATAAGTACGTTACCAGCCGCTAAGTTCTATTACAAACAATTTTCTTGTTAATTAAAATTTTAAATTAAAATATTTTGGTATTTACGAGATATTAGAGAGTTATTGCAAAGCAGATTTTTAGTTCCTTTATTAAAGGATTCCCTTATTGTGACATGTACGCAAGCGCATAACGAACGATGTTAAAGGTCGGCCTTTATTAAAATACAGGCCGCCTGTATTTAATTTAAATACAGGAAAGGAGGTTTTTAATTAAGGCCCCTTAATTTTGACGTTAAACTGTGCAAATGTCAAACATATCAGATGAAAGTGAGGTTAGAGTGCAATTCATTCATATGTGTTCATCTGTGTTGTTAAAATAATGGCTGTTGATAGTAAAAAGAAACGAGTGAGATTTTCATATGATGACGACGTAATTCTTCTCCGGGAAACCGTGTCACGTAATCCATACAAAAATGGATCAAAGGTTTGGGATGAAATTAGAATAAGTGTGCATGTATTGCTGCGGAAAGAGTTCACTGCAAAAACCCTTCGACAGCACGTGCAAATGCTACTGGAGCAGTGGAAGCTGAAGGACACAACCACGCAGAAGAGGTAGAGATTTGTGTAAACTAGTGTCCCAGCTATTGTATCTTGTGTATTCGCGCATTGTTGTAAGCTTTAAATTCTACTTACAAATTTTAGGTCTGGAGAAGAAGAACCATATTCAGAGAAAGATGTGCTTCTCCAAGAGTTGAATGACTTACTAAAGGAAGAGAAAGAACAGAGGCCTCTCAAAGCACAGCTAAAACGTCAAAACAAAATGAACAGTGAAATTGGACGAAATTGTAGGGAAAACGCAGCGGTTACTTTTTATACTAACAATATTAGTGACAAGTATGACCATGATTATGTAATTCAACCACAAGAAACAATAAAATATTCTGGTAAGTGCAACATTTGTAAAAAGGTGGTTATATTAACATTATTGTTTAAATAGAAGTTCAAGATGAATTAGACAGGAATGATTCAAATGATTGTCCTGAAATAGTGGACATTCAAGTACCTGAGGTGATAGAGATCATGACAATAATGAACGACAATGCTACAAATGGCGCTGCTATGTCACATTCGTCTAATGGAGAAATTGTGGACACTGCTACAACCCCAGGAAAAAACATGAAACCTACAAGAAATATTCTTGGTAAGGTTTATATTACATATCAATAAGTTGTATAAACTTTGAAAATATATATAAAAAAATATCAATCATCTCGTAGGGCCAATGAAAAACAGGGCGAAAAAGACAAATTATATTAGGCGTAGTGGGTTAGAGTACCTGAAAGAAAAAAATGCAAAAGACAATGAATTGGAAGAGAAACGTTTGCTAATTGAAGAAAGGAAAGTTGCAGTTGCAGAACGAAATGTGGCATTGGCAGAAAAAAAATTCCTTTTTGAATCTGAGCAATTTAAAAAAATTATTGACAGCCAGCAAGAAATTATCAATAAATTGTTAAATGTCATAGGACAAAATGAGACTTTGACTTGTATTTAGGTAGGGTTATGTTCTAACCAATTATTTGTATGTAAAAAAAAAAACATTTAATACATTTTTTCAGAAATACTCTTTAATTATTACACCCTACATACTCCTCCAATTGTGGAGGGAGAATATTGAAATATTCTGCTGTTTGGTTGCCATACAAACATGTGTGGCAGTTTGTCAATATTACCGCACATTTGTACCAATTTTCAATGTCATTCAGCAGTAACTTTTGATTTTTTTTAAAGTCTACAAACGCGAAGATGCTAAGTACTTTTTGAAAGCCCCACTCAACGGCAACTCGCAAAACTTTCATGCTATTATTAAAAGCAATTTGGTGGTCTAACAAATTTGCTGGTTGACCAGGGTATGGAGAGTAAAGCAATGGCCTGATTCCATATGCTTGATCTCCATATAACACATAATTTCCATGATTTGGAAAAACAGCATTTTCTTATAACTGCTCATACAAATCAGTATTTCGGAGGATACCAGCGTCGTGTCTTCTTCCCGGAAAAGCTCCTTTTAAATTAATAATGAGACCATCTGGACATAACACTGATTGGTATTTTACACAGTGCACTCTTTTGTGCCCAGAATAATACTCTTCTTGTTGGACAGATGGTCTACAAATTGGCCTGATGGTACCATCAATAAACCCCCAACAATTTTGAATTGCTCCGCCCATATTTCTTATAGCCTAAAAAACAATCTAATTAACACTTAATTACAATAAAAAAAAACTGTTTTACTTGTGCATATTGTTGATACCTATTTCGATCTAACCACTGGTGTGCATTTAAACTGTCCAAAAGGTGGCCATGAGTTTCTATAATAAAATCTGATGTTGTTTTGATAACCTGTGACAAGGATTGAGAAGAATAGTTGAAAACTCGTTTTAAATCATGTAATCTATTTGGGTAACTGAGTCTTCTGAGTAGCATACATAATGCTGTTATACCTGCAAGTTTTGTTTCATATCAATAAACATATATATGTACCGACCTAAATGTTGTACAGCACTATGTTACCATTTACATTATTTCCGGTTTCAGTCACAATGCGATTTGGTAGTCCCAAAGCGTTTTTTAATCTAGTAATATCCATTCTTGAAAAACGGAAATTTGTTGTGATTTCCTCATCAGTCATGTTGTTTAACTCAAATTCTACAGGCCTCACCAGGTTATTTTCCTGTTCATCCTCAACACCAATAATGTTGTGCAGAAGTAATTGTTCAATTTCTTCCTCATTTGCACCTAACAGTATAGCAACTTGTAATTGTTCTTCCATAATAATTGACAGAACAAACAACGTAATTTGTTAGATTAGGTCAAGTGTCAGAAACGTCAAAATAAAGTCATACAGTCCCTAATCGCATGCCACAAGCAATAAGTCTCTCGATGACACACTCTTACAGGCTACTTTATTAAAGGAGCCTGTAATAAAGGAGATACTCCTAGCATACTTGCAATAACTCTCTATTATGTATGTTTACATGTTAAACATAAAGGTTGTGTAAAAAAAATCCCGAATTAACAATGTATAGATCTTCAGTTGTTAGATTACATTGCTGACGTATTTCTAGCAGAGTACCAGAGTCGTAAGCGTTCCCAAAACCGACCAGAATTTCACCATTACTTTGAAGTAAGTAGCTGTACTAATAACTAAATATGCACATCATTATTTTTTTTAATTTGTTTTTTATGACATTTGATATATGTACCTAGTACATATTTGTTCAACAATTTGGTAATACTGTACAAATCGCTATAATCAAACGTGTTTTTCTACAAATATTGAATATTCGTGAATCATCAATTGAAAAAACAATCAAAGCAAATTACTCCGATTATAATTGCTGTTACATACATATCTTTTATTCAATATTTCATAATAATCTGAAGTATACATAGCTACATGTGTATTCGGTGGAATTAGTTGGTAGATAAAAATATAAATTCATCATACCTATCTATCATAAAAATAGGAATATTATTTGTTGAAAAAAAAATAAATAGGTGCCAATAAAAAATATTCTATAATTAGAATGTAATAAATTTAGCTGTCAATTTTGTATGTACTACATAATAATAAACGCCTAGACCATAAATGTCACTTATATAAATATGAGTAAAACACAAATAGGCGAAAATGTACAATTGTACGTGATTTAGAAAAATTAATGTTTTAAAAAACCTCAGAAAAACGTAGGTTTTCTACATTTTCATTGGTTGATCAAATTCACCATTCCCGGAAATATACTTATTATTTTCAAAAACAGAATAATTTTATTTTTAGTATTAGATAAAAAAAATATTTTCTTTTCGACCAAGACACGCGTAACGAACATATTAAGATATTAAAATTAAACAAAACACAGTTGTTAGTAGAAAAATACACAATACGAAAAAAAAAATAAAAGATCAAATCTAGAACACGCGGAGGTATCACGCGTCAACATCGTGATTGTATGAATGTAAACGCGAAATTCCACTGCCAGGACCGTATCCAATTCAAATAAACAATGTAATATATACATAATCATACATAGAAATCGATGAGTATGTGTATAGGAGACACAAATTTTTATGTGTAGTATTATTGCCTTTTTTGTCAAATCAAAGTTTGTTACTGATGACCTTGTTTTCAAGGAATGCAAATGATCTCGCCACACGAAGTATCGTCTATTTATATACATGCATGTTATTATGTACATACATAAATATAGACAAACAATTTTCTCCACTGATATATTAATTGCGTATAGTGATGCGCATACCATACTAATTCATAAGAGATATGTGCAAAGGAACCAAATTAAATTTGGTGTTTGTTTATTCGTATTTGTTCAAAATATGGCAATTATGAAGTCGAAAATTACGTCTTATAATTTCCAGTTTTGATAACAAATACGATGTTAAACTTTATCTCGGAAAGTTGTCTGTAAAATTAACAAGTTATTGTATTAAATCGAATGATAATTATAATGAGTTGTGATTCAACACAGGTCTACCAAAACATACTTTGAAAATTGTTCTACATTTGATAATTGATAGTTTGCATTATTTTTAGTGTTGATTTCAAAAATAAAATGAATTTTTTTCTATCACCTAAAGTTTCTTTCACAAAACGATTGCATATTTTCGAGGAAATAATTCTAACATAACGACACCCAACAGAAATAACACCAGCTATACTTTCACTTTTAGATTTCTTTACCAAAATGTTGGTGGTTTACGATCCAAACTTAGTACAGTAATAATGCTTATCAACTCTGTGGATGATGACCCCGTTATAATTACAGGAACGCGGTTTACCTCAGAAAACTCACGGGCATTGGTTGAACTACTGGTGGCGTGTGTTGTCAGTCAGTATTTTCTAATGTTCTACCGTGAAGAAGGTGATATTTTTTCTGAAATATTTTTAGTGCCGATAACTGACTTTCATAAGCTGTCTTATGGAGTTCATTTTGTTAATATTTGTATTCCACCCAGTACCTCTTGCGACAAGTATGAGATCTATGCTAGGCTTAATATGAATCTGTTGAAAAAAGTTTTTTTGTACCAGTAGTAAAAAATCATAGCATTTTCACACATAACAAAGCGCCACGAAATGCCATTTCTCGACCTGGAACTAATAACAGGTAAATAATGAGGCTATTATTGACCTAGGGAAATAATGAAAACAAATAACGATTGCCGCAACCATGCACTCGTGCTCGTAGTAGTAGTAGTAGTATGTCAAGTTGTCAACTGTCAAAATAAATAACTGTATTTTAGGCACAATTTTAGGTTAACAATACCAGAATATAATATACGTTTATTTAGCAATTGCTATTAATTTTATATTTTCTAACAATACTTTGTTGTTGACATGAAAAAATTTAACCTAATAAAGAAAATACCAGTAAGCAGACTTATGGACTAATATTCTGCCATTATATATAAACTACTCAAAAATGAATAAGGAATTTTTACTTTTTTGTATTTTTTAGAAAATATGGGTAAATATTTGTTGTGTATTATATTAGATACATAATTGTAGACAACAATTTAAAATTTTCAAGTATATTTATTCAGAAAAATCGTTAGATTACTAAGAAATGATCAATTACGAAATAAGCAACTTTTTTATCAATAGCTTAAATAAACATTTTTCAGTAACAATTAATTCTAATATCGTGTATAATGGCCACGGACATCTCTCACAGCTGTACATCTTCGGGGCATACTCATAATGCAATTATTAATGTGTTCTTGTGACACTCTTCTCCAACACAGCGGTAAAATTTTCCGCAAGTGTTGCACGTTAACTGGGGGTGGATTATGCTCGTTGAGCTGTTCTTGAAGCCTGTCCCAAATGTGCTCAATTGGATTCAAGGCGGGGGAGACGTTGGTGGTGAAGGTAGATGGTTAATATGGAGGTCATTTATTGCTTGAATTACAATTTGTGCACGATGAGGTCGTGCATTATCATCAATAAAAACCATATTTTCATCCACAGCCTCACGAAAGTCGACCACATAT
This sequence comes from Amphimallon solstitiale, assembly GCA_963170755.1. Taxonomy (NCBI): domain Eukaryota; kingdom Metazoa; phylum Arthropoda; class Insecta; order Coleoptera; family Scarabaeidae; genus Amphimallon; species Amphimallon solstitiale. Next base: position 116,302,060 of record OY720679.1, read on the forward strand.
TGCTGAATAATGTCATCTCTGTATATGTGTCCATTGACATTGTTTTCAAAGAGATGGGGGTTCGTACGTCCATTCAAACTAATGCCCGCCCACACCATGATACCACCGCCGCCAAAAGGCACCATAGCTTTTGTAAATTCGCGTCTATAACGGTCTCCTCGAGTTCTCCAGACCCTTACTCTACGATTATCACTAAATAAGCAGAATCTGGATTCATCGGTGTATAAACCATGCTCCCATTGAAAATTTTCTGCTAGTCGTTGGTTAACCCAAGCTCTTCTAGCCATTCTGTTGGCATTAGTTAATTTTGGGCGTCTCACAGGCCTGCAGCTATGAAGATCCATTTCCCTCAGACGGTTTCTGATGGTTTGATCCGAAACTCTAACTCCAGTGGCGGCACGTAACTGTGTTTGCAACCATACAGCACTACTAAACGGGTTCATCCTTGTCTGAATTCGTATGTTGCGGTCTTGTCTCTGATTTGTTTTCCTCTCAGAACCACTACCAGGTCTTCTCCTTGCAGATCCTGTCTGTTGGAATCTTGTTAGAGCCCTACTAACAACACTTGGAGACACATTAAAAATTGCGGCAATTTCTGCTCCAGATTGCCCACACTGATGCAATAACGCAATTAAATCAAAAGTTTCTTTATTTAAATGACGTCTTGGTATCGTGAAAATGTGAAATGACGTTTAAAATGAATAATATTTGTCAAAAAATGCGATTTTTATAATTTTGTATTCTAAATTAATTTAAGGTTAAAATACAAGATTCAATATTTTATCACACAGAAAAGACATTTACCAAATAAAATGCCCACAAACGACTGTGGGCCTTCTAACTTATCTATAGTTTGAGAAAATACGTTAAATTTATGCGAATTAATTAGATCATTTAAAAAAAGATCTAATTCCCTATTCATTTTTGAGTAGTTCATTACACAATGTCATCATTTGTCTGTTAATACATAAAATATATATAATGATAGTATAATATGGAATCAATATATCACGTAACTATTACAAATGAATGAATGAGAATTATCTAATTCATATTGAAAATTCCTGTATTTATTGCAGGTGTGGTTGCGTAAGTAGATGTAGGTAGATCTTGTAACATACATGCTATATTTTTTTTATTTACTAGGGAATCTTCGATATAACCTTTAGCTACAAAGTGGCTCCATTATTACAAACTTTTGAGACGTACCATTTTTGCTATTGTGGATGTGAATAATAATTAAATTATTTCTCATGATGACATCAGAAATTAATAAATTACACAGCTCATCACTTCGGCATGCACCAGCAACACCAATTACAAGAGCAGTCTACAGAGATGTAAATTATCAATAATTTCAATGTATTAATATATAAACATACTACCTTAGTTGCAATGTACATGTGTCGGGTGCCTCAATAAGGAATTTTATAATTTCCTCGAGTAAATACTAATGATTTTTTGGGCTTATAATTTTCATTTTTTCTTTTTAAAAAGGCAACTCATTTAAAATATTTTGATATGTTAATATCCTCTTTTAGGCAAAATGTAGCTTTCAACATTGAATATTGTGCCCATAAAGTCGAGGCTTTTTTATTTTTTGAATATTATTGAAAATTAGCCAGAAGTACGTTTTCAGAAGTTACTACTCTATATTTGGAATTATACCATTTTTTAAATTCTGTATATGTTTTCATGTACAAGTGATTAGATTTATGCGGAAGCAAGTTCTCAGCTGCCTGTTCTGCAATCTCGCGCATTAGGGTGGTGTACATCTGAACTCTTCAGACATAAATGGAATGAAAAATAAGCTAATAAATACTTGACTTTTAGTTTCAGCATTTATGTCAAAACTTATTTGTCAACATCAAAATATAGCTTACTTATTTGTTTACATGAAGTTTTATTACAAGGGCATTCTTACATATATGAGTAAATTTATTCATAAGTATTAAGGTTTTAAAGGCCAATTAGACTACTGGTACAAAAAATAGTATACATACTACGGTTGAGAAGACTATTATTGCCCTTGTGGCTTAAATTCCTCGGCGCTGCGCGCCTCGGAATTTAATCTCGCCACTCGGGCAATAATAGTCATCTTCTCAACCTTGGTATGTAATATACTATTATTTCTGGTGATTTTAATTGCTCGTCATTTCAATCACTCTGATAATAGCGTTATTGGATCTATGTCAGCCACGTTACTAATATTCATTGCAGGTTATTAGATCGAGTTTTTACGAATTTTGATGGTCATATTGAACTTGTTCATGATGTTTTTCCATCATAAGGTAAGACACGAGCAATTCACGGTGCGCGCAATATGTCGCTTAAAGTGTACATTTTTATTTATTAATACTTTTATTGGATATGTGTATGTATTATACAGGTTCGGTCTGGTTTTACCTTGCATGCGAGATAAAGTCCATGTATTGAAATGAACGTTGTTGCCAGTATTTATACCATTATTTATACACATGTGGGTAGTAGGCACGTACTCTTCGACGCTTGACGATAGGCCGATACGGTCATTACGATCATAAGATTTAAATATAATGCATGTATGCATATTCCCATTCGTAATATTCTTAAAAAAGTATCTTAAGTTAATATTATAAGAATTCCTTCAGATTTGTTATTTTTATGATTGAATTTAATATGGTTTCGCTGAAGGTCTACTTGTCGGCTCGCGTATGTATATCTGTTAGGTAGGTCCGGTTTGGCAACTTCTTTCGTGTTATGTACGGAAAGCCGCATGCAAGATAATCGTAGGGCAAACCTGTATACGTGTATGTTGCATTGTTTTACAAATTCACAATCGCATTTCAAGTTGATGCTTGACATTGAAAATAAGAAAAAATTTAGAACTTATAATGACAGAGTCAGCTTTACCATATCAAGCGACTTCTTGTATTTTTAAATTGTGGTCTAGTTATAAATTTAATCCTTCTATTGTCAAATATAAATGCTATGTATAATTAAGAACCATAGAAGAATTAAATTTATAACTAGACTACTAGGACAAACACTATCCTGTAATGTTAGCAGATTACTATTGGCTGGAGAAAGGGAGGCTCTGTTTCCAAGAGACAGTACAATATTTCGTCTGATTTATAATAGAAATTGACGTATACATTAACTTATGTTATAAACAGAAATACATTTTTATTAAAATCCAAACTTTTATTAAGATAAATGTTTCCGTTTTCAATAGAAATTAACATAGGTCAAACGAAAAGTTGAAATTTGTTAACCAGCGTTATTAAACGTAAAACATTTTTTTATTATGAGGTAGGTCCATTATTTAAAAAAAAAACCCAAACCCTAAAATGTGTTGATCAGTTCATTATAAATCAAAATTAGTTCTTATGAAATTTAAATAATGTATGTACATTATTACTACATTTAATTAATGAACTAGCATGAATGCTAACTTATAAACGCACTACGTGGGTGTTGAAGTCTCTGATAAATTAAGTTTATTACATGGAATGAGGACGAAACAGCAATGTAATCAGGAAGTCCTAATGTTTATATACGTACGTGCATCATCTAATATGAAGGTAAAACGTGATAAAACTTAGATGACAATAAATATCTTTACCAAGAATAATTATCATATAAAAATGTCTGTATAAATAAGATAGTTTGTGTTTGACCGTATCTCTGTAGCAACACGCATAGGTGGAAATCCGTAGAGCGATGAAATTCACAAAAGGGATGTACTGTAAAAAGTTTTTTTTTTTTGAAAAAAAATTGTTTTCGTTTATTTGTTATTTAAAATTGAAGTATAACTTTTATTTTAAAGTGAAAGGATATATCCTCAAATATAATTATCTTCTTATCAATACCCTGGTCCGTCTCACCTCTCGTATTCCTCAACTGTATACTGGGCTTGTCTAGATATGCAGATGGCCTAAAGGTAGCTTATGCAACAGATTTAAATTCCTATCTTAGATTTGAAGAATTTAGTATGTTTTCATCGCTGTGGATGGTTAAAATGGGTCATCGCTGCTACTTAGATTTTTTCCATAATCACGAACAAAACGCCAATTTTTTTTTTACAAAAGACACCCATTCTAGTACAGATGTTCATAATTTAAACATTAGAAACGAAAGGTATTATCACTCCACCAGCTCAGGTTACTTAAGTTTTTGAGAGATCATTTTCTTACAAAATTAATAAAGTATTCAATGACATTCCTATGTACCTATATTAAACTGCATGAAGTAGCTTAAGATAATCCGTTCATTGATTGGCTTTGCAACAGCATAAGTTTATGTCTTACTGGATTCTTGGATCCGAAATATTAGATTAAGCTTGCTGTAGGCAATATAGTTTATTAGGTTACAATGGCTAGCTCAAGGTGTAGTGGAAGATTGGAATACTGTCTTCCAGTAAACCATTCAATGATATTGACCCTATTTTCGTACCGACACTTATCCAATGTTTAAATGATGATAAGCAATTGATTCCTGTGTCATTCGATATGTAGCAGCACGGCGCACATGACCTAGTACTAGTTTATTGCTTGACTTTGTAAGAAAGATATGTTGCCAAAGCCACCCACCTAGACTATAAGACAAGTGGCATTTATTTGATGGCTGTGCCGCACTGCTTTGTCATTTATAAGCAATATAGTTTTTGTATTGTTTTAGTTTGTCTATTAACTTAGGCGCAATTGTTGACCTCAGAAACTTTCGTCTATACGCGAGTAATAGGAGACCCTTTAGGAAAACAGAGAAAAGTTAAAACCAGTAAGAATGACTTTGTCGTGCTTCTCTGGCCAATATCATTTTTTAACACTAAATACATGCGTCTATATGTTAACTATTCTTCTTGGATAGTTAACATATAGACAAATGTATTAGTGTCAAAAAATGATATTGGCCAGAGAAGCAAAGAAGCAATATAAACAAGATGTGGCAAGATTAAATCTTCTAAAATTGGGCATGACTTTGGTCTAGACAAGGAAACGCATCAGTAGACTTTCAATTTCGGAAATATATTTAGGTAGGACTTCGAAAGTGAGTGGTTGGGGGGAGAGGGGATGCCATACGGCACAATTGTCCTGCTTTGCGAAGGCACCGAGTTTTGGAAAGAAATTCAACTTCGTTAATTTCGGAATTTGACATCTTGACAGGGCTAAGTTTTTCAGTTAAATTATGTTTGTTTCTTCAACGTGATTTCTGCGGTAGTTCTGATTAGTTATACAAAATATATATTTATAATCTAATTTAATTAATGTACGATTACCCCTTTACAAAATGCATTTAGATTGTAATGAATACTATTCTATTTTAAAGATGTGGAATATATACAAAGGTTTTCACACTTAATATAATATTATCTTTGCCATTGTGCTGTTTCATTTTTATTTAACAAGAACTTCGTGACATACCTACAAAAGGAAATGTCCTATGTATTCTTAACGAAAAAATACCTTGAACCGTCTCTGTTTCATTGTACATACATAATATACATTCAGATATAACGTGCTTTCCCAGTTTAAGTCCACGTTGCTTCACTCCAAACAGATTACATATATACATATATGCTTATCGTTTAATTTTAGGTTGCGCACCTTCCTATTTGTTGCGTGCCTACTGCTGAGAAATTCGCCGAGCCAGAGGTCGGAGATATCTGTATGCGCGCCTTCCATGTGACCGTCCTTCTTCCAACGAGCAAGACCCACAACGTTGTCTCAAAATAAAACATACACAGACACTATGGGTGATCGCGCTGACGTCAGGAGGACACGCCGTCGATGCGTGCAGATTGAATGGACTTCGAACTGACGATGACGTACGTCACTGGGATCGACCGACGAGCCGACGCCTCCAACCCATCCGTGTTTTGTTATTCGTGTGTCCACACACTCTCTTGTTTATTAAACGTTTTAGATACACACGTCCGTATGTATTGTGTGTCTTCTGTGTGTGTGAAAAATATAATCCTTGTTTAAAGTATTTTTCATTTTATTTATATTTAAAATGAAGAGTTAAATTTATTTTGTAACGTTCATTTAATTACCTATAAATCCGGGAGTATTTTCACTATCATTTTAGCACATATTAGTAGGACAACCAAATAAATACATATACAGGGTCCGACACAAAACAGGAACGGAATATTAAGCGATTATTTAAAACTAGTCGTCTGTTGTTTTAAATCATCAAGAGCAGGTTATGCTCCTTTATACCGAGTGTTCCAGGTAGTGCTAGTTCAATGACGTAGTAAGAATTTTGTAATAGAGGGGTTTTCAAAAAAAAAGTAGGAAGCGTATTAAAAAAGAAAATTTATTATAGAACACAAGGCGTAACGTACATATAAAGTATATTTAAGAAAATATAAACAAAAAAATCTGTCAGGTAGTGATACTGAAGCACAGCGTGCATGTAAAAGACATTTAAAAAATATAAATGACAATAAAAAACTTTAAAACAGTGAGTATACTCATCAACTAGAAATCAGAGACAAGAAATACAGCAACATATAATAAATGCTTGTAACGGTACAGACCATTTCAGTTATTAATTTTATAATTTTATTTTTTTAGGATTTAATTAAGTATATTCTGTTATTAATATTTTGAAAAGAAATAATATTTAAAATCAATGAATATGTTATGGTATTATTAAGTAAATATTAGTCATAAGCTTAGTGTGTATTTAGTTCTAAGAACCGTGTCGCCGAATGTTTACAACAGTGAAATAAACGCTACAGTTGTGATAAACATTCGCCTACGTAAAAGAGTGTGTATGGGCAACTTAAGTGGAAATAACCGAACTATATAGAGAAAGGGGAACCACAGACACTTTTTTTATAAAATAGAAACACGCGCTAAAAACAAGAGACTCATCCGTTAGACTTGATTCGAGTCGGAAAGTTAACTCCAAAGTCGGAGGGATTTGACTGGCTGGCTTCATAAAGAAGTCGTCAAACCCCGACAACCAGAAATTCAAGTAATATACATTAAATGTTCTATAAAAAGGAGAACCTAAAACTCCTATAATAAATTCGATAACAATCATAAGAATTGTTATTTGAAAAATAGTGATTAAAGTAGCACTTAGAGAGTAAATGTGCTCAGTGTTAAAAGTTTATAATAAATATATTGTGCTCCAGTAAGCAGAACAAGGAGATTCGTCACGTCAGGATCGTGACTACTTAGGAAATTCCGTTGATGACAACGCCAAGCAAAAAAGAGTTTGCTGAAGATAGACATCGCCGAAGAGCGAAGAAAGAAACTTTATTATAAGGTATTTTTAAAAGATTGTTGTAAATGAAAATATTGTAGATAATGAAGAGTTAAAGATTATGGAATAATTATGAAATAAATTTTAAATTGAAATTAACATAATAAAGTTGATAAATACATATCATCTCCGTTCTATGAAGGAGAATGTAATTTGATCTGTATTAACATTGTTGTGTATTTATATAAGAGTACACAAAACCAGCCTGCGTAGTAAATTCTAGCATCCGTTGTTTATGTTAGACTACGTCGAATACCTAATATACATAAGAAATCTATGGCCATTAGTGATTTGTAAAAATGTATTAAAATTGTCTTTAAATATATTTTATTTCTTTTGGTTATATGTAAAAAAATAGTTATATATATATAATTCATTGGTTTTGAATATACGAATTGTTTAAAGTTTTACAATGGTATTTTATGTTTTTATTAAATATAATTAATGTTTAGGAACACCGTTTACTTATTCATTTCTTATTAATCCGAATCGCCCTGAGATAATCTGATTTGAGTTTAGCCGGCAAAACAAGTTTCTTAAATTTTATTTAGATTATAACTCTACAATTTTATTAAATTAAATATAAGGCTGTTCCTTTACGTTAGGTCGCCCAACCTTGGGGCAGTTGTTTTTATTTTAATTGCATTGTAAAATGCTTGTTCCATTACATGCTGTTAAAATTGACTTATATAAATCATAGTAAAATAGCTAAACGGCGAGATTGGAGAGCTAAGACATCAAGAACCTCGTCTTCCAGAATAGAAATATCCAAAGCTAGGCCGTTTAATCTGTCGTCCCCAGTAGAATTCCGCAAATAATTTATTTAGATATTTTAGGGATGAAAATGATCTTTCCCAAGAACATATGGTGACTGGTAAAGTTGACATTATAACTAAAAGTTTATAAATTGTGGGAAACAAATTTTTATTACATCTTCCCAAAGCCACAATCGCACTTTGATAAATTGGACCCAAAGTGTAACTTCTCCCATAGCACCAGAATGTCTTGAATGTCTACACTACTATTACTACATAAAAGTTTTTGGAAAAGTTCAACAGTAATTTTGTGTTTAATGAATTTGCATTTATTGCCTGTATTATTTGGTCGAGAAACGGAATATAAATAACCCTTCAATAATAATCTTCTGGCGATGAACTAGCATTATTTGTGTGAATTTGCCGATTAGTGGTTCTAGGTTGTAAGATTGTAATGTCAAACTCGTCATAAATCGTTTTGGCTTCCTGATAAATATCTGAAAATGACTTCTCCTCGCCTTGCCTCATTTTTCAGCTGACTCAAGAGCTAAACTCAGGGGCTAAACTCAAGAGCTAAACTCTGGGGTCTGTAAGTACTTGCTCAATGGTAAAATCTATGAAACCCCAGGTTTTATCATAAAATTATATAAAAGCAAGCTGCTTTGACAAATTGTCGACGAAAGTAATTGAGTGTCGCTGCCCCAGACATCAGAGTACCTACTTGTGATTATACATTGGTGAGATAGGGCAATACTGTTCAGTTTCACTCAGACTAGACCGACTCGTGTTTTGTCGGCTCTCGGGCACCGTATTACCCTACCGGTTTCTCCGAGAGCCGACAAAACACGAGTCGGTCTAGTCTGAGTAAAACTGAACCGTATTCCCCTATCTCGCCCATGTCTACTTGTGATTTATTGTTTTACAAAGTTGCCAAATGTGCTTTTCGTGAAAACAAGGAATATTAAAAACAAACTTTGGAATCAAAAAGGAAACGTTCATAAAACAATAATATCAAAAATTCTTCGAGATATTATTGACGGCAGAAAAAAACCATTACACTGGTGCAGAGGTTTCTGGCAAACACAATGCATATTCGACCGATGCAGACAATGCTTTGAATGGAGTACCTATACGGGACAAATATGTGACCCATACGGCCCATCGTTCGTCTACTGCCATTTTTTCTCGGCTCCATTTCTCGATTTGCTCGTTCGTTATAAACTGTTTTAAACTCGTTGATTATCCAAAGACATTTATTTGTGCGTTCTCTGTAAGTCAAACGAGAATTGGTGTTTTTTCAAATTTTATGTTTTATATTTGCAATTATTATTTTTCACGAGACATCTGAAAGATTGCGTATGACGAAAATGATCGCCCCAAACCTTAAGATATTGGCAACAATTATCTCAAAAATTAGCTGCTTTCTCTGAATTCTCGTATTCTATGTCTAGAATTTTCGAGAATTGCTATTTCCACCCTGGCTTCTGGAGAAAAGAAATCGAACTCATTTGCCGTTTTCAATTAGTCCATCAACTTGGTGAGAATCTCATAGACAGTGGCAGCTTATAATTGTCTCCTCCGATTCTGTTCACAATTGCTTCAAAAATTTCCACCTAAAATGAATTGTGTTTTTTACATAAAATATCGTTCACTGTTACCTGATTGCGAACGAAAATAAACAATAACTTTTGAAAAGGGTTGTCGAAGAAGTTTTGAAGAATTTTCGGATTGTTCAGACGCGACGGAAGTGCGTCAAAATAAGTTTTCAATAGCCCATGCAATTTTATAATAGGTACTTTTGATTGACTTTGCTAATGCAAATAATCTAGTTCTGCTGTACCCGAGCAAATTCTCGTATTCTTCTTGACAGGAATCGCAAACTGACTTCAAAGCTTCCACACGAATGGTGTGGTTATAAAGGTGAGTGTATATTTTTACAACGATGCAGTCTACGTCAACGTCAAGTGCATTGCGTGCGTTCCGAAGGGAATTATGTAGGGGATACCGGGGCTGTGGGGCCACCATAAGGGAACTTCGTGAATAAAGTTCTCATTTTGCAAGTTTAGGTATCCCTATAAGGCATAATTAAACTTCAACATATAGGCTATCATTTTATGACTACAGATAGGTACAAATTTAACTTATCTGTGGCCAGCAACAAAAAAATATGAACACTGCGAGTGGCCTCATTATCTCCGTGCCTGGGGTAATGAAGCCACCCCTGGGCTAATAATAGCCCCAAAAATTATAATGAGAAATTTATTTATATTATTTGATTGTATTTATTAATACAGGTACAGAAATCGCATATGTAACTTTCAGCCCTTTCAGCTTTTGCACTCCTTGTACGCCCACTTTGCACAAATGGTACATCTGAACCAAATTTCGCTGCCTTTTCCGTAATCATGTCATTTTATTTTCGGTCCAGGTTGCTTTGATTGTGCTTGTTATATAATACGAACCATCTAAAGAGACAACAATAAACAAAAAAGGCACATTGTTTTGTGTATAAAACAAGAAATGGGAGTAATCAGGCCACCCTGGTCCTGTTGCCCCACATTGTTGAGATCAGAAAACATACTCATAAATCTCATTTAGAATAATCATTCAAGCAATCAAATTGACATCAAACTATATCAAAGTAAGCCTGTTTTAACAAAATGTTTTTTTAATTTCAATATCTCTAACCAAAATAAATTTATAATCACTTTTGTTTCCAATCAAAGTTGGATCGAAAATCAAGCTTTCACACTTTTGTTCTTAAAACGAGCACTGTTAACGTTACAACTACGGGCTTTGTTGATAGAAAGGTGGCAGTAATGTACTTTGACGGAAATAAATGCGCTCTTCTTAAATTATAGGGGTGGCCTAATTACCCCGGGTGGCCTCATAGCCAGCCCCGGTCTAGGTATTAGGGTTGACTATTTTTTGCAATTTACTGCATTGAAAACGCCAGTAAAACTGAATACAGAATCGCATTTGTTACAGCGAACTTGGCAGTCGTCAGTTCTTTGCACGGGTATTTCTTTTTAATTTCAACACAAAAAGTGCATTTTTTGTTAATAAATTGAAAATAAGTGAATGAACAAACAATCGTGAAAACAATTCTGTGTATCGTTGACTAAGAAACAGGAGAGAATGAAACAAATGAAAATTAATTTTAGGTTAAATAAGATTATTTGCTGCGCGATTAACTAAGAAAAACGAGTTCCAATGTACCTAAACATACACAAAGTGAAATACGAAAGCAGTTGTTGCACTTGCCGTGAAACTCTTATGCGCCTTGACTAATACTGCATTCGCGCTTTTTTGACGAAATGATGTGGAATGATAATGTCATAAATAGGGGGCGGACACGAGCGGCCGATTACTCATCGCCCGTGGGCGCACTATTGAAATTCTCTAATTTTAAAGAGGTTTTAATTTTATTTATATAATTGAATAACAAGTGGCTGGTGATCTATAAAATACAAAATACATTAGGTATTATTTGTTCATTTTGTTGTTCAAGTCGAGTAAAGGAGTATTAATATTTACCAGAACACTTTCTCAAGGTTCTCTTCTGTAAGACTTGTTCTCTTTGAATTAAGTACATCGTTGTACATAGAAAACGTCCTTTCTACAACGCAACTGGTTATAGGTGCGTACTGAAAATATTCTTTTATTTCAGCGTATTTAAAAGTTTGATTTGTGTCATTGTCCCCATACACAATTGCCGCAATGTTATTAAATCTGGATTTCTATTAAAAATTGTGTCTAACTTTTGCCGAAGGCCACATCCGACGTTACTTGGAATACTTTTGAAATTATTAATAGCCATATCTAATGTGGTTAATCCATCTTTTAGTTTGAGATTTCGATTTTCAAAATATGTGATTAGTTTAGGTAAATTTCCACAGTGTTGCTGAAGGAATAACTGATTTTTTAAATTCAGGATTTGTGTTAGTTCCTTGCACTCAGAAATACTTCTAGCATCGTCATTTAAACATGTAACGTAATTTTATAAACTATCGAAATTCTCTGCATAATAACTATTTCTGTGTATGTTTTAGCAGAGCTAAGTTACGTTGTACGTGCGATTTTTGGGCATTCTGTAACGATATTTTACAGACATTGCAATAAATATCGGAATCACTGACAATGGACATACAATCAGTATGACCCTCAATCCAACTCGCCATTGTTTCACGATGTATTTCTCGACGTTCTTCCATATCATAACTGAAAAAGTAACATAAACAATGTTCTAGATCTAAATGATAACTAAAAATGTATGCGTATGTTATTGAAACTTAACGAAATCCAGTGCACACTTACGTCTAGAAAATTGGGAGAGGTCGATTCACTGAAACGGGATTAAACAGGAACTATTACATAAATTACGAAGTACCTAATTAACAGTCAAAACAATGAAAAAACGAAACTAACGTAAGTATGAATAGGTATACACATATATAACTTTATCATGCCAAATATAAGGTAAACATAATAAATTTTAAAAACCTCTGACGCTCCTATATCTACGCCGATGAAGATAGGATATTTACGAGTTAAGTGGACTTTTTTTGTCTCGTTTTCCCGTCAACATGTGTATCAATAACAGATGTTGCAGTTCACCATATGAATAATGCTTGAATAATGCTATAGTAAATGTGTGTTGTTTACATTATTTCTTTGCTCCATTGTAACCATAAAGTTAAGAGCAATATTGGTACTACGTGTTTTTTTCTAATGTTGGTGCTACGTGCAACAGACTCTCAGTGATTGTTAAGTCTTAACAAATTTCTTTTTACTTATTTTCCTTTTCTTTCGCTAAAGGCAATAATAAAAAATACAAAATATCGTGGAAAATCAGGAAATTACGAGAAAATCGTAACGGATGGTTAGGTTAAGCTACAGTTAAAACGATAATGTGCAGTACAATCTTTTCCACAATTATTAAACATACTTTATTGAGAGCCCTATAAACTTTAGACAAAAATACAAACAGCATTCGTTCTTTATCTGTGTTTATTATTAAATATAAATATTTCCAATATTATTGAAAACTGAACACACTTTGTTATTCATAAATGAACGCGCATATATGTATTTATACAAGCACTATTAGAGATTGGGTAGTCGTGATGAGAAATATTAATAAAACTATTTATGTATCTGATTTAACGCATATTTACAAAACGAATAAGCGTTAAGTCTCTTAATTTAGAACATACGCACAAACATTATAATGTACACTAATTATTATCATGTGATATCCATATTATGTATTTATCTGATGAAAATTATCAAAACAAAAATATGTTACACACTAAGTTTTAAATAATTTTAAAATTCATTTTTGTCAGTGCTTGAAAAGTTTAATATAATTTTGTGGTAAGCACTGATAATTTAATGAGGTAAATTTAACCCTTCAAAGAATTTTTTTGAAAGTCTTGACATTATCCGTTTATTTTTTGTTTATTTATGACAATAACTGTACAATGTATTGCATAAAACGACATTTGGATTAACAATTTAAAAAATACAGCATGTTGCCATATGGCTACCAGAACTCCCATAGCTAAACATGACATAATAGTAAAATATAGTTTAATCATTTGGGCAACCGACATGGCCAAAGAATGAACAAAAGATGACGATTCAATGCCACTACAAGTTCCTGACGACCGGAAAACTTTCAGAACAATAAAATTAACTAATTAATTAATATTTCAGGATATATAGCTTTCGTAGGTAAAATACTATTACATTAAAGCCTGTTAAAGGAAATTGAATATTATAAATAAAGTTATTAAATATTACTTTTCTATATCTCTATTTTATTTACTAGTTGGCACTACTTCTGTGTAGTAGGTAAGCATTGTTAACAAATTTATATTCCTTGGATGAAAATTATAACAAATGTCAAAAGGTGTAAAACTATTATTAGAATGATAGTTCTAAGATGGCTTTTGTAGGTTATATTACTTAAGAAACTAAACTTGTAGTCTGTGGCTTGATACAAAACAGAAACACTAAAACACCTATACCACACTAAAACACAAAAAAGGGCTAAATACGTATATAGCCTTTTTGTGATTTAAGTGTGGTAAAGGTGTTTTTGTCTTGGTTATATTACTTGACAAATTAAGTTTTGCATCTCAAATTTAACGCCATTTTAAATTATTGGCGCATACGGCATATCGGTTGCCAAAGCGACTCAATCATAGTAAGTTAACTATAACTTATTAACTAACAAGTTATATCATAACATAATTACAACTCAGACATAGTGCCACAGATTTTCTCTCCAATAGCAACGCGTTTTTGGATAGCAACATCAATTATATCCATGTGAATAAACACCACCACCATTTTCCAGTGTAAACAATTTCGTCCATCAAATCAGTACCTTCCATTGCAGTTTTATAATTTCCCATGATATGGAGCTTTTGGATCTGAATATTAGTCTTGTGTTTGACAATAGCGCTTAAGGCTGAACGCCCGCTTCAAGCTGAGTTCGATTTGAAAGAGGTGTACCACTGTTTTATCGTGCAAATGTAATAAAAGACAAATGTTTAAGGGTCCGCGTGCTCTGTCTTATGCTGAGGAAAAAGATAGAGAAAATAACTTGTCACCTAATCTAATCTGCCTGTAATTTATGGCTGCGTTATGGTCTCAGATAATCGCCGGTTGGCCGACATGTTTGGCAGTCGGGAAGCAATCTCCCCTAAATTAGACAATCTATATTTTCTCAAACACACAAAAAAAGTGAAGCTGAATATGTAAAATCACCTGCCGGATTCAAATTTTGAGTTGGAAAATAAAATCGAAATCGCAAAAAGGTCGAAAAATCGTTTTTTTCTATTCCGGTGCTATAAAGTTCACTTTACGACACCCGTTTTGGTTGCATAAAGTATTACTTTATCGCACGCTAATTTTATTTTTTTGAAGTTGGTAACAAAAAAAATGGAACCAAATCGTATTTAAATGTCAAAATATAAGCCTTTAAAGAAACAAAAATGTGCAATAAAATTGTACAAAGAATAAAAAGCACACATGCTAACATTTCACTTACTAATTCGCAATATAAATTGTTAAGCAGGGTTGGATGATAAGTTTTCGGATGCTACTATTGACATTTACTTACCATGTTGAATAGTACAACTGTTATAAAAGTTTGTTTTGATAAATATGTAGAGAGTTTGTGGACGAAAGATTTTGTAAATTGTCTTTTGCTATTTTGCGAATCTCTGGGGGCGTACAGTTATTTATTTGGTCCTTTTTGTTGATAATTTGAAATAATTTATTGTATAAATCAGTCTGAATTTTAAACACAATTACATATAGCACCACCGATATTCAAATATTTAAAACGTTCTACTTAAAAATCAGAGTAACCAACTTCAAAAAAGCAAAATTTCTAAAATATTCGAACAAAACATGTCTCTTATTTTAAGTTTTTTTGAACTTTTAATAACCGAAATAGAAAAAATAGTATAAAATACACGTTTCATAAGACATTTTGCGCACTTGTTCTTTAGAAAACTCGCCTAGCGGCTCGTTTTCTAAACTTGAACGCGTGCGCAAAAATCGTGTCTTCTGAAACTTGTATTTTAATATACTATTTTGTGTAAATTTTAAAATTTTCATTTTCTTCAATTTTTAATACTTATCTCGTGATATCTTAGCAATGCAGCGAGCTAGGGATCTATTTTTTTTAAGGATATACCCTAAAGTAATTGGATGATACTAGTGTTTTCGATTTTTCTTTATGGTGTGTAAATTTTATAAAAAAAAAAGTTTTAGTAGACGACCAATTTGTGTAAGGTATTTTTCAGCTATCGAGTAACTAATCTTATTTTTCAGAATTTACCCATATATATGTGAAACAAAATAAAGCCAACATTCCAAAATTATTTTTTGTGCAAGAAATAAATTTCTAGATCGTTTCAGAAGCAAATTATTGCGAGTCAAATATAATACATAATTATACTCCCTGCCCGCAAGCCGTGTGAGTCCTAGCATGCGCTTCTAGCAGGTATAGCGTTAGGGACGGGAAGAGATATTGCTTTTACTTTCTGATACGTAGTATAAGGAAGTATTGTGACGCTGACATTGTATATGTACACTATATTGTAAAGAAAATATCAACGGTTTCGATAAAATAATGTCCGAGTAACGATTACTTTCTTAACATACACCGATCTCAGAAGTATTTCACAAACTGCGTAGAAACTGCCCGAAATGGTAGGCGGAGCTACCTCTCGACACAATGTGCGAGCGTACCACATACTCTATTTGATTTCAGTGAATTTCGCCCAAATTTCAAAATTTTGTTTTCCGTTTCGTGACCTTATTTTTAAAAATTAAGAAAAAATAAAATTTATGTATTGCTGTTGAGTGTTACATAATTTTAAATAAAGGCTTGTTTTTTGAAATTTCTTACATTTTTATTTTTATTTAGGGCCCTTTGGACAATTTCGAAGAAATTACGATTTATCCATTGAAAGGCATTGTTTTCTTAAATTAGCGTGTAAATTCGGTAAGGTTTTCATGAAAAATACGATTAGGAAATGGGAAAAACGATTTCGAGGCCGGGCGTATAGCCTTAACTTGTCCAGTAGGAGAAACTCCATCAGAAGTTGATGCAACGGTTACAATATTATTATCGGCCCACTTTATCTTTCGTTTTCGTGACAGGATTTGACGATAGAGGACACGTTCATGGTGTATGATTGTCCCATATAGTTTCTGTGGCACTATAGTCTAACTCTTTAGGTGAAACCGTAAAGAGATTATCAAAATACAGCGGGGATAGTAATGATAGTATGCAGATGTATAAAGGACATATTCTATATGGGATAACAGTATATTGTGTACAAAACCAATAATCATTACTGAACATAACAATAAATGCGGTGAACTCTATACAGGATGATTCAAAAATCACCTTAATATAATTAATAATTCGCGTACTGTAGTTGATAGGGTTGTCATTGGTTCACAATTTAGAAATATATACACTTATACAGGCTGAACCAAAAATCATTGGCACAAAGAAACTGTTTTTTTTAATTGAGCAGCCTATATATAAGTTCAAATTTATATTTCGCGTTAAAATAGAAATATTTTTTATTAACTTTAGCGAATAATTAGCTAAATAAATAAATCTACTTTAGCGTATTTATTATACATTATTATCTGTTGTATGTGTTATAAAAGGAGAAGAATTATCCAAAGAATGATTTTTATATAATTAGCGTGTTTTGAAGTAAATAGTTGGCTGGATACTTGTAAGTTAATCATATCAATAGGTAACAAAATTTAAATTAAGTAGTTATGAGGAGCAGGATACGTTGGAAGGGTATTGTAAAAAGAAATTCAATATTATGACAGTTTTATTGATTACTAAAAAGTATTAATTTAGTAAACTTTTGCTTAAACCTAGTTTAGTACATTGAATACTCTCATTATAAACTGTTGCATGATGCGGCATTCGACATTTCACATATATACTTACAATACATTTTATTAATTGTATTTCGTGTAAATCTTCATTAAATATCTCCTCTGTTACAGGATGACTAGGTAAAAAAAGTTGTAAGTTTGACGAAAACTTTTGTACCGCTGCATTTTGCAATATACTTTTTAAATTTGATTTTTGTACTGAAACAGTGGTTGTTAAAAATCGGAATTGTTTTTCTATAAACTGTATTATCTTGAACACTATATCACCCGCGAATACTGAACCACCATTGAAGGAAAAACTTGAAAATTCTTGAGACATTTGCATTACAGAAGTATATGTGTAATCTCCGTGCGTAAAAGTATTAAATAATAAACTTACAAGTGAAACTGGATATTATTTATCTTGCCATATAAAGTTTTGCATCCATAAGCCGCGTAATAATGACCATTTTTTCTTGTTCTAAGTACTGAAGTAAAAAGATACTATTCTTGACAGGCACATCAAAATATTATAACATCAAATTGTATGCTTTTACCTGCCGAGCACCTCAGGTATAGACAGTGAAAAACGTTTAAGATCAAGGTGCAAATAAACTCCGTAAACGAACATGCAACAAATAAAGATGGAAATACCACAACCTAGCACTATCTCTTTCTGTTGCGCCTGACACACTTTTCTCTTAAATGAAAATACCCTGCCTCCCTTCCAGTTAGTATATACAGTTCATTGTCTTACAGTGAATGAGGTATATTAAGGTTATGGATTAAGTGGTTCACTAAATACCGACTGTACTCAAACTATTTATATTACTTATGAGACAAACCTCGTATATCAGTAAGTATTTATATTTGATGTAAACGAAATGTTAAAACCTTCTCTGACATTGAAAAAAATATAACCAGAAGTCGTTTAGATATCGGGTTATAATGTCGTTATTTGTTTATTATCAACATTTCACTTGATCTGGGAGTGAAAAAAGACTGACGGTTAATACTTGGAAAATTGCAATATAGCTGGATCCTGACTATTTCACGATATCACACGGTGGGAACGTGATGGCAAGTATGTAAACACACGCACCGTCGGGATAGAAAGTATCTGCTGCGATTGCCTGTAACGTAACCTACGCTGTAACGTAAGCTAATTCCTCGCATTTATTTCAATCCTTCCTTGGCAACATGCTGTCATCCATAATCATCCATTTTTCTTACGAGCGTTATTGCGAACTAGACGAGAATTTATAAGGCCTATGAATGTATGTGTGTACACGCAACTTGTGGCATATAGGTACCAGGGCCGGCCCTAGACATTTTGGCGCTCCGGACAAAACCTTAATTTTGCGCCCCCCCCCCCGTTTTTTTTTTTTTTTAGTAAATCTCATGCGACCATATGAGAAAGTCAATAAAACATTGAAAAAAAAAAAAAAAAAACGTGTTATTAAAAACTCAATCATCAGATAACAAGATAAGCAATTTAGCACTTAAGGCAAAATAACAAAAATTAAAATGTAGTAAGTCTAACTAAACTAATATCACATATAAATAAATTCTAACTAACCAGATCAGAAACTGACCGGTTTCGATCGCATAAAATACAGCGATCTTCTTCAGAGCAAAAAGACGTAGCCATTACAGACAAGAAATCTGAAACAACGGCTACGTCTTTTTGCTCTGAAGAAGATCGCTGTATTTTATGCGATCGAAACCGGTCAGTTTCTGATCTGCAATTTCTGACACTAATTAACTACGTTTTTTTTCCAGATATTGTGATTTTTGTGTCAGTTTTGATCCCTTTTTTGTAGTAATCCAAAATTGGCCTTTTAATATTAGCGTCTTTAAATTTTAACATAAGAGATGGAATGCGTAACTTTTTCACCAATCCTCGAGCATTACAAATAAATTCATTGAAATGGGCGTTTTTTGACCAGCACTTGATTAGGGCAAAATTTTGCGACTGTGACGTTTACAGCGATGCCACGCGCTAGTACGGCGTTTACGCTGTTTCTGTGCAATTTTGGTATTTTTGCGACATTTTCCTCGTGTGCAGCGTTTACTGATGCGGCCTTTCTTCCGAGAATTACGGTAATTTTGTTCTAAACATTTTATTGAAAAATGTGGGTGAACCCCACTGAAATTTATATAACTGATAGTGATAACATATATTTGAAGGAACAAATATAGAATAGTCCAGAAAAAAATTAGACCAAGTTCATTCAACTGAATTAAATCTGCCTTCTACAAGTAAAGTATGCGAAGCTGAAACAAAAAAGTACTAGTGAACATCAAAACAGGAAATCGAGAAGCAATGTACATATAGTGATCATAATTATAGGGTTGACGTTCAATTAGAAAATATTGATAAGTTGGTTACAGTAACAAAATGACTGAAGATATATTGAACTGAAATAAACCGATATTTTTTTTTCGGTTCAGTTCCGGTTTTCGTTCCGACCAAAATAACGGTTTTTTTCGGTTTTCGGTTCAGTTCCGGTTCGAAGCCCTGGTTTTAAGTCTACTTCCTTTTTATATGCAGTTAAAAAGGGCTGTTAGATCTTGTTTCGCTTGGTTTCAAAATTGTTGTTTCCTGTACAGTCGTGTTGCCACGGGCCGAAAACCTTGTCAATTCTTGAAAGGCGGTGGTTGAGTGGGATTTTGCCTTAATGTTTAAATATATTATATTATTTGAATTATGTACTTAGAAATAAAAATGATAAATTCCGCCTGCCGCCTCTCAATCTTGTCAACTATCAGTCAAATCTTGCAACGCGTTTTTGAGAAAATTCCCGTGAACCGATTTCAATGAAATTTGGTATACTTACAAGGGTCCGATGACAATGCAATATTATGAAAAATAATTTATTGATATGATATCAGAATGATAAAAAAATATTCTTTACTTTTTAGTACATTTTATAAAAGCCTGTAACTTAATTTTTTTTATCAGTTTATTTTCATTTTCCATGATTTTGGCGCCCCTAGATCATTGCGCTCCGGGCGGCCGCCCGGATCGCCCTACCCTGGGGCCGGCCCTGTAGGTACTTTCAAATACGCAATATAATGTTATTTATCTGTACGGCTTGTCAATATTTACGAAGAAAATATAAATATTCCGGTTTATTTTTTTCTTGTTATGTGCATCTGTCAAGGAGCAAATGGTAATCATTGTTATTAGGGACATATACCGGATGAGTCAAGTTTTACACTCAATTTAAGTCTATTAAATAATAATAATAATAATAATAGTGTTTTATTAGCCCGTATTTACAAATAACAAAGAAAAGAAAAAAAACAGAAAACAAAACTATTTATAGATACGAAAACGTATGAACTAATAGCCTCAAGATCAGTCGAGTGAAAACACACACGACTGCTCCACCTCTTGAGCCAGAGACAACACAACACATACAGAACATACAATGAAAATGAAGACACAATACACAATGTACAAGATCGGAAAATGGTATACTAAATAGCATTTAACAATTAACAATATGGGTAGTAATAATTGACAATACATATACATATACATGTCCAGCAACTGACAAAGGTTTCACTCATTATCCAAAGAAAAAAAGTACTTCCTTATTTCAGCACAGAACGACGAAACAGACAATACTTTAAGAAATAATGGAACAGGGTTATAAACTTCGCAATATTATATTGAAATGATCTTTTAAAACATTCCAGTCGATGCTGTGGGTTCGTCAAAAGGCGCCTGCTCCTAACATTGACACTATGAACATCCGTTCGAAACTGAATTTTACGGTATAAATAACTAGGTTTCTTTGAGGAAATAATTTTATGGAAGAAGATGATGGAGTGCAAAGAAATTCTACTACTCATATTGAACCAATCAGCCCATTTCAGTGCACGAGAAACGCGATCAAACCGACATAAACCATAGATAAATCTCAAGCAAGCATTCTGGACCCTTTGTATTCGGAGCTTATCGACAAGATTGAGACAGGGGAAATATACATGGTTACAAAAATTAAACTGAGAAAGAACTAAGGCTTCGCATAAAATTCTACGTAAATTGCTATCTAAATAATATTTATTGCCATATAGTATTTTAAGATTACAGAATGCTCTTCGAATAAGTCGGGAGACATGCTCCGTAAATCTCATTTTGGTATGGAGATAAAGGCCAAGATTCCTTGAGCACTCGAAATGAGGAAGGGGTTCATTGTTTATCTGGATCTTAACCAGCGACAAGACCAAATCTCTTTGTTTGGCACGACCAAAAAGCAATACCACAGATTTCTTAGGATTGATATTGAGACAGTAACGTTCAGATTCTGCAACAAGCATTAACCAAAAATAATCAGACTTACACACTACACTAAATCTATGCCATACTTTAAGACAGAATAATAGGTGTTTTGATATAAAATTCATTTAGTGGTATAAAATGCTTTTTCCATTTATTTTCGCCAGAAATGCTTAATGAAATCAATGCATAGAATTTCCGCGACAAAAAAATTAGTGGATTTTCAATTAAATCCATTTTAATATTTCTGAGCAAAAATTTTTGGACCTTTATGAGCGTTTAAGTCTGTCAGTTAGTACATGTACGAAACAATGGCATTATAAATCCAGACCGTACGAATGATTTACGGCCATGTCCCGAAGTGCCAGTAAGTGGCAAGTGTCGAAGTAACTTTTGCTTTAGGATTGCAAACCAGTGTTCAATTTTGTATAGGTTTGTCGTAAGTTTTCTATTGTAGTTTCAAAGAAGAGTCGCTATCAACTGTGTCCACATTTTTCTTAGAGCGAGTTGAAGAAAGAAGAACTTCGAAAAACTAGTATCGTGGGCTGAGCCAGGATATCCAATAAATAAACCGCAATTTCTTTGTAGAAACAACTTGCATCTACAAATTGAAAATTTACTTAATTTCTAACCGTTTCCATTCAAACGGGAATGAGTATTTTCTTATTTTAACATGAGACCCATCAATTGTGCCAATCACACACGGGAAAACCTTACTTGCAAGATTTTGTTCGATATTCCGTTTTTTTCGTCTGTAACCCATTGAATGAATTCTGGACCCAAATTATTCGAAAACAAAATTAATTTTTTTATTCGATGCTGTGAGCTAACTGTGATATTAAACCGGTAAGCCGCATCCCTGAAGCTAGGTGTTGCATGCCCTATATACCACAGATTGATCAAAACCTACTAAAAAATGTTAATTATGACATAGCTTTTTTGGTATTAAGCCTACTAACTTGATCCTCTGTCGACAGTTTTCCATACTGATTAAATGTCTTGTGGTTGCTTTAAGCAAATGTGGCTTGGATAGTATGTATAATGCACCTATTAACACAAAAATATAACAAAAATTCATGATATTAATATAAACCAACTATTTGTTCTACAAAAAACAACAAGGAATGATTGAAAAGATTAATGTACTGCTTTAACACACCTAGGTAAGAATAGTACTATTTCATTATTACTGTTACTCCTGGCTGCAAAACTATCACTGCCGTACTCTAAATTGCTCAATTTTACCCCAAATTAGTAATTTAAGATGTTTGCAGACAAACATAAAAAAGAGTTTTATTTTTTAAGGTTCAGTTAAACGAGATTTAAACAAGTGCGCATTTGCAGATTTTTAGTACTACTTCTGTAGCAAGAAGAGCTGGTTTCACGGTTCAGAATCGGTCGAGAACCATTAAAGATCGTGTTGAAACGCAACACAGAACGATGAGAAAGACGATTCATTGTTATTTGGAACGGTAATTTTCTTCTGAACTGATTCTAACGGTAGTTGGCACAAATCTATTAATAACAGCTTATATGAAAAATATTTGTTTTTACTCAGCTTATCAGAAGTATCCATTACAAAATTTAGAGAAATGGATTTCTTATAAACAACTTTTTCATTATTTTTTAAATCCTGTCGCAATTTTACTGAATTTTGATTGATATTTGTTTACATCAGTTTGGTGTTTTTCAATATTTCTATTACTAATCTTGGTAGTACTTTTCCTAAAATTCCAATTTTAAAACTGTCGGACATTCAGGACTTAGGATTTGTAAATATTTCAGAACCAGAATTTAGCCGGACATGCGCATTAGTAGAACTACTAATTTTAGAACTGTTCAGAACGGGGGGTTTGAACAAACTTATTGTGTTTATAGTGTTGATTTATTGACATTTCAAAAGTGTCTATAATTATTCACAATAATTTCATTATCGAAAATAACTTCCGTAATAGTATAAATTGGAGAATGTCGACGAAGGAATAACTCGGTTGTATAAGAAATATTGCACAACAAGAACAACCATCATATGGGGGATGTCAGTTATTTCTTACATTTCGATACAAGTTTCGTTGCATGCACATAATTATCAATAGTACACCAGACGTAGATGAGTGGTCATCAATCGCCCCAGCGAATATTATAGCCAGTATACGAGCCAAATACTATACTGCATTTACACCTGGTCCATTCAATTTTGATTCTGATTCGCTTTTTTAAATTACACAAGGAAAAACAACATTGGATGACTTGTAATTAGTGGGTATCATTTTACTCAAAAATACTTAAAAATAATCCAGTAATTCTGATTGTTCGATTGATCACATTTGTTTGAATGTTTTGCTTAATTTTGCAGCTTTCTTTTTTCTTGCAATATAGTTTAAATATATAATAAGCTGCTTGGATCAGCCCTCGTGCTACATTTGCTTCGACTATGTGTTCTGTAGTTTTCAACAATTTTTGTTGCACTTCATCTAAAAGTTCTTTGGCAGCTCTTCTTTGTAGTTTCCCTATCTTCGTAACTGTTTTAGGTCTCTTTGTAAGTCATGGAATTTATGTCTCTCTTTTTCCTTAATTTTACTTTTAATTAGCTTCCTTCTCTTTTTTTTTTCTAGGTTTGCCTTTTTTTCGATTTCGAACGTTCCTTTTCCTTCCTTTGTTCCTCCAAATATACTTTTTATGATGAATTTTTTGCTAACGAATATATCTCCGCCGTAATCTGTATATGTATTTATTACTTTACCAATATACATAGATTTTACTTCAACTACTAGAATTGAATACAATGTTTTTTCTTGTAAAGAATTTTGTCACATGTTAGAGTCTTGCTGAAAGGAAAAAACTCTTTGCTACATCTGCATTCCCAAAAGAAAGGGTATTCAATCCTAAAGATATTTTTGAACGACTCTTTACTAAAGAAGAGTCCCAGTTTATTGTTGAACAAATTATAAGCAACACTTAGCAAAAGAACAACACGACTTTGCCACAAATCATAATATGAAATACTTTAGTGTTATGCTATGGGACTCATGGACAATGCAATTATTAAGTTTATAAAAAAATATTAAAATACAAGCTCTTTTCTATTTAACTCTGCAAAAATAAAATGCCTCAGTTTATCTCAAAAAATAAACGACTTTGTTACTTTTTTATACGTTGTAGGTATAAGGAAGTATTGTGATGATGATCATTTTCGACTTCGAGATTTTTGCAGATATCCACGTTTCAAGGTGTCCTAATAACATAATAACGAAAAAGTAGTTTTTGTAAACAACATACGTCTGTCAATACCAAACCTTATATTTAAAAGTATAATCGTTGATTGAAGGAATATATAAAGATGCGCAACGCTATAGTAAAATAGCGTGTCTTTCCGTTAAGTCGTCCCGCAAACCCCTTGCCGAGAAACATTATCGCTGTCTCGGTCTGTTTCGAATCTCGGATCCAAACGACTGATGCAGTCGCTATAGATCTCGAATCCAGTTTTGGCTACGCTCAGTGCTATGTAGTGGCACATCTTTAGGTATTCCTTCAATCAACGGTATAATCTTGCTTTCAAGATCTGATTAGATTGCAATCAAATCGATAGACCGGATGTAGTAGTTTATTTCAGTGATAAAATTAAATTTTACCAATATCTCTTCAATTACAAAGTTTAAACACATTTCAAAAGAATACAAAAATACTCAGAAGTGAATTTGAGAACAAATTTATAAAAAAAGATTTCAAAATTCTTGACGGAAATAGTAGATTGTTTAACAAGTAAAGAAAACTCACTTTTTTTACGCGTTGAACACGTAATTTTTTCGTGTACTTCACGAGAATTATAATTTTAAAAACAAAAATTGTCATTTTCCTATTATCAAAGTAATCCGTGTCAAGGATTTGTTTACTTAATGACAAAACATCACAACAAGTAAACGACTAATGTGTTGCTAACAAGAAAAGTGTTGCTAACAAGAAAAGTCCCACTTTTCTTAATTATTTTGGGTTAAACAATATTATCAATTTCTATCAAGTACACGAAAAAAGATATTTTACTCTTATCAAAAAAGCAGCTATTTGGAAATACCTCACAAATTATGTATTTAACATAGGTCTGGCAACAGTATGAAACTATTTGAACATACTTTTGAAAAATTTTTGTAGAAGAAAATGTTCAACATTTGGACGGGAACTAACATTTTCATTCTTATCGAAAAGCAATCTTTTGCAAAATCTGGCAAATTAGGCATTTGACACCGATTTATTAAGAGGAGAAAAACTTAGGTACTTCTGAACAAGTTTTACATAAAAGATTCGTACTGCATGTATAAGAAAGCCCTTGGTGCCAATATCACATTTTCTCTCTAGTATATACAAAATTAAAACTAATCGTATTCACAATACATATATGATGATCTAAATGGCACTTACAAGAGTTATGGTATTAAGTTAGGGCTAATATCCAAACTTAACTGGTTTATAAACTAGTAATATGTTAATGTTAAATGAATAAATAAATAAATAAATAAATGTTAAGGGAAATCTATTTTTACTTTAGCATAAAACTACTACTAAAACAAACAAAATAACTTAGGTATGTTCATATTATTCAATTCCTTTGTAAAGTTTGGACATTAGCCGGATATAATTTTTATTGGTATCAGTTACGGCACTTGCAATGTTAGTCTATGTAAACAAAATAATCATTTTTCATTGTTAAAAAATGTCGGATTAATTAATAAAGTGAGTGTCAACGATTTAGACAAGTAGGCAACCAATATTAAACCGCATAAATTTATATGTTAACGTCATAAGTACTTATATACTATTGTACATATAAGTGTTGTTTTCTCCCGATATATCCTACTTGTACTAATTAAAAGTATTTTTGCCTCCTGACGATTCTGTTTTCAAATAATTGTAAACGCATTTCCAAAATTCTAACTGATGGCGACATCTAGACGGTATATATTGTACCTAAAACAACGCATACTTTCACAATTAAATTTTTATATTAATTTTCAACATGTAATTCGCATTTGTCTAACAGTATCTTACTGTTGCTTTACACTGTGTAGTGTTGTATCTCTTTCATTGTGTTAAGGTTATGAATATTGTAAAGCGTTGCTTCCTTGTTTAAAGATAATTAAAACTGAATATTCTTAAACGCTATGAATTCGTATAGAATACGAAATTGACAGATTAGCGGAAACTTGGTCATAGAAAACGATTCGGTTTTGATGATTTGTATGACTTCAAAATTTTCAAGATGTTATGACACGATATGCCATTTCTTCTAAACGAAAAGTTCATCAAGAAAGATTAAACTTTCCTTAAAATTACGGGCAACTATTTGTTTCTACAGAGTTTAGGACTGACTTTATCATGCAAGTCATAACCCTATGGCTACCCATACAGCAAGGATTGTCAAAAATTAAAGAGATTAAAATTAATAGTTTGACATTCTTTAAATAAAACGTTAATTGCATTGTGCTAGACTCGTTTCACTATCACGCTGAGTCGAGTATTTACATGTGCCAATTTCTAATTTAATTAAAAATTCTTATGACTAGGGCGCGGACATGACCGGTTTAAACCACGACAAAGTTACAACGGAGTAAAGAAATAATGTAAACAACACACGCTTACTGAATAGCACTAATTCATATGGTGAACTGCAACATCTGTTTACGCCCGAGAATGAGAGCAAAAAATGCCCATAAAATAAGGAATTTATGAGTAAAATCCTTCTTTCATCGGCGTAGATAGGAGCGTCGGGGGTTTTTAAAATTTATTATATTTACCTTATTTCGCAAGAGAAATAAAATTTTCACTCATACTTACGTTAATTTCGTTTTTTCATTGTTTTGACTGTTAATTACGTACTTAGTAATTTTTGTAATAGTCTATTTAATACTGGTTTATTGAATCGACTTACATACGCGTACATTTTTAGTTATCATTATTTAGATGTAGAACGTTGTTCATGTTACGTTTTCTAATATGAAAATGAATTGTCAGTGATTCCGAAATTTATTACAAAGTATGTAAAATTTTATTTACAGAATGCCAAAATATCGCACGTTCGTCACTTAGCTTTGCTAAGACATACACAGAAATAGTTTTTATGCAGAGAATTTCGATAGTTTACAAAATTTCGTTACATGTTTAAATGACGATGCTCGAAGTATTTCTGAGTGCAAGGAACTAACACAAATCCCAAATTTAAAAAATCAGTTGTTATTCCTTCAGGAACACTTTGGAAATTTGCCTAAACTAATCACATATTTTAAAAATCGAAATCTCAAATTAAAAGATGGATTAACCACATTAGATGTGGACTATTCTTAATTTCAAAAGTATTTCAAGTGAATTCGGATGTGGCCTTCGGCAAAAGTTAGACGCAGTTTTAATAGAAATCCAGATTTAATAACATTACGGCAATTGTGTATGCTAAATACGCTGAAATAAAAGAATGTTTCCAGTACGCACCTATAACCAGTTGCGATGTAGAAAGGACGTATTCTATCTATTAGGATGTATTTAATTTAAAGAAAAAAAGTCTTACAGAAGAGAAAATGAACAAATAATACGGTATTTTGTATTTTATAGATCACCAGCCACTTGTTATCCAATTATATATAAAAAAATACAACATTTCAATAGTGCGCCCATGGGCAATGAGTCATCAACCGTTCGTGTCCGCGCCCTACTTATGACCGACACATGTACATATAGAATGCTATATCTTACGTAATTTCGGTCACACTCAATTTTAAGTTCAATTTCTATTTCAATAAATTGACAGATGTAAAACAAGAACAACAGAATTATGCAAGATGTCAAACTGAAATCAATGTCGCCGTTCGTAGCAATGCTTTAAATGTTTCTTTTGTATCTGTTGCCAGATGTCTACAACGTGCGGTGTTGTAAATTGTGGAAGTACTACAACGTTGATGCTGAAATATAGTAGCTGAAATATCGATGTTATTAAATTATATAACGTGTAGTGAGCCACATTTTTCATATGAAGTAGATTTAAACGAACATTCAAAACTAACAAGGCTAAAATGAATAAAAGTAATAATTGAAAGGAATCAGCCCTTACATACTGAAACTCATTTTTGCAATTATTTGTAACACAACTGATACAGAGATTTTCACAATTTATTGCTATATAACACAATACACAACATAATATAATAACTGATTCACCAACACAATGATTATATCATATATTATGTATACGTTCCATAAATGTGTAAAATACAACCCCAATATGACTGCAACTTCAGAATGACCCAATGGCCTGCTACTGATGCAATGAACTGAAGATATTGTACTGTCCTTCTATCACTGTTTCAGTGTAGTAGGTACTATGTAACTGCTACTGATGCTTTATCTGAAAGTTGAGTAGAATGTGTAGAAAAAATTGTACTTACTTTTATACAGGTACCTACTTAAAAAGTAGTTTGTACCATTCCATTTTCAATATGTTCACAATACGTTCTTGTTTCATAATCATGTACTAATCTTTACAACATATTTGTATCTTCTGAAACTATTAAGCCTACAATTCCCTGCATTATATAAAACGAAGAGATATAACGCGGTATGATGTCATGCCGATTGGCGTTAATGGAAAATATTTTACAGAAGCAGCGTCCGTTTCATTTGAGACCCAAGTAAAACGAACTACTCTTTCAGTAACTGTTGCAATGTCTCTACTGTCTCATTCTGGGCATAACGTATATATTTACATTTCCTTTAAGGGGGGGTTTTACTTGATCGGCGTATGCCACAAAATGGTCAAATTCAACGCAAAAAGTCGCAAAAATCAAGGCACTTGAAAAAGTTGCCGCTACGTGAACGAAATAATGAATATTTGTTCTAGCGACTGACGATTCAAATTTGCAATTATATTAAAAAATAGTTAAAATACAGCACTTTGAATTTTTTTCGTTTTATAGCGATATAAAGCTTACTCTGTTTAAAAAGTACTTTTTTGAATCGTGAGTACCTAGATATTTTTATTCTGAACTCGACAATGTATTTACTTTACTTTCAAAATAACCCTGGTCTCCAAAAAATTACTTTGAAACCAATGAGAATGATCACAAAGTCCGCACTAATAAATGGCAAATAGGCAACACATAATTCAACCTCTTACTCACACTTTCGTAATGTCTAAGACCAGCTATATGGAAGGTATACCTGGTCGACTGTATTAAGCCGAACATCATATAAACCGAGAGATCTTCACCTTTTTTTAATACCTTAGGTAAACGAATGCTTCATTCAGATATCGGCTTTATTTTCTAATTATTTTAATGATATTTGGGAGAATGTATTAGAATTCTTCGTCTGGAATAAATATATGTTGTTATTATTATGAAATTTAACTTGTTACTTAATTTCTGGCGGTGATATTTTGCTTTAGATGTTGAAGGTTTTTAATCTTAATAATATGAGCACCATTCATTCTTTAAACAACTTATATTCCATTTCATATTTTAATCTACATTTTTGTGGAAGTAGATCCAATGATGCCGCTTTAGCCTCTTCATATATATATCGGGGAACGTTTTCTTCTAAATCGCTATCAGAATCCATTAAGGTAAACACCACTTGCAAGAATAACTGAATAAACAACTTAAACACAAATGG
Source organism: Amphimallon solstitiale (assembly GCA_963170755.1). Lineage (NCBI taxonomy): Eukaryota > Metazoa > Arthropoda > Insecta > Coleoptera > Scarabaeidae > Amphimallon > Amphimallon solstitiale. Next base: position 116,332,450 of record OY720679.1, read on the forward strand.
CAACGACGCACAGCTTACCCTATTTTGATAAACGAGTGTTCCAAAATAATAATATATCTTAGAAATTACTTCGCAGGTGAAGTCGTAGAAAAAATTATATGTAAAAACGGTAGGAAAATTTTCTTCTCTCCCTTGGTTCATTACTGCCCTCTGTTTCGCGTCGTACTTTAAATTTCAACCGCGGGAGAGAATAGATAACTTTTCTCCCCAGTAATACAAATAACTATTAATTTGTAAGTATATGTTTTCATCCTTCCCTATATATTGCAATTAGGTTATATGAGATGGTTTGAGCGATGTTTGTTTAGTATAATTACGTAAATTAACGGAAGAATGGTTCAGAAAAATCAGGCAGACATTCTACTTAAACTTACACTGGAACATTCTAATAGTACGATGTTCCATATTAAATCTAGAGTCCTTTAAAATGTATCAGTAATAGTACGTATTTAAAATGCGACAAATGCATACTACTAATTTTGTATTACTATTATGTATTTTCAAAATTACTTGATAATTAGTCTATTACTGCGCACCATTTTCAATTAAAGACGTTCAGCCTATCTTAATTTAAAAAATATTTACGTACATACAAAAAATCTGCATAAATAGCACATAATCATATTATATATAATACATATATTATTAATATAGCCATTTCTGGTTCTGATGAAAACTAATCCATGGAGCAAGAAAGTTTCGGAAGCAGTTGTTTTGTTATAATTATATTATATATAATACATATATTATTAATATAGCCATTTCTGGTTCTGATGAAAACTAATCCATGGAGCAAGAAAGCTTCGGAAGCAGTTGTTTTGGATATACATTTATTTCGCTCAACAAGTCCTGAACTGTCAGTTTTAAAATTAGATTTTTCAGTTATAGTACACACACTGATACAAAACAAACGACCGAAAATATCTCCGATTTGTCAAAATTAAAAATAAAAATAGAGTGGAGATTTCCCAAACAAAAATAGCGAAGTCGGAAGCCCAAAGTGCGAACTTTTTTATTTTGGCAGTGCCACATCCACTTCTAAATATTTAATGAAATTATCGTCCGCATTGCATCATAACAAAATTGAACATAAAAATAGTTCTTGTGTATTTGATTAAAAAACAAAATTTTTAAGTAGTACTCATTAATATTTTATAAAATAATCTTGTTATTTATTACAATTCGAAGGCATAGACTCAGCGTAACAAACGCGTAACTAAAAGAAACCGATTTTGAACTAGGTACCTAGGCATTTCTCACATTTTTAAACTATCTTTTGGATTTTCTAACAAATACTTTTAAGTGCTTGATGTCGAATGCGATATTTTTCCAGACCCTGAAATGGAATTTTATCTATCTTGAATTATGCTTCCGCAGAAACTAAAGTGACAGAGTTTTTTAAACATCGTTTGTATTGTGCTTTTCTCATATATTGTTGACGCTCGTGAAGTGGGGGGGGGGTCTTCACATATTAGGGGTCGAAGTGAAGTAAATACATATATATATGGTCGCATATGCTAGAAACCACGAATTGATAAAAAATGTATTAGGTTGGCACGTGATTGTATAATTAACAATATTTCTGATTTTTTGGGCTTTCCAGGGGGGGGGGGGGCAAGTATCCCGCCCTGTCCCTCCTGGCTACGCGCATGCTTTAGACGTACATATTTTATTAAAACTTTTAGATAAAAATACTTCCGCCCTAGCGGAATAATGAACAAACTTGAATAATATACAGGGTGAGTCATCTAAGCGGGTAAGGCCGATTATGCCTTTATGAGTAAAGATATTTCGAAGCGGTTTTTGCCTTGTGATAGCTGTTCATTAGGAGCACATTTTAAAAATATTTTGTATTATACAGAGTGTTCCATAACTTGGTGGCTAACCATAGTTATAGTTTTTTAAATGGAACACCCTATATATTATTGCATTTTTGTATTCCCCGTCTATTTTTAGGCAAAAAGTAATAAGATAGTATAGGCGTAAAGTGTAAAGTTTTTGACTTATTCCCATTTTTCTGAAAAATTCAATGTTTGTATAAAATTATATATCTCGAAAACGACGTATTAGATGGACAAAATTTTTTGCAGTATTGTTTACAATAAGAGGTCCTAATAGAAGCATGTTTTATTTTTTTACAGTAACTAACTGCATGTGCAGGAAACTGCATTAAAATTACATGACATGTTTTAGAATAAAAGTCCATTTTTTTAAATGGAACACCTTCTATATCCGTTCATTTTTGAATTGTATATTAAATTTCATGTCAGAAACATGTAGGACGTTAATACTTTAAATGTGACTATTACTGAGCTGCTGTCGTTTTTTGATATGCTTTTGTTAGTTTTTGCAAAAAAGTCAATTTTTTCAAATGGAACACCCTGTATATTATTTAATTTTTGAATGTCTTATTAAATTTCACATCAAAAACATGTAAGACGTTAATACTTTAAAAGTGACTATTACTGAGCTATTGTCGCTTTTTGATATAATTTTGTCAGTTTTGTGGTTTTAATTAAATACTGACAAAATTATATCAAAAAGAGATAATATCTCAGTAAATCAGTTTTAAAGTATTAACGTCTTAGATGTTTTTGATGTGGAATTTAATAAGAAATTCAAAAATGAAATAATATACAGGATGTTCCATTTGAAAAAAATGACTTTTTTTGCAAAAACTAACAAAAGCATATCAAAAAAACGACAATAACTCTGTATTAGTCACTTTTAAAGTATTAACGTCTTACATGTTTCCGACATGAAATTTAGTAAACAATTCAAAAATGAACTGATATACAGGATGTTCCATTTAAGAATATTGACTTTTATACAAAAACGTGTCATCACATTCAGTTAGTAACTGTAAAAAACTAAAACATGCTTCAATTAGGACCACTTATTGTAAACAATACTCCAAAAAATTTTGTCCATCCAATACGTGGTTTTCGAGAAATATAATTTTATACAAACATTGAATTTTTCAGAAAAATGGGAATAAGCCAAAAACTTTACACTTTAGGCCTATACTATCTTATTACTTTTTGACTAAAAATTATACGTGGAATTCAAAAATGCAATAATATATAGCGTGTTCCATTTATAAAACTATAACTATGGTTATCCACCAAGTTATGGAACACTCTGTATAATACAAAATATTTTTAAAATGTGCTCCTAATGAACAGCTATCACAAGGAAAAATCCGCTTCGAAATATCTTTACTCATAAAGGCATAATCGGCCTTACCCGCTTAGATGACTCACACTGTATATGATTAAATATACTAATTAAATGAATGAAGTTTATGATAAGAAATTTAATGTTATAATCAGCGAACGGATCACTTCAAGTTTGACCTTCCTGGTCGAGTACTAATCAATAACTTGCATATGGCGCAAATATTGCTGATAGGGATGCATGTGACACATTATTCTTCCGAAGATATCATATGACCGAAATTATTTATGGTCAGGAGGTCACGTAATTTTGTTTTATACAAAATTAAATTGGACTGTAAAAGCGGCATCTTTACTTTCGCTTTGATTATATTTAAGAGGCAGGGCAATGATAGTTGCATTAAAAACTCTTTCATAATAGTAAGTATATCGACAACATAGTTGTCGAAATACGTATCTAACTTTCAATGCTTTAGTGTGGTAAAGGCGCAGTATAAGGAAGTATTGTGATGACGATAATGTTCGACCTTGAGCTTTTGCAGGTGTCCTTGTTTTGAAGTCTCCTGATACCGAAAAAAAGGGTTTTGCAAACATATCTCCCCCCCGCCCTTTCTCTCTGTGACTACTATAACGACCAAACGGCTACAGCTATGAATACCAAAGTATATCTTCCTCTTGAGATCCGACTAGATTTTCAGTAAAATCGGTAGATGGCAAGTAGTAACTACTATAGCGACCAAACGGCTACAGCTATCAATACCAAAGTATATCTTCCTCTTGAGATCCGACTAGATTTTCAGCAAAATCGGTAGATGGCAAGTAGTGTTTAATTTAATTAAAATTTCATGTTTAGTATTAATATGTTTTACAAGTAGGTATAATGAATTAATAAAGGAAATTAAAATAAACCCAAAATATTTTCTACAAAACAGAAAAGTGTAAATTGCTTATGTTTATCTGAATTAATGCCTACGTGACTATGCATCAGTAATATTTTATAACAAAATTGTATCTTCCTGACGTCATGCAATTAAATTACACATTGAATGAATCATTAATAAAACGAAACATATTGTTAACATTATATCTGTTACAGCAAATATATTAAAACTGAGAAGATTCATAAATGTAAGCTAAAAACCAATAGATTTTCTTATAAAGTAACAGACTCCCGAAAATAAAAAAAAAACGTGTTTTGACTTGCGGAAGTAATAATTAAAATAAGCAAAAAAGTACGAATAGACTGTCCTGAAATGCTTTTTTAGCAAATCTTGAACGTCTAAATAGAAAAAAAAACAATTTTTAAAAATACCTTTGTTTATTAGTGCCGCGTTTTAGAAATATTCTTTTAAAATAGTACTCTCTCCAAGTCGATTTTCACTAATACTTTTAAATAGGTCAAATTTAAAATTAATTTAACTATTCTCAGCCAAGTATGTAGTAGAAAAATAATCTAAAAGTCTCTCAGAAATTTGGGAAAATAAAAATATCTGTAGGGACGGAATGAAATTGTTTTTCGAATTGGAAACTTTCAAGAAAATTCTTATAACAGATCTTCCATTATTATAATATAGGAAATTTGTATTAGCAAAAAGTGATATTGCCAGGAACGTTTGTAGAAAAAGTAGAATTACGGCAAAATTTTATGACAGAATCATCTCTATTCTGTCATTTTCAAGTACAAGTTTTATATTGTGCAAAAATGAATTTCCGAAATACATAAACTTTATCCATTTAACTTTTTACTTGTCATAATAAAAAGTTGACTATAAGTATGTTCATCATCATCATTATATAGGAGAGGAAGCTAATGTTGGTTTGGAATAGTTCAATAAATAATGTTTCAATAGAATGTAATATTACTATATATTTCCATTTATTATATATACAACATATTAAATAATATACAACCATATTTTATATATGAGCGACTGTAATAAATTGAAGCAAAATTTTGATTAGCAACACTCGAGTTTTTATATTAATTATATAATAATTACTATTATTATTTATTACCCAACAGATATCTCTACTAATAGGACAAAATTCCATAGAATGTATGAACAAGCATATGTAAAACGTAATTCTAAGAAGCCCATCTACTGTCTTTACAGACAATAAAGCTCAAAAGAGAAATAAGTACATAAAAGAAATAAAGTAATGAAAACTAAAAGCAAGTGAATTTAACAATTAATATAACGTTGAATGGTGTATATCATTAATATATTTGACATTGAATATATAACACATTTTATACACAGGTGACCTATTCATCACATTGGTGCACGCACGAGAACATAAGAACGTAACATTCGATCGGGATGAAGCTCTCGGGACCAAATAGTTAAGTTTACTCAACAATTCAGGCGCATCGACACCATTATGAACCAAATTAAACAAACTAAAGAAAAACGAATGCTGGACTGATCACAGCGTGTTGCCATAGATTCCGTCCTAAAGAGCTGCAATAAAATGATGAGAACAACTTCGTACAACAACCGTATCTGCACCATTTCAACTGCTCGAACCTGATTAATATAAATAGGGGACCAAATAAGGGAAACATACTCAAGTTTAGAACGCACAAAGGAATAGTAAATTTGTAAAATGGCATATGACGATGTAAAATTTCGTATAGTTGTTATCACAAATCCCGGCATTTTCAATGCAGAGGAAATAATCTACGAAATGTGTTTTTAAAAGGTAAGCTTCGAATCGGCAGTCTTCCATGGAGTCTATTCTTAAGAAAACGTTTAAATCCTCTGCAAAGAGCAACTTTTCGCACTGTAACTGATCACATAAATCATTAATAAAAATTAAGAAAAGTAAGGGTCCCAGGTTACTTCACTGAGGGACACCCGACGAAGGCACAAATATGTCCGAGACATGGTCCAAATAAGAAACAAACCTCCTACGATCCGTGAGATATGATTCAAATTCTATTATATTATATATAATGTCTGCTAACATTTTTTTTTGATTTGCTTAGAGAGAAACTGAAGATGCTAAACTTGAAAACAGATACTGTTAATAATAATAATTAGCTTATTAGCATATTGTTGACATGTATTTGATTTGACATTTGTTACATTCAGCAAGCACAACAGTTGCGGCACGATGTTCGGTCATTTTAAACATGTGGTCTCCATTTTATTGAGCGGTAGGTTTCTATGCTCAAACGTATTCTCATCAATTATTCGTATTAACGTCCCTTTCCTTGATTTTTGACGTTTTTTTGAAATAACAGTTTACGTTATGCTGATTCATTGTTTTATTATTAATAATAATTTCCTAAATACATAAATTAGTTGTAATATTGGACTTACACTAAAAACAACGCCAAAAAAATGGAATGTTATTGTTTATTCGATTTATCTGTATAATTATAATATATGACAGCAGTAAAAAGTAATCAAGTGAGACGATGATATGAATGAAAAACAGAGCTGTCAGCCAATTTCTGAACTGTTGCCAAATGAACAGATGATGAGAGATCGGTTCCCGGTCGTCTGCTGAATGCAACCATTTGCTTCGACGGATTTAAAAAAAATTGAATTTTAAATCTAAGCAAGCTAATATAAAACATGGAAGTGTTGCCAATACAATAAAGAAAATCCAATCAATTACATTCACTCGGTATACACAGGTGCTTCCTAAGTACATTCCAAAATACAAGGGTTTCTTTCCCATTAACACCTGAAAACAAAATGTTCCCAGAAGTACAAATGCATCAAAAATAAAACTGCACAGAAATTCTAACATTCTATTCGACATTTACTTTATAATTACTTGAACTTGGCAGCTATTTCTGTTTACTTGATGTTAAATGTTGGAAAACATTTTTATTATTAGAGGACACAACAAAAATTTTTTTAGGACATCGATTCTAGTCGCTCAAAGTCGCTGCTATCACTAACATCATGTAAAATAAAAAAAAATATTGATTGTCCACATTATTAGATTCTATTATTTTAAGTCCATCCCTAGTCTCTAAGGAGTCTTTTAGACGGTCAATAATAAACGAGTCAGTCTTGTCTATGTAATTACTCTACCAAAACGTACTCACCAGCCGCCACTGGTACATAGGATAAAGGTATTCAGGAAAGCAGATGACAGATCTATGGGGAATTAAACACTTCAACGGTTCTATGGCAGGTGTGGAATAACCCTGACACTTTATTAATTGGAGGTAAGGCAGTCCACATACATACATAGGTGGTCACTGTCTTATACAATAATATGGAATGTGCAATCTAAGTAGTGTTAGTAGAGTTACATGACTAAAGTAATTGTTAAAAACTTAGCATCTATGACTAAGCAGAGCCAGATTAAATTCATATCTTATATTATTGTATGATTCAAAAGAAAATTGCACTTGTATCTGTTAAAATACAAAAACTTTCAGAACTTATTCGGCACTTTCTCGATTAAGCATTGCATAGATGTAACAACGGCTGTGGACAGATGTAAAATGTGAATGATCAATTAATTTTTGATACTATTCTTGACATTTGTTATGTTCAGTCTTGTTACGTTAATTTTGAACGGATCTGTATATTCCTGATTTTGTTTCCTTTATTTATATTCGTAGGATTATTGTTATGTTTCCTGACGTTTTGACGTTAGCAATTTTCGTTTGATTTATTTTTATCCATCACCTTATCATGTTTAGTAGTACTGCATTACTGTATTTTAATTTAAATAAGAATTAGTTTAAATTCTAAGTAATTGAGCTGTTCCGCCATCTTCTGGCAAGCTCGGTCTTTAACGTAGAATAGACGAAATAAGATATGGATAAACAAAATAAGATAAACAATAGATCTCTACTGTGCGGCTTCTGTTACCGCAGATCATAGTCAACTCAGGTATATGCAACTTTTATTACGCTTGATGTATTTACAGTTTATTCTACTGATACATCTGCAACCTTAGTTACGCTAATCTGGTAGCTACGAATTTAAATAGTAAATAATTACTTTTTACTTTTGTTCTAGCTTAGAAAATGTTCCTTTAATTTCTCCTTCCTCCCCTACTAATTAGTAGGCTTCCTTTTTGGTTTACAAGTGTTGTCGATGTAATTATACATGTTGGTACCATTGTATTTATAGTTCTCGTCTTGGCCGTCGAAGCGGTTATCTTTAAAGGAGTACATCCTCTCGTCCATTTTGGGTATTTGGCATCTTATCATTGATTGGATTAGAAGCAGATGATTCCGATCGCTGTGCACTGCTCAGTATTAGGTGAATTAATACCGATATTCCGTAAAAATTACGCTGTTAAAGCGGATGAAATTGCAGTGATTCTTTTAGTTACTTTGTTTGAATATTTTTTTTGACGGAATATCAGTTTAATGGATGCGGTCGATTAAATCTATATCTGGTGATTATTTCTTGGTTTTTCGTTGAGTAGGATTATTCTTAATGTATATTGTTTTTCTCTTGTCTTATAGCTTCTAATTTCCTGTGGAATTTCTCGCCTATTTCGTCATTAAAGACTGGAAATTTTTAACACGCCACGAGGGACCGCCATCTTAGATTTCTTATGATGCCCTTGTGGATTTCAATGTAATTACTAGGGGGCGGACACGAGCGGTTGATGACTCATCGCCCATGGGCGCACTATTGAAATGTATTTTTAAAGAGGTTTTAATTTTATTTATATAGTTGGATAACAAGTGGATGGTGATCTATAAAATACAAAATACTTTATTATTTGTTCAGTAAAGGAGTATTAATATTTACTAGTAATACTTTCTCAAGGTTCTCTTCTGTAAGACTTGTTCTCTTTGAATTAAGTACATCCTTGTAGATAGAAAACGTCTTTTCTACATCGCAACTGGTTATAGGTGCATACTGGAAATATTCTTTATTTCAGCGTATTTAGCGGTTAGATTTTGTGTCATTGTCCCCATACACAATTGCCGCAATATTATTAAATCTGGATTTCTATTAAAAACTGCGTCTAACTTTTGCCGAAGGCCACATCCGAAGTCACTTGGAATACTTTTGAAATTATTAATATTTATAGTATTTTCTTGCATCGTTTGAGGAAAATTAATCTGTTTCTGAAAGATGCCAGACTGTTGTTGTTACGCGTCCAGGTTTTCATGGTGTTGACTGTGTCCTGTCATATCATAATATATATATAACTTACGCTCTGAAATTTTATATTTCTCCCCGTTGCCAATTTTGTGCTCGGAATTGAATTGTGTGTTTTAATTGATTGTAAGTTTTGCGTTGATCGGAGCTATAGAACGTTATTTAAATTCTCATTTAAGACTTTTAGAATCTATTGCCAGTTCTTAACCTATTTGGCAAAAGAATATTTTCAGTTTACGAGGATTAACGTACGAGTTTTACTTAACTTTTAGTACTATTAAATGTTTACACAGTGTGAACACGTATTGACAATTGCAAATTGTTTGTAAAGCGGAGATCTCTTGCTAACGGTAGTTTTGATTTATTTTACATAATTGAAACTGTTTTGCAAATTCATGTGCTACTTACAGGTGTCCGGTAATAGGATACTTTTATCTTTTTAATTGTGCATTGGCACATAATCTTACTTTGTGTAGAACAAGTTACACCAATTGCAACCATATGTAATTTTTTTTTATATATTTAACTTCCTAATTCTAAACTTATATTTAATTGTATAACTTGAGCAATTTTTGATCTTATTAAATTGTTAGTTGATAGGAATTTGTGGTTTTGTCTTATCTTTTGCTACCTGAGTATTTAAACTGATTTTTCTCCTGTATCAAAGATCATTTTGGGGTAGGGAATATTACACATAAGGAGATGGCGTCCGTAAATTCATCCATCTGAGATTATGTGTAAATCTATGGCCCAACAAAGACGATTGAGTTAGAGGCAGTTCCCTTCCCCATCTTTATCATCTGTACGCAAGGGTAGTGATAGGTAAGGCATTCCTGAACGTGTAAGCATAAACTTTCCGAAACTTGGTAATTTAATAAGCGGCGATACAATTATTTTAGCTTGGCCATTACTGTACTATCAGTATAGAGGGATGAATAATTTTTAGTTTCCGTCGACGCCATTTTTCTGCGCCTTTGTTTGATTTTGTCAACTAATTTTAATTTTAATTTAAACTTTTGAAGGGCGTAGCAGTCTATGGCAATTTTAGTTACAGCAATATATACAGTTGTATAACGTACAAAAATGATTGAAACCTATTATGAAAATCAAATGAAATAAAAAAAACCGTGATTTGCAAAACATGTTGTTTCTTAGTTGCGGAAAATTGTTTATGGGAACATTAGCTACGAAAATTGTAATGGGAAACACATTCTCACATTTTGTAATGTACTTTGGATACATCCTATATAACAAGCGTTTTATTAATAAATTATGTGCATAATAATTATTCTAGAATAAATTCTATACATCGGTTAGGCTTACATATCTAATCGTAATAAAATATATAACAAAGAATGACTATTTTGAAAGAAGTTTATGTATATATCTGTTGCAATTTTATAGATTTGGACAGATTTGAAGCACTTGTATCACATGAAGAGCTTGCTAATGATCTATGATAAGCCATTTTTCAGATATTTGTTCCACTTGCTTGTTAAGCAATGGATTTCTGATTCTAATTTTTACTTCCAGTTTCCCGCCCACCTTCTTGCGGCCATCCATTAGCTGTGAATTTCAAAATTTAATGTAATTTATACATAGGTAATAATAATAATAATAATAATAATAATAATAATAATAATGATAATAATACGAAGGAGAACAATGTACACATATATAGCTGTGAATTTTTAAAACTGATATTTAAGTATAAAATTAAAACTACCAATCTTTATTATTAATATCAAGTTGTATACATATTTTTAAAGTCATTTTATAAATAGACGACATAATAGCGAATTTGCTTATTCTACCAAAGAAGTACACTACTGATGCCAGAATTGTTCAAACGCGTAGCCTTAAGATGAAATGTTGGCCGGAACGATAAGAACTTTCATATACGACGAAGTCAGTCAGTTGTAAATTGACCATATTATTATATACTGCAATATTTATTCAGTGTGTCGTGCATGAAAAACACACCATACTTTTATAAACACGTACATACATAGATAAATTTAATATTGATTCGCATTTTAGAAATAAAATTATGAAATGGATTGTGTAGCATTCAAAATGTGAACAGGTATTTGTTTTTCATTTAGAAATCTCTTCAATAACCTAAATGGAGATATATTTAACATATAATTACAGGCAATAGATTTTTATTTTCATTATGAATGTGAAAAAAGACTGATAATAGTAATATTTCTACTGAAACACTTGATATTGTAGCAAAATGTACATTTTGTAATTTAATAATATTATTTATTTTCTACTAAACAACAAGAATATGTAACAAAATAAATATATGGCAAAAGAAGATACTAGAGAAAAAGAAAATATTTGTGCGTACAGTGGAAAACAAAAGACTCTACTCAGAAAACAACAAAGTGAGTTGTGATCTTCCATTCAGTCTTTCCAAATAATAAAAATGGGAGGTAAGTAAAGAAGGCCTAAAACTATCTTAAAACTAAATTCCGCCTAGGTCTAGCGACTAAATTTATAGATGCATATTAATGTAGATTGTGAGAAAATATAAGCATAGGTATTTCGAAGGCAATATAAGTTAAAATCATTTCCCGTCAGACATATGGTATCACGAGAAATAAATCATTTACCCAATTAAAAAGAAATAATTCCTAATTTTTGTTTGGAAACTAGGGTGAAACCAATAATTTTTAAATATATACTGGTAGTCCATCAAAAACGAAACATGAATATCATTAAAACCCAAAAAAATAGGTCAAGCTTATTTTTAAGTAAGTCAAGTACGAATACTTGCTATAAAATGAATTAGCTTTTTACCATTGGTTCAAGTATTGGTAGATATGGCTTAGAAACATGAATGCTAACGAAAAGAAATTAAAATTCTCTGGGATATATAATTTTGAGGAAGGTGCTAACAAGGATTTATAAGGCGATGAACAACAGAGGTTTATGGAGACGTTGACACAATTTTAAGTAGCATTGAACCAACAAAAAATTGTCAATTGGTCGGCCAGCCACCTAACGAATAAGAAACCGGTTAAAATAACGCCTTTTCGGAATATAAATCAAGACAAGAGGAACATCGGAATAGAAGCGCAGAGCAGACGAAGATTGAACGGGGAAGTCTGGAAAAGTGTTCTGAATGAGAGTAAAACCTATGGAGACGTCTAGTTCCAAGAACAAGAAGATTGTGTAAAGGTAAGGAAAAACTAAAAATTACTGATAATTATAATCTGTACTAAATCAATAATAGTTATAAATAAACATTTCAAAACAACAAAAACCCCACCTGTAATAACCTAATCCAATATTAACTAAAATAGTTAATACAGGGTGTCCCATAAATAGAAAGACGGAGTAGCAGAAATCGGAAGCTAGATTGTGTAAATACGTACCCTCAAAATATCAACTCTTTATTCGTGCGCAGACGGCAAAAAAAAAATAAAGAATTCAATTGGCGTTACGCCGACCCTGCTTCACTTTCACAATCGGTCCTTTTCAGGACCACCATATTACTTGTGTTAAAAAAAAGGAGGAGGAATAGATACTTCGTAATAAATATCAAACCATTAATTACTTTAATTTTACACCTACGATTTATTGAATATTCTAAAATAATAATAATCAGCTGTTTCCGACTACAAACATATTAAAGAGCAACAACCCTCCTATTTTAAAAATAAAAACAATCTTTTATTGTCTGCAATAAAGTGGGTCGCCCATCTGGGTCAACAACCGACTATATAGCTGCGTTATCTAGACGCATCGGGCAAAAAATATGTTTTATATGAATCAGTACGATTTAACGTTTTTTTCCAGTTTTATACAAATAAAAGCGTATTCTTCTATGAATGTGTGTTCGTTTCTATTTACAAATGAGCATTCTTACGTGTATTTATAAACATACATTCTGTGCCAGGTCCGTAATATAATTTTTTTATCTAAAAAACAACAAACAAAATTAAATTTTTAATTTCTTCGTTATTACGGTATATTTGGGCCTGTTTCTGTTGGGACTTTACATACCTGCTACTCCGTCTTTTTATTTCTGGGCCAGCCTGTATAGATAGGTCTTTGGATAGAATGGCCAATAGAAACCATACAGAGGTAGGACTCTATAACTGGTAATGGTAATGTCAAAGCGTATCAAAGCAAAGCATTTAAATTTTCGTAATGCAGTTGATAAACACTTTCGCAGATGTAAAATATTGATGTCGAGCAGAGTATACTGTGATTTTTAGTCCCCATTAGTGCCTATAACGTATCTACTTTTGCAAAAAGTCTTTGATCTTGATGTTTGATGTTTAAGTTTCTAGTTGAGTCACAGCAAAAAAAAGTATGTATGATTAAGATATCTATATTAAGCTATGAACTTATTAATATATAACTATATGCTGTTAATAGTAAATAATAATGTGATATTGATTTATTGTCTTCCTTTCTCATGTTTAAGTCGATTATTTAGTTGTTTAGATAAGTATATACAAGATGATTTTATAGAAGGTGAGACTCATCTAGTGTTGGTTTGTGAAAAACTTAGTATTATTTTCTTGGAGGCTAAGGTATTTACATTTTCAATAACGTCTGACATTTACTTCGACAGATACAGTTGCTTAAAGAAGACCTGTTAAGTAAAAGTTGAAAAGTAGATAAAATTGCTATTCATATTGCAATTAATTACTTGTTTTAAAGAACAAGAACACAACTGATATTTTGAAGGATATGGCAGTAAACATTGAGCCATGATGCTCCTTCGAAGACCATGATTTGCCGTTAGGTTACTAGTTTCAAATATAACGTCGCGAGTTTCAACAATGAAGAAGGTTCTGGTCCATAAAAACGTGTTATGGTTCCAGATAAGGGCATGTCTGCTGACCTCATACACGACATTTTGCAAGTCGAATTAAGCACATCTAAACTATCTGTCAGAGGCTACAGCATGTACTGAATGAAGATCAAAAACGTAAAAAGCGTGAACTTCCAAACACTTCGACAATTTGAAGCTCTCATTAACCCAGTAGATTCTTGCGTCCCTTTGTTACGGTCGACGAAACTTGTCCGTATTACTGCGTGCCAGGTTTGAAACGACAATCTCAACAGTGGAGGGAGGCATAGTGGCACTCCTCGGCCAATGAAGTCCAATATGTTTCCCTCGACTCGAAAGGTAATGGCAAATATATTTTAGAATTCGATGAGACTATATCGAAAAAGGCGAAACTATCAAGTGGAGATTATGCTGCCCTTCAGGACAAAGTAAAAGTTGCCATTATCGAAAAAAGACCCACAATGGTTCGAAAAAAAATGCTATTGCATTTTGCTATGCGCCGTAACAAACCAGTCGCACATTATTCTAGAATGGATGAACTATTATTCGACTTTGCCGCCAGATCTAACCCTTTCAGACTTCAATTTAAGCCCAAAATTCAAGCTGTGTCACGCCGGAAGAAAACTGAAGACACTCGAGGCAGTTATTGCACAAACAGAGCAGTATTTTGACGACCAATACGCTGATGATTATAAAACTAGTATGACACTCCAGCACTGCTAATCCAAGTGTATTAATGTTAAAGGCCAGTATATTGAAACATTTTAAAAAATCGATCAAGTGATCACGTTTCACCTTCCATCAAATCACTCTCCCAGATCTATAAACTATATTGATATGATTTAATAATTTAAAAGAAATATACATATATTAATACTTACGTCGAAACTATCATGTATTTCACATTGCGTCTCCAATTGTTGTAACTTCACAGAAACGGTACCCAGCAGAGTATCCGATCGCAAGAAACCACTAAAACAAGGAAACCAGTTGCTAGCGAAACAGCTAGCACACCCCCATCTTGGATATTAAGTACAACTAGCATATGTACATGTATACATTAAAAGCAGAAGCAGCAAACAAAAACTAAACATAAGCAGATGCGTTAAAGCGCAAATACGATAATGTATAATTACAGATGATGTAGGGTGTGCGTTAAATAAATAGATTCACACAAATTGAAAATATGTACACCACATACAATCTAGCATGTTATGGAAAATAAATATAGGCAAAGCGGTTTTGTTGATTAATTACTTCACGAAAAATAGATAGTAGTAGAAATCCCCAAACAATAATAAAAATATGTATAGCTATTATTTAAAGGTAGCTGAAAAAATTGCATGAGGTCTCATTTGTCTCATTTCCAGTGATGACAGTAATTAAACTAATGGAATGAGTCAGTTTGGCTGCAAATATATTAGCATTCGTAAAATTTACGTTCCTGTTATGTACCGTGCCTTCAAATACTTTCCGCATTAGAGTAGGCTGTTTTTGAAGTTTTTAAGTAATCAATGTTGGTGTACATGCTAATTTTTTGAAAACTTCAAATTCTGACAGTTGTCATACTTAAATTCAAGTTATATAGTCGGGATGCGATAGCTAGCGAAGTGCGTCATTAACCAACATTGACGTCTCAGCAGGGCAATATTGCCGTATTGATTGATTTATAATTGACAACCGCAAATTGATCATATGTATTATGTCAAATGTAAGGGTAAAATACAGGTTGAGTGACACACAATAACAAGATCGACAATGACTGATGAATTGACATCGGCTACGTCGCATACTGGTATTCACCTCGTTAAAAATATTCACAAACTATAAAATCATAATTAACTCGAAACATGTGTTGTTTTATCAAAAATGTAATAAATTATAACCAAGTAGTGCTACTATATGTAAAACAAATAAACTAACGACTTTTTAATACATATTGCATTTAAAATGTTTTCAAATGGGCTAATATAGATATGACATCATGTATACTTCATTGATGACGTGCAACGCTAGCTATCGCGTCCCGACTATAGACGCCTATTATTATTTACATGACATAACCAAACTATTAAAATTATGCACTGTCACCAACCATTAAAAAAAAGCATGGCCGTCTCTAACGCGGAAAGTATTTGAAGGCACGGTATATATTTACATGCCAGAGAAAAGTACTAATAATTTACTATTTAAAAATACTTACTCTCTTGCGTCTGTGAGTAGTATTGTAAAAGTTATAGAACTTTGTATCTTCCTTATAATATTTACTATGTACAAGTAAGTACTTTTCACTAACTTCTTAAGACGCATTTAGCGGCAAGCTCAAAAATTCATGAATCAACAATAGTTTCAAACTATCGTCATCGCTGTGTGTCAAAAAATTGTTAAAACGTCAAACTTACATTTACACAACTTTAGTTGAAAGAGAAAATCGTCATTACAAGTACATGAATTTATTTTACGGAAAAAATAAAATATTTAAAATTGGAATTAATAAATAGTGTCTATGATTTGCGAAAAAATTAATGAAAGCGTTTACTGACAGAAACTCCACTTTAAATGCGTACATAAGAATAATGGGAATTGATTATAAAGTTGCGTTTATTAGTCTTTACGTTAAATATATTTGCTTTTGTGTTTTATACATTTTAAATGCAAAATACTTTAAATTGGGAGCTATACTAATTATGAATCATTAAAGCTCTCAACTTAAAATCTTGAATAGTTATTAAGATAAGGTAAAATTTAGAAAGTAATTTAAATTAAAGTAACCTTGACTACCGATCCATAGCGATAATAGATAAACACAACATCAATATAATCTGAGAAAAAAAAACATACAAGGATTAGAAGCAGAAGTCAGCATTAACATACAATTGCAATAATGAATGAAGCCCTAAGACAAGTGGAAAAATTCTAATAAAGAAATTTTAAAAGAGATTATAACATAGAATACAGTGGTCGTCCTTATAATAAATTATAGGTCGGGGTCTTGGACAATAATAAAAAAGCAGCGAAATGAACTTGCAGCAACAGTAATAAATATGCAAAATATAGATAGATAGATGATTACATTATAATATAAGAGGTCCTGTCACATGAGGGTTCATCAGATGTAAAACGAGATAAGTTACGGTTTGAATCTTTCGGATACTAGGATGGTAACGGAAATAGACCAACGCCCCGAGATTCAATTACCATCTCGGACTTTGTTCTCCAGGTACTTACTTTTAATAAGGCTGTATTACACTTATCAATTTCTTGACCAAGTTATTGACCAAGAACTTGATCAAGTTAAAATTGACGACAAGTCGTGTATTACACTTGTCAAGTCGACTTGATCAATTTCATGGCCAAGAACTTGGTGGCTTAGAACATGTTCTATTTTTCTTCTCAACTTGATCAAGTTTTTAGTGATTTCTAGTAATATTCATGTTATGAAGTTTTTTGCCAACTGTGTAAAAAGTAAACACAAATTCCATTTTAGAATATCGTTAAAAATGACATGTTAATTTGATACTTCTTGAAAGAATTTGGTATTTTTGCACTATTGGTATTGCTAATTCACCTAAAAACTTGGTCAAGAAATTGATAAGTGTAAAACAGCCAAGGTCAACAATAACTTGATCAAGAACTTGCCGATAATTTCTTGGTCAATAACTTGATAAGTGTAATACAGCCTATAGTATAAGTCGAGCTTAGGCCAGAAAAGATGCCTTAAGTAATAATGGAAGGACCGGAATCAAATCCCGTATTTTATACTAAGACAACGCGCAAGGCTAATTTGACTGTAAGTACTTTAGAATTAAACAGAGTGATGTTAGGAAAAGTGTAATTCCAGATAATCGTCATGTAAAAGGCTGTAACCAAGTGAATGCAACAATAAGGTAGCCTTTTAGACATGATCGATTCTTTTATACTCTCTTTTATACTTTCTTTTACTTACACTGAGTTGGTAGTATAAATGAGTAAAGTGACATTGTTTTGACAGATCAAATTAATTTATGCTAAGAAATAACTACATAATCGTGTTATATAAAAAATTAAAAGTGCAATATTGAAAAATTATTCTGCAGTAAAATTGCGTCACAGACATTTCGTATACCTAACTTCGGTAAATTCTTCTATTGTATAATGAGTATTTGTAAACATTTAAGATGTGGATAATTAATATAGTGTGTAATTGTAAAATATGAAGTTCGTCCAGGAAAGTCTACAATGCAATTATTAAAGAATCTATCTCTTGGAAATATTTATCGCATACACCATCGTCATGTGATTTATTATAAAATGGTTGTAATAAAGAGTGCTTGCAAGAAGCAACAAACCTTCTATGGAAATATATTAAAATTCTTTTAAAGAGTAGTTGGCCCAAGTTAGCTCTCTGCGAAATGCCGCTGGAAGCAATGAAAGTGTTGGGCACGTATCCATTGTATATCACATTATACAAACGATTCAGAAGATAAAAGGTTCAAATGCAAGAATTTAGTCACGGCAAGATATTCGATTTTTTCCATTTTTATAAAAACACTGACATCGACTGACACAAACGACTATCAAACAACAACGGAGCGATCAAATGACTGAAATTTTCACAGGCATCTTTTAACGCATGCGCAATTTAATTAACAGAATGGTTTTGACGAGTCATCCAATCTACATGTTGAGGTTTAAAACACTGCAGCCTACTAGCCTCGTATGTCATGATTAAGTGTTAAAGATCCTGGTGTCCTGGAGGTAGATCGATAGCTTGATGTTCACAAAATTCCATTTTTCATATGCCGTTTTAATTTAATTTTGAGGAAGATCGATGTTTGGAAAATTCGTTTCGGAAATATATAGACACTGTACATTTCCATTTAGGGAAATAATATTCTTTAAGTGTTTTTAATGTCTGAATTGAATCAAAGTGGCACACTATGATATGAGGATATAAACCTTGGACCATAGATCATAGAATACAATTATTGCATCCACAGGGGTTTCTTAGGGGAGTTATTTGTTTTTCAATATGAGGGAAGATTTTTATATTATCTACCTAAGTATGAAAGAAAAGAGTCTGGAGGAAAGCAACATTTAATTATACAACATATGATCCATTAAGGCTATGTATTACAACGTTCTCCCAAGTGTGCCTTCAACTCTTCAAAAAGGGTGCTTTTTTGCTGTATAGTACTTTCAACTTTCTGAGTGTTTCCTTCTCCAAATCTTAGCATTGATGGTATCTTAAAGATTTTATTTATGAACTACTAACATCAGCGAGATACAGTTTTTTGTTGGCAATTACGAGAAAAAAGTAAGAAGATAAATGTACTACAATATTTTCACAGTATCCATGATTATTTTTAATATATTTATTTTTTCCAAACACCCTGTATACTAAACAAAATATGCATATATTAATTCAATAATTATTATTTTACTTTTATTCTAATTTAGATTAGCTACATTACTCTAATATAGATTAGTTTCCTAGTCTAAAAATAAACACACAGGAGTGTGTCCTTCAATTAATAGTTTATAGGATCAAAACGCTAGTGAAGTGATTAAATAATATGTTAAGCATTAAAAGCAATGTACGTTATGTTTGATCAATCATACAAAACAAAACAATACTTACCCCTTAGAAAACACTTCAAATTTCACAGAATGTCTCTTAAAAACTCGTAAACAAGATCTGGCAGTTCTCTGTATTGGAATGGTAAAAGTGGCATTATATTCTGGATTATTTGTATCTCTGATGGTTGAAGTTTTATCTTTTACAGGTTCTTCCTACAAAGTATATAATAGTGATACAGATATATATTCTTTAATGTTCATTATCTCGTTATGAATAGAATTTTTTAAAAGATTTTTTTATTGCACTTATTTTTGAATTTTTAAATTCTAAAATACTGTAAATTATCCATGAATTTTTTAATTTTCGCATTAATAAATAATCGTTTAATTGAAACTACATTTATTAAACATTTAAATTAAATGTACTATTTCATGTTTATATTATATGTGTTTAAGCACCATATATGATAATTTTATTTTTTAACACAACAATAAATTTTATTTGAATTTAAATTTAATGTTGAATATAAATTTATTTAATGCAAATTAACGATGGACAACGTATTTTCGCCTAATTTTGACGAAATCTATGAAAGCTTGAAATAAGTATAAGACCGGAACACACTTAAACTTTATACTTATGTTTTTCCTGATAACTATTATTTGATTATGTGTGTATCTCTTTGTAAAATTAAACGACACGTGTGTAGTACATATATACATTTTCGCTATCTTAATTCTAATAATTTTCATTAGACAACCTATAACTCAAGTAGAATACTAGTGTCAAAAGTGAGTCGTAATTAAAAAAGCTATTGATGCTCAAGAGATATGTGTATACAAATATTAATCATATTAAAAGTAAGAAATTTAGAAAAATACACCTAAGCAGAAATGCAGTTTGATGGACTTCTAGAATAACGATCCTAGCAGTATACACGATATGAATTTTGAAAAAATATTTATATAAATTAATAGCAACACAATAATACACACTATTAGCTGAGCAAATACTAGAATATAAAAGCCCAGATGCAAAAAGTAGGAATATTGGAGATTGTATTAAAATCAATAACAAAAGTTTGTAAGTATGTAGGTAGTTTCTGAACAGGTAAATTGTTTAGTGTATAAGTAAAAGTAAGTTATAAGACGCTAGACCTAAATGTTTTTGTTTTACTACAAATACTTCTTTAGTTCAATTTAGAATACTAATTTTGTATCAAAAGGAAAGTACTTACATCAAATACTGCAACGAAAATGTTCATGGATATGTAAAAATAATAAATTTGTTTCACGTAGTTCCATACACCGGAGCTGATTCAGCGACTTTGCCGGTGAGGAACATTACGCATACGGCAAAGACGCTGATGAGGGTAAAGAAAGGTAAACTAAAGGTGTCGAGCGAGATGGGATTATAGATGTTAATCAATGTAGTTTAGGGCACCAATCAAGATAGTTGTAACTTTTAAAATAATTTTGAGAATAAAAAGTAATAAATAGTAACAAAAAGTAATTTAAATTAGAGTGAAAACGAACGAGCTACCACTAGCAAGATGTCACGTAAGTACCTCTTGTGTATGTAATTTACGTAGAAGAGTTGACTACTGAACAAAAGAGGTTTTCAGTTTCCAATTAAAATATATACTACATCGAAGGCGACTCAAAAACAGTATGCATGGCATTAAAAAAAACAAAGTTATTATTAATTATTAAATTATATTATGAGATTTGTAATTTACAATGAATTTAATGTAAATTGGTTGGTTTACCGGAGACGATTTTTCCCTAGTTTTCCGATTATTTGACTATAACTTTAAGTGAAACAGTACATAGAATTTATTTATGAATGCTTCAATTGTGACAAGTTAATTATTTATTAACAAGAGAAAAGTGAAGTTCAATTATTTTTACAACACAATAAAAACTGTAGCTAATATTCAAATAATTCGTGACATTTTTATATTGGAATCTTCTTCTAGAGTGTTTAGTCTTGTAATTATCGAAAATCTCGATCTACTCTTAGTTTAATTATGTTCTTTAAATCAAAGGGGTGTCAATCCTTTGGCATTACCAAGGCACTAGAATTCTGTATTGTAAAAAAGAGCTATACGGATCATGTTTGGTTTGAATTACCGATATTTTAGTAAACAATTTTGTATATTTATATGGTGGACGCATTCATTTGTAAGTGCTTGTTTGTTTTTAAGAACAAAATACTTTTCAGTTGGCTACATATACCACAAGTACAATATAGACTTACAATTTGCATTACAAGATTTTCAAATTAAATTATTTTAATATTCACTGTCAAATCGATTTTAAAACATTAAATTGAAATGTTTTTTTCTATCTCTAATGTCTGCCAGTATCCTCAATGGAGCCAATGACGTCCGTTGACACTTGTGAATTCTGTCCGAGATTGACACACGCTAAGTGTACCGCATCCTGCGAAGCACTTAACATTTACTTTTTAAAGTTAAGTTTTGACCCGACTTGTAGCTTATCCCAGTCCTTAGTTGCAGACCACTAATATTAACTACTATGCAGCCTTTATTAATGTACCTGCATTCATGTATTGTGTTAAAATTCACCTTAATTAATTCGTTATTTATTTAGTTAAATAAACTCTTTACACCTTGTTGTTGTTTTTTATTTTCTCTTACCACGCATTGTATCTTGGATCATTGATGTACAAAATTGTCAACATTAGTTATACTATATTCACCGAACCAATAGAGTAGCAAAAAACGCGTGAACAACACATGATTTTTAATACTGCCGTTCTATTGGCTCTGAGAGTTACATACAAATCCTAAAACACACGATATAAATCATCTGCTTTCTGTGATTATGTCACATGATTGTGACTATACCCATGCAGCAAAATCACAATTTTAGAGAAGGATGAAAATACGTATTTGCTAATGTAGAACAAGTGAGCATATAGTGTGCTAGTCGGGATAAATAACATTGTCTGTTATTTTGAAATATATGTTATATATGTATACTTTTTGCTTTTTCTATATAGTATTTTGAACTGTTCCTTGTGTTTGCGCTTTTGGTATTTGTTTAAGTTGTTATTATTATTAATCTCAGTATTTTTAAAGACTCTATTAATGATTAAAGATTTATTGAAGGTAAGATCTATAAATCGTAAACAAAGCAAATGCTTTATAGGTTAATTATGTTTCAGCTTTCCAGAAGTGTTGACTTTAAGTTACTGTTTTTACCTGTTTATACAGTACTGTGCAAAATGCAGCCAGAACTGAAGAAACGAGTAAAGATACATTTTACAGTGCTAGAAAAAGAGACTGTACAGAATATATTTACCAAACGGCAACAAGAATGCCCAGCTGACTCTAAGACACGAATTGTTGACTTTACAGCCGAAGCTGCAGGTATCTGCTCTGCAAGTGTTTTTAATATTTTACGAGAACACAATGCACAAGATGCGAAACCTCCAAAGACGTATACAAGAGGACGATCTGTCCTGGATAATATTGATGATGATATGTGCAATATTATTAGACGTATAGTACACTCATTTTTCTATAAAAATGAGGTGCCGAGAGTGGATAAGATTTTATTGAAAATAAATGTAGATGAGAACTTGCCAAACCTCAAACGTGCAACAGTGTGGAAGTGAATTTCTCTTTCAAAAAAAGGGCTCGTAATAGTTTTTTAAAGGAAAAATGTGAAAGACTACCATCACAACATTGCGAACTGAAGCCGATTGAATTAATATGGGCCCAAGTTAAAGGAGAAATTGCAAGGAAAAACACTACATTTAAATTAAGGAAGTCAAAGAGCTGTTACACACATAATTGAACAATGTTACAAAATAGAACTGGTTAAATGCCATCAAACATGTTAAGGAAGTAGTGAAGAATATGTGGGAGTTGTTGAAAATTTACAAGAGAGTTTCATAATTAATTTGGAAAGTTCTGAAAGTAGTGAATGTGACAGTGACATTCAGGAATAATTTTAATTGTCAACACAGAAAAATTTAAAATATATGTTTACATACATAGTTTCTTTCGCTCTTTCTTCTATATATTTTTTAAAAATAAAGTATATTGTGTATGCATTTTGTTTATATATGTTTACTATGTATGTACTCTATTTATACACATATAAAATATCTTATAAATTCATAATAAAGTAACTACCTATGCCCTATTTAAACTTGTAATTTATATTATATACACATGTGAATAAAGTCTTTAATATATTTGCTTCATTTTTAAATACTTATATTGGTTTTGTATTATGTGTTAAAATGCCTGATATTGAATTTGACAAATGCATATTAAATTATCTTAAATTGTTTACAAAATGCGCATTTGTGTATTTTTTTGTTAAGTCAATTAATAATTATCCACTTATTATTAAGTGATGGATTTTAAGCAATTTACGAATGTTTTGTTGATATAGGTTATGTTTGAGATTTACGTATTTTAGTTATCTAAAAAGACAAAACATGCATTTTCTGTAAATGTAAATCGGGTCGGTATTTTATATAAACTAATAAGTTGTTGCTTTTGAAAATTTAAATATGTAATCAAAAGATTTTATAACAGTTTATTGTTAATATAAGTTTTCTATTGTAAATTGAGCTGTGCACGTGAAACAGTCGTGAACAGCTCGTGATTACTCTATCTGTTCAGTGAATAGAGTATAGTAATATTCCTTATAAACATTTGCTTTCAACAATTACCCAAGATCTGCGTCAAGCTGACGCTTCAATAATAATCATTAACAACTTGGCGCCCAACAAGTAAGAGTAACGTAAATTATTTCTTTTAATTTACATTATAATAAAAGGGAACCTACAGGATGTAAGTTCTACAACAATTTACCAATTTCTTCTAGAATTAATTCTAATTTTATTTTTATGAAAAACTCAGTGAAGGATTATCGATTTGGGACCTGCTGTTATTGTTTAACTAATGTATTTACTTCTCCACTTATTTCTGGCATATAATTATGCATTTTATACCAATATTATTTACTGCACGCATATTATTAATATTATTTTAAAACTTCTTGAGTCATTTTACATTATTTAGACATAAGCATATAGCTACCTGCGGATATGGAAATTCGAATCTGACGTAAGTGTCTACGTCTTTGGGATTTGCGCAATTGTAGCTGATTCCCCTAACTATCTCCAGTTCCAGATCGTTATCGTTCAGTTCCGTTATAGCTTTGACAACGGCAAATTCTTTTCTTTCATAGTGAAACTTGGGAATTTGTGCTGCCGGTGTACGTTTCGCTAATCTAACAATATCCAAATCCCTAGTAACAGTTAAAGCCAGTTGCTCGAAACGATTTGTCCCAGCCACATCACCTATAGCTTTATTATGATCACGAGTTGTAAGGCACATTTTCAGTTGCTTATTCAATTGCGCTTCTAGACGGGATATAACGTCTAAATCGGTGTTGTTGTCTTCAGTACATTCTTCAGCCATGATTAATTCGTACCTATTACAATAAATAATATATATATATTTATTGAAATGATTTAAAAAAATACAGACAAAGGCATATACAGCATGTGTCAATTTTCATTAGCCATAGGCGATTAATCCATACAGTACGTGGCAACATAGTACCCCTTCTTTCCTTTCCTATGCCAGCACGACCCATGCATGCTCGTAAATACAAGTTAGCGTGGTTAGCAGTAACTATTCGACCACCGGCTTGGTTGTTTATAATGCGTTCAGAAATAATATTTACGCGTTGCAAGGATTTGTTTTTCTTTTTCCTTTCAGTAAATGCAGAGAATTATTAAGCTGCGTTCACGCTGCATGACACAAACAAAACCGTAATTCTAATAAAATTAAAAATAAGGTAAATAAAAAAGGATTCTGAAAATAATAATAAACTACTAGATCAGGAGATCGCGGCGGCCATTTGATGTTTCCCGTTCCAGTAATAAGACGGCTTTTATTGCAGACGTGTTCGCAGCTAAACATTGAATGTAAAATCTGGTGGAGAGAAGTGGGAAGATCGGAGAAAATCGTTGTGATGTCGATTGTTGCCGGGATTGGTGACGGACAGTAGGGGTGCCACGTTGCCACGTATTACTTGTATACGTATAAATCGCACGTAAACATGGAATCCCTATACCTAATGAAAATTGACACATACGGTATAATGTATGCAGAAGACCAAAAAGAGCTTATTAATCTTACCATATATTTTCGAAACGGTTGTGTGTATCTTTTTGCGTCGAGCAAAAATGAAATATATATAACTAACACTTTTTTTATGAATATGTGAAATATTTTAAAATATAAATAATAAATATACAGAGCAGTCAAACTTACAAAAAGATAGATTAGAAAGACATCAAACAAAACGTTATGAAATAGAGAATGCCTATAAGGACTGGACCAATTTATGTTGATCGGCGTTGGTCAATTCGACCACCAAACAAAATTTATCTCCTAATCGTTCATGTTGCGGATTACCTGGCGTTAATCCGACCCTACAGTTCGACCACGACCTGTACTCGTGATCGAACTGACTGGCGTCTGGCATTACGTACCAGTAATTTTTTGTTTGTTACCGGACAAGAAAACGGAGACATATGTGAATGTTTTTAGAATAATAATAGAAAGATGTAACACCCTAGATATTAATTTTAAGCCCAGTCAAATTGTTATCGATTTTGAGTTAGCGATTCACAATGCTTGTCGTTTAGTATGGTCAAGTGTCTGTATTGTCGGCTGCAGATTTCATTTGTCACAAAATTGGTTTAAAAAAATTCAAAACTTAGGACTTGTAGCTGAATATAAAGATAGTACATCTGCAATCGGTAATTATTTAAAGTTATATTTCGGGATCCAGTATTTGGAACCCAGCCACGCAGTAGACTTTTTCAATAATGAATTACATTATTTAATGCCCCATGATAGGAGAGTTGTACTGTTTCGAAATTATTTACATAACAACTATTTTCATAACGGGGCTGCATTTCCTCCTAGCCTGTGGGCTGGTGGTTGTCATTTTCCACACAGGACCACTAATGCCTGTGAGTCCTTTCATTCCAGATTCAACGCGTCGTTTTATGGGACACATCCAAATATATTCGTCTTCACAGACACTCTTATAAGTTTTCAAACGGAAAATTATGTGAAAATTAGAAGCGTTCAGTCTGTAAAGTGCCCACGAAAGAAAGTTCAGGACAAAATTCTTTACAGACTTGAAAGATTAGATGAACTCAGTAAAGGGACCATATCTACTTTCACTTTTGTCAAATCTATTTGTTATAATTATCTACCAAAAACAATCTAAAATGCACTTTTGTGATCTCTTGGTTTAATTTTTTATTAATAATAATCTTATTATTATTTGTACACATATCTGTATATTTTATATTTCAGTTATTTTTGACAAATTTATGTATGTAAATATGATAATGGATGAAATTTTAATTTTGTATTTTAAATTATTTTGTAAAAACATATTATTGTGTTGACCTATTAAATTTTATTTTAAATCATTCTGTTTACTTTAATCAAATTTAAGTCGTATGGAAATATGATAATGGATGAAATTTTAATTTTGTATTTTAAATTATTTTGTAAAAACATATTATTGTGTTGACCTATTAAATTTTATTTTAAATCATTCTGTTTACTTTAATCAAATTTAAGTCGTATGTAAATATGATAATGGATGAAATTTTAATTTTGTATTTTAAATTATTTTGTAAAAACATATTATTGTGTTGACCTATTAAATTTTATTTTAAATCATTCTGTTTACTTTAATCAAATTTAAGTCGTATGTAAATATGATAATGGATGAAATTTTAATTTTGTATTTTAAATTATTTTGTAAAAACATATTATTGTGTTGACCTATTAAATTTTATTTTAAATCATTCTGTTTACTTTAATCCTTTACCTGAACTAATCCCCCCGAACGAAAACCGTGGTCGAATTGACAGGTGGGATTTAAGGACCCCCTGTGGACGTGGTCGAATTGACATACGCCCATGTTGATAATGTAAAATAATGAAGCAGTTTGAAAATAATATTAAAACATAAGTGACAAAAAAATTATTAAGCAATTTATTTTTTTTGGAAACAAAATCAATTTTTCTTTTTTATTCGCCTTTTTTCTTTTGTAAATTTCTTGAACAAATCTGGAAAATCGAGAAAATGTTCTTCCGCCATTACTTTTACCTAAAACACATTTTTTCGATCTTCTTCTGAAATGAGTTCGCGACAATTCACTTTACTTATTTTCAAGTCTCTCTGTTTCCGTTCTTTTCGTATACTCCCTTTTACTGTAGTATATTGCATAGCATTATTTCTATTTTTTTCATGGCTGTTCTTTTCTTAAGTGACCAAGCGCTATTTGGTTTTCCTTCTTCATTTTCTTCAATATCCATCTGATCCGAATCAGGAATGTAAGGCACAACAAAAGTACTCTCGAAACTATTTCTTGCCAATGGGTTGTCTTTAGTTTGGAAATCTAAATCTGTTAGAACAGTTTTTTATCAAGATCATGTTTGTCGAGTTTTTGTTCTTGGTCTTGATTTTCGACATATATTCGCACTTCTGTTGAATTATTTGATACAATATTTTCAGTTCCGATAATCACATTATTAAGAACATGAAGCTCTTTATTTATATTTACAATATCAGTAATGTCTTTGTTTGTAGTAAAGGCGTTTTCTAGATTTAGACCATTCGCTATAAAAACCTCTAAAACGTTAACATCTATTTTCATGTGGTTTTGGTCAGTTCTTCTCAAGAAGAATAATACAAGTGTGACGTCAACAGTACCGCAATAGCTTGAATTCGCATTCAACGCTTTTTGCTAAACGGATATAAGAATACTTAATTCTTCCATTTCATTTGCCCAAAAAGGATATATGTACACTTACATTTTTTCAGCTCATCAAGTGATTTAAATTTTAGATATTTTGTGAATGCTAAAAGGATCTAAGTATACATATATCTTTTTTGCAGGAGTTATTTGACAGAAATTCAAGAAGAAGTCTACATATTCCTTTACAGCTGGTTGAAATCTTGCAAATCCACAAAACTCATGAAGTTTTTAGGGTATAAGTGCACATATTCCATATCTAGAGCCTCTGCTTTTCCTTCTTCTAATCCACACAGACTTATTTCCTTACGTCAGATCATGCATTTGCACTTCAGGAATATGAATTCCAAAGAAAAACAATTTGGAGATAAGTCGACTTATTTCCTTATTGCCTGTGACCACAGAAGTATATATCATAATTAATGTTTGATTTGCAGTATGTTTTCAAGATCACCTGAAGGTCAATCTAATTTTCTTAAATGTAAATCTATATTGCCGATTTAATGTAAATAATTTTAAAATCTTGGTGTGTAGTTTTGCATATTAGATAGACAACTAAGTCAGTGTTATAAAAACGATCTAGAAGAATCATGTCGTACATGCATAAGCATGTTATAGGTATATACGATTGGTTGATAAAGTCACATCATGGCGCACCAATAAGCGATTTGCAGCAAACGATAACTTCTTTCGAGCCCAACCCAGCTACTTCGAAAAATCACTTATACAAAGGCCGGTTATTTATAACGACAAATGAAAATAAAAATCAACAATATGTGTTTTAATTTAAAAAAATAAATTGAATATTAAATGATCTTGAAAACTGCCGATCAAACACGTATTATGAAAAACATTTTTCCCTTTAGTTGAATAACTTCTCATTGAGAAATTTTTTTTAACATATTTTGTTTGTGGATACAATAAGTACAGTTTCAGACTATACTATTCTTTGTCATATATCAATAACTAGAATTTTCCTCAACCCTACCAATATTTTGGGATTAAATTACATACATAATATTTAAAACGGAATATGTTAATGTTAAACATCTTTTTGTCAATCAAAATTTAGCGAAAGAATGACACATATCTCAAAATCATTTTTTTGTTAAAACAAAAAAAAATCGTTGTTTGGGTAGTAATTCCGAATTTTTGCACCACATCTATACGCAAAATGAATTTTACCCCTTCATAAAACTGTTTATTATGTCAGAAGGCGAGTATTGAATGCCAAAATCAGCTTTGATGAAGTCCTACAAACAAAGAAATACACGAAGAAGCAGTTCGGGTCATTTGACACTGGAGATGGATACCCTACTTTCTAGGTTTCAATGTTCTTCGGCTCAACCATCTCGTGTAATAAGACAGATTTCGAGAAGGGGATTAGTTTTCCTGCTAAGACAGTGCTGGTGGCATCGGAAGATAGAACTAAGTATGCAGTGATTGGTGATAATAAATTCTTCCTGATTATCGCCATATTGTGACGCTAAAGTGTTTTGATTTCACGTATATTTCCGATGAACTTTGTAAACGCTTTGAGCATGTTTGACTATGGGTTTTTGCTTATTTATAACATTAAATAAATGCTGTAATAGAGTAAAAACATATTAAACTTAAATTCATCAATGGCAGAGGGGAATTTTGGTGATGTAGTCGTTTTAAAAAATGAATAAAAATAGCATTATCATAAACTCTAACCATAATATGACAATTGGGAAATTAAAGTTTTTGTTGAACACGTAAATATGCATACGATACGAGAGTGGGTCAAGAAGTACCTGAAAACTAGCACAGATGGCGCTGCCACTACAAATCCAACATTGTGCTTGTCAAGAAGCGTCTTATAGAGGCTACAGGCATATCACGTGGATCAGTGATTTCAATTTTGCATAAATATTTGGATATGAAAAAGCTATCCGTAAGATGAGTGCCGCGTTTACTCATAACTGACAACAAACGCAATCGTTTGATAACTTCAAAGGAGCGTTTAGAGTTGTTTAATCGCAGTCTGGACGAGTTTTTGCGCCGTTTCGTAATCGTGGACGAAAGATGGATTCATCACAACACACCAAGGAACAGTCGAGCCAGTGGACTTCTCGTGGTGAAGCAGTTCCGAAGTCATGGCGGCAGATTTTTTGAATGCATGTCATTCACATCGATTACCTTGAAAAGGGTAAAACGATTACTGGTGCATATTATGCAGAGCTGTTGGATCCATACGACGCCGATTTGAAGCAAAAACGACGGCATTTGGCAAGGGAAAAAGTTGTCTTCCACCAGGACAATTCGCCGGCTCAGAAGTACGCAGTCGCAACGGCAAAACTGCATGAATTACGTTATGAATTGCTCTCTCACATTCGGGATACTCTCCACATTTAGCCCCGTGGGACTATTTCCTATTTCCAAATATGAAGAAATGGCTCGATGGTAAGAGATTTGGGTCGAATGAAGAAGTCATCGATGAAACAAACGCTTACTTTGAGGGTATCGAGAAATCGTATTATTTAGAGGGCATCAAAAAATTGGAGACACATTGGATAAAGTGTATCCAACTGAAAGGAGATTATGTTCAAAAGTAAAACGGTTTTTTGCCGAATAGTGTTCCTTATTTCAATTTCCAGGGACTTCTTGATCCACCCTCGTCCATAGAAATTAATGAAGTATATGTTTATCTTACATGATACATTTTAAAACGTTTGGTAGCCCTTCAAAAGAAATGAATTGAACAAAACCTCCATAGTAATTTATTTTAGTCCGGAAGAGAAATATAAATATAAAACTCGATATGTTCGAATTTTTCAAGAATCTTAAAATAGTTCCAAATTTCATTACACAGGTGCGCCCGCAAAAGATCACAATAATTTAGTATTGTCTTCTAAAACTACTTATAAGTAAAAAAATATATATACATAAATATAGTATGTTTATATATTTTTTTTCCTTTCTTGTACATATATTATATCATAATGTGTACGTATTATGCTAGATTTTCTTCCGTGTGCTATATACTCTGTCGTAATGTAATTGAATAAAATTGCTTAACATACAAAAATTGAAGTTCTAAATATGGGAAGATATGTAGAAAACGAAGAATGGTATAAAAATTTAAGGACACACATTTTGGTGCTGTCTGAGAACATTTGAATATAAAATGTATGTCCCAATAGATGGACGAGAATTCTATTCAAGTTTACTGCAATAAGATGCCAGAAATTCGAACCTTGTTTAAAATCGTTCATAGTCACACAATACAACGTTATTGCGAACCTTGCCGAACACACCTGCACAATACTTGAAATTTTAAGATTTGGGCGAATGAAAATGTTTCGCCCATACCTAAATAGACGACCATTGCAAAAAATCTGTTCAACCACTCGACAGAAAGTTTAGACCGCTTTACATTCACTCACCTTGACGAAATTGATTTAGATTAATAATCTCTTTATGGTTTGCTCTGTTCACGTTACGTACTCGTTATCAAGTTGCGAACGCGCTGACGGCGGTACTGGTAATGATGCAATATCTACTGGAAGGCCTGAGTAAGAAGCTTCAAGTAATGGGTCAAATCCCTTAGATATGCGTAAATATTCTTTAGCTTGGTCCAATTCTCCCTTCTTCTTAGCACTTAAAGCCGCCATTTTGAATTCCTTTTGTCTTGCCAATAAAAATTGAACTTGCTTCTCGGCTCGAGTTGTGGGAACATGATTTCCTAAAAAAAAGGACAAGTCTTATGTTTGCTTCATTTTTGTGCAAGAAGATATTTTTTCATTTACTTATTGCTAACAAGAAACAATTTAATATTCATAATACGAAACTAAACTTATATTTTTTTGATTCGTTGTATACCCCCCAGAGATTTACCAAAAATAAAGGAAATTTGTGATTGGATTTAAGGTTTACTTTATTGAAATAGACATTCCAACAATCTCTATAATGCACATATTTGTAGCAGCATGATACTTTCATCAAAATCACAATAAATTTCAATTTAATGTGACTGTACACTTTTTTAATACAAAAGGAATCAAAAGATCGTCCTAGATCACAATTTAAATTAAACTTATAAAAATATCTCGGAGATATGTTTTAATAATAAAATTAATATTAGCTCTTCATGTTTCATTCAATACCACCGAAATTTGTTTACATCAGTTTGGTTGGCTTTGTCGTTTTTTAAAATTTCCAATACTAATGCTGGTGATACAACTTTCTTAGGATTTCGAATTATTTCGAAACCAGAATTTGGGCGGACATACGCATTATAATCAGAATTATAGATTCTAGATCGATTTGTGAACAAACCTATTAGATCAGAGGCAACAAAACATCAACATTCGCATTTATGCATTTATCTCTTAGAAGTCGAACAAAATTATACATAAATAGGTACCTTGGGCGAAACTTAATCAATAAGTCTACGTTTACGAAATTTAGGTGATAAAGATGATAGAAAATGTTTTCTAATTTTGGATGTACGGGCATATGCTTCGGGTATCCTCAAAATATAGTGCAAGGTGAGTAAACGATAGGCGTATATACAAGATATTTTTTCTTATTATCTAATAGAGACCAGAAAATGAGGTTTCGCCCGTCGTGACAGTTATTTACCAGATATTATATCGGCATATCGAATATCGAATATAACAACAAATTAAGAAAAGGATAGTAGAAGCTAAACGTACAAGAGAATTGGGTAACCAAACAGTAGAGAGAAAAGTAGAAAAAGGAGAAAAGTGCAATTAAAGCGAGTAACATATTCTTGATTATAAAATGTTATTTAACCTATAAAATGTACACATACATATTAATCCACAAATATGGACTCTATTTTACTACAAGGGACAAGCTACAATTATTGAGAAGAAAGAGTGGTACAAGTTTTTAGAATTTTTATTTTAAATATGTTCAAAGTAATTGCCACTTACAATAATGCACTTAACCATTCTCTCCTTCCATAGTTTAAAAGCGTTCAACCAGCTGTCCTTAGGGATTCTATCAAAAAACGCTTATCGACGATGTCAATCTCTCCTTATGACTGGAACCTGTTCCCTCTCAAATGTTTTTTGAGCTCAAAAAATAGCCAGAAGTCACACATCGCCAAATCCGGTGAGTAAGGAGGATGTTTTTCGCTAAATACTGAACAGTTGTCCCTGCTGTATGGGACGACGCGTTATCATGATGCAACATGATCCCCTTTCTGGGCACTTTACTAAACACAGTAGGCAAACAATTTTCATCATACCATTTAGCGGCAACTGTCTTCTGATCTTCTAATTTAATTGCTGCCACCAAACCCGTACTTCTAAAAAATACTGCGTACATAACTTTTTTCATTGCTCGTTGTTTTTTCACCATCGTAAGGATTTCCTCGTCTTCATGTATCCACACTCGGCTTTCTTGGCGAGTGGGTACATCAAAAACCGGTATGTACGTTTCATCGCCAGTTACAATTTAAGAAATAATTTGATGGCCTCCAGCATTCAACATATCTAAAGTTTGTTGGGAAATTTTAACACGTTCTGCTTTTTGTAAATCTGTCAGATGATGGGGTACAAACCGAGATACAACCTTTTTCAAATGTAAGTGTTCGTGCAAAATGGATCTCACTTGCGAGGATCCAATCTTCAGATTGGACTCTATCATTGCACAGGTAATGCGGTTGTCCTCTTCCACCATCTTCATCGCAACAATGTTTTCGGGGTTAACAGCAGTTAAAGGAGGGCCATCTCCTTTTTTGTGTACCACCGACTTGCAATCTCGCTCAAATTCTTTATACCATCTATAAACAGTAGCCAATGATGGTGCGAGATCCCCAAATGCCGATTTTAAACTTTCCTCACACTCATACGCGCCAAGCCTTTCTTGAAATCATAGTAAATCATTATCCCAAAGTTCTCTCGTGATACTTCCATTTTTCGGATAACAGAAGCTTATTCTATGGACTATTTCTCAGACACTATCTAACCAAATGTCACAAACTAAACTGCAATTGACAGATAAAATAATGCACTATTTAATAAACAACAATTTGTTTTGTATGGGTAACTAGATTTTTCAATTCTCAATAATTGTAGCTTATCCCTCGTATAAAGGAAATCAGAAAATTTGCATTATATGCTAGGCATTGAAGTTGTGAAAAAGATAACTCTGAAATATCGACCATAGCTAATGTATCATAGATACTTGATACTTTGCAAGTGAATTACTTTTATAAATTGGAATTTTAAGTATATAATTAAAAGTGTTTTCTATAGTAGTAAGGTGAACAATAACGCCAAACTTTGGACATGAATCAAAGGAGTTGGAACAGAATTTGAAATCCATATCAATTGTATCATTGGATGGACAATAAGGAAATGATATAAAGGATTTAACGAAAAAGAGGCACACAAATTACACTTTACATCGCACATTACACACAAATTACACTTTACATCACACATTAAGATAAGTTACATCTTAAATTGTAAAATTTAGGGCAAAATAAATATTGTAATTGTAATTGTAATATAAATATGAATATGTTAGTCATAACCAGTGGCGGCTCGGGGTGGTTCACATAGGGAGTGCATAATTTCAAAATTAAAAAGTATAGGTAATACAAGAACGCTTACCCAATCTTTATAAGTTTCACCGACATACTGTTCCAGACAGGTACTGTTCACTGTACAGTTTGTTTTGAGGGAATAGTAAATATAACACTACAGTTTGATTACATCTGACGATAAACGAAGTCCATTTTGCGTGTCTTTGACTTGCAGAACAGTTCTATCACCTTTTCATTAAAATTTGGGAAATCATTTATAAATTCTTTTTCACAAGATAACATAGTAAGGGCATTTAATCTGTCTTCTTTCATTGTATTTCTCAGGAAAGTTTTTATTCTCTTCAGCCGTGAAAACTGGCGTTCCGCTTCAGACGTTGTCATTGGGATTGTAATGACAATTTTTAAAAGCTTAACACCCAAAACCCCCGTATCTAAAATTTCACATCCATACTTCAATTTTCAAAAAACTCGTCCGCCATTTTGGCTATTTTTGACATTGGAATCGTGATCGGCGACCTAAGACACCCCCGTATCTAAAATTTCACATTTATACGTCAATTTTCAAAAAATCTTCCGCCAATTTGTTTTTTTTGACATTTTGATTTTGGATTTGTGATCGGCGACCTAAGACACCCCCGTATCTAAAATTTCACATTTATACGTCAATTTTCAAAAAATCCGCCAAGTGCCGAATTTTACATTAATCAGAAGAGAGAAATTAATTTCAGCTAGCTCCGCCCACTCTGCATGTATGCGTAATCGTTTAAATAAAATTATTACATAAGGGCACATCAATGTTAAAATCAATCCTTTTCCCCATTAAGGATACGGGGCATACGCGTTCTGGAATTATCGTATTTTAATTCAAATCATTATTATATTAATCGACCCCTGTACATAGATAAAAATATTAAATCAAGCGGGACCGTTACGTATTATGTGGAGATGCAGAACCAACAGCGGTGAGCAGACTGGGGATCTGCTCACAGGCTATGTATTATACGATATGGAAGCAGAACAAAATACAGTTCTCCCCACCTTCAATGTAATGTTAATGGCTTAACGGAGCAACGTTAGGGCTTTGCATATGGGTATGTTTCTCTCGGTGGACGGGGTAAACATTCGAATAGTTTATATCCGTGCGCTGTTAGTCGTCATTATATCTGTGACGACGATCGGTGCATGTAGGTTGTTCGAGTGCCGCACACGCGACGTTCCTGTTCAATAACTATGAATACTTAATAAATAAATACTTTCACAGTTAGTCGCCGCTTGGTTTGTTTTGTTTCAAAATTCCAGGGGGTGCAATTGCTCACTTGCTCTCATTAAAGAGCCGCCACTGGTCATAACTTATATCATGCTATTCTGAATTTTATAATAAATATATATATATATATATTATCTATTTACGTGTTATAAATTAAATAACAATTATGCGCCCAACGTGGGGCCAAAATTGTCATGCTCTTTTGAATTTTGTGTCTGTATGTTGTCTATTTACGTTTATTAAAAATAAAATGACACGTGTAAAAGACACAGAGGAATACCCTCAACGAGGCAGTATCTCAGATTTAAGAAAATAACAGAACAAGCTACGTACAGAGTCAATTAGAGTTATGTAGAATTAATAAACATGAAAGCCTAATACTATGACCTTAAAACATAAGCAACAATCAACATACAAAGTCAAGCAGAATTATGTAGAATTAATAAACATGAAAGCCCAATAATACGATCTTAAAACATAAGCATATCTGATGTAAGCCTATGTAACAAACAGAATTACCAGTTACAGTCTATTATACGGTTCTTTTTCTAAGGGCTACAACTAAATCAGTGTAAATTACTCATAAGCAATGAAGATTGGTCACATGCTTCCTAGAATTGACCTAAGAAATGGGGTTGCTACTGTAGAAACTAAAATATCTTCTCTATCTAATGGGTGTATGCAATTGACTGACGTATTGCGTTTTAGAAATAAAATTGATGACTCCGATGATGTTGACAACCTTAATAGCTTAATACAAATACCATCCAAGATTATATAATTTCAGTATAAATTCGCTATTTCTGCAAATACACCCAATCCAAATAAACAATGGTTTTGGTGTTAGTAAGTTCAAATCTCCAGAGGACAATAAAAATGTGTTCCCTCGGAGATCGGAACCACTCCTGTTGATAATACAATTCAACAATTCTTCTCTTCTAACAGCGAAGAAGGTGAAGTAAGAAAGCTAACATACATAACTTATACTATGTGGCTCTAGTAGTTCTAACAAGATAACAAACCCACCCCCCAGCTACACTATAGAAAAAAATACATCTATTAGTGAAACCAAAAAATCATGCACTTTCTGATAGAGTGAAATTCAACTACAGTTTGAAAAGATAATTTTATTATAAAGTCTACAAAATGCATTTCAGAAATATGTTTACGGAAATAA
Organism: Amphimallon solstitiale; assembly: GCA_963170755.1. Classification (NCBI taxonomy): domain Eukaryota; kingdom Metazoa; phylum Arthropoda; class Insecta; order Coleoptera; family Scarabaeidae; genus Amphimallon; species Amphimallon solstitiale. Next base: position 116,369,937 of record OY720679.1, read on the forward strand.
CATAATAGTCTATAAACTTGTTAATGTGGTGGGGAGGAAAAATATCTATTGATAAATTATGCAACATGCGTTTTAGTTAATCTGATCTACAATTCATATTTCCCTTGGCTTAAGTTATTTTACCAGATTTCTACTCATGAAAATAAGTTCACTCCTAATGCTTAAATATTTTTTATATATGTACTTGAAAAGACATTAAAATTAATGCATTAACACAATTCTTCTAAGCTTCTATGTGACCTAAAATAATAGTTTTGCCCATTCTATATAACTAACCTGATATTCTAGAAACAGTTGATTGTGATGGTGGAGATGGTTTATGTTCGGAAACATTTTCTGGAGGTGGTGTTGATTCCTCACTTGGTTTAGATGTTTCTGGTCCAGGCTTAGGGGCTTCAGGTTCAGGTTTTGATACAACTAAACCAGGTACAGGAATGGGTGCATAGCCAGGTGGTGTTGGGAGATCATCAACTGGAATTGGTTTACCAGCACTATTGAGTTTTATTGCTTGCTCATATTGTTTAACAATTCGACCCATTCGTCTAGCTTTACTAGAGTTTCCCTGTTCCTTAGCTGCTTCCTCTTGTTTTTTATACAGTTCTAGACGTTGTTGTAATGCTTCTGCTACAGAACTTGCGGTTATTAAAGTTACTTCAGGCTCTGCTTCATCATTCTGAACAGGTATATCGCTTTGGTTTTGAACTTCACTTTCTTCAATTTTTGACCCTAATGGTCCTGGAGGACCTGGCATTCCACTCAAGTCCACCTCTTGCCCATTTTCAATTGCTTTTATAACAGCATCAAATTGCTTAACAATTTTTACATAATTCAAAGCTGTCACTGTATCACCAGACTTTTTCGCTAATACTGCAGTAGATTTATATTCATTTTTTCTTGTATTTAATAAATTCAATAATTGTTTTTTCTCTTCTGTTAATACAGGCTTTTCAATTTCGGGGATAGGCTGTTCTGGTGGAGATGGAGCAGGTTGTTCTGATGGAGATGGAGCAGGCTGTTCTGGTAGAGATGGAGCAGGCCGAGCAGGTGCTTGTCGAATAGGAGACAGTGTAGGTGGTTTACTGTCACCGTCTTCAATGGTTGAAAGAACAGTCTCAGGCTTTTTTATATTAACACTTACTTCTGGTGGTATGTCTTCATTATTTATAGGTTTTCCTGCATTTGCTTGTTTTATAAGGTCTTTTAAAGTTTTTATACCTCTATTAAATCTTCGTGCCCTACTACTTTCTCCTGAAGTTTTAGCATTGGCCTCTGCCGTTTCATACATCTTCAATCTTTCTGTGAGTAATGCAGCAACATTTCCTGTTGGTGTACTTGCAGGGGGAGGTGTTTGTTCTCTTTCGACATGATTTACTCCACTTAATTCACTAAGTTCGTCTAATAAGTCTGGATCATTTTCATCTCCAGATATATCTTCATCAGATGGAATATCCCTTAAACTTTCCGAAACCATTGCATCTAGATGTGATTGTGAAACAGGCTGCTTTCTTGGGGGTTTCTTCTGTTTAACCCCATCTGATCCACTGATGGCTAATAATTCGGCCTCTAAATCACTGTCATTGTTATTGTCATCATCACCATCTTCATTTCCCTCAAAAGATAGATTCGTGGGTATATCAAAAAGGCCATACTAAAATATGATTTTAAAAGTTCAAATAACAAGATATTCTTATTAATTACATACCTGTGACAAATTTTTTCCAGCATGTCGTTTCCCACTCGTTTTCTTTTTATTAAACATTATGTGAGCTATATATTATAATTAATATGATACTTCAAATTACTTAACACTTGTGACAATTTAATTATAAGCTGTATTGTAAGATATTTTAATTTTGTTGATGAATCAAAGGATGACTATTGTTGACAATAATGACATTTGATAACCTTTGTAAAACAAAAATACCCTATGTACAAAAAATTTATTTTGTTTCATTCTAGAGATGGGCGAGATAGGGGAATACGGTACAATTTCACTCAGACTAGACCGACTCGTGTTTTGTCGGCTCTCGGGCACCGTATTACCTACCGGTTTCCCCCGAGAGCCGACAAAACACGAGTCGGTCTAGTCTGACTGAAACAGTACCTTATTCCCCTATCTCGCCCATGTATATTTCATTCCAATTCCCTGCTTTTTCCTAACCTAACTATTGCTACTGTCAGAAACAGAAACAAAAAATCGTTAAAATGAGTGTGATGATGTATATGCTAAGGCATATGAAAAGAACAAATTTTTCTAAACAAATAAATGGTATTAAAATAAATGCTTGATTGTTAGATATTCTAATAATTTTCTTTAAAACATGTATAGATGTGGTTTTCAGAGCATCGTCGTCTGCTGAGAAACCATTAAGTCCTAGAATGGAAGAATTCAAGAAGAAATTACGTGAAACATCTACAATTAAAACCTTAGAAGACACACCACAGATTCATTCATATGGTAAGGATGTGTATGAACCTTGGCCTGACAACATAAATCCTCATACTGGCGAGGTAGGTGGTCCAACAGGTCCAGAACCCACTAGGTATGGAGACTGGGAACGGAAAGGTAGAGTTTCAGATTTTTAGAGAAGTATGTTGTAGTCTGTAAGCATTTATAATTTATTTATAAATCTTTATAGTTATCAAATAAAAATATAAATGCCATTTGTATTTTATTTTTTTATATATAGCCACTTCTCAGTTTTTAACTTTTGTGTGTCCCAAAGTTCTGTTGTTAGAGCTAGTGTAGCCCATGACATAATTGTTCATAATAAAAATAATCACAAACTGCATAAAAAACATAATAGTGTGAGTGATCTTCCTCTAATTCATATTCTAACAGGTTCACATTCTAGTACTATTTTAAAGTACAGGTGGTACAAATGTTCTCCATTATGTAAACACATAAAATCTATTAAAATTTCAATGGCTGATTAGTAAATCCCTAATTATGTGCTCATGCATAATTTATGCTGTAAATTTAGATATTTCTTGCTTTTGATTCTAATTTTTTACTATAAAAAGAGCAATTCTTAATCTACCAAGGGTTTGGTTAGGTAAACTGGGATTTGTCAAAACACGTTCGACGAATTCCAAAACAATCGCTGCTCAGGTTTTAATTTTGTCAAATACAGGTTCGACCTGTGCGTTAGACAAATCAATCATGTTGAACTTGACAAGAAAAACATGAAAAAAAAAGAGTGGATACTGAAGGAGGTATCTGAAACTGCAAATGACAATAGGCGTTTTCGGAAAATGTATAGCATTAACCTGACCCGGTTAGAAAATACCTAACAGGTGCAGTAACTTTACCCGGTTAAATGAAACATTTCCGAACGCAATTGCGGTGACGTTGAGTAACGTAACGTAAACGTCTGCATATAACCTTATAAATAGCTATCTTCATAACATAATTTAGCTGTACTGGCAATACGACAGAAGAAATGGACCGGGGAGGGGATAAAACAACCTGCACTACCCTACTCACTTACCAGGGTTATGAAAATCGAACCGGGTTGTTGACAGTGTTGCCAACCCACTACAGACGATTCCCCCTGAATGCTCTGAATAATGCTTGAAAACCCCCTAAATTTCATCAAAAACCCCCTAAAAACGAGTAAATAAATTGTTATAAAAAAAATAACTCCTTTATATTATTGTGACAGTTATTTGTATAGACAAACGCACGTTTCCAGGAAATTAAAAAAATGTTATAAGTTTTTAACATATATTTAATCAATCTTTATTTAAACTTTCCAAAATAGTTCTCTTATAAAAATAATATACCTACATAGGGTAGCGGGGGGTATTGTTGGCAGGCCTCGATGATTGGCACCTCCATTTGTTTTTGGCTGTAAAAAGCACAATCCGCTTGTTTTCTACATGAAGTATTTTTTTTGCACAATGTATCATCCTTGTATGACGTGTTAGCGTGTTACACATACGACGCGGGCGTTAATTTGACAGGTCTGTTTGACAAGTCAGTGTTGCCAATAATGCTGGTGATTTATCACCAGTTCTGGTTGTTTTTCTTAATTTTAAATTACCTCGTGATTATTTTTTAAATTACTATATCTGGTGATTTTGGATACTATTAATTTTTTTCTTGGTTACCAAGAATATAAAACATTAAGCTCCTAAAAAAGTTAGTCGGAGTTAATTAGATACCGTTGGGTCCACAGTTGCGATGTGCGCATGCAGTGCAGCCGTTTACAAACACCTAAAGGTAGGTTCCTATGCACTCAGGTATGTTTTTAAGTTTTGTTCTATTTTAAGCAAGTCAAGAGAAATTTGATAATGTTTAGGTGTAATTAATTTCCTTTTTTCTTCAGTGTTTCTAAGTTGTGTTCCATGTTTTCATAGTGTGATATTTCCATATTTGTAAAATTAGAAAAAGAAGGTAGACGGCTTTTATGATACCGTGATACGATTGCGGAAAAAGGCATGGATGAGTTCACATTCTTCTGTTGAACTTAAAACTGACGAAATCTATTATTTTTGTAGGAAAATCGAATAAATTACAATTTATACACCTATCCTTAATTTTGTTTGCAATAATGCAATACTCAAGTATAACAGTTTTCAATGTCCTCTACAAATACCCCTAAAAAATAAAACCCCCCAGATTTCCCCCATGGCTCAAAAAAACCCCTAAATCTAGGGGGAAAACCCCCAAGTTGGCAACACTGGTTGTTGAACCCGGTTACTTTTTAGATTTTACGAACAAGGTTGTTTTAACCCGACTGAATTAACGAACGCATTCGTGCTAACCGTGTTGTAACCGGAATGACCGGGTTTAATTTCCGAAAACACCTAATGATTTAACAGCTGATTCTAGATTGGAAACGATATGGTATATACAGGCTGATCATTTCAAAATTTCCCACTCTAAATTTCTAGAAATCTATGAAAAATTCCCTGAAAGATGTAAGTAGTATCGTCGTGGCGGCCATTTCTTGATGCAAAAATTGACTCACCCACTTTAACCCCCTGCCTCCGGGAGCTACCCTCTTAAAAATCTTAAATGGAAAGGGGTATCAAGTAATACGTTATTTTAAAAGTCTTTCGAAATAGTAGGTACATTTTGGAGTTAATTCTTTTACATCGATCGATTTGTTGTGAAGATTTTTAAAAAAATCTTTTGGTTTTATTTTTGTTTTTAAAGTTACTTAAGAATTCAAATATTTTTTTGCAGAAAAATTCAATCTCATAATTGTTCAAAATGCTGTCCGTTGATTGCTAAACAATGGTATAGTCGTTGTTCAAAACTGCGGCGTACATTTTCAAAAACATCTCTGAATTCCACTGCAGGTTGCATTAAACCTCTGACGAAATTCTTCTAAATTTTGAGGTGGAGAGGTAAATACAATAGACTTTAAAAACCCCATAGAAAAAAGTCTAGTGATGTCAAATTAGGCGACCTGGCTGGATATTCTATAGGTTCTCTTCGTCCTGTCCATTTATTTGGAAATACATTGTCTAACCACCGCCGTACTGGAGGAACATACTAAGAATGAGCTCCATCTTGTTGAAAATGCAATTCGTGCTCATCAAGTAGGGTATTTCCTTTTCTATCCAGTTCATTTTCGAGAGCATCAATAATTACCGGATTGATAGTATTTTTCAGCCTATTCATACATGCTTCGCCATATAAATTTCCATTGAAAAACAACGGACCAATCACTTGGTCCGTCCCCCAAGATGCCTGCCCATTCATTAAGTTTCTCAGGATAGTGGGTATGTCCTTCTACAGATAGATGAGGGTGTTCGTTACTTCAATATCTGCAGTTATTGTTATTTACAAATCCATGTAAATAAAAAGTGCGTTTATCACAAAGGCAGATATTTGGTAATGTTCGTACCAGCGATTATTTTGGAGTTTGTCTAAAGTAGGTACTCGGCACTAATAAATAAAATATGCTACCAGTAGCATATTTTAATTAATTTATAAAGATAATATCAATATTATCGAAACGCTTCGACCCATAAGCACACATATTTTCAATAGAATAATTTTATGAACTTTGCCGTGTTTATAACCGTAAATGTCTACTTCTGGTGTAAGGCTTCAATCAAGCCTATTTTAAAGGTATTTTCATTTCTTAATTGTTACTTAATAAAATGAATTTTTATATAACTCTACTTCTTTTTTATCATCATGTGTAATGCATAATTATAAGACTCGCAATAGAAATAACTTAGTTGTGGACAGATCATATCACTTGTTTCATCAAAAGTCCCCACTCATAACTGGCTTTACAATTTTTAATAAATTGCCAACACACATGCGGGTCTCGGGTCTGGCAAACTTTAAGAAACTGTTGAGGGATTTTCTAATTGACCACAGTTTCTAGTGTGGCAGAGCTCCATGCACGGATGCCATAGTCGTATTGTAAGTTTATTCTATTGTATATTAGTTAGTTGCTTATGCTTGTGTTATTTGTATTGTTTGATTTATTATATTTATATTACATTTGTGTTGACTTACTATACAATTTTTATGGTCAATTGAATGAATAAATATTATTATTATTAATGAAGGAAAACAGTTTTAAATTGGCAACTGATAAAAATCAATAATTTTGTTTTGTAATGATTTTAAAAGTTCTCCAAAATAAAATGTATAATTTTTTTCCCTTTATTTTATTTACAACTACACAGCTCTGTAGAAGTCACATGTCTGTGATGTGAAATAATACCGAATCTGTGTATAGAGTTGATTAGTTTTATTTGATATTGCTCCCATCACTACATCAGAACATAAAATCTAATTGGCCTGAGCAATAATAACTAAAATGAATGAAGTATTATCTAGTAATTTTTTTAGACACAGACTTTTTATGAAACATATAGTAGCACATAATAAAGTTGCAGTACAGTAAAACACAAGTAATTCTAAAAAACATTTATTGAAAGATACATTAAATTAGAAACTCTATTATATATTTATTTTAAGACTTATAATTAAAAAAACTTATAAAATATAATCATCAAAATTAAAGCTGGCTATTTATTTCAGTTCAAAGCTAACGCAACATTTAGTTATAAATATTATAAATACTGCTTATTATTTATTTTATCCTCCGTACATTGCAAATAATAGCGAAATAAAATTATCTTAGAATTTTTAAATTTACTTACATTTAAAAATCTTTCTTAATTAGTACGTCTTATAAATTAAAGAACTATTTACACATTATTTTAATATATATTTGTAAAAAGGGCATTGGCATAAACCGTACCAAAAAAATAATGAAATAAATAATAATGAACAGACAATTATTCTATGAAATCGAGAAAAAGTATAATAAATAGTAAAAGTTTCTTATATTAGAAAAAAAAAACTTACTTTATGTGTTGAGTTTCACTTAATAATTTAGATTAGATTGATCAGTCATTAGCAATAGAGTTGCGACTCATTTTAAATTTAGAGACTCAAATAAGTGACCAATACATACATAAATCATATAAGTATGAATGGGTTGAGGAAACCATTTTAAATTTAATTTTATATAGGATACGTGCTCGCGATTACTAATCATGCTAGAGCTGTAGCGTTTTAGAAACATACATGCCCAAATAAATAAAATAAATAAAAGTTTTCAAATTTGCGATATCGCAAAATTTTACCAAAACGTTAAATTATATATAGAAGAGTAATATAAAATAAATTTAGTTATAATATACAATTTGTATATGACTTTCGGGTAGTATTATTTCTAAGACGATTCTCAAAATTATTTTATGATTTTAGAAATTTTTAATCGTTACGTCGTCTTATGTAAAAGATTTATACCGTGTGGGAGCGATATACTAAAGAATGCAATTAGATAATAAGTCATCTCTAGGCAGTACTTTGTAGTTGGTTTTTCATTATTACTTTCTTGTCCAATTTTCTAGAAGATACTATATGTAGTTTTTAATCTGCAACTTTACTTTCTGTAGGACATATCTATCTTTACACGGTTTCAGTGAACATATCTACATGTCATAAAGAGTAGGATGCACTCACTGCAATACTTTATATTGTTTGTATCTGATCATTTATTTGAGTAATAGTAATACCACTAATCTGGGAGGGAGCTGCGGATGTATGTATTGTGGGAAAGACATAATACAACTCAACTAACTTGAATGAAAGAATAGTATTCTATTCCGCTGGATGAATTGATCACGTACTGCATCTTTATTAAATACATTCGGATTAATTTTTTTGTTCAACATATGTGGAAACCAGTGGCGGCTCGGGGTGGTTCACATAGGGAGTGCATAATTTCAAAATTAAAAAGTATAATGCAAGAACGCTTACCCAATCTTTATGAGTTTCACCGACATACTGTTCCAGACAGGTACTGTTCACTGTACAGTTTGTTTTGAGGGAATAATAAATATAACACTACAGTTTGATTACATCTGACGATAAACGAAGTCCATTTTGCGTGTCTTTGACTTGCAGAACAGTTCTATCACTTTTTCATTAAAATTTGGGAAATCATTTATAAATTCTTTTTCACAAGATAACATAGTAAGGGCATTTAATCTGTCTTCTTTCATTGTATTTCTCAGGAAAGTTTTTATTCTCTTCAGCCGTGAAAACTGGCGTTCCGCTTCAGACGTTGTCATTGGGATTGTAATGACAATTTTTAAAAGCTTAACACCCAAAACCCCCGTATCTAAAATTTCACATCCATACTTCAATTTTCAAAAAACTCGTCCGCCATTTTGTCTATTTTTGACATTTTGACTTTGGAATCGTGATCGGCGACCTAAGACACCCCCGTATCTAAAATTTCACATTTATACGTCAATTTTCAAAAAATCTTCCGCCAATTTGTTTTTTTTGACATTTTGATTTTGGATTTGTGATCGGCGACCTAAGACACCCCCGTAAAATTTCACATTTATACGTCAATTTTCAAAAAATCCGCCATTTTGTTTCTTTTGACATTTTGATTATGGATTCGTGATCGGTGGTTCACGCCCGTATCTAAAACTTCACATTTATACGTCAATTTTCGAATTTTCACAAAAAAATCTTCCGCCATTTTGTTTTTTTTGACATTTTGATTTTGGATTTGTGATCGGCGACCTAAAACACCCCCGTATCTAAAATTTCACATTTATACGTCAATTTTCAAAAAATCCTTCGGCCATTTTTTTTTTTTTTTGACATTTCGACTTTGGATACGTGATCAATGACACCACAAAAAATCCCAAGTGCCGAATTTTACTTTAATCAGAAGAGAGAAATTAATTTCAGCTAGCTCCGCCCACTCAATGTTAAAAACAATCCTTTTCCCCATTAAGGAAACGGGGCATACGCGTTCTGGAATTATCGTATTTTAATTCAAATCATTATTAAAATATTAATCGACCCCTGTACATAGATAAAAATATTAAATCAAGCGGGACCGTTACGTATTATGTGGAGATTCAGAACCAACAGCGGTGCGCAGACTGGGGATCTGCTCACAGGCTATGTATTATACGATATGGAAGCAGAACAAAATACAGTTCTCCCCACCTTCAATGTAATGTTCAATGGCTTAACGGAGCAACGGTAGGGCTTTGCATATGGGTATGTTTCTCTCGGTGGAAGGGGTAAACATTCGAATAGTTTACATCCGTGCGCTGCAGTGTTGACAACACTAGGGATTTATCCCATTTCAAGGGATTTTTAGTTATAAAAGAGATCGAGGGATTTTTTCCGTTAAATCTTCTAATTTGAGGAATTTTTTGCATGTTTATGAGGAAGAATTTTATTGGTTCAAGTCGATCACTATATCAACTATCACAACCCTAGTAGCAAAATCACTATATGCACACTTGTCGTACATTACCAAATATATATTTTCATCCTTCTCTAAAATTGTGATTTTGCTGCTTGGGAAGGTGACACAGGCCGTCACTAGTCTATGATCACTACGGTTACATTTTATGTTGACAGTTGATGTTGAATTCCCACTTGGCAAAATCACAATTTTAGAGAAGGATGAAAATACGTATTTGCTAATGTAACACTTTAAATTACACAATGTTAGCATGTACTCATTTAAAAACTGAGTTATATTTTGATATTCAACCATGTTTTTTTTTAGGATGTTTAATTGCTTATTTTGTTTTTGTAATGTTTTTTTGTATTTCTCGTTGGAAATAAAAAATCTATGCATAGGTATTTGACTATTTGACACGTTGAAATTTATGATACGAACTCGACTTTTAGGGATTTTTGGGGGCAAAAAGGGATTTTTTGAGGCCGATCGAGGGATTTTCTGTATGCTAAGGTTGGCAACACTGGTGCGCTGTTAGTCGTCATTATATCTGTGACGACGATCGGTGCATGTAGGTTGTTCGAGCGCCGCACACGCGACGTTCCTGTTCAATAACTATGAATACGTAATAAATAAATACTTTCACAGTTAGTCGCCGCTTGGTTTGTTTTGTTTCAAAATTCCAGGAGGTGCAATTGCTCACTTGCTCTCATTAAAGAGCCGCCACTGGTGGAAACTTTATAGTCAGGCGGAAATGTGGTAACAGAGATGCAAATAGCAACAATTTGATAGGTTCGCACATTTTTCTTCCTTGCCGCTGTTGATTAGCGCTATAATCGTTCATAGTACAAGTTTACTATTTAACTACACGCAAAGTTAAAACATGTTTTAAAACACTGTTTTAAGGGAACAGCTGGCCTAATAATACTAAGCAGTTTATTACTTATTAATAATGCCTATTCTCCCCGACTTGGATAAAATCCCAGCTTTCTATTCAGATGCAATGATGACGCATAAGTAAACTTTCATCGAGGAAGACTCGCGTGTTAAACTAGTATGTTCGTGTCGTGAGTCAGATAATCATATTCTTATTTCAGCGTTCAGATTAAAGAGTTTGTATTATATGTGGTTGACTGAAGAATTAACTGTAAATTTCCAATATTATTTCGTATATTAATAATAATATTTAAAACGTTTTTAGGAAGAGGATGAAGAATTTTCAGCAAAATGGAGTTTATTGGTCACTATGCTAATTTACATTTAATCAACAGCTTATTTATCCATCCGCAGCACATTTCATAGACAAGCTATATTCAACTTAAAACAACTTAAATGTAATAATTTCTCGTACACGATCGATATCTCATAAAACATTTATCTCAATTATAAAAATATTAGGTATATTAAAAAACACTTGTTGTCTCTGTGGGTCAAGATGCTCTACAGGGTAATGCTAGTTCACAAATAATGATTGTCCCAGAAAATACGAGTAGTTGACACATGTTAGACGTAAAACAAAAGCTTTTCTTGTTAACATTAGCCCTCAGCCTAAAGTAATTTGTATTAGTATATACAATTATACTTATTCAAACCAATGGTCACATTCAACAGACGCAAGTGCTGGATGCGTTCGCTACATCGGGTATTTTCTGTTGACGTCACTATTATCCTAGGTTCACAATCCAAACAAACCGTATACTCTTTTTATCGCGTGTAAATTATATTGACTTAAAGAAGAGACCATTTCAAAGCAATTTTTATAAAATTTGTGTACATAGATTGACCTTTTCTTGGTGTTAGGTATTGTATTTGAAATGTATTCTAACGATTCACCATAGTTTAACACATAATACACTTGTATTTTTAGATTTATAGACAATATATCTTTGTGTTTATAACAAAAAGTGGCTGTTTTTTTTGACCGATTTACTTGGTAGTAAGTAGTAAAGGTTAAATATTAAAACACTATTAACAGAATAAATTTTAGCGCATTTAGCAGCCATATTATTCTGTAAATAAAAATTTAGTTACTTCATTATTTTGTTGAACATCTTTATGAACTTGCAAGTTTAACTGTATCAATAATACAAAGCAATATACTTCAAGGAAAGAAACAATATTTAAATTGTATCCAGCATAGAATGTTATTTTAATAAAGGTTTTGCATATACAAGTTCAGTAAAATTCTTTGAAAATTATAATTTCATGTTTTTTTGAAGAATCTAAACAGATTACTTACTAGGTAGGTATAAATAAAATATTTCAGAACAAAGAGCCAGTCTGTTGTAAACACAATATTGTATTGTATATAAACCTGAAACTACAAGTATATTTGTGTGTTAAACTATAGTAAATCATTTGAAACTTCATACATCATACTTATCAGTAAAAAAAGTCCATTTACGCAGGCATTCTTTATTAAAATACTTACAAATACTCTTTTACTTTCAGACTATATAATTTACACGGGAAAAAAATAACTGTGCGGTTTGTTTGGATTATGAACCTTGACCACTCTCAATAATGACGTCAGAGAATTGTCGCGCATAATATCACGATTACATTGTAATCTTTTGTAGTGGGTTATATTATCGCTACATATCGGTAATATTACGCGCGAAGGCCAATGAGTAGAGATTCCTAATAGATGAGGCAACTGTATAACTAAATTCCCGATAATAGCTATGTTTATGGTGATTAATTACTGTATATTGGATTCGCGCAATTATATTAAATTGCTCTTCTCTTCTCTTTTCCACAAAAATTAAACAATATTAATTAGTTGACTCGCATTTGACCGTTTTGGTAGTAAATAAATTATCCAACTAAATTTTAAATTTAACTCACAGTTGCAGCGTCCGCGAGCTCTTCTGCTGAATGAAAGCAATGATATTTTTATGCCTTACACAAAATTCAAGAATCTATTTGTTAAAACAGACACCTGAATATAAGGGTTTGTTCACACCTTTAGTTCTGCGCATGTATAATGTTATACTATTTACTTGATTCACTTTTTTATAGCTATATAATATTTATGTATGTGTGTATGTTATACAAATCTATTGCCATGTATAGAATGACATGGGTCAGTAGCAATTATAATATGGCGCCGGGCAAAACTGTTATAATCCGAAAATAAATTATAAAATCAAAAATTCAAAATGAGTCGTAACCAACTATATCAACCTACATTTTATACTTTTCATCTAGGCTGCCGCTGGTATCAGTCGAAGAGTCGAATCAGGTGTTCACAAAAGTAATAGGGGCGCCATCATAATTTAAAGCCTATCCAAGTTGACGATTGTGAGGTCGTAGGATTTTTCAGTAGTCAAAACACACAAAAAAAACAAGTAAGGTGATAATTATGATAGGTAAATGAATTTAAACGAATGTAAAAAAAAACTTAAAGCTTCAACTAAGGCTGAGTGAGACACTCAGTATTTCAAAAATAATATTTATAAAAAAAACTTAAACCTCAATTAAGGTTGAGTGAGACACTCGGTATATCAAATATATTATATAAAATTTATGAAAATATGGGCAATTTAAAAATACATATTTTCATAGAATGCCAATTTTAGTCATTCGGTCCGTGGCGAATTTGAACTATTTTAGAAGCAGATGTACAGACAGACACACTACCATCAGAATTACTAATTATAGAACTAATCGAGAATTACTCAGAACTGAAGATCCAAACAAACCTATACACAAATACTGAACAATTTTCTTCAATTGTTGGGGGACGTTAAGCAACAAATTATTATTATGTATTATTTATTAGAAGCCCCAGTTTTTATTTTGTATTTAATTTTGGCACTGAAGCAGTTCCATATTTAATAATAAATAATATAATTGGTTTGTTTTACTATTAAGTCATTCTTATTTTTACCATGTGTTTGATATATTTTATTGTGTCTAAGTTTAAAATGGGGGAGATATGTACTTTATAAATGGTGACAAAAAAATACAAAAAAAGGAAAACGCTTTAAATTTAAAATGATGTAAAATCTATTACCGAGAGCTAACTTTAAACTTAAATCCAAATTTATATTTACAAATGACCCCGATGATAAGGATCATAATTAGATAAATATTTATCTGTTAGAAGTCTAGAATTTTCAATAACCGCTAAATGTCTAACATTATCATTAGTTAACAAGCGCGTCGCATCATTCACAGTCGCCAACATCCGATTGTTATCGTTCGTCAACATTCTATTGTCATTTAGAAGACGTGTATTATCATTTACTAACAGTCTGGGAGGTTCACTAACGTTCACTAGTAACCTAGAGCCATCATTTGCAAGTAATCTGTTACCGTCATTGAGCAAACCTCGATTGTCAGTCAATAAATGAGTAGCATCATTTAATATACGAGATCCATCATTGGCCAGCATTCTGGTATTGTCAGGCTGCATCATTCTTGCAGAGTCTTGTTGCATCATCCTGTTGTCAGAGGTTTGCTGCTGTTGCTGCTGAGATTGGGAAGATTGATGCTGCATCAGTCTGTTGTTTGGATCATTTGATTGATGATACTTTTGATCATTTGTATTATTGTATTTAGATATTCGTTGGGTTTCTTGTGTGTTGTACTTTGGTGATGGAGCGTGAACCTGTTAACAAATATTAAATAACTGTTTTAATGTATTATTCCTTATGTAACTTGAAAGTGTATAAACAAAATATGTTAGCTGTAATGAGATATTTTGAACTGTAGGGAACATTGCTGATGCCGTTACAATTTATATACACGCTGTTCGTAAATGATTGAGATGAGAACCATAGGCAACCAAATATACAGATTGGTAGCTTCCAATAAAAAAAACCCCTAAATATGATTATACTCTGTAAAATATTTGTTTGGATTAAAATGCGGGTAATCTACATAAAAAGTTTATTAAAAATGAGATGGTAACATAAGTATAATAATTATAATATTCACAATAAAAAATAGCACATTTACATTAAATGTTGAAAGCGATGTCCCACATTTTGTATGTTAATCCTTCTATTCATATTTTCAAACACTCTTTGTAGCTCTTCTACCGTAATTTGTTATCTAATTGTTTCTTGAAATTCTTCCAAATTATGGAGCCTGTTCTTAAAAACACTATTTTTAAGTCGACCAAACAAATAAAAATCAAGCGGTGTAAGATCAGGGGATCTCGGAGGCCATAGGCCTTGACTAATGAGCCTATTATTATAAAATTCCTGAAGAAGTTATTGTTTCTCTTGCTGTATGTGCTGGTGCATTATCTTGTTGGAAGTAACCATTGTTTAATTCATCATCATGAGCTTGAGTTAAAAATTCTTGTAAAATATTATGCCTGTATCTTTCTGCTGTAACAGTTTCATGGAAAAATACAGGTCCTATTATTTGTCTTCGAGAAATAGCAACCCACACTCCTACTTTCTGTGGGTGTAACATTACAATTACAATAAATAAACATATTATAGTAAATGCTTAATACCTGTCTCAGCTGATAGTTTTCTTAATGATTTTTTTGACTAATTGTCATACGTTGCTCAATATCATCCATTACTGGTTGTGTTAATTCTGTTGGTCTTCCAGAAGTCTTCCCCTTACAAATGCAATTTTTTTCTTGAAATCACTTAATAATGTTGTTTTTATGATTCACAAAATTATGACGATTAAAATCTATATCGGGAAACTGCTGTCTAAATTGATGAATACAAGACTCCAAGTTGTATGCCCAAGATCCATCTGGATTTTGAGTTCCACTACGATAGTGGGCCATTAAAATGAAGACATCTTCCTCAGAAGTGAAGACCATTTTAAAACTAAAAAGTAAACGTATAATGTTGTTGATACATGATGTATACATTACCTTATTATATTACCTGGTCGAATTACAATAAAGTTATAGCTCTACAGGTTCTCAAATTACGCAATATAACAAGAAGAAAATATAAAGTTTAACAGAAAATGAACACAATAGATATAAGCCATATGACATAAAGGTAAGGCAATTTATTTTTTTACCAACTTAAATTTTAAATTTTGGGCGGTTAATTTGAATTTCATCTCAGGCATTTACGAACGCACTGTATAACCCACCTTCAAATACTTCCTGATAAATGGAAAATTTAAAAGGTGTTTTGTTTCTAAAAGTTGGAAATACTAATATTATGAATCATAGGCCGATATAATTTCAACAATAAGTCACTACGCATATTCAAAATAACAAAGGTAATAAATAAACTAAAATAACTCGGATTCAAGAAAGATGATCCCTGCGTCACTACTATATAATTCTATCAAAGAATTATGTCTATATCCGAATAAGAAATAGTATCAACTTGTATAACAAGGATAGCATAAGCGAATGCATGTGTTTTCAGTGCGATGCAAGCACGACATACGTTTCATAGAATTTATTTGAGCAAGACAAAGACGGAGTGATTGCATGCGCTGTATTATTTCATACACTTCCGTTTAGCGTTTTGGCTTTGACATTAACGCTTTGACATTTCTAGTAGTTTGATCGTTTGATTTCGTTTCACAATTTGTTTGTTGTTTCAATCTTTATTAAACCAGAATGTCACGACGCTGTAAAACATTACGATCACAAGCTCAAGGACTCGTTTTAAATTTATTAGAATATTTCGAGCAAGAGAAGGTTAATGGTGGTCCTCTAATATCCCTTACATCTGTACAACAGGTAAACATTGTGAGATTTAACATTTTACAAATTCTAATAAATATCTTTTAGCGAGTAGCAGATGCATTGAAGGTAGGAGTAGCTCCAGTAAAACGTATTAAAGCCCGATCACTAAATAGTCCTGTTCTATCTAGTCCAGTGAAGAAAAGGCCCCATATAAAAGCTAAAACAGACCATTTGGAAGAAAGCTCTAAAATGAGAATCCGAAATACATTATACACGATGTATTTACAGAGTAAGGCCTTAAAAATGTTGAGTATTGAAGTAATAATATCTTTAATTTTAGAAAAGCATGTTACAGTTGTTACGGTTGTATTTAATTCATCTAATCTGTTTATATATTTTTTAAAAGTGTAGCTCGACAAGTGTTTACTCTCTGCTTCATATTTTGAAAATGGATATTCCATATATTTTATACTTAAACAGTAAAATCCACCTCTTATATTTATAGGATGTAACTTCATTTCATGTAAAACATCTATACAATTTCGATCACATTTATTTGATGTAAATAAACTGTATTTATTGTTTGTTTTGTACCCACGTTATTTCTCAATAAAGTTCTATTATCATTTGTATTTTGGCATATGTTAAATTTAGTACATTAAAAGACTATTGAGTTTATATTACATATTTTTAATAAACGATAAAGGCGATTAGCTAACTTAGTTATCTAATTATACATAACCTAAAATTAGATCGATCAATCTAACCGGAAAACGTAGGATGTCATCATTATAATTTCCATGTTCATTTTATAGTTTACAGTACTTATCATGATGGCGAAGTATTGATTTGAATCATACGATATTAAAAAATGACGCAGGGATCATCTTTCTTGAATCCGACTATACTTTTTGTGTTGTGACTAGGGTTTCTGAAACCATTTTTAAAAAGAGTGTAACTTATAATATTCAACTAACTCTAATATATTATTTCTATTCAGTTCCTGTGGTATGCATTTACAGATAGTTTGCAGGTAACACTATTTACTCTAGTTTACAGATATTCGATAAAATTAAATTGATGTCCTCTTGAACCAAGTGCATAAATAGGCCTTCACGAGATTTTCTTTATTTTGGAGGGCATATTTAATATCATAGAAAGTAGAGATGAAGTATCTCAAAGTTCCAATTTCGGCCCCCCATTGTTTGCACTTAAAACCAATGACTAATGATATGGAGATTTTGAATAAAATTACTTGTTTTATTCACTGTACTAAGTTATAAGCAGATACAAATAATGTTTACTGCTCCAGTAAATTAAACAAATTCTGGTTTTAATATCAAGAAATGTTGTCAAGTATACTGCACGTAATAAGAAAGCCACTTTTTATGAATAATGGATATCTGTAATTGACTTACACATTGCGATTTAGAAATTTTTATGTTATTAAATAAGCAACTTGCAATGTCTTCCTTCATTTCTTCTACAGCCAGTATTGTGCTTCAATATTTAATTATCGAAATAAACATAATTTTGTAATCTTGCTTACATGTATTGTAACGTTGCCAATATGTTGAAACAGTATTAATAGCTTGTTATTTCGATTTCACACTAGTTTAAAGTTGATTAATTTATGCCTAAAATGTTCAAAATCACTGCCAATGAAACCATTAAACTGCGCTTATGAAATTCCAATGTCATATTAATTTGAACTCAAGCAGGGATGGAAATTGTAAAATATAAAAATCTCTAAAATGCTAATGGCGGCGGTGTAAATCAGTTATAGACACATTATACAGAATGCGTCATCTCCCCGGGGAAGGCAGATTGCGACTTTATGAGAAAACTTATTTTGCAGCGGTTTTTTCGCTATGATAGCCACTCATTAGCTTTTAAATTTATTTTGTATTATACAGGGTGTTCCATAACTTCGTGGCTGACCATAGTTATAGTTTTTTAAACGGAACAACTTATATATTATTACATTATTATTCTCCATATAATTCTTAGACAAAAAGTTATAAGATAGTATAAGTCTTAAATTTAAAGTTTTCGTCTTCAATTAAATGTTTTATAAAATTATATTTTTCGAAAACGACGAATAGATGGACATAATTTTTGGTAGTATTCTTTATAATAAAAGGTCCAAATATAAACATATTTTATTTTTTTCAATTACTAATTGCATGTGGAGAAAACTGGATCAAAATTACATGACACATTTTTGTCTAAAAGTAATTTTTCAAATGGAACACTTATACAGGGTGAGTTTTTTTGAATGTTTAGCATTGGGATCTCAGAAACTACTGGAGATAGAAAAACGCTTAAATGGGGAAAGATGCGCAGTTTTACGAGTTTGATTTAAAACTGCTTTTGTTTCTCCGATAACTTTCATGGCTTATTAGATATTCAAAGAAAACTAAATTTTACGATTTTCTTTAAACATGCTTAGCATCGTTAATAGTAATTTTAGAGAAAAAGTGTTCAGACAAAAGTTTTAGATAATTTTACGCCAAATAAAACTATGTAGCTAATATTTTTTTTTCGTTCACCATTATCGAGTTATGACACAAACTTGTGTTTTTTTAAATGGAAACCATAGTTGGTTTTGACACAATTAAAAAGCTTATTTTTTGCTGATACAATGATATAAGGTTTGATATGGTTATTTTAAAAAATAAAGAGGATATAGACATTTTTACGGTTTTTATGGAAAACAATTGAATTTCGAACTGATAAAATACAAACCAAACGAAAACTTATTTTGAAATCTTATGTAGTAATAAAATGAAAACTATAAGAACTTTTATTAAGGGCACACAACATTATTAATGTTCAAAGATACCTCCATTATTATTAATACACAAATTGCATCTCTTCACAACAGAGTTTGTAGCATTGCGTACTTTACGCCTATCGATGTTATTAAAAGCAACTAAGACAGCTTCTCTTAAATCGTCGATTGTTTCATATGCTGCTGAAGTTTATTTTGAAAATTATTTTGATCGACGTCAGCCGTCGCTATGGTTATGGTTCGTTCGTTAAACCAAAATCAAAAAAAGGGATGGATGAAGATAGAGAAATAAACATATTAGCATGTGTCGCTCAGAATCCATCTACATCGACCCGACACATTTGAACAGAAATGGGCTCCTCTCAACGCACTATTGCCAGAGTGTTGAAGAAGCATAACTTTCGTCCCTACAAATTATCAGTATCACAAACTTTACATGAAGGTGTTCACGTTGAACATAGGAGACCACAAATTAAATTTGGGTTAAATGATTGGTGTGGTGTTATAGGATCAACTGTTCTTCCTCCTTTTATTTTTGATGGATCACTAACTGGCAATCGTTATCTTAATTTTTTACAACAAGATTTCGAGGAAATGTTAGATAATTTAAATTTAAGAACCCGAGCAATGCTGCAATGGTTTCAACATGACGGAGCGCCTCCGCACAATCAACTGAATGTTAGAAATTATTTAAATTTGAACTTCCCTAATCAATGGATAGGACGAAATGCACCCATTGAATGGCCGGCTAGATCCCCTGATTTATCAGTTTTGGATTTTTTCTTGTGGGGTGTACTAAAGGACACAGTATACAAAAGAACATATGAAACAATCCACGATTTAAGAGAAGCTGTCTTAGTTGCTTTTAATAACATCGATAGGCGTAAAGTATGCAATGCTACAAACTCTGTTGTGAAGAGATGCAATTTGTGTGTTAATAATAATGGAGGTATCTTTGAACATTAATAATGTTGTGTGCCCTTAATAAAAGTTCTTATAGTTTTCATTTTATTACTACATAAGATTTCAAAATAAGTTTTCGTTTGGTTTGTATTTTATCAGTTCGAAATTCAATTGTTTTCCATAAAAACCGTAAAAATGTCTACATCCTCTTTATTTTTTAAAATAACCATATCAAACCTTATATCATTGTAATCAGCAAAAAATAAGCTTTTTAATGATGTCAAAACCAACTATGGTTTCCATTTAAAAAAACACAAGTTTGTGTCATAACTCGATAATGGTGAACGAAAAAAAAATATTAGCTACAAAGTTTTATTTGGCGTAAAATTATCTAAAACTTTTGTCTGAACACTTTTTCTCTAAAATTACTATTAACGATGCTAAGCATGTTTAAAGAAAATCGTAAAATTTAGTTTTCTTTGAATATCTAATAAGCCGTGAAAGTTATCAGAGAAACAAAAGCAGTTTTAAATCAAACTCGTAAAACTGCGCATCTTTCCCCATTTAAGCGTTTTTCTATCTCCAGTAGTTTCTGAGATCCCGATGCTAAACATTCAAAAAAACTCACCCTGTATATCAGTTCATTTTTGAATTCCTTAGTAAATTACGCACCAACAACATGTAAGAGGTTTTACTTTAAGAGTGGCCATTACTGAGCTATTGTCATTTTTTGATATAATATTGCTAACTTATGATTTTTATTTGAATACGGTATAGTAAGCCATATTTGCCGCGAAATTGAAAATTGAATGGATGACATTTACATGTTGTTTCTCTGTCAAAAACTTCATTTCACAGGTAAATTTGTAAACGAATTCCATGGGCGTAGTTAGAGTTAACGATGTTTATGTAAAATTAAATAAGACTCAAAACATCGTAGCTATGTCTAATTTCGTGCTCTGATTATAAAGACTGTTCAAAAATTTTCAGATTAGGGCAAGCTATGGAAATATTTCGCTTGTCGTAATTTAAAATTCTGTCAAATTTCTGTGAAATTAAATGCTGAAATTTTTAATAGAATTTGAAGCTAAGACAAGAAAAATAAATCCACAGCCTACTCTAATCTAAAAACTTTTTGATCACCATTATAAAGAGTCCATAATGTACATACATGTTTCATTTAATTGTAGTATTATTATAATAGCTATTAGTGAATTGTTAATATTAATGCTTTTTATAGGCTTGATAAATGCATCTCCGTTAACTCTTTGCCAATCAGCAGAAAAAACGCTGCTATTATATCTAATCACAACAAGTATTTTCGAGCAAAAATACTTCAGATTCTTATTAGTCATACTTTCATGAATTTGCCCCAGTCTTTGGAATCATTTCGGGCATCACTTATATAATGATGTTAATAATAATCATTACAGTATGAAACAAAACAAAAAAAGAGAACAGAGTTGATAGGGTTCGTAGTGTATTAACAAAAATTATTTTATTTAAAAATCAATGTTTTATGTATTTATTGTTGTGTTTTCTGTATTTTGCTGATGCGTACAAGTATTGTTGTGATTATTTTTTTTAATATTTCATGTGATTTGATTCCTGCCGTTGTTTCCTAACACTATCTCCTCTCTCCCACCTGCCGCTTATGTTGGCTTCACTCGACTGCATTTTGTTTATCAGTGCATGCTGCGTCTATTTTACTACATCGTCTAAGTTATTTACAATACACTCCATACCAGCAATATATTTCATAAAATATGTAGAATATGGCACAATAAACAAATTTTGAAACCAACCAAATTAACTTGCTTTTAGTAGAGCTAGAACCAGGAACTGTTATACGAGTATGTACGAGTAATTAGTGCAAAAGAAATTATAAAATAACAATAAATATGATTCGGCGCTAATGAGCTAAAATAGGTAAGAATTATTTCAACAAGTGTTCAAATGAATATTCATTCACTTTTAAACATATTTGAAGACGCTTCCGAAGCGATACATCGACATTATTAAGGAGTCGATTACTTATATGTATTTCTAAGTATTTGTCGAATATGTTCCCGCATAGCTGCTTCCTTTGTGGTTACAGATTCACTGTATAGTTGTTCTTTTACATATCTCTATAAACAAATAATTTTGCAGCATATGAAACAAGTGAAGGATTTGGATGTAAAATTCAAAGGAAAAATGGATTTTCAGTAATACATGGTAACCCGAGCTCATAAAATGCGTGGCAAACTGCTTAGTACCAAATACCCACATACCTTCATGTGTGTATTCAAAGTACTTGACTGTGAAAACGCCTTTCCGCAGGTGACACAAACGTAGGGTCGTTCTCCAGAATGGACACGCATATGACGCAATAAGATAGTGTTAACTGTAAATCCTCTGCCGCAGATATTACAAACATAAGGTCGCTCTCCGGTGTGATTTCTCATGTGATATTTTAGTTTCATCACTGTAGTAAATCTGGAAAAAGCAAATAAATCATTATTCTTGAATTTCGTGTTTTCTATAACAATAAGTGTAGTTGAGTTTCAGAATTATGTTTGCCTCGAAAAATACACATGTTTATGGAATATGGTTAAACAGAAAATCCTAAAATAAAATGATCACTTTATTTAGATGGTATCCTTTATGCAGATTCACTTTGGAGGTTGAGTGTTTCAACCATTCAAAATATGAAAGTTGAGCAGGGGAATACCTGAATGTACTTAATCTTTGCGTCAGATTGAAGATTTAGCTCAAATGAACACAAACGGCGTTTGCTGTGTTAATAAAGTACGAAAACGTCTGCATTGACTTTCACAACGATGTGGCGACATCTCAGAATAATATAAAAACTGAAATTATATAATAAACAAACCAGATATGATTTTAGGACGGCTTTAAGTTCGGTATGTAGATGCCGATCGACCGTCCGTTAATGCAAGGGATATCTTCAAGGTTGCTTGTAGAAGGTCTTTAGGTCGTTATAGCTGCAAGAATGGCTGGGACTATAACTACTGTGAACGTATATAGTGACAGTCGGTGCCTTGTACAAATAGATCATTTTGAACTGTCCTGGGTTGGCCATAAAAAAGTCCCAGTATTATCAAAAACTAGGAAATATTTACTTTCGTGAATTGCCCATACTAAATTTACATGTCAAATGTCAAAACCACAATGTATTGAAGTGTCTTATACCTTCGTATTTTTATTGTTTTATTGTCGCTTTTCTGTCTATTCCAAGATCTGTGATTTCAAGATAATATACCTCGTATACCATGCCTTTTACGATACAACAAGATAGGTTTATCGTAATGTCGCATTTTCGCAGTGGAACATTTTTTGGGATCGTGTTTTCAGCAATTTGTAAGGAAAGATGGAAATCTGGAAATATACTTGGACACATTCACTTTCCATCGTAATAGGGTGATTATAGTATATTAAAGGACAAGTTTCATTTTGACGTTTCAAAGTACGAATTCAGAGTTTAAGAAACGAGTGGCGTAGCCACGAGTTTCTTAACTGAATGAGTGCTTTAATGTCAAATGAAACGTGTCTTTTATGCTATTTTTTGCAATTAGTTTTAAAATTTCTCTTTTTGTAAAAGCAAAACGAGAAAAATTTGATAATCAAGGGAAATTTTGTGGCGGTTGTCACCTTGGTTTGGCACAAGATTTAAATTGACAAGTTAATTTAAAATTGACACATTTTTGATAATTTTCAACAGAATGTTTCTACTGCACACGGTATCACTATCACTTCGAAAGATAATTCAAACGTTAATATAAATGTTTATAATAGTTGTACTATTTCAAAGATTAATTAAAAATATCAAATCTTACAATGAATTTCAATATAAAAACCTCAAACTTGCTTACAAAATGTCATATTGACATCTCCATTTCTGTTGCAATGTGACCAACTTAAAATAAATCTGTTTAAATGTTCCATTTCTATTACACAACTAGTACTGTAATAGACCCTATTACAGCACTAGTGAAATAAATGGTATGATTACGGTACTAATTGCAAAAAAATGTTTAAGGAAACGGGAGTGTTTGTAAATGTAAATCTGAAAAAGTACCAACAGTTTTAACTGAAGATGTTGTCGCAGACATTAGGCAGTGAATGGATGTTAGTCACACAAAATCTGTACAAAAGCTGTGTGCTCAAACTGGTAAAGAGATCTAATTAACTTAAACGTAATTTGTTATACAGCATTATGTATTTAAATTGTAGGTATTTCCTACGGAAGTACACAAGGCACTGAAAACAAACTTACATATGCACCCATATAAGGTTTCTGTACCACAACATTGACGGAGCAATCACTTTGAGCAGAGATTGAATTATTGCAACTGGTTTAATGAAATATTACATGAAGAACACTTGAATCGCACTTTCTTTTCGGATAAAGCTTGGATCCATTTGTCGGGGTATATCAACTCTCAAAATTAGCGTACCTGGTCAACAGAGAATCCACATGTTGTTTGTAAAATAGTCTTCATGCTATCAAAGTTGGTGTTTGGGTTGCAATGTCGAAAAGACGGATTATTGGAGCAATTATTTTTCATGATACAATTAATGCAATACGATACCGAGAACAAATATTGGGACCCTTCACGACGATGAATTAAACCTGGGGTACTTCCACCAAGATGGCGCAACTGCACATACTGCGCAACAAACTATTTTTTATTTGCAAGGATACTGTGGTGACCGATTGATTAGTCAAAATCGATGGCCAGCCAATTCTCCTGATTTAACCCCACTGGACTTTTTTCTCTTTGGCCATCTAAAATATAAAGTGTTTCTGAACAGATTGCATAATCTCGATGAACTTGAAGAGGCAATTAGAATAGAATTACAAAATATCACACCAGAAACGCTCCAGAATGTGTTCAATAATATGAGAAGACGTGTCAATCTATGCATTGAGAATAATGGTGGACATTTCGAACAACTTTTTTAAAATGTATTCATTTTGTGAAATAATTATGGAATTATGTTTTACAGTAATAAAATTGTAACGTATTTATTATTGTTTATGATAAAAAAATAAAGTGCAATTACTATATTTCTACAAAAATTCTTTCATATAATTTTACTTAAAACTAACCCTATTTCATTGACATTTATCACAGGAAATTTTTAAATAGTAAACCTAACTACAAAAATAAATGAAAAAGGCTTGCCAATTACACTGTTCCCAAATTAAAATCAGTATGGTAAACTAAGGACAGTTCAAAATGATCACTTTGTATAATAAATAACTATTTTTGTGACGGGAAAAAAGTTTGACATTTTATCTTTCTTGACAGGTAACAAAATGTCACTTTTTTCCCGGTTAAATTGACAGATATTTGAATACTTTACAGGTTTCCTTAGCAACGCAGGTGTAATGTCGCTTCAAATGTCACATCGATTGATTTTCTGACTTTAATGTATAGTATTAACGTGTTTTTTTTTCAATATTAATTCGTCGTTTTTTCCATCACAGAAAAAAATAGTGTATTATACCCTGAAAAAAAAATAGATTTAAGCTCTCGGTACTTTATCTCCCTCTGCTTCGCGTCGGGAGATAAACATTAGGCGCTTTCCTTTTGACATAAATCTCAGATAATATCACCTCACTTTAGCTGAGATTATATTTTGACGCGTTCCTTTTGTAATTAGCTGATTGAGACGAAGTGAGGTTGGTCAGAACCTTCCTCACTTCAAGTGAGCAGAGACACTCACATCACTTTAGCTCAGCTCAGATCTCTAGTAAAAGGAAAGCGCCTATTACCTCGAGCTAAAATCTAATACTTTTTTCCCTTGTATAATAAATAACTATTTGATGGAGAAAAATATCGAATTAATGTTCCACTGTTTTCCGAATTGCATGGATAACGATTTTCATCACCTCAAGAAGCTGATGAAGTGTTCAAAAACCGTGTTTAAACGTGTTTTTAAGATACCATGTTCATTTTTCATTTGAAGACATACTAAGGTGTATAAATCTTAAAGGCGAATATTTTGAAAAACAATATAACAGATTGTTTCAAAAATGTTTTCTTTTCTAGTTTTTGTAAAAACATAAAAAGTGCACCTCGTAATTTGTAATGCACATATAACATGGAATAACCAAAAACTATTAAAATAAGACAATATTTTGTGAAAAAGAAATAATTTGATGGCCATTTCTGTGAAACATGAAACTTCTGAAAAAAATATTAATAATAAAAATAAAGCAATCGTCGACATATCTCAAACGATTCCAATAATTTTCAAAATATAATTCCAAAGAATGTATTGAATGCTAGAGAATTATTCAATAGAAGAGTTAGACTGTGCACTGAAAGAAATGCTTAACATTTTGAGCATTTGCTGTAGTTGATAATAATAGTTCTGTAAAGTAGTTATTTTTGCTTCTGTTGCTTTCTGTCTTATGAAAGAGTAAGTAAGTGAATTTGTGTCCTGGTTAACTCGTTTGAAACACTGATTTCAGTACATTTTTCGAGGTAAAGTTAGTACATTTGAAAAACTTGCTGTGGCAGCACTGAGTAATAGAGTTAAGTAAGTCTTTTATTTGTTGTATTAAAATCCTTTGAATTTTATCTTTTTAAAAAATACTTAAACAATTTAGATAGTTTGTGGTAACTAATTTAAAACTAAATGAATGAACGTAAATTAAACAAATATAAAAGATCTCCATTACTGTCAAGAGATACTCGATTTTAAAGAAAATCATTGAAATATAGCTATATAACAAATTAAATTGTAATTACTAGAAAACTGTTGACATTAGGTGTAAGGAATCTTAATATTATAAAGGCAATTAAATTTCACATCCGATAAAGTGTTCACATACACGGCCTTCTATTTAAAGTAAGAACAACATTGCCAAACATGATTTTGAGTTTTTTATAAGTCAGTATATATTTATGATTAAAATTTTGAGTTACTTAATAGCGTAACTCTTTTAATGAATGTTAAATACGTATTACACATAACATTTTGCCATAATTTAATTTGTGGAATTCAAATATGTCATTATATCTTTTAACTTAACATAAAAACATTATCTTTATATATATTTTTTCTTAAACACTCTGTATAGTGAAAATAATTTTAGGTTGTGTATATAATACCACTGTATCTGACATAACAAAAGTCTTTTTAAATTTTTACTGTTTTAAATACAAAGACTATTTCGTCTCGGATGTAACATCTGTATATAAAATGAAATTTTCCAATATGATGATCTAGCATTAGTAGGTACTTTAACTAATTCTTTGAATACCCACAATATAATATATGTTATACAAAAAGAAAAGTTTATTTACTATATAATAATTTATATAAAATAATTTTTATACTATTTACCTTTTCTGACAAACAGAACACTCAATTGGTTTCTCAGTTCCATGCAGTCGTTTATGACTGGTAAGGTCACCTGACTGCCTAAATGCTTTACCACAGAACTCACAAGCAAATGGTCTTTCATTAGTGTGTGTCCGCATATGTATTTTCAAACTAGCTTTGGATACATAACCATTCTTACATACTTCACAAGTAAATGGTCTTTCACCTGTGTGTGTGCGTAAATGTAACTCTAAATTAAATCTTTGTGGAAAACATTTTCCACAGATATTACACAGAAATGGTCTATCGCCTGTATGCTGTTTAATATGAATGTCTAAAGTTGCAGCATCAGGAAATTCACTTTTGCAGTAATCACATATATGTTTCAGTAATGCTGGATCACCTTCTTTCTTTTCATGTATTTTCATATGTTTTAGTAAACTGTTTTCTGCATAACACCCCTTATTGCAAATTTTACAAACAAATGGCTTTTCACCACTGTGTTTTAATAAATGCTTAGTTAGCAGTGTTGTGTGTATGAATCGTTTCTTACATATCTTACATTCATGAGGTTTTTGATCATCTGGTATATGTGTTCTCATATGATTGTTCAGATAATTTTCTTCTGTGAAACCTCTAGGACATAATTTGCATTTGTATGGACGATCTTCAATATGTGTTCGAAGATGTTTACGAAAAGATTTAAGATTAATAAATTGCTTTTTGCATACATTACATTGATTTGAGTTACGCTTATGTTTTTTTGATCCTATGACTGGAAAAGAAAATTAAATATAAATGTAAGTGTGCAATATAAAACAGGTGATATTTAATTTAATGCGTATTAATTTATATTTTCTATAAATGTTAAATTGGATATTCTGTTAGGCAAGCATGTTTATAATTTTTCAAATAATTTTAGAATTAATATATGTGAAGTGGTAATGTAGTTTATAATTAGTTAATCAATATACAAACAAAACTGATTATTAAACTATTATTTATAAAAAAATACATACCAGTTTTACCACTTTTTGCCAGTAATTTCTTTTTTGATAATTTACATTTTTGTATCTTTGCTGCTTTTAAAAGCTGTCTTTGGGCAATAGCTTTCTCATCACCAGGATCAATGGTTGTATCAAGTATACTAAAATCCTCTTTATAGGAATCATCGCTATCATTTGAAGAATCATCTAAACCAAAATTATCTAGGAGAAGAGCACTTGCATAATAATCAGCCGATTGATTCTCTTCATCTTGTTTGGTTTGCTTTGTTATCAGAGGTTTACCAAGAAACTGTCTTAAGTTTGTATCTGATTGTTCACATAGTTGCTTGAAGGAAAATGCTCGTATTACTTCATTTGTGCATTGTACACATAATAGTACAGGAAGCCCGTCGTTACTTTGTATCTACAATATATTAAACTTAAATATATGTATATACATTTTTCTTTTAAGCTATATATGTAATTATACATGTATGAAGAATACAGATAATATATTAAATAGGAGTAAAACAGTCTGCTTAAATGTAATAAATTGCACCGTTTAAATGCAATATTTATCATTATATTTAAATATAATATATCAAACAAACAAAAATATAACCTGTACTGTAGAAAATCCCATTATCATATCGGCTAGTTGCATCGCTTGACCAATGGATTCATCAGATAAGAAAATGGAGCGCATTTCTTCCTTTTCTGTTAAACAAGCTCGACATATTTTATTTATGTTAAATTGGTCAGATTCGTTTTTAAGATCCATACTCGATGTAAATAAAAATATAAACACAACAAAAATTGAAGAAGCTCACAAACTAAGTAATGGCGGAGTAGATTGTTCCACTGGTCGATTGTTAGGCGCTGTAGTTACGCAGTGCAATGACGGTTGTGACTAGTCTTAATATCCATCGTTCGTAAGGGCTATTTTGATTCATTATTTTATTGAACACCTATAATACGAATGAAAGCGATTGGCGCAATTTTAAAACATTTAAAATATACACAAATAAAATATAATTATGAAAAGGATAACGTTCCTTATATTTTATGATGTAACTGATGATTTAAATCTAAACACAAGAAGTAATATATGTTGCCGTATGATATAGGTTTCTTATTTAAAATTTAAGTTGTGGTGTATTAAAAATTTTTGCATAATAAAAGTGTATTATTTTAATGTACAAGTAACTAAATATTTAAATGTGATCCAAACTATTTACAAAATTCTGATACAAATCATATAACTTTTGAGGCGATTACAAATCTATTATGCGTGCATATGGAGTTGCATACATTCCCGATCAGTTAAAAGACAGGTCGCTATAACCCAGCATCGTCATTTAAACATATAGCGAAATTTTGTAAACTATCGAAATTCTCTGCATAAAAACTAGTAGCTTCCAGCCATGTTCCCCATCTAGTTATTACTGGCGAGGGTGGCGGTGACAAAGATGGAAGTTTTTCCCTGTAAAGGGACACTCTCGATGGTGCTTTTCTGAAAACTTTTTTGTCAACTTCCGGATAGTTGTCTCTGATATATTCACAGATTCTGTGGAGAGCATGTGCTACACAAGTAATATGCAGCATATAAGGATATGTTTCCTTTAATAGTCTGCCTGTTTTTAACATATATGCAGAAACAAATGCTAAAACCATTGACGAGAAACAACATGCTTCATTCGGACGACAGGTACAGGGCAAACTACTTTTATTTGTTAGTGACAGTGCCGCATATATGTTAAAAACAGGCAGACTATTAAAGGAAACATATCCTTATATGCTGCATATTACTTGTGTGGCACATGCTCTCCACAGAATCTGTGAATATATCAGAGACAACTATCCGGAAGTTGATAGACTTGTATCTGCTTTTAAAAAAGTTTTCAGAAAAGTATCATCGACAGGTGGCCCTTTACAGTGAAAAACTTCCATCTTTGTCACTGCCACCCTCGCCATTAATAACTAGATGGGGAACATGGCTGGAAGCTACTAGTTTTTATGAAGAGAATTTCGATAGTTTACAAAATTTCGTTACATGTTTAAATGGCGATGCTAGAAGTATTTCTGAGTGCAAGGAACTAACACAAATCCTAAATTTATAAAATCAGTTGTTATTCCTTCAGGAACTCTTTGTAAATTTCCCCAAACTAATCACATATTTTGAAACCGAAATCTCAAACTAAAAGATGGATTAACCACATTAGATGTGGCTATTAATAATTTCAAAAGTATTCCAAGTGACTTCGAATGCGGCCTTCGGCAAAAGTTAGACGCAGTTTTTAAAAGAAATCCAGATTTAATAACATTGCGGCAATTGTGTATGGGGACAATGACACGAAATCAAACTTTTAAATACGATGAAATAAAAGAATATTTCCAGTACGCACGTATAACCAGTTGTGATGTAGAAAGGACGTTTTCTATCTTAATTCAAAGAGAAACTTGAGAAAGTATTGCTAGTAAATATTAATACTCCTTTACTCGACTTGAACAACAAAATGAACAAATAATAATGTATTTTGTATTTTATAGATCACCAGCCACCTGTTATCCAATTATATAAATAAAATTAAAACCTCTTTAAAATTAGAAAATTTCAATAGTGCGATACCATGGGCGATGAGTCATCGGCCGCTCGTGTCCGCCCCTACTAATAATGCTACATATCAAAAATGTTGAATATAAAATTGTACATAATCACGAGTTCTGCAATTTAAAAATATTTGCATTTATGTACAAACTAATATTTTTTAAAATGGAATACTCTGCATTTTATTATACTCTATGAGATATTGTGGTTTTCGCTGAAATTCGAACTATTTTGAGAAATTCCTGTCAAATAACGATTAAAGATAAAAGACATGTTATGGACTGAGTTAGTAAGGATATCATTCCATGTTATTTTTATGTTATTGTTATGTATATCATTCACTAAACTTGAAAATTATAAAAAAAACAAGAAAATGGGTGTGCTTAAAACCACACAGCAGAAGTGTAAACTTCATCAAGGCGAGGTTAATAATACGAAATACAACTTTTTTTTTCGTTCTATATTACATTTAAATAATCGTCCGCGAAGTTACCAATTCGCGAACGCAACACAGTTCGCGAAATACAATTTCGCGGCCGTTGCTATGGCAGCGGCCGTTAATGTAAATACACATTTTGACACATGTTTAATCACACATTCTACGACTTATTTTGACAACTATCAAGTATTTGTAGTTTATTATATTCGTCTCATTTCCATGGTAACGCATGTAAAGCAAGTAAACCACTTTAATTTAGCACCTTTAGAACTAAATTAAATTAAATTGTGTCTCAATTTAAATTAAATCGATTGAAAAATTTAACGGTTGCACAAAAAATTGTGTGTATATCTTGTCCGCGGAAGCATTATTAAGGAGATTTTCGGACGCATGTATATATATAAATAGACGATATGGATACTGGCTTTCGACTCCCGCCCTTGGTCTAATGGTTAAGTGCTGGCCTCTCACCCAGACGGCTCCGGTTCTCTGGGACATGAATTTATTTATTCATTTAGATTTCAATTTAATTGAAATTAAATACCTCTATAAGATATATTTATTTATCTTGTTCCCTTAGCCGACTTTACCCGAAGAGCGTTACATATCCGAGCGTTGCAGGTCAATCTTGTTCACTGCCTACAATCAGCGCAACGCGCCTAAAGAAGTTTACACTTCAAAAAAAAACTAAATGGAAAACACTGTATATTTACATGCAAGTGCAAAGTACTACTAATTTACTATTTCAAAATATCCACTTCCTTGTGCCCGTGGGCACTCGGCAATGTTATAAAAGTTATAGAACATTATATCTGGATAAACTGGATTACCATTTATTAATGTAAAAATATGAGTTGCCATGACTAGCATTATGCATAGAATACCTAACATGAGTCGAAAAAGTTAAGTGCATACCTACTTATATTTTCTGTTTCCAAATAAGTAGGTACATAAATAATAATAAATACATTGACATTTGACATCAGGACTTAGGCTTGAAGAAACACTTATTCTATTTATTTTTGTTGTTATGTTTCTTATTTTATGAACGTATGTTCTATGCACTTTTATATATTTACTGTAAACACATTTTACTGTAATTCTTCTTTTTTTTGTACAGAACCTTTATTTTTGATACATATTTATATACAGGATGAGTCATCTCCGCGGGCAAAGCCGATTGTGTCTTTACCAGTGAAGATATTTTGAAATGTTTTTTCTCTTGTGATAGCTGCTCATTAGGAGCACATTTTAAAAATATTTTCTATTATATAGAGTGTTCCATAACTTGGTGGCTGACCATAGTTATAGTTTTTTTAAATAGAACACCCTATATATTATTAGATTTTTGTATTCTTGGTATAATTTTTAGACAAAAACTTATATGATAGTATAGGCCTAATATATAAGGTTTTCGACTTATTACTATTTCTCTAAAAAATTCAATGTTTTTATAAAATTATATTTCTCGAAAACCACGTATTAGATGAACACAAGTTTTGGTAAAGTTCATCATAATAAAAGGGCCTAATACAAGAGTATTATATTTTTTTTCATTTACTAATTGAATTTGCAGAAAAACTGGATTAAATTTACATGACATATTTTTGTCTAAAACTGATTTTTTTTAAATAGAACACCTGTATATCAGTTCGTTTTTAGACTGCTTACTAAATTTCGCACCAAAAACATGTAAAACGTTATTATTTTAAAAGTGAGCATTACTGAGCAACTTTAAGTTTTTTGAATGGATGACGTTTAATAAGTTGGTTTTTAGTTATCAAGCCTGATTTTATAATGAATTTTTCTAAAAATAAGCTTAGAGATATGATTTTTGTATGTATTTGGTAATGACAAAAAAATGGATACATCTTATTTCTAATACAATAACATGATTCAAAATATATGTAGAATATGGCACAATAAACAAATTTTAGAACCAAACAAAAAAATTAATAACTTGAATTTAGTAGGTGCAGAAACAGGAACTGTTACGTGAATGGATGAGTAATTATTAGTGGAACAGAAATTATAAAATAACAATAAATATTTTAAAAGTTTCTGAACATGCTTACGAAATGATAAATCGACATTATTAAGGCGTGGAATACTTATATTTCTAAATATTTGTCGAATATTTTCCTTCATAACTTCTTTTTTGATTACAGGTATACTGTATATTTGCTCTTTTACGTATCCCTATAAAAAGAAACCAATTTTGTGATGTTCGAAGACTCAACAGTCTAGTGAAAAAGGCCTCCACAGGCTAGCCATTTCACTGGAAACATTTCATTAAAGTATTTCGTGTCTGTAGCATAGAATGCGGGGGGCGTTTAAACTAAAAAATATGTATAAGTGTGGTATAAGTCACTGGATGGAAATAAAACATAATAAATTTTATTTATAAAATATAGTTTTATATATTTATTTCATATTACTTAGCTGTCTTTCTTTTCTTTTTCCTTCTTTTAAATTACCGTATCCGATGTTACATTCTGGTACAAAGTAATTTGCATACATCCTACGAATTTTAGATAATAATAAACAAAATTTTTATGATATTTTGACTAGAAAATAAACTCCGATTCTATATATCACAACCGAAAACCAATTATGAAATGGCAACTAACAACAGGTTTGTTTTTGTTTCGCTAAGAACGATTCTAGAACAGTTCACGTCATGCGCAGAATTATGTTAGGTGTTTTGGTTTCCGGAACTGTTTTGGAACTATAAGTTTCGTGTTTTGGTTTCTGATTGGCAGTTCTGGAACCGTTCTAGAACTGTAGAAGTAGTTCGGGCTAAAGGCATCGAATCGTTACAGAATCGTTCGGAACCGTTCCGAACGGTGTACTATGACGCATCAGTTCTGCGCAGTAACAGAACTGTGTTAGAACCGTTCGTAATATTAAACACAAACAAACCTACCAAGTTTAGCCCAGTTGGGAACACTAGCGCCACCATTCGAACTAAAATCCAGGCATCAAATTCCTGCCCATTTTTACAAGTTATAATCCGTAAGCGATCGCTCTCCTTCTCTTCCACACTCCATAGTAATATGTATTAATGTTGATATACACACTCAACATTACCTGAATTGATAAATTTACCAGCTTTTAGTTAAGTATTCGTTATTTCTTTTCTTTTATGTACTGATTCCTCTTTTGAGTTTTGTTGTTTGTTAAGACTGTAGATGGGCTTTTCAGAATTACGTTTAACATATTGTATTGTAATGAAACAAGCCCACAGAGAAGCAGACATCCGGGAGACGACAAAAGAAAGGCAAATATTCGGCACGACTGGTAAACAAGTCGTAAAGCAATAAATCATCCATTTATATATGTACTGCGAAGAGACAGAATGTCTCTTGTATGTTCTACAAACATCGAGAAGAACACTAGCGTTTATCTGGTGTGTTCCAGATGTTTCGTACGTGTATATAAAGGCAGTTGAACCGATGGATGAGTAATTCCGGATTAAGAGAGTCGTTCAATAGTCTCGTGCGAAGATAAATAAACATAAATAAATAGTTCCATGAATGGTAGTCGAAGAGTAAAGATAAATATATGTAGTATAAAATAAATATAGTGGTACCGTATCATATAAATAGTAGTAGTAAATAAATACCTGTGTAATTTAAATCGTAGTAGTTTAAGTGTGATACATTAGTTTTAAATTTTCATATTGTAATTAATTTTATGTGTGTGAATATACAGACTGTTTTAAATAAATAAATTGCACGAGTTGTT
Organism: Amphimallon solstitiale; assembly: GCA_963170755.1. NCBI lineage: Eukaryota > Metazoa > Arthropoda > Insecta > Coleoptera > Scarabaeidae > Amphimallon > Amphimallon solstitiale. Next base: position 116,405,159 of record OY720679.1, read on the forward strand.
TATTGAGAACCCGAAATCGTTACAATTGGTGTCAGAAGTGGGATAAACAAAATAAGTGCAAATAAATAAATAAATAAATAAATAAATGGCTACCAAACGTTTGGAAGAATTAAAGGTCTGAGAGTTAAGGGCAGAATTGGAAGAAAGGGACGCAGATACGTCTGGAAAAAAAAACAATTCTCCAGGATCGGCTTCGTGACCTTTTAATAAATGAAGGTAAGGATCCCGAGAAATATTTTTTTCAAGTACAGGCTGATTCAAGCTTAATTATGGAGACTCGAAAAGAAATTGCAAATAATTTAAAACAAGTCGAGACTACTATGGAGACTCTAGAAAATGAAATTGCAAATAATTCAAAACAATTCGAGACTCTAAAAGATGAAATAGCAAATAATTCAAAACAACTCGAGACTACTTTTAAGGAAGACATTCAAAAGAATTCATCGAATGGGAGACAGAAATTTTCTGAGGCCATCGAAGCCGTAGAACAGAAAGTTGAGAAGCGCGTGTTCGGAATGGGGGACGAGTTTAGGGTTCAGCTTCAGTTGCCAGCGATGAACGACTGCGGTCCCCATGACGCCTCAAGCGGAAGCCTGGAGATCTCCCGAACAGCAAAGGCAAAGGTAAAACCTCCCACCTTCGATGGGAAGACGTCATGGATGACGTACCGGAAACAATTCGAAGCCGCTACAGGAGCAAATGGGCGGACGTCCCCGGAGAAAGCTACTGCTCTGATTGTGTCATTAATAGGAGAGACCAGTAACATTCTGCAGACCTTACGTCCGGAAGAGTGTCAAGACTACCCTAAATCAATCAAGCGTCTTGAGATGAAGTATGGGCATGCACACCTGGAACAGGTAGTCCGATGATTAGTGAATAAGGTGCAACCTAAGAGAAGAACGCTCCGATGCTGGAATTAGAAATGGAAGTGGAAATGGAAATGGGCCATGTGCATAGTAAATGCGGGAAGGAGCCCAAGAAAACCATAGCGGAGCAGCGAAAACTGAAACGGGTCGATGAGAAGAGGCAATCATCGACCCAGTATCGTAGAGCCTCAAAATAAATAGCGCGAATTGCATCTCTGCAACACCAAAACGCTGATGCTGTTGCAAGGAGACCACGTCCAGAAGATTGCAGGCATAGCAACCGACTAGAAGAAAAATCGGCCAACACATTCAGAACTACTGTGGTTGACGATCAGTGGTAACTTGACAATTTACGGATCGATCAAGAAGCTGATGAAGACCTTGGTTTATTGATGGTTTGAAAAGGTACTGGTCGCGGACCGGCTTGGCAAGAAGTAGCTCCTCCAGCGACAGGACGAAAAATCGTTACGACGTGCAAGCCGAGAGAGGTGGTTACCGAGAAGGAGACCTTGTTTGGTTATATAATCCTCAACGTCGCCGAGGCCTGTCCCCAAAGCTCCAACAATACTGGCTAGAGCGAATAGATGACGTGGTTTATCGCATAAGACTAACACCCCATAGTGAGCCAGGGGTGGTGCGTTTCAACCCATTGGCCCCATACCATGGACGTGATAGCGGTGAAGTGGCGGATGTGCGATAAATTACCGGAAAACCTAGAGAGCCAACTTATGGGAATCCCTTGTCGATTTACGAGGACGTGGACTCGAACAAAATATAAGGAGGCTGGCAATTCCGAAACTGGGTTGCGGATTAATGGAGAACCGTAAGAAACATGCTGGAGGTAGTGTTTCGGCATATGTACTGGTATGGAAATAGGCGTATGCTGCCATCGACCCAATCAACCCGTTATGCAACCCAAGACGGTGGATTGCTATTTTTACAAGACAACTGGGTGCACCCGTGGGTCCCAATGTAGATTTCGTCATCCGTCAGCGACAAGAACATGGAATAGTGTGTTTCGGGACGAAACGCAGTTTTTAAGAAGGGGGCAATGTAATGAAACAAGCCCACAGAGAAGCAGACATCCGGGAGACGACAAAAGAAAGGCAAATATTCGGCACGACTGGTAAACAAGTCGTAAAGCAATAAATCATCCATTTATATATGTACTGCGAAGAGACAGAATGTCTCTTGTATGTTCTACAAACATCGAGAAGAACACTAGCGTTTATCTGGTGTGTTCCAGATGTTTCGTACGTGTATATAAAGGCAGTTGAACCGATGGATGAGTAATTCCGGATTAAGAGAGTCGTTCAATAGTCTCGTGCGAAGATAAATAAACATAAATAAATAGTTCCTTGAATGGTAGTCGAAGAGTAAACATAAATATAAGTAGTATAAAATAAATATAGTGGTACCGTGTCATATAAATAGTAGTAGTAAATAAATACCTGTGTTAATTTAAATCGTAGTAGTTTAAGTGTGATACATTAGTTTTATATTTTTATATTGTAATTAATTTTACGTATGTGAATATACAGACTGTTTTAAATAAATAAATTGCACGAGTTGTTTATTGCGAACCCGAAAACGTTACAGTATGTAGGTTTGCCCTGTAATTGGAGATATCTGTTGGGCAATAATTATTATTATATGTTTTCTTTAAAGTAAAAAACAAAAACAACGGACTTAGTATGTTTTTCCTTCAAGGAGATGATATATGACAACAAAAAATGACCATTTCCTAGTGTTGGACTCCTTTATAATATTTTTATTTACCCATACCTGAAACATAAGTATTGCTACTTTTTTAGATTTCTTTATAAACTAATAATCCCGGTAATAAGAAAGTTATTAGTTTCCAAACTTTTATTTTAGGGTTTACTTGGAACAATAATTTTGTAATGCATTATTTCATGTGATATCAATACATAATATTGGCACAATCCCATTACAATATGTATAGGTACATAGGTATGCAGCTTTATAGTTATATAAATGCGGTTAAATAATAGGATAGTGCTCACAACTCACAATAACTATAAGTATTTTCAATTATCGTAAAAATGCGCGATAAAACCGTGATTAATTGAATTTCAAGGCAAAAGGAACAGAAAGCAATTAAAATATTATTCACACTGGAAAATGTGGGGACGCTGGAATAGTCAGTCGGTCATTCCTAATCTTTATAGATAAATTTTCGAAAACAAAGTAAAAAATCTTGTACTTGTAAATCAGCACTTGTACATTTAGATAAAGCTTTATCAACGTAGACCGATTGTGCAGGCATTTTCCTGAAGGTTGTCGAAGTCGCGAAGCCAGAAAATATACATACAAGTTTAGGTATATAGAATACGTATGCTGTGAATACACAATATTTAAAATTTGTGTATATTGAGTATATATAGCTTTATGCTACGACTCATACAGCATGTTCCAGTTAGTTGTGAGTCGGACAGTGCATACATATATAATAATTCCCTTCTTACCTTTCAAGATTGTCCCTTTTGCGTATTATATTGTACTTATGAATTTAGGGGTAGAACGTTTTTTCTTCAAGATTATTCTTTTATATGACTTGGGATAGGTGGATTATAACAAACACAGCAATTTAAAAATAATTATATATTTATTACATACAAATTTAGAAATATATTGGTTAGAATGAAATAATCATTTAGATTTCTATTCCAATTTACACTAATATTTCAGTCAATTATCCTATTTATGAATAGTTTTAATTCAGTCCGTATACTATACCATATTCCTTATTTTACAATTCATGAAATTAATTGATATGTATATACCTATACATATATTTATAATATTTTTAGGCTTGTAAATGTCCTTTTTACTGAAATATATTAATATTACTGAATACCTTCACATTCTCAAATTAATTAATTACGATTAGTAAAACTTATAAGCGCACGTTTAAAATAAAATTAAAACTCTAAAACTCTTTATTAAAAAGAAATGATATTGCACATAAGTTACCTACATTGCCTGATCATATAAATCATGGAATTCTTTCTCATAATTACAATAATATTCTATAAAAATTTTGCATTACTAATTTTTAAAAACCCATTTAAAGTAAATTTTAACTACATATATTACTAATAATAACGAAACAAACATGAATATTTAAAGAAACAAGGTCTATTATGTAATTATTTTCTGTTAAGTTTTTTGTATATTCATTATTTATATCTCTAATGCCCTATTATTTGTTTACAGATATAAGTACATAAGATAAACATTGTTATACCAAATTTTACGTATTACAAATTATTATCATTTTTGGCATGTATTATAATTATAATACATAATTTTGTACGTATAATTTTTCTTTTCATGATTATTATCTACGACTTTTAAAAATGTACCGTCTACAATTATTTTAATATATCTTATATCTACCTTAGAATATTGACACGTGCAACTAACACTGCATCACTAACAGCTAAACATAATAATATTATAAAAGAATATATACTTTGTTCTATCTATAGGGTTAGTCAACTCCCTGGGGAAGGCGGATTGCGGCTTTATGGGAAAAGATATTTCGAAGCTGTTACTTCCTTATGATAGCTACTCATTAGGAGTACCATCTAAATTGATTTTGCATTATACTACAGAGTGTCACATAACTTGGTGGCAGACCATAGTTATAGTTTTTAAGATCCTGTACATTATTAAATTTTTGTATCTCGTATAATTCTTAGTCAAGAAGCAATAAGCTAGAAAGTATGCATGCAAATTGGAAACTGGGTGCGTATTGTACTACATAGTAACGTGGCTAGAAGCACTTGCAGTGATAACTCTCTAACGTTTAAAGTTTCCGAAATAAACTTGCAAAATTTAACAAACATTTAGAAAACTTTTCGATTTTATCTCGGAAAGGATGCATTAAAATGGGAAACTGTGTGCGTATTGTAATACCTAGTAACGTGGCTAGAAGCACATGCAGTGATAACCCTCTAGCGTTCAAAGTTTCCGAAATAAACTTGCGAAATTTAACAAACTTTCAGGAAATTTTTTGATTTTATCTCGGAAAGTATGCATTCAAATGGGAAACTGTGTGCGTATTGTAATACCTAGTAACGTGGCTAGAAGCACATGCAGTGATAACCCTCTAGCGTTCAAAGTTTCCGAAATAAACTTGCGAAATTTAACAAACTTTCAGGAAATTTTTTGATTTTATCTCGGAAAGTATGCATTCAAATGGGAAAATGTGTGCGTATTGTAATACCTAGTAACGTGGCTAGAAGCACATGCAGTGATAACTCTCTAGCGTTTAAAGTTTCCGATAAACTTGCGAAATTTAACAAACTTTCAGGAAATTTTTCGATTTTATCTCGGAAAGTATGCCTTCAAATGGAAACTGTGGGCGTATTGTACTACATAGTAACGTGGTTAGAAGCACATGCAGTAATAATTCTCTAGCGTTTAAACTTTCCGAAATAAACTTGCAAAATTTAACAAACTTTCAGGAAATTTTTCGATTTTATCTCGGAAAGTATGCATGCAAATGGGAAACTGTGTGCGTATTGTACTACCTAGTAACGTGGCTAGAAGCACATGCAGTGATAATCCTCTATTTACTTTACTTTTAACATGTGGACATACACATAAATGTCAATCAGCTGATTTACATCGATCAGTTGTTTCACATCAATCATCCGACTTAACCATCAAATAATTTTAAAATGTCTATTTTTGTTTTCGCATGTAACGAATATTTTAATTAAGTATGATTTTTAATGGATGTTTTTCAATAATTTTTAAAGTGTTGTGAGTTGTCCATATTGGTTGTATTCAATGAAATGCAATGTGATGTTGACTTCTTTGTGACTTAATTAGATTGGTCCAGAAGAAGATTAAATAAATCAATCGAAAGCTCAACGAAAACTGTAAAGAGTTGTTTTATTTGGCCCTTCCGACTGCTACACCCATTAATTCCATGTTTACTATATATAATATTAGATGTGGAATCAACAAGAGGGCGAACTGCTACATTCTGTGCTGTAGACACGAACTATTTGAAATGAAGTGTTTTTAGAGAAGTGGCTAACTTGTAGAGGACCTATTCACTAGCTTGCTAGGTCTTCGGACATCACAGAATTCGCCTGTTTTTTATAGGGATTAGTAAAAGAGCAAATGAACAGTATACCTGTAACCACAAAGCAATCTATGCGGGAACATATTCGACAAATATTTAGATATATAAGTACTCAACTCCTTGTTAATGTCGATCTATCATTTCGGAAGCGTGTTCAAAAATGCTTAAAAGTATTTATAGTTATTAGTTATTAGTTATTTTATAATTTTTGTTTCACTAATTACTCATCCATTCACGTATTACATTTTCTGTTACTACACCTACTAAAATCAACTTATTAATTTGGTTGGTTTTAAAATGTTTTTATTGTGCCATATTCTACATGTTTTATGATATACCGGGTGTCCACACGAAAACTTTATATTGAATTATTTCTGGTGTTTTTGAAGACAAAAACTTGAAATTTTGGGTGGTTGTTCAGGATATAGGGGGACTATGAATAGTGTATTTCATACCGCCCCATCGGGTCATCCGCCGCCGCCGGCCACCCCCACTCCAATATTTTAAATGACACCCTGTATTTTTTTTTGGTGGTTTTGAAAGAACACAATTTTCTTGATATTCCTATGTGAAAAAACTAGTAACACACATTATGACATTTATGAGATATTTAAATTTAAAAGTTTCAGATATCAGAAATTATTAACTCCGAAAAATCATAAGTTAGTCATGGAAATACTTAAAACAAGATTTATTCACAACATTTTAGTTAAATTAAATGCTCAAATTGTTCACCGTTTACATTTAAACATAAATAAAGTCTATTTTCAAAAGCATTTCTAACATTTTCGAACACTTGTGGCGTTAAATTTCGACATTCCTCTGTTATTCTATAACGTAAATCAGCTATTGATTGTGGCGGTGTCTTATAAACAACAGACTTCAAATGTCCCCACAAAAAGAAATCTAGGGGAGTAAAATCGGGGGAGCGAGCTGGCCATTCAATAGAGCCCCTACGTCCAATCCAATGTCCTGGGAAAATATTATCCAAATAATTCCTAACGTCTAAACAGTAATGTGGCCCAGCTCCATCTTGTTGAAAATATAATTGCTCCTCCTCTATTTAATTCAAGTTTTCTTCTAGACACTGTATGATAAGAGGATGTATTAGCTCTTCCAAAAATTGTAAGTACTTAGGTCCATTTAAATTTTCCTGGAAGAATATCGGGCCAATTACTTGGTTATTAAGAATTCCAGCCCATACATTAATTTTTTGGGGATATTGTGTGTTGCCTTCTCGGAAAAAATGGGGTTTTACGTCGCTCCAATATCTACAGTTGTGTCTATTCACAAGACCATTTAAGTAAAAGCAACTTTCATCACTAAAGCAAATACTTCGCAAAACATTTCCATTTTGCCGAATCATATCTGTCATTATTTCACAAAATTCGACTCTTCTGTCGAAATCACCGTCACCCAACTCTTGGTGAAGTTGAATTTTATAAGGGTGCATTTTGTTTAATTTTAATATCTTATGGCAGGTTGATTTTGGCACTCCCGAAACTTCGGATAATTTTCTCAACGAAAGCTCTGGGTCTAAATTAATATGCCCAAGAACTGCTAGTTGCATAGCTTCATTTAGTACACCACAATTATTCGTATTCCGTTTTTTATTATTTACAGATCCAGTTTGCAAAAATTTTTCTATTAGCGTTCTGACATAAGCAACAGATACGTTTCTGTTTGGATGGTTTTCATTGAATAACGTCGCCGCTTGGGAATAATTTTTGTTTGCAATCCCATACAAAATCACTATTTCAGTTCTCTCTTCAAGAGTATAAACCATTTCAGCGAAAAAGCCGAAACTTTAAGAACAATTTTACAAGTATTAATATTAATGAAACACAAAAGTCACAATTTTGACAATTCTAATTTAAAGCAAACTATTTCCATGACTAACTTATGATTTTTCGGAGTTAATAATTTCTGATATCTGAAACTTTTAAATTTAAATATCTCATAAATGTCATAATGTGTGTTACTAGTTTTTTCACATAGGAATATCAAGAAAATTGTGTTCTTTCAAAACCACCAAAAAAAAATACAGGGTGTCATTTAAAATATTGGAGTGGGGTGGCCGGCGGCGGCGGGTGACCCGATAGGGCGGTATGAAATACACTATTCATTGTCCCCCTATATCCTGAACAACCACCCAAAATTTCAAGTTTTTGTCTTCAAAAACACCAGAAATAATTCAATATAAAGTTTTCGTGTGGACACCCGGTATATTGCCAGTATAGAGTGCCTTGTAAATAAGATATATTCATTTTTTTTTTAGTTTCCTCAGTACATACAAAAATCGTATCTCTAAGCTCATTTTTAGAAAGTTCATTATAAAATCAGGCTTGTCAACTGAGAAGCTACTTATAAATGTTATCGATTCAATTGTCAATTTTGCGGCAGATATCATGGCTCACTGCATCGTATTCAAATAAAAAGAGAGACATTGCTTTTCCGCTATGACAAATGCCTGAACAGTGGTGGTAACTATGTAAAAACGTAGTTTAAGAAATGCTATTTTATGTATAAATAAATCTTGTTTTGAAGAAAATGTTATATGAGTTTTTCTTTCGAAAATGGTACTTATTTTCCGGGCATGCTCTGTATCAAAAAATTATATTAACTCCAGTAATGGTTACTTTTAAAATAGTAGCGTCACAGATGTTGGTGAGAAATTTAGTAAGCTATTCAAAATTGAATTGATATACAGTTTTCTGAACATGTAATTAATAATTGAAAAAAATAAAATATCGTTGTATTAGAAACTTTTATTATGAACAATACTACTAAAAATAGTGTCCATCGCCGGTTTCGAGAAAAATAGTTTCATAAAGACATTGGATTTTTCAGAAAAACAGTAATAAGTCGAAAACTTTAAATTGTAGGCTTATACTATCTCATAAATTTGCGTCTAAGAATTATACGACGAATACAACAATGTTGTAGTAATATACATGCTGTTCCATTAAACAAACTATAACTATGGTCAGCCACCGAGTTATGGAACACTCTGTATAATACAAAATAAATTTAAAAGGTGCTCCTAATGAGTGGCTATCATAGAAAAAAATCGCTTCGAAATATCTTTTCTCATAAAGTCACAATCTACCTTCCGCAGACTGGTGACTCACCCTGTATATTTTTAGTTAATTTAATTTCTCTTATTATTACACTTAAATTATTTATTTTAATATTGATAAAATGTATGTTTATACATGTTGTTCAGAATTCTCAGTTTTTCAAAATTGCTAAGTTCAGAAAGTATGTAGTACATCACATTCACTAGCATTATTAGTAACCAATAATTTTATAATTTATTAAAACATAAAATAGTAATTTCCTTTTCTAGTCGCTTTTTATATACAACAATATATCTGCTGTAAACGTGTAATAGAAAGAGAAAATTGTTATTGTAATATTATAGATGTGTTTTTAAGTCAATAAAATAAAGTATCTTATATTAATTTTGGTAAGACAGGACTAAATTGTTCGAGGATGGGGGAGGGAGAAAGAAAGAATCTGTTATGAATTACAGTAAAACGAAGTACGACTATCTTAACACTTTAACGAACGCAAATTGTTTTAGCTTCGTATAACCACACAAACGCTTTTGCTTGCTGCTTATGCGAATCTCGATAGAAAAGCTATTTTATTCGGCGGTGGACTAAAATGTACTTCTGAAGCCGATTGAAGAATATATAATAAATGCTGTAAGTATAAGAACATGCACACACACGAAAATTCCAGCGCCATTCGTGGGTGACAGAAAAGTGTCTATTTATGACGTGCGATAGCATGCACGGGACTCTTTGGAATTGGTAAAATAAGGAATTAGAAAAGTGAATTTTTTTACATAATTAACCAGGTAACGTCCTTTCTACATCGCAACTGGTTATAGGTGCGTACTGGAAATATTCTTTTATTTCAGCGTATTTAGCAATTAGATTTTGTGTCGTTGTCCCCATACACAATTGCCGCAATGGTATTAAATCTGAATTTCTATTAAAAACTGCGTCTTAACTTTTGCCGAAGGCCGCATCTGAAGTCACTTGAAATACTTTTGAAATTATTAATAGCCACATCTAATGTGGTTAATCCATCTTTTAATTTGAGATTTCGATTTTAAAAATATGTGACTAGTTTAGGCAAATTTCCAAAGTGTTCCTAAAGGAATAACATCTGATTTTTTAAATTTGGGATTTATGCGGATACAAGTATATCAATTTCCGGATACCTGTCTCTGATATATTCACAGATTCTGTGGAGAGCATGTGCTACACAAGTAATATGCAGCAGATAGGGATATGTTTCCTTTAAGAGTCTGTCTGTTTTTAACATATATGCGGCACAGTCACTAACAAATAAAAGTATTTTTGCCCTGTACCTGTCGTTCGAATGAGGCATTTTGTGCAAATTCTCGTCAATAGTTTTAGCAACTGTTTCTGCATCAACTGTATTTATAACTTTAGATGCTACTATATATGCGTTATATGGAATAGTTGGATGTAGTACACCAGCTACAACATTTCCCACCCAGCGTCCTAATATATCGACAGTTTCGTCGGCATTTATCCATAGGTACTGATTTGAAAGATGTCTTCTAATGCATTCTACTGTTTTCGTGAAATATAATATTTGCGTAAGGTGGATTCATCAGGAACATTTCGACCAGTATATTTTTCAAGAAATGTTTTGAAAGTGGGATTGTCAAGTTTCTTTAATGGGATATTAGCCGCCATTAAAGCTTCACAAAGTTCTTCGTTAAAATTGTCAGTCTTCAACGGGTCCAATTTCTGTGTATGTTTTAGCGATGTTAAGTGACGTTGTACGTGGCCTTTTTGGGCATTTTCTAACGATATTTTACAGACTATGGAATAAATTTCGGAATCACTGACAATGGAGGACATACAATCAGTATGACCCCTAATCCAACTTGCCATTGTTTCTCTATGCCATTGTCGACGTTTTTCCGTAACATAGTAACATAAACAATATTCTAGTTTAAATAAATGATAACTCAAAATGTATGCGTATGTTATTGAAACTTAACAAAATCCAATGCACACTTACGTCGAGATAATTGGGAGAAATAGATTCAATGAAACGCTATTAAACAGAACTATTACAAAAATTACGAAGTAAGTAATTAACAGTCAAAACAATGAAGAAACGAAATTAACGTCAGTATGAATAGGAATATACGACATACATATATAACTTTATTTATTTTAGGAAATATAAGGAAAATATAATAAATTTTAAAAACCCCTGGCGCTTCTACCTACGCCGATGAAGAATGGATTTTACTCATAAATTCCTTTCTTGATGGGCATCTTTTGTTGTCGTTTTCAAGTAGTTTCAGTAACCGCGTGTTGTTTACATTACTTCTTTGCTCCGTTGTAACTCCGCAGTAGTTTAAACCTGGGACGTCCGCCCCTTAGTAATTATATATAAGAAAATAACATCGACATTGATATTTAGGTCGCTACATTGCTTAACGATTTTATAATGCATTATCGGTAAGTACAAACTTACCTTCAAAAAGAGATAGGTACCATATCATGGAATCCCCATTCTATAGGTAAGTAATGTTTTAAAAATCTCATCACCCATGATGACACACTTCAAAAGCACTTAACATGAAAAAAAAGCACACACCCAGGTACTTACTGTGTTATTAAGATAGTATACAAAAATTGCGTGATTAGACCAAGATTATGTTTATAAATTCATTCTCGAAGAAACATAATTATTTACACGCGCAATTTGAAAGTGCGTTGAATTTACACTCCCTTAGTTGATTTAACCTGTCCTGTTGGTCTCTTTAACACTATTTTTTATTCACTGTGACGAATGTTCAAACGTTTATTTTAATCAAATGGTTTTGGTACATATAACTACTTCCTTTTATGTAAATTAAACGGAAAATTCATTTGATTTATCAGACAACGAATATTTATTGTTAGTTCAACCTAAAAATTCATGTAAGTCCAGTCCTGGAATATAAACCAGACTTCCGATTCCTAATAATCAGTAATTTAATTAAATTTTTCATCCAACAATTAGTGTATAAGTAAGGCTGACTTTTATTTGAAAGTAATGCGTAATGTGTGATTAATTACTTGCTCAAATTAATTAACCCAGCTCTGATTACTATAATGTATCCTTATCACTATTGTACAATTGATGTATTGTAAATAAAGACATTATTATTATTTTTAATAAGGACAGTAAAGTTTCGCTGTTTCAAGAAGCCTAACGTCTATCTATGATAAAGAATGAACTCCGGAGAATAACATCAGTTAACAAGTTTGTATTTGGAAACGTGCGCGCGTTCTTTACCTCCACCACTGGCAGAAACACTGCTGGATTTTCTATACGAGCGCAGTTGAATTTTGACCGTCGCAGGTTGGAGATTTGTTGGTGTTTTTCACGTCAGAAACACGTGCAATTCACAAACTCAGCTGTCAAAATTTTGCGCCTAACCGCGCATACACCTAGCAATGCCATGAATCGAGTTTTTTAAGTTCTTCGACATTTGTTCGCACATCCTGGAGTATTCGTTTCAAATAATATTTTATTTGGTTGAAAAGGATATATATTTCACAGTAAAATATATCTCCTACTTTTCACGTACATTTTACACACAGTTTTTTTTTGGAACATTTGCAAAAACATCTTCTCGTTTTGATTTTGTGTTTTGTGCATTATTTTGTCGTCTGCTCACTATAAAAGTATTTATTATTATTATTAAAATTGCATTCGTTATTTGCGTGTGTGTTGTGCTGTGCTTTTGTTTCCGTTATTGTTGTTGTTTTGTTTTATTTTCACTGAGAGCGCAATGTGACAAACTGTCAGAGGCTTCGTTCTGTTGGAAAAGACAATGTCCCGCAGGAAGCAGAGCAATCCAAAACCGCTGAAAAGTAGGTGGCTATATTTCATATTTAAATTGTTCTTGCTTATTAACGTTCCCCATGTTCTATGTTCTATCTGTCCTTTGCGGCTTTTTATATTCTTACTTTGTTGTGTAAATTGCGGAATACATAATCAGCGAAAATGAATCAATTTTGCTTTATGCTTTAAATTGTATGCAAAATAAAAACGTATACGCAGCGATAAGATTATAACTAAAGTTAGACAATCTAATCACTCCTCGATAAGAACTGAAAACAAAATATTGTGTTTCCCAACAAAGTTTGTTCGCTATTCTTGTCTGTGAGATTACACTCGACGCAATCAGCTTATGTGGTATCTTTTTCCGTTACAATCTTTTAAATATTTTTGCTATATGTATATATATACTCACTAACTACATACAGTTGGTCAAAATTAAAAGCGGCCAATTCCTTCTAAAACCAACAAGGTAAATATATTTCAGTAAAAATACATTCTACAATCGAAATTTCAAATTTCTTTAATTAATATAAAGACAGAATATACGTAGCTATTGTTAATAAACAAATAAAGACAACAATATTCTATTTATTCAATATTTATTATGTATGTGTACATTATTTATAGAAATTTACCGATAGTAAATAGTAACAATCGCGTATTTTATAGCTAATATTCACAATATTTTATAATCTTTCTTGAAAGACACAATTGCGTTCCTGCTATTTCAGAGGTATTTTCAGAAATTCAGGTAATATGTAAACCATTTAGTTTTCACTATTAAAGTGCCTTTTGAGCCAAATAATTGTTGTCTGATAAAATATTAAAGGGACCAAAATACCAACTACTTCTCCGCTTTTTCACATAACCTCTTAAATTATCTTCTATACACGGCATTAACGATCCATCCATCCACGATATAATTGGATTCACATATTATATTTAAGTGTTCTTGTTGATATAACACAGTAATTGAAATTGATATTTTACACTCCTAGTAATAAGTTGTGGAATTTATCTGAGCGGGAAATATTAATTTGAATTACTTTGCGGCAAAATTTAGAATCCTAGTCACAATATATTGTTATAACCTCATTCCTAAATGAAGTTAACATTAAAAATGAACATGATGATCTCAGAATTGTGTGCAATAGTCCGAAGATTGAATTTTAAGGATAAAAAGAGTGATTTTCAATCTAAAAAATTAAATATAACTCAAGTGATAAAGAATCTTTTATTAAATGTCTGTTACGTTGTTGTATCGGAACAAATTCCTATAACATTAATATAAATATTTAATCATTTAAAAATGACTGCTATATGATTATTCAGGTTTATATCACAATCAGATTCCAATTGAAAATATTTTGTCTGTGATATATGTCAAATTCTAAATTGTCTATTACAAACTCTGTCAAATGTTTAAATTAGAATGTAATAGTTATTTGCATAAAAGAGTCAAGAAATAACAGTGTGATGAATATGAGTATCTGAAGAAAATAGCGAAGTAGAAGACTACATTCCATCGAACAAGTGCCTATGCTGTAATGGAAGTTTTACTGCCAACCAAATCTAAAGTCAGATATGAGAAGCGTACTCAATATTTGAAGATTGGTGCAATTCTAAAAAAGTCAAATTAGTTACAGAAGAAGTTATCTTCGTTTATTTCGCATAGAAGACGAATAATTATCAATTCTTTAGTTTGTGGAGCATTTTTCCTACGTTAAAATCCACCTTGTTACTGAAGAAAGATATTAAAGAAATTTCTTAAGTTAACTGCATATTTAAACAGAAAATTCGTTGGATATCAAGCAAAAAATCAAAAACATTTTTGAGATTAGAAATTGGGCAATTTCTTAGAGAAGCCCCCGATAAAGATTTCCTGATGATGAAGGTAAATAAAATATCTACGTATTAATTTCATTTAATTTTCTGATTTTTATTGAACGTGGTAATAGTGTTCGGGCTAGCAGGGGCTCTTCAGTGTGATGAGCTAATGAAAATGTCTATTAATGACATTGATGACAAAGAGGACATTTTAGTTGTCCAAATTTCTGATTTCGAAACAGACAAACCTCGATGTTTTATTGTTGTTAATGGAGAAGGGGTCATTAATATCGCTCTATATAGATAGTATTTGGCGCTAGGATTACCGTCGCTTATTTTTGAGCTACAGGGAAGGGAAATGCACTGTTCAGTGTGTACATAGGTTTTCATACCTTTGGAAGAATTCCGAGTAAACTTGCTGCTTTCCTTGGTTTAGCAGATGCTAAGAATTACATTGGAAATTGTCTGCGGCGCAGCTCAGCAACACTGCTGATTGATGCTGGAGGGGACGTAACCGATTTGAAAAGACAGTCTACAACAGACTACTTCTGGTTTAGGGCTTCAAATTAATCTTTCTGAAGACAGATTTAGAATTATTACCTGATCTAAATATTTCAACGCACAACTATTAATATCAGTATTATGCATTAAAGTTCATAAAGCTTCGCATTTTGATATTCCTGTCAAAAATGACACAAAATTACGTTGCAGTAAAATCATACCAATCACAATAGTCTGGTTTTTACTGTTATGGGCCAGGGAAATTCTACTTTCCCGATCAAAAAGTGTTCAGTAAATAATAAAATACGGACTATTTCAGAAAAAAATATTTAACGATACTTTATAATTACAGGATTTGTTCTTACCAATCTATGTTTCATTATTGTACTTGAACTACAACTTGGTTAACAGGAACATTTCTCTAATTGATTCCATAAAACATCTCTATCATTCTTTCCGCCATTTGCAATTATAATCCTTTCAAAATTCTTCTTTCATGATCAGCGTAATAGAACAATTTTTTTAACTGGCTTTTATATACTTCCTTACTGATTGGAAGCATTCTTAATCCAATTAGATTTTTTACTGGTTGTTTTTTCACCCCGATACTATCAACTTTTGTTTTATATCCGCCACCGTTGATGTGTAAAAGCTATACATGTGTTTGCATCCATTATACCTCGTCTCAGAATAATAATGAATGATTCAAATATCCCGCCAAAACCCATAACACATCGCTTAAAATCTAGTAAACAATTTGATATGGCATTTAAACTAATGAGAGTACAGTAATTTGTGAACAATTTCAAGTTTTATTATTTTTGAAGTGAAAACTTCTATGGGCGCGTTGATGCATTGATTGTTGGGCACTGAACGAGACTGAGCCGTCACGCTGGGAATGTTACGCTCGTTCGGGTAAAGTCGGCTCGGCTTTGTATTATAATACTGATTAGCGGTATTTAATTTCAATTAAATTGAAATTTAGAATAAATACGCGAAATATTGTATTTTTATTTTCTGAAAAATTCTTGTCCGCGTGCAGATGTGATCCCGAGCCGCTCAGTTGTAAGGCCGGCACGTTACCATTAGACAATTTTTTGAAGTGAAAACTTGATCAGACCGAGCGAAATGTACTAGATTAATGTATACACAATATTAATAAATATATATTTTTTAAATGTAATATAGAACGAAAATGGAAAATGTAAATGTAAATGAATATAGAACGAAAAAAAAGTTGTATTTCGTATTATTAACCTCGCCTTGATGAAGTTTTCACTTCTGCCGTGTGGTCTTAAGCACACCCATTTTTTTACAATAAGTGTAATTTATATGAACAAAATTAGTGTACAAAGTAATTTTATATAATTTTATAAACTAGATTATATATATATTTCATGAAACTTTCTTTTAAATATGAAAGTAAGGGCATACTACGTAAATTATTGATATTTATATCAGCTTTGATTGTAAAATTTAAAGTAAAATGTATGAGACTATATCCTAAAATTTATTAGGAAATAGTCTGATAAATACAATTTCAAAATTATAAAGATGTATACAAAAATTGGATGCAGATATTAGTGCAACTTTCACTGTCACTATTTTCAACACAAATAACAAATTGTTCTACGACATCATCCATGAATCCGTTTCATATTCCTTTTTCTAAGTATGAGCAGTTAGCCTTTCCACTCTACATGAATGGTATTGTCCATGACTATTATGGTATTATATGGAAATATCACTGTTTTCTGGCTTCCAAAAGGTTATTTTTAAATAAAGGTACTGCACACTATTTATCCTATAGTATTTTTGACATTTCATCAAATTCTAATAGTTTAAAAAAAATTCCCACTCTTTGTTAAGGAGATCTTATTTCGCCTGCTCTTATTCCTTAATTATATGATATAAGTTGATTTTGTAGTCCTATGCTAGATTCATATTTATAATATATTTTAATTGGAGTAATACCTTACTTACTGTAGAGATGTTCAGTACAATTTCTATTGTTTCCATTTTTGAGTTTGTATCGTTAACATTTTATACATATTTAAATGTTTTTCATCATCTTAAGTGTTCCAGTCGTAGACGCTGTTTGGGTGGTGAATTTAACGGTTTGCTTGGATCTACTTGATCACTAATATTCGTGACGTACATAAACCAATAGATTATATTTAATAACAAAGTAAAATATAATAAATTAAAGCAAACATGTAAGAGAATGTTTACAAGTTAAGGCTTGCTTATGTTAGAAAACATGGCGGATATCGCGGACTAATTTTTCCATATTAAGTTTGCCTAGACAAGAACCAATAAAATCTCTAAAAATATGTACCATTTTGGCGTGACATTTGAATCACTACTTCTTATATTGAGGGAAGGTACTTCCTTGAGAACCTGTGTTATGACCTCAGAGTGAATATCTTTTCGTAATAATTGATTTTTCTTTATTTTATTGATGTAAGAAATTCTGGTTTGTTCTTTTTCGTGTATCGGTAACGATGTATTTCCAGTACTCTGTTTCTTATCTGGCAGTCCGAAATTAGAGTTTAGTCTATAATTAATAAGGAATTAATAAGCCAGAGCTTTTGAATCTTCTCAATCACTCAGAAAGAAAAACCCACAAAAATTCAGAGCACTTGATTAGATGTTTTGTTATATATGAAATAAAATTATAAGAAAAGATGTTTTTTCGACGGACTATAGCTGAGTAACTACGAAAGTGCAGTAACGTCGCATCAGACGGGTATGTTCAATATTCCCGCAAACATTTTAATGTGACACTTACATATTTGACATTCTTTAAACGGTATACTGCGGCTTTTAACGCCGCCGCCGTAGCGCACTAGCGAAAGCTAAAATTACAATATGCTGTTCTAGTATACGTGTTGACACATTAATTTTTATAAATTTATTGATTTTCGTTGCTGTCATTTGCACTTTAGCCATTTTTACGTTTTAATATTTTCACTCATGCTTGAATACAAATTAATTGTCAAATTTGACATTAGAGTCCTATATAAGCCCAGTGAAGAGCGCTGTTTAGCAGTGACTTTAAAAATCATAGTCATACATTAATTAACTTTAACCTAACATGAATTTGAAGTTGCAGCTATTAATGCTATTTTATAATATTGACAATAATGTAGTTGCATGTTGGCATTCTAGCATGAGGCCTCACGCTGGAATGCCAAGTACGATAGAAATTTGTGGTCTAAGTTATGTAATTAATAAGTTTTGGTAAAATCAAAAATTGTAACGAAAGGCCTTATTATTCGTATTATAAATTACAAATATACCCATCAATTGACCCGACAGGAAGTCTTTTGCTATTCAAATTCTGCTCTGTAATTAAAGACTGGTTTATAGATGGCACAATCCTAAATTTATTCTGTAACCATAATTCATCAATAGTTCATCTTCTGTTTAGAATCACGGACAATAATCCGTAACTGTAATATATTTGTATAAATTTAAAATTTTAAGTATTACGGCATACGGAATGATTTTGAGCAATAGAATAGTGTGGCACAACCTACGAGTAAAGAATAGAACAGGAGAGAGTCTCCTTAATAATAATATTTGTCCAAATGTGGTAACTCATTATGGCCGCCACAATGCCTAGGCGTGCATAAATATTTTGTATAGGGTATATGTACACTTCCTGTGTTCTCGATAATCATTTAAAATAAGTTGTTAGTCCAAAAATAATTAAAAAGATATCGTGAGTGTATTATGTTTTCGATTCTTTTCTTCTTTTTAATATATTATAAACGGGTTTAAAGGAAATCTGCGTCAAAAATATAACGAATATTAAATGACTTGGATATATATGTTACGACACTGAACACATAATCAGACATGTCAGATATATGACAATGTATTTAAAAACCTCTTTTTAAATTATTATTGCCTATGTTGAATGCCAATGAAATAACTTACCGATGAAGAGAAAAATTAATATTCTTTGTTCTTGCCGTTTTAGAACGACCACAAGCCATACAATTGACCATTATAGAAACACTAAAATGTCATTTTTGACATAACCGGACATAACTGACCTACCGAAAGTGGTAACTCCGTCTAAAAAACACCTATTTCCCCACCACGTTATTATCTCTCCTGTTCTATTCTTTACTCGTAGGGCACAACTGTCGCCGAAAAAAGTCTTTCATACACATATGATCGAAGGTAAATTATGCCATCGTTCATCGGTTTTTTTTTTGATCATCAACTTACGTTTTATGTTTAATCAAGAATGGATAAACACACACAATTTATTGTCGATTCAAAACATTAGTGTAAATAATATGTAATGTAAAAAGTCAAAAAATCTTCAACAAGGTCCATCTCACATCCGCCTCATTTGTCATTTATTTGATAAACTACTTTTGTACTTTGTCTACTATTTCATATTTTTGTGCCAACATGAACTTAGGTAATTACTTTATAGATTTCAGAATAGGTATTACAGAATACTGTACATACATTTTCAAGCAGCTCTAAATGTTTCATAATGTGCTGGAATGGTTTAGAAGCTATCTGCGTGATCATATACACTACGTAGACGTAAATTGTCATTGTCCTAGGAAATTGCCTCTAAAGGGTGCCTCAAAGGAGTGCTCCTTGTCCCCTATTATGTATAATATATAACATAGACAAAAGCTTGTACAAATAATTATACCTACAGTAAATGCACATTCTAAAATTATTTCAGCAAGTAGGACAGCCAAATATCATTAATATTAATTAATGATATTTATTAAGAGTTAGCTAAGACAAATATAAGGAAATACTAAGTAAAGTTACTTGTTATTGCAAGACAAGCTGCCGTGGCATTTTGAGTTGCACAGATTGCTTTTCTCTTTGCAAAAGCACCTATTTGACTTACATGCCTTCTTACATACACAACGAAGATACCCTTGCCCTCTTCCTAAAGCCGCTTTCTTGGCAACAGTTCTTAATGACAAATTTATTTTCGGCAATTTTTCAAACAGCAAGAATTTTTCTGTAAACACATCGAATTCTGACCGGAAAAAGCTATCTGAATGAAATGACTGTGACATTTGGCATCTGTTTGACATTTGACGATATTGAAACACATTCAACAATATATACCTGCAATACAATCTGTCGAGTATCCCATATTTCGTTCCGATCATGTGCAAAACTTCTTCATCCTTTTGAAGAACCACTCCAATAATATTGCGGAGGCCAGCTGTTGCTCTGTCGAAATCGGGAACCGGTATAATTATATTATCTCACCTTTTCACAGGAGTATGTATTTTATCAGGAGCCAATTTCATTCTCTTGACCTGTTTTGTAAAGTTTACATGAGCTTCTTCTCTGGCAGCTGTAATTTGGGACTGTCGATTTGTACTAGCTATGGCTTCTGAGTTTTCTTGTCTGGCTGCTGTGATTATTATGAATTAGGTACAGCTAATATCTCTTATGTGTTACCTAATACCACCCCATCATCAGGTGTCGTACTTTCTTTATCTATTATATTAATTTTATTCTAATTAATATTATTTGACCACTGTCGAAACAGTTTGAACTGAGTCATTTCGGTAAAACTAGTTTTTCCTTATAAAAAGATGTTTAAACTAAAAACGGGTGTTTACTGTAACATATATATAGGCTGTCCCAGCTAAGACTTTCGGGTCATATACCATAGTCGTCAAATTTTAATTTCGGTTTGCACTTCTATCATATGCAGAAGATGACCTTATGATATGCAGCGATGCCTGCTTGCTAACAGTGGTGGGAGAGCAACGCAGTGTCGATGTCAGGGGACTCTAACGCGAGTGTACTATCTTGGCAGCCTCGCTTATGTTAATCTTTAGTTTATTTCGTCGCGCTCTTTTCCCCTTTCTACTTTCGTATCAGAAATTAAAATATGTCGACCCCGGTATGTCCATTATTATTGAACGAATTTTTTTGAAATTTTAAATGTAGATACTTTATTGAATGAGGATTGTTCTGTTACTTTCGAAATTAGTGAAAGTTAAAAAATGTAATTTTTACTCATTTAAAGTCAAAAGAATAATAAATTTATTTGAAGACACTCGAAGTGTCCGCGAATTAAAGCATGTAAGGGAAAAGCCAGTCACTGCGCATCAAGAAATAGTGGGTGCTGTAGTGGAGGCATTCGAACAAAATCCAACAAGAAGTTTACGAAATATTTCTCAAGCTTTGGACGTGCAGGTTTCAAGAAGTTCCATGCATAGAATAGTAATATCAAAAAAATATTATCCTTTTAAAATTTCTTTGCACCAAGGGTTGTCTGAAGATGACATGATTAATAGATTAAATTTTTGTTATTTCATGCTGCAAACCATTGAAGATGATCCTGATTTTATCAGGAGGATGCTTTTCTCTGACGAATCAACGTTTAAAAACAATAGTGTTGTAAATCGCCACAATATGCGCTACTGGGCAATTGAAAATCCGCACTGGGTCCGGCATATTGATAACCAACGTCTGTGGTCACTTAATGTGTGGGGTGCTGTGATCGGAGAGCATGTAATAGGGCCTTACTTTTTTGATAAAATTTGAATGCCGCCATGTACCTATTATTTTTACAAAAAGAATTTCACAATTTAATTGGACATCTACCATGTATACTTCGAAATGAAATGGTCTTTATGCAAGATGGAGCGCTGCCACATTTCGCTAGACCTGTCCGTGCTCATTTAGATACAACTTTTGGACTTCGATGGGTAGGAGGAGGAGGTCCAATACCTTGGCCGGCCCGATCACCAAACCTCACCCCCTGTGACTACTTCCTGTGGGGGATACGTCAAAACAAAAGTTCATTCAACACCGCCTACAACTCCTGAAGATTTGCAGAACAGAATCCGAGAAGCAATTGTATCAATAAATGCTAACATGATGCGAAACGTAATTGATGATTTTAAGATTCGTTTAGAGAGATGTATTGAAGTCGATGGTGGTACATTCGAACATCTACTATGACATTGTCATCTGATTTTTGTTTTAGTGTTCTTGTTTTCTGGTCCTTCTTTGTTATCAGCTTTTGTTATTAAATTGACTACTTTCAGATCTGAAATTCAAAGTTTTAACTAAAGCTAGTTGAATTCACGTTTTAAAGACTATGGTTGTTCCAGTATAGCGCAACGGTTCTTCACTTAATAAATTGTCTATATTCCAAATTTTATAAAAATTCGTTCAATAATAATGGAGATATATGACCCGAAAGTCTTAGCTAGGACACCCGGTATATATAGGATAGCAACGAAACTGTCGCTCAACAGTGAACGTCTATTATTTTCCTAGAGTTTGATCTTCAGGTACTCATTTTCATCAGCCTGAATTCAGTCGGGACTAGAAAAAAGCCATTGGTGTTTTTTTTTTATAAATCAAACATCAATAACGGTATTCTTAATTGTATAGTTTAATGTTACTTCTTGTGCTATGTCTGCAATCGATGAATATTATTGTCTAATACTTGTGAGCATGCCTATATCATCAGATGTATCATTATATCGCACATATCTAAATCTCTACAGAAGCTTCGGAGTTGCGATGATAAGGAATGCTTATCCGAATTTAATTACGAGTAATTGTATATATTATGGTAATTAAGACAATATTAGATCTCTTTTAATTATAAACCCCCATGCATGTTGTTATTCGATATAATAATATAGAGATTCGGTTTATATTTGATTGTTTTAATTAATATACTTAATATACAATATATTTCTTTTATATAAGATGTAATTTATTTGTTACAAGTTGGTGAAGAACTGTCTATTTTTGGTTTCCTTAAATTAACTATTGTTAATTATAATGAAGATAAGCATTTAATTTAATTAGAATTTGAGGAAGTCATTAAAAATATCTCACCGGTATAATGAATAAAGCAGCTACGTTTCTTTTTAATCATGGGAAACCTTGATGTGCATATAAATATCAATAATTATATTATAAATTAAATTGTTACGGAGATATGTAATTGAAAAGACACAATATTAGTTACAGATATTAGTTGGTTAATTATAAAATTAAATTAAGTATACATGTTGTCCAAAATAACGTATCTACAAGAGAGTTTTACCAACATTATGAGCAACTGTTGAAGTTTAATCAAAAATTAATGAACAAATTCATTTAAAAGGTAATTAAGCACTATAATTTCATGTTCGGATTTTCTTTTAATTCAAGAAATATTTAAGAAGAATTTAAATGCTGTCAGAACTTATTTTAGCCCTTAAAAGTATCCTCTAGACTCTAGACAAATATATTAAAATCGAATGTTATTCTAGCTATAGCATGATGCTTTTTTCGCGTACGATTAGTCGACTTAGCTTTTCTTTGATTGACTCATAAGGAATACTTTATAGCTGCCTGTAAATGTATCAGTACTTTTGAAAGAGTTTGCACAAATAAGCAACACTGAAAGTGTTTAAAAGTTGCATAAAAATATGCCTAAAGGGCTTGATTTTGTGATAAAAGTACTTACTAATGTCTTGACACTAAAATAAATACTCGATGTTTCCATACAGTTTAAAATTATACTACGTATTTGCATTTAACCAATTCTTCACTTGTTTTGTGCCAATACTACTGGTCTAGCAATAACGGGTGATTTATTTGATTTACATATTGACATTTAGAAATGTTAATGTTAGTAAATTGGCAACATGGGAAAGTTTGCCTACAAATATTTAATTTACAAGATAAACGTTATTACATAACCATATGATCATGAGTATATCCAACTATAATCTAGTCAATATGATGAAATAAAATTAATAACTTGCAATTTAAAGTTCATCTTCTATTAAAGTTGTTTTTTTTTAGTTTATGCTAATAATTTTTAAAATCATGTCGTTTTAACTGCTCTTATGGAATTTAATAATAATTATATTGAAATCAAGCAGAAGCAGAAATTGTAAAATGTATATTGAAGTTGGCATTATTTGTGTGCGTCTTCTAACCCATAAAAATCTCTGTAATTCATCTACTGATTGGTCATTTGCATTTTACGTTTTACAATTTATGATTCTCTTTGAATTCAACTAAATTGCCCAACTGAACATTATAATCCAATAAGAACAATTTAAAGTTTTTTTAGTACTTATTTTGAAAATTATAGACATAGCCCACACAACTATAACAGTGAATTTAAAAATATGGGTTATTAATAATATTTCATCATATTTGACCAATTTATGTAAGAAAGTTATTATTATGTAAAGTTTTAATCACCATCCTAAACACTTTTTGAAAATATTCAATTTTAAAAGTTAAGAAGTAATAACGGTTATTAAAAGTTGGTCTTGTAATAACCGTTACTGTTTGACATTAGAACAATTTTGTAATTTGACAGTTGAATCGCTCTCGCAACCGACATGCGCAACTAAATTAAAATGGCGTCAAGTTTGAGATGTTGCAAAATTTTACCTCTTAAGTAATATAACCTAAAAAAGCCATTTCGGGATTGTCATAAATAATAATATCGCGAGATCAAAAATTATATTCATAAAGGTTTGCCATGGAATGTAAGAACACATTACAGGGTTGGCAATTGAAAGTAAAGTCATTGAAGCAAAGTGTTTAGGTACGACAGCTATATACGTAGTCTGTTTCAAGATATAGTGCGAATGCAAGCTCCCACGAGATATATATATATAGTCCGTTTCAAGATATAGCAACCTGTGGGAGCTTGCATTCGTACTATATCATGAAACGGACTATATATGCCTGATGAAAATTTATTCCAGGTTTATTATACATACTTCTCTTCAAGAAACCGCAGTCTTAAAGTATTATGTAAACATTTTAAACTTAACAAACAATACACACATCTTTATTCATGTACTAGAGTGAATAAAAATGCTTGATGAATATATAATTTATATAGGTGTGGTAAGTTGATACTCGAGTTGACACAGATTTAATGGTAACCGATATATGTACTTGCATTTAACCATTTTTATGGTTTTTTACTTTTTTTTTTCAGTCGATATCGTTTGTAATTTATGTTAATATATTGAAACATGATAAATATAACAGTTTCAAATGAAGACCGACGGTTATGTAGTAGGGGTTGTTCAACTTTAGATCAGTGTTCCTGATTAAGTAGCTGAAATTTTAATTTTAAAACTTCAGCCATAATCTTTTTCTTGCTGTATGCATTTCAATATTTTTCTATTTGTTTTATTTCTTTTTTACACAAATATTGCTGTAGTAGGTGCTACATATTTTATTGTACATGTTTCACAACAACATTAATATATTTAACTTTTAGTTATTACCGATTTATCTTCAAACTGATGTTATTTTGTATTATATTTAAAGGTTAAAAAGATATTAATAAAAATAATCGTTAACTTATCAATAACTTGTTTTAAATTTAACACAAAACATAGGTACATAATATCTATTATTATTCCAGACATCTATAATAGGAAATTTAGGTGCAAAAACGAAAATAACACGTTAAATAGTTCTAATAATTAAAATTAAATTAAATTTGCGACATTAAATAAAAATTGTATTTTATCAACAAAAAGGGATTCATCACAAGGGTACAAAGAAGTACTAAACTAAGCTTTGAAATAATTTATGACTATCAAATACTTTGCATATTTTGTAAGTGGAGCCATTTTAATGTGCAATTTGTGTGAATAGTGTTCCATGGCATTGTGGGTTCCCAAAAGGGTAGCAGGTGAAAACATATATATATATATATATATATATATATATATACAGTGCGTTCATGATGAAAGGAACAAATTCGTTTAAAATTCAGGTAATTAATTTGCAGAAAAACGCTCGGAGAGGTCGATTAGTATTTTTAGTTTAGAACTTTTTGACATAAGAAAATTATATACAGGGTGTCTAAAGAAGAACATATGCAGCAATCATTGGTTTTTTTAAATGGAACAGCCTGTATATTATGTCATTCTTGAATTGTA
Organism: Amphimallon solstitiale; assembly: GCA_963170755.1. Taxonomy (NCBI): domain Eukaryota; kingdom Metazoa; phylum Arthropoda; class Insecta; order Coleoptera; family Scarabaeidae; genus Amphimallon; species Amphimallon solstitiale. The sequence goes on from OY720679.1 coordinate 116,431,324, forward strand.
GGGTAAATCTAAACACATTAAACACATTTTTGTGTAACATGCCATATCCCCAAAATCAGCGGTTTTCGGAATAATGAGTTTTGTGATAAATTAAAATACACATAGGTAATGAAATAAAGTGTTTAAATTGAACAAGGACACCTTGAACATTTTTTTTAAAAGCCAACAAAAACAACCTGGTATTGCAAATTTTATCTTCAACAAAAGACTCTACTTCAAATTAATCGATTTTCATGTTTTTTTCTTAAATTATCACATTTCAAATGTCATTATTCCGAAAACCGCTGATTTTCAACACAAAAAGTGGTGAGAATTTGCCATACAATTCAAATATGGCATAATATACAGTATGTTCCATTTAAAAAAAAACAATGATTGCTGCATATGTTCTTCTTTAGACACCCTGTATATAATTTTCTTATGTCAAAAAATTCACAACTAAAAGTACTAATCGACCTGTCCGAGCGTTTTTCTGCAAAATAATTACTTGAATTTTGAACGAATTTGTTCCTTTCATCATGAACGCACTGTATATATATATATAAATAACTAAAAATTAAAATAATATTAATGGCGTTTCTTTGGCGAAAGTACCTTCTTGCAAAATCGTTGTGGTGTATTGGAACAAACTGTAGTTACTGATTTGATTTATACCACACTAGATCCTTCAACCAGCACAGAATCCTGTCTCAATACCTCATCGAGACCTTCTGCCAAAACATAGAAGTCTTTTATAAACAACTCGATAAGTAGATAATCTTAATTGTTTATAAAGCTACATTAGAATTATATTTATTTGGTTCTGATTTAAAAACGTAAATGGTATTTGTGTGTAACTTATAATGTCAAAAGCAAGATTAGGTCGGGTGTTTCTAACCCCAACTAAAATACTCTGTTCACTAGTCATTAGCCAATTCACTGATTATTTCTAACCTTGCAGTCTTCAATCTGAATGCAATGGCTACCTAAACAGGCTTTAAGGATTTGGCTAAAATGATCATTTAATAAGATGCTGTTAAATGCAACTACAATGATGAAAAAAGCAAACGCAAGTATAAATTGCCACAGAATATTTATGTTAAATACTTTCATACAGTAAAATAAATATATATAAAAATATAACCGCTGGCAATATAACAAAAATTCAAATTCCGTAGGTTATGCATAGGTATGTGTAAGAAATCCTAATCAGCCTCAATATTAATGATTAATTAATTTATTATTAATTAATCAATGATTAGCCCTAACAGGTGCAGGAAAACCTTAAATTTGTACTAACCGGCATTTTAATCAAAATTGAAAAATCCGGCTTTTAGTATATTTAAATTTAAAAAAAATAAAATAGTTTCATAGTTATGGATTTTAAGATAAATTAGTATACCTGTATGCTGTTTAAGCATTTGAGTACATCCATTCATCAGTAAAGATTGATTTAAAAGAATAAAATGTGTGCGTTATTATTTGTAATGTCAACTGAACCTGCGTAGTGATATCTTGTGTTCGTGGGAATCAAAAATAAAATACACTATTTATTGTTTTTGTTGTTTTTTGTTGGAAAAATCTGTAATTATGAAAACTTTAATAAACCGAATACAAGTCCTGAAGATAAGAGTATGTTTTAGTACACCTTGAACTTAAAAATTAAAAGTAAAAGTATATGGCCTTACAATACTATAGAGACGGAGATTTATAAAAGAAACAGTCCTAAGTGTATATACACTAATAGTGTAGGAAAACTGATCACCACATTTAATATTATGAAAATAAAATATTTTAAATATTATCTGCATTTATCACTTTCAATTATTTAATTATTAAATATAATTTAATATCCTTTAAGTTTTATTCCACCATAAATCAAATGCCTAGCAAATAAGTGGAGCAATAAAAATATTTCAAATTTTGATATAATTTTATTATTTGAATAAATAATTAATATATCTACAAATTAATAAGCTAATAATAGCACATATACCCATACATACCTTTGTTTCATGTAAACACTTTCAAAGGACATCTTATACGCTCAATTAATACTAATAATTGGACATACACAAGAAATTGAGTGCTATAAATAAGTACATTATTACTCTCTTGTTTAACATCATGTAAGTGAAACTCAGATTGCAATAGCGATTTTAAAAGTGTATTTAGCTAATGTAATTATTGCAAGTTATAAGAGGAATATAATTTCTGGAATCTATATCTTAATTGTCTGAAAGAGATCTCTTTTGTTTCATGTTTCGTTTAAAAATAACGATAGACTTTTATGGTCTTTACTTGGCTAGATAGTAAAAGATATAATGGGTTACAATATAAGGTAAGATCGTTCAGAATCATGAAATCTAGTTATTATATGAATATCGTGAAGTATTCGTGTACAGCAAATGTACTATTACTTTGCAAAGATAACGTATGTGACTAAAGCTATTATTAAATGATACATACACTAATTAGGGTAAAATGTTATTTTTAATTTTGAGGTATCAATTTACTAGGCTCTCAATTTAAATTGATGTTAAAATGTGAAAAGCGACATACAGGGAATTAACTTTAGAGCTGAGAATGTTTTAAAGGCTTTTAATGAGCTTCAACAAATTAAGATATGAAATGAAAAGAGACTATTATTTGGACGATTCGTTTACTTATGTGATGTATACGTAAGATGTTTTTGCCTCGCATAATATTAAGTCAAGTATTTATTTTATTTTGCTATCTGTCTAGGGGTCAAATTTTAGAATTAGGCCTTGCATTAGTAACTAATGTAGTTTCAGCTTGAAGAATTGTCATTTTGAAAATGACTAGTTTAAGAAAGTGTATTATCATTTTTCGTTACTCTACACTTCTATTATTTTGATGCATTTTGTTGGGTCTCCCGTTTTAGACATTTCAATTGTTGTAATTTTAAGATCTTCAACTTTTTAAATCCGAACGATCACTATCTTGCACTCTCGCATCCTGACCGTGAAGGGACTGAAATTACGCTAAGAAATATCTATATTTACACTATTTGTATAAGTTGAAAGCACCGTCCCTAGAGTGACAAAATTATTCTAATTTTAGCTAAAAAGACAATTATCGAACGTTGTACGCCGGCTGGTGTAAAATTTATGCAATATATTTGACGTGTTTAAAATGCATTTTTTGTTACTTAGTCTCTCTACTAAGACCAGCAATTTGGCACGTATGTCAACTGTCAGCAGTAAATTTTAACACCAAATAAACGGAAATTTTAGTCCCTTTTTGCAAACAGAAGTTTGTGTATATGTTACCGAAAATAGCCGAAATTCGTTTTTACGCGTACTTACTAGTAAGAATGCGAAGTAATCACGAGCATTTGTAATTGCGCGTTTTTATTAGGAAAGACACGAATTATTTAATTCGGCTATTTACTGAAGCTTTCAGTTAGAACCTGTTCTAACTACACGCATACCAGTAACTACTGAGCAAGAACGGGTCGATGAATGATCTATGCGCTGATTGGTTACTTCTCATCACGTACTAAATAGTAAAGATACCAAACTGTCTAAATACATTGTAATAAATAGAGAGGTATATGAAGAATTACTTCAGGAAGAAGAAAACTTCATCGCTGTATCGACGCGTGAACAGTTTTGACATAATAGAAATGGGCGGCGTTCAGCGAATAATAGCAAAGTCCGTGAGTGATGAAGTATTATATTACCTGCCAGTTGAAGACATTTTCGATGTAATCGAAGCAGCTCACATAGCAATTGGACATGGAGGTCGCGATAGACTTCGAATGGAAACAAGTAGAAAATATGCCAACATTACTACTAAAATAATTCATTTGTTCCTGTTTCCTGTCAATGCGTGAAGTCTGCAATACTAAAAAAATCTAAGAGGAAAAAGGGATTAGTTTCTATACCAATTTGCACAGTTAAGCAGCCGATGCAATATAGATCTTATTAATATCCAAAGTAAAGCAGATGTGGATTATAAATTCATCATGGTTTATCAAGATCATCTAACCAAGTTTATTTTATTAAGAGCTTTAACATCTAAACGAGCAGAAGAAATAGCTTATAAAACAAACGAAATATTTTTGACGTTCGGAGCGCCCTGTATATAAGCCACGCCACAGTCAGAGCCAAGGCTCAGTTGAATAAGCCAATAAAGATGTTGAAAATATGACACATAATAACACCTTTAAATGGTCAGAAGATCTACCATTTGTATAGCTTACACCGTGCGTTTCTTTCAGGCATAAAGCAAACTCCATATAAGACTATGTTTGGCATCGAGTCTAGGGTTGGGTTAACTACATCTTTTATACTTATTGACGTTGTTTTTTTTTCTAGAGCGGGAAGAAGATTTGGAAAATATTATTGGTGACGTAAAAATTAACATAACGGAAATTCATGGAGAAGATTCAAACATAGAAGAAAAAGAACCAGAGGTAATATAATCTAGATAACGTCACAGTACCTGTTCCCGACGTTGACAAAGCTAAAGGTGCATTCAGAAATATTATAGCTGTTATGTTATTAAAAACCGATTACAATATGTACCAGTACGGTACTAAGGATTCTGTTTAGATCAACTGTACACCAGATCAGAATTAGATATTTGTATGCAAACATTTATTGACATTAATGTAGCAAAGAAGGATAAGCAAATATCTTTACGATATGCGGCTTCCATATGCAGTGTCTAACTAATTTGTGTAGGTGTAAAAAAAAACAACGTTATGCAATTCAAAATGTCACAATAGTAGCCCATGTAATAATAAATAAGTCAATTTATTTCTCAACGCATTCAATAATCTTGAAACCAATCGTGTTTTATTATAAGAAAGAAAACTAAATGAAAGATGGTATTTGGTATAACTTCATAAGTATATGTGCCCTTGTTAAGAGGTATTTTCAAATTATGTTGAAAAATTTCGGTTACTTACTGTTATACGTGTAGTTAGAACGGGTTCTAACTGAAACCTGCAGTAAATAGCTGAATTAAAATTTTAATTCATGTCTTTCCTAGTAAGAACGCGCAATTACAAATGCTCGTAGTTACTTCGCATTCTTACTAATTTTTGTGAGGAAGTACGCGTAAGAATTATAAAGTGCCTTTATCGAACTCGTCTGTTACTCGCCTCGCTCGCTTGGCTCATAAATCAGACTCGTTCGATAAAGTATCACTTTACTGACTTGGTACATAAATAACTATTTCATTCTCAGTAAAATTGAAATGTACTATCATATACATATATGTATAATAAGGGCGAGTTTTTACAATTTGCAGTTGTTGTATTTGTTATACATAATACTTCATAGAATTGTAATATTGTGTTTTTACTATTATAGAACTGCTGAAATTTATATTGAATACCGAGTATTTCTTTTATTAAATGTTTCGTAGATATTTTCGAGTCATAACACTTTAGGGTTAAATTTAAATTATGCAAATTAATACGGAAACTTCGAATCGAGTGGATATAGTATGTCGAACAATTTATCCGAACAAAAGTTGGAAAACAATAGCGACCGAAAGTCCCCTACGGAAGGAGTACAATTTTCAAACACGTGCTCTTTCCTGTCGTTAAGTAGAATTCAATGTTGACATCTCCTTGATTTCCTGTAACTCCTATATTGTTACCTTTGAAATTTACGTATTATGCTGAGTAAGAGGCCATTAACGGGAGGACTCTATTGTGAGGTGTAATAAAATCAGAAAGGGATACAATACAGCCACCCAAGTGTCTTTGTTTTTTCCGTGGATTTCGAAATTTAAGAAATAAGTTTAGTTTGTTACACACTTGATAAAAGTTCTCTGACGTTTATGTTCTTATACTTCTTATTTAAAATGCATTATTTTTTGAAACTATAACATAAATTTCTTTAAGTTGCACGCTTCCACGGTTATCGTTGATACCTTCTTATTTTCTGGGCTTCTACTGCTGCGATAACGTAAAACAGGCTACATCATTTAGTTAGTACATCTATATTCTAGGTCTACTCATGATACAATGAAAATAACATTTATAAACATGTGACAGATCCTAACAATAGCGCTCTTTATTAAAACTTCCTTGGTAATTCCTTTATTTGGGTTTTCGATCAGAAAATGTAATTTTAAACTTCTGCCACACTCTAAAATCTTGTAATTTTCTGTGAAAGCTGATTGCCGCTAGTTTAAAAGATTTCCCGGATTTGTTTCTCTTCTTCCATTTTTCTTCCATCAAAGCTAGAAAACGATGTACCGTACGATCTGACATCAGAAAACTGATGAAATTGTTCCTAAAATTTCGTTAGTTTTCTAGCTTTTTTTTCGGACAAATCTAGGAACTGTTCACAAAAGAAGGAAAGGGAATATGAAAGGACAAGGGAGGGTAGACTGATACCAACAGGCTATTAATCAAGTTTCTTAATTAACGATTATTTTTAACAAAAAAATTCATCACAGACCCTCTTAATATATTTGATTTTAAATAATTATTTGCATACAAGTTTTGTTTATACCTTTGTGTATTCCACCAGAATAAACAGTACTGAAACATATGGTGCTATGGAGTTGCTTATGTAATATGCATTTGTCGTTATTGACTTAATTGTCATTAATTGACATATTAATATTACGCTGAAATTGTATTGGAATCATATTGGAATTCAAAATGGTTCTAACGACGCGACGACGGCTGAAAAAGTGTTTTTGGTAGAACATTCGTCGCAATAAAGGTCAAAGCTTACAACGGGTGTCAGTAAGATATCGCCAACAGTTTAATAAAATAGCCCCCAGTAAAAGTGTTATATTAGTTGTTGAAAATTTTTGTCGCACTGGTTGTGTATTGTCTCAACGTAAAGGTTTTTCAGGTCGCCGAAAAACAGTGCGTACCAACGAAAACACAGGACGTGTTTCTGTCCAAATTATGCATTCACCGCAAAGAAGTCTTGTAAGAACTGCATGTAAATTCAACATCAGTGAAACATCTACACGTCGGATGTTCAAATCAATTGGTGGTTATCCATACCGTATTCAAGTTAGACAATAACTAAACGCTGTCGACAAACATGCAAGGAAAATTTACTGTGGTCGTATATTGAACTTAATTTAGGAGGATCCCGAATTCTTGAGAAACATATGGTTTTCAGACGTGAGTCACGTTCATCTTAGCGGCTATATTAATCGACAAACAACTCGATTCCTTGAATTTGAACGTTCCGTTGCTATTGTAGAGAAACCACGCCACATTGCCAGAGTTACCATTAGGTGCGCGGTTTCTGGTCATGGGATAGTTGGTTTATATTTTGTTGAAGACGATAATCCGAATCTACTAACTGTAAACGAAGAGCGTTACAGAGATAAAATTTTTGTACCTTTTGCGAGAGATTTAGAGAACTTGTGCAGTGCACGAAAACTACATGTGTGCACAGACTACGAATATTCTTCTAATTCACCGGTTCTGACGCCACCTGATGCATAAATTTTGAGTATGATGAAAGACAAAATATTTTGCTCCGAAAATCCGCCGAAGAATGTTGCAGAACTACGAGAAAGAATACAAACATTTTTCCTGCAGTTAAATCAACCACATTTTATAAATATGTTTAGTGACTTACAAAATTGATATGAAGCTTGTTTGTGTCGTAATTGTGAACATTTTCAACATTTAAAGTAGGGGGGGGGTGTAGTAAATGACAATGGGACAAGATCGGTCGAACTCTGCGAACAACATTCTCTGAGAATCCTAAATGGGTTCTTCCAACATAAAGATATCAATAAGTATACATGGACACAAAAACAAGGAACCTGAGATCTATATTAGACTACGTAATAATAAAACAAGGCTCACACATAAACCCGTTAGACGTGAAGGTATGGAGAGGAGCGGAATGCGGATCAGACTATTTGCTTATTAAATCACCCATAGAAATAAAATACAATAAACAGGCAGTAGGGTACAAACAAGAAAATCAGAACGCAAGACCTAAAACCTACAACCTGGACAGCTTGCAAGATGGATCGACTAGTTTCCTGTATAAAATAAGGCTAGCTAAACAAATTGAAGACATAACGGGTACAGCTGAAGAAATGTATGAAGAACTTGAAGATAGACTGCATAAGGCAGCACAGGAAGCGGTAGGAGTGGGGATAAAAAGACCGACAAAAGATTTCTGATGGACGAAGAAACTATCCGAAGTCGTAGAAGAAAAGAAAAAGTTATACTTCAAGTATCTAACCACGAAAAACGAGGAAAACAGGAAACAATATAACAGATATAGATACCTTGTCAAGAAAGAAATAAAAAAGGTAAAAAAATTCGGCATGGGATAATAAATGCGCACAAATAAACTCGATGATAGGAGGATCTAGGTCCAGAGAAGCTTGGAAAACAATAAACAGTATTAGACAGAACTCAAATGTAGCAAAAAAGATTAATCCAATAGATACTGAAACGTGGAAGAGCTACTACAGTGATCTACTGATAGAAAAACGAATTGAGTACCTGGACACAAAATTACATGCAGAGGAAAGAGATGCAGACGACCTGGAGTAAATTACGGTGGAAGAAGTGAGGAAAGCTCTACAAAAAATGAAAAACAATAAAGCGGCGGGGCCAGGTGATCTGCCTATCGAGTTAATAAAACATGCCACAACAAAAACATTAGAAATAATCTGCAACATATTTAATAAGTGCCTAAAAGGAGAAAACATACCAAATGACTGGAAAATATCCCATATACACTCGATCTACAAAAAGGATGTAGAAAAGATTGCAAGAATTATAGAGGAATAAGCGTTACGTCATGAGTTGGAAGACCATACAGAAGAATTCTCAAAGCTAGAATAGAGAAAGAAACAAGAGTGATAGAAGAACAAAGCATCTTTAGATCGGGAAGGTCATGTATAGATAATCTATTTACGATAAGACACCTCGCAGAGAAAGAACTAAATAAAGGAAGAGAACTGCATGTTACGTTTATAGATCTGAAGAAAGCATTTGATTCCGTTCCGCTTCAAAAGCTATGGGTGACTATTGAACAAGCGGGCATAAATAAAAAATACATAAACGCAGTGAACGCCCTGTACAAAGACAGTCAAGCCTTCGTAAAAGTGGGAGCCCAAGTCTCATCACTATTTACACCATCAAAGAGAGTAAAGCAAGGATGCTGTCTGTCCCCCACCCTTTTACGCGGCCTTAAAACATTGGACCTAAAAATGTAGCCCAATGGGAACATGGCTAAATGATAGCCCGATACATACGGTGCTATTTGCAGATGACCTGCAGTTAAATACGGAGAAATCACAGTATATGGTCATAGAAGGGAAAGGACGGGATATAGAGTTAGACAGCGGCACAATAAAAAACGTAAGCCAGTATGACTACCTGGGGGTGACAATAGACGAGGACGGAAGAGACGACAAGGACATAATGAAGAAAATAGGCAGAGCAAAGAATATGACGAAAGCATTGAACCAGTTATGACATATGGGTCAGAGATATGGGTGATAGATAAAAGAATGAATCAAAGGTTGCTTTCGACGGAAATGACATATTGGAGAAGATGCTGCGGAATAACATTATACGACCATGTCAGAAATGAGAACATCAAAGATAGAATGGGGGTGAAGGAGACTATTATAGATGCTATAAATGGGAGGCAGCTGAGGTGGTATGGACGTCTGCGTCGAATGGAGGAAGAAAGATTACCACGAATAGTATGGAATTGGAATCCACCTCAAAGGAATAAACGAGGCAGACCAAGAAGGAGATGGATGGAAAATATAAAAGAAGAAATGAGGGAGAGACGTCTACGGGAGGAAGAGTGGAACGATAGAGATAAATGGCGCTTAGGATGCGAGAAGCGGAAATAACTGCAAAAACTCGCTATATATAAATTACAGAGATTAAAAAATAAATATCATTTTGATTTTCGGTACTGTTTATTCTGTCGGATACAGTATTATAAAAATAAATTTATTTTGGTTTAAGTATATGGAATTTTCATGAGAAAAGTCGACTTTATGAACACTTAACGCAATTTTAGTTTAGTTCAGGTGGCAACATTGCATGAAGGATGGATCTATTGCATTGGTTATTAATGTAAACACCTCTTCACATCGTGCGCAAGGGTCTGTTATTATTTTCTCCGTATAAATGTTTAATTACAAGATTAAAGTGCAACGATATTAATAATGGTAATGAGTGTACACATAAATATATGAACGAGTTTCGTAATGATACACGTTCAAAATAATAATTTAATATCTTTATTATCACTTCCAACACAATGACCAGTCAGTCGTCTCTTAGTTGCTTTGCGTTTCGCTTTACCATTAATTCCTTTTTTATCATCGATATTAATATAGTCTTACATTAGACTCATTACAGATAACTTAAAAACCAGTTATCAAACGAACGTATCGCGTTAAAATATTTTTCTTTTACATTTACAGAAATGATCGTTAAAATGTGGTCTTTTATCTTTTTCACTGTGAATTTAATGTTATTCGTTTTTAGTGGGCAGATATGTTTATGGTGTTTTTGACTTTGTGTCACTGCTGATAAAGAGACTGCAGCGATAAGAACCGACAAAACTGATAATCGTATAACTCGGCCGTAATCAGAAACCAGCATCCAGGAAGAAAACCCGCGCTCTGTGTAATGGTATTTTATAAATAGTGAAATTACGGTTTCTAGATATCTTTTAGATATCAAAAAATGTTGAAATCATGATCTTTGTACATGTTTAGGATTTATATGATTCAACGTAAATAGGGTTTTGTAGAATATACATGGGATATTAAAGTATTTACTCTCGCATAGAATTTATTTTCCATTATTTTTTTTTTTGGTAATTGTGGCAAAAATACTTTTTTGTGAATCTATAATTAGTGAACAATTCAATATTTTGGTAAAATTCTTAGCTACATGCATACTTTTATTAACCCTGTATTTTACGATTTGGAAAATTATTTCTGTGCTAAAATGAGTGGCTCTATTTCGTTTGATTACGCAAAAATAAATGCTTAGCTTAGCACTTTCAAAGCATATATATAGGTGTATGTAGATATATACCAATTTTACATAAGTACGCATTTTCGACACTTTTGACACTATCGATCATTACCGTATATGGATCGCCAGGAATATAATGCGTAATCGTATGTATCTGTTAATACCCTTTGGCCTCGCACAGATAGACAATGAAGTGAAAGTTCATCGGTTCTCTTATGTTACATGTCATGATTTTACCTAGATACACGGTCGGCATATAACTTTTTCTAATCGAATATAGCTTTCAGTGTATAGTTAGTTAAAAAGTATAAATATAGATTTCTATATTTACGTATAGTAGCTCAATTCGGTAATCGTACATATATCAAGCTCATCTACCCAAGGAACTGACCATACAATATTATTAATATTTATACGAAGGTTAAACTCGCATTTTCTTTATTAGCTCGTTGGTGTTATGGCACTTATTACGATTACTTAAGTTAGTGTACAAATACTATGGACTGTTGACAGTTTTAAGATTTTGTCTTTATTCGACCACTTCACTTCACAATAGTAAGACACAGTTTCATAATGCGAAAATAGATCTGTCAATACTCGCTAAATTAGTGGTGATTAAGTGCACGTGACTTAATAAAGTTAATACTGGTTTCTATAACTTCCATAACATTTGTGAATTTATGATGCGCGTGTATCCTATATGAAGTATGTCTTCAAGTTGTTTTCTTTGTTGCCGGATATGGATTTCTTGCACAATAAACACACAGGAAAATTCTTACTTTGAATAAAATAATCTGCTCATTCAGATATTCAGGATGATTAAACGAAACTGTCTTATACACCGCAGCCAACGATGTGAACACATCTTGACATCGGTTGAAGAAAATATTGTGCGCGTTGCGCAAGTCATATGAAGTCGACTTAATGTAAGTTAAATAGAAGACACCACGTTTTCCGGTGGTTGCCTATATGTGTTTAAGCAGAATATTGTATTTTGTAAATATATATACAGTTTGAAATGTTGCTAAATGACTATTTCCTAGTGTTGCCGTATAACTTTCAATTGTTGTCAGCTGCATAGTAGCATAGTAGCTAAGTCCTTCCAAGAATGTACCATGTCAATATTTAACACTGGTAATTTGAAAAGTGGTATGATACGCATTTCCAAGACATTGTTTAGTATAGTACTAAGAAGAAGAACCTCGAGCAACATCATCACCTGCAGTAATTCAAAGAACAACTTCTATAGAGAAATCTTCTAACACTCATTTGAATCACGGCGATAAGTAAGTAACACTTTACTTGCTATAAACAAAAATTTTCCATTTTTCAGCTAACGAAAACACACAGCAGCATACATTAGACAAAGCCCTGTAATCAGAAAAGTAGAAATTAAGAATTTTGGTTACCATGGAAATGAAAATTGACGGAAAACATTCATCCAAATTGCCCAATAACCAGGAATATAAAAATATATAGACAAAACTATTTTATTTTAAACTATTGTGTTAATTAAGAGTAATTAAGTAGTTTTTTTATATATACAGGCTGTCTAAAATGCAGCAATGATTAATTCCAAGCACCTTAAAATTCGTATTTTTTGTTGTTGGAACTTGGTCAACAAGTAATTTTTTTTAGTTGTCAAACCACAGTAGATTGAAAAATGAAACAAAATATTTTGTTTACTATGAAAATTAAAATTCATGTGAAATATGTTTTTGAAATTAAATTGAGTTGAATTCAAAATTACATAGGGTTATTAAGTTTAATGGTACGTAGGGGGAAAAGTGGTAGAGGAACAAGGGTTTTTGGTTATCAAGAGGATTTAAAATTTGGTCATCTGCAAAAATCTCGAGGTTGAAACTTCAAAATAGTTCCTTACACTACATATAGGAAACTAAACGGAAAATACTCTATATTATCATGTGAGCTCTTGAGCGTCCTGTACTATAAAGAATTATTTTGTTGAGTCTGGTCATTGCCCACTTTAAAGTTATAGGCTTTTTTACTTGTTGTTTTTTCTTTCTTATGTTGTTCTTTCATTTCACTTTTTTTTGGACTTCTTCTGTACTCTTGTCATGCCGAGTCTTCTATTATTGTATGTACGAGGTAGGCGCCATAAATTCTCAGCCTGACAGGCTTATACAGGTTCAAACGTGTTCAACCTCCGCCACGTCATGCATGCACATACGCGAGGTGTACACTATAAATATGACGGTTCGAAGCCTACTGCAATAACCCACTAATCGACTAGACCCCGTACATTAAGTACATTTATTATAATTCAACAAAACAGCGTTAACGCAATACTTCGACAACACAAAGGTTATTACCGAGTATACAAATATGCACAAGTAAGCATTTGTTGCAATGCCCATGTATGGGAATACACGATGCCGATGAACCGGCAACGTAATTAGTTTAAGTAGGTTAATATAGAAATAAGTTATATATACGAGTGTAAGTTAGTTTTAAGAGGATTCACGATTATTATTAATTAACGTTCAGATAATGTATTTACTTTCAATCCGAACATGTACATTAATATATACATATAGTTAGTTAGTTAACGTGACCTGTTTTAATTAGAAACCCTTTTAACAAATTCCCTATCTCGATCCGATTCAAGAGAGCCAATCGAGATGACGATCGAGACAGAACCAGGTTTATCACACTACTAGTCTTTAGTAACTAGCAACCAACGTGACTAGCCCACGAAAATGTTTGAAGTAACGAAAATTCAGTACCGCGCGGTCATTCAATTTTTAATACAAGAAGGGCATACACCTTATCACATTAAACAACGTTTAGACAGCGTTTACGGTGATTCATCTCCTTCGTATTTAACTGTAAAAAAGTGGGCAAAATGTTACCGTTTGGAACAAGAATCTCTGGAAGATGCTGATCGGTCGGGTCGACCAATTGAAGTGATAACGCCTCAACAAATTTCAATTATTGAACATTTAATGCTAGAAGACCGCCGTTTGAAAGTGAAGGAATTAGCAGTGATAACAAACATTTCCGAAACAAGTTTTCGCCGAATTCTCCATGACCATTTGGGTATGAATAAAATTAGTGCTAGATGCGTATCGCGACTTCTTTCTGCTCTCCAACGTTAACGTCGAGTCGAATGTGCGCAGTCGTTTTTAAACATGTGTGGAGACGACCCAAAACCGATTTTGGAGTCCATTGTCACAGTGAATGAAACAATGGTTCTGTTTTACGATCCTCTATCGAAAAGAGAGTCCATGGAATGACGGCGACCTGATAAACCTCGTCCCAGGAAGGCGAAAGTCGTTCAATCAACGAAAAAGGTGATGGCCACAATATTGTGGGATTGTGAGGGCATTTTGCTAATTGACGTTAAAGAGCGCAATACAAGTGTGAACGGCACATATTATGCGGAAATTAAGGAACAGTATTCCTGCAAAACGTCGTAGAAAATTGACGAAAGGTATGCGATTATTGCACGACAATACTTCCATCCATACTGCCGCCATGTCACAAGGTGCCATCCGCGAATGCGGCTTTTAAGAATTGGAACATCCACCGTAGACCTAAGGGGTCGTAGTTTTAAGGACGACAATGAGTTGCAATCAGCTGTTATAGAACATTTTGACGGAAAGTCTTCAGATTATTTTTGCAAGGGTATCGAATTATTAATTAATCATTGTAATAAATGTATAGAAGTTAGGGGAGATTTCATTGAAAAATAAAAATTCTTATATTGTTCCAAGTTCCTTTTTTGTATATCAAGCCGACAATATATGGCGTTTACTATGTTTCTGAATGTCTATATCATATGTGTCCGTAAAAGCGTGTACAGCTCACAGACTGAGACCTGGCCGATTAGATGCCCCTCTCACAAGGTGCGCAGTGAATCCTTATAATATTAGGATAAGCACGAGCAGTCTGGAAAAATTGTCAAGCGCTACACATATATGTATCTCTTTTCAGTATATTACAATTTCTTATCTGCATTAACTCGTTCGTCCTGCTAATGTATGCGATGATGAACAAATGTTATCATTTCTTTTTTTCGAATACATTCTCTGTCACGCACTGACCTATAAATCTGCGCGACTTATAGGTCGACTTATAGGTAGACTCAGTCTGTGTACTGTACATACTTACTACCTTCACTTTTTGCCCTAAATCTGTTGTTCCTCTTTATTTGTTATTACTACTCTTTATATTGGGGATAGGCTTAATGTATGCTGTTCTAAGGTTAGTGTTTGAACTTAGTTTTTACCCTGACATAATCATATAACCCAAAACAATGTAAAGTAGAAGATAATGTAATACATTGTAAGTTAATTTTCACTATATTTTGAGTTGATTAATTTGAAATAATAATCTATTTGTTAGTTCCGTTATTTATAGATACTATTATTCATTCTATTAATAATGTGTTTTGTACTATACTTCTGAACTGATTAAATACTATATTCTATTATGATTAGTATTTTATTTTGAAAGGTATTAATTTTAAAGGTTTTGTGAATTTTAAAAATAAATATGTGTATATGATTATACCAGCATGTTTTGAAATACATGAACAATTTTATGGCATTAATTAACAAAATCTGTTACATTCAGAGTAAAATATTTAAAATTTCAATTACATAGTTTTCGATAACTAAACAGAAATGAATAACTACAATGTATATTATCAATTCGGTTATCTCGAAGCAGGAGATATCTTTTATGATTCACATCACATGTTGATAGAAATACCACAATGAGTAAGGATGGCTTATTAATCTTGCTATCAACTCAACCGAATATTAAATTAACATCATCAGAATATTTAAAAATGAAACAATTGAATATCTAATAAATTCATTCAGATTGCACACCATGCCATATTTAGGACATTTAACGCTATAAGACTACAAAAACTGCCGATAATTCGAATTTATCCGATTCGTAGAAATAATTGGGCGAAAAGGTCTCAATTGGGGTAATTTTCCTATAAGAGTTGATAAAGAAAATATGGGTGGGATTAAATATAATTATTTTCAAAATTATTTTATAATTTTAAGAGGATTATTATTATCTTCACAATCATAAAAATAAAAAATAATAAAAAAATAAAACAGCACTAAGACAAACAAGACATTTAATATAAAAGAACACATATACAGTGTGTCAATAAAGTAAGGCACACCCTAAATATCAGCTCTAAAACATATCTCTAGCAAAAACGCTCAGACACGTTTTTTTTTTTGACGTTATCATGTGTTTTTTTAAATGGAATACCCTGTATATTTTTAAGAAAATCAAAAGAGCTTCTCATGAAGATTTCAACGATATATGAGTTGTTGGGGATATCTTTAATATTTACTTGTAGAAATTGAAAAAAACACTTGTGGTGGAACTACATGATAATTTTTGGCAATTTTAATCTTTGAACGTTGTCATGACAGAATTGTCAGTATGGAAGGTGACGTCTTATCTAATTAGACAGTGACTAACCACCGTTAGTTTGTTTGGCCTTGCTTGTTTTATAATTGCCATTTCTTTTGATTAAAATGGGTTTAAGTGAGAGAGAACGGATTGAGATTCTTATGATGATTGGTTATGGTGACCGAAAAAGGAGTACAGTGGAAGTTTGCGAACTATTTAATGCAGCGCATCCTAATCGGCAACCAATAACTCGCTCAACTGTAAGTAAAATACTTCTAAAGTATGAGGAGTACGGAAATGTTAGGGATCTACCTAAGACTGGGCGACCAAAAGTGGATGATGAAACTAAGTTAAATGTTCTTTTGACAGTGCAAGATAATCCGAATTGCGCTACTCGTCAAGCAGCTTTAAACTTTAATTGCAGCCATGAGACTGTTAGAAAAATTTGGCATAAGCAGATATATCATCCTTATAAAGTGCATCTTGTCCATGAGTTGTCGGAAGATGATTTTGATCGCCATTTGGAGTTTTCAGAAAACTTGCAAATACTTTGTGAACGTGATGAAATGTTTGCTAGAAACATTTTATTTTCAGATGAGGCAACTTTTTCTTTAAACGTAACAGTTAACCGACAAAATTGTAGATACTGGACAGAACATAATCCTCACTGGATGCAGGAAGCTCGAAGTCAACACCCTCAGAAGGTGAACGTCTGGGCTGGAATACTAAAAAATAGGATTTTAGGACCTTTCTTTTTTGATGGAAATTTAAATGGGGATATCTATTTGGATTTTTTACAGTTAGAGCTTCTTCCTGCGCTTGTGGAACTTTATCCTGATCCAACTACCCCTGACAGTCCTAGTAATGAAATCTGGTTCCAACAAGATGGGGCACCTCCTCATTATTCTCGACCTGTGCGTGACTACCTAAATTTGATTTTTAATAACCGATGGATTGGCAGACGTGGGGTTGTTGAGTGGCTAGCTCGCTCCCCTGACTTAACACCACTAGATTTCTTCCTGTGGGGTTACCTAAAAAGCAAAGTTTATGTAAATAGACCTCAAAATATTAATGATTTAAAAGAACGCATACGCCAAGAGATCCGAAGAATCACGCCAGATGTAATCAGCAATGTTCAGAATGAGTTTATTTCTCGCCTAGGCTACTGTCAGATTGTGAACGGGCAGCAATTTGAACATTTACTTAAGTAAATTTTTGTTTTATATTTAAAAATAAACAAGTTAAACTCTATTGTAATTATTTTATGACGTTGTTCCACCAAAAGTGTTTTTTCAATTTCTACAAGTAAATATTAAAGATATCCCAAACAACTCATATATCGTTGAAATCTTCATGAGAAGCTCTTTTGATTTTCTTAAAAATATACAGGGTATTCCATTTAAAAAAACACATGATAACGTCATATCTTCTTTTTTGATAACCCTGTTTACTTCAATTTCTGCTTATGCCAAATTTTTCTAACAGTCTCATGGCTGCAATTAAAGTTTAAAGCTGCTTGACGAGTAACACAATTCGGATTATCTTGCACTGTCAAAAGAACATTTAACTTAGTTTCATCATCCAATTTTGGTCGCCCAGTTTTAGGTAGATACCTAACATTTCCGCACTCCTCATACTTTAGAAGTATTTTACTTACAGTTGAGCGAGTTATTGGTTGCCGATTAGGATGCGCTGCATTAAATAGTTCGCAAACTTCACTGTACTCCTTTTTCGGTCACCATAACCAATCATCATAAGAATCTCAATCCGTTCTCTCTCACTTAGGCCCATTTTTATCAAAAGAAATGGCAATTATAAAACAAGCAAGGCCAAACAAACTAACGGTGATTAGTCACTGTCTAATTAGATAAGACGTCACCTTCCATACTGACAATTCTGTCATGACAACGTTCAAAGATTAAAATTGCCAAAAATTATCATGTAGTTCCACCAAAAGTGTTTTTTCAATTTCTACAAGTAAATATTAAAGATATCCCCAACAACTCATATATCCTTGAAATCTTCATGAGAAGCTCTTTTGATTTTCTTAAAAATATACACGGTATTCCATTAAAAAAAACACATGATAGCGTCATATCTTCTTTTTTGATAACCCTGTATACTTCAATTTAATCTAAGAAAATGCGCCTGCAAAAATAAAAAAAATACGTGTCTGAGCGTTCTTGCTAGAGATATGTTTTAAAGCTGATATTTAGGGTGTTCCTTACTTTATTGACACACTGTATATGTGTTCTTTTATATTAAATGTCTTGTAATAAAATTTAATTCAAAATAATCCTGTATGTATTACAATATATTTGTGGTTAATATTCGAAATAATTTTTTTTTTAATCTTTTTGCAGGAGATTTTTTTATACCAAGATGAAGGTGATTATAGATTTTTATAATTTGTGTTACACCACTTTTAACGTGGTAAATTTTACCATGAGTAACTCACAATTGATGTAATTAACTTGTCAAATCTGGTTACACTCTTTCAATTGCAAAAATTTTGTAATTAATCCGAACTGAAAATTTTTGCTATTATTTTTATTTAAGAATGCGTTTTGGAATAATACAAAGGGGCCTGAGAGACGTTTCCTGTATTTTCATCTAACAGAAACTATTAGAACAAATAGAAATGTGTTCAAGGCCAATAAGATTTTACCATTTTAAAACATGTACGTTTTTCAGATTCTGTTATGTTTAAAAAAAATGCAACAGGTTTGATATCAATTTCTCGCAGAGTTATAAAACGCACAATAGTTATCATATTTTGCCTATTCGTCAAAGAATGGCCTGCCTTTGAGAAAATCCTGGCGTTTGTGGGTTGTAAGTAACATGTCCCACATGCAAGCTTTTGAAGAAAATTGAAGGAATACATTTTCCAAATCTGTTGCTATCATATGCAAGGTTTTGTTAATCAATTTAAATAACTTTCAATTTTATATTATATTCTTTCTTTTACTTTTCTTTAATGCACTTTGTTAAGTATTAAGAAACAATGACCTCAGTATATTACATATCTTAGACACGTCATTAACAGAAAAAACGTAAACGAATGAAAATAAACACATAGCAGTTGTAAATTTGGCAGTTTGTGCAGACAATTTTGGTACTTCTGGTCTTACATTGAGATATTCTACTGTTGAGTACTATTGAAGAGTTTTGTTGAATTATAGCTGTTAAATTATACTGTAAGAATCTTGTAAGTATTTTAAGTCCATTCAAATTCTTTGGATCTTTCCTAAGAAAATTGTCTCAAAAGGGCTGCGATGATAAATATCGAAAACATGTTTTAATTGTTTAAAATCTTCAGAACATACTATTATATAGGTAGAAAACATGGAAAGTAGATATTTTTTGATTAAAAATTACTTGATGTGTTTAATAAACAGATAATTGATGATCCTTCAGTTAAATAGAGTATATGACTTTATGCAGCCTAAGATATCTGGTTCAACCCAAATAGTCTCACATTCGGTTGTTGATGGTGGTATAGTCCAGCTTGAGTCAGTAAATCATACTATTGATAAATTTTCCTAAATTAAAATTCTATTTTGAATTTTACATTTAATGCTTTCAATAAAAATAATACAGCTCTAGTTCTGAACTACACAGTTTGGCTGTCGTGGCGAAAAGTTTCGATATTGCTGCTCTAAAGCCTGTTTTACATTTGTCAATTAATTAATGAATTAATTGACAACATGTAAAAGTTGCTAAAACTTACTAGAAAATTGACAATATTTTAGAGCATGTTCTTATTCATGAATATGTGCACCAATTAAATCATGAATTCGATTTGATGTCGGTTCTTGTATTACGTTAATCAATATTCGTTCACGAATTAATTCATGAATGAATTCATGAATTAATTGACAAATGTAAAACAGGCTTAAGAAATTATTACTGATACTGTTGTTATGCCTATAGAGAGAAATAGAAATTCTTGGTTCTAGAAAATTTCTGTTAATCCAGGACTTTTTATTCCCGTTAAACACATTATTCTAAATAAATATACAAGAGAAATACTTTTTCTTTGTGCATCTATATACTGAGTTTTAGCGATATCATTTTAAAATGATGACAATTTAATGTAAGTGTAAAAAACCCATAAGTCGGGATTGTTTTGCACTTTGACGCGAAAGAAGTACTTGCCCCCCTAAAATCGGCAAAAAAGTTGTTTACCTTTGGTTGACCCGACAACAATGTCCGTTTGCTTGTTATGTCATAAAATCAACGACCTCATTGTCAAAATAAAATGTCAAAGTCGACGCAATAATATGCTTTGCGTATCGTCTTTGGTCGACTCGACATCAATTTGTTTACTTTATCATCATAGTGTTCGTTGTGAAGTATTGTTATGACATAAAATCTGCAAATTTATTGTAAGTAATCTTCACAAAGTGTATAAAAACTGTGTTTTTAATAACTCTATTTTTAAATAATATAATTGTAATAAATGTTTCAGCAGTTGTTTACACATTTAGTAAATATCTTACCGAATCACATTCGAACTTTCCTTTTTATTTCCGGATAAATTTTCCATTTTTAAACTGAAATTTAGTTGCTAAATGGTAACTGGACTCAACAAATTTCCTTCTCGATAAAAAGACTTGTCCTTCGGACTCGTCGTTTTATCGAGGAGGCAATTTCCTTCGTACAGTTACCCAGCAACAAACATTTCCGATGAAAACTGTCAGTTTATCGGAAAAAAGAAAGCTCTCGTGTAATTATAAGTGACAATTTCTACAAGTTTAATTTTTCAAAAATTTTAGGGTGGTAAATAATATTTTATATGCTCTTTGCAAAAACTGTGGTCCACATAATCAACCTACTATGTTTGCTATTCCTCAAATTGATAAAAAATTGGAAGACACTTTGCTCTTCCAAGGAAAAATTCCAGCGAGACGGCGAGATGCAAGTTGCTGATTGTTGCAGAAGTTGCTAATTTGTCGATTCTCTCTAGTATTCAAGAGTATAGCGCCCTTCCGAAAACGACCACTTAGGCTTGACTTCAGTTTAGCACCATTTTAAAATTATGTTGATCCAAGATCTCAAGCCATCGTAATTAAGTTGAGTTCTCTGACTGGTTTTTAATACCAATTTGAATTTGCGCGTGGAAACAATTTTGTCGTTTCTGGTATAAGAGCAATCTACAGAAGAATCACTAGAAGCTCATGTAGTTGCAGAACGTATATTTTGGTGTGGATTACGAAATGGTGGAATCAGCGAGCCATATTTCTTTCTAAACGAGATATGATTTTAGTTACAGTAAATCGTGCGCTGTTTTAACTAATGTTAGAAGACGTTTCTGTAAAAAATTGGATGAAATTGTTAATTTAATTAGGTACATTTTATTATAAAAAATTATTCACGTGTGATATTCGAATCCACTACCTCCCAACGGCTAGTCAGGGTGATGAGAGGTCGACTCTTTTATATCGCACTGAGTTATATCAAGCAAGTTATGTTAAGTTGCTGGCAGTATGACGTATATACTAAATTTTAAATCTTTTAACTTAGTTTGTGTTTGAAAATTCTAGTGTCTGATAATTTAATTAGGTAAAAATTATTACAAACATTTTTAGGCCCACTGAGGGTGATGTGAGTGTGAGTTTTAAATTCTAGTGAATCATATCAAGTAACAGATGATAAAATGTCTGTAGTTCGACGTATATACTAAATTCTGAATATACTTTTCTTAAATTAGTGCCCCTCAGCGTTTGAAAATTCTAGTTATAATTTCTGCTAAACACTAATAATTAGTTAGGTAAATTTAATTATAAGAATTTTCAAACATTGAAGAAAACAAATTTTAAAATTATTTAAAATAATATTGGATAAAAGTGATTGGCGAGACATGTTTCAATATTGAATGATCTAGAATGTATTTGCAAAATAGTAAACTGACAGCGAGATTTTTAAATAAACAGAAAACGTTGTTTTAGAAACTAGAAGCTAAAGTAGTAATTATACCATACATTATACAAGCACAATTGACTTTGAATTTGTAATCCAGAAATATGCCTATCGCATATCGATATAATCACAATAATTATTTGTTCTGGTGTATAGTAGTGATAACAATACTAATAATGCATACATGAGCATACATATACATAATATTTAGAAAATTTGCATTGATAACATATCTATGTACGTAGTATTGTACCGAATACTGAAGGACAAATTTGCATATTTAATATTTTTTATGTCACTTGTACTTTTCCTTATTCTATCTACTGCTACTACGACTCTACTTCTTCCGTTTAGTTCACTATTATATTCATTATTTAACTAAATATATACCGAAACCGCACTGGAAGTATATATTGTTTATTACAAAGTATTGTAGGAGTGTTTTTCTCTGTTTAGGTAATATAATATCCAATGATAAAAGGACAGAGGTAGTGATTCAACTACCGTAGTCGTCACAACACATCATATATATAATATATATTCATGTATATTATGTTGTGCAGAATAATTTAATGGCAGATAAAGGATATTATATAATAATAACGTGCCAATTTCGTCGTAAAATTTTAGTAAATAATTGTTTTCTAGATTTCTAGAAGTGGTCTACCAAAGTGTAATAAAACTGTTGGAGAGATTATCTTTACATTTTTATATTTAAGAATGTAACATAATATCAATAAAGTATCAATTAGCTCAGTATTTCTGCCAGTAGAATAAATTATTAAAATATCTTCATTGAGTAGTTGACTATATCATTGTTATGTCAGGTGAGAGGTACAGGGGGTTTCTGAAGAATTTTTGTCGACATTTTATTGCATAATTCTATGGTTCTCCGTGTGTTTTTTTTTAGCTGCTTATGCTCTGTTATTTCTTCATTTACTTTATGAAATCACTTCGAAGGTGATCTGTAATGTTTATCAGCCATTCCCATGCTTCTCTACCGAGCTCTGTCAAGTGCCCCCCCCCCTCCCGCGAGTAATAATTTATATAGTATAAAATGGGTGTCAATTGTGTTCCATTTGTGCTCAGTTGTGCCGTTATTAGTTTCATTTGTGCTCTGTTTCCAGAGATTTCTGAAAAATCGAAGGGGGCTAACTTGACGATTGGGCAATCGTCAAGTTAGCCTCCCAAAATTTGAAATTCTTTTTAAAATGTGGTGTCTTCGCAAAGCTCTCCATTTGTGCTCATTTGTGCCGTATAGCGTTTTTCCGCCAATCACTCACTTTCAAAGCTATACCTAAAAAGAATTTCCGAATTGACGAAAGTCTATTGTCGCCCCACGTTTATTATGATTTATATAGTATAAAATTTGTGTCAATTGTGCTCCATTTGTACTCAATTGTGCCGTTATTAGTTTCATTTGTGCTCTTCTGTTTTCAGAGATTTTTAAAAAAAATCGATGGGGGGGGGGGGCTAACTTGACGATTACCCCAAAATTTGAAATTCTTTTTAAAACTTGGTGCCTTCGTATAGCACTCCATTTGTGCTCATTTGTGCCGTATAGCGTTTTTCCGCCAATCACTCACTTTCGAAGCTATACCTAAAAAGAATTTCCGAATTGACGAAAGTCTACTCTCGCCCCACGTTTGTTATAATTTACATAGTATAAAATGTGTGTCAATTGTGCTCAATCTGTGCTCAATTGTGCCGTTATTAGTTTCATTTGTGCTTTTCTGTTTTCAGAATTTTTAAAAAGAAATCGAAGGAGGGGGAACTTGACGATTGGCCCCCCAAAAATTTGAAATTCTTTTTAAAACTCGGGCCCTTCGCAAAGCACTCCAAGTGTGCTCAATTGTGCCGTATATCATTTTTCCGCAAACCACTCACTTTCGAATTTATACCTAAAAAAATTCCGAAATTGACGAAAGTATACCGTTCCTGCCCCACTTTTGTTATAATTTATATAGTATAAAATGTTTATCAAATGTGCTCTATTTGTAATCAATTGTTATTAGCTTCATTTGGACGCTACTGTTTAATGAAATTAGAAAAAAGATTGAAAGTGGGTGAATGTCATTCAATAACAGTAATCGAAAAATGTGATAATTTTATGAAGCACATACTTCTTGAGAATAATTATTAAACGAAAAAGTTCTTGAGTTATTACAACTTTAATAAAAGAATATTTTGTTAAGATTTATTTACTTTTATTTATGGTCTATATAATACTGCATGAGGATACACCAACTCACTACCATTGCAGTCTACGTGTTG
The DNA here is from genome assembly GCA_963170755.1 of Amphimallon solstitiale. Lineage (NCBI taxonomy): Eukaryota > Metazoa > Arthropoda > Insecta > Coleoptera > Scarabaeidae > Amphimallon > Amphimallon solstitiale. Next base: position 116,455,907 of record OY720679.1, read on the forward strand.
CAGTGCATCATCGTAGATTTCTCATTTTTCGTTAATTCTGAAACAGTATGCTTTAAAATGGCCAATGACTTTCTGCTCGATGTCTCCAAGGAGCCTGGAGTGACATATTTAATGTCATCAACAGTAATGGTATTATCGGCAGCATAATGTTATTTTGGATAGTTACTTCTTTCAACATGTACTGCTTGTTGTATTAAATTTTTGTTGTTGTCGCACCTACACATTCAGTTTTTACGCAGATGTTGCGTCTGTCACTTCTAGATGTGCACAATTGAGCACAATTGGCGTGCTTTGCGAAGGCATCGAGGTTTGGAAAGAAATTTAACTTTGGGGGGGGGGGGGCAGTAGACCTTCGTCAATTTCGGAATCTTTTTTAGGCATAACTTCGAAAGTGATTGGTTGGAGAAAAAACGCCGTTCGGTACAATTGAGCACAATTGGAGTGCTTTGCGAAGGCACCAAGTTTTAAAAAGAATTTCAAATTGGGGGGGGGGGAGCAGTCGTCAACTTAGCCCCCCCCCTTCGAATTCCTTAAAAGTGCACTCATTACTACTAGTAAACATGTATCAGGCTAGCCATCAGGCCTTTTTCTTCTGCAACAATAAATGATATAATTTATAGAATGTGCTCCAGCAGACAATATGTACTTAGTCGAAAGAAAATTGTTGAACCATGAAACGTACATAGCACATATTATAATTTTTAATAATCACATGAAGATCACATTTATAAATAATTGATGAAATACCCATCAATATGTTGCTTAAGATTATTGTTATTACATATATTTCGGTTCAGATATTCCGATTTTCAAGGAATTCTGACATTGTTTTATATGAGGCGTATTTATCAATAATAAAGATTTATCAATTCAATTTCGCATTAAATTTTATCACTACCATATCATATTTCGAGCTTGTGATAATTGATTGCTTACGACGCCATTTCTCGTTAGCTTTATTAGCAGACTAATAATAAAGTTGTTTCAGTTGAAGAGTTAGTACTTTGCTAGAACGTTTTAAGACGGAAGGTAAAATAATTAACTACATGAGTTAAAGTAAAATACATTTTTAAATGGCCGATACATGTTGTACATATATATATATCTATAAAATAAAGGATGTTAAAACTGTTATGTATATTTAAATTCCAATAAACCAGTTTAATTACTGTTTCGTAACTCCGAAAACAGAATGTATGGGTAGGTATAAAGAAAACACTATATTGTAGCTTATAACGTTTCGGAAATATTTATTTCCTTCATCAGATAATTGCCACACAATGGACCAAAAATCTCAGTATCTAACATTAATTTAAATCAAGGAGTATTTTGACAAACACTAATTATAAAAGTCTGTCAAACATCAAATTTATAATGGCTAGATCGCTAACAAACATCGAAAACAGCACTCTGAATTCAGTAAAACAAACATATTACAAATTTTGGACAACATATCTAAAAATGTCACGAAATGGCAAATACAAAAAGAACGCATTATCAACAATAATGGAAACAGATATGAAACCTCAGATTTGTTTTGTTTATATCAGATAAATTGAAATTGTAAGTTTTAGTAAATAAAATGTTGAAACAATATGTATGATTTTATTAAATATTATGGTTAGTTATAAAGTATTAGACAAATAATTTTGAAAATGGTTAAGAAAGTTAACTTTTGATCTTATTAAGAATCTTATCAGTAATGAACTGTTTCAAAAGAACGTATAAGTTACTGAAACTCCTGCAGTCAGTTTTAGAATTAATGTTAGGTTCAATAACGTTAATGCACAAAGTCTCCAAAAACAGCCTTTTAGTCAAGTTATTTTGATGGTACAAAATCTTGGTCAAGTCATAGTCGATGGTGTGACCCGTATGAAACACATGGGCTGCCAAACCACAAGCCTGAGGGCGATTCCTGACATCACTTCTATGTTGGGTATTATTATTATTATGACTTGACCAAGATTTTGTACCATCAAAATAACTTGACTAAAAGGCTGTTTTTGGAGACTTTGTGCATTAACGTTATTGAACCTAACATTAATTCTAAAACTGACTGCAGGAGTTTCAGTAACTTATACGTTCTTTTGAAACAGTTCATTACTGATAAGATTCTTAATAAGATCAAAAGTTAACTTTCTTAACCATATTCAAAATTATTTGTCTAATACTTTATAACTAACCATAATATTTAATAAAATCATACATATTGTTTCAACATTTTATTTACTAAAACTTACAATTTCAATTTATCTGATATAAACAAAACAAATCTGAGTTTTCATATCTGTTTCCATTATTGTTGATAATGCGTTCTTTTTGTATTTGCCATTTCGTGACATTTTTAGATATGTTGTCCAAAATTTGTAATATGTTTGTTTTACTGAATTCAGAGTGCTGTTTTCGATGTTTGTTAGCGATCTAGCCATTATAAATTTGATGTTTGACAGACTTTTATAATTAGTGATTGTCAAAATACTCCTTGATTTAAATTAATGTTAGATACTGAGATTTTTGGTCCATTGTGTGGCAATTATCTGATGAAGGAAATAAATATTTCCGAAACGTTATAAGCTACAATATAGTGTTTTCTTTATACCTACCCATACATTCTTTTTTCGGAGTTACGAAACAGTAATTAAACTGGTTTATTGGTATATATCTATATATACGACAGAGCACGTATTCTTGGTAGACTATACATTTATTACAGGATAAGATTGCTACATATTTAAGAGGTATTGTGACATTTTAGTCTGATAATTAACATAAAAATTTAGTTTATCTGAATAATTAAGAACCGCAGAAGATTAAGATAAGAGTAATATTTCCTATGAATTCTTTGTCACTAATCACTGGAAAACAGACAGAATACGGTCAAAGTTGTTCTCTTATCTCCCAAATCAAAGTTCTCAGTCCGGCCGGCTCGGTTATTTTTCCACACTGTGCGGTCTGCAATGAATTCTTTGTCTGTTTTCAGTTCTCGGATTTCGATCTCTAGACTTCGAGAAACGTGTAGGTGTATATGTTTCCTTTTTCTTTCGGAATTGCAAAGACTTTTTTAAATTTATCCAACGAAAAAAATTCAAACGCGAGATATTTATATAAATATATTGTCATGGTTTTCTAATTAGTTTAAAAAGTAACGCCCTTTACAAATCGAAATTTGAAATAATGTAATTTATAAAGATAAAATATCACATGGAAGATAAATTGCTTGAACAACAGTAAATCCTGCCAAAATTCTAAGGAATGTAGGTAAGGTACATTTAGATTCAACTAAGTGAAATAGAAAACATATTATATATTATATTAGGTTTGCTTGTTTATCACGTAGGTGCATTATTATAAACGTTTACTCGGTATTTGTAAATCATTAAACAAGTATAAATACTTTTTTGGTTTCTGGGTTGAAACCGCGTCTTCGTCTCTACTTCTACTGCCGACGTTTTGTCCACTGTCTTTAGGGGCATCTTCAGCCTAGAAATCAAGAAGGTATCAACGACAATCGTTGAAGCCTGCAACTTAAGAATAAATAAGGACAAATAGTTTCAAAATCGAAAAATTTCTGGACAACTAATAATCGTTCTTGTTAAAAATGAACAAACAGTTAAACTTTACATGAACGAATGAAATAAGTATATTCAAATCATAGATAAACAAACGAGCCTAATGAGGAAATATATACTTCCCGGTCGACACGACTGTGAAAATTACAAAAAACACTGGCTCTTTGGGACATTCAAAAAAAAATCGAACTTTTTAGTAATAAAATTTAGTCTATAGAATACTACTTGCCTCGACTTTTCTTTACTAAAAGTTAGGGAAATGGGAGCAATTGCTAAAAATTCTTCCAACAAATTTGTTGGCGCCATTTATTTGACGATCTTGCAAGCAACAGTTAATTGTAATCAAACCCAAAAAGCGGGAAATCCACTATAAATATAAGAATAAAAACGTCATATGCAAGAATATAATAACTTAAACTTGGGAATGTGAGTAATAGTTGCGCGTACATGAAATGCTTAAATTAATTAGGTAATCTGTTTTAGGTTAGATATGATACTAATCAATTTAATCAATAATATATTTTTAATTTAATGCTCGTACCAAAAATATTGTACAAAACAAACCCCTTGCGTGAAGACATCTTCTACGCATTCACGCAATTAAAAGCGCTCGCTTCCTTCGGTCGGTCGTGCTTTCAAAATGTGCTCATGCGGGAACATAGTCTTCCTGCACTTAGTTCGTATTTCATTGTTGCATGAATTGTGGTTATGTTGTAGTAAATGAAAACCTAAGCACTGCCGCACTTGAGTTTATTTGTGTTTTTATCTCTATATAAATCATATATAATAATTTCTGACATACTTCTCAAAGATGCAGGTACAACGCATTTTGAACAAAATTTTCTGTTTTTAGCAGTGATAATTATTTAATTAGGTATATTTTTAAAAATTAAAAATGTACCTAATTAAATAATTAGGTATATTTTTAAAAATTAAAAATGTACCTAATTAAATAATTATCATTGCTAAAAGCAGAACATTTTAATTAGAATTTTTAACACTAAGAACACCTAATTTTAAAGTAATTTAAAATTTAGTATTTAAAAAAAATATTAGATATCGCGGCTACAAAAATCTTGGTTTAAATAATACTTCAAAATTTAAATACCCCTAACAATTGTGTTGTAAATACGAGAGGCAAATACTGTTGACAGAGGTCGAAAACTCTTAGAATCCAGATATAGTATTACAATCAAGAATTTTTAATTATCATAAGGAACCCTTAATTTGTTTGTATCTAGTTTAAAATAAATATAATGTTTAAAAAATAACAATCGTTTTATTCCTTTATTTTTCTAATTCTGATAATGTTAAAATACATTCAAAACATTCTGAAATTAAACATTCTTCGCAGTGCGGAAGAATTATTAAAAATTCTTCATATTGTAACGAAACCAGCAGACATTCGAGCGACATTAAAAAAAAAAGGTTGTAAATCATCTCGGCGCGACGTATAAAAACGATATGTAAACAAGTCGTAAATATATCATCTCACAGATGCACGGCATAAGCAGGGAAGAGTCCAGATTTCCTCTGGTATATTACCGAATTTACTGCTACTTTTCGAGAACTTTTCATGCAGATATACCGTTTGACTGAAATAAAAGTAGATATAGGGAAATACAGACACGCACACATGTGCATGCAAACATGAAATGGAGGGGTACGATAGTAGGGGAGTACAGATGAGTTCATATCGGGACACCGGGGTACCCAGGTTTTAGTGCAAAACGTTGAAAGTTAGTATGTAGACGTTTGCTTTAAGGAATTGCTACGCTCTTTACGGCTTTTGTATAATATTTTGGTAACTGATGTATAATGTATTAACATTGAACTGAAACAAAACTCTATAAAATTTGTAACTAAAATAAAATTCTTATAAAAAATTAAATAAAATTCTCACATTTAAAACGAAACACAATATTAAATGAACTATACAAAATTTAATGTTGAAGATGTTCAAATTCAAATGTCTGTCCCTCTTGCATCAAGCAGTACCCTAAACGATTATAAAACCCATTTCGTACATTCGATAGCATTTCAGGAGTAATCATTTGTATGGCGTTAAGAATTTGTTCTCTTAAGCCATCCAAATCAATCGCTCTATTTCCTTCAGCGGTATTAATATTTGCGAGATTGCTCAGATACAATGTATGTATGTACGTTCACGCTCTAAAGTTACGGAACGAATGTGTTGTCCCCGCTCTCGATCTCCCCACTATCTCCCCACACCACCGGTCTTATACATAGGTACATGTTTATGTGTGTGTATTTGAAGATGCATATTAACTTTTAACTACGACAATCTATATATGGCGATTCATTGCGGGAGTAATTGCGGAATAGTTTCGGGAAAGAAAGTCCTTAAGTAGTCTCGAGTGCGTAGAAATAAATAGTGGTAGCCGAAGGAGTAATTGCGGAATAATTCGGGATTAAGAAAGTCCGTAAGAAGTAGCCGACGCGACCAGAAATAAATATAAGAAAATAAATATATGGCGTACGGTAGAAATAGTTCTTTAAGTGATATAAATACGGCAGTGTGATTTAAATAAATACGGACATATTAGTAATAGAAATACATAAATACAAGTGTCAATTTTAATTTATTAATAGTAGTTTTATATTGTGATACGTTAGTTTATATATTTTTATATTGTTATATAATTTTAAGTACATAAATATACAGACTGTTTTAAATACATAATTGCACGAGTTGTTAATTGCGAACCCGAAAACGTTACAATATTATATGATATTGTTAATTAGCTACATTAAATTATAAACAATTTATCGTCGGAAAGGTTCGACATTACGTCTCAGAGGTTTGCCGGAGCTTTCGAATTAACCAACTACGAATCATTTGTAACGTCTAAAATTGTATTAAAAACAAATGTTCGAATTTTACTGGCAGCGAAAATTTCGTAATTAACAATGTCAGTGTCGATTGGGTAGAATATAAATTTCAGTAATTCAAAACATTTCTTAATAGAGAATATAAATAATTTTATATTTTGTATGAAAAACAGGCACTGTTATTGTTACAATACGAAATTGTTTTTGCCATATTAAGTACCACAATCTCGCAAATATGATCAATATAATTACAAATTCTATAAAACCCAGATCTTACGCATACGTTTTAGCACTAGAGAATAAAATATATGGGGTAAGGTGGTAGAAATATTTGTGGATTTTCTTTTACAGAGCAGTTAAATGTTACATTTTCTCAAACTTACGTACTATTAAGCAAAATGAAGATAATCTTTCATTATTTCCTGTTAAAATTTATTGAGTTGACCAGGCATATAGCTGATCTTACGATCAGACAATACTTTTTGCCGCGGGGGTACAAATATAAAATAGATACTGTTTTACTCTTACATACTGCCCACATGTTTAATACAGTCATTATATTTGCATTTATAAATTAAAAAATTGATAATAAAATTATTGTATTCATCTTGTGTTGTATGTTAAATAAATACGTACCCACGGTAATTATTGTTTAATTAAACGTTACATTTATAAAGAATTAATCTGTATGTTTTGTATTCAATAATAGAATTTTACATAAGCACATACAAATCGAGTAGTTATAGTTAATTTCACAAGTTTTTCTGTTAAAAATCTAATGGAATCCGACATTATATTGTTTGATTGTGTCTTGATGCGATTTCTTTATTGTACATGATTTGAATGCGTGATATGTAAACTTGCACAAATGCTGAAATCAATAAAAAACAACTTTAGCTATGCTTTGTGTTATATCATGACTATAGTTGTTAATTTAAATCAGAGGTTACACTTATGTTTTGTATTTATCTGTCAGTTGGTATATTACCAAATAGTAATGATTTTACGCATGCGCAGAACAGACTAGGTCATCTTTTTCATCTCATTTAGTTGGCACAAAAAATTACTGCACACGCAAATAACTACCTACAAATATTCATAAATAAATAAAAGTTTTGCAATTCTGAAGCTATCATAGACATACTAGTATGACCTCCCGATGCATAAAGGCACAAGATGATAGACACTAAATGAAAAAAATATAAATACTTAGAGTTTTCAAAATAGAAAATCGTTGGTAATCCTTTTGTTTTTCATGAAATTCGAAGAGTTTTACTTTGTTATACGTAGTATAAGGAAGTATTGTGATGATGAAAATTTTCGACCTCGAGATTTTTGCAGATGTCCACGTTTTGAGGTCCCCTGATACCAAAAAAGTGGTTTTTAAAAAATGTCTGTGTGTCTGTGTCTGTGTCTGTGTGTCTGTGTGTCTGTGTGTGTGTGTGTGACCACGATAGCGGTCAAACCGCTGTAGATATCAATTCCAAATTTTGTATTTACGTGTATAATCTCCCTCTTGAGATCTGATTAGTTTTTCAGTAAAATCGGTAGACCGGAAGTAGCAGTTTACTTCAGCGAAAAAATCGAATTTTGACAATATTTCGTCAACTATTAAGTTTAAACAAATTTATAAAGAATTCATATATACTTAAAATTAAAATTGAAAATAATTTTATTTTAAAAGTTTTTCGAAATTCCTACCGGAAGTAGGTCTTTTACTCTTATCGAAAATCAGTTTTTTGCGAATATTTCGCAAGTCATGCTTTCTAGACAAGTACGTTACGGGTATAAAAGTATTTAGAACATAATTTTCAATATCTTTTGTATAAAAAAAATTTCAAAATTCAGACCGGAAGTACCACTTTTACTCTTATCGAATAGCGATTTTTTGCAAATATGTCGTAAGTTATGCATTCTATATATATTTATCAAGAGTACAAAAGTATTTAAAACTGGATTTGCAATATTTTTTGTATATATGAAATTTCAAAATTCGGACCGGAAGTAGCACTTTTACTCTTAGCGAGGAGCACTTTTTTGATAATATCTTGCAAAGTATGCATTCTAGAGCGATTTATTGAGAGAATGAAAGTACTTAGAATAGGATTTTGAATAAGTTTTGTATAAAAAAATTCTTAAAATTGTATAGTTTGAAGCGCTCATACGTATAAGAAAGTCGTGTGGTGGCCACACCTCATTTTTTTTGTTGGTGTTTAAATATGATGAATTGTTATTTATATATTACTATGTAATTGTATGCAAGTTATTGAATCGGGGTTAAATTAATATTTTCTCAAAATCAATATGTACACTTTTAATTCTCTATTAGTCTTTATCTCCACCTAAAGGTATTTGCTATTTTACACGAATACATATTACATTATATACAAATATATTTTCGTATACACATATTGAATCGTAAAAGGAATGATGTCAATGCATTTCCATATCATCAACATCTATTTTCCGTTTTGAAGATATATCTCGTAATAACAACAGCGTCATGAAAACAATTAACTGCAGAGCACATAAAATACATAACACGTTTTGCACATGTCAACAGATTGAAATGCGATGCGATAGCGACTGTGTCTTGCATTGGCTTTGTATGGAAAGAGGTACTCAATTTATGCATAATATAGAATTTCTATATCTAAATTAATGTACTAGATAATTTCAGAGAAGATGATAGACTTTATCGCATCCATTAATAGTATAGAGGATATATTGTGATATAAATAAATATCAAAATGTTTATGTATTGGATGAAGTTATAAATATCGAAATATAGGAAAACTGTCTCCAGAAGGATATAACTTAACTGCTTTTCATTTCTATCTCCATTATTACTATCATCGCTCAAATTAACAACATAGTATAGTGTCGATTTGTAATTATCAAAAACTGGCAAAAGCTTTTTCATGTACACCCATGCAGCTTTTGTTAAGCCTGTTTATTTGGTTTAAAATTTTGTATCACTTACTATTTTTCGTATCTGAAATCCCACAAAAATACTTTTTTTTAGTTTTTCTTCTGTTATTTTTGGGAACTTTTGCCGAAAGTATATAAAAACCACAGCTTCTTGATCTATTGCCTTAACAGAGGTTTTCATGAACTCTAGTTTTACGTGCAGAGATATTATGATGATTTTTCCCAGTAAACGCCGATGTCATACATTGTCTTTTCCTTATATAAAGTTATGTCGTAGCCACTTCTGCTTAATGTAATGTTTTTTTTTGTCGCGACTGTCTCAGAGATATAAAAAGCTACAGTATTTGCAATAACCTTCAGGTTTTTATAAGTTTCCTTCACGCAAGCAGCATACTGGATAGAAGTTGTAATCTTTGACGACTCCATGGATAATCTCCATCCTTTATATAGCATGTGGTCTGTTTATCCTTTCCACCAGATTAGAACAACAATGCAGGCTTGTCGATCCTTGAGTAAACCAATCACATTAGCCTGAACAAGTATATCTGCATTTTCTTCGTAACGAGACCTCAGCAATTACTATCGCTCTTCGATTAATGTGTGATTTTTATTCGCTGTTTAATTTTGCCCGTTAATAACTTTTGGGAAAACATTATTGGCCAATCTATTTCTCATGGTTGCTCACAACCTTCACTACATATAAATTTTTCTAAGTTCACGGTCACGTTTCTAAGGCGTCAGCATAGTCGAGGTATTTTGGATTGCAACTTTGCATGGGTGGAGATGTATTATCAATTGTAAATGAGTTCAAAGGCTTTGGGGTTGCAGTGAACACTACGTTTAGATATAGACGTCCAGTATATTTGAAATGCAGTAACTCAAAACTCCTGCATCGTCATCTTACTTACCCTTCAATACAAAACTCACGTTATGTAACTCTTTGGTGTTGTTTAATTTTATGCACTGCATGTCTCTCTATGGTCCATGCATTGATGTCTGTGATCAAACTACAATACAACGGTTACAAAAGTCTTGTTTAAGGTTTGTATACGGTATCAGAAGCTATGAATGCAGCACATGTACATATTTAATTTCATCATATTTGTCACACCATAGTCATTATTGGGGTTGTTACATATTTTAACGAAAACATTTCATTTAGGATATATGTTCGCCACTTATATTTTATTCCCTTCTTATTATACATAATAGTTGTATTTATATTATAAAAAATTCTATTTTATTCAATCAGTTGCAGAACAATGATAATCAAACGCATTAATACATGTACATATAGTTTCAAAAGAATGTTGTCAATGCTTAAGTGTGACTGAAAATTCCACGATAGAGTATATACAGTGTAGAATTTTCGCTTAAACTCCTGGCCAACAGTTAGAAGTAGCTATTTGTTATTCAGTCGATTAAAAAGATTGATTATATTGGTTGATTGATTATAGTGTCTTCGTAATATTAAATTTATTGTACGGCAACCAGAAATCGCTGTTATGTTTAGCGTGAATATCAGAATTTTTCGTAAGGCATTTTAGATTTATCAATTCCAAAATATATACACCAATTAAGAATCAATGTTGTATTGTCTAAAATATGGCATGCAAGATGATGTGGAGGGAATTACAGCAGTACAGCGCATCATGAACCTTTGTACGAGAAATATATTGGACGAGGATTATCTTCAGAGAATATAATATGAAATAGATTAGGTTAGAAAATATCTGTTTGTAGTAAAATTTAATAAGGTGCTCAGCATAAGTGCACATATAAGAATCAGTTTGATCTTAATGACTCCTCTAACTCAACTATTTGTCAACCTTATAAGTAAAATTAACATCTCACATTTCAAATATTTTATTTATTAGTTCGTAGCTTATGAGTTTTATTTAAGAAAAAACGATCATTTAAAAATTACTTTTATTGTTTTTAGGTGGGATGACTAAATTTACGATCACCAAATTTGAACTACACATCTGCTTTATTCAAACAAATAGACAATTCTTTGGTATTAATTTTGTTTGTTGTTTGCAAAACACTATCTGCAAATGTCGCAGTAATTAACTTATACAACCTGTGTATAAGTATATACAAGCATAACTTTCAAAATGTGAAGTATGTTCATCAGCATCAACTAGAGTTTGGATCTAGAAATATATTAGAATAAACGAGTTAGTCTATATGACCCAAAAATCAGTTAATTTTTTTTATTTATGTATAATGCACCTTAAAATTAATAAGCATTTCAAATCTAAGATAAATTACTTAATTTACTGGGTTCTAGACATTCCCACTGGCCCATCCTTTTCTTTAATATAGCCTGCTGACATTACTAGTATAGTTTCCGTACACAATATCTGATTTTCACTGATAACTACACTATTAAACAAGCTCAAGAGCTTTTGTCGTCTTAAGTGAGCGAACTTAATCTTGATTCTCCGACAGTTGAAGCACTTCAACGTTGGGATGTTTATGGAGGATTTCCTTGTAACTCATAGCAGTTTTCCTGATTTATTCTTTAACTCTCTTCACCTGGAGTTTCCGACGCCGCATCTCCATACAGTATGATAACGATTTAAGGATTTGCTGCTAGACCAGTTTTTTTTCAGACTGTGGTATCTTCTAGAAATGTAGTTAGTTTCTCACCTGTGCGTTAAGCTTTGTAGAACGCTATCGCTGACTAATTTAAACCTCTTTGTTGAGAGTGTTAAAAACACTAAATGAAAAGTAATGGTGCTCAGTCGAGATCTTGATATAGGACTCCAATTGTATGCTCTATGTTGTCTTTAATGGTCTTTATATTATAATTTTTATTTTGTTACTATTTTATACCTAGTATAAGGTAGTATTGTGAGGATGAAAATTTTCGACTTCGAAATTTTTGTAATGTCTACGTTTTGTGCTCTCCCGATAGTGACAAAATATTTATGCATATATGTCTGTGTCTCCGTATAATCACGACAGCGGCCAAACGACTATAGCTATTAGTACCAAACATTGTACATATTTAGACTAACTTCCTCTTGGTATCTCATTAGGTTTTCAGTGAAATCTGTAGACCGGAAGTAGTAGTACTCAGTGAAAAAGTTAAATTTTACCAGAAATTGGACAAATTTCTAAAGAATACAAAAGTACTCGAAAGTTAATATGAGAAAAAAAATTATAAACGTAGTTCGAAGTTTTCACTGAGAGTAGGTTTTTTAGTCTTATCAAAATGCAAAGGTATTTAGAGCTACAAACAATTTTTGTATAAAATAAATTTAAATTTGAACCGGAAATAGTGTAGCCCTTCTACTCCTATCGAATAACAGTTTTTTTTTTTGCAAATATGCAAAATTATGCATTATACACAGATTTATTTAGAGTAAATAAATTTATATTAGTAATGCTTTTACGCAGAGATTTATTTTATTAAAGAATACAGAATTTAAAGTTTACTTTGGAAAAACTTCTGTATACAAATTTCGAAAATCACATACGCCTAAGAAACCACATTTTTTTACTTAACATAGGGGAAAGGGGGGGGGGGTCGCCTAAGCAGTTTTGTATATTTTTCGTTCATTTTTATATTTTTTTTTGTTTGGTTTTAAGTCAAATAAAACTTTGAAGTATACGGAACAAAATTCTATAATTAAAGAAAAAGTACAAAAAAAGTAATTGTTTTTCTTGCCTTAAAAAAAACCTGAAATGGCCCTCTTCACCCACAAACATGGGGCAATTGTGGCCTAGGCTCTAATTACCTCCATTTACGTATAATTAGCGACAAAAATCATAAATATATATCTTGCCTTCAAAGTCTGCACACTCTTTGTGAGCCCAAAGAAAACAAGTTGTGCAACGTATCCACAACTCTCTGTTTTTCCCGAATTCACCACATATAAGACAAATATCACCATGTACGTCTTTGTCTTGATCATCACTACACTCACTAGAAGAGTCTTCTTCAGGTTTGTGTGAATTTTGACGAGTACATTTTCTTTTGGGGTGAATCCTATTAGCCAAAGTTATTTCTTCGACATCATCTTCACTAAATAAATCACGCTTAGTGCCTTTATGAAGTTTTTGCTTTAACTTCTGTTCCTTTTTAGTATATGTCTCTTCTAACACTGACTTGTAAGGTGTGGAAGTTAAAACCTGTGAATGCTGTTTTCTATTGTCATTCTTTCTACAGTTTTTGGTTACTGTAGTGTCTCGTGAACACCCTGATAAATGGATTATGTTAGCAAATGTAATACCATGTACATCAGCCTCTCGTCGCTCGTTTTCTGCACTCTGCTCCTCAACAGATTTGTTTGTGGTATGTTCCTGGCTGCTTTCTTTTATAAAACTCTTAGCGGCAGCAAAATCCTCCAAAGGAAAATTATCTGGATTTACAGGAAAAATTCCCGTGCTTTCGAAGCCTTTAATGGCTTTAACTGGTGTAGCAACACGTCCATAGGCATTTTGGAAAATTTCACCTATCTGGAAAGTGGTTATTCGATGACATGGATGGCTCCTTAGATAATTTCCACATTCAGCATTATAAGCCGATTTCAAAGAAGAATAAAATGTCACATCCAGTGGCTGGAGGCGGTAAGATGTATGGGGTGGAATAGTTAAAACTATTATTCCTCTTTCTGTACAAAAATTATACACCTCCAATGAACAGTGGCTTGCGTGATTGTCAATTATTAATAAAACTGGATCCTCCTTTGAAGTTTTTACAAAATCATAAAAATGTTGGAGCCATTCTGTAAATAGATGTTCGTTTATCCACCCGTTTTCTGAACAACGGTACAATGCTCCTGGTGGTCCATTTTTCTTTAATTCTGGTTTAATTCTCTTACGCGCATAAATCAGGAAAGGGGGAACATAGGTTCCAGACGCACTTATGCAGCATATGATCGTAGTGGTTCGTCCTCTTTCGGCGCTTGTAATGAAACCAACTGACCCTTTTCGGCAAGTATTTTGGAGGGATTTTGGACAGTAGTTACTCCAGTTTCGTCTGCATTAAATATTTTAGACGCTGAAAACTTATATTTGTCCAAAAGAGTGTTTAGGTTTAGGTTACTTCATTTTTGCTGAATGCAGAAATACGGTTAATGCTCGTAGCTTCTGGTTTTCTTAAGCTAACACTGGGATTTCGTTTTAGAAACCCGTCGAGCCAATCTACCTGCAGTTTTTTTGTCTTTAGAGATGGATGTTGTAAGTTCTTCTCTTCGGCGTACTTAAAGGCATATGTTTAAATTGCAGTGGGAGATATTCCATAAAAATGTTTTGACAGTGTTATAACCTGCTTTGCTAAAATTTCTTCTTCATCTTTTGTAAAAACAGATGGACGCTCCATCGAAGCATCGGACACATTATTAGTTTTCATTCTTTTTTGAAGTGTTGATCTGGGAATTGAAAAGCGTCTTGCAACTTCTTATTGCATTTAATGCAGCAGTAAGCTGTTCAGAAGTCCAGCTACCTTTTCCTGTCACTCTTTTGCAAGTGCGTGGCATCTGCAATAAAAAAAGAAAACATAAAGAGAAATGAATTTTTTTAGGGGCAGGCCTTACCCCGAGGCACATGGCTATCATTACCCCAAAATGGACTTTTACACTTAATTATGAACAGTACTTCAATCATTGTAATTAAACAATAACACATTACATTATCTAGAACTACAGAAGCAAGTGCACAATTTGTATAAAAAAAATATTACATATTATTATTATTACCTTTAAAATATGAAGAATGATACATCAAACTCAACACAATACTACTTTTTCATAGTTTCCTGTTTTACCGACGTTACAACGCGCCCGCTGCTTTCAGTACAATATGAAATACATGCCCATAGATAGCGCACATAAATTTAAAAGCAAATAATAATAGGTTTGTTCCAACAAAGAAATCACTGATCAGTCTTGGATCGATCTGTGACTGTTGCAATTGCTCATGTTTTATCAGAAACCAGTATCCGACTAAACTGCAATTAAAGTGTGTTGGAACACTATTTTAGCCTTTTAGTTAACATATTTGTGGGTAGATGGTACTAGTTATTGACAAGTATTTGATGAATCGTATGATTACATAAAAGATTATTAGTCTTAATTCAAGTAAACTAGCATTAAAATTAGTATTACATACGTAGAGAAATTGAGAAAGTAAAGAAGAATAATTGTGTCGAAACTAATGCCACTATCACTCATGTTTATCGTTCATTCAAAACATTCAAATAATGCAGTAGATACCTAAAGTAATAAATTATTTTACCAATACAATAGCGTTAGAGATATCGTAGTACAATTGGCATTGGTGCGCATGCGCTAAGTATCCATAAATTTCAGTTTGTAAAAGATCAGCAAACCGCTCGGACTATGTTTTGACAGTCCTCAAACTAGATCATGTTATGTTGGAACATATTGCAATTGATCCTGGATTTGTCAGTTCGCGTTGTTGGAACAGTGATTATTCACTGCGCTTGCTCCGTACAATCACGGATCCATTCAAACGTATGTTGGAACAAACCTAATATATACAATTTGAGATACTGAATGGCCACTATTACCCCAGTGGCCCCCATTCCCCCCCTTTCCCCTTTATTCAGCTTGCAGCATATAAAAGCATGTTTTGAAAAATGTTATAAATTTCACACGTTTATCATATGTTATTATTTTTGTGAATTGAAGATTATTACTATGGTAATTTGTAGGAAAATAATATTAATCAATAGTAGTTATATATTTATACTATACACCAAGAAATATTTCTATGAATAAAAATTAATGTCGTCGATAATTTATTCAGACGTATTTATATATCATGTATATGTAAATATAAAAAATAAAATATCAAACTGAATAAAAATTGTCTGGACATGAGTTATATCGTTCGCTCATTATTAGATATTTTATATCTGCTTCTGTGTCTCAATAAATACTTATGCATCAGTATAACTTATGGAGTGGCTGTACTAGTTTTATCAGAAAACAAGAAATCACATTATTTTGTAATGGAAGATTTAAATCTTAATTATCGGAGGAGAGTTCGAGGCCAAGAAAATATATAAATAATTATCAATGTAATCATTCATATGATATGACAGTGATCGGACTTTAGTGGCGGTCATTCAACCCAATTCATTAATTAATGGCTTATAACTTCTAGATTGTCGTCCATATATTCGATCGATCTAGATAAGGACATCCGTCAAAACGTTGCGTTATAATTATGTTTCATTGAATGGGACTAACGGGCATGCTGTAAATAAACATGTCCTGTGATTATTTTCACGAATATGTATGACTATGGATACCACACATAGGAATTATACACATATCTAGGTACAGTGTAGGCATATATACGTGTGTACGTACCTATATATATTGTACTATTATACAATTCTTTTCTCATTTACTTTTACATATTAATTTCGAATAATTTTTTGATACATGTTTGCGAGAGTGTTGAAATTTTACTAACTATATGAGGCCCCACCAATATTATCGAATAAGCTTGGGTAGGAAGATGTGAAAATTATACCTGCATATACAGGGCCCGGTAATAAAAAGGAGACGAGTTATTTAATAGTTACCCAAATATTTCGATATCAGATGTTGTTATGCTGTGTTTGTTTCGGGAACACAGAATCTTTAATAAATAAAAATGGGTACGCAAATTGAGACTCACAGACTATTAATTAAGGGCTTAGAAATAAAAGAGGTATAATTACAACTACAACTGTTTCGAGATAAATGCATTCAAAGTTATGCAACATTTAAAAAGTGCTGGAATGTTTATTCAAAATTTATTATTTATTTAATAAATGGTGATTATTAAATTTGTTGCAGTATATTTAAAAACTTGATCAGAAATATGTCAAAACACAAAAAATTACTTATACCCTTTTTACCCCAACTTTTTTTATTTGATAAGCTCACAATAAAAATTTTTAATACACAAATATGCATATTTTATTCTAGAGAAACATACAAACTTCTAAATATTATTCGTGATCGAAATAGAAATGTAGTCATTATTCTCATATTCTATTTTACTTTCGTATACGTAGTATAAGGAAGTATTGTGATGATGAAAATTTTCGACCTCGAGATTTTTGCAGATGTCCACGTTTTGAAGTCCCCTGATACCGAAAAAGTGGTTTTTAAAAAAATGTCTGTGTGTGTGTCTGTCTGTTATATATTTTAGCCTTAGATAATATTTTTAAAGTTAAGTGTTTTTATAAGATTACAACACTCTTCAATGGTTATTAGCTGAAATGCGCGGATTTCAAAATTACTTGGAATTTAGAAAAGAACATTGTTTTTATCCACCAATAACAATTTTTTAATTTGTTTTTAATATCAGATTGAAATTGCCGTCGAGTTAGCGTTGAACATTTTAATTTATAGACACTAAGATTTGTCAAATTTCTTTTAAGTTAGATGAATTAGTCAAAAGCCTATTATTGACGAAATCTAGTGGTCTATGTTTTATATATGGCCATCTCCATTTATATGCTACACCTAAGGTTTTTTTTATTTATGTAAATATCTAGTATTATATTTTCATTCTTTAAGTAGCGCGCAATGTCGTTAAGGGAAATTAAAAAGAGGGGTGACCTTAAGATGGATCTCTGCACACCCCCCAAATAAATTTGCATTTATTTCCACATACTGGGTTTACTCATTAACAAAACATAAGCCGACAAACGGTAATTCTTCTAAAACCATAAACTTCAAACTATAATATCATCGTCAACGCAATCAGAAGCTTTCGCAATTTTGACGAACATTTTCAACGAATATATCTTTATTAATATTTACTGTACATACTGTGGTACTGTGTTATAATATCTTAATAAATTAAGTGTTTTGCAGTCTTTGTAAATTTAGAAATTCTCTTGAGGAATTTATTAATGGCAGTGTGATAGCTATTTATAAAGAATTATATTCGGTGGAAAGTTTCGTATAAATCTTTTATATTATAGTGAGTAAGCATAGTATTTGGAAAATGGAAATTTATTCGGAGGTGTTTTATTACAGCGCACTGCTTAAAGAGCAGAAATGTAGCAATGTGCTAATTACTAATTGCAAATAAAACAGTTTGTTGTAAATTACAAATTAATAACAATAAAATTAGCGCAATTTCCTTCCACAATAGACTAATTTAATTCATATTAATGACATAAATTTAGAATGATGTACCAAGATCGAGTCTGTTGGAGAAGGCGAAGTTGAAACATGAGGAACTTTCCAAGTAGGCAATGTAAATGACAAATTAATAACAATAAAATTACCGCAATTATCTTTCTCAATAAACCAACATAAATGTAGAATATTGTACCGATATCAAGATGATTGAGGAAACAATGGACAAAATTTAATTTGGAAGGACCATATTCATGCAAATAGTTTGGCTGTATAGTATATTAGTGAATTAAAGTTTTGCACGGGGCCGGACTTCAAGTCCGTTCGACCCTCACATCCTACAGGATGCTCCATCACCCAAGTGGTGACTGGGTAGGTGCTGCCTTCCATCCTTCCAGGGAATAGTATATGAATTAGAGCAGTTAATCAGATATTTTTTATGTGATATATTGATCACGTTATTCGCCTATTTCTAATCGATATTAAAATATGGTACCTCTTACTGGATCTATCTATCTATGATTTTGGAACATTTTAGAAAGACAGGTTTTTAATTCAGAAAAGGCACTATGTGAACGTAGTATGTTTGACACCCCGAGACTCCCGCATTGTGTTATACACATGAAAACATACATTTAATAGGTCGAATATAAAAATATATTGAACTTCAACGGTTGTATGTTCTGTAGACCCCTCTTCAATGAAACAGAGATTTAACATTGTAAACAATTCAAATAGTCCTTAGAAAGTATTAGAAGATTTTCATTGCTGGGATGGATTACAATTTTTGAGTTTTATTAATTTTATTTTCTTTAATATTAACTTCTATTTGATATTTTGTGAAAGTTTTTTGAAATGAACAAAGATCGCGGTAGAGAGGCTATGAAAAGCTGAAAATTTAATCCATAATGCTTGTCCGCTCTCAACGAACTAGTATCATTTTAAACATCATTAATATTCTGTATCATTATTTTGATTGTTGCCAGATATTAAACAATTGGTTTGCAGTATATTACTGTATATAAATATGTACGTATGTTTTTCTATTCCGGTGCTATAAAGTTCACTTTTTGTACTCACCGCCTGTAAAGTGACATTTGGCGTATGTGTAGCTCGACTGGGAAATACGTTTTCCCGGTCGGCGCGACTGTAAAAATTGAAAAAAGCACTGGCACTTTGGGACATTTAAAAAAAAATCTAACTTGGTAGTAATAAAATTTAGTCTATAAATTACTACTTCCCTCCACTATTCTTCACTAAAAGTTGGGGAAATAGCAGTAAAAATTAAAAATTCTTCCAAAAAAATTGTGGCGCCATCTATTGACGATATTTTAAGCGACATCTTAAGCAAGATTCAAGCGCCATCTATTTGAACCACATCGACATTCATATTGGCAGTTCGGAATTGTTTGTATTTAAACCAAAAAAACGCAATAAATGTACTATAAATTTATAAATATAAGAATAAATACCTCATGTTTGATATGTGTAAGAATATAATAACTTAATTTTAGGGAAAGGTGAGTAATAGTTACTTTCATGAAATGCTTAAATTAATTAGGTAATCTGTTTTAGGTTAGGTATGATACTAATGACATTAATCAATAATATTTCTTTAATTTAATGTTCGTACAAAAAATATTGTACAAACCACTTGCGTGAAGACATCTTCCACGCATTCGCGCAATTAAAAGCACTCGCTTCCTGCGGTCGCTCGTGCTTACAATGTGCACTCATGCCGGAAAATAGTCTTCCCGCACTTGGTTCGTAAATAGGTAACTATTACGACACCCGTTTTGGTTGCATAAAGTATTACTTTATCGTACGCTAATTTTATTTTTTTGAAGTTGGTAACAAAAAAAATGGAACCAAATCGTATTTAAATGTCAAAATATACGCCTTTAAAGTAACCAACATGTGTAATAGAATTGTACAAAGATAAAAAGCACATATGCTGACATTTTATTTACGAATTAAAAATATAAATTGTTAAGCAGAGCTGGATGATAAGTTTTCTGATGCTACTATTGACATTTACTTACCATGCTGAATGGTACAACTGTTATAAAAGTTTGTTTTGATAAATAGAGAGTTTGTTGTCCAAAGAATTTGTAAATTGTCTTTTGCTATTTTGCGAATCTCTTACTTATTTCGTCCTTTTTGTTGATAATTTGAAATAATTTATTGCATAAATCAATCTGACTTTTAAACATAATTACATATAACACCGCCGATATTCAAATATTTAAAATGTTCTACTTAAAAATCAGAGTAACCAACTTCAAAGAAAACAAAATGTCTAAAATATTCGAACAAAATATGTCTCTTATTTTAAGCTCTTTTGAACTTTTAATAACCGAAATAGAAAAAATAGTATAAAATACACGTTTCATAAGACATTTTGCGAACTTGGTCTTGAAACTTGAGCGCATGCGCAAAAATCGTGCCTTATGAAACTTGTATTTTAATATACTATTATAGTATGTCTAATATTATTGTGCTAATTTAAAAGGATTATAATTATAATTATAATTATTGAAAATTGTATTTATCTGTTGATATTCTTTGACTCACTTCTGGAATTAAACACAAATTGTAAAAATTAAATGCCACGTTCTGAAAAAATATGCATATATTTAGAATGAAAAGCTCCCTCCATTCATGTGCTCGAGCATTTAAATGGAACTTGTAAAAGTTATTGAATCGAGGCGGCTGGGAACGTGGATATTGCAATTCTCGTTTGTCGTTATTCGGTTGAGATCTGGGAATGGAAAGAGACAGGAGAATATCCCTGGAAAGAGATGGAATTAACGTGTGACAGGCAACAAGTTGTCCTGGCAGCAGCGCGACACGATTCAGGTATCCAAGTGTGCGTGTTTACAGATTCTTTTGTCCACTTCCACGGCGACGATCGCGGTGAGTTTCGGGTTCTTGTTTCTTTTTTTCTCCCAGTAGATGTTCTCCGTTCTTCAAGCTGATCGGAAATAATTTGTAGGTAAATTGTGATGGTGTGGTGTTTGTTGCTGGATTCGATTTGTTTTGTTGAGCACGTTATGTTACATGAACATGGAATGTCTTATTAGAGATCTTTATCTTACGTATTCGTTTGTTTGTTTCCTCTTGTTATTTTTAATTAATATATGAAGATGAAATTATACAATGTGTTTGAAAGTGGGTTTAATGAGTATACTCGGAATGTAAAAGTATCATAGAAATAATTTTCATAGTTATAATAGATGATTTAAGAAGAGTTTAATTAATTTACCTAATATGTAAACATTGAAGAATTCCGCTGTTATAGTATTTATAAACAAGGAAGGTAATAATAATTTTAAGTTTATGGCTTTTAAGTGGTTTTAATCTTATGGAAATACCTCCTACTGGGGCAAAAGTTGTGAAGATAAATTTTAACTAATTCGTATCTTATGACAACAAATTTGACTTGTTTGATATTTACGTATATTTTACACAAAATTTAGAAGTAAATTTATGTCATAATATATTTATAAATTAATAATAGCCATCGTAATCATACAGGAACTTTTGGTACTACCTACATTTAATTACAAAAGTAGATCTGAATTTAGTAAAAGTGCTTTTTTGCCACACGCCTTTCCGATAGACAATAGTTTATAAAACAGCTACTACTACTATCGCATCAACCGTTATTGTAACTGCCCATAGTATAAACGTAAGTGAAAGTTATGGTATTGATCATGGATACGTAGAAGAAGTAAATGAAAATAAATCTTAAAATCCTCAGTTTTCACCGCGAATAACCAAAGATACTTTCAATACTCATTAATTAATACCCGCACTTGAACGTTTGACAAAGACATCTTTTACTTAAACCGAACACAATATGTCAAGGTGAGTGATGTGAGCAAAACTTATTAGAAATTAGCCTTTTAAATACTTTATGCTAAAATCTGAATATGAATTAAGTTAATAATATTTAAAATTTACGTAAATATCCAGCAGCCTTAATTTAATCCATTTGTTTCCTATAGTTGAATCGTGTTGGCAATCGTCATGGGCTAATAAATTAAGAATTTGAGATATTGCAAAATTTTATTTGTCAAGTAATATAACTTACAGGTGGCATTTCAAGACTGTAGTAAGCAATAATACTCATATTCCTATTGGCGTTTATTATAAATGTCATCCAAACAACATAATTTGTCAACAATACTTGCCTACTACACAGAATAGCCAAGTATTAAGTAAAATATATGTATAGAAAGTAATATTTAATAACTTTATTTATAATATTCAATGTATGAATTGGTTTTCATGTAATTTTACTAACGGAAGCTATGTATTCTGAAATATTAATTAATTAGTTTAATGTCATTATTCTGAAATTGTTCCGATAGATGGGAATTTGTAGTAGCATAATACGAACTAAAGACAACAATTAAGTCTTTAGTTCGTATTTTGGTCGTGTCGGTTGTCAAAACGATTCAAGTATATTCAGTATACCAACCGCTATATTTTATGCTAACAATATTTTTTTTAAATTTAATTTCCTGTATTTTACAAGATTATAGAATTATAAATTTTTTCTACTCCCATACTTTAATTGTATTATTAGATATGCCGAACCTGTACTTTATTGATGTCCATTACGATATAGATTTTCATTATGATACAAGTTTATATCCAATAGGAATACAGATTTTTCATTACGATACAAGTTTATATCCAATAGGAATGCGACATTCTAATATTCAAACAATATTCAATATGGCGACTGCATATCTGATAGATATACAAATTAAATAAATGTGACAGTTCTCTGCAATTTACAAGTAAGTAAGTACTTAAAATTTGTGCTTTTTTTGAAAATATAAACGGTAAAAATGAGGGATAATGATGGTGAAATGTAAAATTTGAGTCCTCCAGAAATTATGGAACAAGTGTTAGTAACCACGAACAATTTATTACCAGCTAAATTCGCAAAGGTTCGTGGAAAATTTTAACCTCAACTTATGAAATGGAATGTTCCAAAAATAATGTTTTATTATGGGGTCGTAGAAAAAATAATGTATGCAACTCGCATTTAATGGCTATTAAGACACTCGTATTCATTACAATACTCGGCTTCGCCTCGTATTGTAATTTTCTTACTCGTGTCTTAATAGCTATTATTAAATGCTCATTGCATAATGTACTATTACAAAATTTGCATAATTATTATGCTTGCATTGGCTTAGGATACCAAAACTAAGATCTAATAAAACTCTCTAACTGAGTATTAGCGCATTTGGTTAGACTAAAATTCTATATGATGGATGTTATGAACAAAACGTCACACTCAAACGACAAAATGCGTTTAAGCTGTGAGACAACAAAGGAAATTAAAATATTGGATCTTATGTCTTGGTTATGCGGAGTACTTGAGCTCTGGTTCTTCAACTTCTTCCTCCTCTGTGGCTGTTTGCTTCATTTTCCACTACTCAGCCCACTAAAATATTGGTGAAATTAGAGTGAATTTATATACTACAATGACGACAAATAGGGTTTCATTTCTGATCGGTTGACCCACATTTTACCCACAACATGGCTTCCTGTGTCTAAAATGTGTTTTCCTGTCACAATACACTCAGACCCGTTAATGAGCATAGACCTAAATTGGATGATTGTAATCGCTGGTTCATTATCAATTTATTTAAAAAGTGTTTTATGTATAATTGCATTTAACACGCTAATTTGTGCTTTTTACAGTTATCCCTAAGGTATACAGTGGATGTACAAGTTGTTCTCTTAAATAAAAACAAAGTACTTTTTATCTAAA
The DNA here is from genome assembly GCA_963170755.1 of Amphimallon solstitiale. Lineage (NCBI taxonomy): Eukaryota > Metazoa > Arthropoda > Insecta > Coleoptera > Scarabaeidae > Amphimallon > Amphimallon solstitiale. The sequence continues at coordinate 116,480,182 of OY720679.1, forward strand.
TCAAATATAAGTAGATTTAGACAACGGATACTGGATACTCTTTTCTCCTGAGATCAAAGCTCGAAAATTGCGAGAATTTACATTTTCCATTTTTTAGTACCAAATAAATTTATAGCTGGGGCTGGTGGCGTCGTGCATAATCGAAATTAATTATTATACAGTATGTGTACATACAGGATGTTCCAGAACTCACGTACAGTAAATATACATGCGGATTCAAAAGTTATGAACTAAGATTATTGCATAGTACACTTTCGTTGGAGGCCATCTTGATCGCCAGAAGGGTACTACGCGACCATCATGGATTATAGCCGCCTTCTTGGTTTGCATACCAAAATGGTAACTTGGTACATAACAATGCGGCAACTGTCGATCTGTTTTGACGTCCGAATCTCGATGACGCGACCGTTAAGTAGGATATGATAATAATTAACAAGGGAAATTCGAACAGCACCCACATACAATGTAATAAACAGAACTTACTAGGAAACTAATCTCCAAAGTAGAACCACAAATAAATCCATGATTATCTGATTGAATATAATAATAATAGTAACCTATTATTACAAGAAAGTCCATAAATTAATTACAAATGTAGAGTTAGCTGTATATGAGAATAAAACAATAATGTATATAATGTAAATTTCTAAGCATTAAAAAAAAGAAAAGTCTTTAATGTTTTAAGTCACATTTTGGGAAATCGTCTATTGAATAAAAACTGTGATGACTCAAAATAGGCCCTCCACTTTCTTTATGAAAAACTTGTCATTCTCTTTAAAGTGGTTCCTGATTTTATTAAATAGTTTGGGTTCCAAGTGGTCTACATAGCGTTGGGTTCTTTGCAAGCAATGATATGGAATCTGGTTCTCTTCTTTGTGGCGCGTTTCGTAATTATGCTGCCCGCCATTCGATATATAATGTTCTTGGGTTTTCCTAACATATTTTATAGAAGTAAGTATAAATAGGCTAGGCAAAGTTAGTATTCTCTCTTGCTTAAAATATTCCATAAAACTGGTCCTTATATTTCAAATTACATAGGGCTTTAACAGCTTTTTTGTGTAAGTGGAAGATTCTTGCTGTTGCGGATGATGTTCCCCAAAACAAAATTCCGTAGCTGATTCTACTAAGGAAATTCGCGAAATAGGCAGATTTTCAAGCGGCATGGGTAGCAAAGATTTTCACTCTCCATATGCTATACATAGCTGTCGTTAACGGGTTAGCTACTTCTGATATATGCATGTCCCAGGTAAGTTTATTGTCGATCGTGAGCTCATATATTGAATGTTCATTTCTTGTGGAAAAACAAATGTTCTCTTCATTTAATTTTGGATAATTATTTTGGAAGCATTGTGTTATTTCCTCCATTACCCATCTGCTCCCTTTTTCAATTTCGTCAATCGACTTTCCGGTTACTGTGTAAGATATGTCATAAGCATAGAGACTACTTTGTTTAGGTGTTATATTTTTTGGGAGATCATTAGTATATAAATAACAATTAAATTCCATTAAACATCTTTTATCATAATCAAATTAAACAGAGATGTTTGTATCCTTATTTCAAGCAATAAACCAAAGAGGTGATCTTCAGCCTAACGTATCTATAATTCGGAATGTCTATTACTGGTGACAGTTAAGGCTACAAAAATAAATAAAATCCGAGTTATAATTCAAGGATTTAGATACCAATATACTCGGCCAAGAATAGTTACAATAGCTGAAAATAAGAACTAAGCAGGTATTCCTTTGCGGAAGGCACTTGATTAAATTAAAAATACATATTAGATGCAAAAAGAATTTTAAAACGTAAGAAAACGTTCAGGAAAAAATATCGACAGAAATGAAATTGTGCAAACATAAATATAGCTTTACCTACTAACGTCAAACTTCTTTTCATTCTGTAAAACCTGATATACTTCTGAATTACTTTTAAGTAATCGTACACTATCTTTAATTCCTTCAACTTTTACTACTCATCTCGATGTCCCAGAACTATGTCGATTATATTTCTTCATTAAAAAAAAAATATTTTTTTAAATATATTTATATCTGATTGTAATGATAACATGATAACATTTTGAAAATAAATTATGTGCTAAAATTACTTATTACTTCTATTTAATTTAAAGAAAAATCGTGCTGTACATCTCTGCAATTTTTAGTGTAAAGCGCAAATCTCTAGAATTATATTAAACGTCTCATCGATTCGTTTCCAGTTATTTTCTGGTGATAACATTTTAAAAAGTATAATTATCGTGACTTGAAATGCAATAATTTACAACGGCGATCGTTTACAATACAGCAGTAACAACTGCTGCGTCGATAATAAGCGATTGGTTGACCACGTTAATTTGCCCGTATAATTAAATATATTGTATGGTGATCTCGTGGTGCAGGTAGATAAGTAGCGGCCAAACCAACATATGGGCTGTGCGATTCCCAATTAAATATAGGTGATGTTGGTGCGCGCATCATCAATCCTTCTTTCCAATATTAATTTAGATAATTATCGGGAGGTTTGTGGTGTATATAAATTCATCTCGATTAAATTCATTTCTTATCTGTGTCTCACTGAGAACTAGGTGTATTAATGGGGTAAAATGGAGGCAACGCCCACGTCTATTTTAGATTACGCTTTTGTGATAGAGATTAGATATTAATGGATGCTATTACGGTTTTCTCTTACTATTAAACACGAATGTAACTTCAGCTAATATAGTTATCTCATCATTATCTCATATTGTATTACTTTATATTAAAAAAAAAAACTAAAATGATATTCTTTATTTATTTTATAATACGGATATAAATTTAGTTAAGTTCATGTCTGGATATTCTGTTATCCTTTGTTCTGTTAGTTCAGGAATATCTTTAGAATAGATTATCCATTTTTGAACGTTTTATTTCAATTTTAGATGTCAGTTAAGCAGTGGCGGCTCGTGAGTTATGAAAGAGGGTGGGCATAATTTTTTTTATCTATTTCTTGTACATAAACTCCATTTTCCTATTTTTGATGCTGGAAAAGACGTCTATGACTGCTATCGACATGGTCGTTGTACAAATAATATCCAAGAGTTTGTATGTTACCGTCAAAACTTTTTTTAGTTTGTTGTTTCTTATGAACACTAAAAGTGGCAAAACACCACCTACGTCACACATGTCATCGTGCCCATAAATTGCTGAAGTTCACTTTTCAATTTTACACTGTCCAACAGGATAAGATATAAGATTTCAAGTTTCAGCAAAATGTTTTTGTTGAAATGACTGACTATAAGTTTAAAAATGTTGAGAATCAAATAATTTTGCTGCACTTAAATCATCTCTAAAATCAAATCGGTTGCTAATCTGGCTTAAAATAGTGTCACATACTTCCTTTGCAACAACAGCTCCATTATCTCCAGCTGTCGCTTTTGGTCTTTTCCTTGCAGGTTCTCCATTATTGCATTCTTGATTGTCATTGTCAGTAGAAATTCTTAAATTTCTAATGTGAATAATTTGCTGTTGGAATTGTTCAATTGTCTTTTGCAGTTGAGCACTGTCAATCCCGCGCATTTGAGTCTGATTAAATAATATTTCAACATGTGTCATGATGAAATGAAATATTTTCAACCAGTAGAGAAATTCCGGGCAATTCAAATGTTTCAATAAACCATTTGCTTCACTAATAGTAACTGAATCCATCCCATCTTCGTCATTAATTTTTTCTAAACATTCTTTGAAAGAATGCTCCTTTGGTAATAGCTTGCACACCATTTGTCTTACCAATCATCAGGGACGCCCCATCGTAACTTTGAGCGATTAGTTTATTGTTATCATACCCAGAAGGAGAATTTAAAATTATTTGCAATTCATTCAGCAATTGTTTTGTTATAATACTTCAGCATTATGTCCACCCGGCTTAAAAAAGACCGAAAGTGTTCAAAAATCTGTCCATTAAACACGTATCGAATAATAACAACCATTTGCTAATTATTAGAGGTGCCTGTAGTTTCATCGGCCTCTAAAGCAATGAAATTTGCAGATTTAATTTTTTTTTAATATTTCCTGCTTGTAAATTTGCAACATTGCATCTAGCAGTTCGTTCTGAATAGTTTTTGAGGCACTTCTAAACATGTGTGAACCTTTCTTATGCATTGCAAGTACAGCGTCTAATTCAGCTGCAAAGTTGATTAAGCCTACATAAATACCTGGATTTTCCGACGTCAGTATCATCTCATCATGGCCTCGTATCGCCAATTCAATAGCTATGCAAAATTTTATGCACATAATTAACCGCCGCAAAACATGACGATTTTTTGCCACATCTTCGTTGTACTTAATCTTAAGTCGCAAATAAGCACTGTCTAACTGTTCACGTAGGTTACCTTTGCCTAGAACACTAAAATCCACGCATGCATTCATATGAGAAACGGAATTTTCGTGTTTCTTTTCCCTCTCTGCGATATGCTTTAAATCATTCAACCCTTGTTTATTCCACGCACTAACCTCTTTCTTAAAAATTAAGCAGATAATACAAAATAGTTTATTTGTTAGTGAACATCCGCACATCCACTCATATTTTTCATATATATTTTTATTGAATACTCTATTGTAAGTTCTAGTTTTACTTGTAGAAGTGTAGTTTATTTGAAGTTCTGGAATAGGCCTTCCTTTCTTTTTAATTAAAAGTTTTTCCTCAAATAATAGCGGTTTTTATAAAAGATCTTAACTTCCACAATTAATAATAAACGTCACTTCAAGGCTCTGAAATTACACACGCAAAGTAACGCAACGAAAACATGCACTCGCAATGAATGCAGGACGTTAACTGGAGTCTGCAAATTTGTATCCCAAACCGAAGTTTTAAGCGCCTATGGCGAAGATAAGCGGAGCGAGCCGATTCAAACTCGAAAGAGGTACATCTGAAATCGTGCCCCGGAACATAGGTTTGAGCGTTGGCATACGCTAGTGTGTGTGGTGCGGAAGGAAACTTTGATACCATCGTTATAAAAATACGTATAAACAATAAAATAAAATAATGCACTGAATTACATGCGAATTTCTTTCTGTGTTTATCTTGGTTGTTGGGTGGGCACGTGCCCTTGTGCCCTTTAGTACCAGCCGCCACTGCAATGAAGTACTATAGAACACAGCAAGAAACATGTGAAATGTTTGCTAATATAAGTGCATCTAATAACATAGAATATTATTCAAAGTGTAGCTAATCTAAATCATACAGTACCATTAAATATGAAAATTACATCTGAATCATCAACTCCACAACAATTTATCGCACAAGAAAAAATCTTAGCATTATTTTTGTGGGGTTTTTCATTTTCTACAACTTTCACATTTGCATCAAAACGCTAAAACTTTTTTCCGCTTTGGATATAGTTATTTTTGGAAAGTTTGGTGCCCTCTGCTTTTTGCGCTTTTAGCCGTACATGAGATAATTTGTGGAGAATGTTGTCCTCTACAATTTTTATTTTTTGTCCGACCAACCATTTATGCGGAAGAAGGGCTTAAAAAAGGATTTCGACAGTATAGATCGCCTTACTTCGATTTCTTCAGAACACAACATTATTTAGGTTGAAGTTATGTAGATCAATTTGGAAACAAGGTTTTCTCAATTAGTCTTTTTTGATTAACAATATTTGGAAATATAATTAGTTAAAATTTAAAGTGTTTAATAAATAATTAGTTTATCTTTATTCATTCTACAATCACTTGTGAATATTAAATTGTCTCATATATGGTAATGGACAGTGCAATATCATATACCGTTAGTGTGATTGATAGTCTAGCTTGAGACTGTAGATGCAGACATTTCTTTTTCAACAAATTAGAAACAGTTTGTTGTAAAGAAGAGCAATAAACAAATTTGTTTTAGCATCACTCACGTTTGTCACATTCTAAAATGAAATTTTCAAATACAGGATATAATCTTAAAAAGTTTAAATAATGACAAAAAGAACAAATTCAATTGTAGAAAATGACGTCTGTATTACTAGAACAAAATATAGCTCCAATATATAATTTAGATCAAATGGACTAGCATGTATGTTACCAACTGACAATTTAATGTTTAACTAATAGCATGTGAAGTAAGATCTCTTTTGAGAAATTACTTTTGAGTGAGGAGAGGGCTATGAATAATTAGCGTTGTGTGTATAGTGTATCTGACTTATGTTGCTACTTGAAAAGTCTTTTGTCATTAAGGGGATATTAAAGTCGATTTGTATTTGGGAATTGACTATAATTGCTTTTGGAGGTGTTGGCCCGCAGGAGTAGCCAAATGCAAGCCATCTCATTCTCATACAGGGTGGCTGACAAAAAACGCCCCAAGCCGTAGCTTCGTTATTTACTATCCGATTTTAAAAAACAAAATATCAAATAAAATGGTTAAGTAAATACTATCAATTGGCGTAATCGAAATATTATTAGGAACAAAAAGTTTGAACATGCGATAGTCAATTTTTTTTTTAAATGGCAACGTATATTTTTAATTAATGTTTCGGATAAAGAATGTTTTCCTGATTTTGATGATGTATAACACGTCAATTTTTCAACATAAGTTTCAAGTGTGCCGTGGTTAATATCATTTTATTGGAATGGGAATTTTAAAAAAATACAAATAAATACGAAACTTATCTACAAATATTGTTCAAATTGTCTGACGCCTTGTTGAAGACATAGTTGACACCTTCTAATTACTCCATTAGTGGCGTTGAGTATAAAATTAGGAGGTATTTCGCGGCAAGAATTCAGAATTCTTTGCCGTAAAATGTCTATATTTTCCGGACTAGTAAAATAAACTTGATCTTGAAGATAGCCCCATAACCAAAAATCCAGCGGCGTAAGGTCGGGCGAACGAGCGGGCCATTGAATTGGTCCATTGGTCCCTATCCACGTCTCAGCAAATGTCGCATTTAACCATTCAACATTTATTAAGGCATTATGAGGAGGGGCGCCATCTTGCTGAAAGTACATTCTGTTTAGCTCGGCAATTGGCAAATCATCTAAAAAGTTTGTAATGTTTTCACGCAATAGTTGATGGTATTTTGCTTGATTTAAGATGCCATCTATGAAAAAGGGGCCAATTAATCGATCACCCCAAAGACCGCACCATACATTTAAACTGAATCTTTGCTGAAAATTATTCTCAATTATAATTCTTGGGTTTTCTTGGGTCCAACATCGATTGTTCTTTCTGATAAAAATGCCATTATTACTGAAACTGCATTCGTCCGACCAAATAATTTTTCGATAAAAATTACGATCTCGTTGTGTAACATTTAAGAAAAAGTTCCAAAATTGCATTCTTCGACCATGATCATTTTCCAATAGTGCTTGTACTTTTTGAGAGATGTATGGTATGAACTTGTGCTTTTTGAGTATCGCTTGTGTTGTTTGGTGCGATACGCCGACCTCATTTGCAATTCTTCGAGTCCATGGACTTTCTTCCACGCATAAAACAACATCCAATTCTGTATTTTCCTTAAACTGTCGACTCTTACTTTTTGGCATTTTGAAGGCTCCATATTTTCTTAAATACTGTTCGATTCTTCCGAATTTACGACGGTCTGGAACCTCTCTTGTCGGATAACGATGACTGTAGAGTCTCACAGCTTCAGCACTATTTCGATTACATTCAAAGTATACTTGCAACATGTCGGTCAGTTGATTGCTATCCATGTTAATGATGAATTAAACTCACAGAAAGAATCAGAACGTTGAACTAATGTCACACCGATACACAAATGTCACAATGACAGTATTTATTAACATTTACATTCTAATTGACAGTATTTATTACTTGATGCATTTGATTGCTATCCACGGCACACTTAAAACTTATGTTGAAAAATTGACGTGTTATACATCATCAAAATCAGGAAAACATTCTTTATCCGAAACATTAATTAAAAATATTCGTTGCCATTAAAAAAAAAATTGACTATCGCATTTTAAAACTTTTTGTTCCTAATAATATTTTGATTACGCCAATTGATAGTATTTACTAACCATTTTATTTGATATTTCGTTTTTTAAGATCGGATACTAAATAACGGAGCTACGGCTTGGGGCGTTTTTTGTCAGCCACCCTGTATATTTGAAATGAATGTGTTGTTTTCCGTCACCCGAATACAGAGAAAAAATACAGCTGAAGGCGCTGCTAAAATACAAATAATTCAGTACCGCACCATTCCTGAATTTCTTAATTTAATTACTCAAATTAAACTTTTTTCCGCAATTCAAAAAGCTATATCTCACAAGAAAACATTGGTCTACACGGGAATTACATCCGTTTTGATCAATTTCATTTGATTATTTCAGATTTTGACCGAGAAGCACACGTACATTTTATTCTAATTTGGAATAAAAAAATAGATGGTTGGACAAAAAATTACATAATCTGACAACCTTTCCGTGTACTCATATCTATATTGGAGTTGTACAGAAAATTTCACATTGTAAATAGGCCATGTGTCTGTTACAAGAAACTATATATTGCCTCTGTAGGTATATCGGAAGTATTGAAACAATTTACCATTTCTTTTTAAATTTAAATACTATATCATTGATTAAAAATTACGTGTTTTCAAACAATCAAAATTTCAGTGACAGGGAAGGAATTTAATTAACTTATTTATTTTTGAGAAACGATTACCTTAAAATGTCATGTTATAAACACCTTTTATTACATGTATATGTAAATTGCTGTGTAATAAGAATTTATGTTATTTATTTTTTCACATATAATATTCATTCTATAAGTATTTATTAAAAAAACACTCCATTTGCTACAGGAAATGCAAAATGAACTCAGAAATAATTGCACTTTATTTAAAAGGTAGGTCACCTACACATAAGTGTTAGAATGTATTCGAGATTATAATCAGATGACGCCATATTCTCTTTCCTTCTCTGTCTCTAGTTGTTATTTCATCATCGGGAGTGTGACTTACCGGCCGTATGGTCATACTCTTAACTACCCACAGGGCGTGGTCCTTATCGAAATTAAATAAATTACAAATAAATGTACAGGAAACTTAACAAGGTTTCCCTCTGTCGCCTCTGTTGTGTTCGACAAAAGATATCATTGATGAGGAATTGGTTTCATCCAGAATCCATACCGGCACATAACCGCGCAGATTCACCTGAATACATTACCAATACTTTCAATTCAATTAACTGTTAAGAATCTTCAATCGTCAGTAAAGAGGTCAGAAAAAAGAATAATACAGCAGTAATGTTTTATTGTGTAGAATAGGATTGCAGTTAATTCCTAGATATTATATCTATATAGTATAGAAATTAATTGTATTAAAAAGTTAAGGTTTTTACAAAATGTATGTAAGTATGTAGTAAAAATAATGTTATAGCGTTAGATTAAAGAATTTTGAGTAAGTATGTGCAGTTTAGTGCTTTTTGAGTTGAATTACTTTTTTTGTGCATTAAAAGTGAATGTTTGTTACTTACGTTTTCGATTAATTATTTCTTAGACATTAGAGAAGTCTTTGTATTGCCGAAGCTGTGAGTCAAAATAAGTAAGTTGCCATTAAAATATGTTAAATTGGGTTTGGCGACTCACTGTTGCACTATTTTACTTTCTTATATATAGTATTTATTATAAACTACTGTGATTATGATTGCAATTTATAAAGAATACAAATGTATAAAACGTAATTTATAACAACAGCTTAAGCTATCAACAGCTCATTCTAAACGCAAGCTTATAATTTGAGCAAAAAGAGAAGAAGATTAATATTTGAGTTATATTGATAAATCAAAGGTGTTGGTTTACTTCAGTGAGAATATTATATTTACGATTATTAAAAAAGAACTATTCAAAAATCAATTTTGAACAATTATCAATAGTTAGCAGAATTTTTTAAGCTACAACCAACCTTGAATATATCTCTTGCAACAGTCGACGAAACGTCGTTATCTACGATTAACCTCACGCATTTCCTATACGGAGGCCCAGATCTATATTTTGACATAGTCCTGATTTCGGATATCTAACCTAATGGGAAATAGGGCAGAAGAAATAGGAAATATGAGCATAGGCATGAGTGCAAAGGAATGTTCAATAAATAAATAAAATAGAGAACTTTCAAAATTACCAGGAAAGACCTACTGGAAGGTTTAGGTATTAAATACCTCGAATAGTTATATTATAGAGTAGTATATATATCATACAGAGAGCAGTAAAACATAGTATGCCTTAAACAAAACAATATTTAGTAAAAAAAAATAACATACGTATGGGAACCATTAGCACAGCAAAAGAAACACCAAGAACGACTGATAGCAAATATTGAAGAAAAATCATAGACAAATGTAAAAGCTATGAGACCAATGGGACAGAATTCACTAATTAACTACCCAAAAGGCAGTAACGAAAAGATAGAAACGAACCAGATCAAATGGTACGGGTACGTGGTCACAATGGAACAGAACGGATTAGTTAAAATATAGGCAGAAGGAAGAAAAACCATAAGATTAAAGCAAATGTGTAGGAAACGATGGAGGGCAAGAATAGAAGAATTGGGTATAGGCTTGGGGAAACAATGGAAGAATTGAAAAACATGGCAAGAGATCTACAAGCACCCTTAGTGGTATAAGGACATATGAAGACAGAAATTAAGTATTTATACTAGAGTACCCATTAACAGTTGTTACAAGTTTTTATTTAAAGATAATTATTTACAGTACCTTCGTCTCATCCTAAAAGTACATCGACTTTGATTATTCCATATCTTTCTGATGATAATAATTTACATGAATAATTCTTACAAACAAAGAGATTATATTCAAGATATTTTGTTATGTTTCAGTTTATTGGAGATGTATGTAAATTAAAATTCGGAAGTCCTTTAAATAATTGGTCATAAATATTTTTTTATAGTATTAGGTTGTAAGCATGAAAATAAAGGAAAAACGCTAATGTGACACAGATATTATGACAAAGTTGAACAAGAGGTACAAGTAATGTGAGAGTGTGATTTGAACCGGCTATTAATAAATCAAGAATTTTTCAAAATATCGAGTTCAACGATTATGTAATGCCTCTCGCTCAAAAAACAAAATATAGTGTCGCTTAATTTTGATACCATCTTTTTATCTTATTTTATTACTACTGACGGATTATCGGAATTGACTGCCATGGCCGCTTCTCTGATTTTGCGATAAGTTTTACGCTGTGCCACCCAGTAAGAATGGAGGTTCAAACTACATACTTTTTATTAGAATATATTTAAGTCACTGTACATACGAAATAGTGACTTTTTACATTACAGCATTTTAACAAACCAATGTTGTGTTTGAAATGATAATTAACGCTAAAGCTAATCACGCTGTTTAAAAGGCTGTGAAAATAATTATTACAATTTATTTATTTTAATTCAATTTAAAATTCGTCTTAAGAATTATAAGCGGGGTCTTTTTGTACAAGACTGTTACGTAAAACATTGGGAGTTTTTCAAAACTAAATTATTAGTGAAACAATGCTATAATAAAAACAGTGAAGCATTTGGTATATTCAGATTGTGCACGGGCCTTCCTTTACACATTAAATTAACTTTTAATTATTTACTTTTTTATGTATACAAATCTTGCTACTAATAAATAATGATTTATTGTAATATAAGTTGATGTAATTATAACATGTTAATAATTTATTAAAAGCAAGATATGGCGAGACACTGTATTAAAAAAAAAATTAATTGACATAGAAAAAGCATTTGATACACTTCCGAGGTTTAGGATATGGTCATCGCTGGAGTAGAGTGGGATTAAAAAAGAACTACTAAGGCAGTCAAAAGTATATACACCAGCACGAGTAACATAATAAGAACTGAAAGCGGACATACAAGAAGCCTTATCACATTTAAAGGAGTAAGACAGGGCAGAATTCAGAGTCCCCTTCTCTTCATAGCTGCTATGGACGATATTACAAGAAATGTCAATAGCCTAACACAAGGTATTTATGTAGGGTCCAGAAATCTCCTACCTATAATAGCCAAGGAATTTTTGTATGCCAACGACTTGATAATTACAGCTCCAAATAAAAATGTCCTGCAAAGAAGTATAGATATATAGCACGAAACTTTAAAGAACTTTGGAATTAATATTAATAAAGGAAAACGGAAGTATTGACAGTCTCCAAAGATGAAGAAGAAATAAATATAACAATAGAACAAACTTAAAATATCTTGGAACCATAATTAACTATAAAGGAGATATAGAGGCAGATGTGAGTAATAGAATAAAAATTGTAAGATGTTTATATCATGCACCAAAGTACATATTTTTAAGTAATAGAGAGGTCAGCAGGGAAACAAAGTCAAAGATTTACAAAACAGTATTTCTTTCGACACTATGCTACAGCAGCGAGTCATGGGTATTGACTCAGAGGCTGAAATCAAGAATAACAGCGGCGGGAATGAGGATTTTAAGGAGAATAGATGGTGTTACCAGACTGGATAGAATTAGAAATGAGAAGATACGAGCAAAACTAGGTGTAATATTAATATTAGTAATAGAAAAAAAAAAAAACAGGAAAAATAACTTAGTTGGTTTGGACACCTCACACGAATGAGTAACACGAACCCTGTAAAAGAAATATGGGAGACCGGCTGGAACAAGAGGAGAAACAGAGGTAGACCAAGAAGAGTATGGAATCAGGAGATAGCGCAACTCGGGGGGGGGGGGGCAATTTATGGGGCAATTGGGTTTCAATTTCGAGCGCCATCTGAAGAGGAAGCAGGGAAATATTCGTGATTAATTTTAAGCCAACATTGTAGATGACTCTTTGTAGGAATTATTTGATTTATTTATTCAGAAGTGGTTGTTTGAATTGTTTTTTAGTTTGTTTTCATGTTTGTTTTAAATAGTGTATTATTTAAAGACTTATTATCTTGTGTTAGTTTATAAGTTTTCTTTGTTGATTTATTAGTTCAGAAGTAGTTTTTATTGTTAGTTTGTTATAATAGTGTATTAGAATTAAAAGACTTTTTATCTTGTGTTCGGTTAGAAGTTTACTTAAATTATTTTCGCCATAAACGTAAGTAAGCCTATATCTAATGAATATTAGCTTACAAGTTAACATGAACAGCAGTCGATATATACGGAAGTATATTACAAGTAATTGTGTTATTTTTTGATGTATTTCATGCTCAAAAAGAGTATACCTCCATACATTACGGATAACCTTCTTAAGTAATCTTTTTTGCAAGGATTCCTTTAAATGTCTGTAATCACACCTGTTTTTTATTAACCACTGTAATCAATAATTACACTATAGTGTGCGATAAGAACACCTATACTGAATCTAGAAATATGTATGTATATGTTTTGATAAGTAAATATATGTATATAATAATTTACGTGTTTCTTTTAAACTTAATAGATATGTAATCAGAAAAGTAAAACAATGTATAATTAATACTACAAACGTAGTTTATCCAATAGTACTATGCTTCCTCGATAGATGTCACACAAAATACATATCTCATTATTTAACATTAAGTGTCCTTTCTCTTTGGGGTATTCTCTGGCGCAACTGCTGGCGGACCGGGGAAGTACCTGGAAAGATGCTCGAAAAATATCTAAAGACAGGACAGGATGAAGAAAATTCTGCAAATCAGAACGCCTCGACGCCTAACGGCAAAAGAGGATACGGATAAATAAGTAAGTAAATTAATTGAGAAAAAACAAGTGTAAATTCTGTTTACTCTATCTTGTATCATTTAAACCAAAGTGTATTTTAATCTTCGATACAAAAAAAAAGTAATTTTCTTTATTTGTATTAAAGAGATAACATTTTGCTTCAGATTCATATGACTAAATACAAATTAAAAGGACAGTAAACTGTTATAAAAAGATAAGTATTTGAATATAAGATTTTATTTTTTAGGAATGCCAACAAAAAAATTAAATAACCAAAATCCCCAACAGATAAATTTGTGATTTGATTTCGCAGTTCAATACGTTAATCATGTTCACTTTACAAAATTAAGACTTCTCAGGACTTATCTTTTATTTGTATTTATTTCATTTAAAATTTTTTATATATTTTGTAAAATGTGTATTAGCTGACAAGTATTTACTCTCCGCGCTTCATATTTTCGAAATATTCATATTTCATAGAAGCATGTTATTATATTATTCACTATTAAGTTGTAGACAAAGCAAGTTAGAAACTGGACTAATTATTCTGTTAAATTGTACTATGCCTGGCATAGATTATAGATGTATTATATCTAACACACAGACATATTATTATGTCAAATTTTCATTGGCGCGATTACAATACTCTATTTCTTTTCCCATATTTCAAGGCAATAACATGCGCATCTTGTCTTTCTCTGCATGGTTTATTGTTCCGTATGGCAATACTATAATGAAAATACATATTTATTAATGAAAAAGTAAGCCTGAAGGTTTGTGTTAAAACTGAGGTGCACCAGGATGACCTACCTATGCCTGTTTCTCAAAAACGATTAATGATTTTGTAAGATAAACTATATTATATGTTGATTAATTTTAGATATGGGATATAATTCAATTTTAATATTTCTTAATGACATTAAGCTCAATTATTTGAAACAAACATTTCTCTGCAGTTAGACAAATATATAATCATTTATAACAATGTTTAAACCTATGATAGTGATATATAAAATAATAAATATGATATAGAAATACGATAGTGAGTGCCAATAAATTTAAATTTAACTTCACATTAAAAAATGAGGTGTGGCCACCACACGACTTTCTTATACGTATGAGCGTTTCGAACTATACAAAACTTATTCAAAATCCTATTCTAAGTACTTTCATTCTCTTAATAAATCGCTATAGAATGCATGCTTTGCAAGGTATATGAAAAAAAGAGCTACTCGCTAAGAGTAAAAGTGCTACTTCCGGTCCGAATTTTGAAATTTCATGTATACAAAAAATATTACAAATCCAACTCTAAATATTTTTGTACTCTTAATAAATATATAGCATAATTTACGACATATTTGCAAAAAATCGCTGTTCGGTAAGAGTAAAAGTGGTACTTCCGGTCCGAATTTTGAAATTTTTTTTATACAAAAGATATTTAAAGTTATAATTTTAATACTTTTATACTCATAATGTACCTGCCTAGAAAGCATGACTTGCGAGATATTCGCAAAAAACTGATTTTCGATAAGAGTAAAAGACCTACCTTCGGTTGGAATTTCGAAAAACTTTTTTAAGACAATTTGTCTCAAATTTAATTTTGAGTACTTTTGAATTCTTTATAAATTTGTTTAAACTTGGTAATTGACGAAATATTTGCAAAATTCGATTTTTTTCACCGAAGTAAACTACTACTTCTGGTTTACCGATTTTACTGAGAAACTAGTCAGCTCTCATGAGGGAGATTATGCACGTAAATACAAAATTTGGAATAGATATCTACAGCGGTTTGACCGCTATCGTGGTCACAGACAGACAGACACACAGACATTGTTTATAAACCGCTTTTTCGGTATCAGGGGACTTCAAAACGTGGACATCTGCAGAAATCTCGAGGTCGAAAATTTTCGTCATCAGAATACTTCCTTATACTACGTATAAGAAAATAAAAGTGGAGGTAGATATTGATGTCAAACCCGCGGAAACTAGAATAAGATCATGTTTTCATACATTTAGAATGTTGAAAAGAAACATTCATGTCTTCTCAACAATTTGTAATACATATTATACTGAATCGGTCTGTATAGCTGAGGTTGAGGATTACTCGTATATGCGTTTTGTTGTTTTGATATTTTATCAATTCTCTTTACGAAATTCGAATTCTTGTCTAATTCATTTCCAGAGATAAGCGTAAAGGAATGTAATCAAATTTACTAGTCAACTCTATTGTCAATAATTTAAACAACTGAATAACGCTCTGGTAGTACTGTAAAGAATTTTATGTTGAGTTTTCACAGTTTCTAAGTTGTTTCCTAGTCGCATATATTGGAAAATATGAATGAATATAGTAGTTTTTTCGTATGGCAAGGCCGTGAAGTATCAAAATCATTGAGAATATCTTTTGTTGTTTGACTACCAATACATAATTAATATCTTCATAAACAACAAACGATATGTAATGTTTATGCTAATAAATTGCGGTATTGTTGATAATAAAGTTAATCTCAACTCTCTGTATTATTTGTGAAAAATACAAAAAGCGTATTTATAAATGGGGAATAATAAAAACAAAGAAATAGTTATGCTAAAACTGAATAACGGACAGCATTATAATCTATAAGAATTCCTGTTGCTCTCTAAAAGATGAACAGCATACGACGGTATGAATTATTTAGACATAATCAGATAACTTAATTTAGATGCAAGGATTTGCTATGATAACATTACATGCTCTTGTACAAGATGGCATAAATTAATGCCCACGATCTGTGCCCATATACAGTGCGACAGAACTTACAATTTTGATCAACGATAAAATGTACGGTAACAAGAAGATGTATATCCAAAAACAAAATCCGTTATTTATGTGTATATGTTACTGAAAAATGTTTCGCTGTTATATATTTCTGAAATTGTAGGCAGAACATGCACACATATACCTTATATGTGTGTAAGTGTTGCTCGTCTTGTTGTGTTGATAGTTTGTGGGCGTAGGGTAGCTCTAATTTCACAAATAAAAACCACAAAAATTATAGTTCAATTCTTTTAGTTTGAAAGGTACTTTATGATATTTTATCGTAAAGCAAATAAAACAATATGAATATGAACAGTTTACACTATAGAGAAGACGACTTATATACAATTGTACATCAGTAGCGTTAATAGAAAATGTATAAGTCGATCGTAATATAGGCATTCATAGCAAATAAATACATAATTTCCGTTTCGATATTAAATATCTTTGTTACATATTTTTAATAGACTAATAGTTGGATTCGGTGTTGCCAGATAATTCATATCTGTCAAAAAGGTGTGTGTTGTGTATATTTTTTCTGTCAAGTTTTCGTGTTAGTTTTGCTTTGATATAAATTGTTTAAAATCAGTTCTACTTAGAACTGTAGAGCCTGTTTATTATCTATTTGCGTCCTTTGAATATAATGCCGAAAGGTTTCGAAACTTTTTACAAGCTTTTCTATGATCATCTGTTCAATTTAACCTGAATAGCGTAAGTATTAGTTATTTTAAATTTTATTATGGATACAATATGAAACATTTAAGGGTTTTCGACAATCTAAATCAATATAATAAATAAGTTGAGAAAGACTGAAGTCTTAGAGCATTTCAATTATTAAATATATTACGTTATAGTTATTGTATTGTGAATAATTTTTTTCTTTGGTTACATTAAATGTCACTGACAAAAATAAAAATAGTTTACGCAATGAGAAATTAAAATAATATAATTCTATGAATATATAAATAATAAAAATTTTACTGAATTTACTCATAATTTTACTGAAAAAAGTTTCATAGGACATGAAGTTTACGCATGAGGTTAAGGTTAGAAAACGAGCCCCTTATGGAAAATTTTCGAAAGAAGGATGGTGTAGAATATTTTGTGACACCTGTATTTTGTACTATTGTTTCTATTCTGCATTTTAAATATTTAAGAATGTTCTAAAATGTTTAAATGAAGTTGGTTAAATTGATTTTTGTCTAGAAAATATGCGTTTTTATAATTTTTAATATATGTATATATATATATATATATATATATAATATAATTTATCCTGTCATTTTAAGTTTAAAATTTATACTGATTTAAATAACGAGTTATTTATGTTATTCATTAAATGTCTATTTATCTATTAAATGGGTTTCATAAAGTGAACTTTATAGAACCGAAATTGAAGATCTTTACTATTACTAAATTATTAATGTGAACTTTTCATCGTATTTCAATTACTGTTGGTTGGAATATGATGGTGCCATGGCCCAGATCACCTCACTTAGTATGCAGAGAGTACAGAATGCTTGCCTCCGTTATATCAATAATGTGGAAAAATATGATCACAGTTCTCATAAGGCGAATGATGCTGGCTGGCTGAATATGTATAATCGTAGAGACTATCCGACTCAATGCTTCTTTCACAAGATAATGGCTTTACATGGCGCTGCCATGTCTTTTTTATAATATAAGATTTATGTCGGATGTTCACAATCATGCCACAAGGTTTCGTAGATTAATATCTCGTCCAACGCATAGAGTTCTGTTTTACCTTTTTTTTGGTAGTATGTAAGTATATATGTTCTCTGTTTTAGCTTTGGTAATGCAATGTATAGTTGCGCATAACCGAAAGCTGAAGTAATTATACCTTTATTTAATTATTTTGTTTGTGCTGAGAAGTTTCATTTTAGCAATTTTTACTGATATTCGCCTTCAGTTTGCAATTTTATTTTTAATTTAATATAACTTTGTTTTATTTTATTTCACTATTTTATACTCATGTTATTCTTTTTGTTGTTACTCTGTGTTATATATACTATTATTAATTTTAGAAAAAAATCATTTATTATTACTGTTATTACTATTACAATTTTGCTATTCCATAAATAACTATTTATTACAGCGGGAAACAATTATCACTACTTGATTATCAGTTTTATACTCGTATTAATTCATGACAGTATTTTGAACGCTCAATGTGTTCAAGCATCATAGGTCTCTGAGCGTTAGTTCTTCTATGGGTTTTTACACTCTTCGACAAATGCAGAGACGAATCAATCTAAGCAGCATCGAAAGTACTCGCATAACGATATCAGCCGAAACATCTTGTATTTGTCGTAACACTGTTACTATTATTATTCTTATTAAAGTTGGTATTTCTTCACTCTTTATGTCACTAGAAATCATAAATAACTATCAGGTATCTAACGCTAATTGAGTTCGAGTGAGGTGAATTGATACAGGAGTCGATTAAAAAAGGAAATATATCTAAATCGGCGAAAGTGGGACATGAAACACGAAGGGATCCGGCTATACTGTCGCTTCTCGTTGATCGTTATTCTCTGGTTACATGTTGCCGGTAAGTGTTAGGGGTTACTCCGACTCGGTCAAGCGTTTTTCTGCAAGTGTACTGCCTTTTTGGGCACTAAAGTAAGTAATTTTACTTTCAATATTTTACTTATTTCTCCAAAGTAGAATGTATAATTAATGTTCTAGTTTAGAAGGAAAGTGGTTGGGCACTAGTTACTAACAATATTTGGATTCACTTATGATTAATTAATTTAAAAGCTGCTGGAGTTGGTTAAAACAATTTCTTAATAGCTTTATAGATAAATGGTTAACTTCCTTCACGCATTCGCATATGTGTATCCATTTTTTATTACTAGTAATTTTTAGACACTTGTTATCTTATCAGTAGTGATTGGCAGCTTATTAGTTGGTAATTATTACCAGCCAGTAAGCGGTACTTATATGTCAGTATTTATAACATACTTGATGACCCGGCAGATGTTGTTCGTCCCTTTCCTAGGTGATGCGATGAGTTTCATTTCTTTAAAGTCAGTAACGTTTAAATCCAAACAGAAATGATGTTCATATGTCAAAATTCAATTCTATCAAAAAAAAATAGCGCCATCTATAGGACGACAGCATATACCAAAACAATTTTGTTGTCCACGCGAACATACCTATTGTGTACATATAAATCATTTCGATTTAGAAATATAAAATTTGTTAATAACTTGAGTACAGCGCCACTTATCGGATCTTAGCGTAGTTATGAATCATTGTCGTGACAAAACCAATATATTTTATGAATATGACCACAATCGGTCAAGTCGTTCAGAAATTAAACGATCACTAACACACACACCAACTATAAAGTCAGCCAAATGTATCCCTAACTGCCGATCCCCATTTATAAGATTAATACACAAAAATAACAAATCGAGCAGAATGTGAATGAATCCGCGTAAAAAATCGCACATAAAAGTGAAATAAAATTCTCTTTCGATACAAGCAAGACATTCAAATAATTAGTAATAAACTGTTTATGAGAATTTAATTCTCTTTAATTTACTGTTATTTCAATTAATCCAAAGTACTGTTTTATTTGACGGGGTCATGTGAAACAATTTCAACTTTTTTTTAAACTTTCTTTTTCAGTTTTATCGGTTTATTTATTTAATTATATAAAAATTTATTCAAGCCCAATTGAACTACGTATAATTTAAGTGCATTGGTGAAATTATCGTCTTTGAAATGCAGTCACAGTAAGCCTCCAATATGTTTCAATTGATCGCAGTCTACCCTATTTCAATGTATTTGATATATTAACATTGTGCGTAGTGTAAAGGCTAGGGGCAGACATGCAATTTCAGTTGCGCAACTGTTTCGCAACAGTTTGATTTGCCTTCTACTAAACCGCGCACATTTGTGCAACTAAATAGTTTAGTCTGCCCATGTGCGCACACAAGCAACTAATAAATTTCACTGTTACTATGGACTTCGTTGAGTTGATTGCTGTGTGTGCTCTTGAGCTAAGGAGAAGAAAGAAAATTAAAAGAGAGAAGCGATATTGGGTGCATCTCCTTACAAGGCAACGTTTGAGAAATGGGGAATTTTATAAGTTGCATGGAGAGCTACGAGGTTATCCAGAAAAGTTTTTTAATTATTACCGAATGAGTGTCAAGAGCTTTAATGTTCTTCTGGATCAGAATCACATACCAAGAAACTAAAGGAGAAATTCCGTTCCTCCGGTTGAAAGATTATCAATTACTTTAAGGTAAGGATTAAGAAAAACGAAGAAAGTAGTTGGGAAATAAACTTTTCCTTTAAAAATAAACCAAAACAAACTAATATAATTAATATAAAGAAACTGTAATGCTAAACACGATATCTTATATACCCATATAATATTATTGTTCACATATTTATTTTGTCCTACGTAACAATAAATACAGTCTTTTCAGTTTAAATGAAAACAGTCTATCGGAGAAACTGGATCCATAGAATTACTACATTGTGAAGAATGGCTTGGTATGGGCGTCGACGATGTCGATGGGTTGTTCGTGTGGGGCAAATTGTTTGGGATATAGATGCCCGTAGAACATAAACGATTTGAATTTACTGCAAATCCTTAAAACTGGTAGCCATCACTTCTTCCATATGCTACATTGCCTCCCATTGGTTGGATAAATAAACTTTTAAATTCAAAAAAATCAAATTTTAAAAAGCCTTTCCTACCTTGTGCTTTGGGAGAAGACATGTTTTCTAGCCGGCTGCCGAACGTTAGTGACTATTTTGACGCAATTGTTTAGTTGCAGTGAGCGGAGACCTATTTAAACCTATATGACAGAAATGAGTTGCATGCAGTTGCGCAATCGTTTAGTTTGTGACAAAACACAAACTGTTTGGTTGCTCGAATTTATAGTTGCACGTTAGTTGTATGTGTGCGCATTTTGATATAAATGCTTTACAGTCATTCAGAGGACCAAACTGTTGCGCAACTGAAAATTGCATGTGTGCGCCTCTAGCCTAAGTGTTTATATAGTAATAGTACAGTATTCTATGTCTAGATAAGTAAGACTATAATAGTTAGTAATGTTATTTTAGTGCCATTTTTTTCACTGTAGAGTAAATATCTATGTGTATCAGAAAAATATTTTAAATGTCCTTTCTGGTCTCATTTCATTACATTTTTCATGTATTCAGGCGATGTCAAAAGGAAACAGATAATGACAACAACAGCAATACAAAAACGATGGACAAAACACAATCGGATATCGACAAACAATTTAAGCGACCTCGATTCCGAATGAGTGTGTAAAAGTTAATGGCTATATAGACTTACCAATAAATCAAAAAGTTAACAAGACGCACGTTCGTGGCTGTCTTCGTGAGATCTCCCGAGATTCACGCCCATCGAGCACGACTTTCGTACCCATTTCCCGCCTTTTCGCATCATATGGGATAACACTGATCGAACGATGATAGTGCGCACCACTGTGGAACAATAAAAATATTTGCTTAGCAATAATTACTATCTGTTATAGAAAACATACGGTACGTGCAGGTATCTCAATTGGAATCTTTATTGCTTTAACAAGACATGCGAGATAGCGCGACTTCGGAGAGAATTTTACGGATGCTTTGGAGTATGGTAAAAGTTTCTGGACTTGTGTAATCCGATGATTCTATGAGATGATGTATTATAGTATGCGATGTTTTCTGTTAGAATGTCCTCCTATTGTATATGCTCGTCATGCCTACAATGCGCATTATTGATGCTGATAATACTAATGGCTCATTTTGTAATAGAATTTATTATCTTTTTTTTTGTAATCGTGCAAAAGTTAGTACATACTTATTTTAATATATATTATGTACCTACTTATTTACAATTATGCTTGTGTCATCAAGCTAATATATATTATGAATGTTTCAAAAGATGAACACTTCTACTTCTGATATGCTTCTGACAAAACTTCTGCGATATATATGTATATGACACTACATAAAATATAATTAATCTACTATAAGGAATACTGACATGTTTACCGAAATAAGAAAATTGTTTTGGAATGAAAAGCGTTAATGTCAAATACACGAACAAAACCAAAATACTAACATAACCTACGGCATACAGCAATACAGGCATACATATTGCTGTGAAGTTAAGGATGCCAATGAAGGTGGCAAGTATGTGCAATATCTATATTACAACTTTTTAATTTGAAGTGTAATAAAACAAACAAATGTTTATGATTTACACTGTATTTAATATTTAATGACAACGACAGCTGTTTCACTACACTGTAGCTTCTTCAGCTTGACATATAATAACTACCTACATACACTTAACCTCTTATATATAGTTTTCTGTTATTATGAATTCTTAGAACTAATATATCAAGAACAATTTCTTGTCTAAAAGTATCGGGTCTTTACAAAAAGTACATGTAACTTAATATATTGCTAACAGATGTGTGTGAAATTAGGGAAACTGTATTACTGACTGAACAGATTTAACAATTGTGATGAGTTTAGGTCTACTTGATTGTTTAATAGGTTGTCTGAATGTTTATATTTATTAATTTCTAATGTCTCTAGTAAATATAATTTAATACTTTTATTTTCGACGTGAAGAATATCAAAATCTTTATTAAAACTGTGACTATTATCTATCAAATGATTTGCGTAAGTCGAATCATTTTTTCTGTTTATGTAATCAGAGTAATGATCAGCGATCCGTGTTTTAAAAGCTCTTCCTGTTTGACCTATATATCCTTTAGTACATGTACCACAATTTAACCTATAGACTCCCGATTTATTGTTGTGATTAGTTTTGCTTTATTATTTTTAATGTATTTCCCAAGGTTATTGTTAGTTTTGTATGTATATAATGTTAATTTTCTCTTTTTTAAGTAACTTTGCTAGTTTTATTTGGTCCTCCTCTAAGTAAGTGAAAGATCTGAACTTTTTAATTGTATTGTCTTTAGTGTTTGGATAAATTTCTTGTAACGTTTTGTTGAATAATCTCTTAGAAATTAATTTATCTATTAAATTTGGGTCGTATCCATTATTATAGGCAATTTGTTTAATAATGTTTTCCTATAGTCTGAAGTGGACATAGGTATACTAATTAATCTATGGATCATATTGTGGAAAGCTGCTAGTTTGTGTTGGTATGGATGGTTGGATTTGTTATGAATGGTTTTGTCAGTATGTGATTCTTTGTGGTAAATTGAAAATTGCACTTGGTTATTGACTCTTTTTAACGTAAGCTCTAAGAAATTGATACTATTATTCACTTCTTTTTCTAGTGTAAACTTAATATGAGAATTAATAGAATTAATAAACTCAAAGAAATTATTCAATTGTCTGTTTGTACCTGTTTATCCTACCAAAATGTCGTCAACATATCTGTACCAAAATAATACGTTCTTAGTTAATATATTATTCTCAAAAATCTTACTTTCTAAATTGTCCATAAAAATTTCTGCTAAAAGAGGCGATAAAGGATTTTCCATAATTAAACCACTATTTCACTTATAAAATTTATTCTCAAATGAAAAGAAATTTTGTTCTAAGCAAACAGATAAATGTTAGTTTTGTTACATTCTAACATAACCATTCATAACAAATCCAACCGTCCATACCAACACAAACTAGCAGCTTTCCACAGTATGATCCACAGATTAATTAGTATACCTATGTCCACTTCAGACTATAGGAAAGAATATAACATTATTAAACAAATTGCCTAGAATAATGGATACGACCCAAATTTAATAGATAAATTAATTTCTAAGAGATTATTCAACAAAACGTTACACGAAATTTTAATCAATCACTAAAGACAATACAATTAAAAAGTTCAGATCTTTCACTTACTTAGGGGAGGACCAAATAAAACTAACAAAATTACTTAAAAAAGAGAAAATTAACATTACATACAAAACTAACAATAACCTTGCGAAATACATCAAAAATAATAAAGGAAAAACTAATCACAACAATAAATCGGGAGTCTATAGGTTAAATTCTGGTACATGTACTAAAGGATATATAGGTCAAACAGGAAGAGCTTTTAAAACACGGATCGCTGATCATTACTCTGCTTACATAAACCGAAAAAATGATTCGACTTACGCGAATCATTTGATAGATAAAAGTCACAGTTTTAATAAAGATTTTGATATTCTTCACGTCGAAAATAAAAGTATTAAATTAGATTTACTAGAGACATTAGAAATTAATAAATATAAACATTCAGACATCCTATTAAACGATCAAGTAGACCTAATCTCATCACCATTGTTAAATATGTTCAGTCAGTAATACAGTTTCCCTAATTTCACACACATCTGTTAGCAATATATTTAGTTACATGTACTTTTTGTAAAGACCCGATACTTTTAGACAAAAAATTGTTCTTGATATATTAGTTCTAAGAATTCCTAATAACAGAAAACTATATATAAGAGTTTAAGTGTATGTAGGTAGTTATTATATGTCAATCTGAAGAAGCTACAGTGTAGCGAAACAGCTGTCGTTGTTATTAAATATTAAATACAGTGTAAATCATAAAAATTTGTTTGTTTTATTTCACATGAAATGGATTTACATCAAGTAAAGACCAACTCAATCCAAGATTTTAATTAATGTAGAAAATTTCATTTATTTTTGTTACATTATCTGTATGTGATAGTGTATATTGGGGTGTGACCTTTTAAGCAAATATTCCAGACGGTATGTGTATACATGCATTTGTAAACATAAGGGGTTGCTTATATGATGTTATTTCAGACTTTTCTTTTAAAGATAGAGAAATATAGATTTATTTTTGCAAAAATGAGTTATATTATATTTGTCTTGATCGTTTGTATTTGTATATACCACTTTATATTTCATGTTGTATACCTATAATAGTATTCACAGTGGTGTTATAGTTAGCATATATTACAGCGAGCTATCTCTGAGGACCTGTTTGAGGCAGTTAATCTTCAACCTGATTTTCTGTCTGTGTGCATATGCTTTATTGCGTAAGATCTAAGAGAGGGTTCCAAAGTCGCGGTAGTCGAGGCAAGTAGCGGGTGATGCTTTTAGATGTCACTCATCTTACAGCGGCACTCATTTGGGCATCATATGACACACTGCCAGGCACGAGAAATAAAAGCTTCTTGATACATTGGCCATATAGAGATAATTATTTAGTAGTAATGTATATAATGCTTAAGGTGTAGGTACATATAAGTGCATAGAATATATGCAAGAGTTTAATGTATTATATGAGAGTGTACGGTAATTATTTTAATAAGTTAATAATAAATTATTTTATCTAAATAGATATATATCGGAAGAGGGTTTGTGCATATGTGTGACGTGCCTCATTGACGATATCATTGATCAAGCGTGACAGTGCATGGTTACGAAATCAGTAGCAAGCCACATTAACATCCACGTGTAAAGACATCAGTATTGGCATATTACTGTATAAATTAAACACGTGATTCCTGAATTCAAGACAGATACAGAGTGTAAACGTCTAAATGATCAGTGGGTTTGAACTGTAGATGAACATGTTGTTCATGACGTGGAGATTATTGGTAAAACCCGGGCCAGTGCTTTTTTTCTGTAATAAATTAAATAAGTATTACTGTCATTTTTGTTCATGCATTTTGTTCTAGCCACACACATTTTCTTTTAAACAAAACGTTATTAACTTAGTGGACTTTTAATTTTGACATATTTTATTAAATCAACTGTTAAACCATAAGTGTCCTTACTTACACTTTTTATATTTTTTAAAGACGTAATTGTATCAGACATTACCGTTAATGTTACTGGATGAAAATTAAAGTATGAGGGATCAATATGTATATCTGAGATAGGCTTTCTTCTGTTAGAGGAGCCTATCCTGTTTATTATATCATGTGGTATATTTAGAAAATAGTTATCAAAATATTTTGGTTGTATATCACAGAACCCTGTGTCATTCTTCCTCTCAATAGCTCCCAGTTCATTAATAATATCCCACATACATTTTATTTGATTAATAGAATTTCTAATTTGATTTTCATTAGCTTTTATTTAAGTATACTTAATAGCACGTTTATAGTTTATTTTATATGACATGATTAGAGTATTCAGGTTAGGACTTTGTTGCTTACTATATATTCCACTTTTCTTCTACTGATATGCAAAAATTAGAAAGTATTAATGAAGTGGAATTAGATCGACAAATAACACTTTTCAAATTAAGGAAAAGCTCATACACACAAGTATACCGCAGGCGAAGAGAGCCAATAAGCTCGAAACGCGTTTTTGTATCGTTGAGCAGTGGCAATATATTTTTTCAGTACATATTTTTTTTTAAAATTGCTGAATCTTAATTATTTTTGAGAAGTCTTATTGGGCGTACCTAATTAATAGGTTTTTGTTACTGGCATGTGCATAAAATTGTTCTGATAAATATTCCGGTGTCTTCGGGAATGTTCTTGTAATGAGGCTAAGCGAAATTTGTCTAACTCAGTCAGAATTTAATAGATTTGTATGATAGTTTTCTAAACGGTTGTAAACACAACTGTAAATGTATTGATGTTGATAAAAGAGCCGGTGGACCAATGGTTTTTCTCAAGGATGTTTCAACGTTATTATTGTAGATTGTAGGTATCGGCAATCTGAGTCAATAATGATAAATATATTGTATAAAAATAAACTTATTTGTAATTTCCTAATACTACACCAACCTCCTCGTACAAATGTTAATCTATTTATAAGTGAGTTGGATAGTATACTGATACAATTAGAATATAGACATTATGTCGGTGGTGACGTACTTATTGATATTTTATCGGAGTTATTCACGTTAGTATACGTATATTACATATATTGACGTGTATATGTTAATGGTTTCGAGAAAAACGTTAATTTATTCACGTGTAAATACCCAATGAAACCTGTTTGGGCAAATGCTTTCTAAGGGATGATAGTTCTGAAAGCTATGATCTTACTTTGAATAATAAATTTAAAAAAGTTTTTTCTATTTCAAATTAATTGTCGTATAAACGAGTCAGTGTGGCTTCGAATTCTGACATAATTTACAAAGAACCATCTTTTTCTGATTAAAATAAATTGATGAGAATACATTGTCTGCCCCATTTTTTTGGTAAGTTATGTAATCACTAACTGGACCGGCAGACCTTGTTATGCCCTTTCAGGTAGGTTGCGCGATGAGTTTGATTTGGTTTAAAGTCCTACATCATTTCGGTTTATAAATATAGAATTTATAAATAACTCGACCACAGCGCCTCCTATCGGGTCCAGATTTTGTAATTTTCTTTCTTGGCACTAAACCAACATATATTGCGTCAATTTGGTCTATAAATATAGAAGTTGTTAATAACCTCACTACAGCACTACCTGTCCGTTCTTAGCATAGCTATGAACCGTCGTCTGGACAAAACAAATGTATTATGTGAATATGACCTCATTCGTTCAGAATTTACACGATCACTAACAGACGCACCTCCTATTATAAGTATAATTAAAAATGGCTACGTTCGCAAATGTGTTTTGATAGCTGATTGTCAAATTGTGAATTAAACCAATCGGTTACATAGTGACGAAAAATTGATTAATAAATACAACGAATGGGTGTATTTGTTTTGTTGATTTCCGCCAATTACTATATTATATACTACATGAAAATTCCGCTGTCATCGATACGGTCATGAACATAACCCAGTTTTATTTATTAATGTGATTATGAATCTGCATCACAGACTGCATGCAGAAAAAGAAATGTATTAACGGGATGACGAATTCAGAGGGAAATTAGCAGGCGACATTTTAACAATATTTAACTTTGGTATATTATATAAATAGACTATTATGTTCGGTCACTTTGGTTATATCACTTGTAAACAGAAACAGAGCAAATATGTGCATAATTAATAGTAGTTTATACAACGAGTCAATAATGACAGTTATTTTTCTCGAGAGCCGAATTTACGAACCGAGCCGTGAAGCGGCAAGGGAGTAACTCGGCTCGAGGGTATAATAGTCATTATTGCGAGTTAGTAAACACTACTTTATCTACACTAACTGAAGATTACTATAAAAAATCACAATATTAAACGAAAATGTCAGATTATTATATCGATATGACGTTTGACGGTTAGACAGTTAGTACAATGGCCGAACTTGTCTATCGTTACTACGACAACGTTGGTAACGTTATGTTCTTATTGGCGGAATGCAGGGAATAATGGTAACGTTATATCTCATTATTCCCCGGTCGCATTTCATTATTCCCTCTGGGTATTATGAGTCCCATTATTAACCGATAGCGATTAATATAATACCTACTTTATTGTTTAGTCGTCGATAAAATACGTTTATTATAGAATGTGAATTCTGTTCTCATTTATGAAATAATTTTACGAAATTACTCATCTAAAAACTATTCTTCATTACATTAATTTGTAAGTAACAACGATAGCATAGCAAGTAAAGTTTCAATTTTCCATACTTGCATAGATCAGTGTACGTGCATATACTTCTTTACTTCAAGTTAATAACTAGTAACACTTTAATCATGGATGTATTAAGCAGATAAACCTATTTAAAACTTAATATGGGACAATGTTTATATAAAAAATTCGAAACGCAGATACGTATAAGAAAGTCGTTTTAACAACCCATTCTTTGTTCATGCTTTTAAAAAGGAATGAAATAATATTAAAAGCATATTTGTAAATATTTTATAATATAATTATATGTGTTACTTTTGTAAGAAATACTCGTTCTATTACTTCACAAACAATAAATACTAATTATAACTTACTAAATACTGATTGTTTTTGTCTACAAGTTACATAAAAATCATTATACAAATAGATTTTGATTAATATATTTCTTATTACAAACTATTACAAACCTTATTTAAACTGAATTAAAAATATAGCAATAATAAGTAAGATATAGGAGTAAATTAATTAGGTTATGAGTCTGACTGTTACGATAACGGAAGAATTTTCATCTAGTCTACTACATGAAAATTCATGTGATACATTACATGAAAATTCCGCTGTATACCTGTCTCCGACAGGCAGACATCGACAAAACAAATACACCCATCCCGCCGTGTCTACAGAGAACACTGCCTTAGCCGGCGGACACGTTACTTTAATCGTAAAAGATTCCGTCGGCTGGCTAGACTCTTCGTTTTTACGGGCAAGACCGACGGTGGACATTTAGCCACAGCGTTTATTATAGAACAGTCATTCAAAACGTTATTTGTTCGGTGTATTCTTTTTCTTTAAATAATTATATGAATGCAGCTGATACCACTACATTAACGAGCCTAATGTAAGGTAGATGGAGTGCTTTTTCTCTGTACATGTACACTAAGCTGTAGACATTTAGTTTAGACAAATATATAATAGAATAGAATAGTACTTTACAGTGAATTTTAGAACAAATTTGTAGAACGATTTTCAAAATTTCTATCATAAGTCCGTCTTTTACTTTTATCCAAAAACAGACTTTTGCAAATATCCCACTAATAATCAGCTTATATTAGGGGACACGAAAATATTTAATAGCTTCTTTGGAACAACTTTTGTAGTTCCCTTTTGGTTTTATCGAAAAGCAGGTTTTTTTTTTGGCAAATATCTCGCAAATTATACATTCTATACAGATTTATTAAGAGTATAGAAGTATTTAAAGCTTGATTTGGAACGATTTTTGTATAATTACAAAAAAAAAAAAATTCAAAATTCCGAATGAAAGTAATACTTTTACTTATCGACCAGCACTTTTTTTGCAACTATTTCGCAAATTGGGCACTCAGGGTCTTCTCTTTGAATAATTGTTTATAAGACTCATTGAGAAAAGAGTATGCATGAATTTCTTCAAACATTTCTGCTTAACAAATACAACAGAAGAATAAAGTACTTATTCTAAAAATAATACCGCAATGTAAACATCTATAGTAAAAGAACTTTTAAACTAACTCTATTATACAAATTAAAATTAGAAAGACACTTTTAATTATACAAATTAAAATTAGAAAGACACTTTAGAATTTTTTAACAAGTATTTTTAGTACTAGGAATTCATATTTCAGTTTTGACAATACGGAAACAACAACATTGTCTGTAGACCGCCAACTCTTAATCAATCAAGTAAATTTGCTCTATAATTTAATTTTCTTAAAATAATTATTTGCTGGTCTATACTATTTATAATTAATATAAACTTAAAACGATCGCAGATATGTACATGTACATATTTTAGTTGACCGGCGATTATCATCTTCCTGTTAAACATATAATATTTGACGAATTTTATTTACATAATAATCAAAGTCCAGAACTAGAGATAACTTCTGATAAGAAAACAACAAAATATGCGATGCGAAATAGGGGAGAGAATATTATGGACATTTTATGTATGTATGTAACATACATATACATACGTCGTCTTTTTTCTCTATACATAGGTTATCTTTCTTTCTTCAAAGTGTACTTATCAAATGTATCTCACGTTGTGTAGACTTCGTATCCACCTACATATGATATCGTGCATATATCACCATGTATTTGTATAATGTCCGTATGTAGTTTGGAAATAGAGAAAAAGAAGCATTGCTGTGCATGAAACCTGATAAAATTATCATACTGTCTTCAGAGAACCGACTGTGTATGTGTGCCTGTGTGGTTTCGTTTGATGTTGCGTTTACCCTGTAATGTTAAAAGTATGTACATACTATTTTTTTTTTGCAATAAAACACTTTCTTTATACAATTTAAAATGTGCAACTGTTTCTCTTGGATTATGGTTTGTTATACAGACTGTTTATACAGTGTGATCAAATACATTAATCTTATTATCAATATTATTTATCGTTCTTCCTTATCTTGTTTACTTGGAATTAATTGGATTCGATTTTTTTTATATTAATAAATCTATCTGGAATGAATAATTTCCATATTTACAAGAAAACTTTTCTTGATCAGATCTGAATTTTTTTTATACAAATGTTATTTCAAACTTAGCTTTAAATACTTTTCTTTTGCTTATACATACATTTTAATAAATCTAACAGCAAGATATGATTTTATCTATGAAGTAAAGAACTGGTTTACCGATTTGCTTCAAAATCTACATAGTGCAGATAAATAGATAGAGAGCCTATATTTTTTGGCTGTTACCTTTCCTTTGCGGATTAGACGTTCGATAATTTTGATAATACCAGTATCAGTATCACTCATAGGAGTGATCCTTCATCACTCGCAATGAGTGATGAAGCATTACGAGAAATAAACGGAAACTCGCCAGGATAACAGACCACCATTTGCAGCTCATCTAGTTTGTACGACTTATTTAATAATCTATAATTTATAACCAGTTCTGTTGAAACTTTATGTGGGTCTTTTAAAACTAATGACAATACGTCCAACTTTGTATCATCTGTTGAAACTGTAGAACTACCAACTTTATTCAAAAAATTATTGATATGTCCTATATTCCTGAATTTTGAATACTTTTTTTAGTTTCTGACGATAAAAAATACTTTATGAAACTACTATCCTAATATACAGGGTGTTTAAAAAAGATGCGGCAATATTAAAGGGATTGATTGTCCAGGTCATTTTATACAAAAAAGTTTATAATAAATAAGGTCCGCAAACGCTTCCTTACCGATCTACAGCGTGTTGAAGTTTAATTAAAAGAAACAGTAAAAATTAGATTTCTCCAAGACGGCATTAAAGATCATAATGAAATTTTAGGCGTGTTATTTTTCAAGAAAAAAATAGGACGCCGCTAATTTCTCTAAAAATAAAAATATGTTTCTATTCTTTGTTCAATTGTGAAGAAAAAAGCTCTCTTAACTTTTTATCGTACGACGTAACGTTTTTTAGTAAAAAAAACACACATTTTAGTGCATGTACATTTATCATGCTTACAAAAATATTTTCAAACAGTCCTTTTTTATTCACTGACATATTGAATGAGATATGATTAATAATTTTGTATGTGTCGAATTTGTTGAATTTCCTTATCATGAATCGCTATACAAATGCAGAGATGACCGACATGCACTACATTTATGGACTTGCTGATGGAAATGCATAGAAAAACTTTCGAAAGTATTCATTGGCGTCTTTATGAAACAGGCACATTAAGGCGAAATGGAGGAGCAAGAAGGCCAAGGACAGCAAGAACGGTAGAGCTGGAAGAGGATCTGCTAGACATGATTGAAGAAGATCGAGGTACTTCTGCTCGAAAAATTGCTGACGCTTTGGATGTAAGTAATGGGACTATTTGGCACATTCTGAACGAAAATTTGTTGTACCCATTCCATATACAACGCGTTCAAGCATTACTTCCTGCTGATTTTCCTCCTCGCATTGCATTCTGTCAATGGCTTTTGCAGAAAATGGTTCAAATCCCTCAATTCCTTATGTTGATTCTGTTCACCGATGAAGCGAATTTTTCAAGAAATGCAATACGCAATTTCCATAATAACCATGTATGGTGTGACGAAAATCCACATGAAATTATTGAAAATCGTTTTCAACATCAGTTTTCTTTGAACGTTTGGCTTGGGATTGTGGGTGACTGCCTAATTGGACCGGTATTTTTACCAAGGAGACTAACCGGAGAGGTGTATCGCAACTTTTTGGAAAACACGCTCCCTGGATTTTTGGAGGACGTACCATTAGCAATTAGAGATGCAATGTGGTATATGCACGATGGCGCACCAGCCCACTTTAGTCAAGTAACTTGTGATTTCTTAACACAAGCATATGGAAATCGCTGGATTGGCCGAGGTGGACCACACTTATGGCCTGCACGATCCCCGGACTTAAATCCCCTGGATTTTTTCCTGTGGGGCCATTTGAAGTCATTGGTGTACGCTACTCCATTGGAAAACGTAGAAGACTCAAGAAATCGAATCATTGCTGGGTGCAACTCAATTGAAACTGATCCTGTTGTTTTTGAGAGAGTTCGCCAGTCGATGAGGAGAAGATTGGATTCTTGCATCCGAGCTCGAGGTGGTCACTTTGCACAGTTATTGTAATTTTTGCTTGCTAAAATTGTTGGTATGGTAAAATATTTGTTTTTGCCCTTAAATAAAATCCTTGTTATTTAAAAAAAATTTTCTGTAATAAATGTACATGCACTAAAATGTGTTTTTTTTACTAAAAAACGGTACGTCGTATGGTAGAAAGTTAAGAGAGCTTTTTTCTTCACAATTAAACAAAGAATAGAAACATATTTTTATTTTTGGAGAAATCAGCGGAGTCCTATTTTTTTCTTGAAAAATAACACGCCTAAAATTTCATTATTATCTTTAATGCCGTCTTGGAGAAATCTAACTTTTACTGTTTCTTTTAATTAAACTTCAACACGCTGCAGATCGGTAACGAAGCTTTTGCGGACCTTGTTTATTATAAACTTTTTTGTATAAAATGACCTGGACAATCAACCCCTTTAATATTACCGCATCTTTTTTAAACACCCTGTATATCCTAAAAGATAAATTCAAATGAGAATGGTGTTATTTCCACAACATTATCTTAAGTTGTGCATTCTTTATACGAAGTACAGTTAATGACAGTTATTATATAATAATGCATGTTGTAATTTTATTTGTATTGATTTATTTTTATTTGTATAATACCGGAATAAGATTGGTAGTAATGAAAAAACGGGGAGAAGAAGAGAAAATTGTGTTTCGAATGTAATGTGAAAATTGGAAAAGTGAATAGAATATTTAAGAAATACAAACCGTGCTTTTCAATAAAAATGAAAATAATAACGAGGAGACAACATGCATTTAATTTTATTTATTTATTTATTTTGAAGGAATGGTAGAATAAAATTTAGCAAGTCTTCTTTTCTTTATGTAAACCTTTATGTGCCTATATAGGATGTCCCAGAAATAAAAAGACGGGGTAGCAGATATGTAAAGTCCGAACAGAAACAAGCCCAAATATACCGCAATAACAAAGAAATTAAAAATTTAATTTTCTATGTTGTTTTTTAGATAAAAAAATTATATTACGGACAGAATGTATGTTTATAAATACACGTAAGAATGCTCATTTGTAAATAGAAACGAACACGCATTCATAGAAAAATACGCTTTTATTTGTATAAAACGGGAAAAAAACGTTAAATCGTACTCATTCATATATAAGACATATTTTTTGCCCGATGCGTCTAGATAACGCAGCCATGTAGTCGGTTATTGACTTAGATGGGCGATAACAAACATTTCCGAAACAAGTGTTCGCCGAATTCTCCATGACTATTTGAGTATGAATAAAATTAGTGCTAGATGGGTACCGCGACTTCTTTTGCTCTCCAACGTGAACGTCCAGTCCAATGTGCGCAGTCGTTTTTAAACATGTGTGGAGACGACGCAAAACCGTTTTTGGAGTCCATTGTCACAGGGGATGAAGCAATGGTTCTGTTTTACGATCATCTATCGAAAAGGGGGTCCATGGAATAGCTGATGAATGATCTTTGCGGTATTGCGCTTTATTCACGTTAGAATTTGGTGCAAGTTATCAGATATGGCAGTGAAAAGTGCAATATCTTATACGATTAAAGTGTGACTGATAATCCAGCTTAAGACCCTAGATGCAGACTTTTCTTTTTCAATAAACTATTTCTACTTTTATGATTTTGTTAGAAATCATATATTTTACATATTTTTGGTAACTGTTAATTTGATAGGATTGTATGTATATTGTATTAGTTTTTTCATTTTTCTCAGCATTTTTGTATTTTTCAATAGCAAGTAAGTCATCAATAAATTTGTTTCAGTATCACTTAAGTTACACTTTGTTATTTATTTCATAATAGAAAATAAATATGTGCTATGCAGATAGAAATTTTCATATGCAATATTCACAAAATAAATACCGACCGACCGATATTTACTAAAATGAGATTTCTATTTATTTAGAATATAATTAAAAAAAAATAAAATAAGGGCAAAAAGACAAAAAAAATACAAGTAGAAAATGGCGCCAATATTGTTAGAGCAAAATATACTAATTTAGATCAAATGCACTAGCAAATATGTTGCCAACCTTGTACAATAAATCCTTTAACACTGTTTAAATAACCAGCGTATAGTCAATGATTAGTTCCGAGCATTTGAATCGGTATTAGAAAAACCGCCCGTATTAATGTTCTTATCATAGTTGTTATCTCAACGGTTTTGTGTATTATTGGTTTGTATAAATTGACATACTACCATGTTCATTTACACAATAACTACTTTCGGTGTTTCCACAAAAATCTAACTTACTTTGAAATTTCATATTGAACAAAATATAAAGTACAATATTCTTTATTTAATTTCTGTCCATATAGTAATAATAAAGCTTGCGAGATGAAATAGTACCTTACAGAATGTTAGGTTATTGTGGCCACTGTTGCCAACCCATTACACACGATTCCCCCTGAATGATCAGAATAATGCTTGAAAAACCCCTAAATTACATGACTAAACCCCTAAAAACCAGTAATTCAATTGTTATAAAAAAAAGTAACTCCTTTATATTATTGTGACAGTTATTTGTATAGACAAATGCATGTTTCCAGGAAATTCATATTCATATATCTTAATTTGTAAATACGAAAATTTACAGTTGCTGGTGCTTGCTGCTTATTACTCATGACTATTATTATAACATAATAAAAATAAACTTAAATATTTCTTTCTCAATATACTCAAGTATAACAGTTTTCAATGTCCCCTACAAATACCCCTAAAAATCCCCCTAAGAAATAAAACCCCCCAAATTTCCCCCTTGGCTCAAAAAAACCCTAAATCTAGGGCGGAAACCCCCAAGTTGGCAACGCTGATTGTGGCCTGCATAGAAATGTCAAAATCCTGAGATAATCGGCGATTGTCGAGTTTCTCCGGTGAAAAGCTTCTGCTCTCGGCGATCATGGCCGATGATCTTCTTCGAATACGTGACTTCAATAATTTACTAGCAATAGCGGTATAATATGAAATTTTAAGTTTGAATATTTTAAAATTCGTTTTTCTAATTTTACTGGCTCTTCTTACATTTTCCTTCTTGTTATGCACGACTAAATGTTATACATTTTCTACGAACAAAAATAGCTTTTAAATCAATGTTTTCTATTTAGTTTGATCTTAAACGTTATATTGAAGGTTTGGCACTAGTTATTTAATTATTTTCATATTTTTCAGAGATCACTAATTTAAATGTGTTCGCGTCACTAATGTAAAGAGGAAGGGGTCGCGCATGGCGAAAGGGCGAGTATCAAGTAAGACACGAACGATGAGAGATTGTTCTGTAACAAGTGTGCAATAAAGTGTTACATACAAGTTTAGTTTTATTTTAACATTAACATACGAAACAAAGCATAAGACAAGGGTTGAGCCTACAGCAGTGGCAACACAACTCCAAAACAACAACAAAATGTATGCTACCCTTTTGAGCTTACGCACGCAAGTAACGTAACTTCAACATTCTTAGTAACATATTAAAAGTATTTTTGTATTTTTCAATCGTAAACTCACATTACGTCTAAATCATCATGTTAAAGGATGATTTTCAAATAATCTTCAATGATAATTCGTTCTTTATATATTATCTTGTTTATATATGGTCATGGGGCAGTCTGGTCCCTTAACGACATACTCACATATACACATGATATATGTAGATATAAATAAAACGGGAAATAAGTAAAAAATAAACAAGCGAGACATAAATACACAAACAAATATACTTATGTTTTTTAAAAGGTACTTGTATTATGCATTACGAGTATTTACACCATATATAAACATAATATAGTACAAATATATATGTAGGTTAAGTTTTGAATAGGTACCTAAACTGGTGTCTAAAAGTTGATTAAAATTTGTATGTATATACGTGAATGTAATCACATTGAAAAACAAATGTTTTCATCAAAATAATGTTACCACGACGGCTATATTGCACAAGAGTACTATTTAAAAGGCAGCGATTGCGTTGAAAATAAACGAGTTATGTTTTCAAACGAGATATGTACAAAGTAATGCATTAACTTTATCTACGTTCCGATTAGCGAATGTTTAACATTACAGAACTTATCTGATTTCACTTATTAGTCATACATCTATAAAACTACACTTAGTCACTATATAACGACGAACATTTTTTTCTTATCTCTTATCTAGGCAGGTAGACGTCTCATAAATATTGTATCCATAATACTTGTGTATTTGCATAACATATTCAGCATACAATTTGTGTTTTTTTTTATTAGAAAAGAACATAGTCCCGATGTACAGTACAATCAAGAATCTTTTGCGATTAAATATTCGAAATGATGTATGAT
This sequence comes from Amphimallon solstitiale, assembly GCA_963170755.1. Lineage (NCBI taxonomy): Eukaryota > Metazoa > Arthropoda > Insecta > Coleoptera > Scarabaeidae > Amphimallon > Amphimallon solstitiale. The sequence continues at coordinate 116,518,018 of OY720679.1, forward strand.
AATGGAGAAACGAATGAATAAATTTATGAAACTATTAACTGGTTTTGTTGGGAAATAACAAAGATAAAAAGTGCAGATAAATATTGGAGAGCCATCAAGATATCTAATGAACAAAAATAGATGTATTTTTCAAGGATAAGTTGTAAGAAAATATGATTCTTTTTTTTATCGCAATTCCTTTGGTGTTTACATATTTCACAATGTTTTATTTGTAAAGTGCACGTTAAGTGACATTGAGAAATTGCGCTTTTTATTCTTAGCAGTCGAAACAATCCGACATGATTGTACAATATACGATACTAAATTAAATACGATTAATATATAATATAATAATATAATCCCAGGTAATTTGAGCTTGAATACTTCGAATAAGCTTGGCGGGTGATGATAATATCAGTGTAGATGTTTTTGGGGCTTTTAGATCATGTCAGATAACGGCGCCTTCACCAAAATGTTAGTCATTTTTCACTGATAGAAAACTAGACCACAATGCAGAGTAACACCTTTACTTATTAATAGGGATTCATACCAACCGATTGACTTCTTATTTTCTCAGTTTCGTATAAATGTATTATTATCATAAAAAATTTAGAGCTCTGATTTTTGCAGATTTTCACCTTTCACTGGGATTTCGGATTACAAAAACATGGTGGATTTTCAAACAATGCCTACCTGTACTTTCAGACATTTCCTGGGCTTGCCCAGTTTTGTGTATATATGAATAAATAAAGAAAAAATTACCATGAAACAGCTCATCAAGCACTCTTTAACAACTGTTATGCTCACAGGTTAAATCTCACGTCTTAAAGACTGTGTTACCTACATGTTTACAAATCTACAAAAAGGACAAATCTATTAGATCAAATAGGTGCTAGAAGAGTACCTAGCGGATTCGACAACAGATGGAATTCGAAATCACGTTTTATTGACATTGTCATCCAACCTAAACTGTTGAATGTTCTCAAAGAAATATTGATTCTGAGGATTTTACTAGAGACTATGAGGCAATTAAAGAATCGGTTGGATTTTAAAAAATTTTTGAAGAATTTTAGTTTTTTAATTTTACTTTTCACTTTCAGTTAGAAGAGAATTGGAAATTTGCAACAAAGTTTATGGAACTTTAGAAATGATGCGAATTATTTTGACAAAGTATATCAAACACCATGTCAAAAAAAGGTGAATCCGATTATGATGTAATGGACGATTCAAAAATGTATTTCAATAAAATTATTGACAAATAATTAATCATATAGAAGTCGGGTTCAAGAATATGATCTCTCTAGATTTTTTAGATTTATTAGATAAAAACTAATTTATAACTTACAAAATTACATTTCCTCAACAGTTGATTTGCTATTAAAGAGTTACAAGAATTTATTTGATAAACCAAACCAAACTCATATTCTGATGCTAATATGTTAGGACATTCGTCAAATTGTGATATTTTGAATTTTATTTCTTCAAATAATCTACAAAAGGAATTTTCGGAAATACATAAATTGTTATGTATTGCTTTGTGTCTGCTTGTAATAACAAGACTGCTTTCTTTCCTGGCAATATATAGCTTTAGATATTCACGTGGTTCTTGCTGAACGGTATATTTTCTTTAGGAAATTAGTTCGACAAACACAGAGCTCCAATAAATTTTAATAGATGTATGATACCTTTTTTGAAATGTCCCATTCAATTTTCCCACCCTATCAGAAATCTCACGAGCCGCCACTGTATTTGTCAGGAGCTACTGGAGCGATCTTTAATATGCGTTCCTTCATTATGGCATGTTTTTTATTCACTGATGACGGTGCAGGCCTATTTAAGTTTATCCAACTATGAATTACTATATTGTCTGCTTCAATGGTTTTTTCAATTGATATTTTTATTTTCACTACTTCATTTAAGGAAATATGTATTTTAATATTGTTTATTTGAATACATATTTCTTTAAGTAATTGGGGATATTAATGTTTTGGAAATAATTAGAGAACACTACTACATTTGAGAAAGTGTAAAGGGTTATATAGAAAGATAGCTTGTTTACACAGAATATCAGCACTTTCAACAGAACAACCTTTTTTCTTTAATAAAGTAAAACCGAGGCGTTTTTTTCTTTCCTTTTACGATGAAAATCTGAAAGCATACCTTCGAAACGAATTAAATTATACTTTTTGATCTTATTGCTATCACAACAATGTATGCCTTTTTTACAGAAAATATACACTGCTTTAATTTTACATACGATCGTGGCCTTACAAACAGCAACGGGATCTTGAAAAGAACGTACATTTTGTTGCCTTAAATCAGACGCGCCCATATATTAACTGCTAACTATATATTATGAGTAATCTGTAATCAGACCGTGGTAACATAAATCAGCGAATTCTTTCACTTGTCTTCGCATTATAATAAAGCGCCCGTAAGTAATGAGAATCTCTACGTGTAAATCATTAAATTTTGACACTTGCTTAAGAATGAACGCATTATGATTGTCCTTTAGAAAAGGCGTGTAACGTGGAACGTATGGATATGAGATCGATAATATAGGTCCTGTAAATCTGTAAAAATTTTGTGATAATAAAATGGCTGTTAATGCCTTATAAGATTAATTTAAGATGACATCTTGTATCCAACAGCAATGTTGATGAAGGATAATTACATACTTATGCATATTGTGACACAACAATGGAGAAATGTTAAATTATGTATTAAAAGTGTAAAATGTATGGCTTTTGCTAGATCTGAATACTAAAAAATAATGAATTCTGGGATTTTAATAAATTTGATATTGAAACTGGACTAGTTGCTTAATATATTAGAAATTCTTAAACGTTTGCGCTCATAACAAAATTCCCTAGATCTTAAAATAAATTCAAAGCAAAAGTGGACGAGAAAGAAATATCCCACAATAAATGAGAAATTACCCTTTAATTGGAAGGTAATAATGAAATATAATTTTTCCACTGATATATAATCAGTTTCAATTGCGAAATAACATAGCGAAATTACATTATACAAATTTCGGAGGCGGTGTGATTAGAATGTTCATCCCAAGTTTGTCAGATTTGTGTTCTACCACAGTAGTAGAAATTACCCTTTAATTGGAAGGTAATAATGAAATATAATTTTTCCAATTGACACTGATATATAATCAGTGTCAATTGCGAAATAACATAGCGAAATTACATTATACAAATTTCGGAGGTGGTGTGATTAGAATGTTCATCCCAAGTTTGTCAGATTTGTGTTCTACCATAGTAGTAACGATAGTAATGTTGAATTTTATAAACGTCTTAAATTATTTTAAACAATAGATAAAATTAAAAATCTGATACCCTGCTATGTTGCTCTATTTGACTCTGTATCGGTGACTAAGACAGGCTAATGAATACAAAAATTTGCGGCCAATAGACCAGTGTGCTCCAAATTACTGGAGACGATCATCAATGAACAGTTCCTGTTGAATTTACGCTGGATTTCCACTTAAGGCATGAATAAATACACGTTAATAATTAACACTATTTATTAACTAGCACATATTAAAAACTAACAAACACAGAAATACAAGTGGTTGTTCTGTTGAGGTGAGTCTTCTTGTAGACTCTTGCATGGATACTGTTGTAAGCAACTGTTTGTTGACGACTCTCTGTTGCGACTGTTCTTTGGAGACTGTTCGATGGATACTGTTGTTAGCAACTATTTGTTAGCAATTCTTTGTTGCGACTGTTTGCTGGATACTGTTTTGTGCTTTTTTCCTTTCCTAAATTGTTACATGTCCTCCCTCCTGTTTAGGAGGGGCGAGTGTAATTAACGGCACTATATTTGATATTTTGCAACAATGTATGCAGGTGGTCAATAATGCGTTCAAAATTCCCAGACACAAATTGAGAAGAATGGATTATTGCAATACCATTACAAAGGAATATAAGATCTAATACATAACAGTAATAAATTGTAGTGAAATGAAGGTATTGTATAGCTGTGCCGAAGGAATACTGCTCTTTGTGATTCTAGGTATTAACCGTGTTTCTTGATGAAAATATCAGCTGGAGCCCGTATATTGATGTATTAGTAAATAAATTAAATAAAGTAAGTTGCATAAAAGTCCTAAAAAGTTATTGCCAAAAAACAGTTGTCATGACTATTTACTATGGGGTATTTATTTCTAAAGTAAAATATGGTACCTATACATTTTTGGGGAAATTCCCCAGATTCGGGCCGTGTTTTTGGAATTCAGAAGCAAATCTTTCGAGTAATTTTTGGCTTTCCCTTTGGAGTATCGCAGCTTTGTATATTTTTGAATGTTTAATTTTTAATTTTAAAAACAAGGAGAAATTTGATCATATCCTACCTAATCACAATTAAGAGAGTTGATCTCAAACTACATATAATTATCCAATACACAGACATAGCATGTTGGAAAAAGGTCCCTCCAATTCCAGCATAACATTATTCAATAAACTTCCTCAACAAATCAGAGGTACGACAACATTTAAAAACTTTAAAATGGATATGTTTTATCTATGTATTGGCGAATTTCTAGGAAGCTAATTTTCTTGCAACAATTTTTACGTCAACAGATTTACATTTGTTATAGGAGTATTTCAGTCTGAGATTATTATTTATATAATGCACTACTAATTTTAGACTATAATTTGAATTTATGTAATAATATGTAGTATAATATGTATGATTATCTCTTTTGACGTGTTTCAACTCACATATCTGCTTGAAATGAAAAATAAATTATTATTATTATTGTCTTCAATTTGAAAATATGTAATTCACATTTAATTATAAATAAATAAAAGAAATCAATATAAAATATTTGTTCATGTAACACTAAAAATCTCTCATGTTATAAACGTAGAGAATTATTAATTATTTACTGAATGTAGTTAATAAATCAGTAAATAATTTATTTCTCTCACAGTATTTTTGTATTTTTCCTTTGTCTTTTTAGCTCATAAAAGCAAAATAGTGTAGCATCAACAATGTTTCCGGATATCGCCATTTTAGGCAATTCAACTACTATAAAAGTTGTTAAAGACTATTGTTACTCTTGTTGAAAGTCTTTTTTTAATTAATAGCTACTTTTATGTCTAACACCGGCTTTACATTCGGAATAGTGGTTTGGGGTTTTAATTAATATTGAAGACGCTATTTATATTTTTGAGGTATATATAAGGTTTGTGTAATAATCGGTACAGATAATTACTGTTACCCAAGATACAGATTTTCGCGGAGCGAATCAGAGTTAATTTATTCCTATATAAAGTTTTTCAACAAATTGCCGAAAGATATACAAGAAATAAATATCGGTACAATATTCAGAAAGTGTATTTTTAAATTCTTATCTAATCCAGAACCATATAGAATAACAGATTAGTTGAATTCTTAATAATATGTATATTTGTAAAAAAAATGTTTTTGACGTTTGTTTTTTCTTTTATGTAAAGATAATGCGATATCATGTTATAATTATTTGATAAGCTAATAACAATTGAGAAATTTAATAATTAAGACTTCACAGTATATTTATTGTTTCCGAATACAAATCCTAAATGGCAATATATCACATCATTACAAATAAGTCTTCATGCAAATGGCTTATACAATATTTTTGTACGTAATTTAGATTAAATATATTTGTGATTAGCGTGATTAGAATCATACATAATCTAAACTAGATTACCTAATTAAGTTTAGCATTTCATGTACATACATCACCTTTCCATTGTTAAGTTATTATATTCTTGCACATGACGTATTTATTCTTATATTTATAGTGGATTTGTTGCGTTTTTTAAACTGATCGATCAGAATTAAATACCAATGTGTATGTTACTTAAGTGATTGTCAAATAATAATGTATATTTATTTTTATACAAATTACAATAAGTTATTAATTTAATTAATATATGTATAATAAAACAGTCAAAAGAATGTATTAAAAGTAAATTAAGAAGTATATAACGATTCACAAATAGACATCATCATTGTATATTACAAAGGAAACTAGCAATTATTTTGACATAATGTTACGTCACAGGAAGGTGAACGAATAGTTTCAGTTTCTTAGATGTTAGGCATAGTTTCTGATGTATGATTAAATATTTTAACAACCCAGTAATCAGCATATCTTTGGATGGCTTGTACTCTGTGATGTGAAATTTTGAAATGCGTTTTATGACCGGTATTGTTTTCATAGTTTCATTTCTATTAAAAAGCTCCTGGTTTTCATGTATAAGTATAAAGTATATATAAACTCAGCATGATGATTATCTTTTCGTTTTTAAATGTTTGTTTGCATGTTTGACTAGCTTTCAGGATACACAGAGTTCTTATTGCCCGTTTATGTAGTGTGATGATACTCGCTGCTTTGAATGATATCCCTCAGAACAGCATCACTTAAGCAGCGACACTGAAATTTTGCATAGTACTTCATTTTCGCGGCCTGATGAGTAGATACTGATCTTATTCGTCGAACACTGAATATTGTACAGCTTCAATATTCAGTGTTCGACGAATAAGATCAGTATCTACTTATCAGTCTCTTTGCCAATTCATTTATGTGGTTTAACCAAGTTTGTTTGCTATACACATATAGTCCCAATACTTTAATGTTATAGATGGCATCCTTTCTATTTAATGAGAAGTCGAGATGCTGTATATCGGAAAAGCGAAGCACGAAAGACCACCATCTAGAGTGGGCTACTGCATGAAAAATACAAGCAGCACATCTAAAACATTGAATGCGTAAGCGATAGAATAACACGGGTATCCTTAAAAATTAACCAAAGCATAATATATCTAATAAGTATATATGCACCTGATACCTCCAAAACCGTAGAGGAGCCAGAGAACTTCTACCTAGAACGACAAAACTCCGCATCGATAAGTTAAATACCAAGCACAAAATCATAATTTTTGGAGACCTCAATGCTCGTATAAGGAATAAAGTAATTTCTAATATAAAACAGAAATATAATGAGCCAACTATCAACGACAACACTCGACTTCTGTACTACAAACGAGATGAGAGTAAATAATACCTTCTTCCCACATAAGGAAAAACATGAATACACATTCTGCAATCCCAGAGGACAACGGTCTATGATAGATTTCATAATAACAAACAAATATTTTGAAAGGGAAATTTTTGGAAGCAACTTCACCTTCTAGTTGGCCCCAAATCATTTCAGTCAGAATGCGCTCTCAATGATATGCAGGTAGCATCTCCAACTTGGGTAAAATTTGTTGTTACATCCTTCAAAAATGTTACCGTTAATTTCATGAATCAGTACAATAGTCCTTTCCCCACATTATCAATTCAGATCCTTGCATATCTTTACCAGTAGGGCTTTTTAATCATGTTGATAGACAAAAGCTTGTTGCACACTCATCATACTTGCGGCAATCTAAACTTTTTTCTTTGCGTGTCCTTCATTCTTCTAACGTTTGCCATATCTGAAGTATAACATGTCAATGAACATGTGGTAATATAATTAGTTTTTAATTAACATTTTCTTGAAATTATCGAGTTTCAAGAATCTGTGTAGAACTGCTCAGTTCATTTTTGGTATGGACTCATCTATAATTATTTTTGTAATGATATTAAAGTGTAGGACGTTCGATTTTAAAAAAGAAACTGTGCACTGCCGTATAGTATTTTTGACAGATTCATCAAATTCAAAGTTTCAAATGCCTGATCACTTGTTCCTTAGGTCTTAAGCCGCCTGATCACTCATGTTCATGTTGTACATAAAAGTACGGATTTTATTTAATAACACAATAAAGCATAATAAACCAAAGTAAATATATATGAGACTAGGTTATGGCTTGGTTATAAACATAAAATGACGTTATGGCAGTGGCAGCTCTTTAATGAGCGCAAGTGAGCAATTGCACCCCCTGGAATTTTGAAACAAATCAAACCAAGCGGCGACTAACTGTGAAAGTATTTATTTATTACGTATTCATAGTTATTGAACACGAACGTGGCGTGTACGGCTCGCGTAACAACCTACATGCACCGATCGTGGTCACAGATATAATGACAACTAATAGCGAAGACGAGAAACTATTCGAATGTTTACCCCTTCCACCGACAGAAACATACCCATGAGCAATGCCCAACCGTTGCTTCGTTAAGCCATTAAACATTACATTGAAGGTGGGGAGAACTGTATTTTGTTCTACTTCCATATCGTATAGTACGTAGCGTGTGAGCAATATCCCCAGTCTGCTCACCGCTGTTGTAAGATGAATTTTGTCTCTGCTTTACAGAATGACACGTTTTCGCGGTTAACGTATGATGAAAAAATCGCAATAAAAAATCTTAAACGGCCGATGCCTCAATTATGTTTAGAAAATAAACAATCTGTTAAAGGTAAAGACGTTATAAGAAAATTCAAAATGAATATATATCAGAAAAATGACTGGATTTGTGGGTGTGAAATTAAAAATAGTTTGTTTTGTTTTCCGTGTCTTTTGTTTGGTGGTGAACCTTCTTGGTCAAAAAACGGAATAAAAGACTTAATTCATCCTACTGCTAAAATTACGAAACATGAAAATTCCGAAGGGCATTTGAAAAATATATTTAGTCTAAGAATGTTAGGAAAAAATAACATTCAGAATGTTTTAGATTCATCATATAGAAAAGCAGTCCAACAACACAATGAACAGGTAACAAAAAATAGGCATGTGTTAAATTTAATAATAAATTGTATTAGATTTTGTCGAATACCAAGGGCATTTTTCGGGAATTGATAAATTTTACGGCAGAATTGGATAAATCGCTCAGAGATCACATCCAAGCAGCACCGGTTTTTAAGGGATTATCAAAAACGATACAAAATGAGCTGCTTGATGCAATGTTGAACGTGTATCATGAACAAGTTTCCAGTGAAATTAAAGCGACCGACTTCATATCTGTGATTGCTGATGAAACCACAGATGTGTCCAATCAGTTTCAGTTGGTGGTTGTTTTAAGATATATTGTGAACGCGAGACCGGTCGAAAGATTTTGGAAATTTCTTCTGTCTAGTGGACATGATGCTAATTCTTTATCTGCCTCCATCCTTAACGAAATTAGTTTGCTCGTTGATGACCCAGAAAAACTGATTGCACAGAGCTATGATGGGGCAGCAGTCATGAGTGGTGCTATTAACGGCGTGCAAAGACATGTCCAAGACCAGTATCCAAGGGCCAATTTTGTGCATTGTTACCCACATCAGACAAATCTTATTATGTCACATGCTACATCGAGCAGTAGTAATTGCAGAATTTTTTTTGCCAATCTGACGGGATTATGTACTTTTTTCTCCACTTCACCACAACGAGCTGCAAGATTGGAAGAATTCCTTCAGAGAAAAAGCTTACCTCGTTCTTCAAAAATAAGATGGAACTTCAATTCTAGAACAGTGAATTGAAGCTCTAGAACAAATCGAGGGAGAAGCTAGTTTACAAACTACCATTCATCAAGCTGGTGCCAATTTGCGAATTTTAGTGGAGGAAAATGTTATCTATTGGTTAACTTTCTTTCATAAAATTATGCCACATGTGGACATATTGTTTAATCAATTACAAAATGTCAATGCAGATGCATAAAAAATCAAGAATAATTTAGATAATTTTGAACGCGCTATTGGAAAAATTCGAACCGAAATCGCTGACACAGATAATCAGTTGGTTAAACAAAATGACTCAGAACTGACTCCTCGACCATCAACGCGACGAAGAGTAACTGATGGTAGCCAAAGACGGAGGGAAACTATTGAAGTGTGCGATATTATTTTGCTTGAAATAAAAACTAGATTTCGGTATACAGGGCACTTAATATTAGCAAACTTAATTTCTTTTAAACAGTTCTTCTCTTTTCAAAAAAAAATTCCGGAAGACTGCCTTAAAGAAGCAGTAAAATTTTATCCATGCCTCAATGAAAGCAGACTACGAACTGAATTAAGTGTTCTATATTCTAGACAAGAATTTAGGCAAAATATAGAAGTCAGTGCTGTAGGTCTGCTAGGCTTTCTGCTGGATGGATTAAGCGACACCTTTAATGAAGTTGTTAAGCTTTTAAAAATTGTCATTACAATCCCAATGACAACGTCTGAAGCGGAACGCCAGTTTTCACGGCTGAAGAGAATAAAAACTTTTCTGAGAAATACAATGAAAGAAGACAGATTAAATGCCCTTACTATGTTATCTTGTGAAAAAGAATTATAAATGATTTCCCAAATTTTAATGAAAAAGTGATAGAACTGTTCTGCAAGTCAATGACACGCAAAATGGACTTCGTTTATCGTCAGATGTAATCAAACTGTAGTGTTATATTTACTATTCCCTCAAAACAAACTGTTCAATGAACAGTACCTGTCTGGAACAGTATGTCGGTGAAACTTATAAAGATTGGGTAAGCGTTCTTGTATTATACTTTGTAATTTTGAAATTATGCACTCCCTATGTGAACCACCCTGAGCCGCCACTGCGTTTTGGCAAACTTATTTTCCCATGTTAAACTTGCCTACGCAAGAACCAATGAGATACCTGAAAAATAAACACCATTTTGGCGCGATATTTGAATCACTCCTTCTTATTCTGAGACAAGGTATAATAACTTTTGCTGGAATTAATTTTATAAAAACCATATCTCTTATCAAATGCATTCTAGTGCGGATTTTTTTTTTTGGAAACACACTGTATATAGAATACTCTTTAAATTTGCTATGCATTGGCAATCCCTTAACATGAGATATAATACATTAAATTTACGCTAACAAATTTGAAATGCCAACTTCTGAATTGTTTTCAGTAAACAGAGCGATTAACACGAACATATGCGAATTCGAACTGAACAAACAGAAAGAATTTTAATCGTTGCCGCTATAATTATTCTAGCGGTACGTTTCCGAGATTCGAAGCGTCGATACGGCCCAACTACGGGGGTAGAAAGTTAAACTATAAATCTGACATCGACGCGATGAGATCGCTTGGCCATACAGAGAACGCTGTTACGCTTGCTCATTTTCCCTACTCCACCACGTCATTCTCTTTGTACCTACATACATCTCCACGTATGTATGTATGAATGTATATACGGCGAACCATGTGGTATTCACTTCGAGCACACAAATCTTCCTTGTACCAGTGATAAATACAACGCAGACAGTGAAAACAAATCGAGAGGCAGCCGAATCAGTTAGCAGGTGTTTAGCCGGATATATATCGTTAATGTTTTTCCACAGCCAACGAGGATAGAGCAGACCAGAGAGAGGTACATACGTACATAGTTTATGGTGATATCTGGATGCAGATATGGTGCCTCCAGGCGCGTACTTCTATCCAAATACAACGGCGGAGAACACCGGCCAAAACTGGGCTGGTTCTGTCTGTCCCGTCGAATGTGTGTATCTCTGTGTTCGTTTGTATTGTAACACGAAAAATGGCCATTGGACGCGTATATCAAACACTTATCTGCGTTACCACAGCGTTTTATAAGGGTTTTTTCATTGATTTAAAGGTGATCTTGTTTCATTCGAATGTATTTACGACTGAAAGTTTCCAGATTGGAAATTGCGATCGCTTTAATGTTTTATGCTGTCTCTAAAAGTTCTCAATTTAAAATGAAAATGGAAACATTCTGAAAGAAAAGGATTTTTAACGGTTCAACCTTGTAACGTCAAAGTACATTTTTATTTGATTAAATAAATTTAAAAAGTTAAGCATATACAGTGGAACTCCCCTAACTCGAACCACCTAAATCCCCAAATAAAATTCGAGTTAGAGAAAATTTGAGTTACAGAAAATTCGCAATTTACTTTTCATTATATGTATATATTTATAAAGTATAATATGTAAAAACAATATTATATAAAATATATAAAATAAATGATTTAAAAACAAACTGAAAATACAAACTACATACATTAGGATATATGTACATATGTACTATGTATGTAATTAAACAAAAATTGTCCTATATACGTAGGTATTAAATGTGTACTTGTACATGAGAATATAAAACAATTGCATAAATTAAATTGGTTTTTAAAGAAATCCGTTATCAACTGTTGCCGAACATTGGCCGCTCAGATATGTTCATACGATTTTTGAATTTTATTAATGAACATATATATCTTATCGGATGTTTGTTCCTAGGTCATAAAATAATTCTTTAGTGTCTCGAACGCTTGCAAAACTTGTTTGTGCGATGGTTGCTCCACAATTTCCTCCTTTCTTCGGACGTTTCTTCATCTGCAATGTTTGATACACTCCTCAGAATGTCTTCGTCTGTCGGATAGTCTGCAGTTAAGAGGTTACTATCAATTTCACGATAAGTATCAAGAGATACATTCTCGACATTTAGCAACTCAACATAGTTTTCAAAATCTTGCCTTAGTTCAACAGGCAATTCTTTATCTTCTGAATTTTGGAGTCGTTCTCTTAGTTGAGCAAGGAGAATTTCGTCTTCGTCCTCGTATTCGTTACCAAAACCAGCCTTTTTAAAACAGTTTTGAATGGTTTTTTGTTTAACATCCACATTCCATGTCATGACAACCTCTCTCACACAGTCGAGAAGTGATATGCTAGGAGAACCGTTATTCTCTAATGCATATAAAGTTTTTTAAGGGTTCTTCCTTTGTAATGAACTTTGAAACTTTTAATGATGCCTTGATCTAACGCTTGCAGTTTGGAAGTTGCGTTTGGTGGGAAAAATTGCAATTTGATGGTCTTCAGCTTCTGTTGTATTGCAGGATGAGCAGGGCAGTTGTCTATAAACATTATTATTTTTCGATTCTCGTGTGAAAATTGCTTGTCCAATTTAACCAACCATTTTTCAAAAATTTCAGAGGTCATCCATGCCTTTACGTTGTTCTCGTAATCTACAGGAAGCCATTTTACCCCTTTAAAACATCGTGGTTTTGCACTTCTGCCAATTATGAGAGGTTTTAGTTTTTCAGTGCCACTCATATTCGTTGCTAGAGGGCATGTGACCCGCTCTTTACTAAGTTTTCCACCATAGCATTTGTCGTCTCTAATGGCTAAAGTTTTCTTAGGTAGACATTTGAAGAATAACCCAAAATCCCCGAATCCAATCACTGCGGCACTTTCACCACAGATATTCTTATGCGATATGTCGTGCCTAAATTTAAAAAATAAAATATAAATTTCATATGTACATTATATATACGTCTAATACAATCACGTAAATTTTACCTTTTTTAAATTTATGAAGCCAACCGGTACTGGCCTTAAAATTTGTTGTTCCTAAATGTTGACTGTATTCCAGTGCTTTTTCCTGTAGAAGTGGCCCTGACACCGGTATGTTTTGTTCTCTAGTAGACACAAACCACTTAAATACCGCACTGTTTACATTTTTGTTTGAAACTCGGTTTCGCTTGAAATTAGCGGGTTGTGTAGTTTACTCGCGAAACTTCGAATATGTTGCTTGTTTTTAATTATAGTTGACAATGTACTCGCTGGTATGTCATATTCCGCAGCTATTATCTTCTTTTTTATTCCATCGTCCACTTTTTTAATATTTCTAATTTCTGTTGCACTGTTAAACTTTTAAGTTTTCGTTGCTGGGGCATGTTGATGACAGACACTAACGACTACGAATGAATATAGGCGCAACACGCACGTGAATAAGAATGATAAAATCCGTTGTCGTTGGTACTTCCCCAAATTCCTTCGATAGATATTAAGTTATATCCTCTAACAGATGGCGTATCACGTACCTTTAGCGAAAGTTTCGAGTTACAGAGATTCTACGTCTTAAATTTGGTTAAATTTTTTTCGAGTTAGGGATAAATTCGAGTTAGAGAAATTCGAGTTAAGGAGAGTCATATGCATATAAATTTAATAGATAACGCACGGGATAAAAAAATATTCGAGTTAGGGAAATTTTCGAGTTAGGGGAGTTCGAGTTGGGGGAGTTCCACTGTATTGCAAATTTAAATTGATAGGAAGAAATGCTATTTGCCATTATCTTGAAATAATAACACTATGTATTATTTTATATATAATAACAATAAATAGACTGACACTTCACGATTTACCTATTCGAATATGTTTAACATTTGAAAAATAATCGGATTTTTAAGGCCATAATACTTCAGTCAATAATTAATCTTCTTCATTTAAATTAAAAAAATCCTGGAAGCATAGTTAGTTTCTTTTTATCCAAAATGCAATTTTACTTTAACTTTTTTCTTGTTTTCTAAGCCGTAGGCGTAATGGCTACCCTTAAGTATCACTTCTTGGTTGAAACCGCGTCTTCTTCTCTTGTAATAAACTTTTGTTTGCTCGCGTATAAATGTGCTAGAGTTTTAGTTATTAAAATTGTACAATTACAAATATAAATATACCTCAATAATTTCAGCATTTCTATACCATTATATATCCGTTATTATGCGTATTTTTTAAACTAATATATAAAATGTCTTTATGTCTTTTGTATGTATCTTTTTCGTATGATTTAATTATTTTAAGTCGTATCACATTTTGTTCACGTGATCAATACATGTTTGTGGCTTGAACCGCGATTTATCCGAATGTACAAGACATACTGTGGGTATATAAGAGTCTGCGAGTACAAATATATTTTAACTTTGACCGTGGCCTTATGGCCTGTTTCTTAGGGCCAGTTGTACGAAAGCCGTTCAATACAAGATCCACGGTGAACCCGGTTCAAGGCAAAGAATTGCATTGAACAAAGCTCGATCAGTCTTGAACGAGCGATCTATACGTGTGTTAGATTGCCAGTTACCATCCGTCCATAACACTGTTATAAATATTTATACCTTCGTGCTGTTTTATTTAATTATATTGAGATGGATCCCTACGAAGAAATAATAGATGATGAAGACTTTTTAGAATTACTAGAATGTCAATAGTGTTATAAGGAATGCGCTAATAAATGAATAATTTGAAATTTTATTAAATATAAATTAAGTTGTTACTGCAAAATCTAATTTATTTGATCCACTGACCAATACGGCGGTAGATTCCAAAGGTTGTATTTTAATTATATACATCTTATACACTTCACAAGCTCTACATTTTGTAATCATTTTGCACAGTGTTGTTTGTAGTACAAATAAAATTAAAAAAATGGATTTTTGTTGATACAATACACAGTGAAGATTGAAAATATAGTACACAATAACTACAATATACACATTTTACTTTCTAAATTGAACTACACCTATTTATCTTAAAAAATAATAATCATTACATACAATTTTGAAATTGAAAATAAAACAGAAAATATGGTATTTAGAATCTAAAAATAATAAATACAATACATACTACATAATTATTAATTACAAAAAAAAATACATTTATTATACGTAAGAGTATCTAGTTGATATTGACTGAGTGGGTAGTACATTTGAAAGAAATTAATTCGAAGTCCATAACATTTACAGCCAATTTAACTCACCATTCTCACTAGAATTTATATTCATTTCATCTACAAATTCTTGCTGAGTAGCTACAATTTTACATATATGTATTTCATTAACAATACAGATCTACGTACAATAGGGGAGGTGGGGGTAAGTTGACGAACTTAAGGTTGCATCCCTAAATTTGGTGATTTGTGGATACATTACGAATTATATATTTGCAGACCTACTGTATTGCTACATACTTTAACTGATTTATATATTTTTTTCCTGTGAAGATTGACACATTTTTGATAATTGGTGAATATAAAAAAAATTTAACATTCGTCATCTTGCACACAATAGTCGCTAAGTTGACGAAGTGAGGTGGGTAAGTTGGAGATATATATAAGAAAGTAAAAACGGACTATAAAAATGAAATAAGGCAATTTATTAAGAAAAAATCACACAATCTAAAATACGCATAAGCGAATGAACGATATTCTCATACTTATTAATCAATTATCGCAACGATAACAATGCCATTTTTTAAATTTAGCTACTTTCGGAGAAAATTCTGTGCACTCAGCATGTGCCCAAAGTTTACAAGAACAACATTGAAACCAAAGTTCATTGTCCTTGCCTATAGCATCACATATAATACAGGTTTTATCATCGTCTTCAACTTCTAAATCCATGTCATCATCGCTATCGACATAGGGTATTTCCGTGGAACTAGTGGAATCAGAGGAGTCGTCAAATTTAATTTGACGCTTTGTATTTTTATTTGTTTTCTTCAGTTCAGGTTTCTTCTTCCTAATTCTTTTACCACCTTTTGTGTAACTTTCTTATTTTTTGTCTGCTCCCTTAAAAGCTTTTTGTTTTCTTTTTCTTCTTTCTCACGCTGCTTTTGTTCCAAGGCATCTTTAACTGGAGTGCTTGAAATAATAAATGAAGGGAACATCTTCCTGGGACGTCTAACTTTTGGATTTGCTTCAGGTAAATCTGGAAGCCCAGAAGTCATATCTTTTGAATTTTCCTTATTTGGCGTCGTGATGCTTCTAAAGTTCTCGGTATTAATGTTGATACTGACTGAGACTCATCTGGTAAAACTTTTGAGGTTGAAGGTAGTGGTTGATTTTCGTTAAAATCTTCAACAACCGCTGTTTCTGCTTGTACGTTTGACAAATATGTTTCAGTTATATCTAACATTGGCGCTGGTGCAGCTTCAACTCTCTCTGTGGTTTTTGCGGTTTCAAAATTGGTATCTGTGAAAATTTGTAAGTCAAATGGCTCTATTCTGGTCGCTCTAAATCCACTCATTGCATTTGCTATTGTAGCGAGTTTTAAATAGGCCTGACCAAAAAAGGAACCAATATCATGTAGAGTAATAACTCGCCCGGGATGGTTGCTCAGAAAATCTTCGCATACTCTGCTGTAGGCAGTTTTTAAAGGACCATATAATGACACGTCAAGTGGCTGCATTCGATGACTTGTGTGCGGCGGAAATCCAAGTAGAGTAATATAATTTTCACGGTACAAGTTAACTGCTTGTAGGGTAACATGACTAGCATGATTGTCCATTAAAAGTAATACACGATTACCTTGGCTAGGCCTTACATGCTGAATAAAATGTTCCAAGTATTTTACAAACGTATCAGCAGTCATCCAGCCACTTTCATGTGCCATGCCCTTGAATCCAGAAGGCGTATTATTCATGTAAGCTGGCTGCATCCTAACTCTGGGAAAAATTAAAAAAGGAGGAACAAATGACCCGATTGCATTCATACAACAAACTGCCGTAACATTTGTGCCTCTTTCTGCAGAAGAAATTTTTATTACTCTACGCTTTCCCCTAGGAGTTATTACTTTAGGAGTCTTAGTAGCCACAGTTGAAATACCTGTTTCGTCTAAGTTATAAATTTGATGTGGTTCAAAGGCAAACTTTTGTTTTAGTTCTCGAAGTGCATCAAAAAATTTGTTTACATTTTCTCTGTTGAATGCCATAAGCCTGGAAATAGAGGTAGTAGCTTCAGGACTTCTTAGAGACAAATTGAATTTTTTCATAAACCATTCAACGAAATGTCTACCAGCCCTTTTCTTTTCGGTGTTAAACCTTTGTGGAATTTTACGGTTTTCAGCATAATCAAAAATTACTCTACTGAACTGTTCTTTGGTTAAACCAAATGCCCTTTTGTTTATGTCTACAATGTAATGATATAAACTTTGCAGCTGTTCTTCAGAGAACGTTGTTTTGAAACGTCCAGCGTTAGAGGGAAAAGCCTAAAAAATAAACTTTAGGTTTATTTTGAAAAATACAGAGAATTGAGATTACTTTTACCTCATCTGCGGGATACTTTTTCAAATATCTTCGCAATGTTGGCTCTGGAATGTTATGTGACTTAGCGGCCGAATTAACACTTTTCCCCTTCACTTGAACATCCCTCATTGCTGTGTTCATGTTCTCTTTACTCCACGATTGTCTCTCAGTTTTTCGTATATATGTTCTATATATGTTCCATCTTTTCACATAAACTAAAATAATAATATGGAATAATCAATCTAAATTGCACCAAAAAAATCGTGGATGGTAAGATGACGAATCCGTCATCTTATCCCCCTACGTTGTTCGTCAACTTAGCTACAAATAAAATTTCAAATATTATGATTATTACTTCTGTTTAAATAATGATATTAATAGAAATTAAATTACATAAAGGTATGCAAAAACAATGGTTTATCTTGTACTATCAGCAAATTAAGTTTATTTCTTACCCAAAATATGATAAACACTATTTTCTGAGCACTCGATAGTACAACACGTTGCACATGTTAGGTTAACCTTCATTTGAAATAACGTTCAAGTTTCGGATTGAATTTTGGTGTTGACCTCTAGCGGTGTATTGGTAAGGCTCGCGTTTTCATTCAATACCTATTGCGCCACCTACCAGATTTACTTAATTTACACCAATTCGTCAACTTACCCTCACCTCCCCTACTCATAATTGTTTAATGTATCCATTACTATAACTTCATTCGATACATCTGGTAGGATAAATTCTGTAAGTAATAGGTACTTGAACAAAATGGTATGTGAATTAATGCATTTAACATACGTATTGCCACATCTTTATCAAATTCAGAAGGAAATCCAGTAAATTGGGAACCAATTACCTCCTCCACGTCCTTCACTACTCCTGTTAATATGATTTCTTGTGTAGGTGCCCCACCTGTTCCCAATACCTCTTTTTTGATGTCACCTAATTTCTGCTTTGTCCTTTTTTTAATATTGTCAAACTTATTCCGCAGCGTTTGTGCATTCCTATAGTTGTCTCCACTTAAGGCATTAAATTCCCTCTCTATTTCTTCCCACACTTGCTTTTTCAGTCTGTTAGTGTTTGTATCAGATCGCTTACAATCCACATCATTTTATATTTTTTTACAAGCGTTATTAACGAGTAATCCTCTAAAATTGCTTGACCTACAGAATTTTTTTCCATTGCTAATCAGAAACTGAACAAAATTTAACCATCACCAAATACACAAATATACCTTAACCAATATTATGCTATAAATGAAAATATACCTCTAAAACCTACTTTTTAAGAAGACATATATATTTACCGTTTGCAATTTTGCTTAAAAATTAATAACGACACTTTTTATTTTTATCTATTCCACTATAATTAGATTCAGATTAGATTGCAGCTAAACATTAAACCCCGTTAAAAGAAGCGCGAAATAATTTTCCTTAAATGCGCATGTTTAAACGGAATGCCGGTGCTACCAATTCACACTATCAAGAGTTCTGTTGAACCGATGTGAGATGTCGGTCATACAACGCGCTTTTTCTTGAACTGGGTTAAGCGGTGATCGTCCGATCAAGTGATCTAACGTTCAACAATCTTTCGTACAACTAGCCCTTAGTTCATCTAAGAACTTCAGCATTGCTTCCTAGCCTGCTTCGCAGCTCCTCTGCAGCTATAAATGCTGCCTTCTGGACTGCTTTACAGCTTGTTCCTCGCACATAATCAGCTGTCTTAATTACCTGTTCATTATCCCTTGAGTTACACCCAATCAGCTGTTTACACCCATGGCAACACTCCTGCATGCAATCTTAATTAAATTTATGTAAGCAAAAGCAATCTCATAACGTTTTCGCACTTAAATTAATTTATCTGTTATGTTTTGATAGGTTTTTGTCATGACGTTTGCAAGAATAGAATTTCGATTAGTTTTAAAACCATTTGTAAATAAAATCTGAGTCAATTTGTTAATTATGTTTTAAGATTAACTATGACGTTTGGAAAAATATAATTTTAGTTTCAAAAATTTTGTAATGTACATTTTCAGTCGAAACAGTTTGCGAAATAAATACTGGATGTCATGAACCTGTGTGTTGTTATTTCACTAACATTTCAGTAAGGCAAAGGAAAAAGTAAAATAATTGTATAACTTACCTCTCACTCACATACAAAATTAAGTAAAATCAGATAATCATTAATTAGATCAATATGCACGCGATATAAAATAGAATGCATGTTATGTGTTAGATGTATTGAGTGCCGGGATTCGATAGGTGCTTCGATTGAAGATAGCGTATGCCGCATGGTTAGGCAGCCACACCAGCATCCGCATTAAATGAACGAAACAAGCGCTTGGAGATCCTTGCTTGCTATTTAACTTATGGTAAATTTTATTTCGTTTAGGTACAAAATGTCAAGCACTTGTACATATTCCTCAGACTTGTTTTGCTACATTTGTGGTGAATTTACTATAACATTTCAACTCAATGTAGTAACTACTCTAGAGACAAGAGCTTATTGACTTTACTTTGAATATCCTGTAGTTAACAGAGACAAACATTGGATCCCGAAAATATGTTGCAGCAGTTGCTCAAGAACTTTAAGAGGTTGGCTCGATGAAAGTGATAATTCCATGCCATTTTCAACGGCTATGAGTGAAACACAAAACCATGAAAATAATTATCACTTTTGAACGATTATGACACAGGGATTCACGAAAAAAAAAGAGAGAATAAAATAAGATCTCCGAACATTCCACCTATCCGATGACCAATTTTTCTAAGTAATGACGCTTTACTTTCAGAACAGCGACGAAATGGTGGATGAAGGAAACGCTTATTCTCAACACACTCATTTGAGTCACTGCTCTAGTTCTTTACGTCAAGTCCATCAACAGACCCTCATCTTCTTAAGCTATCTCATTTGAATGATATTGAGATTTAAGACTCTCAAAATCGAAGGCTCAACTGTTTGGATATAGATAACAACAGTGGAATTTGTTAAATAAAAATATGATAACATCTATTTTTTAACGAATAAGAAGAGTTTACAAGAACTGGGTTTCCCTGAGGAATGACGACTTTTTATCGATTCTTCCAAAATCTGTTTCGAAGCTGCTTTGCTCCACATTGGCAATCAATATCTTTTAGCCCCACTTGCACGTGCAGAAAACGTTAAAGGAAACTATGGAAATTTTAAGTTGTTGCTGGAAAAAATTAAATATTTACACTACTCGTGGAACATTTGTGTTGATCTTAAAGTTGTGTCAATATTAAGCGTACTGCAAGGAGGATATACCAAATGTTGTTTTTTGTGGGAGAGTCGCGCAAGAGGTAAACACTACGTAGTCAAAAACTGACAACGCAGAGCGACTCAAAAATGTTAATGAAGAACCCTTAGTGTTAAATGACAAAAATATTCTACTGCCACTCCATATAAAGCCTGATCTTATGAAAAACTTAGTAAAAGCAATTAACAAACAAGGATGACGAATGCTTTCAATACCTTAAAAATTTCCCCGAATCATCGACGTAAAATTGAAAGAAGGAATCTTTGCAAGTTCGCAAACACGAGATCTTATGAAGGACGGAAGTTTGTTTGTCTAATTTACCCATCTTACAGCAGAAGAGAAACGAGAGAGAAGTCTACCCTTGATTTTAAAAATTAGACTTCTAACATTTTTAAAAGGAAAGCTAAAGTATGATAAGTGGTTCTATACTACTTATGTAGAATAACGTGCTTGCAGATTTGCATTTGGCAGCGTTTACAGGAATATGTACATGTAATAAGAAAATGTAGTTTGGTTGCCGACGCAAATAAATTACTTTTGATGCTTTTTATTGGATTTTTATATATATCCAGCCATGGCATCAACGCTTTTATAACTTGTGCAATGGTAGAACATTTATTTCAGGTCAGGTACTGTGACAATACACACACATTTATTCAAACTGACATCACGTGCATGACTCTTATGACATGACAATTTAAAGGTTTCTAGAAACAATTGCGTATGTGTAAATAAGACAACCATGGACGCGATCACAAAAACCTGTACTATTACTTTCTTATACTTAGTATAAGGAAGTATTGTTATGACGAACATTTTCGACCTCGAGATTTTTGCAGATGTTTACGGTTTGAAGTCCCTTGATACCAAAAAAGTGGTTTTTAAGAAAATGACTCTCTCTCTCTCTCTGTGTGTGACCATGATAGCGGTCAAGCCGCTGTAGATATCAATTCCAAATCTTGCATCTACGTGTATAATCTTCTCTTGGGATCTGATTAGTTTTTCAGTCAATCGGTGAAAAAATTGAATTTTGCCAATATTTCGTCAATTACTAGTTTAAATAAATTTATAAAGAATTCAAATGTACTCAAAATTAAATTTGAGAAAAAGTGTATTAAAAAAGTGTATCGAAATTCCAGCCGGAAGTAGGTCTTTTATTAAAAATCAGCTTTTTACGAATATTTCAGTCATGCTTTCTAGGCAGGTACATTAGGAGTATGAAAGTTTTTAAAACATAATTTTAGATACCTTTTGTATAAAACAAATTTCAAATTCGGTCCGGAAGTAACACTTTTACTTTTATCTAATAGCGATTTTTTTGCAAATATATCGTAAATTATGTATTCTATATATATTTATCAAGAGTACAAAAGTATTTAGAGCTGGATTTGCGATGTCTTGTGTATACATGAAATTTCAAAATTCGGACCGGAAGTAATACTTTTACTCCTATCAAGTAGCACTTTTTTTCGAATATCTTACAAAGTATGCATCCTATAGGATTTATTAAGAGAATAGAAGTAGGGGAGAGGGAGCACAGGGTACCACTTAAGGGAATTTTGTTCATATTTTCTAAAGAAAAATCACTCAGAATGAGTAAAGCGAACTAATTCTAGTATATACAGGGTGTTTCATCGGTTGGGGTATCGCGAATTAAAGTGCCTAAATATAAAAATGTCGACTTCAAATTTTAACCACTTATAGAACTTTTAAACCGCTACCAGTAGGTTAGGTTGTTTTTGATAATATTATTTTATTTAATGCGTAAATAAAAAAAAACCTTCGTTCAAAAAATCAAAAGTACTCAGATTTTATTGAAATTCAGGTGTTAAAAAGATATGTCTATAAAATCAACTATGCAATTGAAAAAAAAATTAAAACTTAATCAATTATTGAATATTTTACAATAATTTCAAAATTAAAGGCAAGACGTTGAAGAATTTATGGGTTTTTTATTACAGTGTTGTGTGTTGAGTTTATAAGCGATTCAAGGTAAGAAAGTTAATATAAATTAGGAAAAATTAGGTATTACCCAGCTTTTTTTGGCGCTAGCTGTAAATTCCACTAATTCAGATCAACATGACACTGTCACTGTGCGGATGTCAAGTGAATGGGTAATACCAGGTAGTAGAAAGTAAATATTTATAACAAATGTTCAAAATGGTGACCTTCTTGCTGCACACACAGTTCTAACCGACGCGTGAAGGAATTAAGAACTGTAGCGCCTCTGTTTAGCTGGTTAAGGCGTTCAAACGCATTTGTTATTCTTGCCCTCATATCCTCGGCGGTAGTTGGCGGTTGTTGGTACACCATCTCCTTCACAGCACCCCATGTGAAAAAATCCATCGGTGTTAAGTCGGGTGATCTGGCTGGCCATGGAACTGGCCCACCACGTCCGATCCAGCGTGCAGGGAACTGATTATCCATAACCTGACGAGCCCTTAGTGCGTAGTGCGGAGGAGCCCCATCTTGCTGCAGCCACAAGTGTTGGCGAACATTTAACGGCACATTTTCTAATAAATTGTAAAGATCATTTTCCAGAAAATTTGCGTAAAGCTCGCCGTTTAAATGCTGGTCAAAAAAGAAGGGGCCGATTAAATGGTTATCAATGATTCCCCCCCAAACATTGACCGTCCACCTATTCTGAATGCGTTGTTCACGCATCCAATGAGGGTTCACTGGTGCCCAATAGTGTATGTTATGTTTGTTGACATGTCCACTGCTTCTAAAAGAGCATTCGTCAGTAAACAAAACATGTCTAAAAAAGTGCTCATTTTCTTCTAATTGTCTTTGTGCCCATTCACAAAATGCAACTCGATTTGCAAAATCATCCCCGTGAAGTTCTTGGTGAAGCTCGATATGATATGGGTGGTAAGTGTGTTTGTTGATTATCCGCCACACCGATGTCTTGCTGATTCCAGTCGCAACACTGATTTCTTTAGTGCTTATCTGAGGGTTATTGTCCACCATATTTAAAACAATTGCCTGATTCAGTTCATTGGTGACAGGTGGATTATTCACACTTCGATTTTTTGACGCAAGTGATCCCGTTTGCCTCAAGTTATCCACTAACCTTTTGAAAGTTTGACTTTCTGGGTGGATCCTCTCCGGAAAACGTTCCGCATAAATCTGCTCAGCAACCGCGGCATTTTGTAGAGCTTCCCCATAAACAAGTATCATGTCAACTTTTTCGTCGGCAGAGAAAGTGAACGGCATTTTGAAAACAGAAAACACTAGCAAAACACAGCTTAAACAAATGAAGTTGACTCCGTGAAAATAGAATCACAACTAACATCACAAAGTACCTAAATGTAAGTTCAGAATGCCCTTGGAAACGCTTCCCGATTAGTAGAACTACAACAACAACTGAAGGCTTCAGGGTTGAATATTATCCGTCATAAATTTTTATTTATTATCCGTCATAAATTTAAAAGGACTACCTGTTTGCGGACAGCACAATTAGAAAGTTAAGTACCATAAATCTGTCGTAAGAAAAACGACATTACTTAATATTGACTTTATTTGACAAACGGTTTCGTTTATAAAAATTCTGATTGTGAAGTTAATATGGGTGATATTTCCACGTATCACCATTCAAATTTGAACATTTTTTGAGCACTTTTAATTTTTGATAATACGTTTTTTTTTAATTTACGCATTAATTAAAATAATATTATCAAAAACAACCTAACCTGCTGGTAGCAGTTTAAAAGCTCTATAAGTGGTTAAAATTTGAAGTCGATATTTTTATATTTAGGCACTTTAATTCGCGATACCCCAACCGATGAAACACCCTGTATATTACTCTACCGATTTCCAATCGCAAATTTGATATAAAGAAAAACCACAAACAATTATAGTCCTTTTTTTGTCACTTTGCGCTGGTCAATTCTTCAGCATGCTGGGCTCTGCTAGCCCTCTTCTGTGAATTTTGGTTTTTGTTTTTACGGGCATCAGATCTTGGCATCGGAGAAACTTCAGGATAACATCTTTGAACGAAGTGTAACTGCAGCTCGATTGTGGTTCCTTAAATACGTTCTCAGTTTCAGGTTGGTGGTCATATGGGAAATTTTCCGCAGGCATCTGTCTTTCAGTTTCTTCCTCCACCGGAACGTCTGTGACTTCAGCAGGCAGAAAACATTCGTCAGAAAATATTTCATCATTGAATGGATAAATTCCTGTCGTTTGAAAACCTTTTACGGCTTTCTCTATAGTGGCAGCATGAAAAAACATTTCTACGACATCATATAGTGACACACGAGATCCAGGGTTATTAGTGTGCCATAAATCACACTTCCTTGCATACTGGTGTTTTAAAGGCAAAAACACAGTGCATTCAAGGGGCTGTAGACGGTGACTGGTATGGGGCGGAAGAGAAACCATTGTAATATTATTTTCTCATGCTTTATTTATTGCAGCTAGTGTCCTGTGACTATTGTGATTATCGAGGATTAATAATATTTTCTTATTCGAACCGGGTTTCACGTGGTGTATAAAGTGATATATGTAAATACTTGACGAAATGGTCAGAATCCATCCATCCAGAACCATTTGCATAACCAACTGCACCTGGTGAACATCCTTTCATGAATAATGGGTTCATTCGCTGTCGGGGGAAAAGAAAAAGCGGTGGAGTGTAGGATCCTGCAGCTGAAATCCGACAAACTGCTGTAACATTAAATCCTCGTTTTGTGCTCACTATCCGCCCGACTTGCTTTTTTTCCTTCTCGGCCAATACTTTTCTGGGAACTGGTACTGAATTGACCCCAGTTTCATCAATGTTATATATTTAGTCTGGTTGAATATTATTGGCCTCTAAAACTGATCGTACAACATCAAAAAACTTCTGAACTTGTGATTTATTAAATCCTGCCGCTCGTGCTATGTTAGTAGACTCAGGAGCTCTAATTGGAAGTTGAGGATTTCTTTTTTTAAATCCTGATAACCAGTCACTACCAGCCAATTTCGCAGTCTTGTTAAATATATGATTTGGCTGCATTTTTTCTGCTAACTCAAATTTAAAGCTATGAGCATCCAGAGAGGTTATTCCATAAAAGCGCCTTTCTAAGTATAAAATATGCTCCACTAATTCAGTCACTTGTTCAGTAAAAAATTGTTTAAAGTGGTCGTTCCTTGGAGTTTTGGCATTAATTGGTTATTTTTCCGCCGCAAAATACAACTTTTAGGTATTGCAAAATGTTCAGATGCTTTTCGAGCCGATATTTCATTTCGGTTTACCATTTCCACTGCTTTTGTCATATCTTCCTTCGTTCACAAAGGTTCTGGTCTTTTCTTTACGTAGTTACGTACCATCTTAAAATAACAAACGATTATGATAATATAAAGAATTAAACAATAAATGAATACTATTATTGTGGGGCACTGGAAACCACCTTTGGGGCACAGAGGACCGTAAGTGAGCCTCAATGACACAATCAAATTTGTAATAGCCGCAATTCGACTCAATGTTTGTTTATGCCTATGATAATCATCTTGTTTTATAGTAGAATAGTCGAGGTTTTGTATGGTATAATAAAAGATAATAATAAATAAACAATTATGCGATAATTACACTTGATTTAGATGTAAAATTTTACAGTACTCACCTTTCAAATCAATATTTTGTTTACGCTGACGTTCACACTACACTAACATTGTTATAACTGAAATAAAATGCGAAGTGCACGGTTTTCTTGCTATATTTGACATGATCCAAAAGGTGGCGCGACCTGTAATAAAATAAATCGTGTGGACCCATGTGCCTCGCCGGTCCTCTGTGCCCCCTCTTCCCCTACTCGTACTTTGGATTTTGAATAATTTGTGTATTAAAAAATTCTATAATTTGAAACACTCTACGTATAAGAAAGTCGTGTGGTGGTTACACCTCATTATTTTTAAGATTGATACGTAGCAATAATAATAATCGCGTTTTTTTATTTATTTCTTTATAGATTTTTTTTAATATGTACCTTGCTTTTTATTTACTACAGAAACATTAACATTTTATTGAATAATATAATTATTGTACATTTTTGAAAATAAGTATATGTGTACTCTTAGCACTAACAAAATTGATAACAGAAATAAAAGAAGGCAGATTTACAAAGAATGATATTTTCTTTTATAATCCCCTTTATAGACATAAATATTGACTTGCTATGTATACGTAATACTAATAATACTTTTATGCCATTTTTATCTATTTTATATATCTATTTATCTATTTCAGTGCAAACACGACCTGTTATATCACTAATAAGATATATATATTCGATGTGCTTCGCTGGAAAAATTATGTAAAGAAAGGAAAACCTGGAATTTATGTGTTGCCTCTATAAATAGTTTCTATTGTTCTCATTAAATGACAACTATCTGTTTTGTTAACGAAATATTTGATACGTACACGGATATACAATCCAGAACTTTATCTGTATCTCTGAAGGAAGTCGCTATCAGTTCAAAACTTATCAGCCGGTGAACTCTCAAGTATCCGGTATTATAGCAGTGTATGAAAATGCTAATCTCGCTTTAATTTTCAGGACACACCTAGATGTGAGACAAATACGTGTCTGTATTTAACTGTGACATAATTTAAATTATTCATGACATGACATGAACATTTATTAATTCCTTTCACAACCATTACTATCACTAATAGCGACTGTAAATTGAAAGAAAGAAAAATGTAATTTTGTCATTTTTGATTTAATATGCAACATTTGATGAAATCATCTATAACTTTAGCATACGTTCTTATTTTCTGTCTATTTTATTCATGCATTTGCACTCATGCTGCGTTTATGTACAAATGTGATGTTCAGTTCTACTACTTTGACAAGATCTTTGGGTTCCAATGGAGGATAGCGAGTATATACTTTTTAAAAGAAAACCAAACGCAATATGTGCATGGTGTGTTTTTAATTGTCCCGCAATTAATCTAAGTTTATTGCGTTAACCAGTGTGTAAGAATTATACATTTTATATGTGTATGTAGGGTATCTAATGCCGGGTGCTATTGTATAAGTTTTGTGCTTGTGCTGTGATTACATCGCTTGGTATATTCTGAACTACTGGAGATAGGCTTTAAGTTTGGTAAACAATTCAGGTTTGCATTTCAATAGATGTATTAGACTGGCAGATATTAATTTAAAATTAATTTATCCTCATAGGCATTGCCTCATTACAGAAACAAAGCGGATCACTAGTTCTCTCACACTTTTTGTTTTGCTGTTAGTGGTAGCTCTGCCACTCGAATTCAGAGGGTTTAGAATTCGTGTTTGAGACTCATTTTCGGCGTAAAGAAGTGTGACCATGTTTCACACAAGCCTTCTCACGTGTGATGGTTAAATATGATGGACCGGCTTCTTTTGCGTATGGCTTGCCTATCTCAGAAGATTTTTTTATAGAGATATGATAAAATTTCCTTTCAAACCGACGTTTATAATCTTAATTTGCGGTTTAAAGGAATACTTAACCACCCATGCATCGCACTGTACTATATGCACGGTCTTACTTATATCGGATGGCGAGGGTGAAATCCCTGTCTTTAAAAAGCTCTAGTATCACCTATAAAAGAAAACTAGTGTTTGGTTAGTGTGCTTGCTCATTTATTCTATTTACTCTATTGTTACATCCTTTTCCTTATAATATTTCTTAATTTCAGTTGACATATTTTTTGCTTTTGGGATAAATTATTATTTTATAAGCGGGTATATTAGAACAACTTATCTTGTTAAGTTGATATGTTAAGTGATAAACTTCGGAACAAAATTCATAAAAGCGTTCGATATTGTTTTTAAGAAAATCACTCGGAGAGGTAAATTTTTGTTTTTAAAAGGACGTTTTTTGACGAATTTCTTTTGAATGATTCACTATTTCTCTGTTCTTAATACACCTTACTGTGAAAACGGTGATGTAAAAAAATTCTACTAATTCTAATTTTTTTAAATAATGACACATTTACTTCACAACTTCAATTGTTATAATTTAGTAAAAATAATAATCAAAAAATAAACATACAAAAAATATTAAACAAAGTAATCAACAAAACTTAACGCAAACATTTAAAGTGACCCCCTCCAACCATTTGGCATTGACCAGCACGATAGTAAAAGTAAACTCTTTCTATTCTTCTTCTTCTTCTTCTTCTTTTAGCTAGGGTCATCCCCTGTTTGCCTGGCCGGTTTCTATTCAGCGGATGAGGAAAACCAACTTTGTCCCCATCTCTTGGGAGGTCGTCCTTGTTGTCTCTTTCCTTTGGGTCTCTCATGTTTGCATATATATGCTAGTCTGTTGGTTTGCATTCTTTCGACATGGTGATTCCATTCCTTCCTTCTTCGCTTACTCCACTTCACAACATCCTGCACTCCGCATCCTTCTCTTATGGAACTACTCGTCTGTCTATCTCGTAACGTGACATTCGCTATTTTTCTGAGAATCTTCATTTCTACTGTTCTAATTTTTTGTTTTCTTGGTATCTGCTCTTGTCTTCGTGGAGTATGTTAGTACTGGACGAACCATAGCTTTGTATACTCGTACTTTACTTTCCTTAGTAAGGTATTTGTTCCGCCAGACCATTGTGTTTAGATACCCGGTTACTTGTGTCGCCTTCATTGCCTGTTGTTGAACCTCCGCCCGAAGATCTCTTTGACTCGTTACCTCGACACCAAGATACCTGAAGCTCATTACCTGTTGAACAACGGATCCGTCTATTTCCAGTTTACAACGAAGTGGCTGCTTACATATTACCATGCACTTAGTTTTGTCTTTGGAGATGTTCATATTATATTTTTTGCCGGTAATGTTGAATTGAGTCTTTGTAAGTTATCTTCGCTGTCTGCTAGGAGCACTGCAGGACACAACGTGAACATACTATGTTCACGTTGTGTCTTCCCATAGGGTAACCATCTTTTCCTCCGCCTGTGGTGATCGGGGGGGGGGGGGGGTGGATTGAGTAGCTCCCCGATGCCACTGCCGGTCCCAAGCCCGGATAAAGGAGGAGGGTTGGTGAGCAAGGTTAGCAACCTACTCACCGGAAAATCAGGATTTGCTCAGAAGGATTTCGGTAGGCCTCGGAATGGGACGGATGAAATGGTAACGATACACGCGAGCAAAAGGAAGAGAAAACGGAACATATTACGAAATGCGACATGGAACATTCTTTCGATACAGGGCTCAATAATATCTGGCCTAATTTGTTGCTTTGCATCACGAATTCTCTGTTGTAAATCTTCCAAGTTGTTTGATCTATTGAAATAAACTTTCGATTTTAAGTAACCCCATAGATAAAAATCTAGGGGTGTCAGGTCGGGGGAACACTCTGGTAACTTGGTCGTTATTGACGGATCTCGATGCCAAACCAGATATTCTGATGTGGAACGTCACCATATTCATTATCTATCTCCCTATCTGCTATCACCAAATCAAATTGCAAAAAATTTAAATATTGGGTAGCATTCAGGTTTTCTTCGAAAAAGTTAAGGCTCCTATCATTCCCACTAATACTTTTACTTTGTCTTCATATTGATTGTGTGATTCCTGAATCCAGTGAGGTTTGTTCCGTGACCATTAGCTACAGTTATGGTGATGTATTGATCCGTTGAGGTAAAAAGAGGCTTCATCAGAAAAAATAATGTTTTTCAAAAAATTGGGATTTTGATTACATCGTAACATTAATTCTTTATAAAATTCCGATGGATGGTTTGGATCATCTTCGTTTAACTCGTGAATTAGGTGCAGTGTGTACGGTTGATACTTTCCTTTTTTCTTAATTTTACAAAAAAAAAACATTGGTCCACGTTGTTATCTAGGACAATTAGCCTTGTAGAAACATGATGATATTCCTTTGCTTCCAGTAACACTTTTAATTTTATTTCATTACTTATTCGTGGTCGAACTTCTGGAGACAAATCTTTTAGACTTCCAGTTTCCCAATTTACTTACTGTAGATTTTGCAAGTGGAGATCCATCGGAATGTGCTTCACAAGCTTTTGAATTCTTAGCCTATCGCCGTATCTAACCATCATTAAAATCTCTATTCTTTCCTGTTCAGTTAAATGTGCAATTTTTGTTCTTAATTTCAAAATTTAGATTGGCTTTTTATAATTTAGATAAGAGACAGACTTTTCCCATTTGAGTTGATTTGAATTAAGATTATTGTAAAAATATTCTTTGCAAGTGAGTCATTTTTTCGAAAAAATTGTTATAGAAGTTACCAATTTTCCTACATCACTGTTTAAGCAGTAAGAAGGTCTATTAAAATCTGAAGAAAAAAAACTGTTTAAGGTTGCCATTTAAAAAAAGATCATGATGTCATTATGTAAAAACCAATGACGTAATTAAAAAAGAATCGTCAAAAGACGAAGAAGATTTTAAAACAAAAATCGAGCTGACCGAGAGATTTTCTTAAAAGCAATATAGAACGCTTTTATGAATTCTGTTTGTGGTGTTTTTTAGTAGTTTTATTATTATTCGATGTTCGGCCACACCATCTGCAATGTAATGTAACACTAAACTGAACTAAATATAAGAAAAATTGAAGAGGTGCTATCGTGCGTCAGAGGAAACGTAAAGCCGTTAGCTCCGATGCTTAGGTAGTTGTTATATTATGTTATGCCAGCTTTCCACCAAACGGACAAAACAAAAACACAACACAAACTCGTGTCGAATAAAACAAAACTGCAACTTTTTACAAACTTTTTTAAGACTCCACGTTTCTGCGACAGTCTTGTTGCTCGAGTCCCGCTCGAAAGCGGTAAGATGAAAGAGTTTCGGAGTATTTACGAACTCTGACTGTCTAGTGGAAGCAGAGAGATTTCAGTTTGTGTTTTAGTTTAGTTTGTGTGTAGGTTTAACAGTTTAAATAAAATTGAAATATAAATAATAATAGCAACATAATTTGCTCTTCTTGATAACAGATATCTAGCCCAATACCTATGTTGTCGACGTCGCTCCCTTCTCCTAAAACAAACCTTAATTACTTCTAAACTATACATGAAGTCAATATTGACATATAAATGCAAATTATGTGCCCACTTACTTCCTTTTCATACAACACAGAACAAACCAACTACCAGTCAGGATAAGCAAATCATCATCTCTTGAAGCCATTTCGATTTTTGCACACTTAAAATTCAAACTTTAATTCCTGTAAAACACACTAGTTCGTTTGGTGGAAAAGCACTGAAAACAAAAACGAAACTCCAACAAAATCTTGTCTGCCAGGTGGAAAGAGGGTTTCGAATTTAACTGAGTTTTGTTTTCTGTTATTAGTAGGGCGCGGACATGACCGGTTTAAACTACGACGAAGTTACAACGGAGCAAAGAAATAATGTAAACAACACACGCTTACTGAATAGGACTAATTCATATGGTGAACTGCAACATCTGTTTACGCCCGAGAAGTGCCCGAGAATGAGAGCAAAAAATGCCCATAAAATAAGGAATATGAGTAAAATCCTTTTTTCATCTGCGTAGATAGGAGCGTGAGGGCTTTTTAAAATGTATTATATTTACCTTATATTTCGCAAGAGAAATAAAATTTTCATTCATACTTACGTTAGTTTCGTTTTTTCATTGTTTTGACTGTTAATTACGTACTTCGTAATTTTGGTAATAGTCTGTTTAATACCGGTTTATTGAATCGAGTTCTCCCAATTATCTAGAAGGTAGTGTGCACTGGATTTCATTTAGTTTCAATAACATACGCGTACATTTTTAGTTATCATTTATTTAGATCTATAACGTTGTTTATGTTACTTTTTCTGATATGAAAATGAATTGTCAGTGATTCCGAAATTTATTATAAAGTCTGTAAAATATCGTTACAGAATGCCAAAATATCGCACGTTTGTCACTTAGCTTTGCTAAAACATACACAGAAATAGTTTTTATGCAGAGAATTTCGATAGTTTACAAAATTTCGTTACATGTTTAAATGACGATGCTCGAAGTATTTCTGAGTACAAGGAACTAACACAAATCCCAAATTTAAAAAATCAGTTGTTATTCCTTCAGGAACACTTTCGAAATTTGCCTAAACTAATCATATATTTTGAAAATCGAAATCTCAAATTAAAAGATGGATTAACCACATTAGACGTGGGCTATTAATAATTTCAAAAGTATTCCAAGTGACTTCGGATGTGGCCTTCGGCAAAAGTTAGACGCAGTTTTTAATAGAAATCCAGATTTAATAATATTGCGCAATTGAGTATGTTAAATACGCTGAAATAAAAGAATATTTCCAGTACGCACCTATAACCAGTTGCGATGTAGAAAGGTCGTCTTCTATCTACAAGAATGTACTCAATTCAAAGAGAACAAGTCTTACAGAAGATAAAATGAACAAATAATAAGGTATTTTGTATTTTACAGATCACCAGCCTCTTGTTATCCAATTATATAAATAAAATTAAAACCTCTTTAAAAATAATAATTTCAATAGTGCGCCCATGGGCGATGAGCCATCAACCGTACGTGTCCGCGCCCTAGTTATTATTGTATCGAAAAACACGAATAAAAAAGAAACTCGACTAGTCCGTTTGGTGGAAAACCAACATTAGAGACACTTGTGCGGTCTGAAAACGTCTAAGCGCAGCCCGAAAGTATTCGATATTTTTATAACCTAGCACTTGTCAGAGGGTACGGCTCTTTGGTAATTATATGGAGAAAATATTAGTATTACACTATAACTGACCAGCAGTCAAAAACAGCAAGTAAAGGTGACTGTTGAAGTAATTTTCACCATCATGTCCTCAATATGTTTACAATGATATTACGACCTTAAGCTTTCGTCACCCTTTAGAATAAGAAGCAATATAGTAGAAACCCGAGTTACTTCGGGATAAATTATATTGAAGCCGAACTATTTTTTTTTGTTTTTCTATAAAAAAAAACCAAAGTTATACTCACCATAGATCAAACTCAATAGTTTTCTTTGCTGTTGAGAATATTTCAGTTTGTTTCTTTCTTGTTTAGATTATAATCGTTTCATTTTTGCCATAAAAATGTTCGCGTTGTTGGTTATTACAAATAATTTATTATTGGAGAACAAAATGGTAACATGGCATTACGTTATTTTATACAATCGAACACTCATTATTTACTGGTGGGTGTGTTATATAGATATTGTAGGGTTAGTTTTTCTTTTTGCAATTTCATTCTCATTCTTTACAGATGTTAAGGCGTGGTGTTCAGCGACTTTCACATACATGCATGTGTACTCACACAATCCATAGATTGTACCGTTACCTTTCTTATCGTCTGCACAGAATACGTATTGGCTTTTAAATGGAGGCGATGTGCATTCTTTCATGACATCTTTTTTCGTTTCAGCAAACGCTTCCTTCGTCTACGGTAATACGGAGCTCAATAAAGCATTAAATACAATTCGAGTAATAACGTAAGATGATTATTATTAATAGTGTGTTTGAAAAATATATTGAAAGTAATTGTGAAGTGGATGGGCAGCTGGCAAAAAATGAATGGCGTGAATCGTTATTATGTGTTTCCTGGAACTACTTGCGAAAGTAAAAGGACAATATTATCTAACTTAGTCCTTCATACCTAAAGAGGCAATCTATGGATTTTGATTAATGATTACCTAAAAATGTAGTATAATAAGATGCATGACAGCTTAATTTCACAGCAAAGTAGGTATCCCGCAGGCAACCGTTCTAGGACCACTATAATTACTTTTTTGTACTCACCGCCTGTAAAATGACATTTGGCACATGTGTCGCTCGACCAGGGAAGAGTATTTCACGGTCGAGGCGACTGTAAAAATTGAGAAAAACACTGGCTCTTTGTGACATTTAAAAAAAAAATCTAACTTGATAGTAATAAAATTCAGTCTGTAAAATACTACTTCCCCTCGACTATTCTTCACTAAAAGTTGGGGAAATAGGAGTAATAATTAAAAATTCTTCCAAATTTGTGGTGCCATCTATTTGACGACATCTTAAGTGACATTCAAGCGCCATCGACATTCATGTTGGCAGTTCCTAATAAATTGTAATTAAACCAAAAAACGCAATAAATTTACTATGAATTTATAAATATAAGAATAAGTATCTCATGTTTGCCATGTGTAAGAATATAATAACTTAATTTTAGGGAAAGGTGAGTAAAAGTTACGTACATGAAATGCTTAAATTAATTAGGTAATAATAAACATTAATCAATAATATTTTTTTAATTTAATGTTCGTACAAAAAATATTATACAAACCACTTGCGTGAAGACATCTTCCACGCATTCGCGCAACTAAAAGCACTCGCTTCCTTGTGGTCGCTCGTGTTTTCAAAGTGCGCTCATGCGGGAAAATGGTCTTCCCGCACTTGGTTCATAAATAACTATTTTATACGTAGTGTAAGGAAGTATTATGATGAAAATTTTCGACTTTAAGATTTTTGCAAATGTTCACATTTTGAAGTCTCCTGATACCGAAAAAGTGGTTTTTAAGAAAAGTCTCTCTCTATGTGTGTGTGTGTCAGTGTGTGTGACCACGATAGCAGTCAAACGGCTATAGCTATCAATTCCAAATTTTGTATTTACGAGTATAATCTCTCTCTTGAGATCTGATTAGATTTTAAGTAAAATCGGTAGACCGGAAGTAGTTTGTTTACTTCAGTGAAAAAATCGAGTTTTTCCAATATTTCGTCAACTACTAAGTTTAAACAAAATATGAAGAATTCAAATGTAGACAAAATTAAATTTGAGAAAAATTTTATGAAAAACTTTTTCGAAATTCCTACCGGAAGTAGGTCTTTTACTTTTATCAAAATTCAGTTTTCTGCGAATGTCTATATATATACAAAACAAAAGTTTCAATACCTTTTGTATAAAAAAAATTCTCAAAATTTGGACCGGAAGTAAGACTTGTACTCTTGTCGAATAGTGATTGTTTGCAAATATTCGCATTATGCATTCTATATATATTTATCAAGAGTACAAAAGTATTTAGAGCTGGATATGCAATATTTTTTGTATACACGAAATGTCAAAATTTGGACCGGAAGTAATACTTTTAGTGTAAGATTTTTTTCGAATATCTTCCAAAGTATGCATTCGATAGAGATTAATTAGAAGAATAGAAATACTTAGAATAGGATTTTAAATAATTTTTGTATGAAAAAATTCATAAAATGTATAATTTGAAACACTTATACGTATAAGAAAATCGTTTGGTGGCCACACCTCAGTTTTTTTTGTAGATGGCTTGACTATCATAAACTTTTTTTAAATACATCAAAAATATATTTCTTCTTTCCCTTAAAATAGACACGGCAAAACACTACTTGATCAAACTTAGGAAGAGTAATTATTGTTTTCGTAGTATTTTATTAAAAGGACGAATTATCATGTCTTCCAAATCACACAAAACTTATTATTATAAACTCTTGCCACTTGGAACTGAATGGAGTAAATTACGTTATTTTGTACAAAATGAATTGAAATAATTGTTGGTGCATGTTATTTTAAACATCAGAATGGAGAATGTTTTGAGGACAACATGTTTTGTTTCATAGGGTGAGTTGGCCATGGTAGCCCATTTATTTGGCTTCGAAGGAATCCCAACCAGGACATCACTTGATTATTCTTTATGGGACTGACACAAAAGTACAATATAAAAATAAATACACCGATTTGATATATTTCTTATATAGCTTATAACTAATTAAATATAAATAAAAAAACGTTACCTTCATTGTTCCTTTTTATTAGGATGAGAAACCCTCTGGTACCATGCCTAGTAATAAATGCTATTGTACTCCATTCAAATGTCTATGCATATGATCGTTTCAATTTCTATTTTAAAAAATCTGTCACAAGTCAAGGTGATTAGCCTGACTGCTTTTTCTAAATGTTTCAGTACTGAATTTTAAAGAAACATGTTAAGCATTTTCCATGTTGACAAATAAATAAAGATTGTTAATTTCTCCATAAAAAGCAAAACTTTGTAATTGTATTTTCGAAATTTGTTATATATTGTTATAGGTAAACCTATCAAAAAGTTAACATCTTACAGACACTTAAAGATATTCTACAAGTGTAGATAATATGATAAAGCAGTGACATAAATAAATTTTGGAACTGATATCTGTACTTAAATAAATATTTACAATCAATATATAAATGATTAAGAGAGATATAAAAATAGTAAGAAGAATGACGAATGATTTCTTTGGAGTTTCAAATATGATAAGAGCTTTAAACAAAGCATGACACATTATGGAGAGGTATATGTGGAATATTTCTAAATGAATGTCTAAAAACCAGTGGCGGCTGGTGAGTACGTTTTGGCTGGGCACCTACATAGACAAGACTTATTTGTTTATTATCAGTGATATACTCGGCCTCTGGGAGTATATCACCGATAATAATCGAGCCAGTTTTGTTTTGTACGTGCCCAGCAAAAACGTACTCATCACCATTGAACCCATTATTTCTATCAGTGTAGTTTAGTGCAGAAAAAGTAGTAATCAACCCGTGGCTCTCACTAATTATGTAGACATTTGTTCGGATTGTTAATATTAACGTAAAAGCAGTGATACTACTTTTATATTTCCGATATGATAATTAACTTTAAATATTCGGGCATTTATGCATATATTAGACTTTATGAATAGCATAAAATTTAAATACATAAAGTAATTCCTCCGCTGCATATATTATTTCTAAATAAAATTTTTATTAAAACTATTATTTAGAAATTATTATTATGTCACAGAAAAAAATATTATATGCACAGATATACAAAGAAGAAGTGGTGTATTAGGTACCGGGTGGCCAACTAAGAATGGCCGCCGGCTATATCTCAGAAACCAGTAGTCATATTGCTCCCGGGTAAAAAAATTTCAAGTAAAAGTGCCCAAGAGAAAATGCTGGAAATTATTTTGGAGTTTGTAAAATGTCCGCAAGGGGGAGTAACAGTCAGGATCAATGTTAAAATTTAGAATTTCTTCATATTTTTACTAATTAAGGGGTATTGAAAATTTTTAAATTTTATTCCCTGCACATTCTTTAACACTTTTAGTCTTGCACATTTTTTACTATCTAGTGAAATAAAGTAGTGGGGGCAGTTCAAATGTTTTTTTAAATAAACTAGGATTACTCCCGGTTGGCCTTACCGATTTGAATAAGTTTGGTCTCATTTAAAAGAGCCTTATTTGCTCTACAAACTGAACTTGTGTTTTTGTATCTTGGACTTTTGCTGTCACCGGTAGATGGCGTTAACTGAAATGTAAAAAAGGGCTTTTTTTCAAAAAAGTTGTTTCTTTTTACATAAGCGAATAAAGAATTAAATCCTCTACATTTCGGTAAAAAAACCAAATTTGTATGTTTTTTGGAACAGGAAATATTGACAAAAATAGATCAAAATTCATAAATTCTCCTCTAGCTACATATATTATTATTATCTAATATATTATTATTATCAAGAAAAAAAATTTTTGAAAGACCTTGTTCAATAAAGCAAGATTATTTTTAATACTTATTTTAATCCAAAAGATATACCATTGACAATAAAAAAGTAAGCTACGAAAAAATAAAACAATAACTCTGTGTTAAAACGACGAGTTGTGAAAATAATAAATATTATTGTCAGTTTTTGATTGATTCCGTTTACTTTTTTGTGTTTGGGAGAACTTCTTTTTTACTGAGATGCGGTTAGCGAATGAAGAGGCATTCGATATGATTGGTGTCTATTTCGAATTCATTCGAAATTCTACAATTGCTTCCAGAGTGTATGCTATGCAGTTCCCTGGAAGACATTATGCGAGCAGTGTTTTTCGTAGGTTAGCGGAAAGGCTTAGGACCACCGGAAATATTAATCTTCCGGTGTAAAGAAGGCAAGCTACTGGCGGAACCGAAGAAAATGCTATAAAAGTATTAGAATATATTGTATTTAATCTACATGTAGTGAACGAAACCACAAGTAGAGAGTTGGAATTTGTAGAACTGCGGTCCAAAATATATTGAAAGATTTAAGTTAAAAATAAAAAAACTTTATTACGAGATTATTTTTGTAAGGCCTTTGTTAGATTTGCTATATCTCCTACAGTTTGTTTTAATATTTTTAAGCAATAAGTATAACAGTTGTTTTTAACGTTCTGTACTCGGTTCCCTTAAGTTTAACTCATACATCCATCTGCCTATTTATTGTCTGTTTACCGGTCACAGCCATTTTTATCCGATACCGTTTATATAGACCACAGTAATACTTTATAATAGTAAGTTACCTAAACACTGTTTGCCATATTATTTTCAGGATGATCCTTATTACATTGTTCTTCATCAAGCTTTAACGGCTGAAGATTTCGATCGCCGGATTGACTACTGTCAATGGCTATTAAATATGGTAGCGGAAACTCCCGAAATTCTTTCTCGCGTACTATGGACGGATGAGGCAACATTTAGTAGCAATGGTGGTGTGAACTTGCACAATATGAACTATTGGTCCAGGAAAAATCCGCGTTGGATGCAGGAAGTTTAGCATCAAGGCCGCTGGTCGGTAAACGTGTGGTGCGGTATTCTAGGGGGTAAAATTATTGGACCCGTTTTCTTTAACCGACATTTTACTGGCGACGTTTATTTCATTTTTTTTTATGAATGAGCTGCTCCTTCTAACAGAAGATGTGGCTCTGGACATTCGTCGTGATAAGTTTTTTCAGCACGATGGGTGGCCGGTGCATTTTGTGGCAAGCGTCCGGGATTTCTCAGATCAGACATTTCCTGGCAAGTGGATTGGACGGGGTAGTATATTTCCCTGGCCCGCCAGGTCACCAGACCTCAACATCCTAGATTTTTATATTTGGGGGAGAATTAAGGACATTGTTTTTGAAAACCGGCCTACAACAAGACAAAATATGCTGGAGAAAATTATTGCAGCAGTACGAAACATATCGGAGGCGGAAATTGAAACTTCTGTTTTATCCGCGCGGCAAAAGTTGCAGGCTTGCATTAACAATGATGGGCGGCATTTTGAACAATTAGGCCGTTATTAAAAATTTTGCAAACCAATCTTTACAGTAATGTAATTGTAGTTATTTTAGTGTTTAATATTAACTTTATTCTGATAGTGTTAGTATTAATTGTTAGTATAGTAAATTATAGTATAAGAAAATTTTAAATACATGTTTTTCGAACGTTTCCATAAAATTATATTTATGTAATTTTGGTTTCTTAAACAGGAACTAACGAAATGTTATAAATTTTTTTTATTTAATATATTTTTATATATTTTGCATCGGTGTTACAGGAATGCCTTTCAAATTTCTTCCGCTTTTGTGACATTTTATTATTTGGTCTGCGTGTTAGAATTTTACTGAATTTATTATATGTACGAGGGCGTATTTTTATGTTACGTATATAATAAAAAGAAGACAATTAAAACAAGAAGACAATTAAAACAAAAGAATTCATGCATTATAATCTATTTTTGCCAATATCTCCTGTTCTAAAAAACATACAAATTTGGGTTTTTTACCAAAATGTAGAGGATTTAATTCTTTATTCGCTTATGTAAAAAGAAACATATCATTGTATTTAATTTTTTTGAAAAAAGGCCTAATATTTGCTTACATTTCAGTTAACGCCATCTACCGGTGACGGCAAAAGTTCGAGATACAAAAACACAAGTTCAGTTTATAGAGCAAATAAGGCTCTTTTAAATGAGACCAAACTTATTCAAATCAGTTAGGCCAAACGGGAGTAATCCTAGTTTATACAAAAAAACATTTGAACTGCCCCCACCACTTTATTTCACTAGGTAGTGAAAAATGTGCAAGACTAAAAGTATTAAAGAATGTGTAAGGAATAAAATTTAAAAATTTTCAATACCCCTTAATTAGTAAAAATATGAAGAAATTCTAAATTTAACATTGATC
Organism: Amphimallon solstitiale; assembly: GCA_963170755.1. Taxonomy (NCBI): domain Eukaryota; kingdom Metazoa; phylum Arthropoda; class Insecta; order Coleoptera; family Scarabaeidae; genus Amphimallon; species Amphimallon solstitiale. The sequence goes on from OY720679.1 coordinate 116,558,891, forward strand.
CTGACTGTTACTCCCCCTTGCGGACATTTTACAAACTCCAAAATAATTTCCAGCATTTTCTCTTGGGCACTTTTACTTGAAATTTTTTTACCCGGAAGCAATATGACTACTGGTTTCTGAGATATAGCCGGCGGCCATTCTTAGTTGGCCACCCGGTACATACATATTCGAAGCATATTTTATTAAAATTTTTAGATAGATTTTGCAACTATAATTAAACCGTTTAGAAACATGCACGATAAAAGTGTTACATAAAAGGTACATTATTACATTGAAAAAGACAAGACTAAGAATGGGAATTATTTAAATCTCGTATTCATTTATATAATGCAATCACTCCATATAAGTTCGTGTTCAATATGCAGTCCGCTTGAGTGGTTACAAACGCCCTCAGTGAGTTCGTCGGCGCTAGTGTCGACAAGATTAATAGTTGCTTTTGATACAAGAGCCGTACTTTATGACATTTCCCCTCGATTGTCAGCACAACATTTGTCCAAATCAGGTACGCAGGCTTTTCGCGTAAGAGGTATTAATCACTGATTTCAGAGATCGGATGCAATTAATAATTATCTAGAATTGAGCTAGTATCGATTACCAATGCTTTCAGAAGTATTGTAACAATTTAGGCATCTCGGGGCTTCTTTAATTTGTTGCACTCGCGCTAAAGTTTTATTAACATTGCCTGAAACATTTAGTAAACATAAAATTGCGAAATAAGATTATTTAAGAATTAATGTAAATGACCTGAGAGAATATTAATGGTAAAGTAGGCGTGCACTTTTCCAGACTTTCCTGACACATGCAGGATACGGTATCATGATTGTATCATGACAGTTAATCAGATTTTCTATTATTATCGTGAGTCAGCATCGTGCAACGGTAGCTAGTGCAACGAATTGTAATTATAATTTTAACCTTATTGCTAACCTTATAGAATGTCATCAAATTTTTTTTATGGTTCTAATAAACTAATTCATTATCTAAAAGAAGTATAATAGAACACATCACACATACAAGAAATATACAGCACAACATAAAAAAGAAACTTACTAGTAGATACAGAGGCAGAAATAGGATCGAATCATGAAATGGTACAGCAACAAATGGAGATAATCAAGAAGGAAAAGAAATAAGTTACAGATTAGGGGCAGATAGGAAGCTAAGTATTCTGTAGAAGACATATTCCTGTGGTCCGCAGTATATTAAAATTATACAGATGTGGTTAATTTTTCCAAAACTGTTTGTATGGCAGGCATTTTTATTGTGCTTAAATCTTAAGGTTTATCTTCAATATTATTCAGTAAATTGCTAGATATGTTTTAAAATTTGTGAATTTATGTATATTTTCAATATTCAGGAATTTTAGATTTTTGTTTCTCACTTTATTTATAGAAACTCTTGTATAATTGGTAAGTATTTTGAGGTGCTAATATGTAACAGCCTGTATACCTCATAAATGCATATTAATTCTTTGTACAATGCAATAACTTACAAATTTTAAAAATTTGATTTTAAATATGCATTGCTGTTTGTTGTAAGTTGGCCTAACTAACAAGCGCAAATGAGCTAAGATAGATTATATTTATTATTTACGTAATGTGACAATTAGATTGACAATTAGATTTAAGTTAGGTTTAGATATGAACTAGATAGTTCATATTGTAACGAAACCAGCAGACATTCGAGTGACAATAAAGAAAAAGGTTGTAAATAATCTCGGCGCGACGTATAAAAACGAAATATAAACATCGTAAAGCAGTGAATCATCCATTTACGCATGGTACTGTGTCGGAGTCATAATGTCTATGGAATGTTCTTCAAACATCGAGAGAAAGATGGAGTTTACGCGAATGCTTCGAGATGTTTCGTACGCGTATATAAAAAGGCAGTTGAACGGATGGATGAGTAATTCCGGAATGGGAACTTCCTTAAGTAGTTTCGTGCCGAACAGTAAATTAAATAAATAGTGGTAGCCAAAGAAATAAATAAATAGTGCCGTGTTATATAAATAGAAGTGTTACATAAATATACGGACTTAAATAATAGTAGTAGTAAATAAATACTAATGTTAAATTAAATCGTAGTAGTTTAAGTGTGATACATTAGTTTTATATTTTTATATTGTTATATAATTTTAAGTATATGAATATACAGACTATTTTAAATAAATAATTGCACGAGTTGTTTATTGGAACTCGAAAACGTTACAATATCTAAACCTAACTAAAATCTAATTGTCAAAAACAAACGATGGATGGGGGGTCTTTAAAACAGGCACTAGAACGAGATTTTAGATATCACGCAAAAGAAAAATGATGGATAGCAAGAAGAAACAGTGAGAAAAGATGAAGAAAGTGGGATTAAAATAGAGGGAATAAGTATGCAGCAATGCATTATCAAATATGTATTTGATCAAGACTCAATACCAAAGGTTTCAGAAAGAATCTTGTCCTCCCAATATATAAAAAAGGAGAACACACTGATTGTGATAATTAACGTGCTATTTGTCTATCTCCTGTAGGATTCAAAAAGTACACAACAATTATTGAAAAATAATCAACTAATAAGCACATTAGTAGATACACAGGCGGCAATTAGAGCACATAGATTAGCAAACGGTAATATAAAGCATGGTGAGAAATTTCATACAAACGGTCAGGAAGTTCTAGAGAAATTACACCTGGTATGCATTGATCTAAGAGCAACAGGAGTACAAATAAACGGACCGATTAGGAACATTTGAGTATAATAGAGGATTAAAACAAACAAGTATCTACTACAGTTTAATATACAGATATGCAGACGAGATTGTGCTAATTGCCAGGACACATAGAAATATACAAGAAATAGTAGATGTTCGGGCAGATGAAATTGAGTCTAAAAATGGAAAAGTAAGGTAATGCCATTCAATAATATAGAAAATAGAAACCACTCAATAATCTGAAAAGCAAGATATATTGGAGTTGGTACAATTTATGAGTACTTAATAGCAATTATAACAAACAACGGTAGCCGAAATATAGAAATTGCAAGAGGAAGACAAAAGAGCACCCATATTTACCACGACATAAATAAGACAACATTAGAAGAGAGATATGACAACAAAGAGTCTATAGCCCAAGAGTCGCTCCACGTCTTAATCACTAGATTTCTGCACATCGTATGTTTGGAAGAATTTATCAAATATTGTGTGATATTGGTTCATTGAGCAAACAGTGCCATTTATCTGGAAGACCAAGGTCGGTATCTACTCCTAGAGCAGAAGAAGAAATTCTAGCACCGATAGAGCGTAATCCAAGTACGAGTGTGCGAAGAATATCAGCCGATGTTGGAATTAGTGCTCCTCTTGTTTGGAGAACCCTGCTGCTTTATCGTACCATGTACAACGAGTGTAGGCCTTAAATCCACTTGATCATCAAAAACGTTTGGATTTGTGTCGTTGGTTTATACGCATTGATGCTGAAGACCCTCGTTTTCTTACCAATATTCTGTTTACGGACGAACCCGGGTCCATACAAAATGGAGTTGTTAATTTTCACAATATGCATGTTTGGACCGACGAAAATCGCCATGCTGTAATGGATTTTGTACATCAGGCACGTTTTTCATTAAACATTTGGATGGGTATTATTGGCGACATGTTTCTAGGTCCTGTTGTTTTACTAAACCGATTAACAAGCGCCGTCTACCTATATTTTTTGCAGAGCACAATGTATGATATTTTGGAAGGCATTTCTTTGGAGCAAAGGCAACAAATGGTTCCAGCCCATTTATCGACGTGAAAAAGTTTGATGTAAATGCTCTCTAACGGTAGCATTTATATCAAACTTGTCCACGTAGATGGATAGGAAGGGACGGATCTGTTTTGTGGCCTGCAAGATCGCCAACCCTCTACATTTTTTTCCTTTGGGGTTATTTAAAGACATTGGTCTGTGGTACTCCTGGAAATAGCCTCGAGGAGCTGCAGCTACGAATAAATAAAAAATGTCAACAAATCCGCACATTAAGATGTCGTGCCAGCTTGGAAATGGAAGAAGAGCACTTCGAACATCTCATGTAACTTTGTTTTATGCTTTAGCTACAAGCTTCCTCTGTTTGCTGGTACATAGTAAATAATTTTTCAAAAAAATAAACTCCTTATCTCCGAAAGCGTTACTTTGTGGACACATGTTTATTAAGACTTTTTTGTTTATTTTGGTTCATACTACTGCATCCATAAATCTTTTGGACTCTTTTTTAACACTGTGTATATTGAATTATGTATTGTAATCATGTGTTCTTGAGATTTTGCCAGATGTTTATAAGTCCCTTGATACCGAAAAAGTGATTTTTGAAAAATCACTATTCTCTCTCTCTGACCTTAATAACGGTCATATTGTTAAGGCTATCAATACCAAACCTTGTATTAAGATTTGATTTGATTTTCAGACCAATCGGTAGATCGGACGTAGTAGCTTACTTCAGTGAAAAATTATGCTTTATCAATATTTCGTCAACTACCAAGTTTAAGTTTAGACAGGTTTCTAAGGAATATAAAAGTACTCAAAAGTGAATTTGAAGAAATTCTTATGAAAAAAGTTTTTCGAAATTCCTAGCTGAAGTAGGAACTCTTTAGTTATATCTAAAAAAAAGTTCTATACGCATTTCTCGGAAGTCATGCTTTCTACAGATAGATATATTGAGAGTATGTAAACCTTGGTTCTGTATAATTTATGTATACAAAAATTTTCAAAATTCGGACCAGTTTTTGTCATTCTGATCTGATAGCAGTCTTTCCTTAAATATCTCACAAATTACGCATTCTATACAAATTTATTAAGAGTATAAAAGTATTTCCATCTTGGAACAATTTCTGTATAAAGGAATTTTCAAAATTCGGACCGGGCTGACACTTTTGTTCTTATAAGAAACGATCTGTTGCAAATCTTATGAATTATGCAATCCTCACAGATTTATTAAGAGTATAATATTAACACTTAATTTACAATAACTTTTGTGTATATACGTATAAGAAAGTCAGCTATTTTTTTTATAATAATAGTTTCTATATTTTTTTAGATTATTAATAGAATTACATATTTTTTTACTACTGCTTTTGTTGTTGGAAGATAATTACGAGGCCATAATTAAAATTTAAAATTAAAATGCCTTCTTTTCTGCAATCATCTATTTATCTGCATCATTCACGTAATCTTCCAGCTTGTTAGCTCGGATAGGATTTTATGTGGAACTTGTTTTCGATGGATATACTCCTTTGCTTATCACGCTGCATAATTTATACCATTAAGACGAAAGATTAAATACTAGCAAACGTTCATTCGTATCATAATCATATCGCAACCATTCTGGATATGTAAGTACTCCCTCGGTTTTATTTATACTGGAAAATATATACGCATACGCTAACTTGTCTATATACGTATGTGTATACAGAACGTAGATTATAGATAAGAACTATGGCAGACTGTTATCTGTTATTTATCAGAATATGGTAATATTGTTGGTTGTGCACGCGACTTTGCATTTTTTAATCATTTACATATGGATAATATATAAATTACACTATAACATAAAAATTGTTATTTAGAGACCCAATAGGTTAAATTTTGTCAACATGTCATGATTATAGCATGACTTTATATCGATACCAGGTGCGGTAATTAATAACTGGACCTGCTTTCAGTTAGACACGTATATTTAACAGTATAATGAAATTAGGGTGACACTGGTGACAGGCGTTCACAATAGGTCTTTCTAAAGAGTGGTTGTGGTCTAAATGCCGATTTTGCATTATTAAATCCTTGACGTAGAAGGCTCAAGTGTGAAATAACAAATCCGTTGGTTTTAGTTTACAAGTAATTAAAATTAGTTGCCACAAAACTCGAGTTTTTGGTTAAAACCTATTAATTCAATTTACATTATACACTTTTTATTTTTAAATTAAAAAAAAATAGTATATTAAAAAACAAAAATATGCACGTGGCTATTTCCACTAAATACATATTAAGTTCCATCACCATAACACGCAAAACAGATTAAGGGTGGGCACTACTTTCAAACATTTTAAATAAAGCGATTATGAGCAAAAGGATAAAAGTGCGTAAACAAAAGTTTGAAGAATGCGGATTCAAAAATTTTTAGTCTTTAAAAATCCGCCAGAATGTCCCAATATTTATTTTTGCACAGTTGTGAAACGAATTACAAACAGTTGCACGTCGGTACCTAAAATTTTGAAAATTATTGAAACTTCTCTTTTAAGTAACTTATTTTATTTAAAAATGAAAATAAGTAATAGCTGCTGGTACAGCATTGAATATATACTGAAAAATTATTTGTCGTAATCTGAGTTTAAAATTGTACTATCGCCATCGTCAACCAGCCTTCTTTTCGCTACATCTTCCACTTCTGGTTCCTGTTCCAGTTTCAATGTGTAGTATTTTTTACAGATTTTTTCATTTTATTGTTTTGGTTTACATGGGGTTACATGGTTTACATTTTTGAAGAAATTATAAATTGTTTAAATTTTAGCAATGTCGTTGATTTTCCCAATTCAAGTACGCTTTTTTGATGTTGGTCGTATAAAAGCGTTTAGAAGTAAGTTGTCCGAAGTTGAACCGAAAAGGGAAGTCGTTTTGACATGTAATTTTTAAAAGTGTCATAAAATTCTCATTTGCATAAGCAAACCATACTATGTCACACCATTTTAGAAAATACTTCTCAGCATCTTTTTTGGGCCTTTCAGATAATGCTGTGTAAATACTGAAACGAAATGACGTCCGTTCTTGGTTTTTCTTCTTATTGAATCAAACTCCATGATTTGCGATTTTTCGTTTTTATTTTCTTAATGATGACAAATGATTCATGTGGGAATGGAGTGTTACAGATCATTTTAACACAGAAAATACATAATGCGTGAAATAACCAAATAACATCACCACGTCGAGTTTCATCAATTTTGTTTGAAAGTTTGTGTTTTCACCATTGATCAGTTTGCACTAATCCTTTTATGGAAGTTTTATTGCATACAGCTGTGAGTCTTTGATTGGTTATTGTTATCGTTTTACATGGTAACATATGTTTTTATTGATTGAGCACTTACTTTTTCTCTGCTTAGGGCAGTTTTTTTTTTACCCGAGGAAATAAAATTCGACTGTAGGTCCTTAGTAAAATTTCTGAAAAATTATTAATCCTCTTATCTTGAAATTATTTTGCAGTTCCACTTGCAAGTGTGTACATAAGTACATCAGTTTTCATCTACCTTTACTTTTGCAGATGATGCTCTAATTCTTTTCCTTACTTTCACTCTTCTTTGTCCCTTCCTAGGTCTTTTTGGTGTCTAGCTTAAATAAAATTATTGATACTTCACTTGTTAAATAATGACATAACTGAATAAAAATACCATAAACTGACGCTGATAATAATTATCCTGAAACTTTGTCTTTGTACTATTTGCTTGTCGTCAGTTTCGAGAGGACAGGTTTGCCGTCACCCTTATCGCCAGGGCTTGCTGTAATATTCAAGAAGAATATAATAGTATCAATTTTATGATATCATAATAACGTTATTTACTTATTTTAGTAAGCAAAAGTAGCGGTTTGCTACCTTATCTGTTCTAAATTTGAGTATTTTTTCATTTCATTTCAAAGGCTATTTGTAGAATTTCATAAAAAACTTTGTATTACACCAATACTTTTAGTTTTCTGGCAAAACGAGTGCCTTGAACCGTTTTGTTCAAGGAACTTTGAATAATTTTCTTAACATGGTTTTTAATCTCTTATAGATGGTGCTCAAGGTGAAAGAATCATTTATATTCTTTTACTACCAAACAATCAGTACATTCAGCTACTCGAATATATACCTAACTCATTTTAAGGAAAAGTGCACTGGTATATTATGCTTCCCTTCAAATAAAGACGTGATTTTGGAGACTTTCTCAATTTTAACCAAGATTGTTTCTAAGCTTCGAATATAATTTGAGTATTCTTATAAAAACATAGAGTTTTTTAGTAAATATAGCAACTTTCTTGTAGTGAAATTAAACTAGAAATTTGTTTGAGTGACATTATTATTTAGTGATAGTTTAACCTAAAAATATTAATCAACCAAAGATAGTTGTTGAGGCATCTCATTTTATTTCAGTCAATTCAAAATACTTTAAATCAGCCTTTCTATTCTTAATAAAATACTTTTGGTTAAGAGAAACAAATGAGTTAATTTGTTTCTCTATATGTGTGTGGATTCTTTGGTTACAAGTTACAAGTAATTCACAATGATTTTATAGACAATGAAATATTGTGTACTGGAAGAAGTGATTTAAAAATATTGTTAGATTAATTACATTTTAAAATGTGTATTTGCCGAATTGAAAGTATTTTATAATATATCTTTACATCAATTGCCCCATTTTGGTGTTAATGCATTTCTCAGAATCTGTGAATTGTTTGTTATAGTGACGTAAGTCTCGGAAAAATCGTAATAATTTTGGATTTATAGTTCGACATTAATTTTATGCAACAGTCTAAATACACTATTTAAATCCTTTAAATTATTCGTAGCCATTATTTCAAGGACGTATGAAATTAAGCTCAACTTTCAATTTTGACGTAGTGGCTTCATTGTAATATATAGTAAACTAATAACAAAATAATAATAAGGAAAACAAGTTACCATTACGTGCAATGCAGAGGTCTGTATCTTCTGTCATGTAGTGAAGTTGGATGTCGTCTTTGATAAATATGAATGACCACTTAGGTAAAATATACATAATCGTTCTAAATAAGTGAAGATAGTGGACTAGGTGGGCAACTGTCAATTTTCATTTAGATTTGAATGTCGAGAATAATAAAAAAAGCATCATTTGCGCCCTTTTTAAATTGGCCTCGTGTTATGTAAAAATCGTCGTCCCATGGCTACCTAATCATAGACACTAAATACATATTACCATACCGGCCTACAGTAAAATATCGGAGTGGATAGAATATATGGCAAAGGCAAATTTGGCATGAAATCGAAGGTAGTACAATTAACTTCACCAGTTTGAGCTTTTTGTTTGTGTTGGCGTTCATGAAAAGCTTCCTCTTTTCTCAGATGCAATTCCTTCATAACTTGGACGGATATCTTATCTTCTTCAGATGATAAACACCATCACATTCATCAGCGTAGTTTAAATACATTCCATTACAGTTCACGAAAAGTTCATGTTTGAGTTTTACTTATATTTATCTCTTCTGGTAAATATACGCAATTAGGATTGTCTCGAAGAGAATAATGTGACTATCTGCCTTTGAACAATTGAATACAGGGTATGATACCCTCACTTCTCCTAAGGATTGTCCTGGCAGAAAAGGAGGCACAAATGGTGCTAACGGCAACTAGAATAATGTCATCCGTCGAAAATTAGAGATGTGCCCGTGTGTCTGAGTTTCACACCTGTAGCCTCGTCCAATTAAATTTATGATAGTTTCGGAAATGTATTGTGTGTCACCGTCAACCTGCCTTACCTTATTTCCCTAGTGTGCGTTGGAAAAGATGGGGTGGAACCTGTGCCTCTAACTCTCGGTTTTAGGGGATGGGTCACTCAGATTACTGAAGGTGTATGACTCTTAGGCGCCAGCTGTCATTCTATTTCAGGCCCACTCCAATAAGTTACTTATTCCGACAGCGAAAATAATATTGGATACACTAGGTATAGTAAGACATTCATACACGATATAAACAACAATAACAAGTTTATTATATAAGCTTGGAATTATAGAATGCCAAGATGCATCAAAAAAATTATAATAATTCCACAAATAGGTGGATCACCCTATATATAATACAAATTAAATATAAAAAAAAACTATCTAAATTTAAAACATCTATGCCACGCCAATAGAGCATAAATGTGCTTAACAATTAAATTAAATTAAGTTATAACACGTCAAAAGATGCATAAATTTACTTAAAAATTGAAAATTAATTTAAATTTGAAACCAATCAACTGACTAAAATTCAATTAAGCTAAGAAATTATGATGATTGATGAGTAATTAATTAACTTACAAAAGAAATTAAGGCGGAACGAGATCTCGCTTTACATTTAAGCCCCATTACATGCTGTAGATGTGTATTTTTAAAAATAAAACAAACAATTAATTAACTATAACATTTCTGAGTACCAAAAATTTATTTAAAACAACAAAATTAGGCTACTATCCTGACGGAAATTAACTAGCAATTAAATTGGATAGCTACTCAAAACGTTAATGAAAATGAATTTACAGGTAAAAGCGCAATGTATTCTAATGAAATTAATTAAAGCAAATCAGATAAATAGGTTTACAAAAAACAACAACATTCTTAATTGCTACCTATAGCATAATCAGTCGCACACACACGAGATGGCGCTAGCATGTCTAACTTGACCTACAAATTAAAAAAAAAGGTGAACTTGAGGTAATTAACAGGAGAAAACAATCTAATTATTCCTAAAAACAATTAAAAATAATTCGAAAGGAAATGTACAACTCATTCGAACATTAAAAGAAAATTCAACATTCCACAGAAAATATTTATACGTAGTTCCAATAGTAACAAAAGATTTATTCAAGGCGTAATCTAATACCTACAAAATTATACAAGGCAAGTATACAGCGTCACTCGCTGAAAATGCAACAAAATGATAGAATGCTGATAAGGTATAAGATACACAAAAAAAGGTGTAACAGGTATTATTAAGTTGCCATTTATTTCATTAGGATATTTAGTAGATTTGTTTGCTCCTTTTGTCGGTTGTAAACTTACCATATTTGCAGAAGTCTTTCGACATTATCTACAGTAATTCCACGTAAACTGTGGAAGACTTGAAAGTAGATACGTTGTTCGTAATTTGGGGATTCGTTTTCCTCCATATTTGCAATTATCACTTCGAAAGAAAATGGTTAGGTATTTAAAGTGATAAGACCACATAAATAAGAATATGAACACAAACAATTTAAAACAGTAATTTACTTGAAGTCTGGACCAGCAGCTGTTGCTCTTATTCGTTTTTTCACGTGATTTATATGATCATTGCCTTGTACTTTATCTTCTTAAATTTTATCGGTGTGTTTGTCTTAACTGAGTCTTTTTTACTTCCCTCTAAACGTCTTCCGTATTTCATATCTCAAAATTGAATTCATTTTACATCATACTAACATTTAAACTAACGCAATGAATATTTAAGTTAATGTGCAATACAATTACCACCACCAAGTTTTTCAGGCAAAAATAGCACTTCTCTAAGGATAAGTCATATTTGCTAAAAAGTCAAGGATATGTGCTGTTTTAGTGGAATCGCTGTAGTTTTACAGTGTCTTTTAACGACACTTTTGCAGTGTTTGTAGAATTTGTTTAGATTTATGAAATAAAATTACAGAAGAGGACGCTAAAATTTCAATTTTGGTAATGTCCTAATATTGTTTTTGCTAAACACCCTTCAATTAATATATGCTGCATGACATGGAAAGTGCAACACCAAGAATGGGTGCGAATTTTTTGACCAAACTTGGTAGAAACGTATAACTAGTCAAAAGCAATAATTGATTAAAATTTTGTTGCGATAGATCAAGTGGTCATGACACATCTGACACTTCATTCAGTTTTCGCTGACATTAATGTGTGGTGTATTAATTGTTTGTTTGAAATTAATTTCAACGGTTTTGTCTTATTATACCTTTGTTTAACGTGTTTAAAGAGTTTTATTATGCCTAGAGTGCGGCAACGTGGAAATTATCGCCAATTAAGCGAATTCGACAGAGGTCGAATTGTTGGTTTGCGAGAAGGTGGTTTTTCATACAGGGAAATTGCAAATCGCCTTAACCGGAACCAATCCACCATTATGCGCTGTTATCAATCATGGACTAGGGAAGGTCAGGAAAGACGCCAAAGAGGAACCGGAGGCCGAAGAAGAACTAATGAGATACAGGACCGCCGCCTTCGCTTAATGGCACTAAGAGACAGGTTTTCCAGTACCAGATCAATTGCTGACGTGTGGTTAGGTAATATTGGTCGTCCTGTAACCCTTCGAACCGTTTATCGTCGAATTAGGGGTTTCGGCTTACAATCTTATCGTCCACATCTTGTGTTACCACTTACGGCTCACCGACAGCAACGTTTGGAGTGGTGTAGATTGCGACTGCACTGGAACGTGGAGTGGCACAGGGTGGTATTCAGTGATGAATCTCGATTTTGTCTAGGGATGCATGATGGCCGTATGAGGGTCAGACGAAGACGTGGGGAACGTCGTGATATTCAGTTTTCCGTTGAAAGGCATGTGCATCGAGCAGTGGGTGTTATGGTATGGGGTGCTATAGCATATGGGAGTAGGTCTCAATTGGTGTTCATCCAAACCACCATGAACGCCCAGCGTTACATTGATGAGGTGGTAGAACCCCATATTCTACCATATCTTCAAACGCTCGAAGACCCACTTTTCCAGCGGGATAATGCCCCTCCCCACGTAGCGAGAATTTCTATAAATCGCTTGGAAGAGGCTCATGTCAATATCTTGCCATGGCCACCCAAATCCCCCGACCTCTCGCCAATAGAACATGTGTGGGACATTATGGGACGAAAACTTATGAATTTAGCCAATCCCCCGCAGACACTAATAGCTCTCCGGCATGAATTACAGGTTGCTTGGGACACCATACCCCAAGAGGATATCGACCACCTAGTCGAATCAATGCCACGAAGAGTGAGGGAGTGTGACACTAATAGGGGCGGTTCAACACATTATTAATAAAAATTATGTTAAATTGTGTTAGTCTTTTGTTTTTTTTCTTTGAAATTTTAATCAATTATTGCCTTTGACTAGTTATACGTTTCTACCAAGTTTGGTCAAAAAATCCGCACCCCTTCTTGGTGTTGCAGTTTCCATGTCATACAGTATTAACATATTTAACCATTTCTGAATTATTAAGGCTATTTAGTATATTTTCATTACGAAATCTGTCTCTAAGGAATGCATTAATATTGAAAACTGTAGAAGTTTTAATTTTTATTTTGAGTACCTAATAAATATAAGCGAGTTTAGAGTAGAAATACGTTGTCCCACGTTTCTTTTGGCTTGATCTGATTCCATTGCTTCTTCGTACTTCCCTTACTTATTGGTGCGGTATTTGTCATCACCAAACTTACATCTTGTATTGAATTGATTTCAAGTTCTGTTCTGATTGTTTCGTGTTCTATTCTATCTCGTCTTCTTAGTCCCTTAAGACTTGCGAGATATTTCATCTCAGTCGTTTTTTTGCTTTTTTGTCTTAGTGACAATTTGCGAGCTTAGAATAGTAAAAGTCAGAGTCAGAGAATAACGATCAGCGAGAAGCGACAGCATAGTAGAATCTCTTGATGTTCCGTGTCCCACTTTCGCATCGCCAAATATGAGTGCTAAATACCCAAATACACTACAACCAAGGACAGGAGACACCAGGGCCCCCTTCGCATTGGTGGCAATAAAAGCAAAAATCTACTTACTGGGTGTAAGAAAGGTAAATACGTTTAGTATATAGCTATGCCCAGTAGTTTTTTAAAACTCAAATGCAAGTGAAAATCTTTAAATACGTACGGACATATACGAGTTTCGTCTCTTCACATAAAACGATCTTTACAATTTTTACCTTTCTGGTATATATTAGTACTTTCGACAACTTATGTATCGCCGGATGCAGTTTCAATTGATCGTCTACAATATAGATGGACTCAAACTTCGATTGCTTATTTGGTTGGCGGTCACCATCGCCATTGTTATGAAATCGCACACAGCGTGTCTGGCGCACCTCGCCTTATCAATGAAGATCTCGGGCAAACAGCCGCTGGGACAAGGCGGCGAACGGCGGGGTAGAGGGAGAACGAAGTGGAGCGACGTTGGTAAAAGGACGGGCGGGCCTGGCCGGCCGTATTCAATATTTTTATCAGATTTGCGTATTCTCACGTTCTCGGAGCGCGAGGATACGGCGATAATTCCGTGGTTCGGTTATCTATTACAGTTTGTTTGTTGAAATTAATTCCGTGCGGCAGTCGTGCTGAGGGACCGAGAAAGAGCTATAGTCACAGACGGATAGACTACATACACACATTATGTGTGTATACTGAGGCAATTGGGGACGGAACTAGGTGGCGAAAAGAGAACAACATAGATGGTGATGAGACAGAGATTGTTCATTAATCAGTTCTGGCAGATGTTGATGGACCGCAGCGCTGAACATCACCTATTACATACGGCGCTGCCGACATAATTTGTTATCGGGATGGCTGAGTGGGATGACGCGCGAGTGGTTGTATATTACGTATGTATGCTATGTGTGCATGGGGGTGATGAGATGGTGCGGTTGCGTTTAAATTATGCATGGAACATTGCGACACATACAAGCATCATCAAGATGCGGGGTAATTTATTAAAACTTTCACCGACTGGATTCACATAGTCAATTTTATTTTAAAAGGTGATTGATAGGGAATGATTATATTACAACACAAAAATTTAGCAAACTAACTGTAATAGGCGATTTTAATGATTACTTATCAAAAATATTATATTTTATTATTGATTTGATAGATATTTAGTCAAAGTAAGAACTTACGCAACCAAAACGGGTTTCGTAAAGTGAACATTATAGCACCGAAGTAGAAAAATTCTCTTTTATAGTATTGTATACCTTGGTGACTTTTTCTATTCCTTTATTAATTTTTATTTTGTACTCACCGCCTGTAAAGTGACATTTGGCGCATGTGTAGCTCGACTGGGAAATACGTTTTCCCGGTTGAAGCGACTGTAAAAATTGAAAAAAACACTGGCACTTTGGGACATTTAAAAAAAAATCTAACTTGGTAGTAATAAAATTTAGTCTATAAAATACTACTTCCCTCCACTATTCTTCACTAAAAGTTGGGGCAATAGGAGTAATAATTAAAAATTCTTCCAAAAAAAATTGTGCAGCCATCTATTTGAACCACATCGACATTCATATTGGCAGTTCGGAATTGTTTGTATTTAAACCGAAAAACGCAATAAATGTACTATAAATTTATAGATATAAGAATAAATACTTCATGTTTGCCATGTGTAGGAATATAATAACTTAATTTTAGGGAAAGGTGAGTAATAGTTACGTACATGAAATGCTTAAATTAATTAGGTAATCTATTTTAGGTTAGGTATGATACTAATGACATTAATCAATAATATTTCTTTAATTTAATATTCGTACAAAAAATATTGTACAAACCACTTGCGTGAAGACATCTTCCACGCATTCGCGCAATTAAAAGCACTCGCTTCCTGAGGTCGCTCGTGCTTACAATGTGCACTCATGTGGGAAAACAGTCTTCCCGCACTAGGTTCGTAAATAACTATTTCGTGCTTTCTTTTTCTTCGAGTATTGTGTTGAAGTACTGGAAAATGTCCAGGTGTTCCAGATTATTCCTTGCTATTATTAATACAAATACATATAATATTCATATTTTCCATTGTCCTTGCTACCATTATTACTTTTGTTTTTGATTTGTTCAGTTTCAATCTTTTTTCTCCAGCTTATCCTTTTAGATTTCTAGGTTATCTCTGAAGTTTTTCATTATTGGCAATAATCACTACATCATCGCAAAAGCACAGTCCGTAACTTCTACGGGTTGCAAATCTTTGTAGCAGATGAACATACTGAAAATAGCTGCTTGAAGATCATATCCATATACGTGATGAAGAGTAATTTACTGTGTTCTTCTCCTTCTATAAGTCATTTTTTTGTTTCAAGTATGTATTTATGATTTAAAATTATTTCTTATTACATGGTTGTTTACTGTTTTCCGTGTCCAATCAAGCAGAATAAACGATTTTCTCTTTAGGCAGCGTCTTTTTGAACAATTCCTTTGACTGTGAATACGTGGTCTCGCTCGCTTACTTCCATCTTTTCTGAACTTTGTGAGTCATCTAATATTGCTTCTATCACTGTTAGCTTTCTTTCCAGAATCTGTTCGCATTAAAGATTTAATACATACCGATTACCTGAAGCCTGGATCTGAAAATTCTTGCCGTTATATTATGCTGCATTATTTTTGTTTCGATGTTTATCATTTATGTATAGATCAGGTAACATATCAAATTAAAAAATTCAATTTGCTTTTATTACGTCTATGGGATCAGAAAATTCCAACATATTTTACGTAAGCTAAGGCACTCATGCTGCCTAAACATAAAGAACAGGAGAGAACTGTAAACTATGACGCTATAGCCAAGAGTATTATAGAATGGTTTTCCTTATTTGTACAACAAATTACGTTTTAGGGCCGACATTCACAATTTAACAACTACGTTTGGGGTTCTAATTTCACCTTCACCATGCAGCTGGTACGGAATTCAGATTTAGTTGATGTTCGCTTAGTTTTTTGTTGGTTTCGTTTGTTCTTTTTGTTTTCAATTAATGTAATTACTTTTTGTTTCTTTTCTTCACTGCTCTCTTTTTAAATCTCTTACTTTCTTTTAATTGCGATATTGTAGCAGATTTCCTTTACAATTAGTTAAATGCTTTGTTAATAGGCTGTTAGTCTTAATGGATTGAGATTATAGAACAGACTTCCTACATTTAGTTTAAATTGTTTTAGTTAGTTTAACTATACTATATATATACTAATTATCCTTGTATAAAATGAATAATGTGTAAAATAAATGCCTTTATTATTATTATTATTATTATTTGGAAGTTATAAGGAAAGAAAAAACTGTTGAAGAAGAAACCTAATTAATGGAACTGAATTGTTGTTAATAACAAGTATAGTCGCGCCAGAAATCACGTTTGGAATATAGCCGTCTAGGTTAAAAACTAGAATTGTCCACTGGCAAAAGGGAAAAAACTGGAATGGGCCAGCGCGGAAGCGGTTCAACAGCGCTGTGCACCACTGCTGTAGTTGAATGTTCTTTATCGTTGAAGATAGTTTAATTATTGTTTGTTGCAGTAAGTTATGGATTTAATTAAGAATGTCTGATATAATAAATGCAGCTATTAAGGCTCCTCGCTAGTGGATCTGTCAACAATGGCAAAATGCCAGATTTTAGAATCCAGATATTTTTGTTGATTTTAAAGATGGAGAAAACCTTTCAACATCAACTTATGAAGAATTTAGTAATCTACCCGGCTGAAGAATCAAATTTAGAAAAAAATTATCGGATTACAGAAAATTAATTAATATGTCAAAATATTAAAAACCAGCTTTCTCAAAAATCCTTCGGAGGAGATTTGTTTGCTTGGGTTCACGTTATAAATTGAATAGAAAGCTACCCGGCTGTGCACTTATTTTTCGTTCAACTATTCTTTACTTTGTTTAAAATGAATATAAAATAAATTAAAATTAGGCAACTCACATTATAATGAATTGTTATTCTGCTATAAATATATCCCGCAGTTACAAATGTGTAAATAGTTGGTCATAAATGAATTTTTATTCTCTTAGATATTGAGTTATTATTTCAAATATTTATTATATGTTCCCTATGTGTAAAAGTACTCGGACATCCTTGGCTTATTAAATTATGTGCTATGCAACCAATATTACATTTCCCATTCCCTAGCGAGGACCCTTAAGTACAAACATTGAGCAGAACTCAGATTTATGCGGATTAGTAAATGTGGTAGCGGTTCAACGGCGCAGACCCAGACAAAATGATAAAAATGCCAGATATTATCAAGCAGCTTTTTCCTACAAAGTGAGGGTTAAACGTGATGATACTACAAGAAATTAAAGTATGTAACAGAGCTTTTAATTCGATACACGGCATTTCCAAGGTAAACTTGAATATTTATAAATTTCTTTAGAAGCCTGTGGAATCGCACTAAAAGATGCACACAGACAGCATAGTTCAAAACACAGAAAATTACGAAAATAAAAATTCAATACGTTTCATGATTCCATAAAGTCATTTAAGACAAGAATGTCACACTATAGTCTACATCACCTGAAGTATCTACCAGATGAATTAAATATATGTATATACAAAAAAAATGCACATGTTCAAGAATAAATATTTTCAGATATCTTTTTTACATACGGAATGTAATCAATATTTTAGTTACCAAAGAACAGAAACGTATTCGACGTGTGATGAATTTACACCAAAACTGAAAGGACTACACCTTGAGAACCAAAACAATAAAATAAAAAGGCTTATGATTTTAAACAAAGTATACAAACTAAAGGCGTAACTTTTATGATAAAGCAAAGCTCTAAGACTTAATGCTCCACGTTCTTCTGAAGAAATGGTCGTTGTAATGGATTTCCAAAAAATATTTCTTTGCCTAATGTCTCCACGAGTGATGTATAATTACTTGAGACATTGATAAATGTATTCTTTTAATATTCATGTTTTGCTAACAGCCCAATCTATCTAATTCCTATACTTTTCCTCAAACAATAACGAAAAAGGGCCTCAAGGTATTATCCTTTCTGTGCTAATTTATTTTTACCTTCCTAAATGATGATGAAACAACTCGAAATGTTTTGTGACTGTGCAGGAGATCAAAACAAGCACATTTTGATGTTTTACTTTACAAATTACAGATTACATTTTTGAAAACAGAGCATTTGTACTTAGAATGCGACAAAAACATGGGTGTAGTTAATTTGAAAAGAAAGAAAGAAGTATATTTGGCCGAAATACTACAAGTGGCTAGAAAAAAATCCAACGCCCTTCCAAGTTGTTGATGTCCAAGAAAACTATATAAAGAAGTGGAATACATTTTTAGAACAATACTATGTTAAGAAAGATCCATTATTTACACAAAATATTAAAGAGATAAAATATATCACACTAGTTACAGAACATATTAGACTTTATATATAAACATGCCTTAACATAATAAGATTAGTTTAGATTTTTTAAAAGTTGTTTTAAGAATAGTTACTCCGTTTCTAAAGGTAAAACGCGATCAGATCAAACTATGAGAATGTGATATTTCTAGTTTTTTTCATCTAATTTCGTTATAATCAACTTATTTTATGACTAATACATGCAAAACTGTATTAGAAATGGTATTGTTAGATTCGTTTACAACAATCCATCACAGGGATAATAGTAGGTGATACTATGCTGTCATGAAAAAGCGTAAATTTCACATTAATCATTTCACGTGGCATAAAGTATAGAATATACTATTTGGTGACATTTACTGGCGTCAAAAAATCGATGAGAAATGAACACTACTGTAAAATATCGTCAATATCTAACGCAATTCCACGTCATCTATGCTCCCTATGTCCATTACTGACCAGTGGTCGGTGGTGTGTAGCAACAGTTAGGAGAAGAAAGGATAGGCCAGGCGATATATTCACGATGGCTGGAGAGAGACCCACGTTGAAGGAACGCTGTGCTGTGTGCATGAGGAATGAGGTCCTCAGTTAGGGGCAGTGAGAAGGCATAACATATTCCGCGCACACGGTTTCGCTAAAATTCATTTCCTGGGCGACTCCCGTGTCTTCAGCCGCAGCAGTTTTGATCAGGAAACGAATCCAGGCACTCGAAATGGAAAACAAAGCATTACGACACCCGCGCGCACTTATCGCAACGCTACTCCGTTCTGTAGAACGTTCGTATTTATCCGTCACGCTACATTAATACCGCCACAGCCACCTATATACGTATATACATACATACATGTAGTGTACGTATGGATATGTGTGTGTGAGAGAGGGTATCGCTGAATTTAATTTATGTGTGTACTATACATGGGTGGTAGGTAATGTAGCGGTAACGTTACCCATTAAATCGAATGATGTCTAAAAGTAAAGAAAGCTTTATCTCAAAAGCATGTATACAAGTTGGTCTTTGTCTTTGCTTCTTTTTTTTTTGTATATAAAAGTTATCTATCGAAATAAAAGTACAGAAACTGATGAAGTATATGAGCTCGTCATTTCTTTATGTTGGTCTATATTCATATCAGAGATATGATACGTAAATATGCATTTGGAGATGTGATTATGAAAGAACGGATATGTAAGCAACCTTTAACTTAAAAAAGCACGATATTTTACGGAAAGAAAGCTCAAGTTCTGCCAAAAAAGCTACTAAAAAGCAGTAAGTAATTAACAAGAAAAATTAGACAGCTATTTTAAATTAACATTAAAAACATTCGAAGAAATAAACAGGCGATTTTTATGCGATAATACGTTTTATTTTATAATAAAAATACAAAATCAAACTTAATTTAAATTCAAAAATAAAAACATTACACATTAGATTAAAAATAAAAGTATCACTCTATACATGGCGAAAAGAATAGACAATTAAATATTGTTCCAAATGCTCTATAGTTAAATTGTGTCTTCTGTCGTTTAAAATGCTCTCGTATGACGAAAAACTTTCTTCGTCCACAGTAGTAATATGCGCTTATTTAAAAGAAGCTATATTAACGGGATCCATGTTCAAGTCAGGAACATTTTCATCACTCAAAATAGAAGATTTTTTCTAGTTCTTGGTATCCCATATTCTTTGATAAAATCTGTTCAATTTTTGTTTTAACTAACTCTCCAATGGGTCCTAGAACATCATATTACGGTTGTCTTAAAATTGTCGATAATTTTAATTGATTCTATCAACGGAACTTGTTGCTTCTCCAGCACTCTTACAATTTCGCTTACAAAACTATAAAATTACATTTTATATATGCGAAATTATATTGTTGTTCATGCTGTGTAAGAACATTTTGACAGTGTTACCCACAAACTAATTGTTTAAAGTTCTCGAAATTACCAGCGTCATACACAGCGGCGTCTGACCAAGTTCCCCATCTGGTCAAAACAGGTTCTGGGGGCAGCGGAACATAAGGCAACTTCTCTCTAAATATCTGTACTCGCAAGAGAGCTTTGATAAAAATGTTTACCGTTATTTATTAATTTATAAAGTAATAGAAACTGCATCTTCTGTAACGTGATCATGCATATAAAGAAATAGCTGATCTTGTATGGTTATGTATGAAGAATGAGTGAGGAGTGATTGCATTGATAGGTAGAAAGGAAGAACGAAAATAACATGGATTGAAACAGTAAGAAGTTCAATAAACATAAGTCGACTAAATGCAATAACCTAAAAGATTGTATTGAAAAATGTGTTTATACTTTGTTGCTATATTCAACTACCTATTACACATTAAAAAAAAATATAAAGTATTATGATTCTTGTAGATATGAATATTACATAATTATTAATATCAAGTTTACAAATACGCTTAGTTGTAATATTAAAAGTTATATCAGAACAACTTAGACGGAGCAAATTTTATATTTTCTTAGATAGAACATTAAATACAGAATTAAAAGTACAAATGTAATTATTTTTCGTGGTTTTTTTTTTGCTCGTGAAGATATACCTGGAAGCCAGTGATATTTTAAACTTATCAGACTGATATAAAGTAGTGTAATTTTTACGTGAAATTTTCCGGTACTATTTCGCATTAATCTGTGGCTTTATCTTAATGATTCTTAGTCAGAAGTTAGAGTGGACTTTTTAAAATACTTCTAGATAATATCGCGGTATTCATGTAATCGAATACAGAAACGTTTTTAGCTAAAACGCGTAGGCATTTATCTCAAGGAATAATAAACACATACAATTTATATTAATTTGAACTCCTAGGTAGTACATTAATATTCGAACTTGAGATTTTTGTAGATATCCACGTTTTGAAGAGCCCTTATAACGAAAAAGATGTTTTTGCAGACACTTCTGAGTGTCTGCGTATCTCTCTATATGTGATCACGAGAGCGACCAACCGAAGATATTAGATTTTCCAGTGAAATCTGTAGACAAAAAGTAGTAGATTATTCAAATGGAAAAATCAAGTTTTATCAATATCTCGTCCAACTATGTTTAGACAAGTACAAAAGTACATAAAGATGAATTTGGAAACAAATGTATTATAAAAGTTTTCGTAATTCCTAACGAAAGTAAGTCTTTTCTCATCGAAAAACAATTTTTGATTTTTTACAGATTTACAATTTTATACAGATTTTTCAATAGTAATTTTATTCTTTTACAATTATCGAAAATGATGCTATCCACATAGATTTATTAGGAAGATACAAGTATTTAAAATTTAATTAGGAACGACATTTGTAAAAAAAAATAAAATGCACATACCTATAAGACAGTCACGTGGTGTACACAACATATCGTTTTAGTTAGTAGTAGTAGTAGTATTTATTGGTCATCAAAAAATCTTTACATGACATGTCATAAATACTGCAAATAGCAAAAGATACAAAAGATAAACATTTAAAAAACATATTAATAAAACATACAGATGTAGAAAATAAAACAAATACACAGTTGTTATCTAGGTAACGCTTGTAAACATCCTAGACAAAAAAAACAAACAAAAACAATCAAACATGTCACTTGGACATGTTACTACGCATATGCTTCCAAGTATTCGTCTATGCTGTAAAAACTGGCAGAGACCAATATTGTTTTTACACTTCTTCTAAGATGAGTTAGACTCATGTCCTTTATGCTTTGTGGAAGAGAATTATAAAGTTTTACACCCAAGGGGCCCGATTCTCGAGTCGAGAGAACAGAGATTTCGAGAGAACAATGGAGGGGATTCTCTTGATATGTTAAAAATCGTATTCTTGAACTTGAGAGAACGATCCCTTCTCTCAAGAGTTGGGAGAATATACATCTATCGGTTCAAGTCAAGCGAACATATTAAAAGTTAAGAGAAGCATGCGCATATCGACTTAAATTTTGTACATGTGACAGCGATCAATGTTGATACAGAAGAGTAATATAGGTTATATGGTATAACTAGTCGGCAGTACAGTAGAATAGGTATACTATACGTGCATTAAATTATCACACATTTTTGGAGTACCATCATATTGATACAGGTCACAACTTCAGCCTAGAAAATGTTAGTTTAGTTAAACAAAGCAACAATAGAAACTTAGATATGTGGGAAGCCATATACATGAAAAAACATCAAAATTATCTCCTGAATAATGATATTTCTCTGAGTAATATCTTATTTAGAATTGTTAATCCATAATCCTGTCACTGTTAAATTAACCCGTTGTCTTTCTCAGAAATATTTTGTATTTTCCATTGAACTAATTCACAGAATGATATATTGTTAATATTCGTTGTAATTTTGCTTTCATCGTTTTTCAACTACCTTTAAAATTGTTGTGTATAACATGTATTTTTATTATAAAATGTCTCGTAGATAATAGGTTTAAATACTTATATATTAAACTTTTCATTAATATCCTATTTAGAATTGTAATCCGTAATTCTGTCACCGTTAGTTTTACCCGTTTTTTCTCATTAATATTTTGTTTTTACCATTGAACTAATTCTCAGAATTTTATACTGTTAATATTCGTTGTAATTTTGCATTAATCGTTTTTTCACCCTACCTTTAAAATTTGTCTGTATAACATGTATTTTTCTTATTATAAAATGTCTCGTGGGTAATATGTTTAAATAGTTATTAAACTAATTTTGTGAAAAAGGTGTTTTATTTTATTTTATTATTTTTATTACTTATGTTATATGTTATATTATTTCTACATGTATGATATGTAGAAAACAATGTTCACATTTCGATGTTTAGCCTAACACTTTCCGGAAATCCAACTGATATAACCGATAAACCCTTTCAACATTACGCACGCTATTTAAAAGAAATTGTTTTCGTATTACATATTACCTAATATACACTGTTCTATACAACAATTGTCCTAATCCGCCTTCATTTGCAACCTGGCAACATTGCACTGCTATTTCGTACACGATCGACACACATCCCTACCTAAAAACAGCTATTCTTGAAGTTAGGAGAACGAGGGATGGGAGTATGATTTATCACTTCTCTCAATAGAACGTTCACTTCTCTTAAGTTCGAGAATCGGGCCCCAGTAGTCAACTCCACACTGCATAGCACTCGGTCTGGGGCCTGATTCTCGAGTCGAGAGAACAGAGATTTCGAGAGAATAATGGAGGGGATTCTCTTGAAATGTTAAAAATCGTATTCTTGAACTTGAGAGATAGATCCCTTCCCTCAAGAGTTGGGAGAATTTACATCTATCGGTTCAAGTCAAGCGAACATATTAAAAGTTAAGAGAAGCATGCGCATATCGACTTAAGTTTTGTACATATGACCGATCAATGCTTGTTATTAAGGGGAGAAATATCATTATTCAGCAGATAATTTTTATGTTTTTTCATGTATATGACTTCCCACATATCTAAGTTTCTATTGTTGCTTTGTTTAACTAAACTAACATTTTCTAGGCTGAAGTTGTGACTTGTATCAATATGATGTAGAGCTAATGCGGATTTTTCTACATTGTGTAATTTGACATGAGCCATGTGTTCTTTATATAGTATTTGAACGTTTCTTCTGGTTTGTTATCTTGTATACCGACATCGGATAACACTTAAGACACTCTTGAAATATGTATTAAACTTTTGAGTAATATCTTATTTAGAATTGTTAATCCATAATCCTGTCACTGTTAAATTAACCGTTGTCTTTCTCAGAAATATTTTGTATTATATATATATATACAATATATTATTATATTGTTAATATTCGTTGTAATTTTGCTTAAATCGTTTTTCAGCTACCTTTAAAATTGTTCTGTATAACATGTATTTTTATTATAAAATGTCTCGCAGATAATAGGTTTAAATACATAATTATATATTAAACTTTTCATTAATATCTTATTTAGAATTGTAATTCGTAATCCTGTCAGCGTTAGTTTTACCCGTTCTTTCTCATTAATATTTTGTATTTCCCATTGAACTAATTCTCAGAATTTTATAGTGTTAATATTCGTTGTAATTTTGCATTAATCGTTTTTTCACCCTACCTTTAAAATTTGTCTGTATAACATGTATTTTACTTATTATAAAACGTCTGGTAGGTAATATGTTTAAATAGTTATTAAACTAATTTTGTGAAAAAGGTGTTTTATTTTATTTTATTATTTTTATTACTCTAATGTATGTTACATTATTTCTACATGTATGATACGTAGAAAACAATATTCACATTTCGATGTTTAGCCTAACACTTTCCGGAAATCCAACTGATATAACCCATAAAACCTTTCAACATTACAGACGCTATTTAAAAGAAATAGTTTTCGTATTACATATTACCTAATATACACTGTTCTATACAACAATTGTCCTAATCCGCCTTCATTTGCAACCTGGCAACATTGCACTGCTATTTCCTACACGATCGACACACATCCCTACCTAAAAACAGCTATTCTTGAAGTTAGGAGAACCAGGGATGGGAGTGTGATCTATCACTTCTCTCAATAGAACGTTCACTTCTCTTAAGTTCGAGAATCGGGCCCCTGTGATGTGGAACAACCATAGCGCCGGAATTCCGTGTATTGTACTCGTGAGAGTTTCCATTTTGAGCGAATTTTGATTTATTTTCGTGAACAAATTTCACACACGAATAAATATAAATACTGACCACTGTGAGTATATTCTCCCGCCTGGGGCCCGATTCTCGAACTTAAGAGAAGTGAACGTTCTATTGAGAGAAGTGATAGATCACACTCCCATCCCTCGTTCTCCTAACTTCAAGAATAGCTGTTTTTAGGTAGGGATGTGTGTCGATCGTGTAGGAAATAGCAGTGCAATGTTGCCAGGTTGCAAATCAAGGCGGATTAGGACAATTGTTGTATAGAACAGTGCATATTAGGTAATATGTAATACGAAAACAATTTCTTTTAAATAGCGTGTGTAATGTTGAAAGGGTTTATCGGTTATATCAGCTGGATTTCCGGAAAGTGTTAGGCTAAACATCGAAATGTGAATATTGTTTTCTACATATCATACATGTAGAAATAATGTCACATATATTAAAGTAATAAAAATAATAAAATAAAACACCTTTTTCACAAAATTAGCTTAATAACTATTTAAACATATTACCTACCAGACATTTTATACTAAGAAAAATACATGTTATACAGACAAATTTTAAAGGTAGGGTGAAAAAACGATTAATGCAAAATTACAACGAATATTAATAGTATAAAATTCTGAGAATTAGTTCAATGGGAAATACAAAATATTAATGAGAAAGAACGGGTAAAACTAACGCTGACAAGATTACGGATTACAATTCTAAATAAGATATTAATGAAAAGTTTAATATAATTATTTAAACCTATTATCTACGAGACATTTTATAATAAAAATACATGTTATACAGAACAATTTTAAAGGTAGCTGAAAAACGATTAAAGCAAATTACAACGAATATTAACAATATAATAATATATTGTATATATATATAATACAAAATATTTCTGAGAAAGACAACGGGTTAATTTAACAGTGACAGGATTATGGATTAACAATTCTAAATAAGATATTACTCAAAAGTTTAATACATATTTCAAGAGTGTCTTAAGTGTTATCCGATGTCGGTATACAAGATAACAAACCAGAAGAAACGTTCAAATACTATATAAAGAACACATGGCTCATGTCAAATTACACAATGTAGAAAAATCCGCATTAGCTCTACATCATATTGATACAAGTCACAACTTCAGCCTAGAAAATGTTAGTTTAGTTAAACAAAGCAACAATAGAAACTTAGATATGTGGGAAGTCATATACATGAAAAAACATAAAAATTATCTGCTGAATAATGATATTTCTCCCCTTAATAACAAGCATTGATCGGTCATATGTACAAAATTTAAGTCGATATGCGCATGCTTCTCTTAACTTTTAATATGTTCGCTTGACTTGAACCGATAGATGTAAATTCTCCCAACTCTTGAGGGAAGGGATATATCTCTCAAGTTCAAGAATACGATTTTTAACATTTCAAGAGAATCCCCTCCATTATTCTCTCGAAATCTCTGTTCTCTCGACTCGAGAATCAGGCCCCTGAAATACTCTCGACACGAGTCACTATACCCAAGTCCACATAGTGTTCTTATTGCCTTCTGCTGTAGGACTAAGATCTCCTTTGCTCTTGTAGACATGCCCCATATGAGTATACCATATGCAGCAATGCTATGGAAATTCGCGTAGTATGCACTTTTTGCAGCTTGGTGCGTGGCTACATTTTTAATTCTTCTTATTGTAAATATAGCTGTGCTTAGTCTTCTTTTGAGGATCTCTATATGATTGTTCCAAGTCAGTTTATTGTCTATACTTAGACCTAAATACGTCACCACTACACCCTTCCCTTCTTAATTTTTAGAAAGTATGTCCATTGTCTGAGTCTTTTCCTGATTTAGCTTCAATTTATTTGCATTGAACCAAGTATCCCCATTCTCAATGGCTTTATCTTCAATGGATTGTTTTTCATTGTGTTTCCAGCGGACCACGATCGAAGTGTCATCTGCATATATAATAGCCTTGCAGTTTAAGATATTAGCCGGTAGATCGTTTATGTATACAATAAACAGCAGAGGTCCGAGAATAGATCCCTGAGGCACACCAGTATTAACATTTCCCAATTTCGAATATCCATTCTGCCACCATACCATTTGAGTTATTATGAATCTCAAAATAACATGTGTAATGAGGTGATGCAATATGCATCCTGTAAACATATCTCTTCATAATTTTCTTAGACTATTGCATAGTACTTCGTCTTAATCTTCTAAAGCCTTCATCCTTGTGCTCTCCATTTTTTTTTTGGCATTCTACCTGTTGGCAAATGCGGATCGTCACCATACTATAATAATCGTTTGTTACGTACAATGGGTCTGCAATTGATTCAAGCCATTTTTAGTAATGTTTAAGTTTTAGAACATCCATCCTCCCTTGAATTCAAAGTAATCTGACATCAGAATCTCAATGCGATCTCTGAGCAGTAATTTTGAAAAATTTTGCCGTAAACTAGTCTAACAAAATATGAATTGGAAATTACAGGTTATTTAAGAATTCAAAATACTTCTGCCAGTTTGATTATATTCCGTATACAACGCAGTAGGAAAATAAATGCAAAAATTCTTGTTAAACATTAATTCTTAGTAAATTATTCTATAAATTTACTAAGTAAATAAAAAACATGCAATGATTCAAATTCATTTTCTAGATCCTACCATAGCTACGAATCATCATCTCAACAAAACAAATATATTTTGTGAATATGATCTAAATCGGTTAACTAGTTCAGAAGTTACACGATAACTAAGAAACCGACACAACGTTTATACATATAAAGATATTAATCATTGAATCATATTGAGAATATCACTAGTAAGATATTCTCAAAAAAATTCAAGCTTTACTTATGTTATCAATAACGCTACAAATGCATCAGATTAGTACTTTGTCATTGAGAACAAGTTTGAAGATATTTTTATTTAACGGCTTTAAGTGATTAACATCAGTCGATTTTCCTGAAATTGCGCCAGCTTAAATCGTATGACTTTGGCCCTTGACTACATCTGCCATAATAAAATTCAACTAATCACAGTTCTTGACTAATAGTTGAGAGCAGCTCTATAATACCTAAATTAAAATGAAATAGAATTGAAACATATTTTAGAGATATAATAGTTCCAAAATTACGTCAAGGCCATTTTGTAATATTAATGAGCTAAAATCAAACGACTTCTTTGCCTTTTCTACTAGCAATAATCACAATAGAACGCAGTGAAAATACATATTATTTATATTATGGAAAACGAAGAACGAATATTTTAGGACTTCGAAATTCTACTATGTAAATATTCCATCAAATAAATAACATCGTTTCTGGGCTCTTATCAAATGATGAGTTGCGATGAGTACTTACGAATCGCGTATATTGCATTATATTACATTCACCAATTATAATTTAGAATATATTGTAACGAAACAAGCCCACAAAAAGAAGCAGACCTCCTGGCGGCTACAAAAAAACGTACCGGTAAACAGGTCGTAAATCATCTACATATATGTACTGCGAAGCGACGGAAAGTCTGGAACGTTTCTGGTATATTTCCGGGCTCATCGAGATGATCGAGAGAATTTTCTCGTATACTTCTAGGCCTTTTACGATGCCGATATAAGAACAGCTGGGGCCGGGATGATGAATTCAGTAGTATTTGTACGGTGCAAATAACATAAATACAGTGAATGGTGCAGTGTTATTATAGTTCAAGAAGTAAATAAATATTACAGACATAAATAGTAGTAATAGAAATAAATACGTGTGTTAATTTATTCGTAGTAGTTTTAAGTGCGTTACGATTATTTTTATATTGTGATTAG
This sequence comes from Amphimallon solstitiale, assembly GCA_963170755.1. NCBI lineage: Eukaryota > Metazoa > Arthropoda > Insecta > Coleoptera > Scarabaeidae > Amphimallon > Amphimallon solstitiale. The sequence goes on from OY720679.1 coordinate 116,588,153, forward strand.
TTTTAAGTGTGAAAATATACAGACAGTTTTAAAACATTTGCACGAGATGTTTATTTCGACCCCGAAAACGCAACAATATATTCAAACAATTCCTGGAGTTTTAAGTAAGTAATCACCGAGCTGTCGAAAAATTTATTCGTAAGATTACTATACAACTAGCAAGAATATTGTTTATTTATAAAGCTTATACGTATGCGTGAAATAAAATTAATAATTAACAACTCGATATATCTGTACGCCACATTTTTGATATTTGTAATGTTGCTTTTATTGCACATAAGTGTTTGACAATGTATTCATGTATTTACATCAGAAGTATAATATTGCAGACTAAATTACAGCATATCTCCGACAGTATGATGGCGCGAATTACTTCGTGACACAGGCGCTATCTGGCCATGGATGTTTCCGTAAAAGTCTTTATAATAAAGCGAGATGTGCTACTTATCAGAGGAATTACTGTGACAACCTAATACTCGTAATATCTGAACGAGAGTGGAAATACAGAGTTATCCGTAACCTCATTGAGAGACGTGTATAGAAAAACTCGTTTTTCGTTATCATGTGACTTCTAAACGTAGCCATCTGCAAAAATCTTGAGGTCAAAAATCTTCGTCAATACTAAGTAATTAAGTAATGCATACTTGAGGAATTAATGAAGAAAAATTAGAATTCTGATATCTGTAATCAGAAAGTAAGCAAACATATTAAGACGAGTGCTGTCGTAGGTATGAATATTTACTTGTTTCACTCTTGGGTATAATCAAATGCATATGCTTAAGCTTTAATTAAAAGCATTAAGTGTGCAGTTAGATTGAATATGGAATTTCAGAAATTCAGATTGTTGGTATGCAGGCATTGTGTGAATGCATGTGTATAAATCTTTTATTTAATAAAATAGTTCGCATAAACTCTTATATGTCAGGACATAATGGAAATATGCTATAAAATGTCTATGTAGGAGGGTTGAGTACGGATACACTCAAATTATTAGTATGTTTCAGTCATCTCATTCATCATTAATCAGTGCGTCAGACAGCGGGATATTACATCTCTTGTAGATGCCCGGCTACTTCCGCCGACAGATCGTAAACGAAATGGCAACGAATCTACATATTTATACACAATCACAAAATGATATATATACGCGTTCGGAGTCCGTTATAAATGATCTCTCTTATTGGGAATTACAAACATTATCAGTTTTAATAGAAGATGCGTCCTCTTTATTAATGGACACGGTAACCTTTCAATGTCGTTCTCGCTCGTTTCGAATTTAGTCGACGTACATAGATGGCATAATAATTGCATTGCTCTGCTGAATGTATTTTCAGCGAGTTTATCGATATCGTACGTGTATTTACAGTCACATTACCTTTAATGATTAATTTTAAGAGGTCGATATAAAAAATCATAATAAACTCTCCACTATATGTCGTTTAATTTTCGCTCTTATTTAAGGGTCCATCATAGAAGGAACAAATTTTATAAGAGTTAAAATGAGAAAACCCTCTTCTATATATTATTTAAATTTCCGCTTCTATTTAAAGCTTTGTCAGAGCAGAAGTGAACACTACAACTAATTTTAAATAAACCTACGCCAGCCCCCTGCGAACATACGATATATGAATTCTATATGAGAGAACAGTCGATATCGTTAACGCTTTGAGATTCTGAACTAATTTCGTATCGTGGTCGATAGTTGTTCGGCTATGATCGTAAATTGACTAGGGCATTTTAAGCCAAATCAGGATAGTTGGTTTTGATGATGTATTTAGTTATATTCGTTGTAGAATAAGATCGAGTTATAAGTACCTGTTTACGTTTGTTTTATATACAAAATAAGTGAGTGACTCATCTTTTTTCAGTTTTACATAGCTACAAAATTAAATTACGAAAAATTTTGTTTGTAAGAATTTATTAAGAATTTTCGACATGTTAATGTTCAATCTCTCTTTCTGTATAGTATAGTAGAGTCATCAGTGGTTGCTTTGCATTCTTTGAAATAATAAATTATTTGGAATTTAGTGTTCCTTGGAATGAATAAATCAAATATAGAACTGATTTATCAGCAATAAGAATCAAATAACTTTAAACAAGCAGGTATATTCGTCTAAAACAGGGAAGATAAAAAAATAAATCAGACATAAATATTTTATTAACTTCACTTTTAATACAGCAAAGTTATTTTGAATATTTAAATTCTAAATTGTTGCAAGATCGGGTGGTCATTCTGTTCATCTTCGTCTCTGAATATTTTATGGATTGGAATCAGGATACTATAATCAGGATAAAAAAAACAGGTACAACCTAGCTTCTGCATAGGAAGATTTATCTTCTTAAATTGATTGTGTTATTTGTCTACTCTTTGCTTTATTTTGATTTCAAGGTTATCCTTAGTATAATGTAGTTCCAGATATGATAGTTCTAGATATTTTAGACTTAGATATTCTATGTGAGTTCCATAGCAACAATTATCATTAATATACTGATTGTTGTCTACAATAGCTTTTAAATTTATGATTTGAATTTTTAGTATTACATAATGATTTCATTAAATTTGTGTTTACATTAAATTGTATAAATATATTATTTCAGTGTGAAGAAACTTATACATTTTAGATTTAGTTTGTTCTCATGTTTACTGTTTTTAATTACATATGATTATTATAATACTTGTATATAGGTGCCCATTTTCTATTACCCTATAAGGGTAACTTCCTTAATATTGAAGATACAGGATCGGTTAAATTAGCAGAGTTGTTAAGAAATTTGATGAATGTTTGATAGTATTTTTAGATTTAACATTTATTGCCTACTTTTGAAGATATTTTAAAAAAATTGAAAATTGCCGACATTTTCAATTATACATACTTCGTAACTATTGAAGATAGAACTAATATAAAATGGTATATGGTAGTAATTATTACGTAGAATTTAATAATCTTATTTAAAAATTCATGGCATACTAAATTATCAAGATATAACATAAACTTATGTTTTTTTTAAATGGCAATCATAGTTGGCCAAGACTTCATATTGAAAATCAAAGAATATTTCTATTGGTAAACATTTTTTTCCCTCCAAGCCTGTCTGACTAACGTCTCCAGTTTGCACCGCAGCCAATAAGGCTTATTGTGCTTAACCTGTGTTGTCTATGTTATCCACTCCAGCAATGTTGTATCCTGTACAAGTCTGTACAGGTCCTTTACTGGGTGTCTCTTGAACATCTCTGTATCAACGCTGCGACCCAGTGCCTCACAGTTTACCAGGATATGCCCGACTGTTTCCGGTTCCTTATTGCAGAATCTACAACTAAGGTCTCCATCATACAGGCCTATTCTGTTGAGATGCACTTTAACAGGTGCATGACCAGTCAAAAGACCCGTTGTTGTTCGCAACCGTTCCCTGCTCATGTGTAGTAGTTCTGCGGCTCTTTTGTTGCATGGTTGGCCAATGAATTCCTTGCCATGATTTTGTCCTGGAATTGTTGCCCAGTGATGCTTATGTTTTTCATAAACCCAGTCTTTAACCTGACTTCGGATCATACTTTTGGGTACCCCCAGAGCCGGTTCTGGGCCTATTAATCTTGCTTCTGATCCTCTCCTAGCGAGTTGTTCATCAGCTTTTTCATTGCCGTCAATCCCTTTATGCCTGGGCACCCAGATCAGTTTTACCTTATTCCGGATTGCCAGCAGTTTGAGTTCTTCGAGGCATTCCCAGACCAGTCATGATGACACCTCTTGGCTTGATAACGCCTTTAGTGCCGCTTGACTGTCAGATAATATAAGAACCCGCCGGTGACTGACGTCATTCCTATTGTTTTCTATAGCACATTGGAGTATGGCATACATCTCTGCCTGAAACACAGATGCATACCCCCCCAGTGCATAGTATTTGCTATGCTATTTGGTAAATATTTAGTTAAAAAGGTAATTTAAAGTGTAATTTTGAACAGTAAAGTGTATTATTAAAGTTGTGTTAAATATTTCAAAATCGCAAGTATAGCAAGTTATTTTCGTTGTATATATCGGGTAGTTTTAATTACACCGATTGGTAATACTGTAACGGACTTTTGTCCGTCACTGTATAAATTATCCAACAAATTTGAAGTAATGCTTTTTATGTAATTTTAACATTAATGCATTTGCACGTGATATGTCGTGCGTTTGAATACAGTTCATGATTTTTATGCGTGATACTTTGGAAAAAACACTGTTTTTTGGTTATTGTTTGTGCAAATCCGAGCCTATACAAGGTGTGTATAAATTGACGGACCCACTACACGCGGCGATGTTCTTCGTTAAATTCGGAGTCCAAAATCCTAATACGAAAATGTTGTACCATGCTCCATATCTTTGCACGAGGTTCCTAAAGTTCGGACTTTCAGTCTTGAAATAAGCATTATTACTTGATATTTGTTGACAGAAAGAGCTACAATTTAGAAGAAAGAAGAATTGTTGTTATTATCCTTTCGTTAAAGTCTTCTTTTTGATTTTAAAGTTTCTTTTTAATATTTGTTTATTAACTTATTTTGACGAAAAACACATCTGACAACGTTGTAAAACAATAAGTAGGCAGCCTAATGTTTTTCTAGTCAAATACATTACTACTGTCAAATTTTGACACTTTGTAATCTACCTATTTCATTCGACTTGCTTATTTTTCGTGTTTATTTGTATAGTTTTAATCAGTTTTCGGGTTTTCGTGTTTACTAGTTGTTCTGTTTGTTTATTATGAATTTTACGTTCAACGAATATGCCAATATGTACATGATATACGGTTTCTGTCGTGGAAATGCTAGCATGGCAGGGCAGGAATATCGAGTGCGTTTTCCAAATTGGAGGCATCCAAGTAAAAATGTATTTCGAAGGCTGGACCAACGACTTGGTGAAACAGGTTCGTTTATTCCAAGAAATGCGAACGCAGGTCGACCAAGGCAAAGGCGTACCGTGCAACTATATAGAAGAGCAAGTTCTAGCCACAATACAGGAAGATCCCTCTGCGAGTACCCGTCAATTAGCTTCTACACTAAATACCCCCAATAATAAGACTGTTCATTTGGTTCTATGAGAAAACTTGCTTCATCCATACCATGTTTCTAAAGTTCAGCCTCTTTACGGAAATGATAACTTATTTCGAATCAATTATTGCAATACAATCTTAAATAGAATTCAGGAAGAAGGTGACTTTTTAAGACGTATTCTTTGGAGTGATGAGTGCATGTTTACCAGAGATGGTGTGTTTAATACTCATAATTTTCATCATTGGGCAGATGAAAATCCACATGAATTTCGCGAATACGGTCACCAAAGAAAGTTTTCTGTTCACGTTTGGCTGGGTATAATAAACCACAGGATAGTTGGACCAATTTACTTACCAAATCGCCTAGATGCTGGAGAATATTTAAATGTTTTAGAACAAGTTATTGATGAGATACCGCTGAACGTACGCCGTAATATGATTTACATGCATGATGGAGCTCCTGCGCACTTTGCTCGTAATATAAGAGACTGGTTGACTGAACACTTCCCAGACAGATGGATTGGTCGTGGCGGTCCTCTTTTGTGGCCTGCGAGATCCCCCGATCTCAATCCATTAGATTTTTTTGTTTGGGGTTTCATTAAAGGTAAAGTTTACGCTACACCTCCACAGGACGCTGACGAAGTTAGAGCCCGAATTGAAGCCGCAGTATTAGAAATCACACCAGAAAGACTTGAGCGAATAGTACAAACGATACCACAAAGATTGCAGCTATGTCTACAAACTGATGGATTTCAATTCGAACAATTATGTAGGTAATAATTACATTGATTTCTATCAAGAAGATGTACAACAATTAGTCAATATTATCAAAAAAATTTTAAACTTTGTAATATTTTCGTAATAAATATGTAATCTAAGAAACCAATTTTATTTCGTTTGTTTCTTTTTTAAATTTAAAATGTAAGGTTCACATGACGACGTGTAAAAATGTTCCGAAGATTATAACTAGCACATGCGTGTTCAATGTTGCCAAATGTATGTTTCTTTCAAATTCATTCTGAAGACAAAGGAAGCCTGATACATAGTTTAAGGATTAGGACTTTTAACTCAAAATTTGACCAAGAATGTCACCACGTGTAGTGGGTCCGCCAATTTACACACACCTTGTATAAGTCGACGATTTTGTTAATAAAATTAGATTTTTCTTGGCAGTCCGAGAAGAACTCTCACCTAACTCTCTGGCAGACTGGAGAGTACCTTTACCGTTTCCTTAGCCTCTCTGGCAGTCTGGAGAGAAAGTTCCGCAAATTGTTTTATTTCCTGGCAGACTGTGGAAAGAAAACAATTCCGTCCCGTAAGTCCCGAACGAATCTTCATATGTTTATTCCGTTTATTATAAATAATCAAGTCAGATAGGTTTCTGTTAAATTACATTTGTACTAAAGTAAATTTTAGTTTCACGTAAAGAATTTAAATATATTGCTCTCGACGAATGTCTCTTCAATACAAACACAAGTACCAGACGATGCATTATTTTTTTTTCTTTTGTACAAATATCATCTTTCTCGACAAAATAATTATGACCGTATTAATATTTAATGTTTGAATATTCCGTTAAATGCTTGTTGACATACCGTAATTAATATTTCAATAATTGAAAAGTTAATTTTGTTATTTGAATTATAGTTGCTTTTATAATACATTATAATATAATTTTCTTGTAAATATATGTATATATGTACTGAAGTTGTGTAATTGAATTTCTGTTTTATTTATGTGCAAATAAAAGATTGACATAGTAAGATTTCTTTTACTCTTAATGCTAAGAGGTAATTTATGAAATAAATATTAGGGAATTAAAATGCTAAAACATACCGTATCCTGGTTATTCCTCGTAAATCGAACTACTCGTAATTGAGCATTTACAGTGGATAAAATTCACTTTCATCAGATATTTAAAACATATGATTTTATGATCACACACGCTTTGTTTTAAGTTTAGTATCTAATTAACTGTCAGTGGGGGTGAACGTATACCAATTGTAATTTTAATAGACGACGTTACCTACAGATGTTGAATATCCCTAAGACTGTATGTTTAGTTATCCGCTGATAGAAGGAGCACTGGGCCATCCAATTTGGCAATTAGTATTGTAAATATTATTTAATAAATATTTAACAATTTAAAAAAGATAACACGTTATAATACTAACGACTAATCACCTACATAATGTGTTCTTATCTTCATGTTTAAAATAGAAAAATGCAATACAGCATAAATATGGTACAGTGTGAAACTATCTTTTCGACAACTTCGACACCTTCGGAGGTTTCGACCTATTTCTATCGTATTTGACGAAGTCGATCACTATAGAAACTACTCAGAGTCACTGTTCACGAATAAAAATCATTGCTATCTATGGTATTGAGTAGTTCGGAGTTCGGGGGCAGAGTTTACTCTTGTGGCTGCACATCAACACACATCACACAATCAATTGCAAAGTAGTTAAGTAAGATAGAACATTTTAAAATTACTTATTTAAATTAATATTTAAAGAAAGATTTAATGAGTCAACATGTAGAAAGGCAGATATGTGATTTAAATGATTAAATGCATTAACCGCCAACTTGAAACAAACTAACAATAAAATTGAAAATATAGAACTATAGGAAGGTATTAAAGGTTACACGGAAATAATTAAAACTCTCCTCTAATAGTTCTGTAAACTTTTGTTTCTATTTTAGAGCTTCATCAAAGAAGAAACGAACTTTAAATAATTTTGAATGAACCCACGCGACAATAATCCACATAATCAATAGATGAAATAGTTAATAGTGTTTCAAAATTATTTAAAAAAATAATATTTATAAAAGGATTCAATGATGCAATACGTTGAAAATAACTTGTGAGATTCACAAGATTAAACGAACTAAATTGAAGAAAACCAACAATATCTTATATAGTAAATGGTAAGGTACAAAGGATATTATTAGAAGCAGTTCTTTGGAGAACGATTGCGCTCTTTTCGAAGGACTAAAGAAATTAAGAAGAAAAATTAATGTGCCTTTCAAAGTAATTAATGCATTTGCATGAATAGTTAGTACATTGATAATTATTTATTTTCTTGGAAAGTGGTTCGTAACATACGCAAACAAATATAAATCCCGATGAGCAATAATAGAATTTACGTAACTTAGTAACTAAGTTGAACTTAAAGTTGGAAGCGATCTGTATAGATTGTCATAGTTGTATCTGTTATTTTGGTTTGGTTTCCACTAGTTATAATTGAAGTTGCATACTATGAACATGTTAACGCCGTTCATTGTTTCCTTATTAGGCCAATAGTGCAACAGTTTCACATATTAAGTACCCAGTAGGATACTTCTCATCGATTAAACATTGGTGATACAAAATTAATATTAATTATTAAGAAGATATGAAATGTACATTGTTGGTGTACTTAATATTAGTACTCTAATTTAAAAAGGAAATATGACGAAAGGAGAAATTCCAAAAATGTGCTGAAACAATATCATTGTATCAATAAACTGAATATATTGCAAATGCAAATCGTTCTGTAAATTGTACAAAGTGCACTGAACAAATCAGTTATAATTAAAAATGAACAAAAAAACATGATATTTATTAGCTGAAATTTTATTATATTATTATAATCATTTGAGGTAATGAGTGAAACACTAATGACATGAAACGTATTGTGACAGAATTATTGAATATTTTAATCTTCCAAATTAACACTGATACTGTTAATTAGCGAAATTTAATTATAAAATTTTGCCGCATGGAAGACTCGGAGTTTTGTTTCAAAGGTTTGCCTGACCTTTGTGCTACCAACTGCAACACGGCGGAGTTTAAGTACGAATCACTTCAACGCCTTAAACTCTATTAAGCAACAGATGTTAGAAATTATGTGCGACTGGTGGCGTGCTATTTCATGAAATGAGAAAGAATTACTTAATTTATACTCTTCTTAATTGTAACAGATACTGTTAATTAGCGACATTACATGATAAAATATTTGTAACGTAATATAATGTAAGATGTATAAAATGATTTGTACCGGGTGGCCAACTAAGAATGGCCGCCGGCTATATCTCAGAATATTGCTTCCGGGTAAAAAAATTTCAAGTAAAAGTGTCCAAGATAAAATGCTGGAAATTATTTTGGAGTTTGTAAAATGTCCGCAAGGGGGCGTTACAGTCAGGATCAATGTTAAAATTTAGAATTTCTTCATATTTTTACTAATTGAGGGGAATTGAAAATTTTAAATTTTATTCCTTACACATTTTTAATACTTTTAGTCTTGCACATTTTTTACTATCTAGTGACACGACTTCCTTATACGTATGAGCGATTCAAATTATACAAAAGGTGTTCTAAATTAATTGAAAAAACTTTTATCTTCTAAAAAAGATAAATCTGTGAGTAAGGGTGTTACTTCAAGTCAAAGAAAGAAAAAGGTTTACTTTCGATCCGAATTTTGAAATTTCGTTTATGCAAAAAATATTCCAAATCTAATTCTAAATACTTTTGTACTCTTGCTAAATATGTATAGAATGCATATTTACGACACATTTGCAAAAAATCTCTGTTCGATAAGAGTAAAAATGTTTCTTCCAGTCCAAATTTTGAATTGAAAGTATTGAAAATCAAGCTTTAAATACTTTTATACTCGTAATGTACCTGTCTAGAGATATTTGCAAAAAACTGGCTTTTCATAAGAGCAAAAGACCTACTTCCGGTAGGAATTTTGAAAAACTTTTTAATAAAATTCTTCTGGAATTTACTTTGAAGTACATTTGAATACTTTATAAATTTGTTTAAACCTAGTAGTTGACGAAATATTGGCAATATTCGTTTTTTTTCACTGAAGTAAACTACTACTTCGGTCTGCCGATTTTACTGAAAATCTAAGAGAGAGAGAGATATTTTTAAAAACCACTTTTTCGGTGTCAGGGCCTTCATAACATGAACATCTGCAAAAATCTTGAGGGCAAATTTTTTTATTACAATACTTCCTTCTTATACGTAGGTACTACGTATAAGAAAGTAAAAATAATTATGTTTCAACAATCGAAACGTACATACCTATAAAAAGATCGTGTGGTGACTAAACCTATTTTTTTTATTTAGGCGATTATTACTTTAGAATAAATAATTTAATAACATAGTGAATTTTATGTATAATAGGTTAAATGTATACAAGGCTTTTGATCTCATACATTGCCAATAACATTATTGATTGGTCTTTAACTGACATTTAGCCCACGATAGCTTAAAATACTATACAAGTAAAAATTCAAATAAATTCAAATTGAGTTCAAAACAGTTTTATTCAATTCACTACAATTGTTTCACCCTACTAGGGCTTCATCAGGTGATGAATATTATAATACAAAATATTTCTAAATCGGGTGGAAAGAGTTAGAATGTATCGTAATATCTGTGTGGGTGGGTTTATTTGCTATTTACCATAAACCCACCCACACAGATATTACGATACATTCTAACTCTTTCCACCCGATTAGTCACAAACTTGCTGCTTTTCTCTCAATGTTATATACATTAATCCATGTTCCTATGAATAAGATTAATTTTGATAAAGAATTAGATAGAATTTACACCATAGCTCAGAATAATGGTTATTCAAAAGAATTAATAAATAATCTCCTTCATAAAAAAACAAAAAACAAAAATCATATTCAAAATTTATCCTATAGTTCCCCAAACTTACTTATCAAAATTTGCCTCTATGACTTATATAGGAACACCTTCCATAAAAATAAAAACATATTTACAAAAAACAACAAACACATTAATTTCATTTCGTACAAACAACAAACTACAGAATCACATTAAAAATAATAGAGATAAAACTGATAAAAATTTAAAATCTGGGGTCTATAAGTTAAATTGCGAGTGTGGAAAAGCTTATATCGGACAAACTGGTAGATCCTTTTCCACACGCATAAAAGAACATGAAAGAAGTTATAAATTACAAAAAACAGATTCTACATATGCCAACCACTGTATTGAACAAAAACATAAATTCAATAATAAGTTTGACATACTACATATACAAGACAAGAGTAAAAAATTAAATTTATTAGAAAACCTAGAAATAAATAAATTAAATAAATTAAACCTCATTTTAAATGACCAACTAGAAGTGAATAATTCACCATTGTTAAATTTAAATATTTAAAATCAACTTAATAATTCTTATAGTTATATATATATTTATAATTATAACTTCAACTTAATATGTCTTTGTTCCTGGCCGTATAATTTAACAAATTATAATTCATTCTTGGGACTAGCGGCCAAATTTTAAGGAAAGAAAAAACCAAATTAACGTTTCGACATCTTTTTATTTTTCGATGTCTTCTTCAGAACAAAAAACTATCAGAAGAAAAACAAAGTTAGCATTATTAATACACTTACATATACATAGTTGTTTTTTGTTGATGAACATAAAACAAGTTTATGAAACAATGATAAATATAAATTTTTTTGGTATATATACAGTTAAATAGTTTGTGATTAAGACAATTCAATGTGTGTACTTACATTAAAATTAAATTAATTATATAATACCCATATTGGGATTTTTTATTATTTGTCCGTCTACGACTACATTTTGTCAGTTTTGTTTAAAATAATGTAACGATAATTATTTGTCACTATTGTATTGATATTTCAATACTAGTCAAATACAAACTGATACACGGTTTTACTTCAACAAGGTGTACACATTCCAGATACAAACAAAAACATAGGCAAAAACCTCTTTTTTAATACATTGCACGCAGGTGTTCGTTTTGTATCAATAAAGCCAGCAAATATATGTTCTATTCTTTTGTATCGGTATATTAATTTACATTATAATATATTAAAATAAATTTCAGACAGCCCGCTGATTTCTGTTCTATCATTGACTGCATTATTATCTTTTTTTATCTGTATCATCTCTAGTACGTTTCTAGCTGTGGAGTTTTGTTCTTTGTTAAGGATACTTACGTTATTGAAGTCAAAGCTATGTCCAGTAGCATTACAGTGTTTTTTTAATGAAGTTATGTTTTGGCAATATTTGTGGCCTTTCATTCCTTTCATTCCCATGTGGGAATTGTGAAAAAAGTTATATAGGGCAAACAAAACAACATCTCGCTGAAAGAATGAAAGGCCACAAATATTGCCAAAACATAACTTCATTAAAAAAACACTGTAATGCTACTGGACATAGCTTTGACTTCAATAACGTAAGTATCCTTAACAAAGAACAAAACTCCACAGCTAGAAACGTACTAGAGATGATACAGATAAAAAAAGATAATAATGCAGTCAATGATAGAACAGAAATCAGCGGGCTGTCTGAAATTTATTTTAATATATTATAATGTAAATTAATATACCGATACAAAAGAATAGAACATATATTTGCTGGCTTTATTGATACAAAACGAACACCTGCGTGCAATGTATTAAAAAAGAGGTTTTTGCCTATGTTTTTGTTTGTATCTGGAATGTGTACACCTTGTTGAAGTAAAACCATGTATCAGTTTGTATTTGACTAGTATTGAAATATCAATACAATAGTGACAAATAATTATCGTTACATTATTTTAAACAAAACTGACAAAATGTAGTCGTAGACGGACAAATAATAAAAAATCCCAATATGGGTATTATATAATTAATTTAATTTTAATGTAAGTACACACATTGAATTGTCTTAATCACAAACTATTTAACTGTATATATACCAAAAAAATTTATATTTATCATTGTTTCATAAACTTGTTTTATGTTCATCAACAAAAAACAACTATGTATATGTAAGTGTATTAATAATGCTAACTTTGTTTTTCTTCTGATAGTTTTTTGTTCTGAAGAAGACATCGAAAAATAAAAAGATGTCGAAACGTTAATTTGGTTTTTTCTTTCCTTAAAATTTGGCCGCTAGTCCCAAGAATGAATTATAATTTATATATTTATAAATTGTTTAATTTTATAATAACAGTAAACAATCAGTTTTCAAAAAAAATTTAATATTCTTAATCATATTGTTATGTATATAAATTAAATATTACATTAAATATATAAGTTACTCCCGCTCTTAATGTAATGTCACAAACTCCCCCCTCTTCATTTAGGAAAAGACATAAATATGAACGTTTAGAAATATTTTCTATTATAATATTCATCACCTGATGAAGCCCTAGTAGGGTGAAACAATTGTAGTGAATTGAATAAAACTGTTTTGAACTCAATTTGAATTTATTTCAATTTTTACTTGTAAATTATGGAGTTTCAACACGTATCTCCGTCTTCAATCATTTATTTAAAATACTATAAATTATAAATGCAACATTAGTAGGAAATTATTTTTGTTTTTGAAAACGCATTGTATTCTTGAGGAAGGTTGTAGAGGTTGTTGAGGTTAAACTTGAATGTCAATATGAAAATCAATAAATACTGTAAAACTATGACCACAAGTTCCAATAAAGTAGATTTTTTTAATAAAAACAAAATTTATATTTAATTTATTCTTGTTATATTCACTTATGAAATTACAGTGGCTTTGTAATTATAATTTCCTTGGTATTGATAATTTAATTAGAGAAATGTAATTACAAAAATTACCCACGGATGGGATTTGCACTCACGATCTCCTTGTCGCCAGTCAGGCAGGTCTTGAATTTTTTTATTTTATTATACATACTTTGGAAACCACAATACGAAGCATACATATCTCTTATTGTCGAAAACATGAATAATAAAATAGATGTGCATTAAAGAGAATATAACATTTATAAATGTTATATATTCAACACATTCATGTTCTGTTTAAATTTAAAAGTAAACAGTAATTTATCTGTGCAACGCTGTGAAGCGAAAATATTTATAGTGATTTTAAACGAACATATGCATGTATACATTAAACCCTACTGCTGGCTAGTACTATATCATCACTTCCTAGAGCAATAAGACAGTAACACGTTGAGGATTTATAAACGGCATTTGTGGCAGCATCAGTTCAGTATAAAATATAGATTACATGAGTTATGGGGGGACTGCAGGGATAGATAGTAGCAGGAACTGGGGCTGCATCGATGCCATCCCAGCAGGAAATGAGACGCTAGCCGACTCTCACAGCCCGATCACTTATACTTATCTCTCTACCATAGAATATAACCGTGCTTTCAATTTATTTTAATAAATCTGCGAGAATACATCACGGGATGCTTCTGCGAACGGTGGTGGAGGCGCCGGGTAGAAAATGGGGACAACGACAACGGAGCGGACCAATCCGAACCAAACGCGATAACGCCTCGCGTCTCCTGATTAATCCTAAATAGACTTGGCTAAATTTAATTTTCGACGCCGGGTCCGACGGAAAAAGACGTCGGTCGTCCCTTGCGTAATCCGCGAATATTCTTCCTTTTTTAGAAGCGAAGGAGAACGAGACTGACAGGTGTGAATGGAAAGCCACACCAAACAGAATTTTGCTTACAATATTGTGAGGGGGATTTTTTGTGTAATCTACCTTGCCATGAAAGTGATAAGTTTTATTAATAACATATTAATATCAAGGGTACTGTGATAATTTTATGATTTTTTAAAATATGAAGTATTTGTACATTGTCCCTGTCATTAAGTTTCAAACAGAAGAAAATAACAAACAAAAAGTCATTTGCTTATGTATACTTGCAGTATAGAAAAATATCGCATTAGTACATTTAAAAAACTCTGGTAGATTTTGTCTATGAAGAAATAGTTGTACATGTGCTTTCCCTTTTATATCTCATGTCCCTTAATTATACACAATGTGTACAATTACAAAATTTTCAAATTACAAAATATTTTATACACATATAACACAAAAATTGTAATAACAATTAATCAATTATTATTCAATTGCTTTATTAAAAGGAAGTTTAGTAATTTAGAAATAATAGAATTGAAGATTTTAAGGTTTTAATGTTAGTGGTCAAAAATGGGGCGATTTATTGTATTTGCTGACATTCAACCATAAACTGGAAATATATTTTTATTCCAATTCTTATTAGAACATTATTATTAAATGGTATTCAAAAGGTGTGCTGTTTTGAAATTAATATGACGATTATATTTTAAATCTCAAAATTGCTTTTCGTTTTATGGAAAAATATACACTAGCAACGTTTGGAAATTACTCACTTTTTAAGTAAAAGTAATCTTTCTTTGATTCCAAGCTCTTCCAGTTTATGGTCGTTATAATTGATCGAGTGCAAGCACATTCGCCGAACTGTTTAAAATTTCGAACAAGTTTTATTTACAAAATGCACTCGTTCCAGTATGGCAAAGAAATGATCAAAATGTTAAGAATAATGCTGCAGTTGAAGCTAGTGTTGATGAAAGCCCTAGTTTATCCATTTTAAGACGTTCACAACAATTGCGGTTGTCAGGAATGTTTACTTGGCGTATTTTATGTAAGGATTTGGGCTTACATTCTAACAAAATGTTTCTAACTTAGACCTTTGGATCATCGCAAGCAAACGTGCATTTGCTGATTTTGTCTTGGAACAACTTGAAAATAATGATGATTTTGTAACATATTTTCAGATGAAGCTCATTCCCTTTATGGACTGGTGAATAAGCAACATTGTTGTTATTGGAGGAAAAATAATCTACAGGTCGGCCACGAGACACATTTACATTCTCCAAAAGTTACCTTTTGGCGTAGTTTATGGCATGGTGGCATTATCGCTTCCTAATTATTCCAAACTTAGATTGGAGATTCTTTTACTGTCAAATGAAGGGTGATACTAATCGAGGACAACTAACTTTTTATTACCTGAACTGAATGATATTAATCTAAATAACATACTGTATTAAACGAGAGGGCGGTATGATATTGTGCCACACGGCTCGTGAGAAATTGGTTTATTTCTAGAAATGAATGGTCTTCGTGGAACAGCAATTTCTTTTCTTTTTTGTTTTTGTTGTGGAATTATTTTAAGTTTGTTGTTATGAGAATGAACAAGAGAAAATTGAAGCATTAAACTTGAATATTCAAGGCGCCATTCGTTACGTACGACTTAATTTATTGAATAGAGAGCTTGATACTTGGATTCATCGAATTCAGTTTAGCAAGAGAAGCAGAAACGTTTACTTAAATTATGCTATTTTTGGAACTAAGTGCATCCATGAGAGACAAAATTTTTGGCCCATTTTTATTATTTGTTTTTTCATTTCAATATAAAGATATATTGCTCTTCTTGAAAAGTCTTTATACGGGGTGGGGCAAAAGTCTCGCAACCATTTTGATTGCCTATAACTTTGTTCAAAGAAAAGATAAGTAAGTTTGGTTTTCATAAATAGTTTATTTGGTCTTTACATTTTTTTTCCGTTATGTTTGGAAAATTATATCGGCTAAATGGTGACCGCGATTCGCTATGCAACTTTCGGTTCTTTTTAAGGCATTTTTCATGACATTCTGCAACATCTCAGGCTGAATTTCTTCAATTTCGTGACGAATATTGTCTTTAAGATGTTGAATCGTTTGGGAATTATTCACATACACTTTTGATTTTAAAAAACCCCATAAGGAAAAGTCTGGTGCTGTCAAATCCGGAGATCTAGCTGGCCATGCTAAATCGCCATTTCGCGAAATAAGTCTTCGTGAAAAAACGTCATTCAATAATTGAATTGTTGAACGGGTTGTGTGTGCTGTGGCCCCATCTTGCTGAAACCACATGTCCTCTAGTCCATGCTCTTCCATTTCAGGCACAAGAAAATTTCGAATCATGTCTTGATACCGTTCAGCAGTAACAGTAACTCCAACACCTTGGTCATTTTCAAAAAAATAGGGACCAATGATGTTTCCAGCATGAACACCACACCATACAGTTGTTTTCAGTGGATGCAATGATGTTTCATGGATTAATTCAGGATTCTGTGTTCCCCAAAACCGACTGTTCTGTTTATTGATGTGGCCACTGAGAAGAAAATGGGTTCATCGCTCATTATCAATTTAGACGAAAAATCTTCAATTTCACCAGACAGCCTTAGGATTGCATTACTGTACTCAACTCGTTGATCAGGATCTCTCGGTAGCAATTTTTGGACTAATTTAATTTTGTACGGGAACATTTTCAAATAAGTTTTCAAAATTCGCCTTAAACTGCGTGCAGAAATGTGTAACTGGGAACCACGTCTCCGAATTGATGTTTCTGGAGACACTGCAACACTATCGCGCACCAGAGCCACATTTTCAGCGTTACGAGACGTCCGTTGTCTTCCAGAACGAGGTCTGTCTGCTGTTGTACCGTACTGTCGAAAATTCGTATGTAAACGATAAATTGTGGTTTTGTGAGGCACTGGACGATTAGGATATTTTTAACGCAATTTCCGCTGAGTGGCAATAATGGAACGATTATTTTCAATAAATATTGTCACTATTTCTGCTCTTTCTTGTGGCGTATATTTATCCATTATAAAATTTGGACGTCTACACAACACAATGGTTAAAGCTAAACTGAGCTAAACGTCACATAACCAAGATGGCGCACAATCAAAATGGTAGCGCGACTTTTGCCCCACCCCGTATATTAAGTCTTATTTATTTGTACACTTTTCTCATCAATACTTCTATACCTAGCATCTGAACTGATTCCAACTGGGCTTAAATATTATGCAAGTAATAAATAATAACATTCATAATTATAAGATATCAAAATTGTAAAATTGTTTGTCGTAGGTACCAAACTGCTTTACTTTTCTCATTATTTTTATTGTAATTTTATTACCGACATTTCGAAAGGATTATTTATTTTGTCACCCATAAGGAAGAATACCTGGAGGTATATTCAAACAAATAGTTTGAAGAGAGTACACATTCGTATTAGTTGTAAAAGATAAACTTACGTTTTTAATTTTGTATATTGGTGTGCAGTAAGCGAAGAAAAGCCGTTGTAATATATAATAGGCGCTAAAATTGATTCAAATGACTTGATACGTATTTTTTCGTCACAATTAGTAATTTCTGTTCAATAAAGTGTGAAGAAACATGGCTTATCGATCTTCGTGAGTGTATTATTTTAATGCAACATTAGATGCTTCGGTAATCACGTGATTTTATCTGTTCAAAGGACGTATTTATTGTTAATATTAACGAGGTACGATGTTGAGAAATATGTACATTAATCATAGTTATAGGATTTATTACTTAATTAAATAAATAAGTACTGAATAAACACAAACTTAACGCAGTTCATTAACTCTGTACTTCTATTTATTGCTTTTGTTTAAACAAGTAATATGTTCAAAATTTTATATGTTTTATCTATTGTTGTCGAGTTTACAGACTGAATCGATACGAAATATTTTAGTATAATATATTTCATTGTATTACACCTGAATATATTCTTTAAGTTAACTAACGTTTATTGACATAAGAGACTACATACGTCAATTAGTTATCTTCGCAACTATAATCTTTCTTAAGACTGAAAATAAGCATATTCTGTGATAGTCTTGTAACGATGTATCGAATTCGAACATGTGTCGCTGCTAAAGTCAATGTATTATAATTGCTGTTTGGTTACGAATTTGCTATTACTTATTTAAAGCCTAAAGTTTGTAAAGTGCAAGTTCGTTGGAAAGGTGAGGAGAAATTATATTCTGAGTATTAGTATTTGTTTTACGTATTTATTAGTACTTCTATATTCATGGTTGTTATTGTTTGTGACTATTTTCATTGCTTTCTTTAAAATTTCTATATATGTTATTTGTAAAATTGCAAAGTAAGAAAAACGTTTTTGAGTTTTCATGGAAAACATAGTTTCTGATTGAAACTGAATTGAAACTTATAAATATATAAATCAATAAACTAGTGACTAAGTAACTGAACAAAAAAGTTATATTTTAAGTATATAACCAAATAAAAGACGAATAAAATAGGAAACCATATAACAGATATAGAGATACAACATGTCCTAGTTAACATTTCCAGCATGGGGCTTGGTTAAATTAGATGAATTATTTCTAAGAATTAGTGAAATTATACGATATTCCCAATTTCCAAATTTCCATGTATTTCAGGACTTTATAACCAGAAGCAAAATCTCAAATGTCTTTTCCATGTAATAACATTTTTGCAGTAGACACAAATTTTATTTCAGCTTTCTTGAGGCGCTTTTTATGCTGAATTTAAATATCGACTTGGATTTTTTCTTACACTTTCCATTTTTTTTGTTTAAATCCTTAACGTTATTAATTTTTCTAGTGGAACGTCAAGTCGGCCTTGAAAAAATTGAACGTGTTTTTTTATCCTCTTTGCAATGATATACCTAGCATATGTGCACTTTATTTTTGAAAACAACAAAGAAAATATTACAAGATGTATTTTATTAAGCACGCAAAAATAAGTAGGCCGCGATACATGAAAACACAATCGAATTTAATGTCACTTAACAAATTATTCTGTCCAGAGTACTTTTGTGTCAAACATGGCTTCATTAACTAATACTGAAAATTTTGATATGTTAAGTTGTTACATCCTTTGTCATAAAAACAGTGTAGAAGCTGAAAGAATGTACTTGAGGCTGTATCCAGAAAGAAGGCAGGCCAGTTCTCGTACGTACAGAAATTTGGTAACAAATTTAAAAGAATATGCTTCGTTTTCCAAACTTACTCAAAATCCAAGTTTAATGAATGAAGATATAGAATTAAATATATTACAATCTATTATTGAACATTCTTTAATATCTGTTAGAGAAATTGAACATAACACTGGTATTTCGAAAGCTATAGCACAAAGAGTTTTAAAGCGTCACAAATACCACCCATATAAGTACACCATTCTATAGGGGCTTAGAGATGGAGATCAAGAGAGAAGATTACAATTTTGCCAATGGTATGCTATAACTAATGTCAGAATAACAATAATTCTGCTATGATTTTATGGTTTGACGAAAGCGTATTTACAAATAATGGTCTCTTCAATAAACACAATGTTCAATTTTGAGACAGAGAAGATCTTCACGATGTTAATAAAAGTCGGTATCAAGTGAGATTTGGTTCTAACGTCTGGTTTGGCGTGTTTGGCGGTTAAATTTAATTTTGAGACAGAGAAGATCTTCACGATGTTAAAAAAAAGTCGGTATCAAGTGAGATTTGGTTCTAACGTCTGGTTTGGCGTGTTTGGAGCTAAATTTATTGGCCCACTATTTTTTAACGAAGCACTAAATAGCGAAAGGTATTTTAAATTACCACAAAATGATTTAGAAAATAGACTTGATGATTTACCATTGATTGAGAATATTAACATGATGGCGCCCAGCCCCACAATTCAAACATAATCAACGAATATCTTAATAATTGGTTTCCAAATTCGTGGGTTGGTAATCGAGGACGATTTTATGGCCACCTAGATCTCCGGACTTAACGCCACTGGAATTTTTTGTTTGAGGATACATAAAAGATGGGGTGTACGTGCAAACATTTGATAATGCCGAAGATCTTCGTGAAGCTGTTTTGGTAGTGTTTAGTGTATAGCCTCGATTCTGCAATATGCTTGATGGGAGTATTTTGGTCTGATTACTGTATTAATCGATATTAAAGTTGAATAAATATCTTCAAGTTTGCATGTGTTTGATTTAACACGCATTGGGTCCTTCGATTAAACAATAAAACAAATAAAACTAGTACCTGGAGTAATCTACAGTCCATATTCATCGTGCTCCACACGATACAAAACAGGTAGCATTAACACGTTTACTGCGTTACATATCGCCGGGGATATGTAACATGCATTGTTGACATGCGTCGCAAGATTTTCAGAATCTCCACCTATGTGCGGTTACTGCAAAACAGTTATTTCTCAACAGATTTCTGTGTTTCAACTATAAAATTGAATGATACGTTGTGGTGAATACAGATGGCGACATTTAGCTTTACATATCACCGGGGATATGTAACGCACACAAGTAATCTTGTTTTAACTGTGTACGTTACCGGACGCCGGGGATATGTAAAACGAATATCTAACCAATCTAGTTGTTCGTTGTAGTAGTTCGCACGTAGCAAAAAAAGTTAATAACTGCAGTACTTGCTGTCTGCTACTAATAGTTCTTTTGCCTGTGCTAGACATTGTGCATTATTCTTGTGTCAAATTAAACAATCTGCACCATGGCGAGTCGTACAAGGAAAATCCTCGAGTTAGCTCAGAGGTTAGAAATGGCGACCGATGAAGCAAATGTAGCGGAATCGTCGGATGGGGCTGACATGTCACATCTGTGTCCTGATAACCGAAATCCTATAGCGTCTGGTGTCGTAGTAGATGAATACCAAAGCGCTACTGAAGAGGAGTCCGACCCTTACAGCAGCGACGATTCTCTTAACGATCGAACTTATGCTCCTTCTGAAGATGCGGTGTCATCAGACGAGGAAGAGCAGTTAGAAACAGAGAATGAACTTACAGATGTTGAACATGCAAGTGGTATGGCAACACCCAATGTACACGACAACAGTGTTTGGGAGAACATCTCAACAATCAGTCTAAATTTTGACCTACTACATGACGAATGTAAGGTAGACTCGAATGTTAATAATTTAACTATAAAGCGACCAGTCGACGTATTTAACCTTTTCATCACCGATGATATCCTAAACATCATCGTGTCTGAGACTAATAACTATGCAAATCAACAGCTAAATATACGACACAGGAACAAATCAAGAATTAAGTCTTGAACTAATACGGACAAAAATGAAATTCGAACATTTTTAGGAATAACGCTTGCATCTGGTTTATCTCCAGCTCCTAGTATGAATTTATACTGGTCCAAAGATCCTCTGTTTTATAATAAGTTTATAGCTTCGCATATAAGCAGAGATCGGTACCTTTTACTTTTAAGATTTTTGCATTTTGCAAACAATGAGACAGCTGATACAAATAATAAACTGTATAAAATAGAACCACTAATTAAGCCTATAATCGAAAATTTTCGAAACACTTTAAAACCTGGGAAAGAGCCTAGTTATTGACGAATCAATGGTGCCATTTAGAGGTCGTCTCCACTTTCTACAGTATATTCCTAATAAGAGCCATAAATATGGAATAAAGTTGTACAAACTTTGTTCTCCTAATGCATATACACACAATATAAAGGTTTACACAGGCAAGGGAGATACAAATCCTTCACTGGGCCATTCACAGACTGTAGTTCTTGATTTACTTCAGCCACTAAATCTACAAAATGGACATATGTAGTTTGCTGACAATTTTTACTCTAGCATACAACTAACTGAAAAATTATTAGATCTGAACATGCTGTATTGCGGTACTTTGCGGATAAATCGCAAACGAGTTCCTAAGGAATTCTCAAAGAAAATGAAAAAAGGAGAAATTTGTGGAAGCCAGAGAAGAAATGTGAGGATTATTAAGTGGGTTGATAAGAGGCCAGTCCTAATGATAACAAGTGACCCCTCTCACCTTGATGAACTTATTTCAACTGGAAAAAGGAATAGAAAAGGGGAAGAAGTTCTTAAACGAAAATGCATTACTGATTACAATAAGGCTAAAAAAGGTGTAGACGTTAGTGACCAAATGTCATCATACTATACCGCAGTAAGAAAAAGTTTAAAGTGGTATAGGAAAGTGGCATTTGAAGTATTGCTAGGCACAACTATTATCAATTCGTGGATTGTTTACAACATGGTTGCTGATACTAAAATGACAATATTGGAGTTCAGAAGGCAACTAATAAACGATTTAATGGTGCCACGTACCGACACTTCGGAAATTATATCAGGGAAAAAAAGAATACACACATATGTGAAACCGGAAGGACCGGGGAGAAAGAAGAGGAAGCCTTGCAAAGGATGCTATGAAAATTTAAGAAAAACATTGTCTAGTCGCGAAGCGGATAAAAAGGTACGTCGTATCATAAGTTATTGTAATGAATGCTCCGGTCAACTAGGGTACTGCCTCCCTTGCTTCAATAATTCTAACAAATAATATTTCTTTATAACCATCTACAGTTTATATTGCATTACCATAATTAAAGTTGCCATAATAAAAATTCTTGTTGATACATTTAGTAGGAAACGTGTTTTATTTAATTTTGAACTATACCCATAATTTGGATAACGAACCCCATACATTCTATATAAATTCAAGTTAAATACCCAATATCTGGTGTTGTAATAATTACGGCCAGGATCTAAAGTGCATCAAGGTATTAGGTACCCAAAACTAAAACAAAATTAGTTTAAGAACAGAAAACCAATTGGCTACAACACATTTTTCAAAAACCAAGATACATATCCCGGGGGATATGTAACGCATAGAAAGAATCACGAAGTACAAGAACCCGGGGATATGTAACGCACGCAAATCTAGTACACGAAAATTTGGGCCGCAGTGAACGTGTTAAAAGCCAAAAACTGCGCAGTGCTATTACGTCGATACTACGCAGGGCACAATTATATCTAGAACGGGATGGTCAATTGTTGAACATCTTTTATAAATATTTTCTTTGTTGTTTTCAAAAATAAATAGCACGTATGCTATATCATTGTAAAAAGGATAAAAAACACGTTCTATTCTTTCAAAGCCGACTTAACATTCCATAAGAAAAATTAAAGTTAGGGGTTAAAACTAAAAAATAGAAAGTGCAAGACAAAATCCAAGTCGATATTTAAATTATGCATAAAAAGTGTCTTCAGAAAGTGCAAATAAAAGTTATGTGCCTACTAAAACAAAGAAGTTATTAGATGGAAAAGAAATTTGGCATTTTTCTTTTTCTTACTATGTCCTGAAATACATGGAAATTAGAGAATATCGTATAATTTCACTGATTTTTCTAATTTAACCAGATCTGTATCTTTTATAATAAGCGAGATCCCCGTGCTGGAACTATTACCTGCGACTCAGTGGTGGCTGGTGAGTATGTTTTGATAGTGCACGTACATAGACAAGACTTATTCGTTTATTATCGACTATATACTCCCAGATACCTAGCACATCACCGATAATAAACGAATAAGTTTTGTCTGTATACGTGTACTGCCAAAACGTACTGACCAGCCGCCACTCTGGGATAAATTGTATAGTCAAACAAGAACAAGAAAGGTACAAGAGTTGGATTGGGACAATAAATCCTCACAAATAAGCTCAAAAACAGGAGGACTAGGTCTAGAGAAGCTCGGAAAGCAATAAACCGCCTGAGGAAAAATTCAAATGAAGCAAAAAGATTAATCCGATAGGCATGGAGACTTGGAAAAGCTAAGCTTTGATATGTTTCCAGATGCCGAGCATATTACCGATAATAAGCGAATCAGTCTTGTCTATGTAATTGCCCCATTTGACCGAACTCACCAGCCGCTACTGGGAACCAGCTAAGCCCACTGTCCACTGTCAGTCCTAAAAGCCTCACAATTTTCATCTCATTGTCTCTACCTTTTGCAGATTGGATCTGTTGCGTTTTTTTGTTATCCGTTTGTAGACAATGTTCGAAAACCATTCTTCAGCCGCCTACTATTTCTGACTTGTGATCTATATCCTCCTTCGACGATGCTTTTGCGAACATCGAGCAGATGTTCGCAAATGCACTAAGCAGATACGGTCGACCGATACATTCACTTCCAGATTATTCGTATATATTATGAACAGTAGTGGTCCAAAGATAGATCCCTGAGGTACGCCTTCTGTAACATACATTTAGCTCGATTTTTGTCCGTAGAACTACATGAACTACTTTCTATTCTGAAGACGAAGCCAAGGGGCTATGCCCAACTTCCTGAACCCAATAAATATACGACTGGGAAAAAGACGTTTAATTTGTTGTTTCGATATCTTGTAAAGCAACTATAAATATTTGTTCTCATAACAGCCGACATGGCCACACAAACAAAATGTGTTTTATCAAATTTCACTATTAATTAACACCATTTAATTAGAAGAATTGTATTTTTCAATGCGTTTTTTAATTTAGAAGATTTATGTTTTGTCCTGTTTGCTATTTAATATATACCGGGTGTCCACACTTAAGTGCGCACTATTGATAACTCTGTTATCTTTGGAGGTGCAGAATCGGTCAAATGGGCAAAGTAGTACCATTTTTTATGGCGGTTACAATTGTGAAAATAGAAAAACAATTGAACGTCGGGTTCTCTAGATATTCGACCAAACAATTTTTTTTTAAATGGAACACCCTGTATATTTTTTGACGATTGGAAAGAGAATCGCAAACTGAACAAAAGAGTCTTAGTACACTAGTATAAAAAAATGTCAAATAAAGTAGTTACTGAGAAATCTGTATCTTTGCTTTGTTTGCATGAAATCGATATATCTACGGACAATTAAACATTCATTAAAGCCTTTAATTTAATAAACAAATAAAAATAAATACAAAAATAGTAAAGAAAATTATTCAAATTAAATGTTCAAAGACATCTCCTTCCATTTCAATACATTTTCTCAATCTTGTGTGAACATTACGAGTAGCTCCTAAAATGGTCCTACCATCGATGGCGTTAATGATGTTGGAAATTCTTTCCTGAAGCTCATCCACTATTGCATATCTATGTTTGTACACTTGATTTTTTACTGCTCCCCACAAGAAAAAATCTAATGGCGTCATGTCAGGCGAACGTGCGGGCCACTGAATAGGACCATTTGTGCCAATCCATCTATTGCCAAATAATCTTTCTAATAACTCCCTTGTCTCGCGGTGATTATGGGCAGGCGCTCCATCTTGTTGAAAGTAAATAATCTGTCTGTCTACCAAATTTAATTCATCCAGAAAATTTTCTAAAATTTCTGTCAATAATGCCACATATCTTTCTCCTGTTAAAGAACCCCGATAGAAAAATGGCCCAACAATTCGGGATCCGATTATACCACACCAAACATTTAAACTGAATCGGTGTTGTGGATTACAAGGATAAACAACAAATGGGTTTTCACGACTCCAGTAATGATTATTTCTTTTATTGATCATCCCGCGATTAGAAAAGTTGGATTCATCACTCCATAAAATGTGTCTGAAGAAATTGTGATTTTCTTCAAAAGCATTGATAAACCATTGAGCAAAAGTTAATCGTCTTTGATAGTCACCCAAAAGTAGAGTTTGAACAGGCTGATATTTAAAGGGAACATATTTATTTTTTTTCAAAATTTTATGGATCGAGAAACACCTGATTCTCTGGACAAATCCCTTACAGAATTATTTGGATGTACCTGAAAATATGCCAATACATTTATTTCTGTCTCTTGTGATAATATAAAATCATTTTTGATCCTCTTCTTTATAAAAACTGTTTCGTTGCTTCTTAATCTTCGATAAAGTTTTAAAAAATAGCGACGATCTGGTACATCACGATCAGGAAATTGCTGAATGTAACATTTGAGCTCTTTATCTGAATTTTTGTTAAACTTCAAGTACAACTCCAACATATTACACTTTTCCAAATGAGTAAATGCCATTGTTACGGTTGAAAAAATTGTAAAACCAGTACTTTTTCCACACAGTAACTTTAACAACAGCAAATACAAATAATTTGACAGCTACTAGACAATGTGACGCTTTAATTTTCCATAGGTATATCGATTTCATGCAAACAAAGCAAAGATGCAGATTTCTCAGTAACTACTTTATTTGACATTTTTTTATACTAGTGTACTAAGACTCTTTTGTTCAGTTTGCGATTCTCTTTCCAATCGCCAAAAAATATACAGGGTGTTCCATTTAAAAAAAAATTGTTTGGTCGAATATCTAGAGAACCCGACGTTCAATTGTTTTTCTATTTTCACAATTGTAACCGCCATAAAAAATGGTACTACTTTGCCCATTTGACCGATTCTGCACCTCCAAAGATAACAGAGTTATCAATAGTGCGCACTTAAGTGTGGACACCCGGTATAGGCTATTAAAAATATTATTGATTACATTGTACTCGCACTCTATGTTTATTAAGTTGCTAATCTGTATTCTTTTTTGATAAGGACTTTGTTAAGATCTGAATAATTAATAAATTATTATTATATTTAAAACTCTCCATTTGCTTAAGATGTACTTAACCTTATTCAACATTCACATCATATTATTGGGAAATAGCACCACATCATAACACAAACATCCTAAAGTCATAATTGATATGCCAAGAATAAATTTACGAATAACAATATTTAATTTATAATTGTATATATAAGAATCAATGTTCACATTCTGTATTCACAGCGGGTAATATAGCTTTCCTTTTACGTGGTCCCCAAAGCAAACATACTTTTCATAATTGCTCTAGACCACGTTCATTTGCCTATTTCGATTGGTCGAAATGTACGAATGCCGTTTTAACCTGTATATACATTATAAGCCCCATTGAATAAATATATACGGCTAATGTGTCTGTGAACAGATGTCTGATGGTGTGAGGATATGAGAACGAAGCAATATCGATATGTAATTGGTAAGAAGAGGTGATTGCTTTTATTGAATCACAGCGGTAGTCTTTTTGTTTAGATAGATTTTAAATTGAATTTCTGTTAGCGAGATCCCGCTGGGAGGTGGATCGTGGCCTTGTTCTGATACCTATTGGTGTCACTATCTGATCGATCTCTGCTCTCACTGCCTAACAGTAAAGGTGTATCGGGCCACATGGTGGTGATGGTTATTGTACTTGTTACAGGGACTGTGATCAAATACTTTCTTGCAGTTAGCATTGTTAATATTACACAAATATTAAGTGGGAAAAATTAGAAATGATAATGCACAAGCAGCTTTCGTAAAGCTCTATTAAATGATTTTTAGAAAACTTCCATTTTGATTATCGCTATTATTATGATCCCATGTAGCTGCTATGTTAGGTTTTACTATTTTAGATGAAAATATATATTTGATATTTTTTTCAAATTTATTAAACATGGGAAGATCTAATTTGTGGTAGTTGATTTATAGCAAATTATTATAATTTTTAATATAGTCATTTGGGTTTCCCGTTAAAGAAAGTATCCTAAAATAATTTGCCTTAAAATGACTATAATCTTAGTAGGCGTTTGAACATTTATAATTTTGAAGACCACTTAGTGAAAGAGAGCATTTATAATAGAGAATACTATAAGTAATACTAAAATAATTTAATTGAAGGTACGTGTATAAAAGTACTATCAATTATATAGCAAACACAATAATAAAACAAATATGTGGTGGATAATTATATGAATGAGTAATTCAAGTGCTGTAAGATCTACGTTTTAGGATTAACAATAATGACCAATTTGTAGGAGAACTTTCTGATATGAGAACCATTTTAGGGACCACTTTGCATACCCTACTCTTTGGTATTAATAATTATACCAATTTGTTATACTTGTGTGCATGAGATTTTCTTTAATTTGATAAAATTTAATTATACACATACTTGTCGATCTAATTCCACTGTTCTTCTACAAATATGCTCAAATTACAAAGTACTAATTAATTTACAGAAGCAGTCTTGGACATAAAACTAATGTCGTTAAATTAAGAAAATAAAAATAAATTGCCACTATAAATCGAAACAAAGACGCGTTTTGAGCTTGTTGGTTCTCTTCAGCTTGGTACGGTAATTATACCAATGTTATACTTGTGTGCATGAGATTTTTTTAATTTGATAAAATTTAATTATACGCATCCTTGTCGATCTAATTCCACTGTTCCTCTACAAATATACACAAATTACAAAGTACTAATTAAGTTACAGAAGCAGTCTTCGACATAAAACTAATGTCGTTAAATTAAGAAAATAAAAATAAATTGCCACTATAAATCGAAACAAAGACGTGTTTTGAGCTTGTTGGTTCTCCTCAGCTTGGTACGGTTTCGTATTTTGTAGTGGCAATATATTTTTCACGTCATTAGTCGTGCATCGAGGACTCACTGCTTCTACAGATAAATTGGTAGTTTGTAATTATTGTATAGTTGTAGAAAAAAAGTGTTTTAAAACGACACATCCGTGAGCAATTAAAGATTACTTCGTATATACAGTGAAACTTCCTTTAACGGACACTTCCCTTAAACGGACATTTTATCCGGTCCCGAATTTATTAGTAAGGAATTCCTAATAAATTGGTTTCTCTTAAGCGGACACTCCTTTGAACGGGCGCGGACAGTTATTTAGCTGCTTTTAGACCGCAAAGTTTCCATTAAACGGACGCAAGAATCGAGGCATAGTAATTCTGTCCGGTAAATCCCCTGCCTTCGTCGATGATTTAATTTGAACAGTATAGATATTTGTTTAGTGCCCAACTCATCTTCGTCTGGATGTGTTGTGTGAAAATATATATGTATGTATTTGAATACATATTTGTTACGTTCTCTGTAGAAAATGGCAAGTTTTAAATTGTTTTTATGGCATAATTCATATGAACTATGTACGTATTTTAATTATTGTGAAAACAATATCAAAAAAAAAGGAATACTTTAACGCTGAAGGAAAAGATTTCGATCATAGAATATAATAATAAAAACAAGCTCAGTTCACGTGAATTAGCCAGATAATTTAATATTGGCAAAACACAAGCCGCGCAAATAATAACAAACAAATATGAGTATCTAAAGCAGTGGCAAACAAATGACAACAGTGGAATTAAAAGGCGATTTCTTAAAACTGAAGGCGTCAAAATAGACCAGTTAACATATGAATGGTTTGTGCAAGCTAGAAATAAGAATATGCCTGTATCTGGGGTACTAATAAAGTATAAAGCCAAGGAAATTGCTGAGAAATTAGGCAATTGTAATTTTTCCTCTTCTACTGAATGGCTAGTTAAATTCAAGAAGCGACATAATATTCATTACCGCATGATATCTGGCGAAGCCGCTAGTGCAAATCAAGATGTCAAAGCTTTCATTAACAGGTTGCCGTTAATAATTAAAGGGTACAAACCCTGCGATATTTATAATTTGGACGAAACAGGGTTATTTTTTCGGGCACTGCCAACAAAGATGGCATTAAAAGACGAAAAATGTGTGAACGGCAGGTTATCGAAAGAAAGATTAACTATAATGCACTGTGTGAATATGGCAGGGGAGAAAGAAAAACTGTTCGTTATCGGAAAATCAGCACGTCCTCGCGCATTTAAAAATATTAGCATTGCTCTTCTTCCAGTCCAATGGTATTCAAATAACAAGGCTTGCATGACTTATTCTATTATGACAGAGTGGTTGCGTGAATTTGATCGGAAAATTATCAAAACAGAAAAGTTTTATTATTTTTGGACAATGCAGCTGCCCATCCTATAAGAACGTACAGTTGCAAAATGTTAAACTCGTTTTCTTACCGCCAAATACGACAGCTTACTGCCAACCGCTAGATCAAGGCATTATAAAAATGTTCAAAACTTGGTACCGACATTTAATACTAAAACACATCTTATCGCAGTTTCAGAGTTCTGATTCTGTACACAATTTAACCAATTCTATTAGCGTATTAGATGCGATTTATTTTATTAAAAAAGCATGGGATGATGTCTCATCTGACACAATTAAAAATTGTTTCAAGGAAACAGGATTTCAAGAAGTAAATGAGGAGTTTGAAAGTGATCAATTTGATCCTGAAGATCAAATTCCTTTATCTAAAGTGGCTGAAATGTGTACGCTAATGGGAAAATTAGAAAGTAATGATGTACAGGAATTTATAAATATTGACGCCAATTTGTATACAGAAGACGATAATCCAGACCATATTTTGCCCGATAATTTAGAAAATGAAAGTCAAAACAGTGATGATGAAGAACATGAAATAACAATTCCTAGAACTAATGATTATAAGAAAAGAATAGTATCGTATAAAGATGGTCTATTGGAAATAAAAAAACTAAAACATTTTTGTTTTGAAAAAAATGATGTACAAGCGTTTGGTATGCTTAGTGAGCTATCATTACATTTTGAAGCAAAATTGGCATGTAATACACACAAGCAAACTTCCATTTTAGATTATTTTGTAAGATAGTATATAAATTGTATATGTACCTTACCTACGTATGTTCCTATTATATGTATGTATATATAAATGTGCACATAGCCGTTTGAGTTTTATTTAGCAAATAAAGTTATAAGTATATAATTTTACACTGCGTGTTCAAATGAAAGTTTGGCTTTGCGATTCTACTTAATTTTTCTGTCTTCTCTGATAAACGGGCACTTTTCTTAAACGGGCAGTTTTGTCGGAACGAACAGTGTCCGCCCATGGGAAGTTTCACTGTATATGGTGATTATATGAATGCTATTACGATATCGTTCATTATGCTGAGACCCAACAAGCGCGAAACGCGTCCTGAGTTAAGTCACTTAACGTGAGTCATCATTCCTTGTGAGATTTAATAAAATCAAGTTGTTGGTCTGCAATTAACTTTTACGAGTTCAGAAAATTCAGAAAATTTTAGAAAATTAATCTTTAGTCAATTATAGTTTTTTCAACTATGTTGTTTCTGTGTACTTGTAGAATTCTTGCTCTTTTTAGGATTTTGGAGAGAAAGGCACTCCATACATTAGAGTGTCTTTAAACTCACGCTCAGAACATAGTATGGAGGGATTATAGTAATAAGCATCTGTACTTTATGTCTGATAGCCAGGATCTGTATTCAATGCATAACAACAGAAATAAGCTACTAGTTGGTTTTTGTTGAGTTATTGAATGGGTGCAGATCGTAAATACTTCAAAGACAATGAAAAAGTTGGCTAGTCTAGAAAAAAGAGGAGCATCGGATTTATAATTTGGGCCTGCGCAGGAGAAGCGATGCACGTCAATAAAGAGAAAATGCATAGTGTACAGGAAATACTCTTCAGGGTTAATACAATCTTACCAACTTATTGCAGAGCTTTACGCAAAGAAAGAGGGAAATTTACTGGTGTTAAGGAAACTCCAACTGAGGAGTTTACTGGGTACACTAAGGGGTGACTGTCACCTAAGAACACGTGCATAAGATTCTGAATTTAGGGCATGTGATATTAACAATCGAACGCTATTTTCATGAAATGATTCGATAGTTGCAGTCTTCTTGAAACCACATGTTCTCAAAATCTGTTTCTTCTAAATTTAGCCACAACATATTTCTTAACATCAATTAATGTCGCTTTAACTGCATCTTGTTTTGGGAAAAAATGGTACGATGATACCACCATGTCATAAATCACATCATAGAGCAGCTGTTTGCCGATAAAAGCTTTCATCGTGAAAGTTCGACTATATTTTTTGTCTGAAATTATGATCCTTTTTAAGTTGCTCTCAAGCTCAAGCAACAAAGTCACGGCGTGATATTCCAGTAGCTTCAGATCTTGAATTAACACAATCTGATATTGCTGTAAGCCCAGGTGTTTTCGAAAAATACGTTTTCGTTCTTCTGAGCAATGCTATCTCTTACAGCAGCAATGTTGTGAACATCTTTTGTATTTCGACGTCATATTGGTATTTTTACATCGTCCAAAGTAAAACCGTTTGTAAATTTTTGAAGGTTTCAACGAATTGTAGTCGCAGCCGGGATATATTATATGGACCATCCTTTTTAAGAAGTGCATATTCAATATTTAGAAAAGAACGTCTATTTTAATAGCAGTTTTTGATAATAAACAAACGTTCTTAACGGTTTTATTCATTTAAAAAATATGTCATTCTTATTGAGAAACCCATAATTTATTTCTTGACATTGTACAGTTTCAACTTGTATGTCTGTGGCGATGAAGTAAGCAGGATATGTAGTAGAAGTAATTAAATCAAAGTAAAGAAAAAGTAATTAAGGAAAGGAATCAAACCAAGAATGACACCATTTAGATACCATTGATTCTACCGTACTTCCGAGGGTAAATAAGGCCGCGCCTGCAGGCTTTTTCGTAGTGTATGTCTGAACGGCTAACATCTGATCTTTTTCAAAAGATATATTTAAAGGTATATTTATTAATTCTATTAAAAAGTTTAATAAGCTATTTTGAGGAAATTGGATACCTTGTATGTTTGAAAAATTGTAGACAGACTAAAATTATATCTTTTTGTACATATATTTTTTTCAACTTACAGTACTTTATGAAATATTGCACATCTACGCTCTAGGTGGCGACATATTTTTAAAATTCCTTTCGAGAATTCGGAAACAAATACTGGGTTTTTCAACACCATGAGAAGAAACTGGTCGTCTTTCATCTTTTACTACAAGATTACTGCAATATAGTTTGTCTCATATATCTCGGCAATCTTGTGGTTGTTTATACCTAAATTTTAGCAAGATACAGAGAAATAAATTTTTGTAGCCGCCACACGACGTTTAATGTATGTAGGGTCCGATATTTGGAAAAAATCATCTAAAGATTGTTCCAAATTAACTATGGATTGTATTGTAGTCTTCAGACAATTATGGAGATATTCACAGACCTCTGTTTTTCGCTTTCCACTTTCGATTTTTTTTAAACGCAGAAATTGTTTCAAATTAAGTTTTGAATAGTGATCGTAAGGATTACAGATGTAAAATTTCCGCTAATAATAAACACAAATAGTCTTAGGCCCATATTATCACACAAAAAGATTGGGTATAGAACTGTTTGCGCATTTCGTCTTTGGAATTGCAGTGTTACCAACGAAATCTATATTTTAGGTTGATTTTTTAGCGGATTTTGGAGTACCATAGGTGTTTAAATTGTAATTTATGCAATTTTCCATTGATCAAATCAATAAATTTTCTCATCATAGGTACAACAGAAAAATTGCGAACTCAAGCTTCCTTTTTACCACAGTAGTATCATAAGACATGCAACATTAGTTCTAATTTGGTGCATAATCATCCACTTATGTAGATGTGTATTAGCGCATGGGAGCCAGTAAAATAATTCTTTTAAAAAGTAGACGTCCACTTGACGAAACCTCAGCAGTGTAAGCAACTTTAATAAAATTTAATGTCAAGTTATTATCGAATAGTTTTATATCATAAGTCAACATATTTTTTTAAAATTTAAAGCATTTGCGTTTTTATGTTTATATGAGTTGTTGTCGCCATGAAATGAGTTATTATTTTTTAGTAAGTACTCGTTACTAAGGAATTAGTGACTCAATGTTTGTGGGGGTGGGGCAGTTGTAACACTATTCAGTGTAAATCGTCTATATAGGGTTGGCAACTCTGCTTTGGAATTATGTCCTACCGTTGTAAGACGATAATGTTGCCGGAAGTAATGGTGATTAATGTGTTTGCAGTAGCGGCAATTTATTTGTATAACCATAACCGTTACTACGACATATTCCGTATAAAAATCAATAGTTCTTCCTGAAAAAAATGTAAGTATATAATGTGTCATAATAAGCAAGTGTGTTAGTTACTTAACACTTTGTCTGCCATGTGTTAAATATAAGGGGATGGCTCACATAAACTTTAAAGCCAACTGTATGAGTTGTTAGCGTGATTAGAAAGGCAGAAAAATACGTGACCCCCGGCTATTTATGTAGTAGTTAGGCTATGTTAGGGGCCTTGCGTTATCTGAATGCGACATCAGTATCTTCTGTTCATTGTTATAACATACTAGATTTATATCAACTTAAACGAGTACTGGAGCTATTAAAAAACGGCACAATTAAAATAATTTATTGGTCGCGTTTTAATATTTTTCGGTTTCTTAACAGATTAAGATATCGTAGACATTTTATAATTTACGAAGCAATACTCTAAACTTTAGAAACAATTCATTTAAAATATGAGATCGTTATCACACTTCACTAAATATTGAAAATTGGTTTTGTAGGTATGATGGTACGGCACAATACCTTGTACTTACGTACATAAATATGTGAGAAATGCGTAAAATTGAAAGTTATTATAATCTTCTTTAAATCCTACGCTAGAATGTAAAGCAATTACACCTATAATATTCGATTAATACTTTGAAATACACGATGTTATTGTGACATTTGCATATGTAACGTCGGCGAACTGATTCGATTCACCTTAAAGTGCATTAGCGATTTCCAAAGTCACGAATATTTCTTTCTCTATGGTAGTTGATTCCACCTGATTTATCGAATGCCAGCCTCTCACTCAGTGAATATTCATGAAACCCGAATCGCAGAGAGATCTGTGAGTAAAGGAATTACATTACTATACTGGCGAAGCAGTTCTGTGTCTTACTAATGTATACGTCCTTTAGCAACTTAATCGTCATAGATAAGAAACAGTTATTTTATATTTCAACGTTATTTTAGTTTCTCGGCGATTTTTATCTTGCCTATATTATGCGTTTGTATAATATAAATATCAGAATGTGTTTGTACACATGCGTTACATTAGTAACGTTAAAATGTGCATATATTATGTTAATTTGTCTTAATCGATATAAAAAATCCCATTATCATTTTAATACGTTGTTGTAATCGATGCGGGCTCTAGAAATTACATTTCCAATGCTGAAGATTATATCTGATATTTTATTGCTTATAGCTGTTGTAATGATGGAGGTATTTGTATATGACTGTTCTTTATCTGCGGTAACTTTATAATGTATTGTAAAGCTATAAGGTTGACTTAAGTATGTACTTGATTATGATTACTGACACAATATAATTCACTTTAGACCTATGTATGTATATACGCTGAAGCTAAGAACACAATACACTTCGTACTTTTGCAATTAATATTAATGGCGTCTCGCAGATTTCGTACCTTGACCCCTATTGTCTTTACTTATTTTTAGTTATTTATTTATATATTAAATCATTTCCGAACGTCACGTGTAATGTACCAAGACATATCGCAATGAAAAAAGATCTCTATGTATTCTTGTATACACTTATTCCAAAGCTAGTGCAGTAATGAGCCACCTTCAAACAATTCAAGGTGGTTCTAAAATACAGCCCTGCGGGACCCCCTAGGTACAAGTTAATTATCAGAGGATAGGTCATTCAGTGACAAACATTGTATTCTGTTACTTAAGTAGGAGGAAAACATTTTTGCGGCAGATCGTGGCAAACCAAAATCGAGGCTTTTCCATTATCTGCAGCGCCCAACAAGTCATCAGTAACATTAAGTATTATTGTAGTGCAGCTGGGTAAAATCTTGTGCATTTTCAAAAATTAATCAGAATTGATTGTTGAGTATTCGTCTAATAATTTCGGATACCAAAGGTAGAATACTTATTGGGAGTAAGTCGCTAAAACTTTGGGAGTAGCTGATTTAGATATTGTTTTTACAGTAGCTCTCTTCCAAGAGATAGGGAAAAAGTTTTCCACTAAACACGAGGTTATTATATTCAGTAAATATGGAAATATAGGAAGCATAATCATATCTATTATTAGAGAGCCCTAAAGAAAAGCATTCCTTTTATTTCTAAAATTATAAGCCAATTTATGTTGTTGAATGGGTTTAAAATGAAATTCTTCATAATCATGATTAAGTTTATCGTTCTATAGAAGATTTTTAATTGCGGATCTATATCGCTGTTGGGAATGGTTCGCAGCAAGTGATTATTAATTGCTCCCACCTTCTGCAGGGTGTGGAGAACATCTCCTAAATTGGTCTTTTTTAGATTCAATTGCGCAATCATCTGTATTGGGTTGGCAAGTGCGGTGGAATTATGGCTAGAAGATGGGGAATAAGGCTTGAGTACTGCCCACGCGTTCGTTAATATCTCTCTGCAGAATGCTTAATTTGAGATATATGTACAAATCTTGAAGTTGAACAATTTTAAACTCATAATACTTTGTTTTTGAAAATAATGTATATAATGTTTAGTTATTTAAATGGCAAATAACGCACAACAAGACAAAAAATCTTTGAAATAATACTCTAAAACTTCACGATAACTAAATTGTGTTTTATGTCAACACTTTTGTGAACCGCTGATACTGCAGATAATATTCCCAGTTTGTTTATTTCGCGCATTTGGATATGTACTTTTAGTAACGGTATCCATATCAGACATAATATTTGCAAGTTCAAGTCTTTTTTCTATCTGTTTTTGTGAAATTTCTATTTTATGAAAATATTGAAATATTTCTATCAAGAAGTAGAAGAGCTGGTTTTAGTTAATTACGAACCTTCGAATAAAAATATACTTTTAGCGCTTTATTATTTCGTATCTATAGAACATATATCGGAATTAAAATGAAAGTCACAGTATCTGTACAATTAACTAAAGAGAAATAATATCGCATATGTACATCGTATTTCCCCAATCTGTATTTTATAAACAAATAGTTTACTATATATACAGATAAATATGCTGATACATAATAGATACTGCATTTTTATGAGTACTTATATTATACACACACAATTCTCAAACGGTAAACACCACACAAGTAATTGAGATTTATATTTTTGTACAGGAAATGCCCATGATACATTTCTAATAGGAATAAATTAATAATTATAATGAAACGCATTGTCTAGCGATTGTTTGTCGGATAAGATTAAATTATATCAAATATAAGTAAAATACACTGATTTTATTTTTCAAATAGTTTATTATAGATTTCCACTACAACCTTGTTTCGTCACACTGTCTTCATCAGAGAGAAATCTGGATAAATCTTAAATATGTTTAATATTTGCGTTGCATAAAATTGTTTTCAATTCAACCAGGGATATTACACACAAACCACAGGTTTGGCCATGAAAAATCCTTTAAACTTTCTATTAGTAAAACTTTTCATGGATAATTTTGAAGAAATTATTAGCACGCACCCTCTATTTAAACACTGTATTTATTGGGTTAGATACGTAGGCGTAGGCCTTTGCTTTAATGGTACTGATAGACAATTAAAAATGTTTTTTAATTATTTTAATAATGTTCAGTCTAATAATAATTAATAATAATTAATTTCCTAGATCTTTCTATAGAAAGATCTAGGAAAGACGTATCTATTGTTGAGTCTGTATATGTGGAAAATTTACGTTTTTTATTATTAATAATGTGAAATGTATATGTCTGTATATGTGAAAAATTTATGGTTATTAGTATTATGTGATATATCACATAATTAGTATTATGTGATATATCACTTAATACTAATAAACATGAAGTTTCCATATATACAGGCACAACAATACATGCTACGTTCTTTCATTCTTTAAAACACAAATTAGCGGCTTATGAATCTATACATAGACTATTATATATACCCCTTAATAAAATCAGCTTCGACTGAGAATTAAATAGAATATATAATGTTGCAAAAAATAATGAATATTTATATGATACTATCAATAATATCCTCCGACATAAACAAAAAGCACATACCCGCTCTTTAATATATCCTAAAACAGCAAGAAAAAATTCAGTACAGTCTTATTTCTTAACTTCCTTCGGGATAACGTCAGACAAAACTGGTAATCTAATCAAAGAAGCCACTAACGGTGTCATAGCGTATAAAACTAATAATACAGTGGAAAGATTTTTTTAAAAAAAACGCTCTGGCGTGTAATATGTCATAGGTCAAACTGGTCGAACTTTTGCTGAACGGATGTCCGACCATCAAAGAAGTAGAGATAAAAAATCGGATTCTACGTTTGCTAATCGTTGTATAGAACATAACCATAATTTTGATAATAACTTTTTGTACTCACTGCCTGTAAAGTGACATTTGGCGCATCTGTAGCTCGACTGGGAAATACGTTTTCCCGGTTGAGGTGACTGTAAAAATTGAAAAAAACACTGGCACTTTGGGACACTTAAAGAAAAATCTAACTTGGTGGTAATAAAATTTAGTCTATAAAATACTACTTCCCTCCACTATTCTTCACTAAAAGTGGGGGAAATAGGAGTAATAATTAAAAATTCTTCCAAAAAAATTGTGGCGTACATTTAAAAAAAAATCTAACTTGGTAGTAATAAAATTTAGTCTATAAAATACTACTTCCCTCCACTATTCTTCACTAAAAGTTGGGGAAATAGGAGTAATAATTAAAAATTCTTCCAAAGAAATTGTGGCGTCATGTATTTGACGACATTTTAAGCGACATATTAAGCAAGATTTAAGCGCCATTTATTTGAACCACATCGACATTCATATTGGCAGTTCGGAATTGTTTGTATTTAAACCAAAAAACGCAATAAATGTACTATAAATTTATAAATATAAGAATAAATACCTCATGTTTGCCATGTGTAAGAATATAATAACTTAATTTTAGGGAAAGGTGAGTAATAGTTACATACATGAAATGCTTAAATTAATTAGGTAATCTATCTTAGGTTAGGTATGATACCAATGACATTAATCAATAATATTTTTTAATTTAATGTTCGTACAAAAAATATTGTATAAACCACTTGCGTGAAGACATCTTCCACGCATTCGCGCAATTAAAAGCACTCGCTTCCTGCGGTCGCTCGTGCTTACAATGTGCGCTCATGCGGGAAAATAGTCTTCCCGTACTTGGTTCGCAAATAACTATTAAGATTTTCATATTCAAGATAAAATTAAAAAAACTCGATTTACTTGAATCGTTAGAAATTTCTAGATATAAGAAATAGGGTGAGCATTAAACGATCAAAACTAACTATGCAATTTCCCCCTTTTCTCATTAAATTTGTAATACGAGGGATACTATTTATGTATTGAGAATTGGCAACACTGGTATTGCCAGGTGAAATTTGAAATTGTCATCGTAAAGTTTGACATTTTTTGCAGTGTTTAAAATTTCATCTCAGCCAAAATATGGAATTAACTCGTGAAAATTTTCGAGCTATGATTTATTATGACTTTCGACGTGGTCTAACTCAAGAACAATGCATCAATCAACTGAATTCTACTTTTGGTGATGAAGCGCCATCCACACCCACTGTATATCGCTGGTACATTGAATTCAAACGTGGACGTAGTTCGCTCACGGACGAAGTTAAAGAAGGTCGTCCAAAATCGGTCGTTGTGCCGGAAAATATCGATGCTGTGCGAAAACTAATTGAAGAAGATCGTCATGTGACATATCAAGAAATTGGGAGATATTTAAGCATTAGTATGACCAGCATACATAAGATTTTGCACGAACATTTGTGTGTTCGGAAGCTGTGTGCGCGTTGGATTCCACATTTGTTGAAAGATGCTCAAAAAAATGCTCGTGTCGATTGGTGCCGTAAAATGATTTCAAAATACAACTGTGGTGCATCCAAAGCGGTAAACAACATCGTCACAGGTGACGAGTCGTGGATTTATTCTTATGAGCCAGAAAGAAAAGGCCAGTCGGCAGTTAGGGTGTTTCAATGTGAAGCAAAGCCAACAAAAGTTGTTCGTTCTCGCAGCGTTAGGAAGCAAATGGTGGCGTTTTTCTTCACGAAAACTGGTCCTGTGGTAACTGTGGCTCTGGAAAATCAAAAGACCGTTAATTCAGCGTGGTATACGACCATTTGTTTGCCTGAAGTTTTCGGTAAATTGAGAGAAACCAACCCAAAACGACGAATCATTTTGCATCATGACAATGCGAGCTCACACACATCACATGCAACAAACGAGTATTTGGACACACAAAAGATCGAATTGATGGGTCATCCGCCTTACAGCCCCGACTTGGCACCCAATGACTTCTTCTTGTTTCCAGTAATTAAAGATACACTGCGTGGACAACGATTTTCATCGCCCGAAGAAACGGCTGAGGCCTTCAAAACGCATGAGAAGAGCTAACATCTTCTGACTGGGCAAAGTGCTTTGAAGGGTGGTTCAATCGCATGCAAAAGTGTATAGATCTTAAATGCGATTATTTTGAAATGCAATAAAAGTATTTTTCATCAAATTCATTTGTTTATTCTTTCTATTCTCAATACATAAATAGTGTCCCTCGTATTTTAGGCTTAGTATATAACTTGCACTATTGTAAATGTAGCACTATTCATCCACCTCATGAAGTCAAAGTCTGACGAAACACGTTGTAGTGGAAATTTATATTTAAAATCAGTGTATTTTATTTACATTTCGTAACGAATTAATTAGATTTTTATGTGAAAAATGTGTATTAACAAGTGTTTTTATTTACAGGCGAATCTGTAGAAAAATTGCCCTGCTCGATTGAATACAAAGAAGAGACTGAAGGCATTAGAAAAGGTAAAGTGTGAAATCTCTTTTTTTTGTAATTGATAACTTTACAAACATGGTAGATACCATTTACTTAATACAGCATGGTGCAATAACATGAAACTATATCGTTGCTTATTGTTTTGTAATAACTGGATATACACAGTTTGTGTTGCCAGTGTAAGAACAGCGATGCTAACAACAATGGTCCAATTGTTACCTTGTGTACCATCTAAATTAATTATATTGTAATAAGTAAACCGAATATATAATGAAATGGATTATTATGAAGTTCTCGTAGAAGACAATGCCCATATATAATGCTAAAATATATACATATAAGATCTCTCTCTCGGATCTTTCCAACGGTCGGATTTCACATAATGTTTTAATAATTATAAGAAGATGCAGTTCAGATTTCTTCTGTGACACTTTTCTCAGTGATCGTGGAAGCTTATAAAGATAATATTTTGATCAAATAAGTTACAGATATTGTGAATGTAAAAAACGAACGACGTTAATGTTGAATTTTCTATTTTCTAGTAATACACTTTCTTTAAATTTTCTTTAAAACACTACCTAAACTAAG
Organism: Amphimallon solstitiale; assembly: GCA_963170755.1. Taxonomy (NCBI): domain Eukaryota; kingdom Metazoa; phylum Arthropoda; class Insecta; order Coleoptera; family Scarabaeidae; genus Amphimallon; species Amphimallon solstitiale. The sequence continues at coordinate 116,629,753 of OY720679.1, forward strand.
GTTTTTTTTTTTATTTTATAATGTTCGTTAAAATCAAATAACTGGAACCTACTTACATTATCAATTAATTACATTATCATGTACAGAATACATTATCTTAATAAATTTAGACTTGAGTTAGCTTAACAGCTGTTTACTACTCATTTTAATCATACATATCTTCATTACATGTTGTTTTTACGACTTTAATTTTCTTAAATTTGAAATTGCACAGTCTCCTCAAACTAAATATAGTAGAAAACATTAACATTTCGATTTTTAGCAAATTTTCGTCATGTTCTGGAGTTTCAGTTTTCAGCTTTTTATCTTTAAACGTTGGACTTTATTGAAAACTAAGCTTATTTAAAATACAATGCATTTCACACATTTCGAATTATTAGCATTATGACACACTAAATACATCATTTTAATTAAAAAATTCAAGCTTGACAACGTAGAAGATGCTTACTACTCTTTTTAGTCAAATTTTTGTCTTAATTCGTCATTTCGACGTTGAGCTTTTTGCTAAAAATAGTTTAAAATCTAATAAATTCTCAACGATTATTCAACAAACGTAGTTAATAATATTTCGCTATGAGAACTAAAACTTTCTAATTAATCTATAAAACCGTTGTAGGTATTGGCCCACCACATATTAATAGCAGCAAACTTATCACAGTAGAAATATTACTTCTGGTCCGCATTTTAAAATTTTTTTTTCATCAAAAGATTGTTCCAACTCGAGCTATAAATACTTTTGTATTTCAGATAAATCTGTATAGAATGCATAATTTGCGAGGTATTTGCAAAAAGAAGACAAAAATACCTACTAGGAACTTGAAAAACTTTTTTTTTTAATAAAATCTTTCTAAAATTAATTATTTAATACATTTGTATTCTTTACAAATTTGTCTAAACTTAGTAGTTGACGAGATACTAGAAAATTTTTATTTGATTTAATTTTTTACTGAAGTAAACTACTACTTCCGGTCTACCAATTTTATAGAAAATTTAATCCAGAGAGAGCCAGAGAGAGAGAGAGAGAGAGAGAGAGACGGGGGCGGAGAGAGAGTGGGAGGGGGGAGAGGTTAGAGAGAGTGGGAGGGGGGAGAGGGGAGAGAGAGAGAGAGAGATGTTTGCAAAAACCACTTCTTCGGTATCAGAGGACTTTAAAACGTGGACATCTGCAAAAATCTTGAGGTCAAAAATTTTCGTCATCTCAATACTTTCTTATAGGAGCAAAAGACCAAACTCAGGCTTAAATTGCCATAAATATTTAGAATCCTCACGAATGTAGGGAAGTGGAATTATAGTGGAATTCTAATAATACAATTAAAGTATGGGAGTAGAAAAAACTCATTTGTCCTCATCAGAAAAGATAATTAATGTCTTCGTAGCTATCATTTAATTTCATTGTAAGTTACAGTTACATGTATTTGCTTTTGACAGATAAATATTTACGTTATTAATATTTTTAATTATATGCTCACTTAATTCATAAAATAAGCAATGGAATGATGAAATTACTGATGAAAATTATTATTAATTTACGGGCATTTTAATCGACCCTTAGACACATTCCTTTATTTCAATTGACTTTCTAGGTTTACTTCTAATCCGTGAAGTTTAAGCTTATTTAAACGATACACTTACATAAAGGCAACAGAATGAATTTCTAAATTCAGATTCTCATTGAACTGAGTTCATATATTTTTTACGTTATATAGGTCTTTATATATTTACGTACCATCAATGCTATAAGAGTATGTACATATATGCATAAGACATCAGTAACCCGCACGACTTGAAATGCAATAGAGTCGATCCTTGAATAAATAGAGAGGCTAACACAGAATAGATCCGTGCGATAAGTCAATCATGGGAGCAATTGTGGTGTTCCCGCAGTCATTGAGGAACCAATAATTACAGTATTTAAAACAGACATTAGACCCTTATAGCTGTTAAGTAAAATATCTAAGACGCCTTGAACGTCGTAATCTTACATGCATATAAACAGACACAAACACATTCGCACAAACACACATGTACACATATAACAACTATACACGTACTATCACATATACAGCGACTAAGCAAGCGTGTCGTAATGCAGGAGAGTTAGATTACAGCGACATTTATTTAAATTGTACGTTTGCTTTGAAGTAACTCGTAACATATCTGCATCTGATTGGTGAATTATACCATTAGTGCTGTGCTATCTACCGGTTATATAACAAAATGCACCAGCCATACTCATGTATATAAACATATACTGACCTTATCGTAATGAATTTCAAGAGATTTATTTTTTACGCTAGTACAGTTTATGCTGCATCGGAGCGTTACTAAAATAACTTACAGGGGCTGATATGGACGTGAGCGACGCGTCTCTCAGCAATAGTGTTGGATTGAGAACTATTCACTGTATAACTTTTATAAGCGTATACACTTGTAGTATTCATACTAGGGTCGTAGCTACCGCCGTATCAGCCGTATCAATGATACGGGGCGCGCCGAGTTACAGGGGTGTCGACGTGTGTAAGCAAAAATTTGGAAAAATTTATCCACAACCTCAAATTTATTGATAAGATGCCCGTAATGACTGAATAATAAAAATAATGATAGTGTTTAGTCTATGAAAACTAGAACAAATTAATCATTTACTAGAGGGGACTTTCCCCGTCGGCAGACAACATTTGAAATGATGTTTCTGCGGCCAGGGGAAGTCCCGTTGTTTTTTAAGGTGAATGAGCGATATAAAAAATCTACACGATTACTTCAATCTGTACACGTAATTCTTTTAAAATCAGAGGGGTAAAGTAAATTATTTAAACTCCACGATTCAAAATTATTAATTTGCTTGTTATGGCAGTAAGACAAAATATTGTTTTAGAAATTAAAAAAGCTCCATTTCTGGTGATTATTTTGAATACAACACAAGACTCATCAAAGAGCATGCGCCAAATGCCGATTATCTTCATTGTGGTGCACATACGTTAAATTTAATATTAAATGATGCTGCAAACATGTTCTTGAAGTATCACCCTTTTTCAATAATTCGAAAAAAATATAAAAAAAAGGCGAAAGGTAACGAAGCGCTTTTGATGAGTTATCAGAAAATGAGAGAATTTAAGACTCGGAATCTTACTTCAAAGTCAATGTGTACTTCTGCTGGTCAGATATATTAATTTCTCAAACCAAACAAAGCTCTCAGAGCTGCTATGATATGATTAATATGTTCGAAGTCTTTCAACTGGATAAACTCTTTCAAACGACGTAATAAAAAAGGATGGCGCAAAATTGATTATCTCTATGAACATTTAATTGTTTTGAAAACCGGTTTAAAATGTGAAATTTAAAAAAATCATTCATTTAAGAACTCACAGAATTATTGCTGACAAAATTCAATAGTCGTGAACAGCGATCTCGCATTAATATTATCCAGCCTAATTGACATAGCTACAAACTTAAACAAATATAGATCATTAAGCAATAAGGCAACACAGCAGGACAATAAAAGCACTTAATTACCAATGTATCCACACAAAATACAAATCAGTAAACATACAGTACGTTTGTAACCACCCTCTTATTGACTAGATGTTTTGGTCCAATAAAAAAGATGTCACTTTAATATGTCAATGAACTTGTCCAATAATTAAAGCAAAAATCAAAAACGATGCCCCTGTAACTCGTTAGCCGGTGCAAAAGGTCATGGGTCGTCTATAAGCGCCACATGCTTTTTAAATACACAAAAACATGAAAACTAGAATTAGGACTTATAGCAATAGCAATCAAACACACAAGATCTAATTTAACTGTATAATTAATAATAAAAATATGTATGTGAATGAAAACACATCGACTGTATAATACACACACAAAGACTGTCAAAAGGTAGTTACTTAATGAACTCGGTTCTCAATAATCTTAAATAAACACGATCTGATACGTAACAGCTGTTCGATATCTCTCTTTAGGCTTACAAGAAACTCACATTAGGTGATATAATGCGCTTAATACTTAAGACTAATACAATTAACTACAAAGCTTCCAAAATACCACCAAGCTCTATCTGACAACGATGCTAAAGATAGGTTATGTCGGAGTTCTTACAAGAATCTCCGAACAACAAAGCTAAACGTTCTTAATTAGTTACAGTATCTTGGAGTCTTTGCATTCAATAAAAAAACTACAGTTAAGACTACTTAGCTTATACAATCTGCACAAGTGAAGGTCTCGTTGAATCTTGTAGGTTGCAATCTGTTATTCTGCTTCGCACTGTTTCACAACTGCAAACCGTCGATGGTCTTGCACGAGTAAACATTGGCCTCATACAGGTGTTAAGGTACAATATTCTTAGCTTCGCCTTGCTTTTCTGTTCGCTTACATATGTAAATGTAGGGTTATAATATGTCCCAGCTACGCCTGGCCTCTCTATTCACTGTACAAACTGCACACTATATTGAGATGTTGTCGCCTATTTCATAATACATCATATGACTGTATCTCCTGTCTAACAGCTTGCCACTTTGTTTTCGAGAACACGTTCCAGAGTATTTCACTTCTATAGGTTCATTTGCCGGTTACATATATTCTGCTGATATTGTTACTTGCACTGCATTGTTTTAAATGGTATCAAGGATTTCCATACAACATGGATCCTCCTTACAAAATTATCTCCATACCAAAATTATCTCCTTACTAAAATTTCCTATAACAAGTCGAAGTAACAATCAACATGTGCTTTTGAGGTTACAAATACATGCGCTGCAAATAGCGCTTGTGAAATTGAAAAACAATAATCAACAGGTGCATTACCTACTATCATCACGAAGCATGATGATTTGAGATTTTAATTAAATTATATTATTAACAATTGGGCTTACTTTAGTGTCTTATTAGGCTTTACCATTTAAACAAGGAGTAAAATTTGCTAGGCAACGTTTATATGTGCCTGTCAAACGACAAAAAGAAGCGCATGAATGTGGGCGCGTCAAAACCTCCGTGATTGCACATGCCATTTGTCACATCGCGACAATGATTGTTACTGAATCATAATAACAGGTATTTATAACTATTACACGTTGTTTGAATGAAAGTACTAACAGATATGTAAGTAACAAGTACTACAAAATAAGAATTATATGTACCTCTATGTAAAAATGAATAATGTTTATTGAGATTTAAGTAATGAAACCAATTCCTCCCGCTCCGCAGGGAAAAGAAATTTATACATATACATACACAATTAGGTATAAATAAATGAGGGAAAGGAGATGGTAGCACGATAACGCGAACTATATTAAAATTTAACTATTAAACTGGGGCAGAAACAAAAATAAGATACTTTGCTTGTGGCGCTTAAGAAAAACAGTAAAAATAAAGTAAATGCGAGAACGTTTATGCCCAACCATCTACGCGCAAAAATAACTGAAAGTATTGCCTCAAATAACGACTGCGCTATATACAGGGTCTGCCAAAGGAAAATAAAAAATACCAAGAATCAAGGTTAATTATTCAGTGATCAAAAAAAAGAATAAACTAGAGTGCCGGTCAAAATTGAATGTAACATTATGTAATTCTAAAGAACATGTAGAAATAAACATTAAATTCATGTAATGAAATGGTATCTCTACCAGCTGAGTTTATAATAGATCATTTATCATTACTCGTCATATAAATGAAATTTTTAAAATGTAGTAATTTTTTCATGAAAAATCGCCATATCTTGGAAACAGCAGAAAGTCGACTAATCAGCTTATTATAATGGGCTGTCATCAAAAGTAAATATCGCATAGGATTCTATTTAAAACAATATAAGTTTGTGGTGATTTATCTTGTCGAACACTCTGCATAAATTAAAATAATTTAAATTATCGATTCTTCTATTATCTCCAGTTTTTGTTTTAAATTTTTAATTCTACATTATTAGACAAAACTAAAACGGACTTTGACGCTTGGCTAGGACGCCAAGAAATATAATTATTGAAAAAACTTTCGATATACATATCTTGAATCTAAACCAAGTGAATATTAAATATAGTGCACTTGGATTTCGAGACAATTTAGCTGTGGCTACGGTAAGCATTTAACGAAACCCGCTTTATTAATATTTTAATTTAAAATATACGGAATTGTCTGCAGCTAACAAAACTAGAAAAACTAATTCTAAAGTTTAAGATCAAATCACTCAGCGCTTAGTCTTACATTAAATGAATGGCAAGTAACGTCATATCATATAACAGAAAAGATCTTATAAGTGGCATATTATTTATGTGTAATATATTACTACGGTTATGGCATTCTTGATATCATTTTGATAAACTCTTTTCAGACTCAACACTACACTTTTAAATAGCTTTCCTTTCAAATGGCGCATTAGCGAATTATTGAAAACAATTTAAAAAAGAGGGATATTTTCTGATATGATTTACCTATGAGAATAAATAATAAATAATGTATGACTGTTATTTGAAAAATTAGTTAATGTTTTATAACTTTTTTGTTATTAATCAATACTGTGTACTCCACACCACCTAAATCTTCACTATTTATTCCTAAAAGGCGATAGAAAGAATAATCCTTTTACCAAATAATCGTTCAATTCCTTGCACCAATAAACAAATTGATCGGACTCAAGGTGAGAGGTGGGGAAAAGAATAAGACGAAATGAAATCGAGCGTGAGGTGGTTGGTTATTTTATCTTTCTGCGACACCGGACAATTCCGGGCTCCCGCAAGTTTCTCGATTCCGGTCCGAATTAATCTAGATACCGCGTGAAATGCGGGCCATCACGGATGCTGCACTTGAAGAGGTTCTCTCTTGTCTATCTGTTATAGACGGATTTGGTGGGTTTTAAGCGATAATGATGACCGACAATGTACCTATCTTATCCCTCCTGTATTACCTTCTCCTCATTATTGATGATTAGTGAATTGTAAGAGAATTGATTTCGTCGACAGTATATATATATATATCTCTTGAAGTCGAATGTATGCAAATTTGTTACATTGTAGTTACAGGAATATTTCCTGATTGCAATTCAATGGAATTATGTAACGGGTGTTTTTTTTTTTGGAGCTGGAGAAATTCAAATTGGCAACACTGTTTTCTTTGACAGTCGATTTGACAGTTCTCGGTTGTTTTAGGGTTGGTTTGGTTTTGCAATTAATCATGAATAGACTCACGCCGGAGCAACGTTTTCAAACTGTTCACATTGATTTTGAAAGACATGGTTGTATTAGAGAAACTTTTCGGGCATTACGTGCATTTTATGGTGCTCATAATCGTCCATCAGTGCGATTAATTCGAGAAATTATGGATTATTTTTGCAACACTTTTACTCTAAATGACAGATATGCATCTCGTAAAACGTCGTATAGTGCGCACACATTAACGAATTGATGGTGTGCAGCGTCGTATTGATGATGATCCAAATGCGTCAATTTGTTGTTGTGCTCAACAATTAAACTTGTGTCCAACCACTTTATGGAAAATTTTGCGTAAAGATGATGGCTTCCGTGCTTACAAGATTCAACTTTTACAGGTATTGAAGCCACACGATCATCATTCGCGCCTTACATTTGCAGAATGGGGGGAAACATTGCTATTGATGCATAATTTCATTTGAATTGAATGAATTTGAATGAATTTTGTTTAGTGATTAAGCACACTTTTGGTTGAATAGCTTTGTAAATAAGCAGAATTGCCGCATTTGGAGAGATTGTAATCCACAACCCATTGTCGAAACACCATTACATCGAGAAAAGTCACCGTTTGGTGTCCTTTATGGGCAGGTGAAGTAATTGGTCCATACGTCTTCAAAAATCATTATAGTCAGAACGTCACAGTCAACGGTGAGCGGGGCAGAGACATGGTTACTATCTTTTTCGTGCCTCAGTTGGCAGGCATTAATGTTGCTATTTATGTGCTTTCAGCAGGACGGCGCCACATATGACACAGCTCGCGATACTGTTAATTTACTGCAAGAAACATTTGACGAAAGATTAATTTTACGAAATGGACCTGTTGACTGGCCATCTTGTTTGTGCGATTTGACGCCATTAGATTATTTTCTCTAGGAATATGTAAAGTCGCATGTCTACGCTGATAAACCAGACACAATTGAGCCCTTGGAAGCAAACATTCGACCACTTATTGCCCAAATACAGTCAGATTTATTGCGAAGAGTGTGTGAAAATTGGACCTCCAGATTACGGCATGTACGCGCCAGCCGCAGCTGCCACATGCCAGAAAACATATTCAAACATGAATGCCATAAAACTTTCTTTTAAATAAAGTCCACTTCATGGATATTAAAAACATTTCTCTGTGTTTTATTTCAATTTAAAGTTCTCCGCCTCTAAAAAAAGACAGCCCTTATAACCAATAATTACTAAGGAGCGGACGTCTCAGGTTTAAACTACGACGGAGTTACAACGGAGCAAAGAAATAATGTAAACAACAGAAGTTACTCAATAGCATTATTCATATGGTGAACTGCAACATCTGTTGTTTACTTGAAAACGACAACAAAAAATGCCCATCAAGAAAGGAATTTATGTGTAAAATCCTTTCTTCATCGGCGTAGGTAGAAGCGCGAGGGGTTTTTAAAATTTATCATATTTTCCTTATATTTCCTAAGATAAATAAAGTTATGTATGTATATACCTATTCATATTTACGTTAGTTTTGTTTTTTCATTGTTTTGACTGTTAATTACGTACTTCGTAATGTTTGTAATAGTTCCTGTTTAATACCGTTTCATTGAATCTATTTCTCCTAATTATCTCGACGTAAGTGTGCATTAGATTTTGTTAAGATTCAGTAACATACGCATACATATTTAGTTACGCATATCATTTATTTAGATCTAGAACATTGTTTATATTACTATGATATGGAAGAACGTCGAGAATGGCATCGTAAAACAATGGCAAGTTGGATTAAGGGTCATACTGATTGTATGTCCTCCATTGTCAGTGATTCCGAAATTTATTCCATAATCTGTAAAATATCGTTACAGAATGCCCAAAAAGGACACGTACAACGTCACTTAGCATCGCTAAAACATACACAGGAATTGGACTCGTTGAAAGCTGACAATTTTAACGAAGAACTCTGTGAAGCTTTAATGACGGCTATATCCCATTAAAGAAAGACAATCCCACTCTCAAAACATTTCTTCAAAAATATACTGGTCGAAATGCTCCTGATGAATCCACATTACGCAAATATTATGTTTCTAAGTGCTTCACGAAAACAGTAGAATGCATTAGAAGACATCTTTCAAATCAGTACCTATGGATAAGTGCCGACGAAACTGTCGATATATTAGGACGCTGTGTGGTAAATGTTGTAGCTGGTATACTACATCCAACTATTCCATATAACGCATATGTAATAGCATCTAAAGTTATACATACAGTTGATGCGGAAACAATTGCTAAAACCATTGATGAGAATTTGCACAAAATGCTTCATTCGGACGACAGCTACAGGGCAAAAATACTTTTATTTGTTAGTGACAGTGCTGCATATATGTTAAAAACAGACAGACTATTATCTGCTGCATATTACTTGTGTAGCACATGCTCTCCACAGAATTTGTGAATATATCAGAGACAGATATCCGGAAATTGATAGACTTGTATCCGCTTTTAAAAGAGTTTTCAGAAAAGCACCATCGAGAGTAGCTCTTTACAAGGAAAAACTTCCATCTTTGTCACTACCTCCCTCGTAATAACTAGATGGGGAACATGGTTGGAAGCTACTAGTTTTTATGCAGAGAATTTCGATAGTTTACAAAATTTTGTTACATGTATAAATGACGATGCTCGAAGTATTTCAGGAGACAGACTACCAAATGATACCGAGGAGATTCTTACTGAAGCCTCATTTAGTAGTCTGTCTCCTGAATGTGTCTCTTATTGATGCTTTTCATCTCCAAGGTTATCACATCTTAATCTACGAGATCAAATGCTTTAGTTAAAGGGTATGCATAACTCGGGAACTTCTTTTGGGCTTATGTAATTTTCTTATTGCCTAGTCTTAATTTGGCGTATCACAATATATTGATCAGATTCTAAAATTTATACGATAAACATACATTCTATGCGTTTTCTTATTTTCCGTTTATCTCGACACTATATTTTTGCTACTGACGTACGTTATATCTCAAAATCTGTTTGTTCGATTAACGTCAAATTTGGCCTGAAAATAGTTTATAATATATGCAATGCAACGAACGGATGAAAAACTACCCTTTCTTTTTGGTAATGTTGTAATTTTCGTAATTGTTTCAAGAAAGTATCCGCTGGTTTTGTAGCTTTATCACTGTACTGAGTATAATTTTTTATATTTACATGACAATAGCTGCTTTCCTTTTGCCATAAATCTCAGATAACATCACCTCACTTTACTGAGGTTATATACAGACGCGTTCCATTTGTAATCAGCTGACTGAGACAAAGTGAGATTTTTACCTCCCCTCTTACCGATACCGAGGTCGATCAGAACTATCCTCACTACTGAGATTTAAATATCACTTGGTGGTGGTGATAACACACTGCATTTAATATTTATATACTCTGAAATTTGGGTATGCTAGGCAATCTAATTGCTTTGGTTGGGTGATTATGTACCTATAATATTACTAACAGTTAATTTTAAGGTTATTTTAATATAGCAATGATTTACAGTAAGTTCACAGTTTGACACAACCATGATGTAATGACAAGTAAGACACAGACTAATCTCACTTGTCAAAATCTTTTAACCCAGTGAGAGAAGCTCACTTGAAGTGAGCAGAAACACTCACATCACTTTAGCTCAGCTCAGATCTCTAGCAAAAGGAAAGCCCCTAATGACTATATTGTTCATGTATATTTTGCAATGGAAAATAAACTGTAACATGTCATGACTATGTATAGTCTGTTTCAAATTATAAGAACATAACCTTCAAAGGCTCTAATGCTTTTATTGCACCACCTGCGGCAATAACTCATTCATACGTTGCAAATAGGTAAACCCGTACTCGTTCAATAAGGAGACCAGGTATAATAATTATCGCCACAGAAGGTGGTGCAATAAAAGCATTAGAGCCGTTGAAAGTTATGTTCTTATAATATGAAACAGACTATACTAACTCTATGCGAATCCTCGACCTAATACCTAAGACGACCTAAGTTAAAAAATATTGAAAATCGACTTGCGTTTTTAACTCTTAGCGCAGATAATTATAAAAATTATCTAGAATTATGATATATGTAATTTTACAAAAGTTTAAATATATGTCATTTTGCAGTTTTAAATTATGATCAAATAGTTGCTTGCAATTATAGTGTTCAAAATGTGTGTGTGTATGTGTCTTCTTGACTAAGTGTCCATTTTCTTCTTCTTCCCTTGTTTTTGATATTTACTGAGATTCCATATACTTCTTTATATACCGTAGTCGACATAATTTAATTTCTGATACGAAAGTAGAAAGAGGAAAAGAGCGCGACGAAGTAAACTAAAGATAAACATAAGCGAGGCTGCCAAGACAGTACACTCGACAAACGTTTCCTATGAAATGTAAGGCGTGAGGGTCCCCCGACACTGGGTTGCTCTCCCACCACTGTTAGCAAGCAGGCATCGCTGCATATTATAAGGTCATCTTCTTCATGGGATAGAAGTGTAAACCGAAATTAAAATTTGACGACTACGGTATATTTCCATAGGTATTATATTTAACACAACTATAGTTGTACTTACCTTTTAAACTTTTTCACTCAGTAAATATTTTGTGTTTTTTACTCACATATTAACAGTAATTTTTCATTATATTGACAACTTTCCAAATAAAATATTTTATTGGCTACGATCCAGTTTTTTAATGCCAACTTGCACTATTAAAATCTTCTTTCTTAAATTTCCGTTTCTGCGGTGTCACACACTTAATATGTATGTACTTGCTTTGTGTTTATTTTACATAAAATTCTAAAGTAGTTAAATAAATTATGCTAAAAGAAATTAAAACTATATAAACCAACTATAGAGTTTAGTCATTCTATATTGGTATATGAAAGATGAAAACACTAACATGAAACAAACTGATATTAGTCAAATATACAGTACACTAACTGTTTATTTATTTCAAATAATATTGAATTTACTAATATATAATTATGCTATTTCATAAACTGATGCAAAACGTTTAAATATCTATCTCCTTAAATCATAAGCAATGTATGATTATTTGACATGCTGTTAATTTTTAACAAGAAACTTAATTTCAATAGTGTTAATTCTTTTATTAAATTAGTCGAAAACAAAAACATTGAGTCATGATTTAATGTCGAGATAACTGATTATTTGTTATTCTATGAACTACGTTTCTTATTTTATATTTATATCAACAGAAGTTAATCTCGCCTTAATGTTCGGATCTTAAGCCTGGTAAACATTATGAACTAAATATAGTTGGATCATATTAAAAAATACACATATGCGCATACATATATGATATATGTAGATAAGTGCGTTTAAGAAGAAACTGAGACTCCTTCCATATTAAACCTTATCGTACCGTATCTATCATACAACGCTAAGAATGTGTACAATGTAAGCGATACAGCCATGTGTTAGTGTACACAAGAAGAAACGAAGAATTCCATTGAATTCAGCGAAATATCGCATAATCGCGGTACAAATTTGAATTCGTATTCAATTTGCGCTATCAAGATCTAATAAATATTGAAGTTGTCTCTCGCTGATCTTGCGTTAATAATATTGTGAAAAAACAACCTTCGTAACGAGTGAACTGTACCCTCCGAATATCTGTGTACTTCTTTTTTCCTAATTACATTCAGTATTCGCTAGTCATTCTATGACGCTGTAATTGAATCTAAATAATAAACATTGCATTGTATTAGTGGTGGAAAAAGGCGGTTATTGATACTAATCTTTAATTAGGATGACAAGCGAAGTATATGGCGAAAATAGACTAAAATTCGATATTCTATAATGAATTAATGATTTACAGCTTGTCGCGTCGTTAATGAAATCAAAGAAATCGAATGTGAGTAATAAATATTTCCATACTACGAATTGTTTACAGTAAAACTTCAACATAAGTAATTGAGATAATTCTGTAACCCATGTTAAGAAAATTAAGAAATACGTAGTCACAATTATAACAAGAAATATTTGATATCCTAAGATTAAAGTAATGAATGTCTTTTAGATTAATGATATTGTTAATTGTATTTAATAGAAGTATTTGGTTCTGAGAAATAGCCATTTAGAAATAACGGGTAAAGGTTTTTACAAACTAAGAACAGATTAATAGATATTTATTCTATTTCTAACTACTTACGGTATAACAAGACGGGCCTCATATTAGGTATGACAAACATTTATGCCTGGCATAATTTACAAGAACAAGAATTGCACCTGCCCACAAAATTAGGTGATTACATACTGCTCTCAAATTTTAGAGCGATTTCATTTATTTCAAATTTTTCGAAAGCATTACTATGATAATAAATACCGTTCGACTACACCTAAAATTAATTAGTCAAATTAATAAATATTATCACAACGGTAAGTAAAAAAATAATTTTAAAAAGCATTTACCAATTAAATTAATGCTTATTAAATAAAATAAAATAAAATAATTAAATCGTTTTACATGGCTAGCTCATATTCCAAGGACGATCCATGTCAAGAGATATCAACAAAAAATAATCTTCGGGCATTAAATGGCACAATTAAATAAAACAAAATTATTCTAATTTAAATAACATTTATACTAGAAACCAAGATTTTTGCATATATTAATACAAACACAAAATAATATCAATTTTAATTAGAACAAACACATTCATAAAATAATTTCAGAGCGCATATAATAGTGACAAATTAGTTAAGTTTTATTTATATATCATCGTTTCTCTGAAATAAAATGCATCATACATCGTTTGTTTTCCACCGCCTCTCGGTATTTATATCACTACTAACAACGTAGGTCTTAATAGAAAAACAAACTATGCTGTGATTGATATACAGGGTGAGTCATCTAAGCGGGCAAGGCCGATTATGCCTTTATGAGTAAATATATTTCGAAGCGGTTTTTTCCTTGTGATAGCTGTTCATTAAAAGCACATTTTAAAAATATTTTGTATTAAACAGTGTTCCATAACGTGGTGGCTAGCCATAGTTATAGTTTTTTAAATGGAACACCCTATATATTATTGCATTTTTGTATTCCCCGTATAATTTTTAGTCAAAAAGTAATAAGATAGTATAGGCCTAAAGTGTAAAGTTTTTGACTTATTCCCATTTTTCTGAAAAATTCAATGTTTGTATAAAATTATATTTCTCGAAAACGACGTATTAGATGAACACATTTTTTTGCAGTATTGTTTACAATAATAGGTCCTAATAGAAGATGTTTTTTATTTTTTTACAGTTACTAACTGCATGTGCAGGAAACTGGATTAGAATTAGATGACACGTTTTTGTATAAAAGTCAATTTTTTTGGAACAGCCTGTATATCAGTTCATTTTTGAATTGTTTATTAAATTTCATATCAAAAACATATAAGACGTTAATACTTTAAATGTGACTATTACTGAGCTACTGTCGTTTTTTGATATGCTTTTGTTAGTTTTTGCAAAGAAGTATTTTTTTTTAAATGGAACACCCTGTATATTATTTCATTTTTGAATTCCTTATTAAATTTCACATCAAAAACATGTAAGGCGTTAATATTTTAAAAGTGACTATTACTGAGCTATTGTCTCTTTTTAATATAATTTTGTCAGTTTTGTGGTTTAATTAATATAGTATAGTACTGACAAAATTATATCAAAAAGAGACAATAGCTCAGTAATAGTCACTTTTAAGTATTAACGTCTTACATGCTTCTGACATGAAATTTAATAAACAATTCAAAAATGAACTGATATACAGGCTGTTCTATTTAAAGAAATTGACTTTTATACAAAAACGTGTCATCTAATTTTAATCCAATTTCGTGCACATGCAGTTAGTAACTGTAAAAAAATAAAACATGCTTCTATTAGGAATTCTTATTTTAAACAATATTGCAAAAAATTTTGTGCATCTAATACGTCGTTTTCGAGAAATATAATTTTATACAAACACTGAATTTTTCAGAAAAATGGTAATAAGTCAAAAACTTTACGCTTTAGGCCTATACTATCTTATAACTTTTTGACTAAAAATTATACGGGGAATTGAAATATGCAATAATATATAGGATGTTACATTTAAAAAACTATAACTATGGTTAGCCACTAAGTTATGGAACAGCCTGTATAATACAAAATATTTTTAAAATGTGCCCCTAATGAACAGCTACCAGAAGAAAAAAACCGCTTCAAAATATCTTTATTCGTAAAGGCACAATCGGCCTTACCCGCGTAGTTGACTCACCCTGTATATCTACAATGCAGATAATAATTTTTTTTAAAACAACATTGGCAAATTATTTTACAAATGCTGAAACATTTATCGTATTTAAGGCAACTATTAAATATGTTTTTATTCTCAGATTATTATATTAATTTA
Source organism: Amphimallon solstitiale (assembly GCA_963170755.1). Lineage (NCBI taxonomy): Eukaryota > Metazoa > Arthropoda > Insecta > Coleoptera > Scarabaeidae > Amphimallon > Amphimallon solstitiale. The sequence goes on from OY720679.1 coordinate 116,645,312, forward strand.
TTACGTCTCTACATTAAGACAAATTTTAATATTTGAGTTTATCTGGCACTCGCACAATAACAGTTTCTAAATACCTTTCATTTATTTTTCTTCTTCTTTCTTTCCTCCTTCGACAGTAGAGACACCTGTAGCTGCTTTAACTGTTATTCGCACAAAATACTTTTATAACTTTTTATAGGAAGATATGTTAAACTTTACACATTTAACACTTCAACTCTAGCTAGTGTATTTTATTATTTTAAACAAATTAGAATCAAACGAATGATCAACAAAATTAAACTGACCAGTTTTTGTTTAACAGCTTTTTAGGAAATCAACATACACTTACTTGCAAACTTATAACCTTAAAAACGTCAAATCATCAATTTTGTTCATTAATAAGAGATGACATCCTAAGCTTACCTAGATACTATATTTCACGAATTAAAACTGTGAAAACTATAAGTACTAGTAAAAGTAACAAGTGATGCGTTAATTTTGTCCCGGAGTTTATATTTATTTACTTAATATATTATAGTAAATAATAATAGTTTTTAAATAGAAATTCTCCATATTGGGAGAAAGCTATACATTTTTATGTTAAACTAATAACTCAATTAAATTGTTTGTTGTATTTTAAGGTCTTAATACATATAAATAAATCATTCGTTTTCTTGTAATAGTCTATTCAAATGAAATGAGATATCATTATTATTTCTTAGCTGATATATCAAAAAATAAATACTTATTTATCACCCGACTTTAAATGTCTCTCATTAATATTATGTACAACGTAATTATACATTTTCAGGAAATGTAGCGCAATACGTAATCTTGTCGAAATTTATCGTCCGTTAGTGATCATTTCGGACAATCTTCGGCCACTTTGTCTTCTCATTCTATCTTGTTTCCGTGGATCAGTTCCCTTTCAACGGCCGGCCCTTAGCACTTCATCGAGGCAAGAAGGGTCGTCGATCGAGGTTATCTCTCATAAGGGTTGAATTATCAGTGGTCGGTCCATCAAATGCCGATACGAAATTATTTCACTTATCTTATGCTGGTACCGGTACAGCGTGTCTAAATTTCACGATTTGCAAAAATAACCGTTCATTGAGAGATAAATAGGGAATGATAATAATATCTGGAGCCCTCTATATAATTCATAATCGCACTAATCAGTCGCTTTGTTATAAAAAATTACGTATTTGTAATATATATATTCTAGATATGGGATGTGGTTGCTTATATTTAGACATGATGTAATGAATTAAATGTAAACAATAATATCGGCAATTCAAAAATAAGGATTACTTCCCTATGTTCCTCTTTTATGATTTTTTGCGTTTGAAGTGTTGCCTATTAAAAAATATTTAACTTTAAATCAATTTCAATTCAATTTAATTTGCAGTCCAATAAAGTGATTACAATTGCCAATACAATAAATGTACAAAAATACAATAATATATATAATTATATAATGTTTAACAAAGAAGAAGCAACTGAAAAGTTATGAATTAAAATTAAGAATTAAATCAGAAAGGCTTATGGGGTGTAAAATGCCTATCTCACAAGAATATGTGTGATTAGTTATGACAACTCCACTCGTCAAGGCTTCTTATAGACTCCGGAAGGTGGGTGTAAAACTTGATGATTTGGCCGCAGTGGATATCAGGGTGCCTCAGGAATTTGTTTTGGTATCTCTGGACGTAAAGAAGACAGGAGATTATGTATATCGAGGGTAAGGTTAATATCTTGATGCTATATAAAAATGTATTTACAGCTATCACTATATCTCGTTTCAGTTAGCGCTCTTACTGCCTCCTTCTGCTGCAAGAAGATCGTCAATCAATTATGGTTGCTATTGATTTCTATAAATTATTCAGAACGAAGCTTTACTTACTCCCAGCATATCCATCCGTAGGAAGCACTACTTCTGGTCTACCGATTTTACTGAAATCTAATCAGATCTCAAGAGAAGATTATACTCATAAATATAGTAGTAGTTTGGTATTTATAGTTTTAGCCGTTTGAACGCTATCTAGAGAGGGCGCGCGAGAGAGACGTGGACATATTGCAGTGATCTTGAGTTTGGTGGATGATTTAAGAATAAATACACTACAGATCACTTTTAGATTTAAATGTTTAGATTTAGTTGAATTTAGTTTATATAAATATATCTTGAATAAAATCAAGTTGTTTCTTTTGTATATAGTATTTTATATTTGCAAAGTTTAAGATTACAGTCAAATTTACAGAGGTATGTAAATAAAGGATGTGAGCATGGTATGATAAACATTGAATAAATCATTAATATTAATATTTGGCAGTGTGAAACAAATGCCATATAGATAGATAATCAACAGATATTATTAAAAATATTTTTAAGTGGTAGCCTGGTATATCAAGTGAATATTCACAAGAAAGTGTTTCCCGTAAGCTTCAGCGCAAGAAAATATTATGACCGAATACGTTCAATGAATCAGCCCGGCGAAACAATATTCCCCGCGAGATACTATTAACAATCGCAAACGTAAACAAGCCGACATCGAGATGGATGTTTGTTTACATTTTTAAATAAAAAATACATCACCTTACCGATAGGTGCAGCACTATAGAAATGAATCGGTATCGTGCCGAGGATAACCGTACGTTTTTGTGACGCAAAATATGCATATAAGTCGGGACGTGATGAGAAAACGGTAGATGGCTGGTGAAAACCGCTCTCTATAAGAAAAAAACCTAGAAGTAGGTGGAAACCTCTTCTTCCTCTTAAACACAGGGTGTTAATACTTAGAAATATTTTCATGAATTAACTTTATATTCTTAATATAGAATCTTTTATGAAATTTTTGCTATGAATTAAGTTTTGTTAATATTTTATATAAATTCATTTCTCTTGAACTTACAATAATTATTTCTTTGAACTAGGATGTTTTATTTTTACACGTGGTGGTTTCATACCAAGCGTTATGGTGGAACATTCTTAGTAATTGTATTAATTTAATTTTAAAAAATTTGTGAAAGGATTTATTTAAGTTTTATTTTCTTTTATATAAGTATAGACACTTGATAATTTTTTTTTAATTTAAATTAAACATTTCTTTGTTTGTTGAATATTGTGTTATTTAGAAAATTTAGTAGAATTTTTTTTTTTGAAGATGGAAGATTTAGAGAACCTTTATGAGAAACTAAGGTAGTTAGTTTATGTTTTAATTTGATAGTTATGTACTTAGTGTTTAGTAGGTTATTGTGTGGTGATTTCTGCTGGAATTTTGTACGAGGTTGGTAATTTTTATTTTTATTATATATGGTTTGACAATTAAATTTTATAGTTTTTTATTATTATTTTATGCTTGTGTATTAAAATTTGACGTGTTGGGTAATTGGTCAGGGATGTGTGAAATGAATTAAGTGAATAATTAATTCATAGCATGGAGCCTTGGTTAATCCTGTAAACACGAATTGGTTTTGGTGGATCTGTTTGGCTGCGAGCAAAGGCGTTAAGCAGAACTAATTAGGATAAAGTCAATGTTTTAAAACATTTAAGCACATGGTAATATTTTGATATATATATATATATACATTGCATTAGGGCTGGACACGTAGTCGTAAACATTGGGGATGTGTGCTATGAGTCGAAGGATGTACTCATAGAATGGAGCCCTAGTTTATCGATTTTTCGTGTATTCTGTTGGATTTTTGGCGATATTGTCCGGCAGCGAGAAAAGGCGCTGGTGAATATATACGTCAGGACAGAGTCCATGTGTTAATGTTCTGTAATGTTTGATTCGGCAAATTTTTCAACATAATTTATATGTGAATATAATCCAGTATAGATCACGACGTCTGTAAATTTGCTATTTGTTGATTGTTTTAGAAATTCATAAATACTCGTGAATTCGTAGATAATGAATGTTTAGTGGAATATATTTTTTTTATTTATATATAAATATATAGATTATTTCTTATTATGATTAATTACTTCATTAAATTTATTTTTATCATAACATGTGAGAATTTCATAAATACCTAGACAATAAATATCTATATTGTTGTATATGCTCGTTATTATTTGATTTACTATTAATAAATTTTATTATAAGGTTTCTTTCGTATTTTTATTTATTTTATCTGACCTGGAGACAACTTGAGAGTATTCATATTGGAGAAGGAACATTGTCATTATTTTCTGCCCCCGAGTTAAAACATCTTAAATAATTTTAAAACTGAGCTAGTGATATGTGAAATTGCTAAACCTACTGTTACGCAGAAAATTTTTAGACTTTGGTCTAGCATAAGGCCTAGAACTAAAGTATATGCTTGATTCTGCTTTTATTTTTTATTAAATTAATTAATATATTTTTTATGCAATCATTAACATGCAAGAGTCACAGCAATATGTTTATTATTTTAAAGTTATAACGAATAGCTTTTGGGCAGTAAGATTAAAGTAAACATATTTTTGAGCAGTATCATCACTACATCTGAAATAGGTTAAATAAAAATTTTCAGATTGTTTAATTAGTAAATATATACTTAATTTTGAAATACTACGGGAATAGTATTATTATCTGACAATATCGTTTTCTTGAAATTATCAAATTTACTCATCTAAATATATTTAAATTAATTCTATAGTAAATTATAGAGAAAAGAGATTTTATAGAAAAAAGAAAATTAAGTAGGTACGTCGATAAACGTATATGTATGTACTTACGAAAGTACATATGCAGAGTTTGAACTAGATAAAGTAAATGTTTGTAGCAAGAGAAGTGGTATGCGGGTGTCAGTATGCATGAAAGTGGGCAGTTCTGGAATAAATTAGAATTTATTATTTTCGATACGGTTTTATCGTGCCACCTTCTGTTAAATTATACATGCAATTACCGGACTTATTACCACTGATTATATTCAAGTTTCGACCTTGGTCCGATAAAAAGAGATCTTATTTATATTTAATTTGCATTTAAAAATATATTCCGCAAGATTTTTGATGGTATCGCGATGGCAGTAGCAGCGATTGTAAGAATTGTTTTACTTATTCATTTCTTATCGGTTTTATTTATCGAAACGGTCTTTATTCTTTCTTTTCTCGGTTGTTACGACTAAGGCGGTGTATAAAAGGTTAAATATTTATACGAAAATAGAAAATAATCTTTCATAAAAATGTGTGTGTTGTAATTTATTATTTACTTATTTATAAATAGAACATATATAGAAAATTTAATAGACTACATTACAAATTAATGTATACTAGGAAGACTACCAAATATTATGCTATACTTGTAAAATATATAGACTCGTATATATAATTTTTTTCAGCATAAATTAAAATATTACATGAATATCTTCAAATGCTGGGAAAGCTTTGTTACTATGGCATAAGAGGTACCTACATGGCCACATGTATCAGGTAGTGGTGTTTAATAGTCTACAATCTTTGGTGAGAGGGGTCCTACAGGGTTCTATATTGGGATCCTTGCTTTTTGTGATATAACACGCCTGCTCTCTTAAATTCTTTAATTGTTTATTAATGAATCTAATTGTCTCATAAAATGGTTATATACACTCGGTATATATGCAACCTAAATATCCTCTGTAAACCCCACTTAAGCTTAGGGATATTTCTTCCAGAGCTGGTGCTATCGTGGGTTATTATTGTTAACTATTCACATGTTAATTGAATTATAATTATAATTAGTGTTCGTGTCTGGTGGAAGTGATGTATCAAGAATTGCTCTTTTACGGGTTTTACTCAGTATGACGAAAAATAGGGTAATGTACTTTTAGCATTTACTTAAACCTAACATTATTTCTGTTTAACATATATAGAAAACAGGGCATTAATATAATAATATTTAAAAACAGTATTTTTGTCGTAAAACACACGATTGTATCACGTGCAAAATGCATGTGCTACTCTCTACGTCATGTCGATACGTCACGTAGAATATTACAAAGGATATCATTTTTCTCGTTGTTAATAAAAAAATTTAAACATCAAATAAATTAAATATTTATAAAAATACATTCCTATGGAATTATCGAACTAATTAAGCTAAGAATTTACAAAAAGCATTAATACATATTAGATCAATAATTCTATACAGGGACGGACGAAAAGTCCGTTATAGTGATATATTTAAATGATATTTCTTATAATACAACATCTAAACGAGGTAGTTTATATGTGCACGACACATCTTTTGTAATTGTCGGTAAAACAGCTGATAAATTAGATATAGAAACTAGTAAAGTCACACAAGAAGCTAATGCATGGTTTCAAGACAAGGAATTGACACTGAATGGAGAGAACACACACCATCCGATGTTTCCTGCGAAAAACGAGCAATCTTTGGAGAGTGTGGGGTTGTACCTGAGCTTACTTACCTATAGATTTCAAATTAACCTGAAGTGTTATTCATCTAACTTAGCGAAAACATTAACATCCGTGATATCCTGTATAGGAAGAATGAAAAGCATTTGTACTTATAGACAGCCTACCTTTCTCCATTTAAAAGCTATGGCTATGGTCAGTAATCAAGTTATGGTACACTCTATAAATACAAAATAATTTTAAAAGTTACTACTAATAATTAATAATAGTAGACGGAGTAAGATACAATTTGCAATAAATCTAGTATATTAACACAACTTATTACAAAGTATATGACATGTTTCGCTATCATTGTAGCTTCTTCGGATATTCAATTACTACTAAACTGTATATTTTCTACAAAATCAGGTGTTCAGATCTTACAATGTCTAGGATACTGTGAGGAATTTCTGTAATTTACTTTAATGACTTTTTATTTTCTATTGTATGTTAAAAGTATTTTCTAAGAATAGCTTTACTACTATTAAGTGGCCATCATAAGAAAAACCCGCTGTGAAATATCTGTTCTTATAAAGTCACAATATGCCTTCTCTTCGGAGATGTTTCACCCTGTATATTATATTATTGCTATCAACAAACAAAAAAAGAGTAGAGGTACCTGTAAAGTTTATCTTAATTATGTTTATTATAGGTCTGTGATACATCAGCTTTTTGATTTCTGCACTAACCTACACTTATGAATTGTTGCAAACTCCATTTTGTAAATAAATGAGAGCGCATAGCACACTATTACCAAATTTCATTATATAATTAAAAGGTATGAAATTTCAAGTCCATATAATTATAACATACTCAGAAGAAGATGAGACAGAAGTTTTTAGAAAAGTATCGACAAAAATTTGTGCACAAATGTAAATACTAAAAAGTAATCCAATACATCTAACAAATTAACCATTCGTTTCTCAACTAATCGAAACTAATAGCGTTGTGTTACCATATTGCTTTTAAGTATTTAGTGGTATAAATATCTATGACATTATCTTCGAGAGCTTTAGACATACTTACATACTTAGATATGCCTACTGTTTAATTTCTATAATCACTATTAAGTTTCTGATAGTAAACTATCAAATGTTCTTTTACTTCTTCCTTGAAATGTATGCGTTTTACTTTGCGTATCTTAAGCGCTGCGTAAATAGTCTATACAAGTAAATTATTGATTATTATGTAAATGGAAGGAAGTCTTTTTGAGATAATAATAAAGGAAAAAAGTTAAACTTTATTTATATTACAGTTGTGTTAATTTCCGTAACACATTAAGAATTTTTTGGATTCCATCAACGAACCATTAGATAGTAGATATTATATACAGATAGTAACTGTAACGCATAAAAAGATATCGAGGCTAATTATTACCCATTAAGATTCACTGATAATAATAAATATCAAACGAACATCTATGCAAATGGATTCTGAATACATACATACATACATATAAACATATTAACTTCTATGTTTGTTCTCTTCCTCTATTACATAGGTACTGTGTTTAGAGAAATGAATTTCTAGCTGTTCCAGCTCAGGCGATTTAGCGAACTTTTATGCAATATTTATAAAAGTGTATTTTATTATGAAAGAAATAATCAGTTTTGCTTATGTTTCTATAGTGACGTGCAAAAATTTTGATTCTGATTAATATCCCGGAATATTCGAATATACTCTAATTTATTAAATAATTAGTTTATGGTCTTGTTTCACTCCAAAACGAAAGAGAGATGAAAGAGTATATGATACTACAACCTATGTTGGTAATGCTACGAATGTCAGTTACTGTAGATTAGATGATTGTTAAGGCTGGACGCCCGCTTTAAGCTGAGTTCGATTTGAAAGAGGCGTACCACTGCTTTTCGTGCAAATGTAAATAAAAGACAAATGTTTAAGGGTCCGCGTGCTCTGTCTTATGCTGAGGAAAAAGATAGAGAAAAGAACTTGTCACCTAATCTAATCTGCCTGTAATTTATGGCTGCGTTATGGTCTCAGATAATCGCCGGTTGGCCCACATGTTTGGCAATCGGGAAGCAACCGCCCCTAAATTATACAATCTATATTTTCTCAAACACACAAAAAAGTGAAGCTGGATATGTAAAATCACCTGCCGGATTCAAATTTTGAGTTGGAAAATAAAATCGAAATCGCAAAAAGGTCGAAAAATCGTTTTTTTGTGTAAATTTTAAAATTTTCATTTTCTTCAATTATTAATACTTATCTCGTGATATCTCAGCAATGCAGAGAGCTAGGGATCTGTTTTTTTTAAGGTTATAGCCTAAAGTATTTGGATGATACTAGTGTTTTCGATTTTTCTTTATGGTGTGTAAATTTTAGAAAAAAAAAAAGTTTTAGTAGACCATCAATTTGTGTAAGATGTTTTTCAGCTATCGAGTAACTAATCTTATTTTTCAGAATTTACCCATATATATGTGAAACAAAATAAAGGCAACATTCCAAAATTATTTTTTGTGCAAGAAATACATTTCTAGATCGTTTCAGAAGCAAATTATTGCGAGTCAAATATAATAATTATACTCTCTGCCCGCAAGCCGTGTGAGTCCTAGCATGCGCTTCTAGCAGGTATAGCGTTAGGGACGGGAAGAGATATTGCTTTTACTTTCTGATACGTAGTATAAGGAAGTATTGTGACGCTGACACTGTATATGTACACTATATTGTAAAGAAAATATCAACGGTTTCGATAAAATAATGTCCGAGTAACGATTACTTTCTTAACATACACCGATCTCAGAAGTATTTTACAAGCTGCGTAGAAACTGCCCGAAATGGTAGGCGGAGCTACCTGTCGACACAATGTGCGAGCGTACCACATACTCTATTTGATTTCAGTGAATTTCGCCCAAATTTCAAAATTTTGTTTTCCGTTTCGTGACCTTATTTTTAAAAATTAAGAAAAAATAAAATTTATGTATTGCTGTTGAGTGTTACATAATGTTAAATAAAGGCTTGTTTTTTTAAATTTCTTACATTTTTATTTTTATTTAGGGCCCTTTGGACAATTTCGAAGAAATTACGATTTATCCATTGAAAGGCATTTTTTTCTTAAATTAGCGTGTAAATTCGGTAAGGTTTTCATGAAAAATACGATTAGGAAATGGGAAAAACGATTTCGAGGCCGGGCGTATAGCCTTAACTATAAAACATATCTGAAAAATTATTTCCCCACGAATTCCTATATTTTTCCATATATTCGGCGCAATCTAGAGTCTGTACTCTTTGCGCGCAGTATGAACTTGTTATAAAGATCAAGCATACACTAGTTTTATTAAAGCGATCTTAATTGATATACTTTTATTATATATTTATGTTATATTATTATGTGAGTTTATACATTATAAAACTATTAAAGTTAAATGACAGGATTTGGAATTTTTAAACATAAAGAAATTCTTCCTGATATTTATTTGAAATATGTATTATGTAAAATAAAAATATGTATTTGTGTGATGGGTGGTAATAATTAAAAAAGTTGGCAATGAGCCTTACAATTAATGAACATTAATTAATATTATTTACGTAAGGTGGTTGTAAACGAGATTGGATGTAACGTATAAAATTTTACCCTAAAGTAGATTTAAAAACTCTAAATTAGTAGTTGACAATGAAAGCAATGATATGTATTTATTCTCGAAGAAAAGAATGAGGTGTCGCCAGCACACGACTTTCTTATAAGTATGAGCGTTACAAATTATAGAATTTTAAGAATTTTTTTATACAAAAATTATTCAAAATCCTATTCTAAGTACTTCTATTTTCTTAATAAATCTCTATAGAATGCATACTTTGCAAGAAATTCGAAAGAAGTGCTACTTGCTAGGAGTAAAAATGTTACTTCCTATCTGAATTTTGAAATTTCATATATACAAAAAGCATTGCAAATCCAGCTCTAAATATTTTTGTACTCTTGATAAATATATATAGAACTCATAATTTACGACATATTTGCCAAAAATCGTAAAGGTGTTACTTTCGGTCCGAATTTTGAAATTTTTTTTATACAAAAGGTATTGCAAATTATGTTTTAAATACTTTTAATCCCGTAATATACCTGCCTAGAAAGCATGACTTGCGAGATATTCGCAAAAAACTGCTTTTCGGTAAGAGTAAAAGATCTACTTCCGGTAGAAATTTTGTAAACTTTTTTAATATACAATTTTTCTCTAATTTAATTTTGAGTATATATGAATTCTTTATACATTTCTTTAAACGTAGTAATTGACGAAATACTGGCAACATTTGATTGAAATAAACTACTACTTCCGGTCTACCGATTTTACTAAAAACTGATCAGATCTGGGGAGAGCGACACACACACAAAGAGAGAGAGAGAGAGAGAGAGAGAGAGAGAGAGAGAGAGAGAGAGAGAGAGAGAGAGAGAGAGAGAGAGAGAGAGAGAGAGAGAGAGAGAGAGAGAGAGAGAGAGAGAGATAAAAAACACTTTTTCGGTATCAGGAGACTTCAAAACGTGGACATTTACAACATTTTTTGTCGGCACATACTTTTTTATACTACGTATAAGAAAGTAATAAAAAGGACTACCTTGGAAGATAGATATTTCGTATCCATTACTGAAGGAGGAAATTATTTGTGGACTTGCTGGCCATATTGGCGAATATTGAATAATATTACAAAATATTATGTTGGTTTTTCCACGATTTGGTGTCTGACAATTGCCAAGATTAGTTTTGTCTACTTTAGTTTTTTCTTTATTGTAGATGCATATAATAAGCACAGGCTGCCAAATATGAACCATAACGCGCGTGTTTATTATTTTCAAGGCTACAATTACAACAACGTTTTTGCAACTCTTGATATATATTATTATGAAGTAAGCAAACAGTATTGTCAGTATTGCCTTTCTTTTCATGTAGATAAAATCTCCGACGCCATTCATCTTGGGAAGGCCGAAGCAGTGATTCTTGTTTTCATTCATGATTATGAGAGTCAACCCACATTTTATCCTTTATGACATGAGAACATTCGTTGCATTCAACTTTCAAAAACTTTTCTCTAAGTTACTCTTATAGAATTCTTAAAACCATGGTTTTAGAAACCCCCGTTAAAACTGATAATTGACGCTTCTCCGCAATATTACATTGTTCATCGCAATATCGCAAGTTATGGTTCCGACTTCACATATCTAATAGTTAAATATAATGTCCTGAACTATTAAAAAATATTTGGTTTTTACACGTACCGGTCTCTGAAAAAAGTGCATTTTTGTCTCCTTCATTTTTTTTTCCATTTTAGTTGCAAACAGTAGTCACAGGATGGCAAATCTGAATTATCATGGATGTGTTCAACATCTTCAAGCTACAATCAGCAACAACAGCTTTTGCAAATCTTGATTTATATTACATATTATGATATAACCAAACAGTATTGTCAGTATTGCCCTTCGTTTCAGGTAAATAAAATATCTGAAGCGGTACATCTTGGGAAGGCTACTGCATCGACCCTTGTTTTCATTCAATTACTTGATAATTAACCCACATTTCATCTCTTATGACAAAACAGCATTCGTTGCACTCAACTTGCACAAAATTTTGTATTTCTAAGTTACTCATGTAGAATTCTGAAAACCATGGTTTTTGAAACTCCTATTAAACTGCCAATTGATGCTTCTCCAATATTACACTTTTCATTCAAAAAAGGATAATCCGGAAATAGACTAACATTCAATTATTGTTGATTTTGTTTAAAGTGAAACGTATATCTTTTAAACAATAGTAGACGAGAAATAATTTGTCTCACACCTAGCAGCATGAACCACTTTCAATATGCTATATATAAAATTCCAAGAAGAGACATGGTGTAATATACGCCCATGTTGTTAATTTCCACGCATCCTATTTACTGATAAATTTAGAATATTATTCTAGTAATGCGGCACATCCTAATATATGACACATATATATTAACAAATCGGAAAAGACGATCTTTTTGAATCTCTCTGTATATTATTCCACATTTAGAATGGGTTATTCACTATACCGCTTGAATATTCTTTAAATACTTTATTTGTTGCCTTCACTATCATGTTCGAAACCGGAATCAATTAGTTTATTAACAAACGATTATTATAATGTATGAACTTGTTGCTAATAAAGCAAATATCTATTTAAATACAAATATTGAAATGAATTATTCACTACATAATTAATTATATAATATAAATTAGTGAATTTAAATTACACATTAATAATGTATGTTAAACTAAAATAAATTATTATTATTCAAAATTAGCAACTATTATGCACACAACATATTGCTAATTCATATTCTGTATATGAAATCTCAAAATTGTAAATCATTAAATGAGGGTTTATTATTTAGGCATCTATTCATATTTGTGTCTGTATCCAGTGATCGTCTACTGCAAGTGTCCTCGTCTCGTTCACAGGGCATGAGTTTCTTTTTAGTTGTTTAAATTGAAATAAACTATTTTCAAAGTACCGTGCATGCTGCGATACTTAAAAGTTTAACAAATTCTTATGGTAAATCTGCTAAATGTTTGAGTTCATCCCTTTTTACAAAATCAAAATATTTCAAATTTCTTTGACTTGTAACGGTACAGCCTAATTTAATATTTTTATAATTTTAAATATCCAGCGGTTGACAGCATATTAAGGCTGTCCCGAACCCCATATACGAGTCTCTCTCTCTCTCTATATATATACCATAGTCGTCAAATTTTAATTTCGGTTTGCACTTCTATCATATGCAGAAGATGACCTTATGATATGCAGCGATGCCTGCTTGCTAACAGTGGTGGGAGAGCAACGCAGTGGCGGGGGACCCCACGCCTTACATTTCATAGCAAACGTTTGTCGAGTGTGGCAGCCTCGCTTATGTTTATCTTTAGTTTATTTCATCGCGCTCTTTTCCTCTTTCTACTTTCGTATCAGAAATTAAAATACGTCGACCCCGGTATAATAAGTCGACTGGGGATCTTCGAAGATATCGGTCACCGGCGTATTAGCCCGGTTTAAGTAGATCGTTAAAAGTAATGTATGGTCTTGTAATTAATAAATAAGTCAACTCACATATGGCGGCCGATATCGTATTAGTCTGCTGTTTGAACCTCAAAAGTAATAAAATAGGTTCTTTGTTTATATAAAGGTCGCCGATAAAGAAGTGTTAAATATGGAAAGGGCGAATAGCAAGTTAAAGACGCTCAAGGTATCTTTACTGTCGGAAGAGGATGCTTTCAGGAAAGAAACACATAACGAGATCTTCTCTTCTGCCGTGTTTACACGGTCAAATAAATTCATGAATAATTTGACGAATTTATTCACGAAGAAATTCTAAATTCATCAATTTCTTCGAAGAAATTCATGAATTTATTCATCAATTTATTGGACCGTGTAAACGCAAACATTCATCCAATATTTTATTCACGATATCCACTAGTACCAACCATAAAATAGTGGCGTTTGTTTTCTTGCAACCTTTAAATGTTTTTGTTTTCATTTATCCATTTGGAGGTTACGCGGAACATGTTAATCTGATATTTGTAGGGGTTAATAATACGCAATTATATATGCAAAATATGGACTTATAGCTTGCTGATGGATACAAAAGCATATCCGAATATTTTTATATGTATACTTGATAGTAGTAATCACAAATATCTTTTTTGTGAGACTTGATCATGATCATTAAAATAATTATTTGTTAAGTGAAATTATTCACTTCTCACAATCGATTTTTTGTCGGTCCTCTGCAACGTTTGTATACAATAGCAATAGTTGCATATTAGTTATTGGAACATTAATATTTCTTTACAAATACGACTGATTTTACTAACTTTATCAACCTTTTATAATAAAAAAATTATTCACGGGGCAGAAGGTTCACAATATACATGGGCGAGATAGGGGAAGTGGACCCTGATTTCACTCAGACTAGACCGACTCGTGTTTTGTCGGCTCTCGGGTACCGTATTACTTACCAGTTTCCCCGAGAGCCGACAAAACGTGAGTCGGTCTACTCTGAGTGAAATCGGGTCCACCTCCCCTATCTCGCCCATGTATAGTTCGCAATGCGAAAGTTGGCATGTATTTTAAACTAAAATGTTACTATATTTCCCTAGAAAATTGACGAAAAATTAGAGCGGGTTCTAATTCGACAATTTATTCCTGAGTTTATTTGACCGTGTAAACACAGCATTCAGTTGAAAAAAGAAGACAGTGTATAAAAGGTCTTTACAAATTTTATTACGAGAGTATTAAATAAAATAGAACGTTAAAATTTGTCTTAATGTAGAGACGTACTCGTAATTAAATGATACAATAATCTAAGATTGATAAACATATCTAATAGTTTTCTTAGATACGACAATATCTCTACATTTGTAAGATTGCTTATCGATGATATTCTAAAAATATTATGCCTTATATGTCGGCCGAGCCTTATGTGTCGGCCGAGCTTAGTATGAAAACTAATAACGCTGTAGCAATTAGACTTTACGTACGTATATAGTATGCGACTGTGCATTTTCTAATTTTATTTGCAAATATAAAGGGAGTTCCAAATTTTCGCAACCACTTTCAATTTCTTTATTTTAAATACATTGCTATACTTTCTAGATATTATAATGATAGCCATTCTAATTATCTTTGCAATGATATATGGATATGTAAATTATTTTGTAGGAAATTTGTGTAGATTGCACAACTTAAAGTATTATTAAAAAAGAATGGACCAATAATAGTGTTTCCTATGATGCCTCCCCATGTGTTAACACTTTATTTTTGTTGATATAAAATGGGATGAACAAAATGTGGGTTTGTAGTGTCATAATAATGGGTATTTTTTCTGTTTGTTGTTCCACAATTAGCAAGTGTTGCTTCATCTGTGAACACCACATGATCTAGAAAAGTTATATCGTGTCGTAATTGTAAAAGTAGCCATTCACAGTCTCCTTTCAAAGTCCGTTTGTAATAAGCCTTGATTTTCCACAATGGACTGGATGACTGTCACTTCATTATCTTCTGTAATCATAGTCTTACTTCTTTTATGTTCGACGTAATTCACTGAACCCGTTCGAAGAAACCTTATCAACAAATTTTCAAACGTTTTACTTTCCGGTACTCTTCTTCGGTCGGGATATTCCATCGCATATGTTCTTGATGCTAAAAATGAATTTCTGTTGCTAGCGCCAAGAGATACCATGTCTATGAGCTCCTCTTTCGAAAAATTCATTTTAAAGCAAAAACAACAATTATATTAATAATTAAAAATTAAATAATATTATGGTATCTAAATAAAAAATAATGTCAATAAAACGATATAACTCATATAACAAGGTAAATACAACACGTAACAACTACTAACAAACAAACAGAAATTAATAATTCACTAGCCAAACTTAATTTCTAACAATAAAACGCAATTACAGCAAAGAGAAAATACAGAAAACGACTTTTTATGGACTTTTGAAGTAGAGATTTGACGTTTGGTTGCACAGCCATTTTTTTTAAACCAAGGCCAGCCAACTATTAGATGTCCCACATATTGCATATTATAAACATGAGTATATCCCATTAAAGGGTTATAACTTTGAAAATACTAAAAATAAGTACTATGTTATTGGTACAATTTTAAAGACGATTTTACAAGGAATATGCTGACTTATAAAAATATTATAGGTTGGATTAAAAAAAACGAGAAAATAACCAATAAAGATCGATAACTGAGGCCCGACATATTTAACACCCTGTACCTATATTTATTCAGTTTGTTCAACCTCAAAACAAATAACGTGTTAGTCCATAAATTAGTAACACAAGAGTTACGTGAGGCATTTTACCCATTTTCAAAGTAAGGCTTTAAATGTTAGATGCTGCAACTGTCAAGATTTTAACAAAATTATCAATAAAATCAAAATTAACAGCCTCAAGTGCACATATCCATATATCATTGCAAAGATAAATTGAATGGTTATCATTATAATATCTAGAAAGTATAGCAATGTATTTAAAATAAAAAAGTTGATGGTGGTAGCGAAAATTTGGAATATCCTGTATATTTGTAAATAAAATTAGAAAATGCACAGTCGCATACTACATACGTACGTAAAGTCTCATTGCTACAGCGTTATTAGTTTTCATACTAAGTTCCGCCGACACACTATTGCACTACCGTATATATCTTGAAATCTAAGCATAGTTTGTTTTTCTATGAAGGCCTACGTTGTTAGTAGTGATATAAATATTGAAAGGATATAGAAGTGATAATATTCAAATAAATCACAATTAATCTTTCAGTGTTAAATGAACTCTGAAATTATTTTATTAATGTTTTTATTCTGATTAAAATTGATATTGTTTTGTGTATGTTTTATTACATTTTGTTAATATAATAGTCAAAATGGAAATGTTATTTATCAAACACAATAGTTGTCATTTTCGTAGCTTACTTTTATAATGTTAACTTTTCAATAGTAGAGTAGCTACGATATTCGACATTTAATAACTCGAAAACGGTTTAAGATACCGGTATCATACGGTATATTTTTGAAATCAGAGTAAAAAGACCATTATAAAAATTTAATAATATGCAGGGTACTCCATTTAAAAAAAAATTCTTTTTATACCGTTGTATCTGCACGCCACTGTGTTTTTGATAACATGCAAATAAAATTCAGTCTCAGCCACACATGTTTTATTTGAAACATTTTATTGTATATGCAATAATAAGGGGTGGGTAATTTATAATGAATAACCCTGTACTAGGAAAGTGGTTAGTCTGAAATATAGAATTTAATAAAAAGGTTGTTTTTCGGACAGTTCTTTTGCCTGATCAAGTCAAATCCAAGTTTCTTTTTTTATGTCGACTTCTTTCATAATTGTTTGTTTAACTTTATTAATTATGAACTTACAGTGGCGTAGATCCATTTGGAATGGCACAACCATGAAATCAGTTATCCTCACTTTCTACTTTGGTGAATAACTTTGAGAATTGGGGAAAATATGCTTTGAACTTATTTTTTAGATACAGTTAAAAGTAAGTGAATTCAGCTTCCATTTATTCAGTCGAAGATTTTTCTTGTCCTATTTAAGACTTTTTTTTTAATTTTATTATTTATTGTTACCTTATTTAGCATTATATTTTCTTGTAAATACCAGATTAAAATAACGAGCGCCCATCTATTAATAGATAAACAAATATAAAGAAACATATGTAGATAATGTACTTCTTCGAATCGGTATAGTTTATGGTTTCACCGCATAGTAGGTCAAATTGATGATTATCGATCATGTATCCTCCATTAGGTCCGAATTAGACGACTTCGGTGCAAGACAAGAAGAAGCCTCGGGCGTGCAATACGAGCGACGACCACGACGACGACCTATGTAATAGAACATGATGAGATCAGATTGGTTGATTGTATTCACATATCCACTGATGGACGTTATAATACCGATATGTTGGTCGTTCGCGGAGATAAATCCGGATTAAAATTTATGGACATCAATGTGTACACGTGTACAAACAACATACGGACGGATATTTTTTAAATGCCAAATCTAACAATCACCGTTTAGCTGATTGATAAAGCGATTCATGAATAAATGCTTGAGTATTTACATTTGCATGTTCGGTTTTGCGTTATATGATATATGAGGTTTTGTTTTCCGATATGCGGTAATTATTGCGGAATCAGTACCGCATATCTATAAGGATTTCTGATGATTACATAAAACATTAACAAAATCAATTAGCTGTAATATACGCCTTCATTTATTTGAATAATTATACATTAATTTTGAAATACATTAATTTATTAATCTATGCATTCACAAATTCATAAGTAGACAAAACCATTTGTAATTGAATTGCTATTTGCATGCGCATATTTAGCATGACATAAAAAAGTAAAATTATATTAAAAATAGTAATATTTATTGATCAAGTTTGTCATAATAAATGTGCGTGAAACATCAGGTACAAAGTTAGATATGTTATTTTATAATATTTTTATAATAAAAAAATATAAAAATACTAATCACTCAGAAAAGAATTTTTATATCGTATAAACCTAAGATGTGAGATAAGATTTAATATGTTTGTTAATTGTTATAAAGTTGCTGGTCCGTTATACAGCATCTGGAATGATGTGGGCGCACATTGGTTCAGACTGTCATGCTCGCGACAAAAATTTTCTATGCATTACGTAAAATGGGTTTCTTAAACTTAACAGTTGCATGCGAAAGACGTAGAGTAAGAACTTCTCCTTAGAAATTAGGAAAAAGTAGCAGTTGAAATTTCTTGGGTTAACAATACAGATTATATATACCAGATATTCATACCTTCTTCTCTGTTCTGTCTCCATCTGTGATAATGTTCAGGATTTTGTTATATCTGTGTACTTGCTTCTCAGCTTGTGTTGAGACATGTCGTATCTGCACTAGAAATATGTACATATTGCTATGATAGTATATATATATCTGATGACAAATTCTTATTATTCTTTATTTATAATAAATGTGTTATTGCTATACGTTAGGCATCGCCATCAAATACTATATGCTATAACTCTGTATAAAAAAAATTGATAATCTCGTACCAACATAACTTAATCAAACTACAATAATACAAAGCTGCATAATTTAAACGAATGTAGAGATAACGTTGTCATGTAAAAAATTCTCTATTGAATTTGTTAATTCAATCTCTATTAACATTCGTGTATTTCTTGTAGGTTCTAGCAGTGATGTTCCTTTTGTTTTTCTAACAACATTTCTTATTTAAAATTTATAGGATAAGGTTACTAATAAAAAACTAAATCTCATAAAATATTTATATTCAATTTTTAACATCGTATAATAACAGTGTCGATGAAAATAATTTCTTGTCACATGTGGCCGCAAAAGAAATTGTCCAATAACAAGTAAGAAAAAAAAACGTGTATTTTATAAATACGTAAACACATTACATTACGAATATAACATGTAGATTTAGAATAAATATCGCTCTTTGTTATATTAAAATTTTAACATTGTGTAATTTCAAAGAAATAATATTTTTCTTATACTATGCTAGATTTTGCTTCCACAAAGGCATTCATTCACACGAAGTGTCTTTGAAAAATACAAAATTCCGCAGAACAGGAAAACACCTTGATAAGACTGTCACCAACTATCATATGCAAATATTTGCACGTTGTAAATATCACAAATTGGCTATTGTCTACCAAAAATGCACCTATCTTTACGTATAATATTTGAATTCCCTATAAAAAATTTTGTATCTAAAAAAAAACTTATTAACAAAGTATAGATAACATCGCTAACAAACATTCACACGTTGTGTCATTGATGCCTCTCTCCATTGTTAACAATACTCCCATTATTTATTTATTTAGTTTACTTATAACAAAGAAGATACTAATCCCATCTAAAATATTAAATAAATTCATTAAACGCTTTGCTAAAGATGAACATTTTCACGTAGCATCTTTAGCATAATTTATTATTAAAGTATAACTTACTTATGATGCTCATATATTTCATCAAATTCCTCTTTATATTGTTCGGTCATACTGATAGTTAATAAAAATGAAATTAAACTAAATGACAAAAAAAAATTAATTGTGAAATGAAAAATACTTATTTTAAAATAAAAATAACTTAATACATTTGCTAAGGATGATTTCTATGCAGTGTATTATACACCTGCAATCATCAAAATACGAAGATCGAAGATTCACCGCGTTTTTAAAAATTAGACTGCTTCACCCATGGATCGACGACTTCCCTCTCGTACCTCTCTCGTACTTGCCTTCTTATCATTTTCGGTCATCAGAAAAAACCATACATCGTTCGCAGCGCCACACACTCCGCACTAACGCTTATGTTGGCATTGTCCTGCTCAGATTTATTTTCTTGACGTTCTCCCTAAACTGACCTGCACCAATATTGTTTGACATCTCGAAATTACACAAAATTATGCACGCACTTAAATTGTTTGTTATTGTTAATGTCAATGCACATTTGCGATATTCTTATCTTGGTAGGTACATTCCTTTTCATTAACGCCATCCTTCATTATGTTTATAGACGAATTCGTTGCTTCTATCATCATTATTTAAGTATATTCTTTTACCACTTTTTAACACTATTCGTATCTTTCTTTTGCAGACGTTTGCTTTGACAATAACAGGAAAAACATTGCATACGACTGGAATGCTCCTTTTATTAATTATGTTATTATGAACCTGGACCTTGATAACTTCATCCATATCTTCGAACCATCTTTCCTCGTCTTCTTGTAGGTTGATTTGTATGCAGCTGTTAACAATATTGAACATTGTTTTTCTTTGTAGATTTTAATGAGATTAAACCAATTTTTAATGTGTTATTTCCGGAATTTTTCCTGGATAAAACTGGATTTACCCTTCTATTGAAGTTTTTCCACATTATATTGTGTCGAATAAAAATAATATACCTTTTTACATATACCTTTTAAAATTATACTTAGATATAAGTGTCAGGTAATACATGAACTTTATTTTTGTATTTATTTTTATACCTTTAAAATAAATTTTGTTACAATTTTAATTGTCATCTACCTAACATTATAATGTTAGGCCGTTGCGGTTATGCAACTCATTATACATCTTTCCATTATTATACTTACTACTAATAAATTATTTACTTATTCTATTACATAATTATTTATTTATCTTACAATGCCTGACCAATGTAGGGATCACGGCAATATGTGCATACCATTTCAGTGCTTCCATATACCACACTGAGTCTTCATTTTTTGGTTAATTTCGTAGCTCATGAATCTTTCCATTTTACCGTCTTCTGTTTTTACAGGACCAAGTAATTTCCTGAGGAGTCTTTGCTCTGCTATTCTTAGACCTTCTTGATCTTTCTATGGGACTGACATGGTTTCTGATGCATATGGTATTATTTGACGTATTGCCGCTTTATATAATCTAAAGTTGGTATTTATGCTCAAGTTTATTTCTTTTAGGAACCCTTGGCATTTCAAGTAGGCCCTGTTTTCTGTGCGTACAGTGGGCTAAACTCGTATGTACGCGGCAAAAATTCTCTATGGATTAGGTAAATGAATTTCATGCTTGATAATCGCATGCTGCATATGTGATTTCTTCAGAAAGTAGCAAAAACTAACAGCAGAAATTTGCATAGTTAATAAAATAGATTTTGAGAGAGTTTCTATAACCATCCTAAATGTGAGGAGTAATGCACAAATAATTCTTGGTTTTAATAATTATCAATGAATGTCGCCAGCTACAGAGAATGTGTCTCTTTTGAGAAGAACACATAGTTTCTATGCGAAAGAAAGTATTGGGTTGTCTTGACACATTTGACATCAAGGATTTGTTTGCCAAAGATCGATGTAACCCGAAATATTCTTTTCTGTACAAAAGCCTTACCCCCAAACCCGCCCACACAGTAGATTAGAATTACTAAATTATCTAATTTCAAATTGCACATTGGGAAGGAAGCTGACTTTAATCGTGCATCCAACTGTCAATATGTCAACCCCAGTCCAAATTAAAGTCAGTATTAACTTTTAGGAAGTTAGACATCAAATTACATTGCAATGTGATATTAAAATCTAAGATAATTAGAGTGCAGTTTCTATTATTTATTTTGTGACTGAATAAAACCATCCTTCTTTCCTTTACATATACTATCAATCTATTGTTATGACACCATGTGAGGAAATCATAAAGTTTCTCGTATAAACTACTCCTCCAATTTTCATTTAGTTTACGTTTCACTTAGAATTGAAAGTAAAATATGTATATCCCAAATATTTCAAATGTTCCTGAAATACTCCAATACTTATATAAAAGTTGTCAATATAATGAATGAAATATTTTTTTTAGCATGTAGTATCTATAGCTTTTCTGTCAGTTCTTTACTATCCTCGTTTTTTCTTCATATTTCAGTTTTGTTGGTTTGCTGGTAATGAATTTGTATGCGAAGTTTTAGAGACTGTAAATGTTACTATATAAGAATAATATTATCATCTGCTTATACTGAAGTTATTTCTAAATGGCAATTTATAATTAAATTTTGAAGTAAAAATTAAAATAAATTCAAATTGAGTTCAAAACAGTTTTATTCAATTCACTACAATTGTTTCACCCTACTAGGGCTTCATCAGGTGATGAATATTAATTAATAATCATCACCTGATGAAGCCCTAGTAGGGTGAAACAATTGTAGTTAAGTGAATAAAACTGTTTTGAACTCAATTTGAATTTATTTCAATTTTTACTTGTAAATTATGGAGTTTCAACACGTATCTCCGTCTTCAATCAATTATTAAAATTTGACGCAAATTAATCTATTACAAACACTATCATTGAATGTTCTTTAAATGTTTGGCTTTGAAATCTTTATTTATCGCGAAACTAATAAGCTATTTTGCAAACCATTTGTTTCGAATGTGATGTTAATACTCATTACATACACATTTTGTATTGATAGGAAGCTTAAAAATATATTACGAACACGTTACAGATACTAGAGTTTGTTTGTGGAAAATACATATTAAGCAGTTAATTTAGAAACGACATACTCAGATGATTTCATTGTTTCAGTTAAAGTATTAAGGAATACATTCATAATTTACAATCCTCAAAGTGACAGTAGATCGCAAGTCTACGTACATTTAGGAAACAAATTATTAAGTTTTATGAATCATTTTAAAAGATTTTTATACAATAAAAGATCAAATATGAACATAGTGACGGGAGACTTCAATGCAAAGACAAGCACATAACCAGATACTATTATATTTACAAAACAGTAAACAAGAATAATCTTCTTGTCTTGTATAAGAGCTAGCTCAATACTTTACTAAATTTGATAAGCACACGTTCACTTAACAATTTAAATATCATAGCAGTTAGATACGAGGACTATTTAACGGAAGATTACTTTTCAAAAGTTGGCAACACTTTCGCCACTGTGATTAGGTTGTCAAAATTTCAAATAATTTTGATAGATAATTTATGTTTTATACTCATTTAAGGAAAACTGTTTTCGTTGTTGTGTAAATATGAAGAAAAAAGAAGTCCGAGTGTTAATTAAACAAAGAAACAGAAGAAAAGTTACTTAAATATTGTAGTAAATGTGCTCATTTGCATGGAATGATTTATAAGTGGTTTTCTGTTTTTAAAAGTGATTATATGAAGACGAATGATCTAGAACATCCCAGACCATCATCTACTCTAACTGCTCCAGAAATGGTTAATAAAGTTCATGCACTTGTAATTCCAATGCTGGCTGCCGGTCGTTTATAAGTCTTATTTTTCTTTAAAAAAAAATTGGCGTGCTTAAAACCACACAGCAGAAGTGTAAACTTCATCAAGGCGAGGTTAATAATGCGAAATACACGCGTATAATATTCAGTAACGTATTCGCCCATTTATTACATTTACACATGTATACACGCGTATAATATTCAGTAACGTATTATACGATTGATGCGTTATGCTCTTCAGCTCTCCCATGTAACGGTCGCCGAACGAGTATAGCAGTAACGCGAGCGGCCGTTTTGTTGGGTCGGTTCGGATGTATGTATACAGGGTGAGTCATTAGTAGCCGCTTCTTCGATTGCTCTTTTGTGTTTTAAAAAAAAAGAAAAACCAATTAGTGGAAGATCGATGGTTGCTTCTGGCGCATATTGTAAAAATACTTTAAGCTCTGGCGCACTTCCGGTTTCACCGGAAATGCACGGCATTTAACTTTTTTAAATGACTCACCCTATATATTTTTGGATTTTCTTGTACTGGTTTAAATTGCCTGTTCGACTGTTTTTTCTTTTTCAAAATCGAGCCAATAGTTTTTGAGTTATTAATTTTTCTTGAAAATATTTGACCAAAACACGTGTTCAGAAAAAATCATTTTCACATTGTTTTTAAAAGCAAAAACATTAAGTTTGGTGGTGCTTGTAGCAAAGAAAATTCTGCATCATTTGGTAAAGCTGCACTCGACAGTACCTCGAAAAACTTTGTTTTTTCAAAGCCTACTTCCTGAAATTTTCTCATACCAAAACTTATTTTTTTTAAATCGAACACCCAGTATTTTATTAAGTCATTTTATTCCTTTTTTTTATTCTCTTTCATTTTTGTTAACAATGTCCTATACCTTTTGTAATTTTTGAGATAATCACTATAGGAGCAATTAGCGGTCAATTAAAGAACTACGGGCGATGTTCTATGCACCCAAATATTCGTCCAATAAATGCTGGAATGCGACTGACTGCCTGAGTCAACTGTTGAAGAAAGTCGGTATAGATTTATTTCAAACTTATAAAAGCATCGGTATTAGTTATCATCCAAATGAATTATTCTTATGAAGAGCTAATAGATATGATTGATGTTTTGGGTGAATCACAAACAGCGATCCCTGGTAGAAGTCAACCGAAGCCAGAAACCTTCGAAAATATAAAGTGGATGGTTTGAGTGAACAGAAAGCATTGAATATGAAAGAAAGAGCGGAAAACCAATAATTGGTGAGGATAAGACGTTTATGGTACTTGCGAATGTAGTCGACATCCCCCCATACTAGTACTACGAAAATTAGTCGTCAGTTAGATGTAAGTCAAATTTAAGAATCCAGAATAATTAGGAAATATGAAATTCACCCGTAGCATATTTATACACAGGGTTAGATGAAAGAAATTTTCAGAATCGCTTATATTTTTGTTAATTGGCAGCAGAAAAATTATCCTGGCTTTCTCAATTTTTTGTTGTTTACCAACGAAGCCACCTTCTATTAAAGTGAATACGTTCATCGTCACAATTTCCGTTCTTGTAAGACATAAAATCCCCCACTTTATCACACCTGTAAACTTTCAAAATCGTTGGTCATTAAAACTGTGGGGAGGAATAGTGGGTAGTTACATAATTGGACCTTATCTCTTTGATGAAAATGTTAATAGAGAAGAGTATCCTCGCTATCTACGGACGGATTTTCAAAATTTTTGAAGACATCTTCAAATATGTCAGTAAACATAACCTTTATTTTATTTCGATGTTAACCAACAGTGTCAAAAATGAAATATTGCAACTGGACATTGCCGGAATTAAAAAAATAAAATGCGATGCTCTTCATTCTATAAAATTATTACTTTTGGGATAGTTGGATATAACATTTACTTTCTTTGACAGTTGACTAAAGAAGTCGGGCGCCATCCCTGTCTTCCATTGGTTGAAGAAATATTTTGGTGCATAGAACAACAGCGCTCGTAGTTCTTTAATTGGCCGCTAATAGTATTGTTGCGTTTTCGGGTTCCAATAAACAACTCGTGCAATTATTTATTTAAAACAGTCTGTATATTTATATAACTTAAAATTATTTAACAATATAAAAATATAAAACTAACGTAACACACTTAAACTACTATTAATAAATTATCACAGGTATTTATTTACTACTACTATTATTTATATCTCTGTCCGTATTTATTTATATCACACTATTTATATAACACGGCACTATTTAATTAACTATTTCTACCGTACGACGTATATTTATTTCTTTGGCTACCACTATTTATTTACACGCACTCGATCCCGCAATGAATGAATCCCGTAATGAATTCAGCCGCCTCATATACGTATGTGACGATTTCGAGAACAGTCCGGCTTTTTCTCCACATGTATGAGAAAGTTCTAGTTCTCTATGCACGTCGTACGGCGTGGATGACTCATAACTGCATTTACGATATTTACCAGCAGCGAGAGATGATTTATGGCCTTTTTTTTTTGTGCGTGTGACAATTTCGTTTTTATCGCGCCGAGAGATCTGATTCTTTTATTTAATGTAAACACATTTCGTTACAGTATAGTGATTATCTCAGAAATTACAAAAGATAGGTATAGGACATTGTTAACAAAAATGAAAGATAATAAAAAAAGGAATAAAATGCCTCAATAAAATACTGGGTGTTCCATTTATTGGCTCAATTTTGAAAAAGAAAAAACAGTCGAATAGACAATTTAAAGCAGTATAATAAAATCCAAAAATATATAGGATGAGTTATTTAAAAAAATTAAGCTCCGTGCATTTTCGGTGAAACCGGAAGTGCGCCAGAGCTTAAAGTATTTTTACAATATGCGCCACAAGCAACCATGGATCTTCCACTAATTGTTTTTTCTTTTATTTAAAACACAAAAGAGCAATCGAAGAAGCGGCTACTAATGACTCAACCTGTATATATAAATAGACGATATGAATACTCGATTACAAGTCCCGCGCTTGGTCTGATGCTAACCTGCCGCCGTCATACCCGTGCGGCTCGGGATCGAATCTGCTCGGGGACATGAATTTATTTATTCATTTAAATTTCAATTTAATTGAAATTAAATACCTCTATATGATATATTTATCTTGTTTCCCTTAGTCGACTCGAGCCGAGATTACAGCGAGCGTTACATATCCGAGCGTGACGGTCAGTCTTGTTCAGTGCATACAATCAGCGCAACGTGCCCAAAGAAGTTTACACTTCAAAAAAAGCATTTTTTTCTTCAATAACTAAAAAAAGATATTACACATTCCTACTCCCTGGTATGAACCTGAAACAAACCTTGTCCTGTTACATAAACTTGCGGTCCTTCAAGACGAATTTAATAGAATTAATCACCAAAGGCTATCTAGTAGCATTACTGTAGTAACACTAACAAGATTGTTAAACTCCAATTTGTTCCACAAGATGAATGCAGCGAAAATCTGTATTTTTTAGTATATCCTTAGTTTGACAATTAAGTACCGTCCAAATGTAACCTTAAACCAGGAGAAGTTAAGATTCACTCTTAAAAACTGTATTTCTACAATACATCGGCCTTTTGTACACACTTCATTAAAACTGTCAAAATTATTTCTTTAGTACCCAATCTAGAGTCATACTTTTGGCCAAGGATGTGAAAATGATTCAAAATTACATCGGTAATATCGCGTAGTTAAATTTTATCAATAAAGTTTTGACATCGGCTTTCGATCACTTTGACGATAAATTAAAGCGTAGGATAGGAGCATGGCGGTGTTCGTTGTTATATATAAAAATAACATTTATACATGATGTATCATGTTCGCTTATTCCATCAAAATAAACACGAACTCTCATTGTTGATTTAAATTTGCGCACATTCATTGTTTATACTTCTGGCACCGGCGTTTGTACAGCTAATGAGCTTGTTACTCTACAATTGCGCATAGCTAGCAATATGTATGCATGATACGGTCTACACATTACGTTACGGCTTTTATGTCGATATTTGTACGGATCTACATCTATATACAAATGCACTTATTTTATGTACCGCTATTGATAGAGAGCAGAAACATGAATATGTGCAACGAGAAATGCACCCATAAGAGAACGACATGTAATTGATGCTGAATAACAAGTTTACGTGCTAATAATAAAATTAATGAAAAGAATTTGTTTATTTACTCATATAACGAACATACAAGTTTACACCAAATCACACGTTTGTACAAAACTTTAAAGCTAAGTAATTCAACGCATTTACAAAATGTAAAATATATTCAAAGCCGACTTCACTAATTACTAGGGGGCGGACATGACCGGTTTAAACTACGACGAAGTTACAACGGAGCAAAGAAATAATGTAAACAACACCCACTTACTGAATAGCACTAATTCAGATGATGAACTGCAACATCTGTTTACGCCCGAGAATGCCCGAGACTGAGAGCAAAAAATGCCCATAAAATAAGGAATTTATGAGTAAAATCCTTTCTACATCGGCGTAGATAGGAGCGTGAGGGGTTTTTAAAATTTATTATAGTTACCTTATATTTCGCAAGAGAAATAATGTAAATATGTATATACTTACTGTTATTTAGTTTCAATAACATACGCGTACATTTTTAGTTATCATTTATTTAGATCTAGAACGTTGTTTATGTTACTTTTTCGGATATGAAAATGAATTGTCAGTGATTCCGAAATTTATTACAAAGTCTGTAAAATATCGTTACAGAATGCCAAAATATCGCAAGCTTGTCACATAGCTTTGCTAAAACATACACATAAATAGTTTTTATGCAGAGAATTTCGATAGTTTACAAAATTTCGTTACATGTTTAAATGCCGATGCTCGAAGTATTTCTGAGTACAAGGAACTAACACAACATCCCAAATTTAAAAAATCAGTTTTTCATTTGCGTTTAGTTTGGGTATAGGACATGGTAAATGAAACAAACTTGGAATTCGATGCAGAATTAATAAATTAAATGAAAAACATATGTGTCCATTTGAAAAAAAAAGAATTGATGGTCGTAACTTATTTTTGGACCATCCTTTGTATATCAATTCACCATCAGAAAAACCACAGCTAAAAATAAAAATCGACCTATCCGAGCGTTTCTCCATAAAACAAAACCAAACATTTTAAATGAATTTATTACAACCCGCGCGTCCTCACTGTATAACTAGCGCGTTAAGTGCAAATTCGATAATTCGGCGTTACGGAATAAAAACTGTATCATAACAAAGGGGCATGTAGTAGGGGAGATTTACGGACGCGACAATCTGTACAGATTAAAGATAACAGTACTGAGCTGTCAAATTTAAAATTAAAAATTTTATAAGAAATAGCAGACAATTGATGAATCTCAGGTCAACATCTTAACGGAACCACACTAGATACAACTCGGATAGATATGGAAGTAATAAAACAATAGAAATTTTTCAATATAAATTTCTAATACATTTTCTTTTCAAAAAGCCTACTAATAATAATAATATTTTATTACCCAACAGTTAACACCTGTTACGGTATATTCATAATACGTACATAATAATTAGAAGTTTTAATTCTATTCTTACAGCTTATATAGCTAGCTAGGAAGATAGAAGTCGAAAAAAGTAATGTTTTATTTTTCAACATGTGAACCATTAATAGCCACAAGTTTGTTATATTATTTACTTATAACATAATTAGGTTTGTATCGTTTGTTTCAGGTATTCATCCGAAGAAAAGCGGCATCTGTCTGTAAAAATCGGCACTTGTCGATTATTTCACAGAATTGGCGACCTTCACAAACTCCTCAATGTTATGAAGCACAGTTGTGGAACCTTTTTCGCGATATACAAGTTTTCAACTTGCTACTTCTTTCCTTATAGACTTCCTGTTACTGTAGAGCCTTTTCTTAGGTATTCAATCAGTAATATTTCTTTCATATTTCAAAATATCGTCTCTTTCAGCTTTCCTGGTAAGTTCTGCTTTTATGATTTTTGTCGTTGGAAATCCGTTGGGCTCACTGTATGAATTCTTGCATGTCGGTGGATCCCAGTAATACACCTACATATCCATCACCTGTTATAATTTTTGAGAAAAACTTTTTGTTGCCAACCAAAGCCAAGCAGATTTATTTGCAGTGGTGTTGGCGACATAGTTTTTGTTCGGGAATAAGCAATATCGAAATCCAACTTGCTGATACTTTATTTACTACTAAATCTCTGTGAAAATTTTGAATTCTACAGCTTCTGATATCCCTACTTCATCGTTAATCAGTGAAACTTTTATTCTTGGGTTTACTAAGACCAAAACCTCAACTTTCTTGATGTTTTTGTTCGTTCTTGCTTCAATAGACCGTCCGCATATTCCAAATTTTATATTGACGAGTATTATCTCCCTTTTGAATTCGAATTTTACCAGTATTTCCAACTATTAAGTTTAAACAAATTTAGAAAAAATTCACATGTACTCAAAACTGAATTTGAGAAAAATTTTATCAAAAAGGTTTTTCGAAATCCCCACCGGAAATAGGGCTTTTATCGAAAATTCGTATAAAAAATTTTCGAAATTCCGACCAGAAATAACAGTTTTATTACTCTTATGGAGTAGAACACTTTACTCACAGGTTTATTTTTTAAGAAGGTAAAAGTATTTAAAACTTAATTAAGAACAAATTTTGCATAATTTCAATGGCACTTAGGTATAAGAAAGATGTGTAGTGCCCTCACCTCATTTTTTAGAGTGAAAAATACCTTTTTTGAACTGTCTACGTTTTGAACGCTCTGTATTATTTATCTATTACGTCATAATTTAATGAAATAAGTACGACATGCAATATACTGTTGTAAAGATAAATGCGTGTACTTTCAGAATATACAATAGTACTGGGTAGGTACGTTCCATTTAAATTATGGAACTTAATTGCTTTACCTGACTTGTTTGATGTTCAATGGTTTTTCGGATTTGGATACATTATTAAAAATAAATAACGTATATGTCATTTTTAATCATTTATACAATAGCCCAGATATTTGCTGTGACACATAAAATCTAACACACTGTATATAGGCGCAAAATATAATTTTTAGGGAAACTATTAAGTATATATTAATTAAAAAAAGTGTGAATTTAGAAGAATAAGTATCTAATTAGTGAAGTTATTAGAAGAAATATCAAATAAAATAATAACGGCAGTATTATTCCAGAGAAATGAAATGCGTTTAAGACGCAACGATATGTGTTAGATTAACAATAGATAAGTTGATGACTTTTCTGCTGTTATCTATATTTATTAAGTTTCCAAGACAAAAAATAAAATATCTTAAAAAGGAAAATATTCCTTACATTAATTAGTCTTTGACACTAAATACGAGGTAGGCGCCATAACAATTCGGCCTGACAGGCTTATACAGGTTCAAACGTGTTCAAACTCCGTCACATCATGCATGCACATATGTGAGGTGTACACTATAAATATGACGGCTCGAAGCCTAGTAGTTTTTAGTAACCAGCCAACCAACGTGACTAGCGCACGAAAATTGAGTACCGCGCGGTCGTTAAATTTTTAACAAAAGAAGGGCATACACCTTATCACATTAAACAACGTTTAGACGGCGTTTACGGTGATTCATCTCCTTCGTTTTGAACTGTAAAAAAAGTGGGCAAAATGTTTCCTTTTGGGACAAGAATCCCCGGAAGATGCTGAGCGGTCAGGTCGGCCAATTGAAGTGATAACTCCTCAACAAATTTCAATTATTGAACATTTAGTGCTAGAAGATCGCCATTTGAAAGTGTAGGAATTAGCAGTGGTAAGAAATATTTCCGAAACAAGTGTTCATCGAATATTCCATGACCATTTGGGTATGCAATGGGTAGGCAATTTTTTTCGACGAACAGGAAAATTCGAGAGCTAGTATAACTCTCATGAATTTAAATGTCCAATCTTTGACAAACAAAGTTCATTTGATTAGCAAGGTATTGAAAGATAATA
The DNA here is from genome assembly GCA_963170755.1 of Amphimallon solstitiale. Classification (NCBI taxonomy): domain Eukaryota; kingdom Metazoa; phylum Arthropoda; class Insecta; order Coleoptera; family Scarabaeidae; genus Amphimallon; species Amphimallon solstitiale. The sequence continues at coordinate 116,676,959 of OY720679.1, forward strand.
ATATAGTTGTGGCCTGCATTACTGAACACTGGCTACAGAATAGTGTAGTAAATAGAGTAATTTTTGATGACTATAACATTGGTAATGTTTACTGCAGGGTGAATCACATTCATGGAGGTGTTATGATTCTTATAAAGAAAGGGATGGATTTTACAGATAGAGATGATATTAAGCAGTTTTCAACAGAGGTGGATATGGAAGTAGCAGCAATTGAATCCATGCATAGTATATACATTGCAGTATATAGATCACCTACTGGTAGCATGAATAATTTTATGATACAAATGTATAATATGTTAAGTCACATTGGGAATGACATACTTAGTAAGCGGGTGTTTATTGCTGGTGATTTCAATATTGATTTTAATGAGAAGTCAGGGCAAGTTGATGATGTAATGAATTTGTTTAGCTGTTTTAATGTTTGTAAAACTATGACAAATGGCTCAAGAATAAGCACTACAAATAGATGTATTGACAACATATTAACTAATATAAATGATTCTATGTATAGAGTTAATACAATAAACTTGCACATAGCAGATCATATGGCGCAACTCTTGATATATAATGCTGACATTGGAAATAAAAATAAGAGTGAAACAATGAATAAACGAATACTTACGGAACAAAATATATGCATATTGAGGGAACAACTAAGAATATATGATTGGAACCGAGCTTATATGGGAAAACATGCTGGAGATAAGGCGAAAATACTGGTGGATATAATCCAGGGCTTTCTGCGCTTGGTACCCATAAAGAAAATAAATGTCTGTAAAAACAGATAACGGAATGAAAACGTCTAAGTATATTAGAGAAATGAAGAACAAGGTTGATGCTTTCTCAACTATTGCTATGGTTACCAAAGAGTCACAAGCATTTTATATTTATAAAAAATACAGAGATGAATATAAAAAATTGGTAGATGAAGAAGTTAGACAATATTATTTAAAAAGGATAGACACTGCTAGCAATAAACAAAAAGAAATATGGAATATTATAAGAACGACAACGAAAATGAACAGCAAACAAATATCTTCTGCTCTGACTGCGGAACAGCTTAATAAACATTTTATAGCTCATGATTACTTACATCCAGACATAAAAAAAAATGTTGATAGGTATATGAAATGTGTGAAAATAAACAATTTAGACTCATGCTATTTTGGCCTAGTCACAGCGGAAAGAATTGTGCAAATTGTCCGCAAGATGAGAGGCAAAAGTACTGAAGATTTGTATGGTGTTTCAATTAAGCTTTTACAAAGTATTATATGTGAGATTGCAGATCCGGTGGCTGATATGGTAAACACTTGTCTGTCGCAGGGGGTCTTTCCGCATGCATTTAAAGTGATCAAAGTCATTCCAATATACAAGAAAGGAGATGTAAATAATCCATCAAATTACAGGCCGATATCGATTATACCATCTGTTTCAAAAATACTGGAACAAGTAATTGCAGAAACTCTTATAAAGTACATGGACAACTTTGATTATATAAGTTCCTCCAATCATGGATATCGTGTGGGCAAATCCACAAGTACGGCTATAGAGGACATCTTAGAATCAGTGATGGAGGCATTGGATGCTGGTGAGAGTGTGCAGCTTTCGTGTTGTGATCTTAGTCGTGCCTTTGATTCTGTAGATCATGAACTGTTGTTGGACAAGCTTCACTTTTATGGCGTTCGTGGCATGGCTGGTCAGCTAATTAGGTCTTACCTGAGAGATAGGGTACAATATGTTGAGTTTGGGGAAACAGTGTCAGATGCTGTGATAGTGAACCGGGGAGTCCCACAGGGATCTATTTTGGGGCTACTCCTGTTTCTCATATATATGAATGACTTACCATCTTACCTAAATGAAAATAAGGTTTGTCTATATGCAGATGACACATCCATATTAAATAGGGCCATGTCGCAGGAAAAATTAAACGGAAAGGTACTCTTAGCCATGGAACGTGCAGAGGATTGGTTCGAGTCCAATGGTCTAATATTAAACCAAAATAAAACCCATCATCTACTGTTCACAACTTCAAGAAAGGATGAAACTGAAAATCTGAAGTTACTGGGGCTTACCATAGACAATAAACTTAATTGGTCTTCACATATAACTACGTTAGCCGATAGATTATCATCAGCTGTCTATAGTATTCGATATATCAAGAACATATCAACTCACGAGGCTGCCAGGATGTGTTATTTCGCGAACTTTCACTCTCTGATGATGTATGGACTGCAGTTTTGGGGGAATAGTCCACCAGCGGACAGGATATTCTTGCTCCAAAAAAGAGCGATTAGAGCATTGTGTGGGTTGAAACAGAGTGATTCGTGTAGGCCGTATTTTAGGAATGAGAGAATACTCACTATGGCGTCGGCATACATACTTACCATAATTAAACATGTGCATGCAAATAAGTCAAGTTATAATAAAAACTGTAATATTCACGATTATAATACTCGACGGCATAGTGACTTGAGGGTTGCTGATCATAGACTGAAAACCACGCAAAATAGTGCTAGCTATTGGGGTGTTAAACTATATAACCTTCTTCCTAGTGAACTGAAGTGCCAATCTCTTAGCAAGCTGACATGTAGGCTTAAAAGTGTATTACTCGATGGTGTCTTTTACACTATTGAAGAATTTACAAATGATTTTTGATATTGGATGTTTCTTTTTTCTTACATTCATATATTAATGTTCATTGTGTAGTAATTTTTAGTCAATTGTGTAGAATGTGGATTTGATTTTTTACCTATATTTGTGTATATTATTACTATTGTTATTATTTTATGGATGACATTTAACATTATGACTTGTCCTATGTTCATTTTATGTGATGTTAGGATGAAATAAAGCTATCTATCTATCTATCTATGAATAAACTTAGTGCTAGATGGGGTACCGCGACTCCTTTCTGCTCTCCAACATGAATGTCGAGTCAAATGTGCGCAGTCGTTTTTAAACATGTGTGGAGACGACACAAAACCGATTTTGGAGTCCATTATCACAGAAGATGAAACAAAAGACCTTAGGGGACGTAATTTTAAGGACGACAGTGAGTTGCAAGCAGCTGTTATAGAACATTTTGACGGAATAGTATATTATGCAATGAGCATTTACTGATAGCTATTAAGACACGAGTAAGAAAATTACAATACGAGGCGAAGCCGAGTATTGTAATGAATACGAGTGTCTTAATAGCCATTAAATGCGAGTTGCATACACTATTTTTTCTACGACCCTATAATAAAACATTATTTTTTGAACATTTTATTTCATAAATTCAGGTTAAAATTTTCCATGCACCTTTGCGAATTAAGCTGGTAATAAATTGTTCGTGGTTACTAACGCTTGTTCCGTAATTTCTGGTGGACACATTTTTACCGTTTATATTTTCAAAAAAGCACAAATTTTAAGTACTTGTAAATTGCAGAGAACTGTCACATTTATTTAATTTGTATATCTGTCAGATATGCAGTCGCCATATTGAATATTGTTTGAATATTGGAATGCCGCATTCCTATTGGATATAAACCTGTATCGTAATGAAAAATCTGCATTCCTATTGGATATAAACTTGTATCATAATGAAAATCTGTATCGTAATGGACATCATTAAAGTACAGGTTCGGCATATCTAATAATACAATTAAAGTATGGGAGTAGAAAAAAACTTTTATTTAATTATTTTTACAAGGGTATCGAATTATTAATTAATCGTTGTAATAAATGTATAGAAGTTGGAAACAAAATAAGATTTTCATTTTTTAATGTAATCTCCCCTACATTAAAAAATGAAAATCTTATTTTGTTCCAAGTTTCTTTTTTGTATATCAGGCCGAGAATTTATGGCGCCTACCTCGTACGTATATATACAGAAAAAATAATTAAACAAGCTTTAATTCAACACAGAACTGTTACATTATTTGTATACATGATATGTATGCATATGTAGATATAATGGTCGTGCGTAAAAGTATTTTCCAAAAGTAGCTGTGCATCGCTCGATGAATATGTCAAAACTGATCGGACGTTAATTTTCTGATATCCGGTGACGCAGACATTTTTATCCGAATTTACTGAACGCATCGGCGACAAAGTGGTGCGATGTATACGTCTCTGTGTGTATGTGTGTGTAGCATTGGTGACTATGACTGTTTGGCTGCTGTTGGACGGGTAGATGGAATTGATTTCTTATAATAAAGGCAACGTCGACCGGCTTATCGCACACTCGCAGATTGAATATATTTCATATGTTTTCATAAAGCTTCCAGCTGGGCCCCGCGCTATCACTCAGTGCCAGAAAGGCCCATTATGAGATCGCGAACAAACCGAAAACCTTATCTGCCATAAAACTCGGTGCAAGCGCAAAAGATTATTCACTCTGGCTCGCTCTTTCTCGCGCCGATACACTTACGGCGATCTCTTCCTAACGCCAAACCACCGACAGCTGAACTTCAATATGTTTGATATTTTAAAATGATAATCTCCGTAGGACGACCGTTCGACGTCCTGACGCTTCCCTTTTTTCCGATTACTTTTAACGTTCCAATGCGCCTTTTTTGCGACTTCGACTTTTTTTAAGAGATATTTTTATTTTTTATACAACGTGTTGGTAACGATCTGCAATTGGAATGAAAGGGACAAAGTTACATATTATGACGACGTTACCCTCTTAAAATTGTTAAATATTAATTAATATTAACTAATTGCCCGGCCCGGTGCTCCCATCTATACTAACAACGGATAACTAGATGTCTTTGAACACTCATAGGGATATTTAACAGTGGTAAGTGGTATTGTCATCAATTAAAACTACAGTTGGTATTCGTCCACCTTCACTATCTATATTTGACAGTTAATTAGATTTCAAACTTAAAACAATACGTGTTATAATAATATTTAAGTGTCTGGTGAATGTGAATTTTATCAACAATAAATGCTCAATTACGGGTAGTCGGTTTACGGGGAAAAACTAGGGCACGGTATGTTTTAGCATCTTTTATTCTTTAATATTATTCTTGTATATTACCTCCTAGCATTAAGAGAAAACGAGATTTTTTTATTATTATTAACCTTTTTATTTACAGATAAAACAGAAATTTAATTACACAAATTTAGTACATATATATATATTTACAAGAAAATAGTATATATAAATAGTATAAAAGCAACTATAATTCTTATATTGAAATTAACCTTACATTTACTGAAACTTATTCGCAGTATGTCAACAAACATTTAACGGAACATTCAAACATCAGTCTATAAAATATACGATCATAAATATTTAGTAAATTGCGATATTATATACATGTTATTTACTTCGAGAAAGGTGATATTTACACAAGTCCGGCAAAAACGTTAATCCATCATCTGGTGCGTGCGTTCATATTATTGAAGAGATATTTGAATAATATATTTTTAAAGTCTTACGTGAAACTAAAATTTAGTACATCTGAAATTAATAGAAACCTATCTGACATGATTATTTAAAATGAACGTAATAACCATATAAATATTCGTTCGGGACTTACAGGACGGAATTATTTTCTTTCCACAGGCTGCCAGGAAATAAAACAATTTACGGGACTTGCTTTCCAGACTGTAAGAGAGACTAAGGAAACGGTAAAGGTACTCTCCAGACTGCCAGAGAGTTTGGTGAGAATTCTCTCAGACTGCCAAGAAAACTCTGTGAGAGGATCTCCTCAGACTGCCGAGGAGAACTCTGATTTTACTAACAAAATCGTCGCCTTATATAGGCCTGTACGCGCATAAATAATACCTTAAAACAGTATTTTTGTCGAAGTACCACGCGCAAAACGCATGCACTATACTCAAACGCACGATATTATCACGTGCAAAATGCAAGTAGAAAATTAACAAAAATTTTCATCTTCCTCGTTACTAATTGACATTAGACAAACAAAATATAATTTAGAATATTCGTATGAAATTAGCGAACCAATTAATGTAAAATCAAATAAAAAGCATTATTACAAATTAGTTCGACAATTTATACAGTGACGGACAAAAGTCCGTTACAATGTAACTTATAAGGAGGGAAGTGACGGAATACTTCTAACCATCATGTAATTTACCTCCAATATACATAATATCGTAACGACTCTGTAGTTCCACGTATAAAAGTACAAAGATAAAACTAAAACAAATGAAGGAAACATCACCATGTTAGTATAAAAAGTAAATGTATAGATATAAGCAAATTCCTTGTGTACATAACTTAAATGCAATTGTTTTTTACACTAGCAATATGTTGACGTAAACATAAACTTTCTTAATATATCTACCAAAGCATCCAATAAATAGCGTCAAACCTGCAAATAACCTGGCAGGAATTTTATTTATATATTTACCTTTACGTTTTTGTTTCCGTTAAATCTGTTTTGGCTACTGTTACACCTTCGTCGTGTATACGCAAAATTTAGCAACAATTGACCAGGCAGAAGGCGCAATAAAATGACGCTGTCATAAACTAAAATATATTCATCTGTGCTGTATAGTAAATGAACCCGTTTAGCTAAACTGAACTAACTGTAACTCTGCACAAATAAAACTTTATGTAAGTTTCGGAGAGTTTGGTGTGACGCCTTCAGTATGCCTTACCTTCACTTCCCTAGGTACGGTGGTAAATATGGAGGGGAGATCTGCCTCTAACTCGTCGGTTTCCAGGTGGGCATGGGTCTACTATAATCGTTGTTGGATGAAAATAAGGCGCCAGCTTCCTATGGTATTAATCCCCACCCCCCAATTGTTACTTGACCCAGAAGCAAAATCAATATGAGTACCCAAGGGTGTAAGATAAGTCAAACGTCAAAGTCAAAACAATAACAGATTTATTTTAAACTACGTTGAAAATTTTTAAATCCACAGAAGAAGGAAACATTAGATATAATTAAAAGAAAACATAGGTCGAAATTGTAATATGCAATTGCCCAATACTGTACGTTACCAAAAAAATAAAATTGAGCGTGTGGGTTGATCATCCTGTATATCACCTAACGTGAAATAGTAGGAATTCAAATAAATAAATTAGAATGATATTGAGGTAGTCAAATTAAGCTTAAGTGCACTTAAAATTAAATTTAAGAAACGTGACTACAGGTGGCACATAAAAGTTTGAATTCAGTAGCATGAATACAGGAAAATATTTGATTATACATAAGGTAGCAATAATCAAGTAAAATTACACTTTGAACATTAGAATTTGAGAACAAGATCTTGTTTTACAGAAATTCCTTCAATTGTGCACCTGCAGGTTCACCCTGTAGATATAAAACAATATATGGAAGTACAAAAGTAACGTGACTGAACAACTGAAGTTTGATAAATATAATTTAAATAAAAATAGAACTAACTGGCTGAGTGCACTAAAAAACGAATATTAAATCACAGCAATGAACTAATTGGCAATCAACCCTTGCATCGGCAAAAAATATTACAAAATTGCTAGTTACTGACAGAATTAAAGTTTACAAAGTTTAAGTTAAAATTATAAAAATTAGAACAACATTCTTAACACCAAAATACACAGAGAATTTGCAAGAATTTAAATTTGACTAAAGCCGCCGATCAGTAGTATCTGTCGGGGCTCAAAATAACAATTAATGATCAAAATGAGTGAAACAAAATTATGAAATTAATTTTCGTACGCTGGCCAACAATTAATTACTAGTATCTTACAAATTAAAATTCCCAGAAGGAACAAATAACCAAATAAAACAACTTATCTTTGTCGAAGCACAATGACCTCAACAATACTGGAAAAATCTGGTAATAATACTCCCTAGAGATGAATTCAGTGGCGGTAGACACAGTTTGGATTTCTTCCTGCTCACCAAATAGCTGAAGAAAGAGATATTTTCCTCCAAACTCACCAAAAGTCAAATCGGCACGTGGAAATCGAGAAAATGGCAACGGCAACCATGACACTTACATATCGCTGGAAATTTGTACAGTAATTAATCTCCATGGCTCTGTGTCGTACGAGGAACTAATGATAAAAGGAAACGGAACGAAAACGTTACTAAAAGTCTTAATTAATGTTAAGGAGGAAGAGGATTCACCAGCTGATATAATATGTCTGCTAACACAATCCGACCTGGGGTCGACAAAAGGAAACGATAAATTTATATTTTTTACTACGAAATCCACTTTTATTTAGCGTAAATCACAATACGAAACGGCAATTAACTAAAATAACATTTATGTAAAGAATTCAGCGGACATCGATTACACTGCTTTTAACTTCTGGAACAATAGCGGTAAAAGTGCCGAAAAATCATCTATCAATCGACCAGCGTCCCAATCATGTGCGCGTCGACGGTAGATCGTACTTATTGCGTGAAGAACGTGTCACCTACCTACGGCCAATTAATTCATTTGTACTTATAAACCACAAAAGAATTTACTAATTAGCAAGATCGAAAGGGGAAACATAATTAAAAATATGTTAAAAATAAAATATACGAGATAGATCTTAAAATGAAAATAAGAAGAAATTAACCCGGAAATCAATAACAATCAAAACAACAACTAGCGTTAACCCTGTTCATCGCCAGATGACGCTGCTGTAATTAACTCGATATAAAAATAAAAATGTAGATTTTAATTAATCCTTAATTAATAAAGATAAAGAAAACAACCTAATTATACCCAGCGAAAAATAAAAATAATTCGAGAGAAAATATACAGCTCATTCGAAAATAAAATGCACTTAAACCTTAAAATATGAGTACATATTGCCGTGAACTCGCAAGTTCATAAAATAAGAATAGCTTTAAGAATTAGTTTAAGTTTTGAAATAAATAAAAAAAATGATAAAAATCGTATTTAAATATGATTGAGTAAAAATATGCAACAAAAATTACATGGATGTATACAAAGTTGCATACACATGATCAATATACAAGCAAGTGATTTAAAAACTATTATTATTCAAATAAATAGTGAAAAATGTAGAATAAAAATTTATTAAATAAATAAGAAATAAAAGACAAAATAAATATAAGCCATATATTTCTTTTGTAAAAAGAATACACAAAATGTATGGTTTATATATCATGAAAAAGATGAAAGACGATATGCAAAAAACATAAATATGACTGAATAAATCATTATGATTCACTTGCATAAAGCAATAAAACTTTATGAAAAAGTTTAAGAACTAAATTATATTAAAAGATAAAAATTACCTTAGCTTATAACTAGAAACTAAGAAAAGGATATAAAAATATGTAAAACGTAAATCCGATCAGCAATAACATTCTGTATTAAAAGGTAGCTGATATCATAAATAAAAAGTATATGTGTTTATGATTTGTTTGTAACACAATGCTTCAGAGACTGGAAACAGACGTGTACAGTTTCATGACCTACAAAAGACAATAAAATATAAAACTTGTGTAAAGTTTATTGCAGATCGACATTTTACCAATGGAAAGATCATGGATAGAGGACAGAGATACAGTGAAGAAACAAACGTGTCCTCCAGGTACAGGCAGTGCAGGAAGAAAAATAATAGTTATCTCCAACGTGTTTCCCATCTTACCAAATCGCAATCTAGCTAAAAGAGAAGTGAAATTGACATTAATAAATGGGAAGAAAAAATATGTATCGAACAGTGAACAAGGCAATAGGTTCATTGACGAATACAAAGAAGGATGGTATTAACAACAAAAATAAACCTACCGTCGGAAATGCTGTGCGAGGCAGAAAAGACTTTTTGAATAAGAAAACAATTTGCGATATGTTGACGTTTTAGTGAATAAAGAACTGTCAGAACGGTATGTGTATGTGTGCGTGTATCAAGACGGCAACATGCGGGCAGCGACTTCACTGGAACGTGTATTCCAATGCCAACCTAAAATATGGACTAGAGGGCGCAATAGTCAACCTAGAGTTTTTTTTCGGGTATAAATTGGAAAACAAGATCCGACAAGAGAGAATTCTTCTTACGACTCCGAAAGGGAGATTTCTGACTTCGAAAGAATAAGACGCTATAAATAATTGTTACATTGTAGAATAGTAGTTTTCATTATTTCTTTATCACTTTCATTCATAATAAATTTTCTTTTATTAATATATTTAAATTCTGAAACGTTCAATATGGACATTCAAAGTGAACATTTTGATGAATTATTTAAAGATAGCAAGTAAGTTTTTTTTTTTTAAAAGAAGTTATCTAAATTGTTAGACAGACATTGGTTTTTACGTGCAAATGATTAATCAATGTAATGTTGGACAATATGGATAAGCAAATATTATCCTGTAAGGTTTTCTTTTAATTCATAAAGTTGGAATTACAACAAAAATAGGACTAATGGTGTTGGGCATTTGAAGAGATGCTACGTGCGAATGAGCATTTTCTTCATGGTATTGTCTAGGCATCATTAATCTTTTTCAAGTTTGGTTAATAATTAATTAAAAGTTTCATAAGGCAAAGATTAAAAGCTAGATACAACACGTGCAAATGGTTGTCTAAGGCAATTAATTGAAGCCAATATATAAATATAATTACATTGATAAATATCACTATCAATGTACAATAAAAGTTTACATTTATTTATTTACAGGATAAATATTTATTTTTTTGTTTAGCATCATAAATAAATAAATAAAGGATTTACATACATTACAACCGACATTAGGTATAAATGATATGAGCATTCTAAATTATGTATTTGTTCAGAGCATAAAAGTGTATATAAAAAAATTATTTGAATCTACAAATTACTAAATAAAAAGGTATATGATTATGTTGTATAGATATTCCGTTTTCTTTGAACAAAACTATTACCTCATCCCTATTATGAGTAAGAGAAAGATCACCAGTGAAGGAGAAGGAACCACATACATTGCCAGAACCCACAATAGTTATTAAGTACATGCTTCAACAATATAAAATAAAATACAAAACCAATTATAAGTTTTTGGTGTATAAAGAATAATTTTAAGAATACAGCATATACAAATGACTATACCCACAAATATATACTGTCACAGCATATATATTTCTTTGACGCCGCAACCAAGTGGGGTGGTGTATTCTTCATATCTTTTCTTATATTCATCAATAATAATATATGCTGATGTCACAGCAATATGTCAAAATCATATAGAATATAGAGTGTACTAGGGAAAAAACGTAACACTACATTTATTATACTTTCATTTAAATATGCACAATTTCTTATGTCAAATACTACGGCGATACCTATTTTACAGACATTGATCCTTGAATGATTTTATGTGCCTGTGTGCATACGACGCTCATGTGAACCCAACGTGATCACTGAATCTGTTCAGCGATTTGAGTATAATTATTTAATACAATTGCCATGAATGATCTAATATTTTGGAGACAAAATAGTATTGACTGCTAAATATTAATGCTTTGTTTCGATTGCATAAACCTTTTGAAATTTGAAAACAGGATTTATTTAAGATTCAGGAAAACTCTAACATAATACAACTACTATATCGGGCAATTGTACGCATATCTACAGGTGCCCGATATAGTAGTTGTACTGATGAGGGTTCAACATAACCTTGCGTTGTCTCATCATCTCTCATAGGCATTTGATACGTAAGTCGACTATACAGGCTGATACAAATTAAGTGCACACCATTGCTAACTCCGTTATTACAATTCTAGAAAGTAGGTTAAATTAGCAAAGTAGCAGTGTTTTTTTATACTGATTAATATGCAGTTTAGGAATAAACAATTGAATAAACCATTTCCGGGCAACATTGAACATTTTTATTTTCTAAATAGAACAGCCTATATATTTTTGAAAATATTGATTAATAATTTAATTTGTGATATAAAGGTTCCTATGCACTATTGTCTTAAAACGGATAATAAAGAAGTTATACAAATTAAGTGCCCACCATTGCTATCTCCATTATTATTAATTTTAGAAAGTAGGTTAAAGTAGAAGCAGTTTTTTTTTCTATGTTGACTAATATGCATTTCATGAATAAACGATATTGTGGATTGCTGTTGATGTTAGTGGTGATGACAATCAACATTTTGGATTATTTCTCTTATAAGAGATTGAAGATAAGGACACTTTAGGACACTTATACATTCCAAAAAGCTTTTAACAACATCGATCTTCACATTTTGTTCCATATATATAGATACAGCTATTCTAATTCTCTACTAAGGTTATTGCAATTATACTTATATAATATGAAGTGTCTAGCTAAATATACAATTTACATTTCCCAGATCTTTCAAGTGTCATTTGTGCTTACTTCGGCACTCTAATTGCCATGCACTATTTGCTGTGTGGAATTAATATTCGTGGTTGAACTCACACTCTACAATCACATTCTTTAACAAGATTGTTGCTCCAGAATTGTCCAAACTTACATAACATAACAGACAGATTCCACATTCTTCATTTCCACAAAACCTGCAATACTGGAAATTATTATCACTGCGCTTTACTAATTTTAACTTAATCAATTATTCCTGTCTCAACATAGTCTTAAAGGCTTTTAAATAACAGTGACAATAAGTAATTCCTAAATAATTTTTTTCATCTGTGTTTAACCAAACAATACGTTCTTACTAGTCTAATATATTTATAACATTCAGAATGTTAAATTACGTAATTTTCGTTAAACGCGTTTTCTTGATTGATCACAGAAAACCAAAATTCTCGGCATGTCTAAAGGACGTGTTCGTAAAATGCACGGAAATGGCAACCCCAGCACTTGACTGATACTTTGTCGGCTAAATATCTGGAATCTTGAACCCTCAGATCACGTACATATAGCCTGCCTCGTCTGGCTCCTGGATATACTTGATGCAAGCGGCGACGTAGCGGATATAATAAAGAAAGGATATGTGTGATGACCTACCGACGAAATTCCTATTCCTCTATTAATGCATACCCTCTTCTTTCTCTCACTCTCTTGCTCTTTTCCCGCTCATGCCTTTCTAGCCTTCTATGTGCCGGCACCCCTCATCTCTACCCCGACTTCGTGACGGCATATCTCACATTCGCACACCATTACCTGCCAGTGATATTAGACTGCAGTTGATAAGGGCCGGTTCAACCCTTTGCATTTTAACTTGTCATATACTATACATTATGTATGTATGACGAGCGGTAGCGGGCGTTATATTTACAAATTGTATTTCGCTTTTCGTTTGTTAAACACCAACAGTATTTCATAAACACCATTTAATAAATACATCACACAATTTCCTCAGTAATTTCTGTTGTTTTACGTTCGCGATTGCGATTTATATTTCCATTAGAATATACGCGGTATTTCACGATTGTATTCACGAACAGTGGGGCAACTCAGAACGCATAAACCATATTTTGTATTACAAAACTGAAAACAACAGAATCTCATTCAATAAAAGCATATTTAATAACTACTACATTGTTATAGATTGATGTAAATAGTGTATGCGTTTGCTAGTGGCATAGTATATATGTATTACAAATTCATGCCTCAACATCGACCAACACATATCATTACAGGTTTAGAGTGGGACTTCAGGTGCTTCTTCGTATGGAGTAAAGACAAATATTAATGAAAATAACGAAGAAAGAAATCTAAATTTGAAACTTACGGAACCCAGCTTCAACTTCGATACTTATCCATTAATAATGTTTATAATAATTTAATTTTCCAAATCAGTGATATCAAAATATAGTATAATTGTATAGATACAGTATCATCCAGATTAAGTATCCATCATTGGTAACTTCGATATTGTCTAATTTGGTAATTTATCAACATTTACTAAGATAGAAGAACTTTCCAGTTGGGAAACAACATTAAAGAAATCTAAATGGTAACTGTATATTTCCTTCTATTTTTACTTTCTTATACGGAATATAAGGAAGTACTGTGGTGATGAAAATTTTCGACCTCGAGATTTTTATAGATGTCCACGTTTTGAAGTCCCCCGAAACCAAAAAAGTGGTTTTTAAACAATATCTGTTTCTCTCTCTGTGTGTGTGACCAAGTTAGTGGTCAAACCGCTATAGATATCAATTCCAAATTTTGTATTTACGAGTATAATCACCCTCTTGAGATATGATTAGATTTTCAGTAAAATCGGCAGACCGGAAGTGAAGTAGTAGTTTACTTGAGCGAAAAAATCCATTTTGCCAATATTTCGTCAACTACTAAGCTTAAACAAATTTATAAAGAATTAATATGTATTCGGAATTAAATTTGAGAAGAATTTTATTAAGAAAGTTTTTCGAAATTCCTACCGGGTCTTTTACTCTAATCGAAAATTTGTTCTTTGCCATTATTTCGCAAGTCATGCTTTTCAGACAGGTACGTTACGAGTATAAGAGTATTTTGAACTTAATTTTCAATACCTTTTGTGTAAAAAAAAAAAAATTAAACAATCATACCGGAAGTAACACTTTTACTCTTAGCGAGTAGCAGTTTTTTTGAATAGAGATTTATTAAGATAATAGAAGTATTTATAATAGGATTTTCAATAATGTTTATATTAAATATTCTTAAAATTTGGTATATTTTTCTATGAAATAAAACTATTTGGAACAATTTTATATAATTTGGAACGCTCATACGTATAAGAAAGTCGTGCGGTGGCCACACTTTATTTTTTTGTTTAGGCTTCAAATATAAAACAAGAAGCGAATAATGAATTTTCTCCTAGACTCAAAGATTACTCCCATATTAGGGGTTTGAAATATTATTTTTTACTTATGATGACAAGCCATGATCCTCAGGATCTATAGTAGAGTATGTCAGATAATTTTATAAGCTGTGTCTGCCAGATTGTGAAATATTAGCATATGTACAATAATGTTTACGCCTTAAAGACTACAAGTATGGAAAATATACCATAAGACCGCGTGCGTCTGCATTATCGCGATACCTGTAGAGTAAGCGAAACAGATAGAGATGTCTGTGTATTAGAACGGTAAACAAGTGGACCCAGTGTTATACTGGATTACAACAGAGCTAGTATTTCGCATATGCCTATGATGCACTCGATTTGTCCAAAAAATCTACATTTATACGATGTAGTCGGGCAGTCGCATTCGCCGTCACTTCCACATATGGGCGTCAGTTCGAGTTTTATTATTGCTTAAGAATAACATTTTTTTAGCTAATTACAGGTTAATTGCAATGTTGAATTACAATTCTGTTTTAAGAAGTAAATATTTTATGTTTCAGTATTTTATTATAGTTGAGTTTTTAGATTATAATATTTGTTGAAAAATATTATTTTAGTTAAGAAGTATTTTTTATTTTAAAGTCTAGGAGTTATTTATTATTTATTTTTGCTCTTTTATGTTGTTTATGAAGCTGTGATGAGTTACTTCACTGACATATTATCAGTGATTATCTGATGCTTCAAACAACTACAAATAATTACTTACAACGGGAACGCAATACCTATTACACTGCTTTTCACTTGATTTGCCTACGAATACATTTATACGTATAACTTATACGCCCGCTGTCGGTGTGGCAATTCAAGTTGGCACGCCCATTTATAGTCGACCAGTAGTTACTAATACATACATCGCGCTATGAACGGCGGCCACACGGTATACCAGACACATGGTAGGATTACACTAAAGACATTTTACGCAAATCCAAAATAATTTTGAAAATCTTTTATCAAAAACCTAGTGGTTTCATTATGTGTTGATATGTAAAATATTTTTTTTAGATTTAATTTAATTGCTTAGCGTATTTTAGAGGAAAATTTATAATAACTTTTCTGTTTGAAATATGAAGTGGTAATTGAAACAAATATACAGTTTTACCATTGAAAAAATAGTTTATTTTGCATATATTAAAAACACGATTCACGTTTGTTTTCTTACATTTTTGTATCTTAATGAGTGTTCAAAATACAAATAGTCTACTTTTTGAAATAACTTTTTATAATTAATAATAACAAAGTTGGACATTTAATTTGGATCAGTCGGTATGTACGATAATATTTTGTAATTGTAGACATGATGTAAGACGTACAGCATTAAACCCTTAAAGATAAAAAAATAATGTACGTGCCAATAAATGATACTGTTTCTAAGTTATTACTGCAGTCTTTGTGACGTGTCATAAATCCCATTAACCAATATTTACCAGCAATTTTTGCATTTGACCAACAACGTGCTAAGAATTCAGCCCATTGGTATGCAAGCTTCCTCAAATCTTGAGTTGTTAATCCAAATAAACGTTCCTACATTTTTTTAAGCCATATAACCAACTGCTGTTCTTCTTCCGGGGAAAAAATAGTAGTTTTTGGACCTAATGGTTTCTTAACTTGATGGAGTTCATCCTCAAGGAGTTGACGAGCATCTTTCACTTTTCGTTCCAAAGTAGTTTGCGGTACCTCATACTCACGGGCTGCTCGTCTATATCCCAAACGACCTTCTAAAACTAAAATTACTGCTTGTATCATATTTTCCTCTGACTAGCTTCCACGGGTAGTTTTTCTCTTATAAGTGCGAACCATGGATCTATCGAAAGAAATGAAATAAAATACATAATAAGTATGTTACTACGTAGAAGATGTGGATATTACAGTAATCGAAGGGATAAGACAGGGACGTCTCTGTCTTACCCTGTTGTTGTGTCTTGCCTCTTTGTGACATTTATCGGATATGTCTATATAACACAAAATATATTTTAATTAAACAAATTGCACATACTTGAAAATATACATAAGTATGCGGGAATCGTTACTCTCAAAAAAGTTTTAGCATAAATATTTCAATACTTACGATTTCAACCTTAAAATACAGCCGAGCAAAATAATGACAACTCCAAAAACCTCCACTTTTGCGCATAACCTGTAATAACTTTGTTGTTACCGGTCGAAAAGATTCCTGCATTGGAAGATATACACAAACGCACGTAGGGATGTTAGTTCGGCATTCATTTTATTGATGTCAGGTATAATTTAAGAAATACAAAGATGTCCCCATCTTACCTCATGGCCCCGTCTTGCCCCACCTTCCCCTACTTCACGTCAGTTTTCACTGGTAATAGCTCAATGTATAACTACACCTGTTGGCATAAAGTTCGTCTGGTGGTGAATGTGATTTCTGTTGACTTGCTAGGTACTATTGGCTGTGATTCTCCATTTGTTCATCCAGAGCTCTAGTTCGTTTATATGATGTTGTAATTTGTTGGTAGCCTCTATAAGATTTTCATCTATTGCTATAATGCTGTGCCGTCAGCAAGGTTGCAATGTGGGTTTCTGCAGTAACTATGAATAATAGATACAAATATGGTCCCAACTACTGATTGTGTAAGTTAATATGTTAAAAATCCTAATTTGTTATGCCGATAATTTATGTGTATTGATAGGAGAGCATGTATCGTAGTGTCTGTGTGAGTGGGTCTCTGATATATGGCTAAGTCATCTTTTATGTTTAGTCTTTCTGTTTTGGGGTCCGTTCATGTTATTTTGAAATTAAAATTTTGTTTCTGTGTTTAGAGTTCGCATTTTGTACGGGAATTATTATTATTCGTTTATACTTTTTGTGAATCTTCGCGCTATCTGTCGTTGTGATCTTTTAAGTGTTCTTGGTTCTTTGTTCATTTTTGTCTCTAAATTTATTTTAGTAATTTTTATTTATTATACGTCCTCAAGCTCTCAATTTCTATATCTTCTTCATTTATTTGTGTTTTCCTTTTTGCTTTTGGTAATTGTCTCGGAAATAGGTGCGTACGCATGTCTTGCGCTTGAGTAGACCGCGTTTACACCACTTCTTGTCAAGTACGGTTTTGAAGTCGTTGTTGTGAATTATCTTTAGAAGGACACCAAATACATGCGATGCGCATCATTTGGTTCCCGCATAAATGTTTTTGGGCTGTAATTAGGGTTGCCACCTGGCCGGTTTTCCACCGGCCTGGCCAGTTTTCTACTAACAAAGCCGGGTGCCGGTTAGCCTCCAAAAAAGGCCGGTTTTCTTACAATCTCAATAGATACTTCACCGAATTTGGAAGAGCTGCTAGGAGCAATAATGAAATCGCTCAAGAAACCACAACACGGTCTGCCATCTATTGATGGGTAGCCGCATTTATTGTTTATTTATTAACTTCTACATTACACTACAAGATGGCAGATTCGTTGCGAATTTTTGGCCTATTTTCCAGGGATTTACCGAGTTATATATCTTTGTGAACGGCGCGGTGTTGCGTTCTTATTTTTTAGTTTAGTTGATTTATACGTTCGTTGTGGTTGTGTGTTATTAATTCAGTAATAAATCTAAATAATCGTAAAGTATGAGCGATGAGGGTGAAGCAGAAACACCAAATACACCACCAAAGAAAAAAGTTAAGACAAGAAACTGCCAATTTAATAAAGACTGGCTTGAAAATCCTAATTACCACAAGTGGCTAGCAAATGATAAGGATGTTAATATGGCCAGATGTACTATGTGTAAAATTACATTCAACGTTAAATACGACGGCGTCAAAGCTGTAAAATCCCATAGTGGCACCGCAAGGCATTTAAATTTGGAAAAAGCTAGCAAGATGTGTGACGTTATGACAAAATTTTTTGCTCCCAAGGATTCGAAAGAATCCCATTTAGTCACCATGGCTGAAATATCAAAAACGTTTCATTGCGTAAAACATGGTCTTAGCTACCTTTCAACTGATTGTGGTAAGTAAAGACTAATTTGATCATTTAAATAATGCTCAATAAATATGATTCAATTTGATTAAAAGTTAATAAGCCTTATTTATGATGTACAATGAAACTTTTGCGACTGATATTTCTTTCAGGTAATAAGCTTGATGGACAGATTTACCGAGATTCAGCTATAGCTACCAAAATTCATCTGGGACGAACCAAAATGGAAGCCATCGCGCGCAACGTGCTAGCACCCTATTCATTGGAATTAATAACTAGAAAGCTAAAAGAAAAAAACATTCCTTTTTCGATAGCTACCGACGCCTCCAACAAAGGTAGTAGAAAGTTTTTTCCTCTTGCTGTTCGTTTTTTTGACCCAAATGAAGGAATTCAGGATTGTTTGCTTGATTTTTACGAAGAGGCTGATGAAAGCTCTGAGTCAATTACAAATAGTATATTGAATGCTTTGCAACAACTGCAACTTGATATTGCCAATGTAACTGCATATGGAGGTGATAATGCATCCGTCAACTATGGAAAACATTGCTCTGTTTACCAAAAACTCACACAAATAAAACCAAAGATAATCAAAGCTAATTGTAACTGCCACATATTACATAATGCAGCCAAGCACTCTCTTAAATTATTGAGTTTTGATGTAGAGTCTTTGGTATTAAAGGTTTTCAATTCTTTTAATTGTAGCGCCAAAAACGTGGCAAATCTCAAGGAGTGCTTTCAGTTTGTTCAGTAGGAGTATCATCAAGTATTAAGACACATACCGGTGCGATGGTTAAGCCTTTTTCAAGCTCTCGATCGCTTGTTATTGAATTGGAATGCCATAAAAGCTTATTTCTTGCAACAAGGGGCAGAAAATTGTGATCGTATCATATGGAAATTTGTAGGAGACCAAGAAGACCAACTATCAGATCAACCAACTTTTGCTGAATGCTACATTTATTTTGTCCATCATGTTCTATTTATTTTCCAATCTTCAATTAAAACACTGGAGCAATCCCATTTGGTTATTACGGATGTATATGAAATTATGTCCGGTTTAAGAGACAAATTAAAGAGACGGAAAGAGGATTTATTTTTTGGCTTCAAAACAAATCAGGCTTTAGCGAACTTTACAAGCAACCTTAAATTAAAGTTTCAAGAGGAAGCAGTTCAAGTCTACAATCGAGCAATAGAATACTTAGAAAAATGGTTTGATCTTGAAAACAATGTGTTTCTGTTATTTAAATCATTAAATTTGAAAGGCCGCATTCCAGAACTGAATGAGGTAATCTTAATTGCATCGCACATTGGCATGAATCTTCAAGATGCCGATGGCGATAGTCTTTATGAAGAATTATCTTTGCTCCAAAATGCATCTCCTTCTTTCATTAATCAAAATATTTCTGTTGCGGAGAAATGGTGTATCTTTTTTAAGAGAGTGGAAGTTCCAATTTTAAGAAATGTAGTTCAGATGGTTTTATCTGTTCCTTGTAGCAATGCTTATGTGGAAAGGATTTTCAGCATCATGAATCAGCTATGGTATGATGACAGAAACAAATTGTCAGTTGAAATGGTAAAAGCAGAACTTTGCATTCGTTCTAACATCCAGCTCTCTTGTTCGGAATTTTATTCATCATTAAGTGACAAAGCAGAACTTATTAAATCAGCAAAATCAAACACCAAATACCATTTCAAATTTTAAACAGATGTAATGTTTACCTATTTGTATTTTTAAGAAATAAAGTTTTACTTTCTTATTTTAAAATTTTAATTACCATTTACTTTTGAAAAATCGAATTTATTACTCGCATACTTTGGGTTCCCATAAAAAATATTTATTGATAAATTTTGACAAAATTGGGGCGTGGTCCCAAGAATTTTTCGTCTGTCTCGCGATAATTGCGGCGCTTTTCATTAAATCACCCCAAAGGCCGGTTTCCTGTAATCAGAAAGGTGGCAACCCTAGCTGTAATCCTTATCTTTTATTGGGATAAGAAACGAAAGCCATATATTTCAGTTGGATGATTAGTTTTGGATTGGATAAAATTGCTGAATTGCAGTTCTGGATCCTTAATTTATAGCATACGAAGCCAGCCAAATAAGGCACTAAGATTTTCACAACCACCAGTTGGGATTAGATATCATCCCAGCAGCGAATTGTAGTCGTTGTTCTGCTCAGGACTTTACCCTCAGCGGAATTCAGGATAAACTCCAGTAATTGCGAAAGCAACAAAATTTCCAATAAACGGCGCTAAACCCTCTCAATGCTAAGTCACAAGTTAGTATAGTGAGATGACCGCACTTTCGAAGCCTGCTCAGTTTATAATTTAATCACCAATTTGTTATAAAATTCAAATTTTCTTTATATATGTACTACATCCTTAAAAAAGTTAATATACATATCCATATATTTTTAGGTCGTCCACGTACACAAGAACCGAATAATTCAAGGTATTAAGTCATTAATAAATACAAGTCAGGTACCTCGCATCAATAATATTATTTGAAAACGATATGATAACCAGGATAAAGTATGACAAAGAATATAAGTAATTTTTGCTGTAGGTAATAAAAGATTAACTTCTGCTGATAATTTTAAATTGTAGGTCTTTTCGTCTCTGTTATACATTCGTATTGATAAGGAAAGTTATTTCTTGATAAATTGCACGTATTTCAAATAAGAACGTGAAAATATGATTAACAATTGTAAATATTTCTGAATCTAGTAAAATAGTTCGAATGCTTTTACATCTAATATTTATACCTAACGACAGTAATCAAACATAACATACTGAAAGATGTAAGATAATTTTCAATTATCAACAATCGATTATTCATTTTAATAAATAATTTATTATTGCTTTATAAGTTACACACCAAAGCAAGCGATTACACATTCCTAAATTATCACAAAATATACACATATCTTTTTACAATTTGCACCCATGACCCTAGTCAGTATGACTGCTAATGATAATTACAAAATCATTGATAATATTATATACATATATTGGTAAACACTGAATCTGTATTTTTAATGTAGAATAAGCGATTTTGTAAAAAATATTTTTTTAATATATATCCGGTTGGCAAGAATTGAAATTTACGTATCTGCCTGATGCAGTTAGTTTTTGGAAAAAAATCCTTAGAATAGTATTATTATGTCTTAATAATGTCATATCTAGAAAATTCATTGACCCTTCGTTTTCGATTTCTAGGGTGAATTGTAGTTTACTATGAAAACTCTTGAAATGTTCCAAAATGTAGTTAATTTTGTCAAGGGGTGCAAATAGCTGACAGAAACCATTATAATATAAAACAAAGTACCAATTACGCAAGAAACGCATGTTGTATATAAAGTTCCATGTGCTAATTGTAATGGTGTGTACATTGGACAAACACAACAACATATAGCAGAAAGATTAAAGGGTCATAAATACGGGAACAATGTTACGTCATTAAAAAAAAACATTGTAACACCACGGGACATGGTTTTAATTTTGATAAAACAAGTATTTTAAGCAAAGCACAAAATACCAAAGTGCGAAACGTGTTAGAAATGATGCACATAAAAAGGGAAGAACATGCTGTGAATGATCGAACAGAGATCAAGGGACTATCAGACATTTATTTTGGAATTATTTGATTAATGTATTAATATAGTAAGTTAAAAACAGCTTCTTTTAAATAACCCTTGTATATACGAATAAATATTCTGTGTGCGTTATTTTCGTCTGGTTTTTTCTTTTGTTATAAGTTTAACACAAATGCAGATGTTAGAGTTTCACTGTTCAAGGTTTAATACAAAAATAACATTGACCACTAATAGAATTTAGAATAAACTAAATTTTAAATTACAAAACAATACTAACAAGAAAACAAAAGAGACAACTGAAGGTAATAATGGAGAGGAAAAAAAGAAATAAGACTAAAAGATGTTTATTAATGTGAAAATAAACAAAACTAAATGTAATTTGATTTTTATATGTATATGTTCATCGGTCATACAATGTTTATATGTTATATGTATAGTTTGGTTTTTTTATAAATTTATTTGTACAGAATGTTTTATACTAACTATTGATAAGCAAAGCAAAATTAATGATAAATCAGTAGATCTAATTTTTATTATGTGTAAAGCTATAGTATTTTTTTTAAATTCATCCTTTTTCTAAAAAAATACAGATGTCTGAGGAAAACATGAATAAAATGTTGAAACGTGGCAGTTTTATAGTTTTATTAGTATCATGCCGCTATTCCCAAGGAAAATATCTGTATTATATATATATATAGGATATTCAATGACAAATCTGTGAATGTAAGTAGACCAAGACCTTGTCAACAATGATATGCTTGCTCGTAGATATAAATAAAATGGAAAAGATGAGTACTAATTATTTTTAGAATTCAAGAATATTTTATATACTCGTAATTTATTGTAGGTGTATAAAAAATAATTTAGTTTAAATTATCTATTCAGTATATTATCAATTATCATGTTATAATCAACGTTTTATAATGATATGTCAAATTACTTAGTTTTGACAATGTATAGGGCGAGTCCTTAGTAGCCGCTTCTTCGATTGCTCTTTTGTGTTTTAAATAAGAGAAAAAACAATTAGTGAAACGTTCACGGTTGCTTGGGGCGCATATTCTAAAAATATTTAACCTCTGGCGCACTTCCGGTTTTAAGAGAAATGAAACTTATTTTTTTTTAAATCAAACACCCTATATATTTTTAAATTTTCTAGTGCTGTTTCAAATTGCCAATTCAAGTGTTCTTTATTTCACAGAATTAAGCCAGCAGTTTTTGAGTTATTAATTTTTTTTGAAAATTTTTGGTCAAAACACGTTTCAAAAAAAAAACATACTTGCATTGTTTTTCAAAATAAAACCATTAGTTTCGGTGGTGCGTGTTGCCCAGAAAATTCTGCATCATTTGGTATAAGTGGCACTCGACAATACCTCAAGGCACTTTGTTTTATCAAAGCCAACTGCCCGAAATTTTCACATAGCAAAAACTTATTTTCTATGAATGGAACACCCGGTATTTTGTTGTGGCGTTTTGTTCTCTTTTTTTCCTCTTTCATTTTTGCTAATAATGTTTTATATTTATCTTTTGTAATTGCCGAGATAATCACTATAGGCTGAATCAGCGGTCAAATAAAGAACTACGAGCGCTGTTGTTCTATGCACCCAAATATTCGTTCAACTAATGGGAAGGCCGAATCGAGGGTCGATTACCTGTGTCAGTTGTCAAACAAAGTAAGTTAAACACAATTATCCCAAAAGTAATAATTTTATAGACTACTACATTTTCAGTTAATTTTTTAATTGCAGCATTGTTCGGTTGTAGTATTTTTTAATTCTAAGTGCTCCGGTTATTTCAGTTAGTTAATGCTTTTCATAAGAAATCGCTGCAACTTTTCAAAATTATAAATTGATGACGTAAAACAATAAAATATAAACACGGTATTTAAATAACCTGAATAACTATTAACCAAAACAACAACAAACTAAATAATATCTTCAACATAATCACCATGCTATGCAATGCACGTGTTAATACAAAGAAGCACTAATGTTGCGTAAAACGTTTCGACTTATTCTTGTAAACGCACTTCTGATTCAAATTTTCATGTCTGGTAGTAGACATCGCTTGACAAACTAATTTTTTACGTATCCCCATGAAAGGAAGTTTAATTGGGAAAAATCCTGTGACCTGGCAGGTCATTCTATAGCCACCCCGCCCATTCCGCGTATTCTGAAATTGATAATCCTGGTCTAGATATTCATAAACTTAATTACAAAAGTGAACTGGAGCGCCCTCATGTTGAAACCACATACGACCAATAACATGTAAAGGAAGATTTTTTAAAAAGTTTTGAAAATCCTTTCGTAGAAAACGAAGATACCCTTCTCTCCATTAATATTCCCATCACCCCTTTTTTTCTATTCTAAAAGTTTGCAGGCCTGATAAAGTGATGTTTCGAGTATCCATTCTTATGAAAGCTGGCTTTGTCGTAAACAACAAAAAATTGAGTTCTTTTAATTAATCTACTGTCCACTGACAAAAATGTAAGCTATTCTGAAAATTCCTTTCATCTAATTCCTGTGTTAGTTTAACATGATATGGATGCAATTTATGTTGTAAGTCATACTGCAGAAACCCTACTCATTAGGGTTAGTGCAGTATGACTTACATCTGACTAACTTTCCTATAGAACGTCTCAACCTTAGTATTCAGTAGTACCTCTTTTACAGCCGTAAGCAGTTTGTAATAAACTGTCTTTTTTTCATTTTAAGGCAATGTTGTCAGTTCGATTTATTGAAGTGTAAACTTCTTTAGACGCGTTGCGCTGATTGTAGGCACTGAACAAGACTAACTGCAACGCTCGGATATGTAACGCTCGGATATGTGTAACGCTCGTTCGGGTAAAGTCGGCTAAGGGAACAAGATAAATAAATATGTCATATATGTAGAGGTATTTAATTTCACTTAAATTGAAATTTAAATTAATAAATAAATTCATGTTCCAGAACAGATTCGATCCCGAGCCGCACGGGTATGAAGACGACATGTTACCATCAGACCAAGCGCGGGACCATAAGCGATCGTATATTTATACATACACATACGTCTGAACCGACCAAACGAAATGGCCGCTCGCGTAAATGTAACAAATGTGCGAATATGTTTTATTTAATATGTTACTGAATACTTTTTCATTCCCGTATGAGCTATGGTATTCAACTGTGGGGCGAATCAACACATGCTGTAGACATATTTATTCTACAAAAAAAAGCAATTCGAGCAATAGAGCAGGTCAATAGAATGACATCGTGCAGGCCTCTCTTTGTTAGAAACAAAATCATGCCTTTGCCATCAGCATACATCTATAGACAGCTTCTTCGAGCTAAATTGGAGCTACCCACGTTAAATAGAAAAGGAGATGTGACGCAGTTGCGACTAAGATCTCAATCACAGGTTCTACTTCCGAATCACAGGTTGCAGACCACGAGTGCCAAACATAGACATCTAGAACTATTTAATAAATTACCGAACACTTGGATTGAAAAGCCAGTGCCACAATTCAAAACATCCATTAAGAAATACTTATTAGAAAACAGCTTCTACTCGGTTACCGAGTTTTTACAAGATATCAAGAAGTTTCATTTACTTTGAATTATATCTACCATTAGTACATACATACATTGTTATATAGCACACGCCTACACACATTCACACACACACGCTCACACACACACCACTTGTTTCGACGTTACCGCTGTATTTTACATGCTTTTGTATTTTATATTAGTTGGTACAATAAAGCTATTCTATTCTATTCTATTCTATTATACGCGTGGATTTCGTATTATTGAAAATTGACGTATGCAAGTGAAATTTTAGATACGGGGGTGTCTTAGGTCGCCGATCACCAATCCATAGTCAAAATGTCAAAAAAAACGAAATGGCGGAAGAGTTTTTTGAAAATTGACTTATAAATGGCGGACGAGTTTTTTGAAAATTGACGTATGGATGTGAAATTTTAGATACGGGGGTTTTGGGGGTCGCCGATCACGATTCCAAACTCAAAATTTCAAAAAAAACAAAATTGCGGAAGATTTTTTTGAAAATTGACGTATGAATGTGAAATTTTAGATACGGGGGTATCTTAGGTGGCCGATCACGATTCCAAAGTCAAAATGTCAAAAAAAACAAAATGGCGGACGAGTTTTTTTGAAAATTGACCTATGGATGTGAAATTTTAGATACGGGGTTTTGGGGGTCGCCGATCACAATTCCAAAGTCAAAATGTCATAAAAACAAAATGGCGGACTGTACTAATAAATTTAAATGAGTACTAATAGTTCTTTGTCACTAATTCAGTATGCAAGTTGCCTAAGAAATACCAACTTGATTTCTATAAACACAATTCAAATTGAGAGTGGCAAACATCTGCTAGAAATATAATAGTTTATCTTTGAGTTATTTTGAAAATCCAGAAAATCACCTTGTCTTTGAATGGTGAATAAAATGCACGTGGGCATTTCCCACAAAGCTCTGCTTTTTCGCAAAGATTTTGAAATTTTCATATTTTAGAGACGTCCACTTGTCAGCGCACTGGCTAAGTTAGCGCTAACAAGGTCTCAAGTTCGACTCCTATACTTGACAATGAAATGATTAGTGGTGTGGTATAAAATAAAGTTTTAACTAATTTTAACATGTTTGTTTAAGTAAATATGTATGTATAGTATTTATACCTAGTTTCTGATCATAATCTTTTAAATACACATATCGGCATATGTATTTGTATACATATTATGTATATTCTTATTTACATATACAGTAATATATAATAGGTGTATACCTACGTATATGTGTGTAGTTATAAATGTTGCAGTTTGGTGAACACAATGGCTTTGTTGTGTACGTCCATGATAAGGAATCTGCGCTGATAAGGGGGGCGACCGGTCGTGTCGCGATAACCGTTTCAAAATGGAATATTCGTGCTGTTTGTGTGCTCTCTCCGAGTGTGTGTCTTATCGCGCAGATATCGGCACCGAATGACTGAACGTTTCGGCTCTTATCTCACTCGGATATGCGTCCCAGATAAGGGACTTCGTTACTAGCCTCGCTGGGCAATATTATCAGTGACGCGGCCATTCTTTCATTCTCTCACAGCGAGAGCTGAGAGAGATCTTTTAAGTTTTTTCTGTTTGTTACGTTGAGCGCTATCTGTAATTAAGTTTGGAGTGCATGTAGGTAGATTAAAAGTGAAAAAATAAGGGAGAAGTAAACTACACAAAACCCATTAAAATACGTCATATTAATTTTTTTGTAGTTTTATAATAAATATTCTTGAAATTCTTTCATGGCAGATGATTTCCATTAAACGTCAACTAAAATTTCCACAATATATAAACAAAGTGATACAGAATAACATTCCGAAAATGTCAAGGATTACAGAACGTACTAATCTATAATGAAGGTATTTTGGAAATATTCTTAGTTTCAAAGATACAATCCTGCTAAAGAAGAAAATAGTGTTAAGAGTATAACGTTTATTTTTAAGATAAGATGTTGTGAAGAATATATGTTCGTCTAATAGTGGTGACAAGTTTATTTATACACAAGAAAACCCATAGTCTAACTAAAAAAAAAGGAATAGAGGTATGGTCATTATACGAGGTATGGTGATAAAGTTTGGAACAAAAGTGTTCTATATTATTTTTAAGAAAATCGCTCCACAGGACTTTGTAAATATGTCATTTATTCAAAAAAAAAATTTTGTATAAGGTGTCAACTTTTCTACATCAGCGTTTAAGCAGTAAGGTCTATTAAAATCTGTAAAAAAATAGTGAAGTTTGTCATTTAACAAAATGATGACGTCATTGTGTAAAAACTATATCATTCAAAAAAATTGTCAAAAGACGGCATTGTAAAAACAAAAATTGAGTTTCTATAATGCAGTCTTCTGACGAATTTTTTTTTGAATGACAGTTTACACAATGACATTATCAACGTTTTTATTTTAAATGACAACCTTCGCTATTTTCTCAGATTCTAATAGACCTTACTGCTTAAACGGTAATGTAGAAAAATTGATATCTTATACAACAATTTTTTTGAATAAAGACATATTTACAAAGTAAAAATTATTTTAACAATAATCTTAATTCAGATCAACTCAACTGGGAAAAGTTTGACAGTTATCTAAATTGTAAAAAGCTAATCTAAATTTTGAAGTTAAGATCAAGAAATGGCACATTTAAATGAACGGAAAAGATTTTAATAATGGTTGGATACGGCGATAGGCTAAGGACTCATGCGGAAGCTTGTGAGTTATTCAGTCAAGCACATCCTGATAGGCCTCCGATTTCAAGATCTACAGTAAGGAAATTGGTTGCCAAATTTAGGGAAAATGGAGGTGTAAAAAATTTGTCTCGTGATGGTCGACCACGAATAACTGATGAAACAAAATTTAAAAGTGTTACTTGAAGCAGATGAATCTTATTTCTACAATGCAACTTGCCCTAGATCATAATAATTACTGTAAAATCATTAAAAAAAAAAGTATCATCCGTACAAAGTGCACCTAATTCACGAGTTATACGAAGATGATCCAAACTGCCGATTTCAATTTTGTGAAAAATTAACGTTACGATATGATCAAAATCTCTGTTTTCTTAAACATCATGATTATTTGTGATGAAGCCACTTTTTTTCCTCAACGGATCAGTACATCACCATAACTGTGCGTATTGGTCAAGGAACAATCCTCACTACTTATTAACACGTTGGAGTACTCTTTAGCGTAGGTAGTTGTTTTGTGCAACTGATTAATGGATCACTCTGTATATCTGTAAGTATTTTTAAATTGTGAAGCAATAGCAGTTCTATTAATTAGAGTGCGCGATTATTATATCACATTAAACATCAAAGAGTAAATTTACTTTTTCAGATCGTTGACTAACCCTTTATATATCTGCAACATGAAGATAAGTACATTCTATATAAAATTATATTGAGATAATAACGGGGCAAGTATTACTTCCACTCAAAATGAAAAAATGAGGTGTGGGCCCCACACGACTTTCTTATACATATGTGCCTTTCAAATTATGCAAGGTTGTTCTAAATTAAGCTTTAAATACTTTTATCCTCTTAAAAAATACGCCTGTGAGTAAATGTGTTAGTTCAGGTCCGAATTTTGAAAATTCTTTTATACAAAAATTATTCAAAATCCTATTCTAAGTACTACTAGTCTCTTAATAAATCTCTAGAGAATGCATACTTTGTGAAATATTTGCGAAAAGATGCTACTCGCTAAGAGTAAAAGTATTACTTTCGGTCCGAATTTTGAAATTTTGCTTATACAACAAATATTCCAAATCTAGCTCTAAATACTTTTATATTCTTGATAAATATATATAGAATGCTTAATTTACGACATTTGCAAAAAATCGCTATGCGATAAGAGTAAAATTGTTACTTCCGGCCCGAAATTTTGAAAAAAATTTTATACAAAAGGTATTGGAAAATAAGTTCTAAATACTTTTATACTCGTAACGTACCTGTCTAAAAAACATGGCCTGCGAAATATTCGCAAAAGACCGATTTTCGGTAAGAGTAAAAGACTTACTTCCGGTAGGGATTTCGAAAACCTTTTTTTATAATATTTTTCTCAAATGTAATTTGGAGTACATATGAATTATTTATAAATTTGTTTAAACTTAGTAGTTGCCGAATAATTGACAAAATTCGATTTTTTCACTGAAGTAAACTACTACTACTTCCGGTTTGCCGATTTTACTGAAAATCTCAACAGATCTCAAGAGAAAGATTATATTCGTAAATACAAAATTTGGAATTGATATCTATAGCGGCTTGACCGCTATCGCGGTCACACACACACACACAATAACATACACACACAGAGAGAGAGAGACATTTTTTTAAAATCACTTTTTCGGAATCAAGGGACTTCAAAACGTGAACATCTCCAAAAATCTCGAGGTCGAAAACTTTCATCATCACAATACTTCCTTATACTATGTATAAGAAAGTAAAAACAGATATTAATAGTACGTTATGGAATGTATGAAACCTCTATGATATTATTTCAAAAAATAATATATTTGAAGTTAATTCTGCATAATTTATTTGACATATTAGAATAACATGTCTGTAATAATAAATTGCAGATAATTTGCCTCCCATATAGATAAAATATTGCGTGCAAGCGTTTCTCCAGTTAGTAAAATACACGCGGTTTTTTTTTCTGTATGGCTAAGGAGAATGTGTAAAAGTAACAGACACCAACTAGGAAGAAGATAATTGCTTGATAGTATACATTTATCACAGAAAGGTGTCTAATATCCTGTTTGTATTCTCCTATGTCACGTAGAACTTATACTATTGTACTTTAATTTTAACTATTTTAGCATGAAGTACATCATATTTCGTTTTAAATATGTTCTGCTTGTTTCTTACTCTATTGTTTTCCATTACTGTGTACTAGTCTGACTAAATTTTATTTAGTGAAACGAAATCGGAAAATTTAAAAATTAAAAGAAAAACTATTTTTTTTTTATTAGAAATAAATAAAATAAAGTAAAGTGATTTCACATAATGTCCATGAATATGATTTTATGTGAAATCACCATACTTTAGCGCCACGATGTGACGGTATGTATAATGGATCATCGCCCATGAGTGGATACCTATTGCGACCCTTATATTGTCAGCAATAGATTTTTTCGCTCAATACCTCAATAATATTGCGAGACAGGTAAGCCAAATAACACGAAACTATCTAAGGGAGGATTCTCCGGACGCTTCTCCATACATCAGGCGATATCACTTAATGCCCATGAGTGATTGACTTTATTTAGTAAACATTATTTTAGATTAGTCTGTACTAAACTATTATTCTAAAGAATAAAAATTCAATGTTAATATGAGACTTTCTTTTTAAAATTTTTTTAAATATATATTATATTATTATATATTTAAAAACCTTATAACTCTTTACATAAAGAAGAAAGGTAGTACAACATTTAAATGCTTTCATAAATATATTGATATAGTTATGAAAAACTTTGGAATGGAATTTATTTTTATGTTTGGAAAAAACAAAGCAGTTCCAAGATGTAAGCATCGTAAAACGTACGTTAGATGGATGTTCAAGTTAAATTAAATTTTTGAAATGTATAAATAACTATTGGCATTTAGTATTGTTCGGGGATAAGGTGAGGAAATTAAACGCAATATATAAATTTCATATTAAAGATATATCTATATTTTTGAATAATAGTTTCTAACAATATCAACCTTATGTAAGTTTTTATTTTAAATTGAAAACATTTATACTCTCTTTTGAATCATAATGTGTGTAGAATATTTATATATAATAATGTTTGAATGAATAATCACTATGGTCTTTCGACTTAAAAAATATTTTGACTCTTGTTAAATCTTATTAATACGATGCTGTCACTATTTTACTAAAACATACATTCTCACATAGTGCATTAGTAACCTAGAATCTTGCTACTTAAATGCTTTGAAATTGGTTCATACTAACTGCTAGCTGCCAACATTCTCACGTTGTACCTCTAGCCATTTAGCATTTGCCCATCAAAAACATCCCAGTATATTCATATTAATTTGTTTGAATTTTTAATTAAATGAACATTCGATAATTAATAATGCCCAACAATCCACTAAAGGCAAATATTCGCACATAGTACCTCTATAGCATGTTGCACACCATTAAATATATTTATAATTTGTAATGAATAAACACAATGTACATAATCAAGTGAATATTCATTTGATTTTCAATAAACTAAAATATTTCTATATAATGACTTAATTCATTCGATTATACAAACAATCAAATTCTATCTCATTGATATCTTTCATTTCAATGTTTATAACGATAAAAGAAAATTAATATAATGAATTCGTTCAACAGAAAATCTAACTAAAGCTTAAATTCTAATTTTGAATATAAACTACGGAATTGTGAGTTAGTAAGCAGTGTTTATGTGCCCTACTCTTACTTATTGTCTAGGAGTTTTGCTTTATAAATTTTACGTCTTTACAATTCAAATTACCGTCGTAAACTCTGCATGTCTTATCATGTTTTTCCCTTTATATATTCAAACAAATGACAATCGCGGCCTAGAGCCCCCCCCCCCCCCTCATTCAATCAAATTTTAAGTTGGCATCTTTCAAAAATTGTTCTTCATCCTTTTAAGTTGTCACACCCATAACAATACACATGGACCACACTGACAGTTGCGCAACAATGGCGACACTTCTAAATTATTTGTTATTGAAGTTTATAGATTTGTTGTTTCCCATCTTAGGTAAGTGTATCGTTACTTCTCTGTTTATCAAATACTTTCTCTCACCATTTGCTAATTTTATTCTGATCCCCCTTTTATTAGCTCGTCGGTCTGGTAGCAAAGGGAAGACGTTACATATAACATGGATTTTCTTTGCCAGTTCCGTCTTGTGAAGAACTGCAGCCTCCATCACTTTTTCCCTGTTTTCCAATCACGTTCTTTCTTCAGGTAAAATATTTATTTGTAGAAAGCTATAAACAAATATTAATGTTGTATTTTTCTCTTGAAGGTACCTAAATCACACATGACCATTTCCAGTGCCTTCGAAACACTTAGGCTACACATACAAAAACTAAAGAATGTCTTTTAAACTTATTTTACTATTTACAAAAGATATTCTTATTTACGATTTAACATTTCTTACTAGAACTGTCATAGTTATATCCTTTTTTTATATGAAGTGTACGTATTCATTATATATTTAGTTTTATTATTAGAATCTTTCTTATAAATTAGTACCATTATTCATGTTTACATTCATATTTATTTCTTTATTCAAGATTTTGTCATCTTCTCTAGCACATCTGATTTTACCTTGCTCATATAATTTGATGGCATTTAGATGATTCACTCTTTTTATTGTCCCATCCTTTAACATTACTGTTTCTCTGTTATTCACTCTCAGTACTTTTTTATTTTTAAATAATGGTCCATTTCCTAAAATATTCAAAGCTACTTTTGTATAAAATTAGGTTCTGTAGCTTTATACTCAAACCATATTTCTTGCTTGTCCTCTATACAAAATAAAGTTCATTGATTTATTTAGTGTCTGTATTATACCTAATATTTACATTTACTTAAATAAAGTATACGAACAATTTATATATTTATTCTTATCTACAACTTTCATTTAAGGAATTTGCCCTTAAATGATGGCAACCTATTCTACTTATATGTATACTTTCTAAATTTATAATCTAACTTTAAATAAATTTTTAAAATGAATTAATACTCCTTTTTAATAACTAAGCTAATCCTTAAGACTATTATTTTCAAAAATGTGAGGGTCACAGAAATAGGTGATCCCAGCAATTCATTGATTCATGCTTGACGGTAGTAGAAGGCATTTTACTATCGAGAAATCAAACGCCGTACAAGAAATAGAACTTAAGAAAGAAATGATGAGTTGTCAATTTCATTATGCAATAACTTGATTAAGAAGGAAATAACAGCCATCTTTTCTACATTCTAAAGACAACATAGGGGGGGGGGGAGAAGCCATTAATACGAAATTATAAATATTTAGGAACTTTCTCCGAATAGCATCAATAACAAACCACCTATTGGTTTCATAAGTAGGATTTCAAATTAGTGAACCATATGCAAGTCTATTATAGTGAAAGCAATTATATTGGACAAGGAAAGGCAGTTTCTAATAAAAAAAAAGTTCAAAGTTCACTGTGCCAATAATCCTTTGCTAGAGATATGTTCAACAAAACTCAACCCTATATAAAATGTAATCCCAAGATTCTCAAGCAAAGCAGTGATAGAAATTTGTTTTTACAAAACATAGGTAAATGTTTTTACTGCAGCCTCTTCGTAAACATGTAATATCGAGAAATTTAGATCCAAATTATTACTTAGACACCAGCCGACAATGTTGTCCAATTGTTGAAAAAATTGTAGAAAAATGAAATCGTCAGTATTTTGCATATTGTGAAATATTTTTAGATCATCAGCAAATAGTAACTTTATTTAATTAACGTAGGATATTAGATCATAAATAAAGAGGAATAATAGCGGACACAACTTCAGTCCTTGCGGTACACCTAATGTTGTTAGGAAACAAGTAAATCAATTATATTAAACATACCTACTGTTTCCCGCAGTGAAAGTAAGATGCAAATACACTAACCCAATTCAAATTCCCAACACCCAATGACCGATTCCATCAGAAGCCATAACGAAGTCTGCATTGATTTCAAAATCCCTTATACTCGCGATAACTTCCAAGTGTCAGGAAAAGTCGCTATTTTTACAGCTAAATTAAATAAGAATGTCAGCGGTTGAGTAAATATCTCCACATGATCTCTTAAGAACAAACTGGAAATTTGATCGTGTCCTTCAGTCAATTTATTAGGAAGTTGTAGGATAGTATTTCTAATAGTGTTTAGAAGAAACATGTTAATAACTACATATGGAAGATCATTGAAAGATCTTTATAGCCATCAGATTGTAAATACAACGAAGTAAAATATTTCGCTTAAGTAATAACAATTATACTTGCGTCTTCCAGCTTCCTATACTTCAGTTTGTCTGAAATTCAAGTGGACACTTTTTTTTGATTAGAAGAATGACTAGGAGTATTTTGGATCACCAATAATATTGCTTTACACTTATCCAAATGGCCAGAGGAAATTTCTTTAAGAGTTTTGTGCAAAAATTTTCTGAGGAGTATCATCATATCTTCCTTTTAGTTTTATGATGTGAACAAATTCTCGTGTTTTTTCAAATTGTACTTGGGTCTTCGAGCTTCCTATACTTCAGTTTGCCTGAAATTCAAGTGGACACTTCTTTTTTTTTTTGATTAGAAGAATGACCAGAAGTATTATGGATCACCAATAATATTGCTTTACACTTATCCAAATGGCCAGAGGAAATTTCTTTAATAGTTTTGTGCAAAAATTTTCTGAGGAGTATCATCGTATCTTCCTTTTAGTTTTATGATGTGAATAGATTCTCGTGTGTACACCTACTAGGCAGGGTATTAGCTATACTAAAGCATTTGTTATTATTTTCAAGAATGGAAATTGGGGTATCCAATTTTATATTTATGCTATTTAAAAGAGATTAACCACATAGCTTTTCCACGCTTTCAAAAAGAGCCATATATTCAGCTTCAGTGGATGATGCTACTTACGGTATTTTGATTTCGTGTATTCCAGGTAATATTACACTAATGAAAAACTACCCGTTGTACTCTTTCTATAATTTTAATCAGTTCCCCAATCTGCATCTCTATAGCCAATAATGATATTATATTTACCTCTTTTATATATTAACTTGAGATTAATTGTGCCCTTTATATATCTTAATACCCTTTTAAAATATCTCCAAAATTCCATATTATTTTTCTTTTGGTAACGGCTTAATATATTAATAGCAACATAAAGATCTGGACGTGTGCATAACATCAAACATCCAATTAAATTTTTACAGAATGCATCAAAATGAATATCTGAGTTTAATGCATGATAATTTAATTTAGCTGCAAGAGGTGTATCTACTAGATTACACTCTAACATATTAAATTTATTTAGAATCCTTTTTAAATATAAACGTTGATCTAAGCTTATTTTTGTTTCAGTTCTCGTAAATTTTATTCCTAAGAATATATTTACTTCTTCTGAATCTACCACTGAAAAGTGTTGCTTAAGATAACGTTTAAAGCTTTTCATAGTATGTATTTACATTTTGTGTTGCTCTCAACACATCACGTACATATAATATAATATATGTAATATTTTTTTACATATCCCTTATCCAACAATGTAAACAATGATCTACTTGCGTTTTTATTTTTTTTATTAGATTTACTTCTTTTAGCATTTTGTCAAAACGGTCAATCAGCACCTTGAAGATTGTTTTAAACCATATAATGACTTATGTAGTTTACATACTACGTCATTTTTTTTATTCTTTCAGGTACTTTCATATAAATTTCCTCATTGAATATACCGTTTAAAAATGCAATTTTTTACATCTATATGATGAACTAACAATTTAGATTGATTAGCAAAAGCTAAGAAGAATCTAAAAGTTTCAATCTTTGTTACAGGGGCAAAAGTTTCTTTATAGTCTGATAGATATTGCTGGCTGCTATCAACCGAGCTTTCTATTTGACTATATTACCATGTTCATCAGATCTAGTTGTAAAAATCAATTTATTATCAATAATATTTTATTTTCTGGCCTTTTTACTAATGACCAATTAATATAAGTGACTGAATTTCATCCTGTATCGCTTTTTTTTACTGTTTTCTGTCTTTCCTTGTTTTAATTTCATGATTTGTTGTAGGAAGATCAGTGAGTACATTTGAAAATAATATGAGACTGCGTAAATGTCATCATATTGATTTTTATTATAGCAGGGTGCGGGATGTTTTTGAATTCTTTCACTTCTTCTAATTTTAGTATTTTGTGACTCAAAAGTATCTGCACTTTCAGTAGTTCTTTTTTTTTTGTTTTTTTTGTTTTTTTTTTGTTTCTGTCGCAGATTTATCAGGTTTAGGAATAGTTTCATCTGGTTGTGTGCCAGATTTATCAGCTGAAATACTACTATTATCTGGTTTTGTTCCAGATTTATCAGCTGTAGTACTACTAGTATCTGGTTTTGTTCTAGATTTATCAGCCATAGTACTACTAGTATCTGGTTTTGTTCCAGATTTATCAGCTGTAGTACTATTAGTATCTAGATTTGTTCCAGATTTATCAACTGTAGGACTATTCTCTGATATATCTGTATTTTGTGGACGAGTTATTTGGAATGTGATTTCGTCAAAAAAAGTTTTCTGTAAATGTGCAGAAGCTATTATACTACGTGTTTTACTGTTATAGTACGATTCATTCGTTCTGCTACAACATTTTGTTGTGGTGTACTTGGAACCGTCAAATGATATGTGATACCTTTTTGGGTACAAAAATCTTTAAAACCATTTGACAAGTATTCACAACCATTATCACAATACAGGTTTACTACTTTTAAATTAAAAAGTGCTACACTTCTAGTCACAAAATCTTTAAACATATTAGGTAAAGTTAGTAAGTATGTAACGGTATAATGACTATAATCGTCTATAAATGTTAATAGTATTTTTTATTGTCTATTGTTGTAGGTGTAATTGGACTGCATATATTTATATAAATAATAAATAATGCCGTTTTTTAAGATTCTTATTTTTTATGTGCAAAAGGTAATCTTGCTTGTTTTCCATATATACAAGCTTCACATAAAATCTTAGAGAGTTTTATGTGTTTTAAATGGTCAATATCTTCGGCTAATTGATAATTTTTAATTTTCGCAAATTTATCGTTACTGATATGACCTAAACGTTCATGCCATATTATAAATGTATTTATTTGAGCGGTATTTAAATTATGTCTCAAGTTAATTAAATTTTGAGGTATAGTGAAATTAACAACAATTAAATTATTCAAGGACATACCTGATAAGATTTTCTTTTTTTTTTATGCTGTTTCACCTGTACTCCATCTGGGTGAATAATTATCGTCATTCCTTTGTTCTGCATGCGGATGACTGATAATATGTTGTAGGGAACTTCAGAGCAGTATAAAACATCCTCCAAGCAGCCTTGAATTTCATAATTTGTTGTAATATTGGTGGTACCCTTTTTCGTTGTTGCAACTGTTGCACCAAATTTTGCCACTCCAATATTTACAGTTGTAGGTAAATCGCAGCATGTTGTAAAAATACCATGCTTGTTTACTATATGATCCGTAACACCAGAATCAAGAAGAAAAGTTATTTCGTTTGGAATGAGATTTTTGCAATTTTAATTTTGTAACTTGAAAACAAAACTATTATCAATCTTGGCTTGTTGAATTGTCTGTAGTGTAGTGGGCGATCATTATTTATGCCTATCACTTCCTTATAATAATAGCAATCCTTCTTAGGAAGATTACGTCGACCACAATGTTCACATTTCATATGTGAAACTTTGTATCTTGCCTGGGATACCTTTTCTTGATTTTACAATTAGAAAAAGGTTTGTTTTTCTTTCAAGCTTATTTCCTTTACGATGATGAATGTTTTTCAAATTTGCAAACTTATTGAAGCATGACTTGTGTCAGTATTAGTTTTAAGTTTAACTTCATGATCTAGAAGACTTGTTTTTACAAAACACATATTTTAATCATCATTTAATGTCTCATGCACTGTTATTACTCCATCAAGGTTAATAATAGATGGGATACTTTATCCATTTCATCCAATTTTGCTCCAGCGAAATAATTTCAGTAATGGTGTCCTCAAAAATGGTGAAATGATGGATTAAGCTTACATCATCTTTTAATTTCAATATTAGGAGCTTCTTTCATAGTGCAAGTTGTGTATATAGGTAAACTACGTCTTTCATAAATTTTATCAAGATTTGCCAAAATCTGTTCGCAAAATTTTCTTTGACAAGACCTATTTCAATTTTGCAGGTTGTACATCTGGCATTTCTTCTTCGATCACATTCAAAACATTTAATTCCACAAGCAATGTCTTGACACGGAATTTCCATACACTATAACGTTCACCACTAAATTGTTCAATATTCCGTTTGTAGTAATGTTTTCAATTTTATACACAATATATATAGTATACACAACTGATAGTTAATAAAAAAAAATTGAGATAGATATCACACAATGTGTATTGAAATTAATTACAGGTTTAATCGCGTAAACTGGCCCATAACCTATTGGGAATAGGTATTAAAATAAAACGCAGTGTATTTGAATATGTGTGTATTCGATATTAACGTGTCTGTAGAACTAACACAAGAGAAAAATAATATAGTACATATATCGCATTTCTCCAGTGCATCTTATATAAAGAAATATACTGATACATAATAGAGTGCTGACAATTTAATGAGCATAACATATACACACAACTCGAGCGGGTATGGTCTGTGGACACATATATTTGTGATTTATATTTTTGTATAGGAAATGCCCATGATGCATTTCTAACAGAAAGAAATTAATCAATATAAAACAGGCAACTCCTGTAAAATTCATAATACTGACTGTTCATTTTGTGTTTTCACCCTATATTTAAATGTAATTGCATTAATCATGTTCGACATATTAATCTTGTTAACTTTACGTATTTGCATTAGAAATGTCCGTCTCCCGCTGCTTCACTTCTGCTCTCCTATTCATGCTTGTTTCGCAATCAACAGGTGACTATTTTGATCTATGTATCCAACACTTCCCTTTTAATAATCCCCACCTCTCCTAAATACCCTCAACGTAGCATTGTGGCCATTCGTTTTCGCCGAGGGTTGATGTTCTCCTGAACGCGGTGGTGTATATACTATACTGTATTCTCTTTTCTCTGTGCACTTACTATACATATTCCGTACATCTATTTATGTGTGTGCGTGTGCGTGTTAAACCTCGAATACCAAGAGGGGTTCCAGTCGTAGTTGCGTATGTCTGACAGTCCACAAGCTCGAACGGGGGCTTTACATTCATTCCTTCTACGATTGCGTAGGATATGCGTGCGCCTAGTGAATATAACGTGTGAATTTGTGTATGGGAAAAGGAAAGAATATTTAACTGTTGGAATGGTTGTGTTCTACATGAAAATGGGTGAGTAAAGTCGAATAATATGTTTCATCAGTGTTTCATTTCGTTATACTTTTAGTGTCTCACACTATTGTTTACGATGCTCTAGATAAATCAGATAGTAAAATATTACAGAATACTTCACTTGTTTATATACAGAAATATATACGCACACCGGCTCTTCCACCTTATACGCATTTCCTCATAAATATTGTTGTTATTGTAACTATCAAAACATTATTTCAAATAAAAGTTGCACCAAATCGCATTCCTAATATTCAAAAATTATTTTTAGTTATACAGCTGTACCTAACTTGTGTGTTTTAAATAGAACATACTACATATATTACTACATTTTTGATTTATTCACCAAACTAAGTACTTGTTTGTGTATATATATGTGGCGAGCGAAACAATTCCGAAGTCATTTTACACTGATGTTTGTCGTATGTATTTTAAAATTTTTGCTATATATTGACAACTAAATCAGATATTATTCTATTAGTGACGAGTTAGATTAAGCAAATATTGTCTGGTGTCCACATTATGTCCATCAGCAATCATTTATGGTACTTAAGCTCGTCATGATAGTTTTCGAATGTAAATTTCTTGTCAATGTGCGTGTATATGGATGAATATATTCTCGTTCACTACTTGCCCAAACAACACGTGGAACCGTCATTTTACTCTGATTAATAACTCGACGGATAAGAACCAATATATTAGTGCCTAGCCTTAATAAATTATACAGAAATTGGTTTTATTATATTAAATATATACTTATAGCTTGTTTACTTTTCAGTCATTCAATAAAAACAATATGTATTTCAGCAATAAATGTACAATAAGGAAATATCAGCTGAGTCAACACGAAGTATTACAATAATTAAAAAGAATTACTTAGTACTGGGTAATAAACCATATATAGAGTATGAAACATTAAAATTACTCAATAGTATAAACATGCGTACGTTATTTAGTCTAATGTATCTAGCAGTCGGGTTACGTCATGTAAAATTGTGATGTCTCATTCTAGCTTGGTATCAAGTTGCATTCTTTGGTTAACTGGATATTTTTGGTTATGTCTTGACGTCTGACATTATTTGTAATATTTATGTTGTGATAACTGTGTTATGTGTGTAAAAATAAAATCATTCTTAATTTAAAATACGAAATAATATAATTAAGTAGCATTTATATAGGTCAATTACCCAAACAGGCGATACACGTCATATGAAACGTCACTGTGATGTCATAACAGTGTTGACAAATAACGTTGCTTTGAGCAAGCTGTACTTTGAAAATAATCTGTGGTTAGGACTAGGTTGACATTTTAAAATATTAGCAAATACTATTAATATGTTTTAAATTATTCGACTATGTCTACAAAAAATATAAACAAATTCTAAATACATGTGAGTTTATTTATTTTAGACTACATTCACAAAAATAATATACACAAAATCTATATATTATTATACATATTAGTGATTAAAAAACTCGTAACATTGCGATGAGCAAATGATAAAAAGAAAATAATATTAAGTTGAAATGCTACTTTTCTTCATCCTTTAACACTGTCTTCTGAATCGGAATCATTTACATTAATTATAAAAGGTAATATATCTTGTCTCTCAAAACCTACTTCTCTATCCCACCATTTTTGAATTTCAGTTTCACAGTGGTTAACGCTATTTGCCCAAATGTCTGGGGTTACTTGTGTTAATGCCTCTTTCCACAGTTTTATGCATTCGTCCACTTTTCTACCATATTTTCCAATGTGATTGTTATACTATGTTTTTGTTATTCCCCACACTAGTTCTATGGGGTTAAATATACAATGGTAGGGTGGAAGTCGAAGAACTACGTGCCCATACTTCTCTGCTAAATCATCGGTTTCATATATAGTTGGTGGTTTATGCCTTTACGTAAAGATATAAATGAAATTATTGAATAAAATAATTAAATATATATGTACTAACCGTTTAACTAAATCCAGTAATTGTATTTTTAAAGCAGCTCCGTCATAGTCAATGTTATTATTGGTGAGCCATGTCTGAATTTCATTTTTAGTGGCAGATGATGTTGGACTTTTATTTTTAATAGTACTGTGGTAACTGGCATTATCCAAAACAATTATGGACGGCTCTTTTAAACTTATAAGAAGTTGGTGGTCAAACCAGTATAAAAAGTTGTCTCTGCTCATATCACCGTGATAATCTAAATACTGACTATTTGTCGGAAATATTAGGTCTGCTCCAGGAATAAATCCATTAAAACTACCTGCATGTAATACAATATATCTAAAACAAGATAATATAATAAATATACATAAGATAAGAATATGTTATTCTTAGAAATATAATGTACCTTTTTCCACCTACTTTTGAAGCTTTTGTGGTTTCTATAGATTCATTTTGCCAAGATTTACGAATTGTTTCATCTTGGAAAACCCAGGTTTCATCAAGGAACACAAACTGGCGAACATTTTCATGTTTCATACGAACATATTGTTGCAAGAATGTAACACGTTTTAATACAATTTGTAGTAGTCCCATTAAAGCTCGTTTAGGATCATCCTTCTTGTAATTAAAACAAATATTGTGTAATACTGTCCGTAAAGATGACTTGCCACCAGAAAAGAGTTCCTTTTCTTTAAGAGTAATATTCAGTGAATGAAGCGTGATATGTTGTTCTGTAAAAAACTCAAATATTAATTTTGTAAACGTAAATCCTTAAGAACTTACTGTTTCTATACATGTCATATACTGTATTTCTTATTGCACACCGAGTAAAGTCATCAACATTTACAACAGGCTTACTTCTAGGCCGTTTTCGCTTTGGGCTAGATGGTCCAACCCCCTGTTTTGATGTAGATGATATTTTATTTACAGTTGCAATGTGAATATTTAAAGCACTTGCTACTCTCTAAATGAAAAATATTATTATTAAAACGTTTATTGTATAAACTATAAATTACAGAAAATATTACCTCTCGAACTGCTGTTAGGGGTAGCAATGGCGCATTATTATCGCGTTCTTTTTCAATATACCCGATTAAAGAGAGAATTATTTCTTTCGCTTGCTTACCTAACAGTTTAGGCATGATTTAGTTGTGAAAACAACTGATTGTTAAAATGAAATCGGCGTATAAATATAGTAAAAATGGAAGAAATACGTATGATAATGAAGTGACTGAAAAATGTAAACAACTATGACAGTATGACATTTGACAGAATAAAATGTTACCATTTTATATGTTGCAACGGCGTACAGTTCTGGTAACATAAAACGTTACCGGAAGCTAGTATAATATTAGGATTAGTAGGTATTATTGTACTTTAATGTTACTTGGACCGAAATTATTCTTTATGACGTGTATCGTCTGTTTGGGTAATCGACCTATATAATGTTATACAATAATAATGTCGGTTAGCGTAATCATTGAATAAGAACGTCGTTATTCGAAGAAATTTTAACCGATGTTTTGAGTGCCGGGTTATACCTATTAAACAGTGACATATTTCTTTGTTGTATGAAGGTATTGTTTGGAATTGATAATTATTTTCATTATTGATTTAATAATTGAATTGGATCTTCTATAAATAAAATGAACAGCATAATTAAAAATAAAATTAATATTGAATATGTGTAGCTTTCAGCTTACTACAGAAACATAATTAATCGATAACTACGAATGCATTATCTTTTCTGATGAGGCCGATTCAGTTTTGGAAATTTTTTAAGTCTACTACAATGTGGCACTTTCTCTAAGTGCGTGAAGGTCCTATATATTCTGTAACAAT
Source organism: Amphimallon solstitiale (assembly GCA_963170755.1). Lineage (NCBI taxonomy): Eukaryota > Metazoa > Arthropoda > Insecta > Coleoptera > Scarabaeidae > Amphimallon > Amphimallon solstitiale. Next base: position 116,720,624 of record OY720679.1, read on the forward strand.
TTATGCCTGTGTATGCTTTTTTCCTCTTTGTAATTGCATTTAACAACACCTTGTTAAAACATCATTTCAGTCGCATATATTTTGGACTCACTAACATTCTAACCAATTGTATGTCCAACTTCCTATAATCAATGAAAGTTGATTGAGAAAACCTTGTTTCCGTATTGGTTCAGAAAATTACAACTTAGAAAATGTTATGTTTTGGAGGAATCGGGGTGACTTTGACATTCCTAGTAATAATTATTAGTCTAGAATTTAACTACACGTCAACTTTACAAGCATGGTTATTATTCATAAAAACCCAGTTAACCCAAAAGTCCTTAAAGTGTCTGTTAAGCTCTCAACGTGAACCTACCAGCTTCTGTAGAATTTCTTCCATGTTTTCTATTTCATTTGTAATTTTTCAATATATGTAGTTTAATATGTTAGTCACATATAAGTTAAGATATAAGTAAAGTTATATGCTTTTAAATTAGTGTTGTTAATCAACGATTAACAATAACCGGTGTTGCAAAAACGCAAATTTGAAACAACCGGTGCTTTAATCAATGATTACGCTAACCGACATTATTATTGTAAAACATTATATAAATGCTACTTAGTTATATTATTTCGTATTTTAAAATAAGAATGATTTTATTTTTGCACACATAACACAGTTATCACAACATAAATATTCCAAATACTGTCGGCCATTGTTCATGTTGCATGATCTGTATCCAGGATCAATTTCTGATAAAAAAAATTACCAAAGATTGTGGTGTATTAAATCACTTGCAAGCTCGTGATTTGATACTGGCTGACAAGGGATTTTTTATAAGACATTTTGCCAGACGGTATTTCAGTGAATATACCATCTTTTTTAGAAACAGCCCAATTTACTCCAGAACAGGTGAAGCAAACTGAAAGTATAGCACGTGCTAGGATACATTATTCTACATAGTATACTACCTCATGCTGATACTATACCGTTTGACTGAAATAAAAGTAGATATAGGGAAACACAGACACGCACACATGTGCATGCAAAAATGAAATGGAAGGGTACGATAATAGGGGAATACAGATGAGTTCATATCGGGGGGACACCGGGTACCGACCGAGACCGAGGCTCACCGAGGCTTCAGTGCAAAAAGTTGAGAACTAGTATGCAGACGTTTGCTTTAAGGAATTGCTCCGCTATTTTGGTAATTGATGTATAATGTATTAACATTGAACTGAAACAAAACTATAAAAATTGTAACTAAAATAAAATTCTCACATTTAAAACGAAACAAAATATAATAATGAACTATATAAATAAATTTGCACGTCTTTGTACGAATTATCCTTCGCATACCATAACACAATCTGTATTTTTTCCTCGACAGCTAAGGGCATTTTATTTTAATATTTGCGAGTTTGCTCAGACACAATCTAAGTTCACGCTCTAAAGATACGGAACGAATGCCATGTGCGCATGGTGTTCGCGCTCTCGGTTTACCCACACCACCATAAGACCGGTGGTGTGGGGGGCCACATTCTTGAACTGTTGTATACATACATACATAGGTACATGTTTATGTGTGTGTATTTGAAGATGCATATTAACTTTGAAATACGACAATCTGTATGTCAAGTGGTTGCGGCAGTAACAAATTTACAATATCCTCTAATAAAGGAAGTGGAAGAATTTTTCTTTGATTTGGAATAAATAGCATATATTGTGAAGCAGTTGTATAAAATAAAACCTACATAAATTTGTTACTTGTTTTTATGAACATTAGTATATACTATAATGTATAATTAACATAACTGAGCAGAAGTTGTCTTTAGTTTTAAAGGCATATAAATTTACTTCTATCTTAAGTTATATGTCACTAACATATTAAACTATATTGAAAAATTACAAATGAAATAGAAACCGTGGAAGAAATTCTACAGAAGCTGGCAGGTTCACGTTGAGAGCTTAACAGACACTTTAAGTACTTTTGAATGAACTGGGTTTTTATGAATAATAACCATGCTTGTAAAGTTGATGTGCAGTTAAATTCTACACTAATAATTATTATTGGCATTGTCAAGGTCACCCCGATTCCTCCAAAACATAACATTTTCTAAGTTGTAATTTTCTGAACCAATTAGGAAACAAGGTTTTCTCAATCAACTTTCATTGAATAAAGGAGGTTGGATATAAAATTGGTTAGAGTGTATTGTTTTTAATGTATAGCTGATATATAATCTTTCAATAAAAGTATCTGGCTTTATTCATCTTACAGGAGTTTGGTGTACATCAAATCGACTCAGGTATGGTAGTGGAAAGCGTAATATCTTATACAATTCAAATGTGATTGATAATTCAGCTAAATCCCTAAATGCAAATTTTTCTTTTTCAACAAACTATTCCTATGTTATGATTTTATTATATGTCATATATTTTATATATTTTCGGTAACTATTATTTTCATATGAGTATATGTACTTATTTATGTATGTTGTAATAGTTTTTTTCATTTTTCACAATATTTTTGTCTTTCTGAATTGTAGTTACTAATCAGTAAATTTGTTTAAGTATCGCTGACATTTATTGCATTTGTTATTTATTTTATAAAAGAAATTTTAATATGTAATATGTAACTACACATAAAGTCTCAGATGAAATATATTCACAGAATAAATACACACTACAGTTTACCCAATGAAATTTCTAATTATACAGAATATAATCTTTTAAAAACCAAAATAAGGATAAAATGCGCAAAGAATAAATTCAAGTATAGAAAATAGCGCCAAGATTATTAGAACAAAATATACAAATTTAGATCAAATGCACTAACAAATATATTGCCAACTTTCTACTTACAATAAATCCTTAAACACTTCTAGATTACAATGTATTTCTTCGCATTGAAAAATCTCAGTTAGATATAATCAGTGATTAGTTAACTGATTATTTTAATCGAAGTTATGGAAGAAATAAGTGACATATTCCAGGCTTATTGATACAGGACAAGGGGTATGCTTGTTAATATTATATTATTACTGCAGTATTAGAAGTAGGTATTATTTTTATCACATTGTAAGTGATAAATAACTAAATATATTATTACAGTTAACAAATAAGAAATATGTTGTAAAGTAATGTTGTTAAAATATTATTTCTAACCCGGGAGATAATAATATATTTATAATTTTTTGTAAATGAGTATCTTCACTATAACAAATATTAAATTGAAATGGATGTAATCAATTTTTAACCTTAACTATACATTTCCCTTTCACATATATTACAATACTACAATAAAACCAACCAATATAATCATGTAAATAATTTATCGGTGAGAGTATGTTGCTCTCAGAATACGTGAATTACATAGGTATAGTTATACTGACAAAGAATGATCTTATACTTCAATCAAAAATTTGACATAATATATTCAGTAAATATTCATTTATTATTATCAAAGTCGTAAGAATATTTAATTATACATATTTACATTTTACTTCAAGTTTAGTAGTTTCAATTAAACCAGGCTTCAGGTCTGAAAAGTTCCAATAGCTAAGGCTGTCTTCAGAACAATCTTGACTTTCTCTTCTTACTGCTTCTTGATATCCCTCTGTAGTAAGGGTAATAAGTAAGCTAATTTTTAATTAATTACAAATTCGTTACTAAAGACTCAAAGAAATAAGTAATCGCTACATACTGAATACAAAAATATCAAAACTCTTATTGGTTTACGATACTGGTCTATAAATACAGTGTCCATATCTTTAAATTGTGCAACTACATTCTTTGCATGACGATCCTCATAGCTGAATACCATGAGCATATGCAAATACATATCCTTCTATATGTTGTTGAGTAACCTCTCGTATCAAGTTTGTCCAACAAAATTTTATGTAAAACCCGATCAACTGCTCCTAATCAGTCACAGAAAAATAAAAAACATACCATTTTTATTTCAGAATCAACTGTTACATATTCAGTTAACAAAAATAGTGCAGATGTGGTATATATCCTTTTTTAGATATACGTCCCAGATAATTGTTCATCTACATAACCTTCTGGCAATAAAAGGAGGGGTTCTATTCAACTATAATTATTAACTGCATGTTAATATAGTTACAGGCTTATTATTTCCTAAGTATTCCTTGGCATTCATTTGAAAGTGCAAATTATATCATTTCTTACATGTATGTGTATGGATTTGAATGTTTTGCAATAAATTACTAGGTAGTCTATAGCTAAATAGGTACTTATCTTTTTTTAATTACTTCCTGGATGAACTATTTACGAGTGCTGGTTACAACAGCATAGGTCGCGTTTTATGAAATTGCTCTAAGTATAGCTTTATTTATATTAGAATATATTACCATGATCTCAAGTTCGTTTACAAAAGACTGAGTCTATACATTCCACGTAAGTAAAAGTTTTATATTTTATATTTACCCATAATTTTGAGTATGGCAGTCTAAAAATAAAGAAACTAATGAAATGCCATAATAGCAGAAGTTGAAGTGTCAAGTAAGTTTTAATCTCAATAGAGCACAAGGACAGACGACGCTGTAAATTCAAAAACTTGCGAACATTAATATCACTATAATTTTACATGGTCTTCTTAATAAATTTCCTTTGACATGGATTTCATAAATGACATAAGTCCACTTATATAATCATTAATCCACACATATACTGGTTGAACAAAGTAAAAATTGATACTGCGTAATAATTCTTATCACAAAGATGCTATCTCAGAGTAAATTAAAGGTTTGTAATTGAAGTTAGCTCTCTGAAATTGATTGCTGATTTATTATATATTTTCACACAGGTATAAGAAGACTTTTACTTTCTTATACGTAGTATAAGGAAGTATTGTGATGACGAAAATTTTCGACCTCGAGATTTTTTGCAGGTGTCCACGTTTTGAAGTCCCCTGATACCAAAAAAGTGGTTTTTAAAAAATGTCTATGTGTCTGTCTGTCTGTGTGTCTATCTGAGACCACGATAGCGGTCAAACCGCTGTAGATATCTATTCCAAATTTTGTATTTACGTGTATAATCTCCCTCTTAAGATCTGATTAGTTTTTCAGTAAAATCGGTAGACCGGAAGCAGTACTTTACTACTTTTCGCAAATATTTCGTCAATTACTAAGTTTAAACAAATTTATAAAGAATTCAAATGTACTCAAAATTAAATTTGAGACAAATTGTCATGAAAATTTTTTTCGAAATTCCAACCGGAAGTAGGTCTTTTACTCTTATCGAAAATCATCTTTTTGCGAATATCTCGCAAGTCATGCTTTCTAGACAGGTACATTACAAGTATAAAAGTATTTAAATTATAATTTTAAATATATTTTGTATAAAAAAATTTCAAAATTCGGACCGGAAGTAGCACTTTTACTCTTAGCGAGGAGCACTTTTTTTCAAATATCTTGCAAAGTATGCATTCTATAGCGATTTATTTAGAGAATGAAAGTACTTAGAATAGGATTTTGAATAAGTTTTGTATAAAAAAAAATCTTAAAATTGTATAGTTTGGAACGCTCATACGTATAAGAAAGTCGTGTGGTGGCCACACCTCATTTTTTTACAGATTTTATTAAGAAGTACGCTGACTGAATTAGTATTGCTTGTGGTAAATACTTTATTATACTTACTATTAGTGCTTAATTTATTTTTATTTATTTCAGTATATACTGCACATTATAAACATATAGTGATGGCAGAGTCAGTTTTTGGCTAACTGTAAAATACTGTTCATAAGATTCAGTGTATTTAAAGAGATTATCCTGATTTTCTTTTATAAGATAAATAACTTCCTTCAGTGACTATATTATTATGCCATATCGGCGGACTGACTTAGTGCATCCTTTGCAAGTTTCTAATAATGTAAAAATGACAACATTCTGTTTTAAAATGGCAGTTGCATGTATAACTGAATTGATATTTTTTCTCACGTTATTGATATTTACTTCCCAAAACAAGAATGTGCCTCAAGTGAAACCTAAAAATTTGGGCGAGTAACATTTGCCTATAGCAGTATTATCAATTTTTACTAAAATAGACCTGGCCGATCCTTGGGGGGGGGGGGGGCAAACGCGATTAAATTAGACTTGGTATTATTGATAATTAGGAGGTTTGATTCCGCCCAAGTTAATATGGTAGATTAATCCGTCTTCTGCTGGTTGCATATACTCTATATACCATGTATAGAAGTAGATACGTCGTCAGATCTTTAAACTCATTCTGCAGAGCATTTGCAAATATTACAGTAATTGTCAGTAATGATCCTAACTTCTGATTATACATTAAATGCGGTGACAAATTTCCGAATAATATTCATATTTTTCTTATTATATATCTTCTTTAAAAGGCTTACAAATGTCAATTTATTTCTTTAAAATGACTGACTATTATAAAATCTTGTTTTGACTTTTGCTTTTGTGCTGAGCTGGAATGACATTTTTCTTAAACTAATTAATTGTTAAGTACAAATGAATTCTTTGTTATTTTGCGAGTAAAATGGCACCACATGTTAGGATATTTTTCCTTTACGTACAAAAGGCTTGGTGTATTATTGATTCAGTGAATATAAATATTCACTGAATCACTAATACCTTTGTAATTTTTCGGTCGATTTTCTTCCGATTGATGTTATTTTTTGCGTATAAGTATCGGCTTTATGTACATGAAGAAAAACTGGAAGGTTTCATTGATTTCTATTTTTGCGTTACCATGGAATCAGTTTTAATTTTTTTTTTTGAATCTCAAGTATTTCCATCGATAGCTTTTGAGCCGCTTAACCAATTACAGATCCCATTATAGTATTTGTTAATTATTTCAATATCTTCCGTTTGGTACCAAGAATGACCAAACCGGACACATCTAGCTCGAGTTATAGTTTTTTAAGTAAAAAGAGGTGAAAAAAATGAAAAAATCACAATATTTCGAAAACCGTTTTCAATAATTTAGTTTTAATTTTTGAATTCAGCGGGAGATGATTTATAAGAAAAGTCACATTTCATCAAATGTAAGTACATGAAAAAAAATATTTTGTACACTAGTGTCATCAGTGTCAGTGTATAGATCATTTTACGTATTTAAAAACCCGAGGTATGCTTTTAATTCCTTACTATGGAGTGTAGATCAATCAAATATACTTCACTTCAATTTTACCCACTTCCCAATAAGTTGCTTAAGCTATTTTAGCGACAACAATTGAAAATATCAGAGAATTTGGCAATTAACCTAAACTTTATTTATTAGGATTAATTATCATGTGTGTATTTCTTCTGCCGTATGTATCTCGTTCTTAGCAATAAAAGAATCTTGACCCCAAATACATCTATGGTATTCTATGTATTATGCATGTATATGTTAGAAGAATGATGACGGAGATATTACTTATATATGCATATTGAACCAGTTTTTCAATTTACGAATAATTACTTCTGATAAGATAAATATCACGTACAGCAGTAGTAATTATGAATTAGTAAAGCGAGTTTAACATACAGAATATAAATCCAGTGTTTGATACGATCTTTTCTTGCGATAATTGAGTTGATAAAGGCTGTGTGCGTTTCTGTTACACGTGCATACGTGTGTGTATACGAACATTGACAAAAATAGTTTCTGAACAAGTTCGGTAAATTACAGAACTGAAATTGATTTATAAAGTTAATTAAGCAGTCATAACTACGTGAATAGACTCCCTGTGATGTAAATAATATCCATACTGATCGTATATATTCTCTGATCATTCTTTAATGTATTTAAAAAAGTTTTTCTTAATTACATTGTTGTACTGAAAAAAACATGTATGTAGGCGCTAGCCTTGAAACTAAAAGAACATCTAGAAAGTATTTCGTTGTCAGAGTGATGTTTCAATAAGTTTTAGTTTATAATATCAGCTGAATTATAACAGGAGGAAGATATTTAGAGTGGCAGTAATTCGTATTATTATAAAAGTTTATGTGTGGGAACATACCTCTTATAATTATTAGTGCCGACTGTATATCTCTTTAATCCCCCTAGAAATAGGTATATGAATCACTTCAATAAGATATATGTGTCACATTAATTGCTCTTAAACTTATTCATAAATATTAATATGGTTTTTTCTGTTTTTTGCATGATTTTTCTTACATAATTGAGCGATTCTTCCATATGGACTGAATAATGTACGCGAGCTTCGGGTTTTCTCAGCGCATACATAATATATTGCAAATATAAGAACTATACCAGTATATATATATATATATATATATATATATATATATATATATATATATATACATCTTTCTATCAAAGTCAGGCCAACTAGGATTTCATACAATTCTGAACCATCTATTTCTAGTAACCGTAGACAAAAAATTCTTACATAGGCGGACCTAAATGACATATGGTACACATGGAAATCATTATATACAACACTTTTTCTTTATAATAAAGTTTTTGTATATCGTCTCAAAAATACGGCAATCTCAAGCCATTGGCTTTTGGTAGCAACTCAGTCCAGTATATACACAAACATGTAATAGCACCGCTTTTCCTGAACCAGAGCAGGGTTGCCGTAACTTAACACATGAGACGGGTGATTTTAACTTGGGAGTGCAATGTGGTTTACATTTTGTTGCCTCGTACAAAGCAAGACAGAGTAAGAAGCGGTATGGAAAATGATTATAGGTTGGGAATTATAATGGAACTTTAAATGAGTTATTTTTTTTGTATTCTACTACAGTTCATGTTTAGTTCTATTTTATTAATTAATGAAACCTATTTGAATGCTAAAGTTATTAATTTCGATCATAAGGCATCTCACAAAAATTGATAGAAATAAGAGTTACGCATTTGTAATGCTTGCGTTTAATAGTTTTCTTTTTCAAGCAAAGAAGTTTCTTAATTCAAACAAATTAATTAACAAATTAAAATATTATGTACATTAGGACTGAATTGCTTGAATAATGTATGTGTATGTAGACTTAATGCCGAGCGTCAACTATCGCGCAGTGTTCCCAATTCCAAAAAACTTGATCAAAATTAAAATCTTTATCAATTTGTTTTAAATTTGATGACTAAGCATTTTTGATTCTCTTATTACGAATGTAAGAACACAAAGCTGATACAATATTGCGGAAAAGAAATGTTAAAAATTTATTTTACAATAGGTAGTGATAATAATGGGTAAACTGCAGTTAATATATACCGTAAATATAAACAGAATAATTACAAGTAGTATATTTTCAATTATTGCAAACTTTAGTAATACTATTAGGGCTGAAATGAAACGTATAAAACGTGTATAAAAAATATATTTATAGGAGAAATACTTATATAAATAAAGTACATTGTTAGAAATATTTATTTGTAATAAAAGTTAAGTAAATTAAAGCTTTGCATATACCGAAGAAAATATTTTCTTGTTTTCGTTTTTTTAAATTAAGAAAATTGGTATTAAAGTAAGTAAAATGCTTTTCTTGCGTGAGAAATAGATTTATTCAATTTAAGAAAATGGTAAAATTGGTTTAAGTAAATAAGTTACTTCAGTAGTATAAGTTGGTTATCACTTTAAAAAAATGGGATTTATTTCCTAAAAGCAAATATTTATTTGCGCCAATTCAATTACACATTTGAACTAAGTAACTTGGCGATTTGTTATAGGAAAGTACTTTCTTGATAGAAGCATAATATTTATTTAATATAAAAAAAATATCTATTCATCACACATTCACTGAACTAATATTTTTTTTTGTAAATGACTACCATGTAAACATCCACTATAGACTAAATGAGCTTAATCTTAGTCTAACCGAAGTTACAAACTGTTTTGAAGTTTATAGAAAAATATTCTTTTATCACAAAACTAGAGAAGGGAATACCTATACTTTTTATTGGCTTTATAACCCCCACGCTTTAGATAAAAAGATGTGTGACTATTTTCGCCTTAAATAACTTAAGAACAACCATTCTGAAAAATAATAGAAAGAAATCCTCACTATAAGTTAAAATTGGTTACAATATCGAAACAATAACAAATACACTTGTATACCATTGTGCAAAACAACACCCCTTTTTCTGAAGTCGAGCTTGTCGAACTTAATTATTTATGAATGGCGAATATAAAAAACATTCCTGTTTTAATAGATATAAAGGAACTGTCATGTCGTACTTAGATAAGTAGTTTTATGATCTTTTTCTTGCAACTGAAGTTAGAAAAAGAAACGGTCGCCAATGTTTTTTTCTGACCTTTTTAAATGTATGACTCCCTGCGAAGAGAGCCATAAATCTTAAAGGCTTATTTTCAAGCTATAATTATTCCTAAACTCTGTGTTAAATTAATGTAGAGGTATTTTCCTGACATCGTAAAAATTATAATAATACTGTGTAGGCTATTGATTCATATATTACATAATAATGCATTATTTTTTGAAATGAAAGAACAAATAGATAATTACAAAAATTATTTCAAAAACGTTTCTGTAGAAGGTATAGAAAATCTCATTCATCTAAACCTTATATTTAATCTTGCCAGTAATTTTTATTCATAGGTACTGAAATAATTTTAAAAAGTTATTGGAATTCTTTTCTTAACTCCGTAAATGATAGACGGGGTATTTCCGTGTTAATCGCAAGTTAGTAAATGCAAGAAGTAGACGCCTTTCTTCTAGTATATACTTTTTGAGTACGATATAGGAAAAAAATTAGGTGTGGCCACCACACAACTTTCTTATACGTATGAGCGTTTTAAACTATACAATTTTAAAAAACTTTTATACAAAAGTTATTCAGAATCCTATTCTGAGTACTTCCATTGTCTTAATAAATCTCTATAGAATGAATATTTTGCAAGATATTCGAAAAAAAGTGCTACTCCCTAAGACAATGTGTTACTTCCGAGCCAAATTTTTAAATTTCATATATACAAAGAATATTGCAAATCCAGCTCTAAATACTTTTGTACTCTTGATAAATATATATAGAATGCATAATTTACCATATTTGCAAAAAATCGCTATTTGGTAAGAGTAAAAGTGGTACTTCCGGTCCTAATTTTGAAATTTTTTTTATACAAAAGGTATTGAAAATTAAGTTCTAAATACTTTTATACTTGTAACGTACCTGTCTAAAAAGCATACCTTGCGAAAGATTCGCAAAAAACTGATTTTCGATGCGAGTAAAAGACCTATTTCCGGTAGGAATTAAAAAAAACTGTTTAATAAAATTTTTCTCAAATGTAATTTTGAGTACATTTAAATTCTTTATAAATTTGTTTAAACTTAGTAATTGACCAACTATTGGCAAAATTTAATTTTTTCGCTGAAGTAAACTACTACTTCCGGTCTACCGATTTTGCTGCAAAACTAGTCAGATCTCAAGACGGAGATTATACACGTAAATACAAATTTTGGAATTGATATCTATAACGGTTTGACCACTATCGTGGTCACACACAAACACACACACAGAGAGAGAAATTGTGTCTGGATGAAAATTATTGAAGCGACCTTTATCTACAGTTCTTTATAAAATATATTATTAAAATTGTTGGTTGTTTTTATTTACCTAATAAGGATTTTATAAATTGGTTTCAATAAATAATAATTAATAAATAAGTTTACTGGCTTTCATATTTAAAAAAATGACAATTTCACTGATAGTTTCTAACCTATTTGCAAATATAATCTCAAGATTCACATTTACAAAGTACAAAATACCTAAAAAGATGATTGCTTGATTTTGAAGTGTACGAGATTTTTCTTCACACAATTGCACATCGGGTCTAAAATTTGCTGAAGAGTAAATGTTTCTAAAGAACAGACAATTACATATGTATTAACGAATTTATTAAGAAGAACTGGAAGCTAGAACGCAAATGTACCTAGTTACGTTCCACGTGAGCGATCTAAATTAGATCTTGCTATTTGTCCTATGTCTCCTATGGTTTTAGTTTATGGGGCAATTCTAAATTTAAAGTAGACATAAATAGGCCCAAAATCTCAAGATAATCATGTAGAGACATGTAAAGTTTTTCTAAATTGTCCAGGCAACATTAAGAAAGACATTATTGTATTATCAAATCATTAAATGTCAAATAATGTCATTTTGCGCAATTTTGATTCATTTTTTTATCTCCTTTTGTAGTTAAAAATATTGTTTAATTAAAATAAAAAGCTTTCCTTTAAAAATTTTTTTAAAAGATTTTATATTAAAAATTTCAGTGATTTGTAGGTATTTAATAATAGACATTTTCGATAAAAACATTCTTTACATTTACTAATACCGCGCAATAAATACCGCGTGCATGTGAATAAATTAAAAAAGAGAGCCCAATGTTTCAAAACGTAAATGCGCGGTGTTTTAAGCGCCCGATAATCACCTCTATTTCTAAAGCAATGCGAAGGGTCACAAAGTCCATCGTTCCGCGCCGCTTCATTGTGGAAATACTCGTACAAATATACAATATACCACGCAATGGCAATCCGCACGGAAGCAATCATGTGGTGTAAAAGTGAGGATAGCAGGTAGTAAGAATCACGATGCATCTAGACCTTTATGTTAGAAAACAAGCATTGTTGCCAGGCTTAATTGGCTCAGAATAGTGCATATGTAACTATATACAGTATATTACAACAACGACTTCAAGCGGCATAACCTAGAACTAAACAAACGGTTATTCCTACAAAGCTGAACCATCATAAATGTCCATTTTTTTCGTAACCGGCAAGTACTAAACAAAGACAAGCCTGCTGAGTGACCGCGAAATTGAAGGTCACTTCAAATTGTATTGGTATGTGTACTGTACGGCTTGAGTTAAAGAAGTTATATAGGGAAAACGATCCTGAGCCATATATATGGTTCAGGTTTGTTTGCCTGGCTCAAGATTGTGCATTCATCGTGCTATATTTGGCCTGACTTTGTATGAAAGATTTATATATATATATATATATATATATATATATATATATATATATATATATATATATATATATATTTCTTCGAATATTTTCGCGGTCGTTTGTTGAAGCGTTGTTCTTCGGGATATTTCGCCGCGTTTGGATGATTTTGCCCTGATAAGGACATCTTTCTTCCTGACGTTTCGGTGACATCACTTTCACCTTCTTCTTGAGGATCTTCTAAGTTCGACGGTTTCTTCAAGAATGCCCTCTCTGTTCGAATCGCCTTGTATTTCTAGTGCCGTGGTAGTGGAGGGGCGAGTGCGGCTTCTTGTGATTGGCCCGCTGATTGTAGTGTTGTTCCCTCTCTGTCGGTCTTTCTGTGTTCGGTCCGTGTGGTTTACGTTAGGCGGTGGGATGCTGTTGTTTCGTCGTTTATTTCTAATTCGTCTGTCCGATAACGTTGATTTCCATATGTCAGGTAAACGTTGTGCGTCGTCACGTTTATTCATGCAGTCCTGTCGTTTTTCTATCTCTATAGCCTCCCTTATTGTCCGATATGTCCAATTCGTACTACGGGCTATAGTTTTTGTACGTTCGAAATCAATTGTATGTCCGGAATGTAGTACGTGTTTGGCAAGTGAGGAAGAAACTGCCTTTTTAGACACAGCATTTCTATGTTCTTCCCTCCGTACGCTGATTCTTCGATTCGTCTGGCCTATGTATGTCTGATCGCAATCTTGGCATGGTACTTCGTATACACCCTGGTCTTCTAGTAATATTCTGTCCTTCGTACTTGGTAGGACGTCCCTAATTTTCTTATCGGTGGTGTATATTGGGTCTATGTCGTGTCGCCGTAGTATTCTACCTATTTTCTCTGTTGTCCCTTTCACGTAGGGAAGAAATGCAACTCGTGAAGGTTTTTCTCTTTTTCTAGTTGTGTTGTTGTTGCTCTGAATTGCTCTGTTAATTGTGTGTTGCGAATATCCGTTTGCTTGTAGTATGTTTCGAATTTTCCCCATTTCTTCTTTCCTATGTTCTGTGTCCGCTAATATTTGTGATCTATGAATTAGTGTTTTCACTACTGAGTTTAGTTGAGCCGGATGATGGTGTGAGGATGCGTTCAGATATCTGTTCGTGTGTGTAGGTTTTCTGTATACTGTGTGACCCAGGGACCCATCCGGTTTTTTAATTATTAGAATGTCCAGGAAGGGTAACTGGTTATTTTCTTCTGTTTCGACGGTGAATTTTATTTTTGAGTGTCTGTTGTTTAGGTGAAATAAGAGCTGATTCAATTTCTCTCTTCCATGCGGCCAAATCACTAAGGTGTCGTCTACGTAGCGCAGCCAGAGTTTCGGTTTGTACACAACACCTACAACCGCTAGCGGAAGAAATACCATCATATGTCAAGAACTCAGCACATCTCACCGAAATATTAAAAGGAGTTACAATGGCACCCGAAGATATGTTAGTAAGCTTTGACGTAACTTCGCTATTTACACAAATACCGATCGGTGAAGCAACCGAGCTACTTGATACAAAATACCACCTACCGCAACACATCTTAGAGCTAACGAAACACTGCCTAGCCAATACATATTTTATATACGGCGGACAATGGTACAGACAAACAGATGGAGCTCCCATGGGTTCACCGTTGTCACCTATACTAGCGAATCTGTTTATGGCAGATTTTGAACAAAAGGCGCTAGAAGACGCTACATACAAACCGAAACTCTGGCTGCGCTACGTAGACGACACCTTAGTGATTTGGCCGCATGGAAGAGAGAAATTGAATCAGCTCTTATTTCACCTAAACAACAGACACTCAAAAATAAAATTCACCGTCGAAACAGAAGAAAATAACCAGTTACCCTTCCTGGACATTCTAATAATTAAAAAACCGGATGGGTCCCTGGGTCACACAGTATACAGAAAACCTACACACACGAACAGATATCTGAACGCATCCTCACACCATCATCCGGCTCAACTAAACTCAGTAGTGAAAACACTAATTCATAGATCACAAATATTAGCGGACACAGAACATAGGAAAGAAGAAATGGGGAAAATTCGAAACATACTACAAGCAAACGGATATTCGCAACACACAATTAACAGAGCAATTCAGAGCAACAACAACACAACTAGAAAAAGAGAAAAACCTTCACGAGTTGCATTTCTTCCCTACGTGAAAGGGACAACAGAGAAAATAGGTAGAATACTACGGCGACACGACATAGACCCAATATACACCACCGATAAGAAAATTAGGGACGTCCTACCAAGTACGAAGGACAGAATATTACTAGAAGACCAGGGTGTATACGAAGTACCATGCCAAGATTGCGATCAGACATACATAGGCCAGACGAATCGAAGAATCAGCGTACGGAGGGAAGAACATAGAAATGCTGTGTCTAAAAAGGCAGTTTCTTCCTCACTTGCCAAACACGTACTACATTCCGGACATACAATTGATTTCGAACGTACAAAAACTATAGCCCGTAGTACGAATTGGACATATCGGACAATAAGGGAGGCTATAGAGATAGAAAAACGACAGGACTGCATGAATAAACGTGACGACGCACAACGTTTACCTGACATATGGAAATCAACGTTATCGGACAGACGAATTAGAAATAAACGACGAAACAACAGCATCCCACCGCCTAACGTAAACCACACGGACCGAACACAGAAAGACCGACAGAGAGGGAACAACACTACAATCAGCGGGCCAATCACAAGAAGCCGCACTCGCCCCTCCACTACCACGGCACTAGAAATACAAGGCGATTCGAACAGAGAGGGCATTCTTGAAGAAACCGTCGAACTTAGAAGATCCTCAAGAAGAAGGTGAAAGTGATGTCACCGAAACGTCAGGAAGAAAGATGTCCTTATCAGGGCAAAATCATCCAAACGCGGCGAAATATCCCGAAGAACAACGCTTCATATATATATATATATATATATATATATAGAGAGAGAGAGAGAGAGAGAAATAAAATTAGTTAGATAATTGAAATAAGTTTAATCAGTTTTATCTCTACCCAGAGATTTAATATGGGAAACAATTACTATTACTGTATTTTCAGAACGAGACATATATTAAAATAATCTTTTGCCACCACAAATTGATGTACTCAGTGGTACTAGCAGTATATATGGGAAATGTTAGTAATAATGTGTGTAGATATTCTCAAATCTGTAATAAAATTGCACACACGGTTGTCAACCAGATGCCGAATATAAGTACTAATTCATTTGCAGAAGCAACGATTTCTACATACGACTATTGTCATGAAATTAATATGAAAAAATATTTTTCCACCCAGTATTATATCAACCCGTTTTGCGCTGTTTGACGCTCTTCGGATTGATGTACAGTTGTGCAATGGCATTTTAAATACTATGGCCTTTAAAGGAAGTATGTGAACAATTAAAGATTTTTCAAATTAGAAAATATCTCATGCACACAACGTTGCTAACACTTTCTACATGTACAAACCATTTGAAATGAAAGCTGGATTAAGGGTGTTTAACTATTGGAACTTATTAAAATTGGAAACATAGTCCATTAGCTACAAATACTGAAAAAACCACAGAATAATGAAGTTATCTACGAGATAAGTCAGACAAAATAGAGTTAAAAGTCTTATTCTCCAAGAAAGGGGAGCATGTGACAAACATTAAAACAGAATGATTTCATCAGTATGTACCAACTAATGAGATAACAAATTAAATCATAGCAGTTAAATTTGTTGCATGTAATTTTGTAAAACCAGTTTTTTTTTTAAGTAAAGCAGGTCTCTTTAGTTGATTCAATATTAAATTAACAAATTCGACAAAGTTTAAAGTACATATTCTATCAATGAGAGAGTTTGAAGATATCGAGACCGTAACCAAACATATCTTTTACTTGAGGCGTCAAGTTGACATTTTCAAATAAAATTAAAATTAAAATTACATTTCACCACTTTACCTATACTATTTGATTATTATAAATACGTTAAACAGCCTATTGCTTATAGTACTTGAAACAGCTATTTTCCTGGTCTAACAGGATGCACAGATTTCACTGTGCATCTAGCAAATTAAAGTCCCTGTGAAGCAGCAGTAAATGGGGTCACCGCATCGAAGTGCAGTGGCTTTTACACCCGTCGCAGTACTTGTGTTAGGCAGATTCTTCCTCCACCGTTTGATGAGTAACCGGTCATGATCATGATCACTGTTGTAGTGGTTACTCCATTTCTGGTTTCGTGGTTGCCCGTTACACGTCTTACCGGAATTGGATAGACCAACAGAACCACAGCGTGTCCATGGAGCACATCACGTAAGACCGTGTATATGCCTAAAAACGATCAGCGGTCGGTCCGAAGCCCTATCCAATTTCATTCATTCATATAGATTCTGGTTTGTCCCGGTCTCTAGTATATAAGGTATCTTAAGGTGCTATTGCGTCTCCCTAGGGTATGGAAAGATGCAGGTCAGTTTCTAAGCGTTACTATATACTGACAGTGTCCGGCCGATTTTTGTACACGTACTTAGTATAGTCACCTTTTCCTTCGATTGCTGTGATATTGGTATTGGACAGACACCCACCAACTTTCTCAAGTGTTTGCCAGCAAGTCCGCAAATACCCGCCCATCTCTTTGACGGTACCTATTTGGGAGCATTCCTCCTACCCCGTCTGATGGATCACTGTGGTAAATATTTAGCTACCGCTGCTCCTCTTTGTTTCGACTCCAGAGTCACTGCTTTGGGCAGGGGTATGGCGCTAACCACTTCCCGGGGAGTCTGTAACGTGAATCCGTGTAAACCTAAAGAGAGTTAGGCCGAGTCGTAGCCCTACCTTATTATTATACCTATCGAAATCCGTTCACCCAGATACTCTACGTATGACATGAGATTCTCATCGGCTTTTTAAGCTCTACTCTTAGTTCGTCCCAAAAATTATCTATTCCTATATCAAAGATAATTTGCGAAACTGTTTCTTCTTCCATGTGGCGTGGTCCCATATGGTCTCTTCTTTGAAGATGCCTATATGAGGAACTGTTTTATACTCATGGTATAGTTTTGTTTAATAATCTGTATTATCTTCTTGATTTGAATGTAGTTTATTTGCAATACTTCAACAAACATTGGAGATGACGTTTCATTTACCATATTTTCGACATTCTAATTCTGGAAACTCCATTCCACTTCTTTTGGTGTTGGATTGTTCACTTACACACTTGGTTTTATGTTATTTTCAAAATTGGTTTAGATGACAATTATGATGATAATAATACATAAGTTAATAATACATATATTATGTTTCTAAGATGGTCTAATGATATTTTTTGAAACAATCCCTTTTGTGCATCTAGGCCCTGTGCAGCTCTTCTGTGCCAATTTTGTATACACAGGAACAATCAAGCTTCTTATGAAACAACATGAATAGGAAAGAGCATAAGAATTTGGAGATAATTAAAAACTATAGTGAAAATTATGAAGTTACATTATCAATAAACTACAGGCACTATTTTAATAGAAAACGCTTAAGGACTACAAAGAACTAGCTTTAGTATATGGGCACAAACAAAAAGTCGTTAGAAAAGCAACTGATTGTAAAAATCAAGGAATAAAATTTAAAAACATTTTTATATATTATTTGATTGTTATTAATTTTAAATTGCTAGCATTTCTGAAAATTCAGTTTTGCAAAAATATGTTGATGCAAAAATGTAATCATTATTCTGATTTAAGTAAAACAAAAATCAAAATGTGTGAGAATTGCTATTGGATAAAAATTGCCATCACACCTAATTTATCTTCAGTAGGTAGGTTATTAACTTGTGATGTTAAAAAGTTGGTTGTAATCTGTTTTCCCTTTTCATTTTAGGTCAATTTGTTTTGCATCTCTTATAATGCCTATATATTTTTTAAATTTAAAGAAATATTTGGTGTAACTTGTACATAGTATCTTTAATTTGTTTTAGAACCGCTTCTATGAACTATTGTTACTTTTCAGTATATATCTTTTGCCTTATTGTTTAAATAAACATTTCCTTGAAATTTAATTAGTAATTTTCAATATATCTACATGCAACTTACACTTAATTAATTATTTACAATTCCAATTACTTAAGTACCTATGCCTTTTTTGATAGAACACATTGTGCAAGCAATACTACTAACCGTTATAACAGATATATTCTTAATTAAGATGAAGATCTCTTTATTTAATTCTATTTATTCAAGTAGAACAGACACAACAACAATATTGCAGTTGACCTTTTCTTCTTTAGTGAAATACTGACAATAAAATAATCAGGGAATGGAAGGAAAATAGTAGAATTATCTCTCGATTTATAAGTAGTCCGGTGACGCAAGAAAAAAAATATCAATCTGATAAAGGAAATAACAAATCCGCGTCTCTTTGTGTGTGCCAACGGCCAACAAACAGTAAGTAGTGAGAAATATTCTAGACAACGACGCACTCAGTCAGATGTATTTCTCATGACAATAAGGCCAGACAATGCTCTGTAGGAGATTAAAGATATAACACACAGTACCGGCTGCATCTTAAGGAAAACCGATTTCCAGTTGATAAGATTAAAAGGTTGATAGGCAGAGTTTCATGGATGGTAATGTCTGCAGATGAAGGAAATAATATCTGAACCGAAAAGGATTTTATTATATCGTGACACAGAAAAGATATTTTCTTTATTTTGATTAATGATTGTACAGGGTGTGGTATAATTTTGAGCAATTGTTCTTCAATTATAATTCAATTACAAACGTCAAACGGCCGGATTTTACCAGTTTTTATTTTATCATCACTGTTTGCATACACTATACAATTTAAGGCATTTTCTGAAATTAAACCCGGGCAATGAAGTGACACCACAGTTGCGTTCCTTAATTCAGTCGGGTAATAACAACCATGTTCGTAAAAACAATACTGCGTTTAACAACTCGCTTCGGTTTTCATAACCTTACAACACGTTAGTGATAATATACAAAACTGTTACATTTTCTTCAAACAAAACAAATTTAAAAAAATGAGGTGAGGGTACCACACTACTTTCTTATACGTATATGCTTTTCGATTTTTTCATGTAACACAGCTATTTTCGTAATAAACCTGTCAGTAAAAGTATTACTTACGGTCCGAATTTTGAAATTGTTTTCATAAAAAAAAATTCTCCAAATCCAACTCTAAATACTTTTATACTCTTAATAAATCTATTCAGAATACATAATTTGTCAAATATTTGCAAAAAACAGCTATTCGATAAGAGTAAAAGTGTTACTTCCGGTCCGAATTTTGAAATTGTTTTAATACGAAAATTGTTTCAAGTGGAGCTATATATACATTTGTACTTATTATTTTTCTTGGGGACTTGGTTTTTTACAGAAATAGAAGCATTAACTGTCGAAATTATTTAAAATGAGTTATTATTATATTTATGTCATGTTTAACTGTTTATGTATTAAAGACTCTATAATATGAGTATTGTGAGAAATTGTAAACACAGCCGCGAGATTTCGAGCATCCACACGATACTGTAAGTCGACACGTCACCAAATTTGCATCCTTTTAGCTATTCTCAGAAACGTGTTATTGATATTTGAACTAGTTCGTGGAAGGATCACGTCGCGGAATATAGACCATTTTTCTACGAACTAGTCCGAATATCAGTAGTACGTTTTTGAGAATCGTTAAAAGTGTGAATATTTAATGTCGTCTTGACATGTAGTGTTACGTCGATTGCTCGAAGTCCTACGAAAGCTTTATTCTTGAAATGACTTAACTGAATGCAATTTTTATTACATATGCCGCTAAATATTATCATATTAATATTGAGAATTATTATAGTTATTTACGTAGCGAGACTGTAATATTACTTTGCTCCCGTGTTGCGTACAACATTTTTTCGTCATCATCATTATTTTTACTTAAAAAAAATACAAAAGTACTGATATTAAATAATTACAAAATGTATTATTCACAACTTTTTAATTTTTTGACAGTCACTGATGTTTTGTCAACTGTCAAATTGACTATCTATCATTGCTCAGTACCGGTATGTAATGTATTCGATTACCTTGGGTTGTTATAACTAAGGTTACGTCTTCGATAGTAACTCAGTCATGTTGTCTTTACATAGTGAAGGGCGGAAAAATATTTTACCCAACTTTTATATCTTACAATAATTTATATTTATAAATGCCATCCAGTTTGTGTAAATTTTTCTAATAAGTGTGTCAAAACTTGCTGAAATCTCATGATCTTGGTGACATTAGCATTGCAAACTATGACGATCAGTAAACTGTTTTTGTCTGGTTTTGGACTTCCATAAGTCGTGCAGTTTTCTTGAAAGAAAAAAAATTTGCACGCAAATATATAATAATAATAATAATAATAATAATAGCTTTAGTAGTTCCTCACAAATTTTTAACAACGAACATATCAAATTGCAGATTACTAACCTAATATACATGCAATATATTAGATACGTGTTCATATATTGTCATAAAAAAACAAGGACGAAAAGGTTACATCTTCAGTGGAGTCGTTACGGCGTCCTAATCTTCCAGAACTACCTGCATGGTGAACTAAGAGAGGAGAGTGGATATAATGCAAATTACAAAAAACGAAATACATACCTATACTCATACTCCAGATATGTTAAGTGGCACTGAAAATTCAATGATATAGTGGGAGGCATATATGACCCTTTTCTGTGCCAATTGATAAAACTCATATTAATTTCTAGGTACTTACTTACTTACTTAATCTTCATCTCTTGAACCCCCTAGGGTGTCGAGGCCCGGAGTCTTGCAGATGACTCCTTTCTTCCGTGCACTTTCCTCCATTTCTTCCTGTCTAAAGCTGCCTTTGTTGCTTCCTTCCAAGTAGGTCCTTTAGGACTTAAAGTTCTAACTACACTTTCATTTCACGTTGCCTTCGGGCGACCTCGTGATCTTTTCCCACAAACATACATTTCTCACACTTTCTTAACTTTTCTATTTCTAGGCATAAGTACTAAGTGGCCGAACCAGCGCAACTGATTATTTTCTATTGTTTCATTAACCGAGCTCACTGATAAACGTCTTCTAATTTCTAGGTTTCTTATACAGTGCCTACGCGTCAAACCTTCTATTCTTCTGAGTACCCTCATTTCAAGTACCTGTAATATGCTTTTAAACTGCTCGGTGAGTATCCATGCCTCACTTCCGTGCATCAGAATGGCAACTATTACGGACTTAAAAACTCCCACTTTTGTTTCCTTTGAAATCTCCTTCTTCCCGAAAATAGATTTCCCTAATGCGTAATAAGCCTTTGAAGCACTACTTATACGGCTGTTAATTTCGTACTCGAACCTGTCTTCATAGGTAATTTTTGATCCCAGGTATTTAAACAAATCTACTTGATTTAACCTATTACCATCGATATTGATATTTAATTCTATTTTAATTTTTGACACAATCATTACTTCCGTTTTATTAACATTCACATTTAATCCGATGTCCCTAAAAACTTTATTCAACTCGTTTATCAATTTCTGCAATGTGTCCTCATTTTCCTCCATTAACACCATGTCGTCAGCATACATGAGTTCTCTTATTATCACTGGCTCTCATTTTCTCATCCCTACTTGTATTCCTTTCAATTCATTTTCAAACCTTTGTGATAATTGATCCATGACTATTATAAATAATAACGGATTAAGTATCCCACCCTGCATTACCCCTTTATTGGTATGAAACTCCTGCGACGTGCCAGTTCTCACAACATTTCTGCATTTAATATAAAATGCTCTAATTGCATTTATTAAGTTTTGTTCTACTCCTCTTTACCGTAGTACGACCCATATCATATCCCTGGGGATACAAAGCACATACAGAGGTTTTTGTTGTACCTCAACGTCTTAGAGTTAGTTGACGCAAGCAGAATATCAGGTCTAGAGTTCCTCTACCCGCTATTAATCCATATTGATTATCATTCAGTGTTTCATCTATCTTTTCTCTTAATCTTCTTTCCAGGATTCTTTCATATATCTTTCACACCTGACCCAAAAAAATATACCTCTGTAATTGTCGCATATAGTATTATTTCCATTTTTGTATATAGGAACAATTATGGCTATTTCCCAATTGCGGGGATTTCTTCGCCGAGCTAAGCAGCAGAAAATATCCTATGCAGCAACCATGTGCCCTTTACTCCCATGGATTTTATCAGCTCTATCCCAATTCCATCTTCTCCTGAAGCCTTACCAGTGTTTGCTCTAGCTACCGCTCTCTCGACTTCCCAAAGTTCTATTTCATCTGTTACGTTATCCCTTTCCATTTTTGCTATTCGTTCTTCCTCCGCGCTTCTACCTTCTCCTTCAAGTATGGTTTTAAAGTGATTTTGCCATAAATTTGTAATTTCTTCCTCTTTAGTGACTAGTTTACCTTCTTTATCTCTAATAAATTTTGTTGTATTATTGTGCCCTTTCCTCAATCTCTTTATTACATTATAGAAAAGCTTCTGATTTCCCTTAAAATCCTTCTCCATTTTGCTTCCAAATTCATCCCATTTTAATTTCTTTGCTTCTTCAATTATTTTCTTCACATGTTCACTTTGTTTTTTGTATTCACCATATGTCATAACGTCTTTGTTAGACAAATATTTCTTCCATAACGTCTTTTTCTTTTTTACCTCAGTGCGTATTTCTTCTGATCATCATGCAGTTCTCTTTATGTTATCTGACACTTTCATTCTACCACTGGTACTTCCAGATAGCGTAAAAGTAAATGGTTAAACAATTGTAAATAATTTGCTATATCCATTTCACCTTGAGAGTCTCCATTGTTAGTTGGAACGAAAATACCATTTCAGCATCATCAATGAAACCATTAGTGCTGCCAGCTTGCAAGAAAATACTAGAAAAGCAAGTTATATAGCAATGTATAAAAAAATGTACTTCCCACTTTTTTCCACAAACTTTATTTCGACTTTATCACTATTTTGCCAAGAATATGTGGCACTACCATCTTGAAAGATCGAAGTTGCTTCAGTAAAGACAAACTCTTAAATTGCTTTAAATATACATATTCTGTCATGAAGTTCAAAAGTTTTAATGAAATCTGCTTTCCATTAAGCCCTTTCTCGCGTCATCTTTTTTGTAACGGTAATATTTTCCATAACGATGTTCGACAACCTATCAAAATATCACTCTTAAAAAGTACAGCAGCCAAAAATTTCAATGCAATGTACTGTTGTGTAAAATTGTACTTTTTCTACTCCCATACTTTAATTGTATTATTAGATATGCCGAACCTGTACTTTAATGATGTCCATTAAGATACAGATTTTTATTAAGATACAAGTTTATGTCCATTAGGGATACAGATTTTTCATTAAGATACAAGTTCATATCCAATAGGAATGCCACATTCCAATATTCAATCAATATTCAATATGGCGACTGCATATGTGACAGATATAAAAATAAATTAAATGTGGCAGTTCTCTGCCATTTACTAGTAAGTAGTTAAAATTTGTGCTTTTTACAAAATATAAACGGTAAAAATGAGGGACAATGACAGTGAAATGTAAAATTTGACTCCACCGGAAATTATGGAACAAGCCTTATTAGCCACGAACAGCTTATTACCAGCTAAATTCGCAAAGATGTACGGAAAATCTGACGCTCAATTTATAAAATGGAATTTTCGAAACATAACGTTTTATTATGGGGTCGTAGAAAAAATAGTGTATGCAACTCACATTTAATGGTTATTAAGACACTCGTATTCATTACAATACTCGCCTTCGGCTCGTATTATAATTTTCTTACTCGTGTCTTAATAGCTATCATTAAATGCTCATTGTATAATATACTATTGTAATGTATAAAAAATATAAAATGTATATCTCTTACAGCAATTAAAGGCAACACAGTCCCATCATTGTTACGTTCAGCTTCGAAATTAGCACGCGTATCTGCAACTTACCACTTACACTGACTGAAAAACGCTTTCTGCAGTATTAATTATTTAAATAACTGTTGTTTACCAGAAAATTATGAACGGAGAAAGATTAAAGCCAAACGCTGTTGAACCCATGTGTCATGGCAGTAATTGCAGAATGTGTCCACAATGTGAGTGAGGTTGGCAGTGCTGACAACATGCAACATTTATTATTGATACATGTCAATTTGATAGTTGTTACCTTGATTCTCAGAAAATGTCATCTAATAATGTTGGGTACTTTTCCCGTTACTCTAGGTTTTATCGTTAATTTTTAAGTGCTCCTTGTATATGATATTTGGACAAAGCTTTATTTAACTAAAAATCAAATTTTCTCTGAACTCCTGTTTTTAAAATTTAAAATGTGTTAATATTACTGGATTTTTATATATTTGATTGAATATTTTATGTCCTCTTTAAGAGTTTCAATTTAACTTTCAAAACTAGTCAAATTAAGAATAATATTTCTCTCAATGCGTATGTTACTAAATATTTAAATTAAAATACAGCTGCGATTCTTTAATTTTATAAATACAAATTACAATATCAAACTAATAAGATAAACAATCAAGTGATTCCAGTAAATATTTTTAATTTTTTTTTGTGTTATTTAACCAAATGGCGTAATAGCAAGTAATTTAAAACGGATAAGCAGAATAATCTTAAATAAGAGACTGGGTTCCACATAAAACATATGTAATAATACACATACATATCTGACACCAAACGGGGAAACCAAATCAGAACCGACGTCGCCGTCTCGAAACCCACGAAAGAAAAAACGCAATTTCGTGGCAACAGCGAACAAGCAAAGGCAGCAAAGGAGAGTATAGAGACTTTATAGATTGAAACCGTCGGTCCTGATAAGCGGTCCCCCAGCGTTCAAGCGGAGTTTGTTTATCAGTTACTGGCTGATTGATGAGCATTGATAACGCCTGGCCCCGACTCTTATCATCTGCATGCATCGCCAGAACGTCCCACCCCTCACCATCCCCGACCCATTCCACTACGCCCTCTTATCGTTCACAGATCGAGCTATTTGGCCTGTATGGAACTGATGGTATCGCTTTAACTAGCTTGGCCGGCCCAGCCACTGATCTTATCGGGGCCGCAGCGGGAACCTATACTTTTCATAAAATATTGCACATAAATCATTGTAACACCTAAAGTCGTTTTTCATAATCTAACATACTACATGTCTCGGTTACAAATTTCCCGATTTAAAATTTTTGGATGTTTTCGCAAGCCGAAAATGACACATAGGTACGCACGAGAAATAAAATAATAACGTAAATATATGCGTAGAATGTATGATTGATACTTGATGTGAAGAGTGACATGAACTACTTTTGTTACATTAATAGAATACTATGCAATTTATCTTATTGTTCTCGTTTAATAAGATAAATAAAGAAATTATAGGAAATAAAAATTCGACTTTATCTTCATTTTATATTTATTTTAAGCATGATAGCAACATACACTCTAAAGAATGACAACGCAATAATATAATGAACAACATTGCATCTAAAAGTTAGTTGAACCGATCAAATTAAATTGGATTGCTGATTTATTTGTTTACCTGTTGCAAACAAATTCTGTAAGTATTAAATTATTTTATGCTTTAAGGGGGCTTACGCAGAGGTGCCGACTAACTACCATGAGGTAGGACGTAAGGGGGTGGCGCAATATGCTCTAATGTACATTCTGGACTTTACAAGGTTTCCTGAAAACAATAGTACAAAACAAAGGCTCAATGCATGCACGACTGGAATTAGTTTTTAAAATAAAGTTTCTGAAACTGTGTTATGATGTTGTAAATTTTGCCAACTTTGAGAGTGAAATGTAGGAGTAAATAATTTGAATTATAAGAAAGTACTCCCAACGAAGCCTTAATTAATCCTTTGTATTCAATTTAATGCAAAAACATAAGAAGAAAAACAAAAATGTCTGCTGTTTGTTTTATTTTAACGAATACCTTACATAGGCGGAATTTACATTTTTCTTATTATGTTTTTGCATTAAATTGAATACAAAGGATTAATTAAGGCTTCATTGGGAGTACTTTCTTATAATTCAAATTATTTACTCCTACATTTCACTCTCAAAGTTGGCAAAATTTACATCATAACACAGTTTCAGAAACTTTATTTTAAAAACTAATTCCAGTCGAGCATTCATAGAGCCTTTGTTTATTTGTGTTTTAAATTTCGTTTTGATATTTCGTAAATAAAAGCGGCAGTTAGTCAGCACCTCTGTGTAAGCCCCCTTAAGACAGGTACGATGCAAAAGTATGATGAAGATAACGTGCGCCATCTCACTATTTTAGTTATCGAAAATATCGAAGTTCGGAAATTTTAATTCGATGCATTAATTCACTATTTCTCAAATAAAAATGCTAGTAGAAGACATATATCAAAACACTAAAAAAAATGTGAGCTCTAGAAGTGAATTTTTTATACAAAAGTATTTTTATTTGAAGGTCCAAATATATATACTTAAAATCTGTCATCATTTGCGAAATATTTGCAAAAGAATTGCTTTTCTTTTAAAGTCAAAGTGTTACTCCTGTTCGAATTTTGTGTTTTTTTTATAGAAAATTGTTTCAGTTTAAGTTCTATTTATTTCCATACTCTTAGTAAACCTGTGTAAACTGTATAACTTGTTGAGGTATTTCCAAAAAAACTGGTTTTTGGTAATAGACCTACCAGGCCAAAAATGTTCAAAAACTGTTTATATAAACTTGCATTCAAATTTCCTTCTGAATACGTTTGTATTCTTTAGATATTTCTTTTGAGAACTTAGTAGTTGCTCAGATATTGGTGAGCATTTATTCTGTCACTGAAGTGAATTACTATTTTACTATTATCAGAAACAGGTCAGTACGTGGGCGTCGTCTCTGTTGCTTGCTTTATTGACAATACCAAAGAAAAATTAATCGATATTATGACAAGTAAAGTATTTGCTTGCGAAAGGAGAGCCAAAAATAACGAGATTTTCTTTATAATTTTTTTATTTTTCAATATTCTTATACCAAATTTTCAGCTTTAATATACTCTCCATTGATCAATATGCACACTTGTCTAAACGTTTTTCCATTTTCAATACAGTTCTAGAACCCACTTAATGGGATGTCCTTCAACCCCCTGAGTTATTTTTGTTTTGCCTCCTCCACATTTCCAAAACGTTTTCCTTTTGAGTTCATGGGAAAAACAAAACTCACAATCGGTGTCATTTTTCTTCAGTGTCGTTTTTTTTTCAAAAATTGTCTCACGGCAAACGAGGTGTGATCCAGTGCGTTGTAATGATTAATGAACCAATTCCCTTCGCGCCAATGATCAGCCCTTTCCTTCCTGATGCTCTCTCCAAACCTTTTCTTCGATACCTCCATGTTTAGCTTGGAAGAACAAACTCTGCGTGTACATCACCTCTGATATCCATGGTCTTTATATTTGACTTCACCTGACGTGCTTTTTTTGGATGTGGAGACTGAGTTATTCTTTCGGAATCTTAGCTATAATCCCATGATTCTCACCAGCAATAATCTTGGAAAAAATCTGGGTGCTCTTCCAACATTTTTTTGATCTTATGACAGGTTTGGGGGTGGCCCTGCTTCTGGCCGTCATTGAGGAGATGAGGAACATGTTTTGCTGCAACTCTTCTCATGTTCAAATCCTCTGACAAAAACCTCTGAATTGAACTACATGACATTCCAGATATATTAGAATGTTGACCAATTGTTCAACGATGATCGTCACGGATGAGGGTGCTAATTTCTCGAGATTGCCATCAGAAGTTGAGGGGTGCTGTAAGCAGTTTGAAGCATTTTGCGGTTCACGTGGTAAGGTTTTGTTGACTTTTAAAAAAATGTTATGTACTAACGGGTGGTATTACGGCTATAAAGAGTAACGATAGAACTACGATTTCAGTGGAGCACATTTTATTGTCAGGAGGAGATTAGAAATCTCCAACTCTCTTATCCACTGATCCACATTTGTTTTTATTTATGAAGAAGCATTTATCGCTTAGTATACATTTCATGTTTTTCATGTTTCTGCACCCCTTAGATACTAAAAAGCTTCTACTTGTTCCGTTTTTTTCCATAAAGTTGTTAAATTTGTTTTGCTTTTATTTACTTTTGCTGTTAATCTAAATTTTGCCCCAAATAGTTTTTACTTTTACTTATGACAATTATTCATAGATGTTAACTTTATGGTTCACGTCTATCAAACCAAATAATAGTACAGCATTGATTCCAACAATAGAGTGAGAGGACGCTGAGTGAGATAGAGCTAGTGTAAAAGAGTAAGTTCGCTTCTATAAAATACACGCTAAATCACATTTAAATCGACCGCGCAGGTAATATATTTGATTGATTCTGTCTTTACTTGATGAAGATCCATAGTATTAATTACTAAATAACAACAACTATTGGATTTTCACTTATTTAATATTTAATATGACAATTGTTTCGCCAGGCTTCTTTAGAAATGAATGCACATATTGAAGAACCAAATGTTTTTTGTAGTTCCTACACCGCAATATTAGTTTCAAAAACCACAGGACCAGGAAACTCGTAGAAGCTTTTTTCAAATATTGGATTGATTCGATCTTTAATTGATGAAGATGTATAGTATTAATTACTAAATAACAACAACTGATGGAAAATTTGGTTCTTCAATACGTGCATTTTCATTTCTGAAGAAGCCACTGTGTTGGCGAAACAATTGTCATATTAAATATTAATTATTAAATAAGTGAAAATCCAACAGCTGTTGTTATTTAGTAATTAATGGTAGTATATTTGTCTAGTTTTAGGGTTATATGGGTGAGGTGTTATATACAAAATAATATTAGCAGCATAAAACGACGAGGAAAAAATATTGCTAAAAGTGAAATAAATATTAAATACCATGTACTAGATATTTTCCAAAAAAATGTTAGTCGGTGTCCGTTTCATACTAAAAATACACATACAAAACCAAAAACAGTGTCAATCTTATGGGGATATACGAATGTTTTGCCAGTACTAGCTCCATTTCACTTACGCTACCTCTCACTCTAATATTAGAGTCAATCTGTAAATCCTGTGTACAATAATACATCCATGTGACCATTGCGTACAGAACCTCCATTCACATGATCGAATATCTCCATTCTTTGTGTGACCAATTACTGTAATATTTACTAAACAGAAAAGGCGTTTGACTTTTTGTTTTTCATGTTATAACTCCTGAAATACTTCAATTCGAATTTACAATAATGAGATCCCGGTATTAGAAAATCATACTGAAGATATGTAAATAAAGTTTTATTTTGAGTTGATACTGTTTTTGTTGTCTTGTCTGTACAATGCGTGATCTGCAGAAATTAATCTGTTTGTGCACGCCCATATTTCTCGAGCTTTTGACTCGCTCCTGACCTAAAATTTGCCCTAAATTCCAATCACTGCTAATTACCTGTCAATCAAGATGTTGTGCGAGAAATGAGGTATCTTAAAAAAATTCTCCTGCTCCTTTAGTCCTCTGTGCATAAAAAATAAGCTGCGGGCATCACCCAATTTTCTTGTTCTTTTTTTATTATAAATACGTTCTTTTCTTGTTAATATCTCTGTGCGAATATTTGCAAAAAACTGCTGATAGTTCTGAATTTTGGAAATTTTTATATGCAAAACGTTTACTAATTTAAAGTCTAAGTACTTTTGTACTTTGAATAACTCTATGTGGATTGAATAATTTGCGAAATATTTGCAAAACAATGCTTTTCCAGTAGAGTAAAAAGATTATTTCCGTTACGAATTCTAAATTATTTTTTACAGAATTGTTCCAAATCAGGTTTTAAATACTTTTATACTTCTAATATATCTGCTTTGAAATGCCTAGTTTGCGAGATATTTGCAAAAAGAACCGTTTCTTGATAAGAATGCAAAAACTTCTTCCATTAGTAAAGCTTTTTTATATAGTTTTCTCAAATTTGCTTAATTACACTTATGTATTTCTTAGAAATTTGCTGAAACCTACTACACTACATGGCATACTTTGATTGTTCACTTAATTAAACTACAACTTCCAATCTATCGATTTTACTAAAACCTAATCAGATCTTAAGAAGAACGTTATTCTCTTAATACCTTCTTGGTTTCAGATGAAAGAATCGTATCTGCTTCTACTGCCGTCGTTTCGTCTATTACCTTAAGGGACATCTTCAGGGCTTCTTTAAGACAGTGGACGAAACGTCGGCAGTAGAAGCAGAGACAACGACGGTATTAACGACCGTGGAAGCTTACAAATTCCGTTGTCGTGAATACAATAATTTTGTATGAGGAATCATTAATTTGTATAAGAGTGAAAACTAGCGGTTTATTATTTCTAAGAGATTTTAGTGATAACTGAAATCTAATTTTATTTGTTATTAGTACATTTCTCTTATTCTCTCGAATCAACATAAAACAATTGTATAAAACCAAGTGGAAGGCGTATATTGTACATCTAACCACTTTCCCAATATATTTAGATTCATAAATCCTTAGATGAAAATAAAAGACAAAACAAAGTTTCAAATTTTCTAACCTGAATACACTGTTTTAATATTATTTACTACACAGCAAATGAAATCCAAATATTTTAGGAACTGTTTGTTGTGTATTACAATTTCATTAATCATTTAATACAAATTTAAACAAAATATACATTCAAAACGAAAATATGTATATTATTCAAATAATTATGTTTTGACCATTCCTGGATTTTAGCGAATCCTTGTCTTTTCCATTGCTATTTTATAAAATATTTCTTTTATTTAACTAATGATATTTATTTGTTTCAGGTACGTTTTATCTAGAGTTCTTATAAGATCAGTGGCACAGTAAGTCTACTTTAAGTTATTTAGTAGAAAAGAATATACAGTAATTTTTTTCTTCTTATCAGTCATATATAATAGTGATTTTTTTATGGATACTCTTTTGGTCTTTTTCTGATATAAACCCTATTTTCAAAATTATATTTTGGTATTTGAAAATGAACTTACGGAGTTTATAACTTTCTGTAATAAGAACATGGTACAAAAAAATTTACCTATTCATTTTTTTTTTCAATGTATTTGGATACAATTTTAATTTTTATTTTAATTATAATTTTAAAAGAAAATTACTTCGAACTCGTCAAGTTTGGAAATAAAATCAATTTAAAGAATTAATAAACAATAAATTTCTGGTAATAACTTGGTATTTTTTACTTTACTTGCCTTTCGTATTTCTGATATCCGACACGAATTTTTAAGTGGTTCGCTATTGCACTTTCCTGATAACGTTTTTCATGTTAGCAATGCTTAATGATACGGTTTACTTTCTCCGTGTCAGATTATTTAGTACCTATGAAGTAAATCATTAAATTAAATGCTTTTTAACGTCATACTAGACATTTTCTTACATCTCAAAACGTAAAGCACAAATCAAAACAGTTATTGAAGAAGTATGCGAAAAACAAAGACAGACTAATCCCCGTTTACAGACGAGCCAGTTATTAAAGTTAAGAAGCATTTCAATAAATAAAATGGTAAGATGTTTGTCAGAAAGGCTGGAGAAGTTATTCGCGTTACTTTCACATTTTAGCATGCCTATAATCAGGCGTCAGTGATGGTTTGGCGAGAAGTGTCCTGCCGCGGTATTTTGCAGCTTCATTTTTGCGAAAAACAAGTGAAAACATCGGTCAGGTTTTATCAGGAGACAGTTCTAGAGCTCATGGTGAAACCCTTAAGCGAGATATTATACAACAGTCAATAATAGACGTTTCATCAAGATCTGGTGCAATTCATAAAGCCAAAATCACACAATATTGAACAAAATACACTACAACAACACCACTAATGTACAGAAAGTGGAATAGGTGTTGTTGTAATGTATTTTGTTTAGTATCAAGCCACAGTCTTCAATTAAGTTTCTCACACAATATTGATTGAAAAACAATTTGCTGGATTTTATATCTGCGAAAGCTCCAAACCCCATTCCAATTTGGAGTAGCTCAAGTGCGCCTTAGAACATACTGTTTTAAAAGTATTAATGCATGTCATATGTAATAATAGTCATAAACGGCCTGCTCACTTAAAGGCTTGTGTTAACGCAGGAGCGCAGCATCTCAAATAAGTTTCATTTCCCTTTTTAGCTTATAGTATATTCTTTCGTTTTTTTGCAAAATATTTTTTTCTAAACTTAGAATTAGATGAGATATAGATAAACTTTGATTTTTCACTTTACTACTTTACTGCAGCCACGTACAAAACGTCATAAGGGCTGTGGCATTAATGATATGGCGCTGGGTAAATTTAAATTAAAAATTCAGATTAATTACAAACAAGATTTCCAGACGAGTAGCAACCTCAATGTCCCCGACCTACTATTCTTGTCACTCAGTTGAGGATGGTCTGGGTCGAAACGTCGTAATGCAAATTATAAAGGCGCCACCGCGAAATTTAAGACTATCGAAGTGAACGTACGCGGAATCGTAGATGAGAAAATCCGGTGGATATAGGTTAGAGCAACTCAACAAAAACCAAATTTCAGGCAACAAATACTAACTTTAATTCAACAAAATTGAAGAGATACGAGTATCATGAATTATAGAACATTATGATGTTTCAAAGAATATAAAACAAAGGTCAAGGTGAGTAAGTCACAGAAGTTAAATTTAAAAACAAATATAGGACAAGGCCTACGAATCGCATACACGTAGATGCGATAAATCACCCTATATAATAAGTAAGTCACAATACTTGATTTTTATAAAAAAAACAACAAGAAGGCAATCTATCTAGTCGCCTTGTGCGACACAAAAATATTTAAAATTTGAAGTTTAAAGAAAAATTAAGTCTAAAGTAAAAACAACAATTCAACAAAGTTTAAAGGTAATGAGAACTGAAAAACTCTTAAATTAAAATTTAACTGAAAGTTCGAAGTATTTGCAAATCTTTCGTTACATCAAACTATAAAACAGGTCAAAGCGACCAAACTTAAACAATAAAATTATCCTAGATCAATCGAAATTACGATAAGCCAAACGTGCTTATCTCTTTTACAAAAAAAAAAAAAGAAAAATTACAAAATATATATCAGAGTTACTAAGATTTATAAAATTACACATTGTATGATGGGCTTCTACGTAAGGATACTTAGGTAATACAAAAAAAAAATTTTTGGGTGTGCTTAAGACCACACGGCAGAAGTGAAAACTTCATCAAGGCGAGGTTAATAATACGAAATACAACTTTTTTTCGTTCTATATTCATTTACATTTACATTTTCCATTTTCGTTCTATATTACATTTAAAAAATATATATTTGTTATTATTGTGTATACATTAATCTAGTACATTTCGCTCGGTCTGATCATGTTTCCACTTCAAAAATTCATACGTACGCATGTATATATACAAATATTATAATTTCCATACGAGTACTCGCGCTGGTCTAATGGTAACGTGCCGGCCTTATACCCGGGCGGCTCGGGTTCGCATCTGCACGCGGAAAAGAATTTTTCAGAAAATAAAATACAATATTTCGTGTATTTATTCCAAATTTCAATTTAATTGAAATTAAATACCGCTATTTAGTATTATAATACAAAGCCGAGCGTCGAGCCGACTTTATCTGAACTAGCGTTTCATTCCGAACGTGACGGCTCAGTGCCCAACAATCAATGCATCAACGCGCCCATAGAAGTTCAAAAGAAACTATTCAAAATTCTATGGTCTGAAGGACCATTTTACGACAGATAATAACCTGCATATTCCAGTTATTAATACGTTAATTTTCAAAATTGTACTAATAAGGGGTCACTTATCTGGAACCACTGGTTCCACTGGTTGAGTTCTACAGCTCCACGGTAAACAAAGGAAAACACAGCTGGTCACAAGAAATAACCCGGGTAAATCAGCAAAATAAAGATATTAGTCTGTAATTTGCTCTTCCAGTAGGATTTTTAAACATCTCCAAAATTACTATTCCAATTATTACCCTGTCTGATTTCTCCAAGGTAATAAATCTTTGTATATTTTCTCCAACTTAATAATAATAACAATAATGTAAAAAAAACAACGACAGATAATAAGCCGATAAAAATAGAAAATTGCACTATCAATAAATCCAAAACTAATGGCAAATTTTCTTGATACAGAATGCCATTCAAAAATACTCCGCTAATCAACGATGCTTATGGATTTTAATCCATTCAACTCATTGTATGAGGATGCAATGGCTTAATCACACGATTAGCTTGTTACAAGACTACGATCAAAACCAGAATGACATCTCATACGCCACGAAGGTGTCAATTCAACCGCGTCGATGGTACAGGGGTAAAGAAGAACAATATAGACAAACAACTCTTAACAAAGCCGAATTAATTAAACTTGATTTACAACTTAAATGTTACAAATTATTAAGAAATAAATTACAAGAAATTAAAACAATGCGAAGTCTAATAAGGTTGAGCTGACGAATAAATTACAGATAACTCCACCAACACTACGCTAGCTTATCGACTTAAGACGTCTTAAGGCAGAAGCGTTCTCAAAGTGATTCATAGATGGCCCTACCATACCGAAACATACAAAAAGAATCTACTTTATTAGACCAAGACAAAAATTGTGCTAATTTTACTACGATACATTTAAAAAAAAAATAAAGCAATTAACTTGATGATTTTTAAATTGTAACATACAACATTCGGGTCTATCGATCTGACCCAAAGCTAACCAGTTTATGAGAAAGAAGATTATACTCTTAAACATAAAGTTTTGTGTTTATAGCTTACACCGTTTGGCCGCTATAATAGTCACATGTTTGCAAAACCTACTTCTTCTTCTTCTTTATCACAATACCCCCGTATAAGAAATTAGAAAAATGTATAAGAGAGAAAACTAGTGTTTAAATATATCTAAGAGATTTGAGTAATAATGGGAATGTAATTTTATTTATTATTAATACGTTTCTCTTATTCGATGCGATAATACTGATATGAAAATAAAACAATTGAACAAAATAAAGCGTAGGAGCTATATTGCATCTTTCAGTTCATTATTATTCCGTTGGCACCCCTTAAATGTCGTTTCTTTACGTTACGGGACTCCTCGATTCCCTATTTGTATTCACAAGCGCCTGCCTTCTCTCGTCACCCGCACTACTCACTTATCCTAATTTAAATCTACTAGGATTAGTTCTTGACAAAATACAAACTATGTGGGAGCATTGGAGTAAAAAGATAACAGACTTGCAACCGTTTTGTAAGTACATGTAAATTAAATTTCCCAGTTTTGCTCCACACAAACGCCTATCTTCTCTCCTACTTTGTGAATATGTGCGTATCTCTTTCGCCTGTAGACATAGTTATCTTACTTCCATTTGGACCCGCTTATTCTCATGTAATTAATATTAAACGATACGATGACAAACTCACTTTTGGTCAACCGCCAGCCTCTGCATAAACTTAGAAACTTTCCTGAAATAAACAATTCAACAAAGCCACAATAACGGCAACTCTTGCGCCAAATTTGAGTATGAAGTATGGATTTGGTTAACATTCGTTTGCATGAAACCAATTGATAATGAAAGCTACAGTCTTTAAAACTAAAATTTCTGCTTGCGTAAATTTATTTTAATTTGCTTTAGTTTTAGAAGAGCATAGCTTAAAAAGTTTGTAGAAGTTAGATAATTTCAGATTTTTGTTCTCCAATATTGAATGTGAAGGTGCTTAACAATGATATGTACTATACAAAATTCCACGCCCAGATTCTAATGGTGTTTTTATACGACGGATTTTTTTAAGTTCGCGGAATGGCAGAAAAGGAGAGAAAATAAAAATGCTAAATAATTTTTCTTTTTTAATATGTCCACCTGCAACCGTAATACATATTCAGATATTTCAATTAGCTTGTGTATGCCATCATAAAAAAAGGTAATCTTTTTGTGCAAAATACGCCGAAACAGCTTCCTTTACTTGTTCATCCTTCGGAAAATTTCTTCTCACTCAGCTTTTTTTATTTTATGGAACAGGTAAAAATCGCCAGGAGCTAGGTCTGGTCTACAGATAATGCAGAGCAACTAGCGCAAGACGACTCCTGTGGACGGGAGCATTGTCATGCTGGAGCAGGATACCTTCCTTCAATTTTGCCCTTCTTTTACTGACTTCTTCTAACCACTCCAATATTGAAGCGTAGTATTCTGTAGTTATGGGAACGGTTTTAGCTTTGTAATCATTTAACAGAATTTCTTCTAAATCCAAAAAAACAGCAACTATAAGTTTTCCGGCCGACTGTGACACCTTAAACTTCTTGGGTGGTGGTGTGCCTTCTTTATGCCATTGCATGGAGTTTTCTTAGACTCAGGTTCATAATGATGAACACAAGTTTCATTCAAAAAAAGAATTCAATTCAATACACCTCTATTTGTTTATTATTAACTTAATTAATTGACAATACGTGTCCTATTCCCCGAGGCTCCGCCAGTGGTACTACCCCGGGTTCCTATTCTGAAATTATAATTGCTTCCCAAAAACTAACTACCTATATCTAAACTACTTA
Organism: Amphimallon solstitiale; assembly: GCA_963170755.1. Lineage (NCBI taxonomy): Eukaryota > Metazoa > Arthropoda > Insecta > Coleoptera > Scarabaeidae > Amphimallon > Amphimallon solstitiale. Next base: position 116,758,088 of record OY720679.1, read on the forward strand.
TGCTACGCTATATGCGGGACTAGCCCGCGCCCTACTTAACTATGTACATCTTGTCTCCTAACCCGCAGATTTAGGTCCGCGCCTTAAATATCTCACAACTTATACTAAGTACTTTATATTATATTTGTTCCGTCTTCCGGTGTGTCGTATTTGGGTGATCCGACTGTCACGTTCCTTGGGGTTACTCCGTTGCCAGGTCAATTCAATACACCATCCTTGCCTTCATTACAGAAGTCCAATAATGCACGAGAACATTCCAAGCGTTATTGTATTTTCAACAGTGTGAGCATTCTCGGCACCCATCTTGCATGCACTTTAGTCATGCCAAGATGAACATAAAAAATTTAAAAAATGGTTGTATCTTCTTGCCGCACATCTTCCATTAGTAATTTCTCGATTTTTGTGGAGTGGTCAATTCGATAAACCACTTCGGTCTCCAGTCTAACTTGCTGTAAGCGGCTGTGGCATAGTTTTTCCCAGACAAGAATCCCTGTAAACCGATGATTTCTCTTCCAGTATGGTATGATCAGATTTTCCTTGTTTTGTAAGGAAATTGATAACGGCGCGATATTCGATTTTCTCCAAATTTCACACTTTGTTTCGGATTACGTTGCTTGGTTGATGATGGTTTAAAGACTATACTGATGCGATTATGTTTAAACATTATATTGATACTAATAATGAGTCACTGAAGATGCAACGACGCAAAGGAACTCTCTCACTACTCTCTACGCTCTGTTCATGGAGTATTTATAACTTTGATGGAACAAAAAATTTATAAATAAGCAATATTTAATAATAATTCATATTCCGCAATTCCCCAACATCCGATGACTAATTAGTGGGATATTTGGGATCATGAGTTATAATTACGCACTTGTTAGTGCCTCTTCGCATTCACCAAGAAGTGAGAAAAAGCACAGTAGATAGTACGCGTTTTATTTGAGGTATTTTCAGAAAATAACAGAACACATTATTGTATAGCTTGCGTGTTATTATAATTTGAGTACCTGCAATATATTTCAGTGTTCGTAGCGATTATTGCGTTGTGCGATGTGTGGGAGCAAAGTTACATCGTAAGATGTGTGTATTAGTATATATTTGCTTGTGCTTATACATTTCACAGAATTTAAGGTTAGATTTTATTTATAATTGCATGTTTATCTGGGTAATATACTTCATGTGTTTCGTAATATTACTTTTTCAGTCTTTGTTTCTTCTTTTTTTCTTTCTCGTTTATTCTATTTTTTATTATATTGTGTTAATTCTGTTTGTTACAATATATATTTTTTGGAAATAACCTGTTATTATTATTAAAGTTTGAATGAAACTGGGGAAAACTAAACGTTTCAAATTTAGAAGCATATTTACGTAGATGATGCAATTACAAAATTAGCGATCGAGAGGTCGCGGCTTCGAATTTAACCCAGAGGCAAATTTTTGTTATTAAATTTCTTCAATTAAATTATCAGTGACAAGCCAACAATTACAACACTGAAAAAACTAATTTTCAAGTTACTTAAAATTGAGTAATATATGCACGCCCAACCGCTGGCTACTCTCTTGAGGTCTGCTATCAGAAGCAATTCAAGATGATTAAATGATTCAACTTTATGCAGCCTCGGTGGTCTGGTGGATAGGGCACCCGTCTAGCGATTCTGAGATCGTGAGAATCATTAGAATCACACCAGTAGGGTGAAGCTTTGTAATTCAATTTAAGATATTTCAGTATTAAATCTGTTATATTATTGTTAGGAACTTTAAATAGAATCTTATAGTACATTAATTTGTTTTTGAGATTGAGATACACGTTTACAGCTTTTTGAAGGAATGACGTTGTAAGTAATAGTATGGCGAACCCAAACAGAAATTAAATACGGATATTCATACGAGGTATGGCTAAAAACAGAGTGCGTATCAATTGGCACACGGCCAAGTTACGTGATATCCCCTCTCTCAAGTCCTGGCGCTAAATCAACTGGGGACTTCTTATTCGGGCCACGCTCTTCGTTCGTATCGCACAGTGGATCTGCAGCTCGTCAGAAAAATATTAAGGGTTTTAAAAGAAGAACGCATTAGTGTGAAATTGCTAGTGAAATTGAGAAAATCCGCCACAGAAACTCATTTTTTATTAAAAGGAGTATACGGTCATCAATATTTATCACGCAATCCATTTTCGAGTGGTTTAAACGGTTCAGAGAGGGACGAGAAGAGATTGAGGATGACCCACGTTCAGGAAGTTCTACCACGTCAACGACGGACGAAAACATTGAAAAAATCCGAGGGTTGATCCGAAAAGGCCGCCAGTTGGGTATCCGGGCGGTTACTGAAACCATTGATAAAAGATCAGTTAGGTAGAATTTGCACGCAGATTTTAACATGAGGAAAGTATGTTCAAAAACGGTGTCACAAAATCTCAATGGTGCTTACAGTTTGAAAACCATTGGAAAGAACCCTACATTCTTATAAAGAGTGATAATATGTGATGAATCATGTCTTTTTACTTATGAGTCGGTAACTATGTGCTGATAAATGCATTGGAACAGCCTCAGTTCACCAAGACAGAAGAAAGTTCGAATGATCAAATCAAAATTTAAAGCAATGATGATTTTGTTTTTTGACATTCATGGGGTTGTGTACATAACTTGGGTATGAAGGTCAAACTATGAATCAGCAGTACACATATTAGTCATGGATTCTTCACCCATGCAGCTCCTGGCCCATACAGCATTATCTGTCTATACGTTTTTGCCCAGGCATGGAATCCCTGTGTTGTAACATACACCCTATGCACCCCAACCTTGCTATATACCACTTTCTTTTATTCCCTAAGGTGAAATCTACACTGAAAGGAACGAGAAAGCGATATAAGGATTGTGGAAGGGAGTATATTGAAGGGGATAATGTTAAAATTGTCAAGAAATACAAATTAACGTTTTAATAGCATTATTCCGTTGTTTAGCCACACCTCGTGATCTTATTATAGTTCCATTAAGTTACCTCAGATGTATAATAATATACATAAAAATATGTAGGTTCTTAAATGTAATTTATTAATTTGATAGCATCAAAAATTCAATATAAAAATAACAGGAATATAGGCAATAGGTAACAAACTTGACAGAATAAATTGAGATGGATATTAAACAATCATGTATACAGGGTATTCCACGAGAGCCGTTCGTTAGAAGTTTTCGTGGTTAGAAAAAACTTAGAATTCTGAAATTTTGGGTTCCAGGGTTATTCAAGATTCTCTTTCATTTTAAAATATTTTCAAGATCATACTACTTCCGGTTATACCGGAATTCGCCATTAACTTCCTTATTTTGAATGGAACACCCGGTATATTATTTCATTTTTGGATTCCTGAGAAAATTTCATAGTGGGTTTTCATCAGGTTTCCCTATACCTATTTTCAACTTTTTCTTAGATATCTTGATTTTTTTGAAAATTTTGACAGATGTAGCCCTGTTTTGAGCATTGCGCCCTTTAACCAATTTCGATTGATGGAAAGCGCTTCTGGGGTAGACGGAAGCACAGGAATGATACTTTCGAATGCCATATTGACAACTGATTTATCGCATACAGAGTATCCAAAATTTAATGACCAATTACATCATTTTAACCCTAGGACTACCAAGAAAACGGCCTATTGCTACTTACCGCGCGGGTCCATTGGACCCGTATTACTATAATATGCTGGGTTTGAGCTAATATTCGGCGATCATTTTCAATTAAATATGGTATAAGCACTATTATATTTGACTCTTATTTTATTCAACCGAAGCAGTAATAATAACAGGACATAAATATTGTAAAATAAAATATATAAATGACTTACATAAAGGTAAAAGTAGGTTAAACACATTTCTTACATATAACTACCGAGTGTTCACCGCACACATTGGTTTTACAACGTGCACAAATTGTTCTTGTTTTTCTGTCTTTCGAAGATGGACAAATATTACATCTTTTTTTCTTTTTTGGAATCTCAGAACTAGTAGATGCTTGAGCTTCTTCTTCTTCTGCTTCTGGTTTTTCGGGGTCTTTGTAGTCTGCCAGCTCCTTTCCTAGCTCAATTAGAAAGTGTCTTCTCTTTTTCAAATGACAAGCTGAATTAGTTTTCAAGAGCTTCCATAGTATGTATGCGTTCATGGCGCTGATGTCTATCATATTATAAAAACAACAAGAGGCCATCTCCTCGTCATCCTTTTCACGGTGCATGATCGTGTCATTTTGTCCATGTTGTCTACGCCACCTTTTGTTTTATTGTAGTCCGGGATTACCTGAGGTTTCTTTTTTAGGCCATTGTCAACATTTTTCTCACTGTGCAGAGTACTAAGCAACGTTACAAGCTTGCGTTTCTTTGGGCAATACGAAATAATCATCGCATCGTCTGTAAAACCAAACTTCGTGGAAAACACTTGACGATTTTTTGGATCGACAAATGAAGGTGGCAATTCGGGTTTATTTTTACGGATCGTACCAACTAATGTTAGGTTTTTTGATAACAAGTACTTCGCAAGATTGTACGAAGTGAAGAAATTGTCGCAAGTGACATTCCTTCCAGAGTTTTCAATTTCTTCTATTAAACGTTTTACAACCCCTTCCCCTTGATTCTTATCTCTTTCCTCTCCTTGCTTTCCAAGATAAATTTCCAGTTTCCATGCATAGGTTGTTACACTATCACAAATGGCCCAAAATTTTATTCCATATCGTCCAGGTTTTGATGGAATATATTGCCGAAAGGGACATCTTCCTCTGAAAGTTACAAGCTGTTCATCAACCGTCATACACCAATCTGGTACATACGCATCTCGCAAATAAGTATTCCATAACTCGAAGCATTCCCGTATTGGTGCTATTTTGTCGCTACTCCTTTTTCTTCGTCTTTCCGCTGCATCGTCGAATCTAAGTACTCGAAGTATAGTTTGAAATCGACTTCGACTGATTATAGTACCAAAGATGTTTCTACCATCGTTTTTGCTTCAAAGTTGTGTTACGTCCTCGTTGTAAGATTTGTATACACCTATTAGTATCAAAACTCCAATAAATTTCTTCAATCTTGGACATCCATTTGTTTCCAATTTTGGCCGAAAACAATTTTTCCTTCTTCGTTCGTCCACTTTTGGATACTTTCAAGAAGAGGTTTACGAAAATAAATCAAAAAAGAAGAAGCAGGTGTATGGATCTTGCTTTTTCCAAAACGTGTTAGGCCTGAACGTTCTCGTAAAAGATTGTGCCGTAGTTGTCTTCTGCGATGAGGTAAAATAGGATCTTGGTACCAAACAACTTGTTTGTTCTTTGAGGTAAAAGAATTAGCTCCAGCCGGATTTCTATTGTGATCATCATCGCTGCTCTCGGCAGATTCTTCGCTATCTGATTCTTCTGCTGTGCTTGTGTCACCTCCATCGATGAGGCCTTCGACTGCATCCACCTCTCCATCGTCGTCAGAAGATTCATATCCGCTATTGTATTCAACATCACTTATTTCGTCTACCATCGCCTTGATTGGAATCATTCGGAACGAATGCTACTAACATTTATTATAACGATCTGTTCTCTTCGATGACCAAAAGCGGCCTGTCTCCACACGGCTTATAAATATGCTGAAACACGTAAAGTCCCCAAAATCTACATAATAAAGAGTCATATCTCCTTTCTATATACATCAGAAAATACCAAGGAAGGTTTATCAGCAGCGGGGAAGTCCGGAATTTATAAACGAACCACTATCTTTCTACAAAGATACTCGCTTTGTTCACATTTAATCATTAAACGACATATGGGTCCAACGGACCCCGTTGGTAAATCGCGAAAGTATTTTTATACTGCCAAAACCATTCCTTCTAAAATAATTTTTTTGTCAAAATTTTCAAGTTATAACTCGTACTTAAAAAGTCTATTAATACCAGTAAATTAGCCCAACCATAAGTACGATAAAACAATGGTTAGAAATCGTTTCGGGTCCATCGGACCCGCTCGGTAGTCCTAGGGTTAAAAGTTGAAAAAGTTCGTTTTTTCAAATGGGACACCCTGTATTTTATTAGATGGTCGGATGCAGAATTTGATTCTGCATCGATTCGCTATAACATCCCCTATACCTATTTCCAGTGGTTTTCTTGTTAATCCAATTTTTTTTATTTTAATGTGGTTTTTTGGCAGAAACCGAAACATCGCTTGCCTTTCGAAGCCAAATAAACATCAGTGAAACGGTAAAAACTGTACTTTAATTAGAACATGACATTAGTACATAACATTTAGAACGAAATATAAAATAAAAACAAAAAATTGGAACATAATGACAAAAAATAACAAGAGAATGTAAAATTACAATAATTGTTCTATATGACCTCCATTTTGGTTCAAACACTGAATAACTCTGTCATATACTCCTCGCGAAACAGATCTCCGAAGTTCGTCTGGACTTATATTAGTAAACGCATGGTAAACACGGTTCAATAATTCCTCTCTAGTTTGTACCGGCCTAAAGTACACTAGTTCTTTTATACGACCCCAGAGGTAAAAATCGGGTGATCTGCGTGGCCAGTTCCAAGGTCCCCACGGGCCAATCCACCGATCCTCGAACATCATTGACAATTGCCGATGTACAGCTATAGTTGAATGTGCTGGAGCACCATCAAGCTGAAACCAACTGTTTGCTCTATCATGTGGAGGTAGGGCATTTAGAAAATCACTAACAAACCCTCTCAGTATCTCCAGATATCTAGCCGCATTTAAATTTTCATCGTACACTTGATAAGTTGTCCATAATTAAACAAAAAACATTGAAGCTAAAGCGGTCTTGGTGATTATGTTCCCTAATAACATGTGGATCATCTTGTGCCCAGTAGTGAGTATTTCGGCGATTTGTAATTCCTTGCCTGCTGAATTTCGATTCATCAGTCCACATAATCTGATGAAGAAATCTCGGATCTTCGGTCATTTTCAAAATCATAAATTCGCAAAAGTTGACACCGCTTGCGTCATCACCAAAACGTAATCCGTGAACAGTTATCTCACAAAAAGGATGCATTCCATGTTTTTTTTAATATTCTGTGGATTGATGTTTTTGAAATACCCAAATCCAGCGCTGCTGTCGAAATTGAACTCCGCGGATAAGCTTGAATAAACGCCAACACATTCACCACGTTATCTTCATGATCAGTTACGGGCTTTAGGTTATTTTGAGTTGCCCATACGTTTCCAGTTGCTATAAAGCGAGTTTCGATTCTTGCGAATTTTCCGGGAGTCATTGTTGGTAGGTCCGGATATCGTTCATTAAATAGTCTGCATGTTCGTCGAACAATTCGTCCACATTCACCGTGCGTGTAAAACAAATTTAATAAATCTTTATTGGAATATTCTTCAACATTCTCCATTATAAACTGTACTTAAGCAAGTTAACAAAATCCCTAGAACTGTAAGTAGATACCTCACGAATCTGTACGATGATACTGCTTTGACATTAAATCAACATTGTTTCAATTCCTGTCAAAATCAAAGCTTACTAGGTAGAACTTATGGAGTTTGATCACCTTTTGATAAAAATATGGATTAACAAGAAAACCACTGGAAATAGGTATAGGGAATGTTATAGCAAATCGATGTAGAATCAAATTCTGCATCCGACCATCCAAAAAATACAGGGTGTCCCATTTGAAAAAACGAACTTTTTCAACTTTTAAAATGATGTAATTGGTCATTAAATTTTGGATACCCTGTATGCGATAGATCAGTTGTCAATATGGCATTCGAAAGTATCATTCCTGTGCTTCCGTCTACCCCAGAAGCGCTTTCCACCAATCGAAATTGGTTAAAGGGCGCAATGCTCAAAACAAGGCTACATCTGTCAAAATTTTCAAAAAAATCAAGATATCTAAGAAAAAATTGAAAATAGGTATAGGGAAACCTGATGAAAACCCACTATGAAATTTTCTCAGGAATCGAAAAATGAAATAATATACCGGGTGTTCCATTTAAAATAATGAAGTTAATGGCGACTTCCGGTATAACCGAAAGTAGTATGATCTTGAAAATATTTTAGAATGAAAGAGAATCTTGAATAACCCTGGAACCCAAAATTTCAGAACTCTAAGTTTTTTCTAAACACGAAAACTTCTAACGAACGGCTCTCGTGGAATATCCTGTATATAGCTCCACAATCCTGGGATAGTCCTGGTTATCGTCACTAAAATGTACCTTTATTAGGTCCCTCTGAAGTTCGCATTTCTGCTGATTTTTGATGAAGTATTGTTTTTATAGGTGGAGTTTTCTCATTGTTTACGTTCTGGCACAGCTAGTGGAATTTGATATGACCAACTGTATAAGAAACCAAAATCAAGCATATGGATCTTTTTGTCTAGTTGAAATTATTAAGGGGTTATGTATTATTAAATAAACAAAGGACGTAAGTCGAATACGTTTAGGTACCCCTTTCATGTTGAATAAAACAATAATCTTATCTAACTTTAACTATCTTCAGCTAACATACAATTGAAAATTCATACATACTTCTTAGTTAAATGTATGTTTCTCTGGACTTATTTGCCTATGAAGCTCGGTTATTTTGTTTTATATATTTTATACATCTTACTGTAGCTAAAAAAATTCAAATTATTTTGAAGGCATTATATCTATATCTTAATTGAATTTTAAAGCATCTTTTATCTTTATTACTCCATACTTCCATTTACTTGTTTTCTTAAATTAATTAAATTATTATCTATAAATGTATAAGAAATTCAGCTGACACACTTACCACAAATCAATTATACTGATCATATTAAACACATAAATTATATGGATCTGCTAAGCCGCGAACAATATAAGCAACAACGCAAGCGAGAAAGGAGAGACAGAACAGCAGATAAGCCCCGTAAAAGAGAAAAATTGTGAAATAAATAACAAGGTAAAATTTCCCATTAAAATCAAGTTAATGGTATTGGGTACGGCCTACTGATTTGTGAAACTGATATATTGCATTGTGTTTATTTATTGATATTTTGACCATTATAATATCGGAGATTTTATTGCGCTGTAGGTGTATTTTACCAGATATGTATTTGAAAATAAATAAATAAATACATCCAGATTTCAATTTAAAATCCATATATTTTCATATACCGGTAAGTTTTCGGGTGAAGCAACGACAGAGGAGTGTCCAAGTCCCCACTATCACTCGCTACAGTTATCGTATTCCCCGACGCGAACGGCTGTAGTATACTACTACCACCGCTCTGGTTAACGGAGGGGAGTACATATACGTAGTCGTTCAGTTGTGGGGACTGATACATGCGCTATACAATCGTTGCGTTACCAGAAAACCTACCGGTATATTTATGCATATATTTGTAAAACTCTTTGTATGTATATCTGTCATATCAACCGAAATAGGCATTATGCAACAAACGAAATTTATTGACCGGATTACTTTTATAATGGAAAAGCTTTACCCTTTTCATCAAATAAAACATGATAAAAAATATATGTTTGTAGTAAATATCCGTTTACTAGTTATAGACATATACAGGATGATTCACCATAGACGATACTGTGTGTGGCTATAATTATAAAAATTCTTTTTATTTTGGCCCAACCCAAAGTCATTTTGATCTATACCCGGGCACACAGTTAAGATTTTTTTTATAGAACGTCCTGTATTTAATGGCTTATATCAAGTCTACAGATAAAGCTGGAGGAATTTTATGTCAGATATTTTATATCTCAAATCTACCATTTTTGATATATTTTCAAATTTTCAAAATTATAGAATAAAATATAAAATTCACTTGGTAATAGTGGAATAAATACGATTGTAAAACACATTGACATTGGAAACAGTAACAAATTGGGAACTGAATTGTGTATTTTATTTTCAAGTACCTATTTATCAATTTAACCACTATGATAAATCTATATATAAATAGCATCAGCAAAAGGAATATAATATACACATTGAGATGAGTAAAAATGCAGAAGTAAGTGTCACTGACTTTTTATTTGTTCTTTTAGTAAACATTTTATCATTATATTTGTTATGACAAATTCAAATTTGTTAATCCTAAATTCTACGAAGATGGTAGTACCTAGAAGAAATTTGTACAAAAGGCTGTACATACCAAAAGTTGGGTACTAAACTAACCAGTAGACTTTAATCGGACTAATTGCTGTTATAAATATCTTAATGATACTACATATCTAAAAGAAAATGCTGTTCCAACATATCAACTGGGAATAATGCTTATCATATTTTTTGATTGCTGTAGAATTATTTATTAAGTATTTGTACCGCAAGAAACAAATAAATCAAAATGTATTTAAGCACATAAGGAATCTCTTTTTCATATTATTATTATTATATTGTAAATAAGACAAATTAGAAATTTATGAAAATAAGTCATTAGTATTACTACAAACCTTGAGCTACTACTTGTAGAAATATATTTACATACATAATTAATAAGTATATATATTATGTATACACATTCCTCGATTAACCGAGTTGCGATTATTCGAGCTCTGGATTAAGCGAGGCAATCTAAAGACCTGATTATTTGAGGTACGCGCGTCTATGCTCCGGATTCACCGAGCTTCTAAAATATAAATTTATATCTATCCATTTAAAATCGGGGAATCCCCTTGCGGCCCGTGTGAGGGGTTTCCCTATTTATATTTTTGGACTGTTTTTTCATGTTAATTTGCGTGAATGCAGTTCGCTACTGCGTTTAATAAGGAGAAGTATATACTCGCATAATTTATTTGGTTGGAGTTCTAGTTAAGTGTAATACGAAGCGCTTTGTTTGAATTTTCGTTTGCCGTATTATAATGGAACAATAATGGACAATAAAAGTTGTTGCACGAGATTATGGAGTAGGTAAGGTAACAGTTGAAGATTGGAAAAGAAACGGCACTAAAATAGAAGAGTGGTGTATAGAACAAGCCTCTTCGCCCTCAAAAAGAAAATCAATGAAAACAGGCGACTACGAAAAAGTTAACAAAGCTTTATTCGTGTAGTTTAACCAGCAAAAATCAAAAGGAGTGCCTCTGTCAGGTCCAATTTTACAAGAGAAAGCAATAATGATTAGTAGGCAATTTCCAGAGACAGATAAGTTTACAGGCAGTTCTGGATGGCTTGACCGCTGGAAGAAACGGTATGGTGTACGACAACTGACTGTATGTGTATGCTGATGTGTCATCAATTCAAAAATTTAAGCAGGACTTTAAAAAGCAAATCAAAGATAATGGGTACATATGCGATCAAATTTACAACTGTGACGAAATATTATTAATAAATCCTTTTTGACGTTAGACGTTATGGTACTAGAATTATTACGTTTTATGTTCCACGCTTATGTTACGCTCAATGTTCACGCTTACGTTACGTTCAATGTTCACGATTATGTTACGTTCTACATATGTTTCATATTTACGTTCGCTTTAGAATAATTTCCTGATAGTAATACATAAAATATATGACAAAAGATGTAAATATGAGTATAAAATTGAAGTAATATCTGTAAATATAGCTATTTATACTTGTTCACAATTTGGTGGCGATTAAATAATCAATTTGTTATCTAATTTTGCGGTGTGAATGATGTGATATGCTAATAATTTTTTATAAGATAATTGTGCTAAATTAACAGAGACTATGGGTGTTTATATTCGTTCACAATTTGGTGGCGATTAATGATGTCAATTTTTTATGTAATTTTAACTTGTGAACGAGCAAAATTGTGACTGTAAATTTACGAATAACATTTGGTATAAATATTTTAAAACGTAGCAATTTTTAAACATTTTCAACGGAATTACTGAGTTTTTACGCAAATTTTTGTGTCGCTTATAGACTGTGAAATTGTTAAGCACTATAAGTAGTTTTAACCTCTGAAAATAGGAAAATGAAGCTAAATATGGTGGTTCACAAATTGGTGGTCCAGAACCGGCGTCTATTATACTACTTAGATTGTGTAGAAAAACAGCAACACATATCAAGATTAGAGTTGATTCTTCGGCTCTGGAAAAATTAACAGCTTTTTACAGGTCCAATCGTGAAAAAAAAAGTTGTGGCTAAATGTCCACCGGCGGTCTTGCCCGTAGAAACTGAGAGTTCCGCTGGACGGCGGGATCTTTACGATTCTAGTAACGTGTCCTCAAAGACAGTCACGTAGCCACGGGGGAATGGACGTTCCCATACTACATGAAAATCCCGTGTGTCGCCTTGTTTAAAACTTTTTTAAATTAAATTTAGAAATAAAGCAAAGGTACCTAAACATTTAAAGATAGTATTAACTCCAATTAGATGGATTAAGTAATTAACTCTCTTCGCAAATAATCTAAAACTCTCTAATATTACTTCATATCCATACTTTTGTACATACAGAAAAAAATAGACGGAATTCAAATCCAAAGCATCCTAATGCCTTCTGTAGATAATTATCCTACACAAGTCGTTATAATAAGATACGGTAAATTTAATACCAAATTTGTATAGAAATTTGGTATTAAATTGTAATACTAGATGGCTTAACTATCCGGAGAAAACAAATCAACTATTCAAACTAGATGACTGTGATAGAGTGACCCACTTCGCAATGGAAAATGTCAAATAACGCTAGACAATTGCGCGATGAAAGATAGAATTATTGTAAGTTGGTATTAAATTACTAAAAATGAAGGAAAGAAATTTTCTAGTAAAATTATTAAAATTTAATTGGTCTTAACAGAGAGTGAGAATAACTACTGAATCTCTCCACAAGTCACACTAAAAGCATTAATTTAACCGGAACATTCTATCAAAGCACTGCAAAAGACTGACAATAAATTAAATAATTGTTTAACGTTAATAAAAGATAGAACGATCCATTAATTCTAAATAAGAAATTCTTCTTACGCATCAAGTAGATACGGCAACCAAATATACATGCGGTATACAGTGTAAGCCCAAAAGAAACGAACATAATGTATAATAAAAATTAATTGGATACTAATACTGGGACAATATCTCATTCAAAGCGATGCAGAGGCAAGTAAGAGCTTATGGAAAATTTGTATATATACCATGAAAATTCTTAGACCGTAACACTGTCTTATCTTTACATTCTATTTGTTGTTTACTAATTATTTGTAAGTTTATAACATATAAGAGACATAAAATAAAATAAAAAGCAAATTAATTGAACGATCTCGTCTATATCATTCATTGTTAATTCTTACCATTTTAAAGTTTTGTCGGACTCATATTAAAAGTTAATATATATGCCTCTCAATCTACTTTTAACATACCTTCCTTACAACAGAATAATTCGTCAGATGATATACTACTATGAACATACGCAGACAAAAAGCAAAAAAAGACATCTAGGTGTGATATTTTACGTTTATCCTCGTATATAATCAGCACGCACATACGTGTCCTACATTCTTTTAATCTTAAATGCCAAGCAAGATCTTGCTCCATCTCATCATCTTATTTTTGTTCGTCTTATTTCTGACGCAAATGCTTTTAAATTTGTAAGTGGACAACAGCAGACGCAATGTTTTTGTCCAAATACTAATGGCGCGATCCATTTGATAAGAACATTTCAAGGATGTCTGCTTCGGTATGCCAAGTGTCTTCTTAATGAATAATTATATCACTCTTGTTTATATTCCTTCCGATAAGAATGCGAGATACGGAACGCTTAGTCAGGGGAAAAAATACGAGTAACACTGACCATTCCGCCGCTTCGGTATCTTCAGATTTGCCTTCGTGAACGTATACATTTACGTATACACATGCATACGTGTATGTGACGTAAATAACATAAACTAAAATTAATTGATTTAATTGAGAATTATTTAATTTGTTGTGATGGATTTTAGGTATGTACTAGTTGTAGTTGTCGGATTTTAATGAAATTACTATACGGAGTGTTACTTTTTTATAACAACTATGTTTTAGAATACTGTGCCGTCATTGACCACTGCACTGATAAATATCAAGAAAACGATATACTTATTCAAGTGCTTTGAGCTTTCCGCTTTATTATTTAAAGATTCTTGGAGTTTTATGTAATTTATTTCCATCGCTTTTATTGGCTGCATTCCGCAGTGTTTTGATACTAAATTGTAACTTGAACACCGAAGTCTCGTGAAATTTGTATAAAAAGAAGGCAGTAGCCCGATGAATATCCATGAGAGAATGGTGAGCGTGGATGGAGAAAATAGCATATCCTATTTCCAGGTCAAATTTTGGTGTAAGCATTTCAAATAGGGCAGAGAATCCATTCATGATGACCCAAAGTGTGGGACACCTCTAGAAGCACGAACTGAAGAAATCATAGACAACGTAGAAGATTTGGTGTTGACTCACCGACGAGTAAAAGTTTCAGTTATTGCTAGAGAAATAGAAATATCAGAAACGAGAGATTTTAAAATTCTACACGAAGATTTGGAAATGAGCAAAGTGTTAGCAGTATGGATTTCCAGGCTGCTCGGTCCCGAATAAAACTTATGTAGACGACATATTTATGAAGAGAATTTGACTATTTTATTTCAAGATGAAGACTTCTTAAATAGGATTTTAACTGGGGAAGAATCTTGGGTATAACACTGGGACCCTCTCACGAAACAAGAGTCGGTGCAATGGGTTCATAAGGGCTCTCCACCGCCAAAGAAGGCAAACACGCAATTTTCTGCAGTAAAACTGATGGCCACAATTTTCTAGAACGCAGAGAAGATTCTCTTAATTGAGTATATACAATAACGGGAAATATCTAATAACACAATTAAGGAATTGAACACGGCTATACGCGAAAGAGACCCCACAGTTTTACTTAGAGAACTCTGCTTTTGCACGAGAACTGCAGGGTGCATAAGGCACGAATTTTTCAAGCATACACGATGAATGCGGCTTTAAGGAATTACAACATCCACCCTACAGTTCGGAACTCGCCCCTTGGACTACTATCTTTTTCTAGAACTCAAAAAACACGGATGTTGATTTTTATCGAATGAAGACGTGGAAAACGCTGTAGGATGGTATTTTAGGAATTGCCAAAAGATTTTTTTCCCAAGGCATAGCGTTATTAAAGTTTGGAATAAGTGTGTTCGTTTCATTTATCGCTGGGTAGATAATATAAAAATTTTCCCTCGTATATTTTGAGGTAGGCAACTTCATACGCAAAGGGTATGCTGTCAAATAGTATAATATATAAGGCGTCCATTAAAATACTGTTTTACCAAGTGGCAAGCATATGACATAACCTGTGAAGAAAGAAGATTTATGAAGCAAATAAGTATACGTTACCTACAGATTTACCAGATAAGCATTTTAGGAAATTTTTCGTTATCTTGGCTGCTATTCAAATATATATTTCAAATAGGATCCAGTTGGTTTAATTTTGAAAATTATGATTTGATTCATGCAGGAGCGCAAACTTAACAAAACAGAAAGTTCGATGAGATGCCAATGCTTATCGGTAAATTCATAATATACACTTTATGTACATATCCTCAAAATAGTATTAAAATATTTAATTCCTTGTGAAATAATGATGAAGGATACAAATCGGGATAGCGCACTCAAGTCACGATCTCGCCAAAGAAAAATAAAGAGCTTTTAATGAATTTATACTAGAAAAAGATTCCGAATGATGAAACACAGTGAGAATTTAGAAACGCCAGAAAGCATATTAAGATGATCAGCAAATATAAAATTTGCATCGAGGATTACATTATCCAGATTTTTTGTGGGCTGCGGTACATGTCCATAGAATTCAAATTGTAAGTATATTATTATTATATACTTATATTATATATATTTTGTCGAGCGAAAGAGAGTTACATTTACTGGTATCAATGGTCAGTTATTGGAGATTCTCCAAACTAGGTAATTTCCCAAATTGTATTGAAGAGTGGGGCAATATCAACCTTTAGATCGCCAGCATATAATAGTTTTTCTGTGAAGTTGATAGAGTTGAATATTTTTCAACAAAACCAATGCTTATAAGGGTTATACAAGTTTTAATGAAAGGATATATCTTGCGAAATTTGACAAAATGACTCATAACAGTTTTGCATGCGAGTTCTTAGGTGAGTTTTCTACTATATGTTGATCATATTTATACAATAGACGTTTTTCTTAGAACCTCTTCTTTCAGATATATGAATTATTGTCCTCATACAAAAAAGTTTATAACATCAGTTTATACGTGCTTGCACGATTAAGGAACTGTTGAGGAAGGTTCTGCAAAAATAATTAATTGCATTAACTCATAATAATAAAGTAATTTAAGATAGCATTTTTCAGAAATTTCTTTGGATAATATCATCAATATCTTGAAATAAATTTATAGGCTGGTGTAAATAAAGTCGTACGCTTTCACGACGTCGGTTTACTATCATTTCATGGCTTCTGGGATCGAATCCTGGCGTTACCTCTTGTCGACAGCAGAAGAAGGATTGGGTCCGATAAACTCGTAATAGCAGAAGAAGCCCTGCAAATGTGTCTTCACTGATAAGAATGGTATTGTTCAGTTAATAGTTTTTAGACTTTTCACCTTTTACACATTGACTGAACAAATAATCTATTCAGACAACCAGAAGCAACCTAATGAATCAATTACTTTAATTTATTTATTGCCAGTATTGTTGATTCAGCATTTTTGCTCATTGACTGAGATTCAATGATTCGTAACTTTTGATCGAACACTGTAAATTATTGTTCAAATAAATTGACAGTGTCGCATTAGCAACGCGAGACATTCTTCAATCAAACTTCATGTTCAAATAATGTTCTATGCAATATTATATCAAATACGCAAACTCATTGATTCAATAACTTAAACTTGACAAACCATGCGTCTTGATTCAAAATTTTGAAGTGGATGCTCACCGGGAACCAGCGAAAACTATTGAGTCAACTTATAGAAATTGGTTGACAGAAGATTTTATTTCTCTCAGTGTTCGAATGGTGGACGAAACAGCAACAAATGAAAAGACAGCACGGTTTTAACCTAGAAATCAAGAAGTCAAGCTATAAATAAATTATATTTAAAACACGCTATCTTATATTATAACCGAAAAGTTTATTCTAGGAACTTTGAGTATAAGGTTTGTATTTTCTCTAAAACAAACTGTTTTAGAACCGTATCACCACACAAAAACCATTGATAAGTTATTATCAAAAACATCTAATTTTATTTAAAATTCTAGCTTTAGCACTACCTGTTGCAGAAATGATATTTGCAGATGTATTATGCGGCAAAAACTGTCAAAATCGTAATACAGCGATAGAACGATACGATGTTTTAGCAAAAGCAGCAAATATTAGAGCGAATAATATCGAAAACAACAAATTTAAGTTTTATCATTTTCTTTTGGTTTTTTGTTTTTCAAGTGATTTGCCTAAATTCCGTTATCCTATAATGCTTTCCCTGATCTTTTTTTTGTTTGATCATCAATGATCCCCTGTTGCCGCTGATTCAAATAGTGTAGCTCAATTAACATCACTGTGAACCACGTAATCTTAGGTACTGGAATTTTCCGGGCAGAGGAGACCCCTCACTACACCGGGTGGGAAGATTACGAGTAAAAGGGGCGATCTTATATATGTAAATATAGCACTTACGCAATTGGTGCCAGGTCTACCGATTTTTCGGTAGATCTGCCAATTTTTACTTTGATTTACCGGTCTACGGATTTCAGTTCTTAATCTACGGGAAAGTCAACTTGTCTTATGTATGCATAACTGAAATCGGTAGACCCATAAATCAAAGTAAAAATTGGTAATACACTGAAAAATCAGTAGACCTGGCACCACTGGTAAGTCGTTACAATGCATTAAAACTTTTAATTAACTTTAGAATTAGAATTTTTGATTTAGTTTCGAATCTATATGTTCAACTATTTATAACCATTAGTGATGTGGTAAAAAATAAATCTAGAGGTATGTATTGGTATAACTTAGTCCGGTAGACTCACTGTTGTATTGATATCTTTTTCTTCTCTCCCATGGACATGGTATTCGAAAAAATCCACCGCGGTAATTCACCGGAGCGATTTGAAAATTGATATCCAATGTACACGAATGTACGTTGGTGAATATGTGTGTGTGTGTGTGTGTGCATGTATAAGAAGGAACCGGGTGTATAATATTTACAATACATTGAATGTATGTTTCTTCAAGTGAAAATGAGACAGAGATTGAAGCGGCAAGATGGGGAGATGAGCAGTACGCGCGTAGGCGCTGGTTCTTCGTCGTCGTCGTGAGTCTGCAGAGATATCTATTAACCGAGGCCCTAGTAATTTATCATGGGTCTAATCAGATTACACTTTGAGCGAGTATATCGTTCTTATTATGTAGTCCCGATCGGCAATCGTGCCATACCGGTCTTAGGACGACGGACACAATAGTACGACCAATCACGTTGCACAGTTTTACCTCTGCGTTTGTGTGTGTATCACATCTCGTCGTCTCTTTGGAGATATCTGACAACAATAACGTAACAATAATATATAATAAGACGGGAATGTGTTGATTGAAATGAAATCTAGGATAACACTTTTTTTTAATGAACCTTTTCTCTAAAAAATAAATCAAACATGTCGGATAACTAAAGCACAATAATTTGTCTTCATTTACCATACTGCGTTGCCTTAAGTATATTGCAATAATGTTGAGACATTATCGCGAATTATTAAATTTATTAAATAATAATTATTATTATTGTTATTATTGTCATAGACATGTAGACATTGTTAAATAGATATACAAAAATATACGTAATTTGTACATTGCAATTCTAATGTTTATTATAAAAAATATGTAAAGGTAAATGAAAGAAGAAGCGCATTAAAAGAAAGTGGCAATGATATCCCTTGTACATCAAAGTTATAAATTTGTCCAAACTGTAAAAGCTCTTGGTGATTAGGTATTCCTTAAAATGACAATAAAATTCTGCACTGTCGCTATCGTGAGTGTTTTAGGTAACCTGAAGCTTTAATTGTTGCATAGTACGGCCCTCTTTCATATAGAGTAGTTGTATAACACAGAATAGATAGATCATTCATTAGCTGTTCTATTTTTCTATTCGGACTAGTAATTAAACTTCTTAGAATCTCTAGAAATTAATAAAAATACAACCTCAAATATTTTACTAAACGATTAATTAGAAACAAATAGATCCGTTGCTAATTGTATTTTTATAATGGACTTTGTTTAACAGAAGATTTGATATTACTACCTTTTCCTTTTCATAACTTGCGCCATATTGCAGATATATAAATGTACTATCTGTCCGTCGGATCTTTTGGCTTACGCCATTGATTTTCATCCATATGAATTAAATCAACACTTCTAGCTCTAATTCATTACTTACAAAATAGAATTAAATAATTTCAAAATAAAGAGCTTATAATGCTTACATCTAATATTTTCTATATTTTATAACATGTTTTATTCCTTGCTTAAAATTACCTATATCTATTATAATGAAATTTCATACAACAATAGTAACCGCTGGTTACGAACAAAATTTACGGGTCTGTCATTCATTCCTCTTACAACATAGAGGTTGACTAACGCAGTAACAGAGTGTCATGGCGGTATTTTCTCTGTCTGTCTTATTACTCTTACGGAGAAGACAATCCCACGTTAAAGTTTAAAATTTATATCCTTATTTAGTCATTGAGATTGGTGAACCAAAAGATCAGATGAACAGGTAATACATGTAGTATTTTATGCATTTCTACGAAGTATTTCCATTCTCCTTGTTCATTCCGCTGTCTGTTGTGAATATATAGCATTCTTGACAAAAAGAAAACGTCATTGATAAACTTAGTTTAAATATTTTTCAACAATATTAAGGGCAGTTTATACCGCGATATTTAACAGTGGTTTAACATTAACTAACACCTAAAATGTCAATTTACCATCCTTGATGCACAGCTAAATGACATTTCAGCTAAGTGTTAGAATTAAGGCGTTGTTAAATATTGCTGTGCAAACGGCCATAAGTGCAATTTTTGAAATATAAATATACCTCTCCAGTTTAACAAATATATAATTACATATAGCCACACTTATAACAATGAAAATTACATGGAAAATAAATATAGTAGGAAACGTCAATGACAAATTTCAATTACACATTACACAAAGTAAGTGATTTTGCTGTGACGCTAACTTTACGTTGAAAAGTGAATGCAGATATTAATGTCATGTCCGCGGAAAATAGAATAAGATCTACTCAATCAATTTCAGTCGCATATTATTACCTATTATATTTTGTAAAAAAGAAATATTATCGACAGCTAAAACAAAATGCATTTTTATTACACTCGGTTTAAATTTTATTTATTTCAAAGTTATGGATTTTTTTACTTAGTCAAATTTAGTATACTCTCTATATATATATATATTAATTTTAGCGAACTCTGACAGATATGATTAAAGAAAGGCGGCTTCTGAATACCTCTTTTTTTACATTTTGGCCCATCCGATCGCGACATTAACAACAACGTCGCCGCCGCCACCACCGCCGCCGCCAACCCTATCATTTTTCCACACGACTGGTTCAGCGGCTAGCAGCTGCCAAACTCCGATAGCCGTAGTCGTCGGTCGCCTTGCGTCCACCTGATAAGGGAAAAGCGCGCGCAGGAAAATGTCACCTCACGTGAAATCGAATCAACCACTCGCACCCCTTTCCCATCGCCAAAATAAAAAAAAAAGCTCGACTACCTATTCCGTGGCGGTGGTGTCATCGCAGTCCTGAATGCAGAATGGCTGCTGGGGTGCGATATGTCACTCACTCGATCACACGTGACCGATTTTTATTAGAGACAAAAGTGTCGAACAGTAAAAACTCCCCAGTCACTGCGCTCGATTGCTCCGATAAGTGGACTCATACCCTAGCGCATCTCGGCAGGTCCTTCTTTCGCTTACTTACTTCATACAGAAATTACTACCTACTTTCTTTTCTTTTTCCTTTTCTTTTAATTTAACAATTGTTCTAATTCTGAAATTGTTGTTCTTATGTTATGTATTCGTAGTTAAAAAACTTTATGCTGAGGTATCTGTAAATTAATCCAGCATCTAATTCACAGATTTTCGCTTTTTTACAAAAGCAAGAGAAAGTATGCTGATTAACTTCATGAATAGAGAATTAATTAATAAGTATGATTCAAAACCTATATTAATCCTATTTTAGAAAGCTAAATTTATTTACTTGTGTTCCGTGGCTGAAATAAATTTTAGTACAAGTATTTTAAAAAATATCAGTTGCCTATATTACTTTTTCAATAAGTAATCGCTGAGAGTGCACTTAATAAAAAGTAACGGTTGCAAAGTAATATCTTTTGCTGTTACAAATATAAATCAATTTGCAATTCAAAAATATTTGGTTATAATCAGGCATCTAACAGGAAAGACAAATAATCAAGAAGGTGAAGCAAAAACTATATTTCTTCAGAATAATTTATTGCTGTATACTAAATTAATATCTATAAATATTATTCTTCAACTTCTTTCTCTTTTCTTAAGACTTAGTCTTGTTTATTCTACTTTTGATTTCGTTCAGCCTCTCGGGAAGCAGATGTCTAGCTCTCGCATCATATTTTGGGAGGTCTCCTTGTACTCGGCTTTTCGTCTTTTGCCCATTTTGCCCATCGATCCTCTGTCACTCTGTCGACGTGGTCTCTCCAGTATCGTCGTCCCGATCTCGTGAACTGCACACCATCTTGAATTTTGAGATCTACCCTTATATCTCTGCTTCTTATCTGGTCTCTCAAGCTTACTCCTTTAATATGCCTCAATATCTTTATCTTTGCTGCTCTTCGCTTTTGTTGTATCAGCTCGAGTTTCCACTGCATATGTGAGTACAGGTCTCACGGCAGTTTTATATATGCGGACTTTGCTTTCAGTGGACAGATAGCCAGAGATTCTTTAGGCTTTGTTCACTTGGATTCTGACTTCCTGTTAGAGCTTGTTTTCTCACTTCCTAAGTACGTAAATTGTTTTTCTTACCATTTATGTTCACTTTCCTTATTCCGAGTGCCTCTGCGGCACCTTCTATTATGTTGGTTTTGATCTTATCTCACATTTCTTCGGCGTTCTCTCGCTCTACTATAGGGTTGGAAGCAATTTTTTCATTTAACCTAACTTAACTTTACTTAACTGTCAGTTAACGATTCCACGTTGAATTTTTCAATATGCAATGGTGCTTTTTTCTCTTGGAGGTTAGCTTTGAAGCGGTACTTACATAGAACTAGACCGTGATCTGTACCAACATTTTCTGACGTGAGTGTTCTTACGTCTGGTAATTGACTCGGGTGTATTGTCCTTAGATTTTCCGGGGAGTTCGTTTAGAATCTGCTGTAGTTCTTCGAAGAAGGCAGTCCGCTCCTCTTTAAGCTTGTTTATATTTGGTGCATATATGCTTATAAAGTATGTTTTTGTTGTTTCGGTTTTAAAGGAAATGTACATGATATTTTCCTATTTATGTATTTCACCACGTCGATTGAGTTTTCAAATTTTTCGTGTATTAGAATTCCCACTCCGGCTTGTGCTCTCTGGTTCTTTTCTCTTGCACTGTAGAATAGTATATAATTTTGGTATCTTGTATAAATATTCAAAAATAGTAAAACTTCTACAATTGTAGACTTACTGGCATGAACTTTTTTCGTTTTGTTGACGCCAGTCCGTTTTAGATTATCTCAGCAGTAGAAGCATAGATGTTTGTAAGGATTGTTGACGAAACATCGACAATAGAAGCACAGAGAACGACGCGGTTATAACCCAGAACTCAAGAAGGAATTTTTACACTTTTCAAATTTAAATTTCTGTTCTTTAACAAAATCATAATCTTGGAAACACAATTTTTCAGGTTATAGAAAAAGTAATAGTGTCTTTTAATAAATTGATTACAATAAAATAAACTAAGTCTTTTAAATGTTTTATCTAATCTAATCTGATGTAAGGTAATTGAACTATTATTTGCTCTAATGGAAGCAAGATACGAATCACAAGTTTAATAATAGTATAATCCGTAATACTGTATAAATAATTTTGTTCTGAATTATTGATAACAAGTATTTTTTTTAGATCTAAACTTTCTAAGTAATAAAGGATATTATATGGTGCGATCTGGTATCTACAACAATATTTGAAGAAATTGCTGAATATATTATAGTATAAGGAAGTATTGCGATGAAAATTTTCGACCTCAAGGTTTTTGCAAATGTCCACGTTTTCAAACTCCCTGATACCAAGATAGGGGTTCTCGAAACAACTCCCCCCCTCTTTCTCACTGTATGTGTGTGTGTGTATGCATGATTACGATAGCGGTCAAACGACTGAAGCTATCAATCAATCAATTTTATATTTACGAGTAGGTATAATCTTTTTCTTGATATCATTAAAATCAATAGACCGGAAATAGTAATTTACATCAATGACAAATTCGAATATTACCAATATTTTGTCAACTACGAAGTTCAAACAAATTTGCAAAGAATTCAAGTGTATTCAAAAGTGAGTTCGAGAAAAATGTTATTAAAAAGGATTGTCGGTATTCCTACTAGAAATAGATTCTTTACTCTTATCGAAAATCAGTTTTCTGCGAATATTTCGCAAGTCATGCTCTTTTAAGCAAATACATTATGAGTGTAAAAGCATTTCGAACTTGTTTTTCAATACTTTTTGTATAAAAAAAATTTTAAAATTCTGACCTGAACTAACATTTTTATTCTTATCGAATAGCGGTTTTTTTCAAATATTTCTATATAGACTTATCAGGTACACAAAAGTATTTACAGCTAGATTTGGAATAATTTTTGTATCAAAGAAATTTCAAAATTCGGACCTGAATTATCAGATTTACTCACAGGTTTTTTTTTAAGAAGATTTAAGGAGATGTATTTAAAACTTAATTTATAACAACTGTTTTATAATGTGTAAGACACATACTTATAAGAAAGTTCTATGGTATCTACTCCTCATTTTTTAGAAATCAATTTCAGTACAGTGGGTATTCAATTTTTACATTTAACTGTTCCAGTAAACATTTTTCTTCTTTTAGGATCTCTAGGAAAGGTTCCTGTAAAAAATATCTTGAACGACTGACTTAGGCAACTAACTTAGTAAAACCAACCGTATTAACTGTTAATAATATGATGTCTATATATTTAAAAGCATGCACTATTTAATCAAATATGTTAAAGATGATTTTTTCAAATACAATAAAAATTTGAAAATTTAATGAATCGTGCCCTATAAATACACACAGTATATAATGTATTATATTAAATCTAATGTACACAACCATAAAAAAAGCAATAAATACTTATCCAGAGCACTAAATATAAAATTTGTATAACGTCCTGCTTTTGTGTACGTCATGTCATTGTTAAAGAAATAAAAGTACAATTTTGGCGCCCAACGTGGAGCATTCTGGATCGTACAGATGTAAATGATTGATTTGAAAATCGTTAAAATGTTAATGAGTCAGATTTAAAATATTACATAGTATTAAATATAAAAGGTATGATAAGGTATTAGTTTTAAACGATCGTTTTCCTTAGGTTTACCCTATGAATGTTTGTAAGGAAGAGAAGAAAGACGTGTTCTTTGACAGGATTTAAAGACAGACTGTTATGCTGTTTGAATCAGATATTCTGTGTGATATCAGTTTGCAGAAAAATTAAATCCGAAACATAATGAATTTTGGATTTTCTTTTTTGTTTTGTAAGAACAATTGTAATGTTAAAAGTATCATAGCATACAACTTTGTGAAAAAAAAATTTGCATTGTTACAAGAGATAATAACTTATTGATTTTTCAGACAGATGCTGTTAGTATTGTCTGTTCAGTTGTTCTTTATCATCTTATAACTTATGTAAAATACACAAACGTAGCTAAACCCATCTCATATTAATTAAATGCAAGACAGAAAGATGAAAACATATACAATTAAAAACATTTGTATATTTAGGGGATGAAATAAGTATGGAAATGCGATCTACGTATTCTATAGTAGTTAAAAAGATATAAAAGATATTTAAACAATCATACCTTGTTTTATTTAACTGGCATCCGTCATACTGAGGAAATAGTAATATAAGCAATCAACATTTAAAAATTTTCGAGTGAAATGTCACAATTGATATTTGGGATTTCCAACTACTTTAACTTTATCCGTATTTTTAGTGGTTAAAACACATTTAATAGAAAAATGAGCTAACGGAAACATATTGAAGACAATTGGGGAATATTTCTATATTAAGTAATTGCGCTGAAACTAATAATGTAGAAAGTGATAACAAATCTACAAAATACTCATTGGTATATTTTTGAACATGATTTTACTTATACATAATTGAATGACAAAACTGAATGAAAAAAAGTATGGTTAACAAAGATATACTTTACTTGGCTCTAAAGTTACCCTTAAGATGACCTATTTACACATTTATGAAAAGATATCGCACAGATGTTACAAGCTTGTAAGATGATTCTAAATTTATCAAGTAAGAGAGACTATTTTGTTATGTATCATGCAAACACTGCTATACTTAGTTGAATCGTTTTGGCAATCGACATGCGCCACTGAATTACAATGGTGTCTAATTTCAGATGTTGCACAATTTTGGGGGTCGAGTAATATTACCCACAAAAGCCATTTCAGAGTTCCTCTCATGACTAATAATATTCGTACACTTTTTGGCATTTGTCAACAATGCTTGTGCCTACTACACAGAATAGCCAAATATTAAATAAAATGTAGTTACAGAAAACTAACATTAATAAGTTTATTTACAATATTCAATTTATAAATGGCTTTCATGTAACAGTATTTTATTAGCGGAAGCTATATATCCTTAAATATTAATTATTTAGTTTAATTTTATTGCACAGAAGTTGTTCTGGTTGATGGGAACTGGCATTGAGTCGTCGTGTTTAGTTCATATTTGGACGTGTCGGTTGCCAAAACGACTCATCCATATTTTCTATTTATTGCACCGTTTGTATATTGAATAATAAAGTCGAAGTACTTTGAGCATATAAGAATATGGTAAATGATAACTAAATTTATAAACTATGTATATCTTAAAATAGATGTATTAAAAATAATTTAATTTAAATTATGTATTTAGTATAATAGCATATTGCAATTAACATTTTATTGAGGTTATGCCCAACTATTAATTTCGAAAATTTACAAATAAATTCAAATGATTGCTAAAAGTTCGCGGGTTTTTCTCATTAATTTGATATGCAAGTTGACTAGGAAGTACAGATTTCATTCATACGTATTTAATTCAAATTCCGAATGGTAAAGAAAAATTGGACAGGCAGTATGAAGAATTTTATGTAAATTAAACAAAATTAATAGTTACAAAAAAACAATTAAGTAAATTACAAATATTTTTTTCTATTTTTGGATATATCAAAAGAATATGATGAAAATAAAATTGACTTATTATTAATTATTAATTAAACGTCAAAACAAGATGTGACAGTTTTGCTGACAGAACTTAAAAGAATTATATGATCAAAGAATTATTGAAAATTTCAAAGATGCACAATAAAACAGAAATATAATAATGTGAGTTAATTTTAATATATATCATCAGTTATCTGTAAATCAGTTGATCTAAATTTGTGAAACTTATCATATAACCGAACAAAATTAACACTATATTTTATAAAAAGTAATACGTTTCGGATAAAGACAATATCCATACTGTAACAGCGATTGTAATGGGAATAATATATTCCAGAAATTTTGACGTCGGTATTGTCAAAATCTTATCAAGAATATTTTTATAAGTTTTTTAATGTTGTGTGAGGAATTCACTTCTCATCATTCAATATCTATGTATTTCTTATTGCTATTGTTATAAATATACCTACAGTTTGCTACTGTCATAATTACATAGTGGTAAGAAAAAAAGTTATTTCCAATGAACTCATGTGTTAAAGTGTTGTGTAGATACAATAACAATATTACTCAATATTGTAGTCGATCAAGATCATAATAAGCAGATAACCGCATTTCTATGCTCACACATCGCACGTAACGCTACACAAAATTCTCGATACGTTGGTTGGTGCGTGCAGAAGTGTCAGTTGTCTTAGTAAAGGAGAGAACAGTGTGATTTCCTACCGCCGCCATATAACCATTATGTAATTAATTGACGTAGAGGTAGAAGTGCCACACCTCGGTTAACATAACCGTGCATTAGTGCGTTCAACAACTTAATCCGAACGCCCGCCGACACGCTATTCCATTGTTTCTTCGGTCTTGGGAGTCGTGGCTTCGAAAACGAGACTTCGTAATTGTGACTGATTCACAGGTCGTGCTCGCCGTCAAATTATTACGCACTACGTTTTTGTTTTCTCTTTGTACAACTCTGAGAATGATTTCGATGTAAATTCTGAACTGTTTATGATCGTTATGATAACACAATAATAGATTAGGAAATATTGTAAATTTGAAGTAGTACATAGGTACGTACATTAACTTTATTATTGAGAAAATTTTATGGCGAAACGACTTTTCTTATACAAGCGGTATTTGTATTATACATTTCTGTTACATTAATTTGTATCTTAAGACACTTAAAATTATACTATTGAAAGACAATAATGCATTTTTTTGCCGAGTTCACCGTCTCTTAGTCACCTATCTGATTGAATTTTAACTGTACTATACTAGATAGAAACTTCGTTAATTTTAATGTTTTGGAAAGTATCTCAAAGGAGTATAGCTATTTTAACTGTAGGATATATTTTCAGTTACTCTTCAGTTTCTAGTTATTTATTTTTCATTTTCCATGTCATTGATATATTTTTTCAAAGACAACCTACATATATTTATATATATACAGGGTGAGTTTTTTTTTTAATTATTTGTATGGGGATCTCGAAAACCATAAGAGATACGTTTTTGTCCATTTAAGAAAATGCATGGTTTCCTAGATATTTGCAAAAAATAGAAATTCTCCAAACCTTTTCAGTGCTATAACTCTTCTATTCATAAAGGTAGAAAATTTTTTTTTGAATATTGTTTTTAAGAAATTCAATTTCAAACAACGGTATCTTCTTAAATTCTTAATTTTGCATAGCATTATTGAGTTAGCAAGCAGTCTATTTTTTTTAAATGGAAACCACAGTTGGCTATTACATATTCTAATATTGCAATTTTTTCTGCTTGCAAAAATCATGTCTTGCCATGGAAAAGAAAAGAAACTTATAATATACAATGTAATACAAGAAACAATAAAAACGCTATACGAATTAATTATTAACAACACGTAACACCCTAAATTTACATTAATTGTTCGAAATGCCCACCATTATTATCGACGCACATACGGCATTATTTCAACACTGAGTTAATAGCTCTCCTAATTTTGCGCCCATCTAACCTATCAAATGCATAAATAACAGCTTCCAATGGCACCTCTAGGGTCGCACATATACGAGATCTTTAATTGCTTCAAAGACGAAGAAATCTAATGGTGAAAGATCTGGGGAACGTGCAGGTCATAAAACAGGACCATTTCTGCCGATCCACGTGTTTGGAAATAATTCACCTAAATATCTTTTGGCCTGTGTCTGATAGTGAGGCGGGGCACCGTCGTGTTGAAACCACCGTAAGTTTGTACGGATCTGCAAATTTAATTCATCTAGGATATTGTCGATCTCTTCCCTAAGAAATTGCAAATATCGATTTCCGGTTAAAGTTTCATTAAAAATAAATGGCCCAACAAGTTGCGAACCAATAACACCACACCATAAATTGAAGTCAAATCTAATCTGGGGTCGCCTTTCTTCTAAGCAGTGAGGATTTATTTCCGCCCACAGGTATCCATTATGGCGACTGAACATGCCGCAGTTTATAAAACGTGTTTCGTCGGTCCATAAGATCTGCATCGCAAAGTTGTTATTTTCATGGCACATATTTTCGAACCAAGCACAAAAATTTAATCGTCTTTCGTCATCTCCAGGGTGTAGAGTTTGACTAACTAATTTTTATAAGGATGGTACTTATGTTTTGATAGAATTCTCATTACTGTGCGTTGTGAGGTAGCAGCATCTTGTGCAATTTGCCGCGTTGATGTTGATGGATTCTGATTAACAGCAGCTAAAACATTTATCTGCGTGTTTTCATCAATATTACCCTTATTTCTAGGTTTAACAAAACTTCCATACTCTTTTAAATTATTGTATAAATTCTTGAAGCTGCCTAACAAATGTTGAGAGTGTAACCAAATAAAATAAAAAATAGCGTCGGCGGCTTATTTACTATTTTTGTTACGAATAATGTAACATTCGATCATATCACGTTTCTTAAGATTTGTGTACACCATCACTAACTTTATAAAGCAACTAAATCACTAGCAAAACCAACTATAGTCACCCTAATGAACGAACTGTCAATGATGAAGTAAACATAATGCTTCAATTATTAATATCGTGTTTTCCATGGCAACACATGATTTTTGTTAAACATAATAATAGTGTATTGTGCTGTTATTTATTAAAATAAGTGCTACAACCCTTACATCATTGCAAGCAGAAAAAATGCACTATTAGAATATGTCATAGCCAACGATGGTTTCCATTAAGAAAAAATAGACTTTGCTTGCTAACTCAAAAATGCTAAGCAAAATTAAAAATTTAAGATTATGTCGTTGTTTGAAATTGAATTTCTTAAAAACAATATTAAAAAAAATGTTCTACCTTTATGAATAGAAGAGTTATAGCACTGAAAAGGTTTTGGAGAATTTCTATTTTTTTGCAAATATCTAGTAAACCATGAAATTAAATGAACAAAAACGTATCTGGAGGAGGCTTATAAAAATGCAAATCTTTCTCCATTTAACCTAATGCGTATCTTTTATGGTTATCGAGATCCCCATACAAATAATGAAAAAAACTCACCCTGTATAGAATTCTAAATTTGGTATATTAAAAATTCATTAAATTAGCAAATTGAAAGTAAAACTAAAACTAATGGCTAACAATCACATTAAACACTAAAACAATCACAAGAATACAAGTGTTTAAATACATTTGCATCAAATTTACGACAACGTAGCATTTGACAGTGCCCGAGATGTTTAAAAATTTCATTTCTTACATGTTGAAGAGGTTAAACCTAATCCCATTTATTGTTCGCTTAAGATTTTCTAAATTATTGGATCCACTTTTATACTGTTTGCTTTTTAAGTCGCCTTGTAGAAAGAAGTTTAATGGGGTTGCGGTGGGATGGGTTAAGTCTAGTAGGGATGCATCGAACCTCTTCCTTTTATCCATTTTCCTGAGATAACTTGTTCCAGATGGAGTCGAACATTAAATGCGTAATGAGGGGGACGCCCAGCACGTTCCAGCCAAATTATTATTATTATTTGACAGGTCAGCGTGTTTTTGCATGCGGAAGTAATGCAGACGTTATGGGACAAAAGCCACATAGAAAGTGAATTACTCATTTATAGGAACACTGTATATTAATTTTTTACATCCAATCGAGATTTTCTTTTGTCCAGTATCTACAATTCTGTTCATTCATTCCATGTAAATAAATTGTTGTTTCAGTAGTAAATAAAATATTTGAAAGCATTACGTCGCGAAGAGAAATGTTCATAATTTATTCCCAGAATACTTGTCTATTATCGAACTCATCTTTAGCGAACTCTTAAACCAATTGTTACTTACATAGGTGAAATTTTTGAACTTTCAAGTTTAAGAACTGTGCTTGATATTGTAGCCCAAACCAATGTTTAATGTTTCTACTGGTTGACCCTGGATTCTTTCAGTTCCTAGTGTTTATTTAATAGCCCCAGACGTCCAGTGTTTTCAAGGTTCTCTAAACCGTAAGGTTTCCGAAATTTATTTTGAATCCTATTTGTTATTAATAGTCCTATTGACTTCCGGCTACTTTATAATAAATAGTAGCAAATAGTTGCAATCACTGTTAATGTGAATTATATATTAGCGCAAGACATTAACCTTTGATTATGCAAGCATATACAAGAATTTACTTTAATTATTTGATATTATACAGGGTGCCCCACCGAAAATGAAACAGATTGAATATCTCGAAGGAGAAAACTTTTTTGAAAAAAACGCAAAAACAGGTCAATTTTTGATCCAAGGGGGACACCCTTCCATCATATCTTCAACTGTGATACGTCATTCCCCTCCCTTCCATCACTCTAACCATTACAATTTAAATAGGGAAAGTACTAAATACGACACATTACTGAAAAGGTAATTGTACGGAGAATTCAGAAAAGTGATTATTGCGTGCGCTATTTTTGATTTTAGCACCCTCTAGCGGAAAAAAAACGGTTACGTATTCCACAATGTGACACATCATTTCAAAGCTAATTTTATTAGCAATTTAATGCACAATTGAAAAAAATTTATATAATTGAAGAACTTTGCAGAGCTCGAATATTAGAAACTACGAACTTATTACTTTACAAAAGACCCTGACAGTCTGTACATGACAATGATCACAAATAAATGTCAAAAATATTGCGTATTTAGTTGCTAATTAAATTAGCTTTGAAATGATGTGTCACATTGTGGAATACGTTACCGTTTTTTTCCGCTAGAGGGCGCTAAAATCAAAAATAGCGCGACCAACAGTCACTTTGCTGAATTCTCCGTACAATTACCTTTTCAATGATGTATCGTATTTAGTACTTTCCCTATTTAAATTGTAATGGTTAGAGTGATGGAGGGGAGGGGAATGACGTATCACAGTTGAAGATATGATGGAAGGGTGTCCCCCTTGGATCAAAAATCGACCTGTTTTTGCGTTTTTTTAAAAAAGTTTTCTCCTTCGAGATATTCAATCTGTTTCGTTTTCGGGGGGGCAGCCTGTATGTATGTATTTATGATGTAGATATACGAAGGATGTTCACTGATGTTTGGAATGGCATTTATTGTCAACAATTCATCTACGTATGATCAGTTTGTAGTGATTTTTGCGTGCTGAAGATTTGGAACCTTTGCAAGTTTATACACGAATATGAGCAATGTTTGGAAACGCATTCATTGTGTGAAGGAATCGTCTTGAAAATTTAAGAATGGAAAATATGAGATGAATAATAAGTCGGAACTATGTGTATTGCGCACTGTATCTATCGGCAACAAAAGTCCGTGTGTGGAAGATTTGATTAGAGAAATTCTATTTTAATAAGAGCAATTTCATAAAATATTGTGTGAAGAATCTGACCATCAAATCAAACTGGTTTACGAGAAATTTTGTTAGCAATAAGGTTTTCGGTGTTATTATTTTGAGCCAACCAGTAAGTTGTCAGAAACTAAAGCGAATATGAATACCAAACCTTTACAATAAAGCTTCGAACAATCTTCATCAAGCAATAAGACAAAAACAAACGTCCAGGGAATCTTTCACGTGGTGTTATTTTGCTTCACAACAATGCTCACGTCATACCACCAAAGTAATAAACGATTATCTACAACAAAAGGAATGGAGATTTTAAAGCATCAACTTGGATTTATTGCCTTAAGATTTCTGTATCTTTGTGCCACTGACAAAGCGTTAATAGTTCAGTGTTTTCAGTGGAATGCAGATGTACAAAACACTGAGAAAGAATGTTTCAATCAGGAACCACAAGAATTCTATGACATAAATTTGCTGAAACAGTGGGATACAAAGTAGTGTCCTTGGACTACTACTGTTTATAATTTTTATAAATGGTATCGGTTCTTCTATATCTGATTGTAATAATAGGATCATCACTTTTAGACATGGCACCAACTTAATTATAGAAGTTAAGGACTTGCTAGGTTGCAAGATCGGTTTGCAGCCAATAAGCTCAATTTGAATGAAGGAAAAAGTGCATGCAAAATATTTAGATGTTCTCACGGTATACCTGTCCCATCAGGCATGGTTTTGAATAGATAGAATATTAAGTTGTTTGCTTGTACAATGTTCTTAGGAGTTCTTATGATTTTTGTAGTTTGTTCGAATTTTCCGACTTTTCTTTGTAATTGTCCCTAATTTCTTTTCCCTGAAAACTTTTCCAGGACCATATCGAACAAAACAAAAAAAGAATTGCACACGGCATTGAGTTATAGTCTTGAGTTCATACAAAAACCCTATAGATAGAAGCTTTTCCCAAATTTTCCAATTTTCCAACAAACTTTTCCAATTTCTCTTTCCCTAAGAACCTTATTCGGACTATTGCGATTTTAAATTTAGCCAAATTAGATCAGCCATTCCCAAGTGACGCGCTTACCAACGAACAGCATTTCATTTTCATTTACATTGAAAATAATATAGAATAGTATATAGAATAAAGTTGCTTTTTGGAGGATCGAAAAGAAAGATTTTCCATAAATATTACATACATCACTATCAATGGCTTTATTCATAGATATGTAATACATCTCTGTAATGTACAAGTCATATATTTATTTACGTTTATACATATTCACAGACTTTAAAACCATTATACAAAAATACTTAATATTTAATCACCTTTAAGGAAACCATTATCAGCAATGGAATCATTGTTGCCCATGCTTGCCGTCCGCTCTCCTTGTTTATTTTAATGTTTACGGGTTCATAATTTGGTCGGGGACCAGTTTCGAGAGCGAGGAGATATTATCTCCCCATGTAGGTGGCTTGTACTTGTTTTTCGAGAGCCTGTTACTGACTTAAATATCGCAGCCTTAATGCCTTTAACAAATTGAAAACGACCACTTAAGTGCAATCGATTTTATTGGCCCCGTTTAATCGTTATTGTTTTCTTAATTTGAATAATTCAATCGCGCAAAGATGGCGTATTTATGACTATATACGTATTAAACACATTTTTATGACGATATTTTGTCTTGTTTTACAGGCAGATGTTATATTTACAAATTATTTCTTAAATTTTTAATCAGTTTAAATACATATAAATGTGACAAAGCGAAAAATAAATTACTAATTAAAAGCATTAATAAATGAGCAGTTGTGACCTACGCAGAAATTTGCATACCTGTCATATTTCATTAAACTATGGCCTTAATAACTATATAGACACAGATGAATTATAAATATGTGGGTGTATCAAGCGCACTTGAATTTACCGGTCATATTTGCACTACTTTCTCTTCTATAGACTGAATCTCGTAAGCTTAGTTGTCTGAGAAGAGCTTTGGAAGGTTGCTCGACGTTCTCAGAGTATTATTTAAAATATTTGCGCAGAATAAATTATGATTTATTGGTGAATCTACATAATTATTAACATTTGCATCACAAAGGAAGATATGGCCAGCGCTAGTATGTATTATATAATATAACTTATTGGAAAATTGAATTGACTCAGTTATTCTTTTATCAGTAGTGGTTGTTATGTTGACTATTGACATGTATAAGCATAACAAAATAGTATTTGATGTTAATGTTAAGAATATGAAATTCATATGAAAAATTAATAAATAAAAATGTCACTATTTTAACGTTTGCCACCATCTGACTTCTTCTTAACTGTCAGTGGTTTTGATATCTATGATAAAAGCCTAGCATTTATCTTGTTTTATTTATCTATGATTATTGATTTTTAGAACACCATTAGAAAATGTATTTTTTTTTGTTTGATGTAAATTTAAATTAGAGGTATTACAAGAAAACAAAATGTATTAGTAATTTTTTTTTATATTTGATTAAAATAATATTACAATAAATAAAATCTAATTAAATATATCTGAAATGAAAATAAAATTCAAATATATCATATGGACATATACAGGGTGTAACAAAATAAGTGTAAAACATTTCAGGGGGTGATTCCTTAGCGAAAAAGAGATAGGGTCTTTCATATAAAAAAACTTCAATGGAGCATCCCTTGTTAAGATACAGCCCCATAAAGGGGGTACATAAAATTTGTTTTACAATTTTTCTCACAAACACTAAAAACGTAATTTATTTCCAATGTAACTTTTTGTCTGATTATTTGTTTACCATTTAAAAATCTATTTCCAATACCTTGTTTCATTCGAAACAAAAAATGTCTCTTGAATTTTTTGCCCAAAAGTAATCAGTTCGCAGCAAAAAATTATTTTACGAACAACTACAGAGATACATCGTCATAAATGCGAACTGGATTAGTATTGTTATTTTGTAGTTACTACCTGCATCAAAATACATATGATTAAAGATGAATAAACAAAACTAATTTATTTATAACAAAACATAAAACATGTAGAAATCATAGTAAATGTTCAATATGTCCACCTTCAGTCATTACACATGCCTCTAGACGTCGGCGCATTGAGCCACGTATTCGCTCAAATATTCCTGGATTCTCTCTAATTACCCTGCACGCATCGATGATGCGGTTTCTTAAGTCCTCTACATCGCGAACAGGAGTAGGATAAACCAAAGTCTGTAAATGGCCCCAAGTAGAGAAATCGAGAGGATTGAGATCCGGGGATCGAGCGGGCCAATTCTGTGGTCCTCCTCGACCTATCCAATGATTTGGATATGTTTGGGTTAAATGCTGACGTGCTGCTTGACTAAAATGGGCGGGAGCCCCATCATGCATAAAAAACATATCCCTTCTGACGCCTAAAGGAACTTCCTCCAGCAGTACTGGATGCACTTCTCTTAAAAATTGAGTGTATGCCTCACCATTTAATCGAGGAGGTGGAAAATGAGGGCCAATTAAATAATCCCCAATAACTCCGAGCCACACGTTAAGAGAAAAGTGTTCTTGATGGTTAGCTTGTACAATAGCGTGAGGGTTTTCATCAGCCCATATGTGGTTATTATGAAAATTAATTATCTTGTCCCGAGAAAAAGTACATTCGTCTGTGAATTCGATCGTCTTCAGAAAGTCAGGATTTCTTCTAATCATATCCAGCATCCAATTGGAAAATTCAAGACGGTTCGGAAAATCTCGCTGTAACAGTGCCTGTACTCGTTGCAGATGGTAAGGGTATAAGAGTTGTTCCTTTAAAATTCGAAATACCGTCATATGATCAACATTTAACTCGAAAGCAATCTTTCTAGTACTGCTAGTAGGTTGTTCTTCAATCAAATTAAGTACTGCTTCTTCAAGATGTGTTGTTCTAACTTCACGATGGCGACCACAATCCTGCGTTCTTTTGTCGAATGAACCATATTCTCGTTATCGTTGATGAAGTCGGGCAAATATTCTATGCGAAGGAAGCTGCCGTTGAGGATACATTTCAGCATATCTTCTAGAAGCTTCTAACCCATTCCCCTGCGACAGACCGTAAACGTAATGCATATCAGCCATTTCCTCATTTGTGTATCCCATTTTAATAACAAGTGAATTATTAAACTAACAAATTACGAACAAAACAACGACACACAATTAAGTATTAATTCAATTTCAAAAATTTACAAACTGACAGCGTGATACCACTAATATCGGCCTACTAAATAATTAGTTTTACATTTTCGTTTTATGACGATGTATGTCTGTAGTTGTTCGTAAAATAATTTTTTGCTGCGAACTGATTACTTTTGGACAAAAAATTCAAGAGACATTTTTTGTTTCGAATGAAACAAGCTATTGGGAATAAATTTTTAAATGGTAAACAAATAATCAGACAAAAAGTTACATTGGAAATAAATTACATTTTTAGTGTTTGTGAGAAAAATTGTAAAACAAATTTTATGTACCCCCTTTATGGGTTTTTTTTTTATATGAAAGACCCTATCTCTTTTTCGCTAAGGAATCACCCGCTGAAATGTTTTACACTTATTTTGTTACACCCTGTATAAGAACTGACTTCAGCAAATTATTTTATATAATCCAGGGTGTCTGGGCTCAAGAAATTAATTATGAAGAGGAGCAAGAAATAATGGATACGTTTAAGAAGCACAGAATCATATAACACAGCAATAATAGCGCCCAACTAGAAGCCATTTTGGAACCTATAATAAAATTATAATTTATTGTATTATAATAATTGTAGTTAAGGCGGAATTTTAAACAGCTTGTTAAAAGTTAGGGATATTGTGAGAAAGTGACTTTAAGACAAAAACTTGCAACTATAAACGACAAAAAGTTTTAACTAAAATAAATTAACATTAGTACATCTACTTTGTGTCATGAATCAGTCAACTTAAAAATATTTCTCAAAAAAAAAAGAAGGTTAAATTGAAAGGGACATAATTTCTTCTTGGATATAAAAATTAAACCATAAAACTTTTAATAGGTAGTGTGACTACCACGAGCTTCTATAACTGCTACGCAACGACTCTGCATACTTTCCACTAAATTGTTCAGCGCATCTTGCCTGGTTTGCATCCAAAGTTGAGGCAGTAGATTCCTCAATTCCTGAAGAGTTTAATGGTGTGGTTCTTGTGGATTTAATGCACATGAAATTGCTCCCAAGCATGCTCGATGCAATTACGGTCGGAAAATTTCGGGGGTAATGGCAAATAAGAAATACGTAGATTTTCCAGAGCTAACACATCGATGCAATATTGCATTATCGTACAGAAAAACAAAACCTGGACCGAGAGCGGCGTGAAAATATGTAATCACATTGTTGATGGCTTGCTCTCTATAAATCTCACCGCTCATATTCCTATCCAAAAGTAACAAGTCCGTGCGTTCATTAAAACAAATTGCTCTCCTTCCAAAACGAGACTCGTTGGTGAAGAGTATAGATTTCTATTCTTCCTGCCAGTTTTGATGGTTTCGTACCCAGGTCAATTTTGAACGTTTGTTCTCTGCTGTAAGTCTCTTCTTAACCAACGCCTTGACTTCAAATTCACCTCGGAAAGCCTTTCGTTCAGAATTCTATAGGTATCAAGTGGCGCTCTTCGAGCTGACAGAGTACTATAGCGATCATAGATGCGAGTTGTTACTTTCGGCCTTCGAGTTCTAGGCCGTTCCGCAACAGTTCCAGTGTCTTTGTAAGGTTTAATTAACCAAGAAACTACACTTTGCGAAACAACAAAACGTTTTCTAACTCATTCGCATCACTTCCATTTATTTCCTACTCAACAGCAAATTTCAAATTGGAATTGTGTTATTTGAATACCAGCAATATCACTAACTTTTGACGAGGAGTTTATATTTTGTGGACATGGTAAATGAATACTGTGATATAAAGTTTGAAATGGGTGGAAAGTAAATAAATAGATCTAAAATTTAAGATACAATTTTTGTTTCAAACGTATATACAAATAAGATACTTTGCAAAAAGAAAAATTAACCACCAGTATTTAGTGTGTTTAGTATTGGTTTTAAATGATGGATATGTTTTGGTTTGACGCATAAATGTAGGTAAGGCGTAGTGGAAGTACGTTTCGTATATTTGATTAATGTCAAGAAGGAAAAGATATGTTATTACGTATGCGTTTGAATCAGATATTTGTGTGTTATTGGTCTGCAGATTGAAGACAATTATATTCTAAAATAAATTTGGAATTCATTTATTAGATGAGGAATAATTGTAATGCCATGAATATTATCAAAGGTGAATTGAAAATAAAATTTATGATTTTTATGTTGATTATTCATTTTAAAGCTATAATTAGAACATTTATAATTTAGGTTAAATGTCTAATTATTTAAATTAAAAGCCTTGAAATACAACAAAATGTATTTGGGGTTTCATTTGTATCAATTTTGGATAAGAATAAAGCAATATTATTAATATTTAAGAAGCATAGAAGGACATAACGCAACAATAGACAACCTTTTTTATATTTTTTCCCTAATTAATAATAGCACTATAAACCCCTTCCTAATACATAATTTTGTCTAATTGTCCAATTATTTCTACTAGTAAGTTATTTGTTAGTAATTGTTAATTATCATAATAAACAAGATTAGAAGACTCCAAAGAAAGAACCACCTTAAAAAAGAAAGTGATCCAGAATACAATGCAAAAATTGAAGAAGAATAATGCGAACACATAAACTTATAGAATTACTGCACAAATATGCGAACATGCTGAAAATTCTTTAGTAAAACACGTGTAGTATTTGATTACAAATACTCAGATAATGTAGTCGAATGATAGGTACCGGCACCTCCACCATTGTGGTATGGATCCTTAAAATTTTAAATTCACAGCCATGATGAAGGGACTCAAGTTTACATTTCATTTGCTTTAGGAGTACGGTTATTCAGGTTACTAAAGGAAATTCTGTATTTTTACTTTAACTTCCTTTCTCGCGTTTTTAATACTAAACACACTTCAATGTCCCTGCCAGAACTTATTTTTCGAAGATTAAACTTGAGCTCCGTGTACTCTTTTCTATTCGACAGTTTTGTTAACTGTGGAACGCTCAAGCATTTTTTCAATGTCCCTGGCAGAACTTATTTTTCGAAGATTAACCTCGATCTCCGTGTACTCGTTTCTATTCGACAGTTTTGTTAACTGTGGAATACTGAAGCACATTTTCTGTTAGTGTTCTTAGACATACTTGAACAAGCATCAATGTCGACTGATCTATG
The DNA here is from genome assembly GCA_963170755.1 of Amphimallon solstitiale. Lineage (NCBI taxonomy): Eukaryota > Metazoa > Arthropoda > Insecta > Coleoptera > Scarabaeidae > Amphimallon > Amphimallon solstitiale. Next base: position 116,797,553 of record OY720679.1, read on the forward strand.
ACACAAAAGCAATAAAAACTTTTCCCATCCCGCCAGACTAAAAACTATTACTATATTAAAGACTATTAAGCAAAACGAAGGAGAAAAGGGTTTGCGTTATCCCTGCAAAATATTTATTCACAATTACATTAAACATTTACTGAAAACAACATAGGTACATATTTTTCCACTAACACAAGTATTTCTCTTTAAGACTACAACCAATTCATTAAGAAATCTATAAGAGCATTACTAAAGAAAGTATACGTCTATATCATGGTTCTTTCATTGCTGGAAAATCCAAGAAGTAATAACAAGAGGCATTTTGTAGATGAAGTTTAAAGACTTTAAACTGTCCTCCTCTTCCCTCCTCTCCTCTCTTCTCTAGAAAGTATTTATTAGTTTGAAAATTACAGAATTTCTATTTAAACAGCGGTTAATATTGACGGCAAAATTTTATTGTAAAAATGTTGTATTTGAAATGAAATACGGACTGACAACTCCCCCTTACATGACAGGTAACTTTCGCCAATTAACGACACGCTATGCTCTTTATTTTGACAGTGAATTGTTTCAAAGCAACATATGGAATATATTAGATTTTACAGGGACACAAACAATTTTCTATTAATTAATTGCGAAATGTTGTTATGAACAGTTTTCTGTGACATGGATTCAAAATTAAAACTCGCAATTACATGACGTATTGAATATATTTCCAAGATGTCTAGTTAATATACAGCTTGTGTAATGAAACACTTGATATTACCAGGTAAATATTGCAACGTCGTATTTTTTGGCCGTACTGGGAGTGCGACGAAAGATAGGAGATAGAGATAACTGCTATATTGCCAGTCGATGCTTCACCGTTAAATGTAGCGAGAGCGGGGATACAGTACGCCACGTTGCAATTCTGATGTATTTTGGACTTGCTATATCAAGTCTTGCATTACACAACTGGTATATGCACGTTTTTATCTGTTCTGAACATTTTAATTGACGTATTAAGTTATCTGAAGACGGTGTGAGATATTTACACACTCTGTATATGTGTTATATGAACCAGAAACTGCAAGATATGTTAATAAAAGGAAGAATAACATCCGGAAATGAACGAAAGCTCTCTCGTTTGTATTCAGTTCACCGTATAAACCGTCTCTTGTGGTTGTGACAAATGAACATCACTCTACCAGTCAGAATTTAGATCCCTTCGTTATGTTCTTCATCAAATTAACTATTACGAACAACCCCTTTCTTATACCAGTCGATCAGAATGACCAGTCCTTATCAGCTTCCTCCAACGTCAGTAGTAGGTTGTAGGTGTTCCAGCTCATCATAATTATCAACTTATAAAGGGCAATAATACATTTCGAATGGATTGGTGAGATAAGATTATAGGGAAGTTACTAATCAACAATCGGTCTTAAACTTGATAGGTATATGGATCTTGAATACAAACTTAAATTTACTTGATGTTAAAAATATTATAGTAACTTCCTAAATTCTAAATAAAATCTTTTACTGTAGGTTCTTGCTTAAGAAAAATACCACTTATCGTTGGTAATGGATGTGATGAATATTATAGGAAGCTGTTAACTAATCACTGTCAAATACTCTAAATATACAGGTAATTGCAAATTCCATTTTTTTTAAAGGAATTTAATAAATATGCATTAGTCGGACATTAAATTGTTTCAAATGAACTATTACGTCCAAATATAAACTACATAAAACAGTAATTCAAGCAATCTCCATGAATTTGGGTTATGTACGTAGATAACATTTACTACGCCCTCGTCGTAAGCAAGGGCAAGTATTGCGCTTCGCTAAATGATTGTTTTATACTCCTTTGTGTCACGGCTTCTATATAACTCACCTGTGTATACCACTTAAATTTGACTGTGTTCGAAACACTCTTGTCGATCTATAATATTGGGTATTTCACCGCCGCTATGCTCGTTGCGGAGAAGTGGCGGTTCGAGGATATCCTCTGGAAGAACGATCGAAAATGGCGCTACAAAAGTTGTTTAAATTAAGTTTTAAATACTTTCATTTTTAAAAAGAAATAAACCTGTTCCCGTCTTACTTCAAGTCCAAATTTTATGAATTTTTTTATTCAAAAATTATTCAAATTCCTATTCCAACTACTTCTATTCTCTTAATAAATCTCTATAGAATGCATACGTTGCGAGATATTCGAAAAAAGTGCTATTCGCTAAGAGTAAAAATATTACTTCCGCTCACTTTCATTTATACAAAAAATATTTTAAGTCCAGCTCTAAATACGTTTGTACTCTTATTAAATATAAATATAATGCATAATTTATGACATATTTGCAAAAAATCGCTATTCAGTAAGAGTAAAAGTGTTACTTCTAATTTTTTTTAATAACATTTTTCTCAAATTCACTTTTGAGTATATTTGAATTATTTATACATTTGTGTAAACTTAGTAGTTGACGAAATATGGGTAAAATTTGAATTGAAAATGTAATTAGATTTCAAGAGAGATTATACTCGTAAATATAAAATTTGGAATTAATAGCTGCATCCGTTTGACCGCTATCGTGGTCACACACACACACACACACAGAGAGAGAGAGAGAGAGAGAGAGAGAGAGAGAGAGAGGGGGGGAGGGGGAGAGAGAGGGACATTTTTTAAAAACCACTTTTTGGTATCAGGGGACTTCAAAACGTGGACATCTGCAAAAATCTTGATGTCGAAAATGTTCGTCATCACAACACTTCCTTATACTACGTAGAAGAAAGTAAAAAACACTACGAAAGAAACAACATTTCGAATTTACCTTACTAATAACTCAATAACCCAATCCAAATCACTTTAACACTAGCCGAAATTCAACTAATTAGTGATCCGGAATATGCATTACTAATTTTTTTTAACAAAATCAATCAAACACAATAAATATTAAACTATCTCTACTTATCCAATTTAAAAAAATATTGGCAACAGCCCAATACTAAATATACGAGTAATCACAGGGTTAACGGTATGTGAAATCAGTGTTATTGACAATAATTTAAGACTAAATGAATACAGTATCCGACTCAAGACCCGGATGATGCGTACGTGCATATGCGCCAGGGATTCAACATGAATTAAAAATGAAGGACACAAAAGAATTGATGCTGAGGAACGTACAATATTTAAAAATTAGTTAAACAAATTTGAAGTAAGGAGACAACTAATTGAGGAAATAAAATACAGCAGAATATACCATATGTCGATAAGAATAACGATCAACTGAAATGTGGCCCGTCCATAAAACTAAATAAATACAAATGAACTAGATAATCCGAAATTCTAAATTCTAAATAAAGATTCTAATTTCAGACTGATATGCATGAGCTTCCGAAAACTTAAAAGTAAGAAATTAAATCCTAAAAGTACCTATCGAGATACCCTCATGGTACAGGTCCAAATGCTCAGGTACAGACAAATTAGAAGAGTATTACTAAAGAAAGTATATGTCTATATCATGGTTCTTTCATTGCTAGGAAATCCAAGATGTAATAAGAAAAGGCATTTTGTAGATGTCCTAAGACAATTCTAAATGTTTTAACCTTGAAACGAGGAAGCAATACATATTAAAAAAATAAGGTGTGGCCGCCACACGAAATTCTTATACGTATGAGCGTTTCAAATTATAGAATTTTTGTATACAAAAATTATTCTAAATCCTATTATAAATACTTCTATTCTCTTAATAAATTCTATAGATACTTTGCAAGATATTCGAAAAAAGTGGTAGTCGATAGGAGTAAAAGTTTTACTTCCGGTTCGAATTTTGAAATTTCATGTATGCAAAAGACATTACAAATCCAGTTCTAAATGCTTTTGTACTCTTGATAAATATATATAGAATACATAATTTACGAAATATTTGCAAAAACTCGCTATTTGATAAAAGTAAAAGTGTTACTTCCGGTCCGAATTTTGAAATTTTTTTATGCAAAAGATATTTAAAATTATGTTTTAATACTTTTATACTTGTAATGTACCTGCCTAAAAAGCATGACTCGCGAGATATTCGCAAAAAATTGATTTTCAATAAGAGTAAAAGACCTACTTTCGGTAGAAATTTCGAAAAACTTTTTTAATACAATTTTTCTCAAATTTAATTTTGAATACATTTGAATTCTTTATAAATTTGTTTAGACTTAGTAATTGACGAAATATTGGGAAAATTCAATTTTTTCACTGAAGTAAACTACTACTTCCGGTCTACCGATTTTACTGAAAACTAAACAGATCTCCAAGAGGCAGATTAATTAGATTTGGAATTGATATCTACAGCGGTTTGACCGTTATCGTGGTCACATACACACAGACAGACAGAGAGAGAGAGAGAGAGAGAGAGAGAGAGAGAGAGAGAGAGAGAGAGAGAGAGAGAGAGAGAGACATTTTTTAAAAACGACTTTTTTTGGTATCAGGAGACTTCAAAACGTGGAAGCTGCGAAATGCGCTCATTGTACAGATCCAAATGCTTCCTCAGGTACAGAAGAATTTTGTTTTAGTTAAACCTACAAATCTAATTTCACAAATCAGCTCTCAACGTTGACAATTGTAAAGCGCAATTATAAGAAAAAATTGAATAAAATAAATTAATTTAATCGAAGACAGTGACAAGTACTATTTTAATCGCTATTATATGAATTCAGTGACGACGCATTACAAATTCAATATCCCTTTTATTTTCGTATTGAAATAAATCATAATAAAAAGTGTTAAGAGGACTATGGTTGGAACGAAACAAAATCAATTTTCTCGGTGAAAATCATACGTTTTCTAAACATAAATTGGATGTTGGATTGGACGAGTGATATTGCTCGAAACGAATAAATATGTAGTCTCGAGCGAATGCTTGTGGTGCGAATATCAGAAAATTAAAATACGATTTACCTCAAAACAATAGTGGGCGCGAAAGACTAACAATGCCCGAAGCTGAGAATGCACTCGCATAGGAATTAAAAGATAAAATGGGGAATATAATGTAATCTGCAGTCGTTCATCTGTCGGATTCAGTTTGAATGCATTCGAAATCTGCAATACCACAAAACGCCTATCAACGTTATGGGCTTTTGTTCGTATTTCTCTAAGATAAATCACACTTTAACACGTTAACGTTTATCAGTAACGTTTGATTATATTTTACATTATTTAGATCGAAATTATTTACTGGAAAAGAATTTAAAAAGTAGCTACAATGCCAACCAAAAGAAAGCGGGCCATTGCAACATATTCATTTTATTCCAAACGCTATTACTATAGAAAATGTGTCTATTGTAATCGACTAGGTACACTATAAAAATTTAAATATATGTAACACATCTGTGTATATTTCCTCTTTTTAGTTTGCTACTTTGTGAAAAGTAAAAATAAATATTAACGATTATAAAAGTTAAATACGCCTATAGGCACTATAATTATATATATAGAGCTATTCACGTGAAAAGAGTGGTAATTTATTGATTTGGTATCCAATTTCTACAAATTCAAATATTTATACTCAGGTAAAATATACATTCTATTGTTGATTTCACTATTTCACTGATATCAGTCTTAAACATTTCATTAATTCAACTTCCTACTTCAACGTATGTCGTATATCTTTTCTAATATAAAAGAAAGGACGTTTTTTTTTCTAAAATCGCTCACATTTGTCTCCTTAATTAGAATATATGACTAGTTGTATTTGCAATCTTTTCGAGCTTGAATCGCCTTTTCGCGTCCGCTTACAGCTTTATTTCAGTTTCCTGTAAAACGCGATCACTGGCATGGCCCTTTTTAGAATTTCCGGTTTTATAAACTTTTAAAGCATCCCGGTATATACATATATTTTGTGAAGCCAATAGTATATTTTATTTAAAATTATTTTCAGATTTTCAGTAGCAGTTTTGATCTATAAATAGCTTTCGCTGGCTTGGTACATGTATCGCGATATACGACATCATCTCGAAATTTTCGTTCACTAACATTTTTATGAGCTACAACCGTGCTTCTGGGGGCGTGTAAAGTTGTCTGTCTTGGCTATATTGTTAATCCGTTAGGTGAGGCTAAGGGCGCTTGCGGGGTCTCAAAACGACTAACTTGACCTTAGCCAGAAGGTATACGATATTTATTTGTTTCTTCCTAACATAAAGTTAAAGTTGATTAATTTTAAGCTGATAATTTTCAAAATCATTGCTCTCAAACCCTTAAGCGGCGCTTATGGGATATGGATGAAGCTACTTCAAATCACACAGAGTGTATAATCTTGGCCCATCAAAAACCACCAGGTTGCAATTCCTCTGAGTACCTCATCACATTCATTAGTTGAATTAGGGTTATCAGTGAATAACATTTGATTAAATACAAACAAGGGCACAACCTTTAGTTGTAAAATTCTCTAAGTTAATAAAATACGCCCATTAGAAGAATATCACTAAGTTCATGTACATTTATATATACAACTCTGTATTTAATTTAAAGATAAAACGTAAGCTCTCCGGAATGATGAATTCAAAAGATATCTGTTTTTATTGCTCATATGCTTTTGATATAAATTTAGATTATTTCAAACTTTGCATTGAGTTCTTGCGACTTTTTTTCAAACACGTTTTATCTCGTAAGTTTGCGAAGAATCTGCCTGCGTATTACTGATATATGGATAGTTAGTCGCCGAGACATGCCTTGTATACATATCTCCAGAGATCTCCAGTTTTAATGATTTCTTACGGAACATTTCCGAATAAACAAATAGAAATGAAGAAAAATGAACTGAAAAAATTTTAAGCAGTCTATCACACGTTTGATCTGAATGAGAAATTGACCGGCTCTGTAGCGGACATTTTTACAATTGTTTCTCGTTCTTTCTTTTGTGCCACTTCTTTCTTCGGGATGTTCGCATATACATACACATGCACGCGTTCGAGTTGTGATAGCAGAGATTGATAAAAATGTATTTCTAGAAACTCAGGTGATCGTTTATTCGGAGAATCGAAGTGGTCCATAAACCATCTGTCTGATTGATCTGGTGATCGGTCTGGAGATGGGCGGAAACTGGTTTATACCGAGGAATATCAAATAATAATAATAAGGTGGTGAACAAAAACTATTATTAAAATTTTAAAATTAGATTTTCTCTATTATATTTACTGATAATGCATGATTGTGAATGTTTTATGACTAACATGGTAAAAAAGATTAATAGAGTTATTTCCGAATATTTTACAAATCTTATTAAGTACATACTAATATATTCACTTTAAATGCGCATACATAATCGTGCATAAATTTTAATGCAGGAAGTATTTGAACCAGCTGTACAAATTAAAATATGACGTTCAGATAAAATGCATTGGGCAATCTACGAGGTGTGATGAAAAATTATAATGGATTTTTCGATACACAAAAATTTATAGCAGGTATAGTTCATTTAGCGAAACAAGCAAGTTATATTATAAACCAATTATATACGACCAAGTAACATTATATAACAAAAATAACTAATAATGCTAGTAATACTCTCGATTCATTGAATATTTTATGTTACCAGAACTGAAAGTAGTTCCAATATAGTATGCAACCGTTTTATCTGTCAGGTTAGTAGCTTTATTTTTAAAAAAATGTAAGTATACGGTTGGTTCTTGGTGAAACATTATGAATATCCAGAACGCTCAGTTGAACCCTGATCAACAAAACATTTTACGTAAATCTATAACACTTGTTTCTACCAAAATTACTTCAAATTTTGCAATAATTTTAAAAACAAACTAGTGGCCTACCGATGGGTAGCCCGTTAAGCCCCTTACTTGCCGAGATATATATGACAAATTGTGTGACAAATCAGGTGTATATGAGGTAGGTTGCAGTGATTGTGACACAATCTACATTGCCCAAACAGGCAAACCCATACACGAACGCATTAACGCCATTTTAAATAATAACAAAAATACACGCTTTGTTGAACATTGCATAGATCTTATACATGTATTAGATACTATTAATTACACATTATTAACACAATAGTTATAAAGGAAGAAAATTAGATCTACTTATTAGAAATCCTTGAAATTAAAAAAGCTACGACAGCTTGATTTTATAAACACCCCCGTTATTGACTCTGTACTTAAGGCACTAGCACATACATATTAATAAGTATTGATAACTTTCTAAGTTTTAATTTGACTCTGAAAACTGTTCCATAATGACTGAGAGGTCGAAACACGTGTCAGAGAAAATAAATCTGTACAAGTGAAACAAACAACCTAAGCTTTATTTTTATAATATTTATACATCGATATTATAAAGATGGGTTGCTTTCAACAATAAATCATGTCTAAACTTTTGAATAAACACGCGAAAGAAACATTTACCTTTTAATCAACTATTCTAAAAGAGAAGGGTATAATGATGAGCACTACTCCCGCAGTTTAAACATTCCAAGACGTAATATTTTCTATTATACTATTTTTTTTTATTATAGAGAGTAGCAAGTACTTTAAATTTTCACATCGCAAAGTAAATATAATCTCATCTACATCAAAACATGATAATTTTGGTCAATGCGCAATTAGAAATACAGTATACACGCAATAAAACAGTAAGTTCTATGATGATACTAAACAAAGATTAATTGAAGTCCCACAAATTATATTAAAACAAGTTACATTCTTGGAAGACTCTGTTCCTATAACACATCAAGGTGTAAGTAAGTTTATTTTTATTAATGACATCTATGCTTTAGAAGATTCAATTCCTGACAAAATACATCTATAAAAACTGTAAAAGCAACAAAAACTGTATTTGGTGATAGTGAAAATGAATTCCAGCAATTTATCACAGATGCTGAAATAAATTATAAGCACTCTTAAACAATGAGCTTTAAATTAGTTTTGAAAGACCCCTTAAAAATTACGTTAAAATAATGTTTTAGATGAAAAACATCACCTCAGATTTCTATATTTAGAAAAATCTTTATAACATCAGCATATGCCACAACACAGCGCAAACTATAGGTTCGAGCAAACAGCTAATATAAAGTATAGTGGACTTAAATTAGAAAATTGGGCGATACCCGATGAAGGACGAATATCATAAAGCATTATCGTATCTACCGTTTAGATCTTGATGTTGTAAATTCACTGCTGCACTACAGTCAAACGTTGATAGTTTGCTAATAAGACGAAAATTGTTGATGAAGTTCAACACACTTCTAAAATGTATGTAGACTGCTACTAGTAATAGTAAAAAGATTAGTGACAATCCATCTAGTTCATAATCATTGCTCTAATAGGGTATTAGTATGCTACTAGCAAGTAACTACTAACATCATGCTAAGATACTATTAACTTACGCTATTCATGACTATTGATTTAGTAGCTACTAAGTAGTAGGATGTTAAAGGACATGTGTATGGGGCTACAGGGTAATATGTAGAACGATAGTGACCTACAAATTTAAATTTGAAGAAGGTATGAATACTTATAAATTGTATATGTAGCAGAAAAATAAAGTTTTTATAGACATGGTTTATGAACAACTAGATGATGAAACGGAAACATTATAATTATTGGGTGAAGATGCGTTATAGAAAATACAGATTGAATTATACGAGGTGTGTCTCAGAATTAATGAGAATGATTAGTTTTCAAGGGTTTTATTGAATGTATCTACAAATTAATATCGTTCCCTTCAAAGTATGTCCCTTGGGAATGCACACAGCGTCTTTAGTGAGTTTTCTATGCCTGGTAACAATTCTGGAAGTCTTGTTTCGTTAGGCTGTTTAGAACCTGTGTCGTGACTGACATGTGAGCTTTCTTCGGCCGCGGTGATGCAGGTGTGTGCCACTCAGCGCTTTGTCGCTTTGTTTCTGGATCATATTCAAATACCCATGACTTACCACCTGTTATCACTCTGTGCATGAAGTTGGGTTGGGTTGTTAAGCGATCTCGCAATTGTTGACTAATGAAGAAGCGATTTTCCTCTTGTTCATTAACAAGTTCTTGGGCACCAGCTTTGCACATATTTTCCGCATGTCTAGTTCATTTGTCACAATTCGATAAACAGTGTCCTTACTCATGCTGACCTCATGTGCCATCAACCTGAGCTAATGCAGAACGCATATTCGCCACGCTTTCATCCTGGACAGCAGTCCTGAGCAATGGTCATCTTCGATGGTTTCGCGGCAATCATTGTAAGCCTTGTACCATCTAAAAACTTGTGCTGCTAACAACGTAACATCTCCATATGTTGTTCTTACCATTTGTAGTGTCTCTGAAGCAGTTCCCTTTTTTAACGCAAAATTTAATTGCATATCGATGCTCGATACTTGCCTGCATTTTACATGTAACGTGGTATTGGAACTTAACGGTAAATACGTGGGGCTCATGCCACTAACACTAGACTTAGTGGGCTGCGCCTGTTATGGTTGCGTTCTTAGACATTCCACTCACATGTAGTCGACTCCAGTCGGCTGCAGTCGTTGTCATATTTAGCGTAAACAATTCATTCTCATTACTTCTGAGACATACCTCGTATGTATAGTTTATTCCTATATTTTGGATTAAAAATATATCTATACAGTTGGTACGCGATGCAGGATTTGTGATATATTTGCAAAGTGAAAAGAGAAGATTTTGGAACAAGTTTTTATTAAAATAATTTTTGACATAATACTTCAGAAAATTAAATGTTAAGAAAAATTGAAAAAATATTAGTATGATTTCAGAATGGAGATATAGAAAGTAATTTGATTAGTGATAATGGATATGCATGTTCAATATAAGTTTTATTTAAAATAAAGTCTGTAAACCAAAATATAAAAAATCTGTTCAAACACGCATTCATTCCTTTTTCTCTTTCAACAATTTCATTCTCACAGCATATTGAATTTCGTTTTGCATGTTCTTATCATGCATTTCTTTCAACATTGGATTTTTCCATTTTTAATGTACTTAATTAAAAAAATATAATTCTCGGTCTAAAAAAAGAGTGACAATCACTTGTTAATTTATATTCGTATCAATTTGTTACTTGTAATGACGAAATTTTCCACCTCGAGATTTTTGCAGATGTCCACGTTTTGAAGTCCCCTGATACCAAAAAAGTCGTTTTTGAAAAATGTCTCTCTCTCTCTCTCTCTCTCTCTCTCTCTCTCTCTCTCTCTATGTGTGTGTGTGTGACACGATAGCGGTCAAACCGCTGTAGATATCAATTTCAAATTTTGTATTTACGTGTATAATCTCCCTCTTGAGATCTGAATAGTTTTTCAGTAAAATCGGTATACCGGAAGTAACAGTTTACTTCAGTGAAAAAATCGAATTTTGCCAATATTTTGTCAACTAGTAAGTTTAGACAAATTTATAAAGAATTCATATGTACTTAGAATTAAAAGTGCGAACAATTTTATTTCAAAAGTTTTTCGAAATTCCTACCGGAAGTACGTCTTTTACACCTATCGAAAATCAGTATTTTGCGAATATTTCACAAGTCATGCTTTTTAGACAGGTACGTTACGGGTATAAAAGTATTTAGAAGTTCATTTTCAGTACCTCTTGTATAAAAAAAATTTCAAAATTCTGACCGGAAGTAACACTTTTTACTCTTATCGAATAGCGATTTTTTGCAAATGTGTCGTAAATTATGCATTTTATATATATTTGTCAAGAGTACAAAAGTATTTAGAGCTGGATTTGCAATATTTTTTGTATAACTGAAATTTCAAAATTCGAACCGTAAATATCACTTTTACTCTTTGCGAGTAGCACTTTTTTTCGAATATCTTGCAAAGTATGCATTCTATAGAAATTTATTAAGAGAATAGAAGTACTTGCAGTAGGATTTTGAATCATTTTTGTATGAAAAAGTTCTTAAAATTCCATAATTTGAAACGCTGATACGTATAAGAAAGTAGTGTGGTGGCCATACCTAATTTTTTTATGTATTATTTTAGTCTACGTTGCAAGTAGGTAATGCTACACAGAAAGATTTACAGAAAACGTTTTACTTATGCCATTATTCTGTTCTTTAAATTGCAAATACGGATACCCCACAATTTACCCTTACCAATCTACATACATAATTCAATCTAATTAGTTAAATGTATGTTAACAGTGGATATGTATAATCGACACAAATTATTGATAAAATAAACGTATTCAGCAGTATTACAATCGCTAGATGTGTCATGTTTATGTTTGAAACGTATTTTATTTTTAAAATGTGAAAAGAAACAAGTTTCGAGTTGTATTCTCATATTAGAAACGCCAGCTGCCGTGACTGTAGATAGGCCTTTGTCATGCTTAATATATGTCATGATGTAGTATCATCAACATCGTAGTGTTATCCGAAGATCAGAACTGCAATTTCCTGTTTTGCTTATCAGGGTTGCACAGACAAACACGTGACGATTATTTCTTTCATTAAGATGCTGTCTCATCAGGGTCATGTGAAACTTGATGCCTATCTTAATGTTGCCATGTCGAATCGCTTGAAAATCTTACACTTCAGAACCTTGCAGTATTAAGACTATTTTTTAGTATAAATAACACAATGATTATGGAAAGGATATTAATTAACTCCAAGGATATTTTCATGCGTATCAATGAATAATAATATCATTTAAGCATGGTTGGTAAAAACCTCGGTAAATACAAGGGAATAGTGAACAAGTACTCGCTTATCCATAGATGGAATATTCTCGAAGACATTACTATTTACTACTGGATTTTATACTGGAGCCTGTGCTATTATGCTACTATCCCTTGGTAATATTAATAATATGTTACATAGAGAAATAAAATTCGACTTTAACTGTAGAGATAAATATAATTACTATTGAAAAATGGCAATGACATGAGGCGTGGTAAAATAACATATTAATTCTAGAGTATAATGAAAAAATTTATAATGTTGCATTAATTATAAGATGTGCAATAGCTGAATAACGACCAAATTTATGAAAAAGGCTCCACTAAATGACTGGCATAAAACTCTATTTATAGTGTATCTAAGATATATATAATACTAATAACATTAAGCGACGAGTAGATTTCTGGCACAAGGAATATGGTTAAAAAAGACTTCTAATGCTTCAGAAATAAAACAGTTCCTAGATCTTCGGATGTATACACATCGAGTAATGTATCCTTCAATACATGTGCACTGGAGCATAAACGTTTTTTTCCAAAAATATTTTTGTCCCGAATATTACGCATACAAACAGATTTTAGCTGCTACTGAAGTTTATTCACTGATGATACCGATTTAGCCACGTATCGCTTGCGAAAAATTAGTCACTAATTAAAAATGATGGGAAAAAATACTTACTGTAGCCAAAATACCTAGTGAAATGCTGGTTGCAAGTGAAACTATGACACCCTGGCGTGGAATAGATAGATATTTTGGCAATAAAATCCTAGGAAATCGCATAAGTATGGGGTCAAATCATATAAACTATGTGACCCAACTGATTATACATATACAAGGTCTATTTTTTGTGGTAAAGCAAATCATGGGATGGCAAAAGAATAGCCAACTTCACACAGTACTCAAATTGTACTAGAACTCGCGGAGGCATATCTTGACAAAAGAAAAACTGTGGTTATGAATTTATACATCCATTTCATTAGCAAAACGCATTTACTTGGAACACTACGCAAAAACAGAATTCGGAATAAAGAAGTTACCACAGCAAAACTAAAAAAAGGTGAAACTATCGGCCGGGAGCGTTATATGATTGTAGTGGTTAAAGGGATGGATAAAAGAGAGGTGTTAAAGCTTGGTATCAGATATTATATAAAAGAAGTTTCCATGAGGTAAAATAATCGAAATAATGTGTAAATAAAAAAGTTACAAATGATATAAGGTGATTCAGGAAGACAGTTTAAGAAATAGGTTTGTCAGACCAAATGGCAGGTTATCTTTCTCCATTGCGCAAACGTGTTCGGTGATACTATAAGATTGCTTTCGTGTTCCGTCTAAACACAGCTCTTGTGAACAGTTTGCTGATATACAAGGAAATAAACCCTGAAACAAGAGTTGCGGACTTTAGAAAAAGTGTTTGCGAGAATATTTGTGCAGTACTTACCAAGACTAGACGTAACAGGGTCCTCACCAACTCATTTTTTAGACACCTATGATCCGAAGGATTTACGAAATAGAATTGTAAGAAATCGATGGAATCTAAAAGAGTCTCTTGTTGCCGTAAAAAAAATACCACGTATCGTATTGGTTGATGTTGTTGTTGGGCTGAAAAGTTCGTATCGTTTTATAGAAAAACACATTTTTTTGGCAAAATTCGATTTTATTATTCAACATGGTTGCCTTCGAGGGCGATACACCGATTATAGCGATCTTCCAACTTTTCAATACCATTTTTGTAGTTCGATTTGTCTTTAGCCTCAAAATAGGCCTCTGTTTCGGCGATTACTTCCTCATCGGCTTTAAATTTCTTTCCAGCGAGCATTCTCTTGAGATCTGAGAACAGGAAAAAGTCGCTGGGGGCCAAATCTGGAGAATACGGTGGATGCGGACGCAATTCGAAGCCCAATTCATGCAATTTTGCCATCGGTTTCTTCGATTTGTGACACGGCGCATTGTCTTCATGAAACAATACTTTCTTCTTCTTCAAATGGGGCCGTTTTTACGCGATTTCGTCCTTCAAACGCTCCAATAACGCTATATAATAGTCGCTGTTGATGGTTTTTCCCTTTCCAAGATAGTCGATGAAAATTATTCCATGTGCATCCCAAAATACGGACGCCATAATCTTACCGGGCGACTGTTGTGTTTTTCCACGCTTTGGATTCGGTTCATCGCGTGCAGTCCACTCAGATGACTGCCGACTGGACTCCGCAGTGTAGTGGTGGATCCATGTTTCATCGATTGTCACATATCGACGCAAAAATTCACTTCTATTGCGGTTGAACAGCTCCAAACATTGCTCTGAAGCATCGACACGTTCTTGTTTTTGGTGATTGTGAGCTCGCGCGGCACCCACTTTGAACATAGCTTTCGCATACCCAAATATTCATGAACGATATGTCCAACACGTTCCTTTGATATCTTTAGAGTGTCAGCTTTACAAATCAACCCCAATTTACGATCTTCCAAAATCATTTTGTGGATTTTTCTGATGTTTTCGTCCGTAACAGCCTCTTTTGGACGTCCACTGCGTTCATCGTTTACGGTGCTCATATGGCCTGTACAGAATTTAGCAAACCACTTACGAATGGTTGCTTCGCCCGGCGAGTCCGGATAAGACTCATCAAGCCACTTTTTGGTATCAGTAGCACTTTTTTTCATCAAATTCCTTTTTATCCATTTTTTTCAAAATAACAAAAGTTGCTTCACTCAAAATGCTGTATCTCACAAACTAATAATCAGACAGCTGTCAAATTTATACACGTATCTTTTGAAGGTTGGTGCTAACTAAAAATGATATGGATTTTATTCTAGTGGCGCTATTTCATGGAAACGATACGAACTTTTCAGCCCAACTATTATTGACAATCCATCTGTTTACTTGTACTGCTTTAAAGAAATTCATTATTTTTTTCTTAAAATAATTTTAAACTTATCATTTTTATAATTTAAAGTTGAGCTATCTTTTATTTTTTAATCGAATTGACACGTTTTGCATTGGTTGTATAGATAATCTAGCTGTTTGCTTGGACCGCTTTAAAGAAATTCATTATTTTTTTCTTATAATAATTTTAAACTTATCTTTTTATAATTTAAAGTTGAGCAATTTTTTATTTTTTAATCAAATTGATTCGTTATTTTGTTTTGAGTTATACTGACATTATATTTTTTGACATTGCTTAATTCCTCTAAAATATAGAATAAATTTCCAAAGGTATATAAAAATGTTGTTTTTTTTTGTTGTCGTCGATATATATATATACAAAGAGATCATTTTGAACTGTCCTGGTTGGCAGCAAAAAAGTCCCAGTATTATCAAAAACTAGGAAATATTTACTTCCGTGAATTGCCCATACTAAATTTACATGTCAAATGTCAAAATTATAATGTATTGATGTGTCATAACTTTCGTATTTACATTGTTTTATTGTCGCTTTTCTGTTTATTTCAAGACAATATACCTTGTATACCATGCTTTTACCATGCAACAGGATTTAACAGGATACGTTTATCGTAATGTCGGAGGATGGATTATGGAAATATTCATTAGGATTGTGTTTTCAGCAATTTGTGACAGAAAATGGAAATCTGGAAATAAACTTGAACACATTCACTTGTCATCGTAATAGGGTGATTGAAAGGTTTAAGGAAATGGCGAGTGTTTGTAAATGTAAACCTGAAAAAGTACCAACAGTTTTAAGTCAAGATGTCGCAGACATTAGCCACCGACTGGAAGTTAGTCCCACTAAATCTGTATGAAAACTGTCTGCTCAAACTGATAAAGAGATCTAATTAACTTAAACTTAATTTGTTATACAGCATTATGTATTTAAATTGTAGGTATTTCCTACGGAAGTACTCATAAGGCACTGGAAACAAACTTACATATTCAATATTAATCGCACTTTCTTTTCAGATGGAGCTTGGATCCATTTGTCGGGGTATATCAACTCTCAAAATTATCGTACCTGGTCAACAGATAATCCAAATGTTTTTGTTGAAAATCCCCCCCCCCATCAACGTTGGTGTTTGGGTTGCAATCTCGAAAAGACGGATTATTGGACCAATATTTTTTTATGATACAATTAATGCAATACGATACCGAAAAAAAATATTGGAACTCTTCATTAAAAGCTTTCACGAAGATGAATTTAACCTGGGGTACTTTCAATAAGATGGGGCAACTGCACATATTGCGCAACAAACTATTAATTATTTGCAAGGATACTGTGGTAACCGAATGATTAGTCGAAATTGATGGCCAGCCAATTCTCCTGATTTAACCTCATTGGACTTTTTTCTCTTTGGCCATGTAAAAAATAAAATGTTTCAGAATAGACTGCATAATCTCGATGAACTTGAAGAGGCAGTTACAATAGAATTGCAAAATATTACACCGGAAACACTCCACAATGTGTTCAATAACATGAGGAGACTTTTATAAAATGTATTCATTTGGTGACATAATTATAGTATGTATAATGTTTTACAGTAATAAAGTTGTAACGTATTTATTATTCTTTACTGTATTCTTTCATATAATTCAACTTAAAACTAACCCTATTTCATTGACATTTATCACAGGAAAATTTTAAATAGTAAACCTAATCACAAAAATAAATAAAAAAAGGCTTGCCAATTACACTGTGTTCCCATATTAAAATCAGTATGGTAAACTCAGGACAGTTCAAAATGAACACGGAGTATATATATATATTAATTTTCTTTACTGTAGTGTCGCAAAAAATTATTGTTTCTGAATTTGGATATGCATGTGACCATCGGCCGTATACACGGTTTTCCGATAAAAAATAAAGTATGTGTAGCCGGCGTACATATGGCATGGCATGGCATTTAACGTACTAACAAATAATCTACTTAAGAGGGCTTACGCAGAGGTGCCGACTAACTGCCGTGAGGTAGGACGTAAGAGGGTGGCGCCATATGCACTACTGTAAATTCCGCCAATGTAAGGTATTCGCTAAAATAAAACAAACAGCAGACATTTTTGTTTTTCTTATTATGTTTTTGCATTAAATTGAATACAAAGGATTAATTAAGGTTTCGTTGGGAGTACTTTCTTATAATTCAAATTATTTACTCCTAGATTTCACTCTCAAAGTTGGCAAAATTTACAACATCATAATACAGTTTCAGAAACTTTATTTTAAAAACTAATTCCAGTTGAGCATGCATTGAGCTTTTGTTTATGTGTGTTTAAAATTTCGTTTTGATATTTCGTAAATAAAAGGGGTACTATTGTTTTAACGAAACCTTCTAAAGTTCAGAATTTACATTAGCGTATAATGGACTCAAAAGGGATCTCCTATAAACGTCATTATACTAAGGCGTCCATTATTAGATATAAAAGTGATAGGTATAAAACAGTATTAAAGTTTTGTATAAAATAATGCACGTGAAAATAATGTTTATAAAGGGGAGTTTATTTAAATTATCCAGAATGCACTTACAATCTGTTTGATAAGGAAAATTCAAATTTTCCTAAACGTTTATTCATATTTCTTCTATATCTAATTCATAATCTTCGTCTACGCTTGATACAACTTCTTCACCCTTTCCTTGATTGTTTGGCCAATTAGATGTTTGCTGGAGATTCTATAGTTATAAAGCTACTTTAAACAAGTAACAAAATCAGTTCAATTGTGCTAATATCGTCTGATAATGATGTTTGCAACTTGGCATTTCATCAATCCAAACTTCCAAAAATTTGAATAAATGCAATATTGATGTAAACAAATGCTCGATTTATATTCTATTGCCGGATCAAGCAATCGCAAATGGTGTTTATTGTATGACGTATAAATGACGTCATAGCTCTACAATTAATTTGCTGCTGCATATATTTACTGATTTTAGTACTATAATAATTTTAATTTAATTATCTTTCGGAATTCAATTAAAAGTAGGAAAAATCGAGATAATGAGACAACACTGAAATACTAACAAAGAATAAGCAAATCCTACAGAATTGGACTTGGTTGTAAATTGTGAAGTATGTGGATAAGCGGATGGATAATGCTGCCAAGGGATTTATAATTTAATTCACATATTTTCCGGCACTCAAAGATATTTAGTGGCACTTTACTATAGTAGAAAGCATGAAACAATCCATCTACGTCATAAACGAAAAATAATGACGTTATATATTACTAAATTTATAATTTCATTTATGTAGAATATATAATATATATGTATATAGTAATTATTACAGGATTATTATATGATAATGATTAATACTATTTAAAAATAAGAATTTTAGCAATATGTTAAACAGTTGATTTATTGTACATGAAACGTCGTTTACACTTTGCTAGTGAATAATTTTTGACAGTAGATTTACATCGTTCGCTTGTACTAAACTTCACATAGATGTACTAAATCTATTAGTACATCATGATTTTGATGACGAAAGTGGATTTTACGTCCGTTTTAGTATAATTTGTAACACTCTTTGGTTTGTGCAGTATACGGAAAATATCCGTTAATTCGTTTCTCCCATTCAATGTTTACGTGCGATTTATACGTATACAAGTAATACGTGGCAAGGTGGCTCCCCTACTGTCCGTCATCAATACCGGCAACAATCGACATCACGAAGATTTTCTCCGATCTTCCCACTTCTCCCCACCACATTTTACATTCAATGTTTAGCTGCGAACACGTTGCGATCTAGTCTGCAATAAAAGCCGTCTTATTACTGGAACGGGAAACATCAAATGGCAGCCACGATCTCCTGATCTAGTAGTTTATTTTTATTTACAGAATCCTTTTTTATTTACCTTATTTTTAATTTTATTAGAATTATGCTTTTGTTTGTGTCATGCAGCGTGAACGCAGCTTAATAATTCTCTGCATTTACTGAAAGGAAAATGAAAAACTAATCCTTGCAACTCGTAAATATTATTTCTGAACGCATTACAAACACCCAAGTCAGTGGTCCAATAGTTACTGCTAACTTGTATTTTCGAGCATGTATCGGCCGCGCTGGCATTGGAGAGGAAAGTAGGGGTGCCACGTTATCACGTATTGCATGAATTGATCGCCTATGGCTAATTGACACATGCTGTATATAGAATGCATAAATTACGACATATTTGCAAAAAATCGCTATTCGATAAGAGTAAAAGTGGTACTTCCGGTCTGAATTTTGAAATTTTTTTTATACAAAAGATATTGAAATGTTTTAAATACTTTTATATTCGTAATGTACTTGTCTAAACAGCATGACTTGCGAGATGTTCGCAAAAAACTGATTTTCGATAAGATTAAAAGACCTAGTTCCGGTTGGAATTTCGAAAAACTTTTTTAAGACAATTTGTCACAAACTTAATTCTAAGTACATATGAATTCTTTATAAATTTGTTTAAACTTAGTAGTTGACGAAATATTGGCAAAATTCGATTTTTTCACTGAAGTAAACTGCTACTTCCGGTCTACCGATTTTACTAAAAAACTAATCGGATCTCAAGAGGGAGATTATACACGTAAATACAAAATTTGGAATTGATAGGTATAGCGGTTTGACCGCTATCGTGGTCACAGACAGACACACAGACAGACAGACAGACAGACATTTTTAAAAACCACTTTTTCGGTATCAGGGGACTTCAAAACGTGGACATCTGCAAAACTCTCGAGGTCGAAAATTTTCATCTTCGCAATACTTCCTTATACTACGTATAAGAAAGTAAAACTTGTTGCCACAAAAATTTTAATTTTGATTCCCAATTATCAGTTACTTGCACATTCTGTATATTGCTGTTTTTATAAACCATTATATATTATATTATTGTTTAAAACATAAGTAAATTTGCATTACCAATTTTTTGCAAGTAATTTGTATAAAACTTACTCTTATTTTTAGTTCACGCTGTATAGTTACATAAAATCACTTATGTATGTTTTTGAGAGCAAATTTAAGCAAATTGTACTAAAACATTCAAACACAAGTATACATATATGTATATTCTTTTATGTCATTACATACACGCACATGAGATGTTTAATCTGTCCAAGTTGTTTGTGCTGCAGTCGCGTTCATAATGGTGAACGAACGTTTTAACGTGCCTGTTGGGACCGGAGACGAATATTTTTACCAGTATTTTTATCGACAAAGCGAGATACATTTTCGATAAGATTAAAAGTGCGAGATAAACCGCGCGACGGCACAATCAGATAAGTTTAAATAACAATGGTCCCTGCGTTGGGAGTCTTATCTGCGATCAGTTCATTTACTTCAAACTTCATTATGATTGAAAATTTATTCACATCAATGTGAATACGTAAAAGGAACAAAAATACGACTAATTATTCATATGTATAAGTGAGTCAGGATTTGGCGTCTAGTAACAATAATAATTAATATATGTTGGACCAGTATATTTTATAAACTCGGGGAAATTATATGTATGTACATACTTTCGTTTTCATAACTAAAAAAAGGCGTAATTATTCATTATATGTATATCCCTAAAATAATAGGTTCTTTAGGTGCGCTGTTTTTTTTATTGTTATTATAGTAATAATATTCGTTTTTGTTTTTCTTATTTTGATATATTTTTAATTAATTCATCCATATTCATTTCTTTGTCCAGAAATTCCTTAAACATTTAACATCAAAGAATGTTCTTAAGAGTGTACATTGAGAAAAATTGAGCAAAAAAGTACAATATATGTACGAGGTTTGTTTCAAAAGTGATCAGAACAACTTTTTTAATCTAAACGCAGTAATAACGGGTCATCGAAATTGATTGTTATGGCCGCTTTCATGATTTTGCGGTAAGTTTTAGAATGTGCCACCAAACATAAATGGAGGTTCAAATTACAAACCTGGCATTGGTGTGTTTTGAAAACATTTTTTAAGTTACCGAATATATGAAATATTAACATTTTATGGTGGTTTTACATATGTTCGATGTATCTGACTTGTTGACCTCTGATGTGATGTATATATGAATAATATATAATCAAACAAAACATAGTTTTTAAAAGGTTGTGAAAATAATTATTAGAATTTACTCGTTTTTTTTTAATTTAAATCTTTTCAGCAAAATTGTAGTTTCATATATTTTTTCTAATCCCACTTTTCTTAAGAATTAAGCATCATAGTCTTGTACAACGCAGAATAAGACTGCATTTTAACCATTTTTGTAGTTTTTGGGTTATTAATTAATATTGAATCAAGGATATATGAATGTATAGCTGAACTACAAAATATGAATTAAATTGATTATTTTCTTGCATATAATATACACGCATTCATGAGCGTAATAATAAAATTAAGTTTTATATATTGTCCCTTAGTGCATATACAAACTCTTGAGAATGTAACACTGACTACGTCATTAATTGTCAGGTAATATTTGAATTTCATTGTTAACGTGTATATATATTATATACATATATTACTTTCTTATACGTAGTGAGGATGAAAATTTTCGACCTCGAAATTTTTGCAGATGTCCAAATTTTTTATAAACCCCTGGTCTAGTGATTGACAAGCTGATGTACAATTAGGGGGCAGAAACAAGATTTTTATGTTTTTTAATCGGATGTCTTTTGGATCCCGCATTAACTAATCTCCTTATGGCGAGCTGCTATTAATCAGTTATAACACAACTTATCAATTTTGGTACCATCGCCTGTCAAAAGCTTCTTTTTCATCCAAATTGCTGTTCGACATCCACTTGTTTAGAAGGATTTCTTTATTTTTAATTATATGAGCTTGTGTTTTTCCGATATTAAAACGCTTGGATTTCTTACATTTTAACTTTTCCTTGTGGTGAACTTTAACAATCTCAATTTTTTTTTCAGCGTGAGGATTTTTTCATTTGGAGCCATTTCTACGATGAATGTGATGCCTAATCTGTCCTTTCCTCATAAACTTCAGGCTAATATTGAATTCCTGCATGTATGTACAGCTGCGGCCACCGAAATGTACACGATACTTTAGACAAATTTCCCTATTTTTCGGTAGATTGAATCTGACTTCATCCATTGACTTTCGTGGATGGTGCACTTTTTTTAATCTTGTAAAAGAAAATCTAAATATATATATATATATATATACTAATTTAATATAAGTAAAAAAAAAAATTATTTAACAAATGGGAAATTAAGCAAATTTGAAATGTTATAATTAACGCTTTTTTAATAACCTATAGCAGCGTCATTAGCTGCAATGACAAGCTCTAGCCGTCTTCTCATAGACAAAATTAGTGTCCGCATGTCATATTTCTCTACAACGGTCTCCCAAGCATTTTCAACAGTGTCTTGAAGTTCATCTGCATTTCTAGGTCTAAAATCTGCAGAATATATTTCCTTTGTTATATATGCCCAGATGTTTTCTATGGGATTTAAATCCGGACTTCTGGATGGCCAAAGAAGTAAATCAATTCCATTTTCATCAATCCACCGTCTTATTATCCGTGCAGAGTGAACTGGGGAATTATCCTAAGGCAAAAACAAGTGTTTTATAATTTTATTGTTCAGCTTAAAATTAAATTATTTTTCTTGCCTGTTGAAAGACGAAATTGTTAGGAAAACTATTCCTTACAGATGGTAACATGATGTTTTCCATTATTTCTCTATAATGCGCACTAGTTAAACGTCCATCTATTTTCCAGCATACTCCAGGTCCATGAACACTTATCCATCCCCAAAAATTAACCGAAAAGCGGCCAGAATTTACTGTCGAATGAGTATAACTTTCATCAAATCTATGATTTCTTGGTCTATAAACGCGTAATTTTCCACTATTACACGATTGAAAACATTTTTCGTCTGAAAAAACTACAGTACTCCAAAACTCTTCATCGGCATTTAAAAACTGATTAGTAAACTGCAGTCTGGTTTCTTTGTTTACATTAGTCAAATATGGTTTCTTCGCAGCTGCATAATTGATTAAACCACTGTGTTTAATTCGACGCCTTGCCGTTCTAACGGAACCTGGAAAACGAGTTTCCTCGCGAGCACTTACTGCTGTTGAAAATGGATTCTGTCTGATAAAATTTACTAAATTTTCATCTTCGTCAGCATTAGACACTCTTCCAATTCCTATTCTAACCGGTCGTTGCAATCTATTTGCGTGCCAGCGTTTTTTCAATTGAAATATGCAACTTTTACTGACATTTAAATCTGCAGCTACAGCAGCTAAAGACCAGTTGTCCTCTAATTTCGTAATAGCTCTAGCCGTTTGCTCTCCCGAAAGGTGTCATGGCATTTTACACAAATTATAGTTTTTCTGTCAATTAATTTGACAATATTAAAATAATGTTGACGTTTTTAAGTACGTCTATTATTTAAAGTAAAAAACAACTTGTAAAAAAAAATCGTATACAATTCGGTGGCCGCAATTGTACATACCGAAAGGATGAGAACGGTAAATCCCCGGTCTACTGGGGGAAGTCCGTCAGTGAAAGCAGGCAGCGAATTTGGAGCGCGGCGCGATTGAGAAATGCAACACCGACACTCGCGACAGAAAAATGATTTTATTCTGAACGCGTATTTTGGTCAAATATTTTCAAAAAAAAAATTAATAACTCAAAAACAATTGGCTCAATTTCGGAAAAGAAAAAATCGCTGAATAGGCAATTTAAGAAATATATAGGGTGAGTCATTTAGAAAAATTAAATTTCGTGAATTTCCGGTAAAACCGGAAGTGAGTCAGAGCATAAAGTATTTTTAGAATATGCGCCACAAGCAACCATGAATCTCTCACTAAATGTGTTTTCTTTTATTTAAAATACAATCGAAGAAGTGGCTACTAATGACTCACCCTGTATATATATCATCGCTCTACCTACCCGAAAGAGCAGAACAACGTCTGCCGGGCCAGCTAGATCTTAATAATTTACCTTTGGCATGTAACGTACTATATTCATTTGTACTGTAATATGAAACGACCTCATCCGTGATGAGGAGGATGTTAATTAAGCTAACAAATTCGATTAGATAACTCAATTCAAGTTCATATTCAAACTTACTAAATATATAAGTTGCAACCATTCTCTATTTGGTAAACTAACAACATTATGAAGTTATTTTATAATGAAACGAATTACTCTAACATTTAGATGTCTAATAAAAGCACCTATTTTATTAACACAAAGGTAAGTTTGATATAACGAAACAAAATTTGTTAATTTAGATACCTCCAATATTGAAAAAAATAAGAAAAAATGAGGTGTGGCCACCACACGACTTTCTTATACGTATGAAAGTGTTACTTCCGGTCCGCATTTTGAAATTTCATTTATACAAAAAATATTCCAAATCCAACTCTAAATACTTTTGTACTCTTCATAAATATATATAGAATGCATAATTTACGACATATTTGCAAAAAATCGCTATTCGATAAGAGTAAAAGTGTTACTTCCGGTCCGAATTTTGAAATTTTTTTTATACAAAAGATATTTAAAAGTACGTTCTAAATACTTTTATACTGAAAATGTACCTGCCTAGAAAGCATGACTTGCGAGATATTCGCAAAAAACTGATTTTCGATAAGAGTAAAAAACCTACTTCCGGTCCGAATTTCGAAAAACTTTATTAATACAATTTTTCTCAAATTTAATTTTGAGTACATTTGAATTCCTTACAAATTTGTTTAAACTTAGTAATTCACGAAATATTTGCAAAATTCGATTTTTTCACTGAAGTAAACTACTACTTCCGATCTGCCGATTTTGCTCAAAATCTAATCAGTTCTCAAGAGGAAGATTATATTCGTAAATACAAAGTTTGGAATTGATATCTGTAGCGGTTTGACCGCTATCGTGGTCACACACACACAGACAGACAGACACACACACACAGACACACAGACATTTTTTAAAAACCACTTTTTTGGTACCAGGGGACCTCAAAACGTGGACATCTGCAAAAATCTCGAGGTCGAAAATTTTCATCATCACAATACTTCCTCATACTACGTATAAGAAAGTAAAAGGTATACCGTCTGTGTTGTTAAATTAAGTAATAGTGCCTTTCAGTATACTTAACCCAAATCTATGTGTTAAATGCTCGATTTTTATTGTTGTTAAATTAACACCTCCCTCGCCCCCCCCTCTTTGACTCTTTATATGTACAGGGTGTTTCATCGGTTGGGGTATCGCGAATTAAAGTGCCTAAATATAAAAATATCGACTTCAAATTTTAACCACTTATAGAGCTTTTAAACCGCTACCAGCAGGTTAGGTTGTTTTTGATAATATTATTTTAATTAATGCGTAAATTAAAAAAAACGTATTATCAAAAATTAAAAGTGCTCAAAAAATGTTCAAATTTGAATGGTGATACGTGGAAATATCACCCATATTAACTTCACAATCAGAATTTTTATAAACGAAACCGTTTGTCAAATAAAGTCAATATTAAATAATGTCGTTTTTCTTACGACAGATTTATGGTACTTAACTTTCTAATTGTGCTGTCCGCAAACAGGTAGTCCTTTTAAATTTATGACGGATAATAAATAAAAATTTATGACGGATAATATTCAACCCTGAAGCCTTCAGTTGTTGTTGTAGTTCTACTAATCGGGAAGCGTTTCCAAGGGCATTCTGAACTTACATTTAGGTACTTTGTGATGTTAGTTGTGATTCTATTTTCACGGAGTCAACTTCATTTGTTTAAGCTGTGTTTTGCTAGTGTTTTCTGTTTTCAATATGCCGTTCACTTTCTCTGCCGACGAAAAAGTTGACATGATACTTGTTTATGGGGAAGCTCTACAAAATGCTGCGGTTGCTGAGCAGATTTATGCGGAACGTTTTCCGGATAGGATCCACCCAGAAAGTCGAACTTTCAAAAGGTTAGTGGATAACTTGAGGCAAACGGGATCACTTGCGTCAAAAAATCGAAGTGTGAATAATCCACCTGTCACCAATGAACTGAATCAGGCAATTGTTTTAAATATGGTGGACAATAACCCTCAGATAAGCACTAAAGAAATCAGTGTTGCGACTGGAATCAGCAAGACATCGGTGTGGCGGATAATCAACAAACACACTTACCACCCATATCATATCGAGCTTCACCAAGAACTTCACGGGGATGATTTTGCAAATCGAGTTGCATTTTGTGAATGGGCACAAAGACAATTAGAAGAAAATGAGCACTTTTTTAGACATGTTTTGTTTACTGACGAATGCTCTTTTAGAAGCAGTGGACATGTCAACAGACATAACATACACTATTGGGCACCAGTGAACCCTCATTGGATGCGTGAAGAACGCATTCAGAATAGGTGGACGGTCAATGTTTGGGGGGGAATCATTGATAACCATTTAATCGGCCCCTTCTTTTTTGACCAGCATTTAAACGGCGAGCTTTACGCAAATTTTCTGGAAAATGATCTTTACAATTTATTAGAAAATGTGCCGTTAAATGTTCGCCAACACTTGTGGCTGCAGCAAGATGGGGCTCCTCCGCACTACGCACTAAGGGCTCGTCAGGTTATGGATAATCAGTTCCCTGCACGCTGGATCGGACGTGGTGGGCCAGTTCCATGGCCAGCCAGATCACCCGACTTAACACCGATGGATTTTTTCACATGGGGTGCTGTGAAGGAGATGGTGTACCAACAACCGCCAACTACCGCCGAGGATATGAGGGCAAGAATAACAAATGCGTTTGAACGCCTTAACCAGCTAAACAGAGGCGCTACAGTTCTTAATTCCTTCACGCGTCGGTTAGAACTGTGTGTGCAGCAAGAAGGTCACCCTTTTGAACATTTGTTATAAATATTTACTTTCTACTACCTGGTATTACCCATTCACTTGACATCCGCACAGTGACAGTGTCATGTTGATCTGAATTAGTGGAATTTACAGCTAGCGCCAAAAAAAGCTGGGTAATACCTAATTTTTCCTAATTTATATTAACTTTCTTACCTTGAATCGCTTATAAACTCAACACACAACACTGTAATAAAAAACCCATAAATTCTTCAACGTCTTGCCTTTAATTTTGAAATTATTGTAAAATATTCAATAATTGATTAAGTTTTAATTTTTTTTTCAATTGCATAGTTGATTTTATAGACATATCTTTTTAACACCTGAATTTCAATAAAATCTGAGTACTTTTGATTTTTTGAACGAAGGTTTTTTTTTATTTACGCATTAAATAAAATAATATTATAAAAAACAACCTAACCTACTGGTAGCGGTTTAAAAGTTCTATAAGTGGTTAAAATTTGAAGTCGACATTTTTATATTTAGGCACTTTAATTCGCGATACCCCAACCGATGAAACACCCTGTACAGTACATATCCACGATAACAGATGAAAATATATGACGATAGGTATTAACGAATCACATTTTAAGTTCCTTTCCATTCAGTATTAAAATGTATACACAAAATTCACGTCGTTCATATAATTACGCCATCAAATGAGTCATCATTTCATGTTATAATAATTGAGGTATTAATAAGGTACAATTCCTTAAAATATATCTCTAACATAATCAGAAAATTCAAGGGAAAGAAACAATTTATGATTGTACTGCCGCATTTGAATTGGAATGTAGATATATATATATATATATTCATATGTATGTATATGTACGTGTGTATAATTAATGTAACGTGTCAGAACTCACTTAGGAGAACTGACAAAAAGTGCGGAGCCTGTCTTATCTCGGACTCCTAATTACTGTGGCGTTAAACTCACCCAACCCCTGACGTCCCACGATAAGCGCACTCCAAACGATCAAAAGTATAAAAACATGTGACAGGTCCACTAGGTCTCCACCTCTTTGACGTCCAGCTACCCTCCAGGTCTACCAGTTTTAATGCGTCCATTACGCTAGATAATAAATCATATTAAGATACAATTTTGAAAAACATTTACATATGACGATAACTTGATACTAATAAACTATGATTATACATGCAATTTATTAGTAATTTAAGCTAAATATTATGACATATTTGTTTATTTATTAATATGTTATATTTGTAAATCTATCAGATGTATTTAGTAATTGAGGGCTATAGTGAATTCCTTTTTATTAACTTTTAAAGCACCGAAATTCATACACACATACATAGTTGCGCCCAATACACACAAGGTGTTCTCAATTTTTCTTAGCTTTGTCATATCTTGCAGTGTACGTTTCAGCTAAGAGTTTACTAAAGTTCAAACACTGTACGAATAGAAACGTCAGCCCAAGAAGAATATAAATACTGATAGACAAAATAGCGTTTCTATTAAATTTAGGCAAAATGGTTTTAAAATATTGTTGCGTATTTGGGTTCGAAATAAACAACTCGTGCAAATGTTTTAAAACTGTCACAATATAAAAATATAAAATAAACGTAACGCACTTAAAACTACTACGAATAAATTAACACACGTATTTATTTCTATCACTTACTACTATTTATATCTGTAATATTTATGTATTTATTGCACTGTATTAAAAACTGCAGCGCTCACTATATTTATTTCTACCGTACGAATACTACTGAATAAATGATTTTTTTCTGGGCACCGGCCGCTTTTTAATCGGCATATAAGATTCTGGAAATATACGCGAAAATTTTCTCTTTCTCTCGATGTTTGTAGAACATACGACAGACTTTCTGTCGCTTACACATTATATATATGTGGATGATTTATGACTTATTTACGGTGCGTCGCGCCAATGTTTACTCTTTTATTTTTTTGTGGACTTGTTTTCGTTACAATATAATATTTGAAATTGTATAATTAAATATGTTATTTATTACATTACATAAAAACAATTAAATAGCACCAAAGCAATTTAAATTTGTTAATTTATTAATTTTAATTTTAAAGAAAAGTTGAAATAAAGATTTTGTTATTTTTGATGAAAAATAAGCTTTAGTAGTTGTTTATTTAAGTATTGATTTACTTTAGTACTACTAGACCAGTACGCAATTTAACAAGTCTTCTAAACTATATAATAATGTAGTTATTTCAAAGTACAAAATGTGTGATGAGTCTTATATTAACAATTTAGTTTTTCCTCTGTTTAAATTTTGAGTATTGCAGTAGGTATATACTTTAATTTTCTCAATAAATAAAATTCAATGTGTGTTTTCTCTAAATTTTCTTTTCGAATATTTTCTTATTAACTAGCTGAAGGAGGTCTTTCTGAAAATGCATTTTTATATCGCCCCGAAATTCATACACCTACAAACTCACTTTTTCACACTTGAGAACGTACACCGTCTCTTCGAATGAAGGTGTTTCCAAGTCCCTCTTCAAATGAGAGAATGATCAACCTGCATATTTGAATAAATATAAATGCTCCAAAACCCAAGTGATATGAAATACCTTAACCAAAAAATTTCCAATATTGCCAACATGCCAATAAGACATTAAAAAATATTTATTACGCATACCAATAGCCACCACCACATTAATACGACAGAATGAGATTTTAACGAATATTTATATCCGTTCCTTACGCAGAACCTTATTTTCAAAAGATATGTTCATATGATGCTGTACCATATAATGCTCTACCAAAAAGCTGCAAGAAGTTTCAATTTCGCGATTTAGATCTGAATTGTATTCGTAGTTATTTGGGTTGCAGGGTCGGTGTTAGCGAGTGCTATAGTTTAATTTATCAATTGTGTTTATCTGCTTTCGTATATTTTGTATTCCTTTTACTTATACCTAGTATATGGGAGTATTATATATGTCTGTGTGAGAAATAGAGAGGGGGATTTTTTATAAAACCATTTTTTTCGCTATCAGGGGATTTCATCACAATATTTTCTTATGTTATATATGAGAAAGTATTGTGGTGATGTCCTGGAACAATTGCGAAATTTCGCAAAAAGTAAGAGTGTTATTCTTGGATTTTCTTTTAATGCAAAATTGTTCCAAATCGACTTTTTTTGTAGTAGATAAATGTGTATGGAATGCATAATTTGCGAGATCTTTTTATTTAAATTTGAGACGTTCTGAATACTTTTTAATTTCTTCTAACGTTTTTTTGAAGCTTATAGAAATACTTTCTTATACGCAGTATAAGGAAGTATTGTGATGATGAAAATTTTCGACCTCGAGATTTTAGCAGATGTCCACGTTTTGAAGTCCCCTGATACCAAAAAAGTGGTTTTTAAAAAATGTCTGTGTGTGTGTCTGTCTGTCTCTCTCTCTCTCTCTCTCCCTCCCTCCCTCTCTCTCCCTCTCTCTCCCTCTCTCTCCCTCTCTCTTCCTCTCTCTCCCTCTCTCTCCCTCTCCCACTCTCTCTCTCTCTCCCTCTCTCTCTCTCTCTCTCTGTGTGTGTGTCTGTGTGTCTGTGTGTGTGACCACCATAGCGGTCAAACCGCTTTAGATGTAAATTCCAAATTTTGTATTTACGAGTATAATGTCCCTCTTGAGATCTGTTTAGATTTTCACTAAAATCGCCAGACCGGAAGTAGAAGTTTACTTCAGTGATAAAATCGAATTTTGCCAATACCTCGTCAACTACTAAGTTTAAACAAATTTATAAAGAATATATATGTACTCAAAATAAAATTTGAGAAAAATTTTATTACAAAAGTTTTTTGAAATTCTTACCGGAAGTGGGTATTTTACTCTTATCGAAGATCAGTTTTTTGGAAATATTTCGCAAGTCATGCGTTTTAGACGGATACATTACAAGTGTAAAAGTATTTATAACTTAATTTTCAACATCTTTTATATAAAAAAAATTTCAAAATTCGGACCGGAAGTAACACTTTTACTCTTACCGAATAGCGATTTTTTACAAATATATCATAAATTATGCATTCAGTATACATTTAACAAGAGTACAAAAGTATTTAGAGCCAAATTTGCAATGCTTTTGTATAAATGAAATTTCAGAATTCGAACCGGAAGTACCACTTTTACTCTTATCGAATAGCGATTTTTGTAATTTTCGTAAATTATGCATTCTATATATACATATTTGTCAAGAGTATAAGTATTTAGAGTTGGATTTGGAATATTTTTTGTATAAACGAAAATTCAAAATTCTGACCGGAAGTAATACTTCTACTCATAGCGAGTAGCATTTTTTTGCAAATATCTCACAAAGTATGTATCCTGTAGAGATTTATTAAGAGACTGAAAGTACTTAGAATAGGATTTTGAATAATTTTTGCATAAAATAATTTTTAAAATTGTATTATTTGAAACGCTCATACGTATAAGAAAGTCGTGTGGTGGCCACACCTCATTTTTTTCTTTCTAAATTAAAACCAAAAGTTGATAAGGTTTCTCGAAGTTGGAACATTTCACGTTTTTTTTGAAGCTTATAGAAATACTTTCTTATACGTAGTATAAGGAAGTATTGCGATGACGAAAATTTTCGACCTCGAGATTTTTGTCCACGTTTTGAAGTCCCCTGATACCAAAAAAGTAGTTTTTAAAAAATATCTGTGTATCTGTGTCTCTCTCTCTCTCTATGTGTGTGTGTGACCACGATAACGGTCAAGCCGCTGTAAATATCAATTCCAAATTTTATATTTACGTGTCTAATCTCCCTCTTGAGATCTGATTAGTTTTTCAGTAAAATCGGCAGACCGGAAGTAGTAGAAGAATTTGATTAAAAAAGTTTTTCGCCATTCGTATCGGAAATAGGTCCTTTACTCTAATCGAAAATTGTTTTTTTTGCGAATATTTCTCAAGCTATGCTTTTTAGAT
Organism: Amphimallon solstitiale; assembly: GCA_963170755.1. Classification (NCBI taxonomy): domain Eukaryota; kingdom Metazoa; phylum Arthropoda; class Insecta; order Coleoptera; family Scarabaeidae; genus Amphimallon; species Amphimallon solstitiale. The sequence continues at coordinate 116,829,861 of OY720679.1, forward strand.
AGGTACGTTACGAGTATAAAAGTATTTAGAACTTAATTTTCAATACCTTTTCTATAAAGGAAAATTCGAAATTCGGACCGGATGTAACACATTTACTCGTATTTTGCATATATGTCGTAAATTATGCATTCTGTATATATTTGTCAAGAGTACAAGAGGATGGTTTAGGATAAGATTTTGAATATTTTTTGCATAAAAAAATTCTTAAAATTTGAACTTGAAGTAATACACTTACAGGTTCATTTTTCTAAGATAAAAGTATTTAAAACAATTCAGAACAACTTGTGTATAATTTGAAACGCTCATACGTATAAGAAAGTCGTGTGGTGGCCACACCTCTTTTTTATGTTAGAATGTTGTAAGGAACGGTTATGAACATCTGTTGAAATTTCATTTTGTCATATTAATCTGAATGTCCTTTATTTTAACAAAATTTGTAGAAATATTTTGTTTCAATTTGGTATGCCTGCATTAAATAATTTAAAAAATGTAGACAAATGTCAAATGTCTAACAGAAATTACTGGTACTCGCCATTATCGCCAACCTAATCTACCAAATAAATCTCAAACAAATACGTGAAGAATTAATGCAAAGGAAGGCCGAAACAGTAAAAATAGTATACAGAATTCCTTACTGAAGGCTATTCAAACTTCTGTAGCTCATGTTTTAATATACTTTTCTACCTCTTATAGGACTTAAATTAATTATAGTCTCACATATTTAGCCTTTATAATTACGAATTTTTTCACACACTTGTCTTGTCGCTTTAATATTGACGTCATCGTATAACAATAGCAAGCCCGTGTGTTTCTATTATCACGCCATAATATTATATTACTATCATCATGATATCATGTCCTCAAAATTAAAATTAATATGTTGAAACCACATAACGACATGTAACACATTCATATATTATGAAAAATATACACACATACATACATACATATATGACAAAAATGTGGTTGGAGTGTGGCGAACTGGGCTAGGCACTGCGATAGTGAAGATGATAACAGTGTTATTTAGGTATATGGGATAAGTGATGTCAAACACGACTCGAAAAATCGTAACCAAAGGAAAATAGAAGAGTGCTGGTTTTCCAATGTAATGTTTTTCTCTATATATTTTAAAGTTGTCTGGATTATTAACTGTTTTACTTTCTTATACGTAGTATAAGGAAGTATTGTGATGATGAAAATTTTCGACCTCGAGATTTTTGCAGATGTCCACGTTTTGAAGTCCCCTGATACCGAAAAAGTGGTTTTTAAAAAATGTCTGTGTGTGTGTCCGTCTGTCTGTGTGGCTGTGTGTCTGTGTGTGACCACGATAGCGGTCAAACCGCTGTAGATATCAATTCCAAATTTTGTATTTACGTGTATAATCTCCCTCTTGAGATCTGATTAGTTTTTCAGTAAAATCGGTAGACCGGAAGTAGCAATTTAATTCAGTGAAAAATTCGAATTTTGCCAATATTTCGTCAATTACTAAGTTTAAACAAATTTATAAAGAATTGAAATGTACTCAAAATTAAATTTGAGACAAATTATCTTAAAAAGGTTTTTCGAAATTCCAACCGAAAGTAGGTCTTTTACTCTTATCGAAAATCAGTTTTTTGCGAATATCTCGCAAGTCATGCTTTCTAGGCAGGTACATTACGAGTATAAAAGTATTTAAATTATAATTTTAAATATCTTTTCTATAAAAAAAATTAAAAATTCGGACCGGAAGTACCACTTTTACTCTTACCGAATAGCGATTTTTTGCAGATATGTCGTAAGTTATGCATTCTATATATATTTATTAAGAGTACAAAAGTATTTAGAGTTGAATTTGCAATATTTTTTATATACATGGAATTTCAAAATTCGGACTGGAAGTGGCACTTTTACTCTTAGCGAGTAGCACTTTTTTTCGAATATCATGCAAAGTATGCATTCTAAAGCGATTTATTAAGAGAATGAAAGTACTTAGAGTAGGATTTTGAATAAGTTTTGTATAAAAAATTCTTAAAATTGTATAGTTTGAAGGGCTCATACGTATAAGAAAGTCGTGTGGTGGCCACATCCCATTTTTTTTATTACTTAGAGTATTATTTATTTTGTCCTTTCTTGCCGCATTCTTGAATATTGGGAGGACTTATACAATAACATGAATTTTGCTCTTCTGTTGTAACCCACAACAATATTTTATCTTTGTTTATTTAGTACAATATGCTTAATAGCAACAAATTAGCAACAAATGAAATTAATATTAATAATCTTAGGCAGAATCAAATTTCCCTTGCAATTAAAAATGCAAACATGAGGACGGTATCTAATAACAAAACAATATTATTATACGTATTGATATGTATATTGGAAGGGTGTAAAATTTGCACATAAACACCAATTGTATTACTAGGCATTAGTCAAGAATGAATTCAGTATATTGTTCGAATCTTGAGCTACAGAAAAAATCATGATGGACCCCGCAACAATTAACAGATGACACGAAAGAGACAAAGAAAAAACATTTGTTTCTTAACCAGTATCGACGTGAAGGTGATCATTTTCTCATGAAGATCACCACCGGAGACGAATCTTGGTTTCATTATTATGACACTGAAAACAAGCGGCAGTCAATGAAATACCGTCATCCTGATTCTTCAGGTGTACAAAAAACGCAAAAGAGTTCCATCAACACAGAAAATTATGTTTGCCATTTTCTGGGAAACGATCAACGATTAATTCAATAAGAAACTGCAAAACTTTACGATCACTAATGAAACTGTAACGGTACGTCCTAATTTAATGATTTTATAAATTTTAAATACCCATACGAATTGTATTTTTAAAGTTATGTATTAGAAACCAAACGATATAATTCTTAGAACTGTTTATTCTAAATGTATTGTTTAAGCACTAGTTGGATAAGCTAATGTTTGTATTGGTTATATTATAAGACTCCAGACCGCTTGCCAGCAGTGAAAGAAAACAGTGACGAACCTGAATTTCACGGTTACTTTGCACCTTCCGTACAGCCCTGATTTGGCGCTTTCAGACTTATGATTGTTTCCATAGTTAAAGGAGGTACTGAAAGGTCAACACTTTTCATAAGACACTCAAGTTTGGGCTGCTGTTCACAATTGGGTCAACAGTAAACTAAAAAGTTTTTTCATGGACGGAATGACGAAAGTGATTCAGCTTTTGGAAAAATGCGATTAAATAGAATTTATATTGTTTGTGTGAAAGAATAATGATGGACATTGGTAGTATAATAAATTTACTTCATTTTGCGACAGTTTTCAATATTTTGTTTTTTCTTATTCTTATTTTAAAGAATTGGATACCTTTATATATCAATCCACCCTTGTACAGGTTCCATATTGAATAATACAATGAAAAATAAGGTACGTTTTTGACATAGTTTTGAAAAATATTTTCCAAGAAAACTCTTTCTTGAAATATAATACTCTGTAAAGTACAACCAGGCAATTTATTAATGATCGATAAAAACAAAGACTGTAGCAATTAAAACGTTCTCTAAATTTTGCTACGGATATCAATATTTATTCTAATAATAGAGATAATTACATCTTTGATAACATTTTGCTTTATCAAATATATATTATAACATAAAGTGTTCAAGTCGTCATAATGGAATATTTGTATGTCTATGTAATAATGAACTCACAGTCGTATTCAAATTGTTTTAAAATTTAAAAAAATCTAATCTCCGGTGAACCTTCTCTTATCGCGGAGAAATTTTATCTCGTGCAGATAAAAATACGATACACGATCGCCGCCGTACACCTAGCGACTCCGAGATTCAGTCGTTGTTATTCCTTTATAGCGGTACCATTGCAGTTATGTGCGATATTTCATTGCTTGTTCACGGCGTTAAAAAGAGTGCTATCCATTGCTTTTATATGCCCTACCATCCTGAGACTTTAATATTCAAGTGGATAATTGCCATTTGAACGGCGATAAAAATGGTGCTAGAACACGTGTCTTCGTCACAGGTTCCCTATTTTTCGCCCAGTAAAATCATTATGAGAAGGTATTTTTCCTCACGTCAGTTCAAAAAAAGTGCGGTACAACCAAAAAGTAAGTAAATATGAAATGACAATTACTGTAATACATATATATTATATATATAGTAACTTCTTCATAAATTAATAAAAGATCACTATATATTATATAGTGTTTACTTAAGTACGATTGAATAATTTATCCATCTGTACAGCGAAATTCTTTTGTACTATGGTCTAAACCTTGTACTGATGTAAATACATACATATACATATGTATGTATCTTGATACATTATCATTATATCCGAACGCGTTTCCAGTATATTCTTCATTTTTAAACTATATTTTCACATGTAGTTTATTGAACTTTTGAAATTAAACACATTCATTTCAATCTATGACCACCCGATGTCTTACTTAGTACCTTCCTAGTAAAGTACTTTTAAATGTTTGTTATTACAAAATAAATATTTTATTATCACGACAAAAATAAAGTAATCTTGAAAAATACGTTTTTTATATAAAGGAATTTTTATATTACCAAATACTGACCCACGCTATTTATTTTTAGTATGAAGATGTATCAAAATATTATTAGCATAAATATTCTAATGCAAACAACTTAAACTACGGGGTACTTTGGAAAATAACCTTCGTTACGTTGTAAATAAAAGAGCCACATAGATCCAACAATTTTTTATTTAAATCTGAAAGATACAGCTGTCCTCCGTTTTTCAACATAGCCAACATGTACAGTCAAGTACTTATATCGTTTACCAACTTACATATCCCTTATGCATAAAACTCTGTCTTCTGCAAATTCAACCAACCTGTCACAGCATTTTGAAGTTTCTTATCGTTAGCGAAGTGCTGTGCCCCAAGCTACTTCTTTCCCTTGATTGAACAGATGATAATCTGATGGAGCCAAGTCCAGTGGACTATAGGGAGATGATTAAACACGTCCTATTTGAACTGGCGCTAAAGATTTTGAGTTTGTTGAGCACTATGAGGTCGAGCATTGTCATGCAGTTATACAACCTCAGATATCAACAAATCACGACATTGGTCTGGATGGCTCTTTTCAATTTCCTCAAAGAGTTACAGTAAACTTTAGAATTGACTGGCGTATCACCTTCCATGATTTCGACAAGTAAAATTCCTTTAGCATCCCCAAAGACAGTGACTATAACCTTCCTCTTTGAGGAGTTCGACGGTCTTCTCGACCGGTTAGACCCCATGCCATTGATTGTGGTTATGTTTCGGCATTCAAATACTCTACCAAGGCCTCGTCGCCAGTCAGTATTCTATTCAAAAACGTCTTCCTTTTTGTGTTGTAGCGGGTAAGAAAGTTTAAAGTACCACCCTTTCGATTGGTGGTGTGGATCTCCGTCAGAATTTTTGGTACCCATCGAGCACAGAACTTCTGGAACTGTAATATTCCGGTGACTATTTTGTATAAAACATTCTAAGAAATAGAATTTATTTTTTCGACGGTTCTCATCAAACCGACGTTGACGTCAGTTTGTTTGACAAGATCATCACTCACTACAGACTACCACCTATTTCTTAGTTCATCATGAATGTTTGATCTTTCTGCATTAACAAGCCTGACCCACTGACGCAATACATCACCACACATAATGTATACACAATTCACAATAAATGTCTGCCACTAACAGATTTTTACCAAAAGAAATTTTATAATTCCGCGTACCTCGCATTTGGTGGGACTCTCAATGGCAGCGCACATTCTGTGACGATCAAACAAGTAAGCACGTGGCAGTACGATGCTCTCACTATGATAGCTGGAAGTCTAATGAATCACAGTTAGCTTGATGTAACAACGGTTGCACTCCCACACACTACTACTAGCGCTACCCCAGGACGGAGTTTACTTTCCGACTTACCCTTGTAGAAAATAAATAAATGCTCATCTGATCGCAGGAGTGCATAATATTAATGGAGGATGCTATCATGTTATTCCTGTATTGCAAGTAAGACTGTACTATACTAATTACAGCCCCGCAACATAGAAAATTATTTATAAATAGTTTGTATATTATCTGTATTATTACTCCTGTTATCATACTCTCGATTTTGGAAAATTATTCTACGTGGCTTTATTATTTTAAATGTGTATTGTGACGGAAAATCTTCACTAGGATCAATGCCTCACAATAGAATTATCCAATCGTCAAGCTTATCAAGATGTAACATTTAGAGATAAAATAATATAATACATTTACTTATATGGATTAATTAGTACTTTGAGTATCAGAGATTAATTGTTCTTTTCAATTACTAATTACACTTATTTCTACTTATATTGGTGACTATATGTAGAAATAGTGATTTAAAAGTCTTCCGCCTCAACAAATTGTTTGAAACAGACCAATTGTTGACCTCGTTTTGCATGTCGTCATAATATAACTAGAGGAATAATGTAATAGTCTCCTCCACAATAAAAATACTGAAATAATACTGGAATGGATTCCTTTTCAGACCACTTCTCCCTACTTACTCTTTATAAAAGTAATCAAGGAACATCCAATATGGCAAGTAATTTGTCGTCCGTCCACAATGTATACATTCAATCTCTAGATATATAGATATATTGCGACCTCTTCTTTTTCCAACGATTTAATTTGTTATCTTGTCTGACGGCTTATCCCATGTGGTTCTAGTTTTGGTATTGAACTCAGTCAGTAGATTAATATGACTGTAGCCTCGAGTAAGATACTCTCGTAAGTACTAAGATACTGCCCTTTAGACTATGTTGATTGCCTATATGTGTACTTTGTGAAATGGTGCCCATACCAAGGATGCATATTCCAATTTACATCTTATTAAAAAAAATATGGTGGCAGTATACTATCAATTGTTGAAAAAGTTCTGAATACTGTATGGAGATGCAATGTATATGATTGTTGAATGTTAATATTGAACGGAGTGGTACGCCTAGGTCCTTAATAAGACTACATTTCTCGACCTGCGAGTTGTCCAGGATATAATTAGGTCTATAGTTAATGTTATTCGTGTACCGTGTCTGGAGAGCATTTAATTATGTTGGGAAATGAATGCATTCGTTTCTTTGGTTCATGCTGCGAAATATTTTTAAATCATCGGAAAAAGAGTTTTTGATACTCAATAAAATGAACAACATTAGCCATATGGATTAAAAAGAGTAGATCCTGTGACACTCCAGAATTTAAACAGGAAGCTTGCAATTTGTCGCCGTTATAATAGACGTAGTTGCTTCTACTAGACAAGTTAGATGCAAATAACGAGGTCAGTATTAGTCAAGAAACAATATTGGCAAGCTTGTGGAGCAGCAGCGAGTGATCTAACCTTCAGTATTAGAAGGACGGAAGGTTTATGTTCATCCATAAATTTATACTTTATGATTGAAGTTATGTGCGCTTTTAGTGCTTAAATATGAAAATAGAACCAAAATGCCATTAAAAATATGATGCAAGTAACAAGACCAGTAATGGCGAGAAGCCAATGTCGCTAAGTTTGTGAATCAACAGCGAGTGATCTATTGAATCAAACGCTTTAGATTTATAGGTATCTAGGCGTTTTAAGCTCACTTTATATTTTATAAATGAGATTGTGTATGCTTTTTGTGCGTGTATTTAATATGGAAATAGAGTTAATGTCATGAAAAAGAGACTTCTCGCGGTTGATCAGCCACGTTACTGCGTATATGGACCAGTCTATCTCTAATATTTGGAATTCTTTCAAAATATTTGACGAAAGTATTCTTTTTAAAACTAAAATAAATTCCAAAAAAGGTTTGGTATACACCACAGTCATATCGGGTAAATTGACTAAATCTACAATCCATTTAGAAAAAACAAAAGCAAATAACTTTTTAAAAATATCGAGATTTCATTCAGAAACCCACCCAAAAGAAAAACATTGGTATATATCCGCGAATGGAGAAGGGTGGATGAGTGGTTTTAGAACAAAGGCCTACATGTATTTACTAACGGAGGCACTTAAAGAGAAGGATTGGAGGCTATTATCAAAATTTCATACATGTTTTCATGCAATTAATGGCCGTCTACAGAAATTTTAAATGTGAAAATAAATATATTCAAAATAAGATATCATAGATGTTTATGATGAAGATAATGATGCAGATAATTATGAAGAAAATAATGAATATTATGACGAAGATAATATTTTATTTATAGAAGAAAAATCTCGTTATGTTATGGCCTTAATATTGCGCAGCGATAGCGAGATCCAGTTGGTCATGGAATAATATAAAAGGTAATTTGCTTTATTTGCCCAGATCTATAATGTTGATTGATTGTTAGTAGTGTAGTTAGTACAGTGAGGAGATTTAATACACCAACAAAATAACAGACAGCTCAGTATTAGAAGGAAATTCTGGGACCAAATTGAAACAAGTTAATCACACAAAACGTAAAACAATGAAAGATCAATGGTCAGGGTATGTAGTTATATTTTATAATAATAACATCACAAGTAAACATACTTACAACATTAATAATAAATTTATTAGAATATATACAAAAGTAGTATAGTGAATGACAAATGATGTTAATATAAAAAAATTAGTGTTATGTTGGTTCAATAAATAACCTTGAAAAAGGCAAGGATAATTGCTGAAACGTTGGTGTAATAAAACCAAAAAAAAAAAAAATGGTGTAATTCATTTACTTCCTTTATGGCCGCTAATCCCAGGAAAGAAAATTTTTAAATTATTAACTATTAAGGCCAGGACAAAAAAAATTTAATTTTTATAATAAGTTTACTAATGTGTAATAATTAGGTATATACACAAACTCCTTGCCGTGGAAATCATTTTATCCGACCATGCCACCATGTTGGGAAAAGTTATGCTTGTAATAGGAAACCATTAGCTGATATTACCAATCTAAGCAAACGTTTCTACGTGACTGCAAATAGAACAGATCAGGAAGTACAACTTAAGGCTACACTAAAAATTCGTACATTTAATATCTTTGGGCTTTAATAAAGTTCAAAACGTCCAGGTCCAAACTAAACTACTGAGCCATTAATAGAGTCAACAGTTTGACGACGAAAGGGCAACTGATGCAAAGTTACAATGGTAAAGAGATATTCTGTGAGACCAATAAGATGAACAATAATGAACATAGCATAACCATTCTGAACATAAGCTGGAACAGAAGTGCGACTGCTTGGAGGAAGATGTTGGAGTTTATATATATTATTGTTGTTTTTATTTAAGTTCCATTTAAATTTATGAATATATCACAATAAAATGAAAGTAAAATATATAACATCACTATTTTTGACAGAATTGATATAAATCAGATAATATACAGCAAGCAAACCGTAACAAATACAGATTCATGAATAAAAATACTATAATTTTGAAATGGTTTATTTAATAAAAAATAAATACTTTATTTAAATTTGCTAGAATGTGGTTGCTAAAACTGGTTAGCATTATCATCCGTACAATGCACCCAGTTACCTTCAAGTTTGCTTCATGTGTTATTTTAACAATTTTCTCCTAATTGTAAAATGGATTGAACGCCTTGTACATGCTTACTACTCACTTATTATTGTTCCCTTCATTGCCTATTTGATATACTTGTAACAAATATTAAATATCTTAAGTATTTTATTTGCTTGTTTATAAAACCATTAACCCATTACTGGCCAAGACAAGAAAAAAACATTTTAAGCTTTTTTTTTTATTAAAGTAAACTCAGAACACAGTAATTAAGATACATTTTTGGTACAAGAAAATTAGGTATTATTTTTAACAAAAAGATATATGGGTGCATGTACGCACCTTTGGCGAAAAGCAGGTTATTATAAAATAAAATACTAGTCTCCTGTATGAAAAATATCAAAGCAATCAGGATGATGCAAATGCACATTACATTTCTTACACAAGTAAATTGTATTACTTTTGCAAAGTCTTCCATAAGACGAGTTGGATTTTGCTGAAGTGGAAGCCTCGTTGTGGGTGTCTTCTTTTTGTCCCTCGTATTTCAGCAGAGACAGCGCTAAACATGAACGAAATTCCAGTTGGGAAATTTTGGTTTCACTTGCGATATTTAATATTTTCCAACTGTTTACAACCATAGTGAATAATGGCCACCACCACTCTTAATACCTCTAATACCTCTAATACCAATGCTATAATTGGCAATACCGTTGTCGTGAAGGTCTACCCCACCCATGTGTTGGCTATACTCATGAATCGCTTTTACCTATGTATTAGTCAAAGGTGCGTATACGCATACGTTACAAAGTACCTGTCATTCTAGCTGTCGTTTTCATACTATAAATATAAAGATGTGTATATATCAAAGAAGACATATTTTAAATATACACTGCGAGAAGAAATATATAACAAAAAAATAATTAGTACAAAAAAAAATAATTATTTGAAGATGTGCACAAAAACCAAAAATACAGATTTTTTTTAATTAAAAAAAAATAAAAAAAATTAACTTTTTATTGGATTATAATTTAACATAAAATTTTAGCCTGTTAAAAAGCAACCCTTGCGACATAATGTATAAAAAAATATTTTTGATGCCAAAAAAAATGTTTTTAAAAGGTTGCGTTTACGCACCTTTGGCAAGTAATGGGTTAAAAAAAAGTGAATATCTAGGAAATAAAACGATGACCACTTAATAGTAACCACTTAACTTAACAGCTATATATCTGCAGCCCAGTCTCGATATAGACACTCAGTACTTACATGCAGACACATGTATTATAAACTCAATTTCTTTCAAGTTAGCAGCTAAATCGGTGCTACACACATATCAAATAGAATAGAATATATTAATAAATATGTTGTCTTATCTAACACCCATCTTATGTAATGATTTCAAATATTTAAGAGAAGAAATAACAATATGGCATTGACTTATACTGTATATAATGTACACAAAAGCAATAATACGAAATGAACGCTGACAAACAACGAATTCCAGTAAGCGAGAATAAATAACATCGCAGCACGAACAACGCACAAAATAAGGAAGTGTCATGGCATAAAATGCAAACAAGACGACTTTATTTTTCAATAACCTCTATTTCGTTTATCATTACTGATAAACCTACTAATATCAGGAGAAAATGATGTGGAACATTTTTTATCACTAAACACATACATACATAATAAAAATCACTTGTTGATCCGTGATAGCCATATTATTTCATTTGATACACTAGAGATTAGCTATATTTGGTAGTGAACTATGGAAATAGAATTGTTTTGTTTAAATATGATTTGCTAATAATGTTCTAATTAATATTTTAAATATTAAACAATAATTTATGTAATTGGTAAAACATTTATGTAGTATCATATGTTATTTTAATTACATATTTTTATGCGGACTGTAAACGACATTTTACAAATCTGAAATAATTTAGGTTTGATGAAGATCAGTCGTGAAGTAATGAGTTTAATTAAAAAAAATACATTTTATTAAATATTTATGGTATATAGCAATTAGGATAATAATACGTATTTGTAAATTATTATACATGTTTCGTTTAATGCTATTTTAAAATTATGCGTTATCTGAGAGTTTTCCCAAGAATGTATCATCAATACCGTATCAACCACTAGATTCTGCTTGGGGAGTGGCAAAGCAGCAAATATTGTAAAATATACGATGCGTGTTGGATTATTGTCGTATAAGAGTAAATTTGGAAATATTACCGCTTTCAGCCTGTCTGTCAGTACTTTATATTCTTTATATTGTATTGCAGTTACCAATGCAACACGATATTGTTAGATTCGTTTCCTCTTATTTTGTAAAACCAAAGTCTGTTAGCGAAAGGATATCTCTCGCTACGAACTTAAGAACCACTCCTTATTTTCACTTTCGCATGTATTATGTCGCACCAAAAACATACCTACATGTAAAAAAGAAGCAAAACAATTTCGCATGTTATCTTAAAAAAAAATAAGTGAAGTATAGAAACTATGCCAAGTTATTTGCCTCTGCGTTACTTGCGCTGTTCTGATAAGAAAATTCGGTGTAAAGTGATAAACCTCCAGGTCAAGTCCAGGCAAGTTTACAGAGGTTTCGATAATGTACATATTTTTTAGACTTTTTGGAAGACATTTAACTTGACTTAAGTGTTTTTAAACACTACACATTCCCTAAACCTGTAGAGTCGACTAATTTTAGAACTAATCCGTTTACTTTCTTATACGTAGTATAAGGAAGTATTGTGATGATGAAAATTTTCGACCTCGAGATTTTTGCAGATGTCCACGTTTTGAAGTCCCCTGATACCAAAAAAGTGGTTTTTAAAAAATGTCTCTCTCTCTCTCTCTCTCTCTCTGTGTGTGTGTCTATCTCTGTGTGTGTGTGTGACCATGATAGCGGTCAAACCGCTGTAGATATCAATTCCAAATTTTGTATTTACGTGTATAATCTCCCTCTTGCGATCTGATTAGTTTTTCAGTAAAATCGGTAGACCGGAAGTAGCAGTTTACTTCAGCGAAAAAATCGAATTTTGACAATATTTCGTCAACTATTAAGTTTAATCAAATTTATAAAGAACTCATATACACTTAAAATTGAAATTGAAAATAATTTTATTTAAAAAGTTTTTCGAAATTCCTACCGGAAGTAGGTCTTTTACTCTTATCGAAAATCAGTTTTTTGCGAATATTTCGCAAGTCATGCTTTTTAGACAAGTACGTTACGGGTATAAAAGTATTTAAAACATAATTTTCAATACCTTTTGTATAAAAGAAATATCAAAATTCAGACCGGAAGTACCACTTTTACTCTTATCGAATAACGATTTTTTGCAAATATGTCGTAAGTTATGCATTCTATATATATTTATCAAGAGTGCAAAAGTATTTAGAACTGAATTTGCAATATTTTTTGTATATATGAAATTTCAAAATTCGGACCGGAAGCAGCACTTTTACTCTTAGCGAGTAGCACTTTTTTGATAATATCTTGCAAAGTATGCATTCTATAGAGGTTTATTAAGAGAGTAGAAGTACTTAGAATAGGATTTTGAATAATTTTTGTATAAAAAAATCTTAAAATTCTATAATTTGAAACGCTCATACGTATAAGAAAGTCGTGTGGTTGTCACGCCTCATTTTACTTTCTTATACGTAGTATAAGGAAGTATTGTGATGATGAAAATTTTCGACCTCGAGATTTTTGCAGATGTCCACGTTTTGAAGTCCCCTGATACCGAAAAAGTTGTTTTTAAAAAAATGTCTGTGTGTCTGTCTCTCTCTCTCTCTCTCTCTCTCTGTGTGTGTGTGTGTGTGTGTGTGTGTGTGTGTGTGTGTGTGTGTGTGTCTGTGTGTGTGTGTGTGTGTGTGTGTGTGTCTGTGTGTGTGTGTGACCACGATAGCGGTCAAACCGCTGTAGGTATCAATTCCAAATTTTGTATTTAAGTGTATAATCCCCCTCTTGAGATCTGATTAGTTTTTCAGTAAAATCGGTAGACCGGAAGTAGCAGTTTACTTCAGCGAAAAAATCGAACTTTGCCAATATTTCGTCAACTACTAAATTTAAACAAATTTATAAAGAATTCATATATACTTAAAACTAAAATTGAGAAAAATTTTACTTAAAAAGTTTTTCGAAATTCCTACCGGAAGTAGGTCTTTTACTCTTATCGAAAATCAGTTTTTTGCGAATACTTCGCAAATCATGCTTTTTAGACAAGTACGTTACGGGTATAAAAGTATTTAAAACATAATTTTCAATATCTTTTGTATAAAAAAAATTTCAAAATTCAGACCGGAAGTGCCACTTTTACTCTTATCGAATAGTGATTTTTTGCAAATATGTCGTAAGTTATGCATTCTATATATATTTATCAAGAGTACAAAAGTATTTAAAACTGGATTTGCAATATTTTTTGTATATATGAAATTTTAAAATTCGGACCGGAAGTAGCACTTTTACTCTTAGCGAGGAGCACTTTTTTGATAATATCTTGCAAAGTATGCATTCTATAGAGATTTATTAAGAGAATAGAAGTACTTAGAAAAGGATTTTGAATAATTTTTGTAAAAAAAAATTCTTAAAATTCTATAATTTGAAACGCTTATACGTATAAGAAAGTCGTGTGGTGGCCACACCTCATTTTTTTCTCTATGATCTTTGTAATATAAGCAATAATACGAGTGAATAACTCTGTGGTAAGAGGGTCGAATATTGTAGTGGAAATTTAAAAGTGCCGAGTTTCAGCGGCCGACAATAAAATTTCTTCCAATAACAGCATTATTATTGTTTGACAATGTTCCTAGCATCCACTAGCAGATGACTTTAACAGCACTGGTGAATGTATTACCTTCATGTACATTTCACTAAATGTTACTACACTGAAACAATATGTTCTTCAAAACTATTTTATCGCAAAAAATTGTTGTTTGATCCGCTTGCAAAAAATAATATCCGAACAGTATTAGAAGCCGTAATTCTAAAAAAAAATGCTGTTTCTTACTTGAATCTGGCCGATAAAATTAAAACAAACACTAATTGCAAAATATTGGTGTATGATTTTGCCGCAACCAAACACTTTTGACGAAGAAGACGAAAACATTCCGTTAAGTGTTTTAACATTACTATTAATTACTGATTTACTATTGATAACCAATTTGTTGTGTGAATAATGTTGAGATCTGGAATGAGGACCGCCGCCCGGCCAGATACTGACCAAGATGAAGACTTAATTGAAATTAAAGGTGAAGACAACGATGCTGCTGAAGATCCAATTGTGACAGGAAAGATGATTTCCACTGATGAAGCATTGAAATCTTTGAATAATGTTATTCAGTCAGCCGCAGAAAACTCGGATGAAGACGAATCTTGTAGTGTAGTTGTTCTTCAAGACCTGAGAGAGGTAGATCAAAAAGTATACAATATGTCAATAAAGACTAATACTGACCAATTTGATTTTAGTTTTTGTTAATTTTTACTATTATGTATGTACTGGTACATTTAATTAAAGAAACAGACGAGTCACGCCATGAACAAGGACACTGTGATGTTATAACAGAGTTGACAAATTACAATGCTTTGAGCTACCTGTAGTTTGCAAATAATCTGAGGTTAGGGTTAGGTTGACATTTTAAAATATTAACAAATACCATTAATATGTTTTAAATGCTCTTCTAAATACTTGTGAATTTATTTCTTTTAAACTACTTTCACGCAAATAAAATACACAAACTCTATTATTATACATATTAGTGACTAAAAAAATGAGGTGTGGCCACCACACGACTTTCTTATACGTATGAGCGTTTCAAATTATACACAGATTGTTCTAAATTGTTTCAAATTCTTTTGTCTTAGAAAAATAAGCCTGTCAGTGTGTTACTTCATGTCCAAATTTCAAGAATTTTTTTTTTATACAAAAAATATTCAAAATCCTATTCTAAGTACTGCCATTCTCTTAATAAATGTCTGTAGAATGAATACTTTGCGAGATATTTGAAAGAAAGTGCTACTCGCTAAGAGTAAAAGTGTTACTTCCAGTCCGAAATTTTGAAATTTCATTTATACAAAAAATATTCCAAATCCAGCTCCAAATACTTTTGTACTCTTGATAAATATATACAGAATGCATAATTTACGAAATATTTGCAAAAAATAGATATTCGATAAAAGTAAAAATGTTATTTCCGGTCCGAATTTTCAATTTTTTTTATACGAAAGTTATTGAAAATTAAGTTCTAAATAGTTTTATACTGGTAATGTACCTGCCTAAAAGGCATGACTTGCGAAATATTCGCAAAAAATTGATTTTCGATAAGAGTAAAAGACCTACTTCCGGTAGGAATTTCAAAAAAAAAATTTAATAAAATTCTTTTTAAATTTAATTTTGAGTACATTTGAATTCTTTCTAAATTTGTTTAAACTTAGTAATTGACGAAATATTGGCAAAATTCGATTTTTTCACTGAAGTAAACTACTACTTCCGGTGTTACTGAAAAAGTGAGAGAGACACACACAGAGAGAGAGAGAGACATTTTTTAGAAACCACTTTTTCGGAATCAAGGGTCTTCAAAACGTGGACATCTGCAACAATCTCGAGGTCGAAAATTTTCATCATACAATAATACTTTTTTATACTACGTATAAGAAAGTAAAAGTCATTGTTGTAAGAATATGCAATGTTATGCATGCATTATGAAATTATTGAATAAAATAATTAAATGTATATGTAGCAACCTGTAACTAAATCCAATACTTGTACTTTTATAGCAGCTACGGCATAATCAATGTTATTATTGGTGAGCTATGTCTGAACTTTATTTTTAGTGGCCGATGATATTGGACTTTTATTTTTAATAGTACTATGGTAATTAGCATTATCAAAAATAATTATGGAGTGTTCTTCTAAACTCATAAGAAGTTGATGTTCAAAAAATAAAATTCTCTCTATTTATGGCACCATGATAATCCAGATACTAACTATTAGTCGGAATATTAATTCTGCTCCAGGAATAAATAAACAAAATAAATATACATTACATAAAATATGTTACACTTAGAAATATATTCTACAGTTTTCCACCCACTTTCAATGCTTTTTATACAGTCATTTTACCAAGATTTGCAAACAATTCCATCTTGAAAACCCCAGGTTTCACCAAGAAAAATAAACTGACATACATTTTCATGTTTAATACAAACATATTGTTTCAAGATTGTAGCACGTGTTAATATAATTGGTGGTAGTTCCGTTTATACTCATTTAGGATAATTCTTCTTGTAATTAAAACCAGTACTATGTAATATAGTCGGTAAAGATGAAAAAAGTTCCTTTTCTTTAAGAGTAATATTTAGTGATTCAAGAGTAATTGGCTGTTCTATTATTTTATAAATGTAAATTCTTAATTATATTAAAATACTGCTTTTATACTAGTCGCATAATGTATGTATTTGTAATTCCACCTTGAGTAAAATATTTGACATTTACAACAGGCTTACTTTTTGGCCGATTTTGCTTTTGACGTAGATGAAATTTTGTTTACTATTACAATATTTAAAGCTCTGGCTACTTTCTAAATAAGAAATATTATTAACACGTTTATAAAGTATAAATAACAGATAATATGATCTCTAGAACTGCTGTTAGCGGGGACAATATCTTATTATTCGCCTTCTTTTTCAAAATACCAGATTAAGGAGAGAATTATTTCTTTCCAATCTTTGCCTAACAGTTTAGGCGTCATTTAGCTATGGAAACAACTTATATTTATACATAACATCCTCCTATAAATATAGGAAACATGAAACAATATTTATACATAACATCCTCCTATAAATATAGGAAACATGAAACAAGTAAATGCTTATGAAACTGGGCTGGTTGTAAAATGAAACAACTATAACATTTGACATTTGACAGAATAAAATGCTACGATATTATATGTTGCAACCACGTGGTAGAATGACAAAAAGCAAATGCTAGGGGATTTTCTTAAATCAATACTATTTTTATTATTATCCTTACTGTTAAATTTTATTAATAATGTTACATGAATTATGAAAAGAAATGGAACTATATAGATTATTTGTAGGTATTTTATACATTAAATGAATGTCACCGCCAGAGTATTGTAATTAATGTAATTATTGATGCGAATCAAGCATCTATAAATATCAAGTTGTAAACTAGCGAGATTGTAATTAATGATAATCCACCGAAATGATAAAATATCGTTGGTGTATTTTGACGATAGTATGTCATAGATAGCAATCGCGGCAGATATAATCTGACGAATGTTATTTATTTGAGTCCATTCCAGGTATAGAATTGATATAATGGCGTTGTTTTACTACGGGTCATTATTAATATATCTTTAATAGATAATCGATTCTATCAGAAAGAATATGAAACGGTTCGCTTATTTATGGGCAACTCCGCT
Organism: Amphimallon solstitiale; assembly: GCA_963170755.1. NCBI lineage: Eukaryota > Metazoa > Arthropoda > Insecta > Coleoptera > Scarabaeidae > Amphimallon > Amphimallon solstitiale. The sequence continues at coordinate 116,847,799 of OY720679.1, forward strand.
TTGTTTCAATATCTTATAAACTCCAATAATTTTTATATTACAGATTAATTTATTTCTTAAATAGGTACATCTGATAAATTTATATTTGTAAAAAGATGTTAGAAAACGTAATTAAATTTAAATAAGCACTCTATTGCTAACCAGAAATATTTTCAATCTTAGGTTTTCAAAGTGTCTGATGTTTGTTACAGATCACGTAAGGTGTACATGATTACAAAGTGTCAGTTTTATACCTACTTCGTATGTAACGGTTTAGTGATAGAAAAATTAAATTGCAATTTAAGTATTATGTCACTTTTAATTATCAGAAAAAGGATTTCATTTAATTCTCATTGGATGCAAGAATAAGTTAAAACTTGCACAATTTTGCAGATTGCCATATCAACCAATTTACAGTCAGTAAGATTGAGCATAAATTTCAAGAAACTGGTTATGTTAAAGATATTCTACAACATAAATGTTCAATAGCAAGTGATGATCAAAAACTGAACATTTAGTCAAGTATGAAAGAAAATCCCCAAAATGCGTCTGATTGATTGCACTAGAAAATGAAATTAGTTACAAAACTGTGGCACATATCATGAACAAGAAAAAATATCACGCAAATTGACATTTGCACCGCCAATAACAAATGAAGCTAATTTTATCTCAATGACACAGTGAATCGTAAAAATTGCGTATATTGGAATCTGGTGAATTCTCACCTTATGATTGAGGTACATACTACATACCCGGAGAAATTAAATGTGTGAGCCGGAATAGTTGATACCAGAATGGTGGGCCTTTTTTTTATTAGAAAGAACCCTCACAAAAGAAAAACTATTTAGAATTTTTGCAAAATTATAAATATAATGATAGTAACCTCCCATAATACCATATGGTATACTATCCGAGAATTGCTGGACAATTTCTGTCCAAGGATGTGGATGGGTATGCACTTTATTTGAAATTTATTTCAACAGACCACAAAATTTGGCTGAACTGAAACATCCTATTTAACATTACCAATAAGATTTACGTTTTCTAATATTCAGTTGTTACTTTAGCAATGAAAGTATCTCTTAAAATCAGGAAAAAAAAGGCTGCTATTTAAAAACAAATAAATGATATAATTACTCAAACAGAAATAGAACACCATAAATTAAAAGGAATCTAAGTACCCAAAACCAATAACAGAGTAATTAATAGTTATTTATTATACAAGAGAAAAAAGTATTAGATTTTAGCTCGAGGTAAGGTTTATTTTTGGGCACATCAATTACCCTCATACTGAAATTAATACTTAGCTTTTTCTTTTTCTCCCCTACAAGATGATAGCTGACACCTAGATCATGGCACTTAGATTCTTTGACACCAATTGATCTTGGCATATACAGGTAGATACATCTATAATATTATTGTATAGCATTTTTACTATTCTCTTGCACATTTTTTTGGCATTTCTGATGTTATGGTCTATAATTATAGTAGAAAATCGACTTCCATGCAAAAATGTGTATTGCTAACAAATGAAATCACGATGATCAAAGGATTCTTTCCAATAAACTTTTATTTCGCTTTTATTAAATTACATATATATTATAAAAAATAATAAAATTTAAAATTCTCGACAATTTACTACATTCAAAACTGTTAAGATGTTATACCAATTGTTTATGCACATTAAGCTATGTGTTCCGGGTTTGTGACGGGATACTTGAATCACTCCTTCTTATTTTGCGACAGGGTATAAATACATAATAGCACATTATTCGGTCTTATTCCTAAGACAATGTAATTCCAAATCTTTTATAGGTACCTTTTTTGGGTATCATATCGAGAAAGTATAAGAGCGTAGGACTGTGTCTGTTACATTAAGTTCCCTAATTTAAGTACTACATGATAACAGTGTAGAGTTTTTAACTATGTATACGTTTTTTAGATAAATATAATCAAATAATACGATCAATCTACAATAAATATAAGTTTTTCCTATGTTACATAAAACAGACATATTTTCATTGTACCTAAGTTAGGTATTGTACAAATATTTACAAACTGCTAGATTTTTAACGATAACAAAGACTGATAAGAGCAAATACAGAAAAGGATATATTTATTTTGAATAAATTTACTTTACTGGAAAATGGTTTTAGCGGTAATGTTTCTCGTCAAATATTAACAAATGACTAAAAATCGTAACGTATATGTACTATACGTTATTTGTTGTAACTGATAATATATCGGAGAGATAGTGCGCGTTATCATGACGAAGATATATATAATATTTGTATATATATACATTTTAACATTCACCATAAATTATTAACCGTTATCTACTTTTTGCAAAGTGTCTAAGTAGATTCACACATAGACATTTAATCGTTTATGTAGTGAAAAAAATATGAATGTATACATGATGATAAGACATTCCATACGAACTATTTCAAAAATATAAATAATTCAAAATTTTTAAAACTGATGTGTGGTTACCACACGACTTTCATTTACGTACACACGTAATTTTATTCAGTAATAGCTGGTGCTTCACATTGCTGCATGAGAATATATCAAAAACATTGTGTCACGTAGCAAGCAATAATTCTAGGGACTGATCCTATTACATATTAGAATTATTCAAATCAAAAGATCGCTTATGCACTGAAAGAAAGTTTTGTTGTTTTTCGTTTACGTTGGCATCCATATTTATCATTTTGATCCTAGAAGTCTTGCATTTATTGCATTTCTTTGATTGAATATCCATGAATTAAAACTTTATTCAAACAATTCCAACAATTAATACATTGTTTCTGGTACTTAATTCAAAATTAAATGAAAAAACAAAACAATATAAACATAGAACATATCACTTACTATTTACAAAGCTCCTTGAATGTAAACAACATACGTATAAATTTTACAATTAAAAAATTGCATTTTATAATCATGAATACTTTACTAATTACATTCATGCACTGAACCGTTATACGACATTTTAAATAACAAATACGAAGTATAAAAGAACTGCAAACATAACACTACGTAGGTTGACATTTCCAGTAAATATCGCACACATTTATCATGAAGAAGAGTTATGAAATACTGAAAATTTTGTTAGAGAAGGTAAAGTATGAATACTATTCCAGAAATACTTATGCTGGTTTTAAAGGTATTGCACTTATTTTGCTATGCAATCAGGCTACACCAAATACTGTTGCTTGTCTTTCGGACAGTCATAACAAGGAAACCAATTACAATAAGCAGAATTAGTACGAGAGAACTTAATATCAGGAAAAGGCAATGTACGACATCGGCCTTTAGTGGAAAAACAATATTATTCCTGCAGGTTAAACTAGGTCTCATGAATAGACTTTGTCAAGATACGAACTTGTGCCATATGATCAAGCCAAATTCAAGATTATGAAAACTGTTAATGAGATGAATAGAGGAAATATAGAATTATTATTGAGGTATTTCAGGGTGTTAAATTCAACTTTGGAAAGATTGAACCCACGTGGTTTGGCTCGTTGTAGGATTTTGGAAGTTCGAAGTGCATAGGATCAGCTTTGGTAGGTGATGAGTGCAGATTCTACACCAATAATCATGTCCTCTGCAGCAATGGATTTGAATATCGATGTCGTCAGTAGTTAAGGATTGGCTTGAAATATTTATGAATGTATGAGTTAGACTTAACTCATACAGTCATAAATCATGAGTTAAATCTTTGCGTGAGCAAGAATCGTGCCTTATGAAACCTTTATTTTAATATACCATTTTCGATACAAGTCGTAAGTAGTATGGTGTTTCAAAAGACATTATTAAATCAAATTCAAGCAGCTTATCTAATTTTTAATTTACTCGTACGTACTCAATGATCTGGTCAATTACAGGTTAATACACCGGGAACACTAAGTGAAATCTGTTAAAATAATGATCTTGCAAAGCCTAATTGTTATAGATAAGTCCAACAAAGCACGGTGTGCATATACATTTTTTAAACCCAGTCAAGCATTTCTAATATATGTATTTATTAAATTGGTCCAGAAATTTGAAAGTGTTACAAAGCAAGACCCAAGTTTTGCACAGAAACGATAATTGGTTGCTGCGTATCCCCCAACTTAATCGCAATGAAGTTCTGAAGTTCGTTACAAGTCATGTTTGCCCAACAAGAATACTATCATTATGTCACATTGTGCCAGGAGAGGTACAATGATAGAGCGTCGAAATAGCAGGAAATCAGAAATCCAAAGTTAATACTTCATACTTTAGACAAGGACATTTAGTTCTTAGTGTTGACAATATAAAACATGGAGATGATAAATAAGGACTTTGTAAGAATTTTCTTCTATTTTCCTTTAATAACCTGTTCAAAATATAATTTTATATAATATGAACTAAATATGGTTGTTGGCAAATGCTCAAGTGTTGCTGATATTCGTCTAAAACAGCATACAACAGCATATACCGTTTGACTGAAATAAAAGTAGATATAGGGAAACACAAACACGCACACAAGTGCATGCAAACATGAATTGGAGGGGTACGATAGTAGGGGAGTACAGATCAGTTCATATCGGGACACCGGGGTACCGAGGCTTTAGTGCAAAACGTTGAAAGTTAGTGTGTAGACGTTTGCTTTAAGGAATTGCTACGCTCTTTACGGCTTTTGTATAATATTTTGGTAACTGATGTATTAACATTGAACTGAAACAAAACTCTATAAAATTTGTAACTAAAATAAAATTCTTATAAAAAAATTAAATAAAATTCTCACATTTAAAACGAAACAAAATATTAAATGAACTATACAAAATTTAATGTTGAAGATGTTCAAATGTCTGTCCCTCTTGCATCAAGCAGTACCCTAAACGATTATAAAACCCATTTCGTACATTCGATAGCATTTCAGGAGTAATCATTTGTATGGCGTTAACAATTTGTTCTCTTAAGCCATCCAAATCAATCGCTCTATTTCCTTCAGCGGTATTAATATTTGCGAGATTGCTCAGATACTGTATGTACGTTCACGCTCTAAAGTTACGGAACGAATGTGTTGTCCCCGCTCTCGATCTCCCCACTATCTCCCCACACCACCGGTCTTATACATAGGTACATGTTTATGTGTGTGTATTTGAAGATGCATATTAACTTTTAACTACGACAATCTGTATATAATATATCTAAGGTAATTTGATTTTGTTTAAGAAAATTGATCATGGTGAAAAGTTTAGGTGTATTTAAACAAAATTATACTACTGAATATATAATTAAATATGACTGAAGAGTGAGGTATCACATGTTTCTAAAATAGTAGCATTTTATATTTAAAAATTTTAATTACATACGAAACAAATTCATGTTCTGTGTACTACAAAATTCGTAATTAAACGAAATAAAATTAAATGTTTTATATTTCAGGCTTTTCCCAATTTTATACATATATGTCAGCATATCTAAACATAAATTTCAATAAAACCTCATAGAAGTTACTTAATGAAACACTTGTTTTTAATTTCTTGAGATACGTATTCCAGATAAAAGAATTATATAATACAACAAGATTAAATAACAAGATTTACAAGTTTATTTTCACGTGACATAAGCCGTACTTAACAAAATAATGTATTTCCTTTGTCAGGAGAAATGATCTGGTGTGTTTCGATAACGAGATTATAATTTTTTGATATAATTAAAATGCATTTCGTTGTGTAATATTTTCTTCAATACGCTTGTATGAAATTGTAAAAATTGTGCATGCGTTTATTACAATAATAAGTTTTTATTGTGTGGGCTAGAACGTAATCTCGGATGCTAAGTAAAGTGAAGTTTATTTTTGCACTTATTAGTTATAGCTAAAAAGTTAAAAAAAAATTATAAAAATCCCTTCTATTTTAAAATTACAATTAATACACATAATATTCTGATGGGTTATAAGGATATAAATTTCACACAGATGAACAGATAGCATTTTTGAAAGTGTATTAGTTGAAGATAATTTTATGAGCATTATTAAACATTAATATAATTTTACATAAGAATAAAGACGATTGTCCTCTGTTAGTGCTAGACAATGCTTATTTCTGGTCGGATAAGCATGACTGAGTAAGTGACGAATAAAAATATTATGTTTGTTTCTATAAGAACTTTACACACATAATATATATTTCTGAACGTCATATATTTGATGTTGTTGCCAACCCAAACAGCGGTGCCAAACTTGAATCAGTAATCCTATGCAGCAACCATAATAGGCAGCCAGCGAAACATGTCTTCTAACTAATATGGAAATCTATAAACTCTTAACATAAGCTGTTCATTATTATTATATATTAAATATAATATATAATATTCCAGCTTATCATTAACAGATATTTAATTAGAGAAATTTTTATAAATAAATGTTTGGCTTAGGTAGCTCAACTGACAGAGAAAGGGGCTCTAGCAAATCAAGCTGTGTGCTCAAGTCACATCTAAATTCACTAATTAAATCGCGTTCAAAGTGGGGCGCCAAAATTGTTCTGTGCCGTCTCCGTAACTTATAGCTGCTTGTAATAACGCTTATGCTAGCGCTTTTAGATTAATTTGCTCTTTAATTTTGTCAGTTACTGACTCAGGGTATAAACTTTATTAAGAAATTTTAATGTTTAATAATAATAATAATACTTTATTGTCACTGATTTCAAACTGGATATGGACATGGACAAAGATACATAAATGTATATACCGGGTCGTCCAAAAGTCTGGATTCACGTGGATTTTGAGTAAACTATTCACTTTTTTGGAAAACTGAATTCTGTATCTTGAATGGGAATAAAATTGCAACTCAATAGTATTTTTTATTTCAAAAAAATTGTTTATAATTTTGAGATAAAGTTAATAACAATGTTTTTTTAAATGGAAACCTACCGTGATTTTTATTTCAGAGAGAGTACTTTCGATAAGAATTGCATTGGCATAGAAATTTTGGCTATAAACCTTACGATTATTGTTTAAATTAATATTAAATTTTCGATCCGAACACTCGTTCGCGCTTGTTCGGAAAATACACGAACGTGTCTTCTCTTACCACGTTTCCAACTGTAGGCATGGGTCCACCCCCTAATAAAGCATTCTATTGAAGGCGTTACGTTTATCTTGAATGAAAGCATTTTTTTTTTATAAAATGGAGATCTACCGCGATTACGATATTTAAACGTTATGAGAAAGTACAACGTAGTTTAATAAAAAATAATTTTATGGTCTTTTTCCGTTTTTAGACACTTGGAAGGTCCAAATCTTATCTCATTCTGTTTTTGGTATTACTAGTGTACGTTTACGGAGCGAATTTGAATTTTTATTTTCTGTTTTCTTGAACGTTTTGTTTGTTGTTAATTGTGTTGTTTTGGTATTGACTTTATCTATTATTTTTGTGATCTGTGATTTTGAACAATTTGCGTAAATATGGAACTGGTAGAGAGAGAACGGATAGAAATTCTAATTATGGTGGGATACGGCGACAAAAAGCGGTAGATCTCCATTTTATAAAAAAAAAATGCTTTCATTCAAGATAAACGTAACGCCTTCAATAGAATGCTTTATTAGGGGGTGGACCCATGCCTACAGTTGGAAACGTGGTAAGAGAAGACACGTTCGTGTATTTTCCGAACAAGCGCGAACGAGTGTTCGGATCGAAAATTTAATATTAATTTAAACAATAATCGTAAGGTTTATAGCCAAAATTTCTATGCCAATGCAATTCTTATCGAAAGTACTCTCTCTGAAATAAAAATCACGGTAGGTTTCCATTTAAAAAAACATTGTTATTAACTTTATCTCAAAATTATAAACAATTTTTTTGAAATAAAAAATACTATTGAGTTGCAATTTTATTCCCATTCAAGATACAGAATTCAGTTTTCCAAAAAAGTGAATAGTTTACTCAAAATCCACGTGAATCCAGACTTTTGGACGACCCGGTATATAACATACTACAAACAAAAACAGAAAAGGAAAATTTAACATTAAAAAAATTGTCATACGAATAACACAAGAAACATTATATATAATTAAAAAACGTGATATATAACAAACTAGAAGTTACATTGAGATATAGTCGTCAATTGCGTAGAAAGGATGCTCGATGAGAAAGGCCTACAAAGCGCGTTTAAATGCAGGCGCGGACCCAATGCGCCCAATGCACGTCGGCAACTTCTTATAAAGTTTGGCCATTGAATAAACGGGGATTTACCAAAAAGAGTCGTTCCCTACCCAGGCAATTTAACCAAATCGGGCTGACGCGACGTGTAGAATAACTATGCGTAAATCTATCGAAAATATCTATATATTATAATATGGGCTCAGAGTGTCATCTGCAAATATTACAGCATGACACTATGAGCCCATGAATAATGGTAAGTCGTTTATATAAATTAAAAAAAGAAGCGGACCCAGGACTGAACCCTGCGGAACTCCTGCCCCAAAACACCACTACCTGACTTTGCAGCGGATAGAATAACGGACATTTTCCTGTCCATTAAAAGGGATTTTATCCACTTTAGTAGTGGAGCCCGGATGCCGCACATGTCTAGCTTGTAAATAAGAAAGTCGATCTTTAGACTATCGAAAGCGCGCGTGAGGTCAAAGAACACGCCACCGACGTATTTACCTGCATCCAAATGCGTATAAATATATTGCACAAATCTAATAGGTGCACACTCAGTGGAATGGGCAGGCCGAAATCCATACTGACACACCGACAAGATTTTATATTTATTCAAAAAGTCTAGAATTCTCCCGTGAATCACTCTCAAATATTTCTGAGAATATGCTGACAACTGAAATAGGCCTATAGCTGCCAATTTCCATAGGATCACCTTTTTTGAGAATGGGTAAAACGCGTGAGAACCTTAGCGAATTCGAAAATTCACCGCAAGATATTAAGAGATTTAGCAACCTCGCTAATAGTTCGGCAATCAAATCCGATACATACATCACAGCGGGCACGTGAACCCCGTCCAAACCAACGCTCCAGGTATTTTTGAGCCCATGCATAGCAGTCATTATTTCATTAGTTGTAACCCAATAAAATGCCATACTCCGACAGATAGCAGGCATTGAAGTGCATATCCTGTCACCAGAAACCAGAAACTCTTTCATTTACTAAATTCAAGAAGTAACTACAAAATTGTTTACTGACAAAGTTCTGATCAGACATTTTTGTGCTATTAATTTTCAAAGTTATAGTACGACTCTTTTTCCTCCGACCCAGCTCGCTATTTATAAATTTGCAAACTGCCCTATTGCTATTTAGCGATTTATAAATGCAATTCCCATGAAATTCCTTCTTTGCATGCATCACTGCTTTTTATATTCACGCTTCCTTCGACAATACAAACTACAAATATCTTTAGCTATACTAGAATTTTTGATTGTGATACAAGAAATTAAATAATTGTAAAATAGAAAAATACATAAAAATCCGTTTGGTTACTATACGTAAGTACATGCTCTGTTGATTTAGATATTAGTTTACCACATTAAGTTGTGATGCTGGTGATTAACACATCACTAAATCTTTCTGAAAATATTGGCATTGCAAAAAAAGGAAAAAAATTGCGAAAATGGATGGGCCACATTTTCGAAGTAGAACGTTATCTATAGGCTCTACGAACAATCAGAATTACATGAGAGAGCGAGAGAAAGGAGGAGAGAACACTTTTCGATGAAAACCACAATGATTTATTATATTTTTATCTCCACTTCTGCGAGAAGAAAAAAGCGGTTTAGATTACCTGGCCCCTAATGATCAGCCATTAGGCGAGTACGGGAAAACCCGGTTATTCTTCCGGTAAGCGGTAACATATTCGGTTCGAATAACGTACGAAATTCCGGTAAAAATTTCGCGTTCGCGATTTAATTTCCAATAATACCAGCTGCAGTTAAATTAAAATTTTGTACACGTTCCTAGATTAAAATGATTATTATAAAAACTATATGCATAGATTAGAGATATATTGTATATGGGAGTAAAGAGATATAGTAGCTGGCTGTTGCTCTCTTTCTTCGTCTCTTTTCCTGTCTCATTTCTCCCGTCATCAGCGTGTGAGGTAGTGTAATAACATCCCCGCAGACAATGATAAGACCCAATCTGATACACCGCCGGTATATATCACATCACAATGGCATAGCGAAAATGATTATGAGAGATGTTCCTTCCTATATCACGCCGACTCGGTCGGTAATGTGAATCACGCTCTACCGGTTCTTACACCCGTTTCTTTGCCAACTGATTTATATACGTTGTTGCAAATACCTCTTCTCTCTATAATATATACGTGTTTGGGAATAACCTTAATATGGAGAAGATTTATTGATTAGTATTTTATCTGGCAAACATAAATCATGTACAACATATGCATATGCACAAACTATTTAGACGTGTATAGACATAAGCAAATGTTTACCATGCAATGTTTAAGGGTTTAGCATATACGCCTTTAATTTTAAAACATAAGAATATTTAAAACATACTTTTAACCAGTGGCGGCTCGTGATTTTTTGGGAAGGGAGAGCACCGGGGGGCCTGAGTGTTTAATATCAAAAATTAAGTACAGACAAAAAATATACTCAATATGTTATTTAATTAACTTGTTTGAAAACGAAATCCATCCACCATTCCTTACGATGAGCAAAATGATTAATAACTAATTCATTGAAGTTTGGTGTTGATGTCAGTAATTGTTTTTCAATGGAACACATTGCTAAGGCACATAGTCTGCTCTTCCGCATGGTATTACTAGAAAATGTTTTTATTCTCTTCAAAGTAGAAAAACGCCGTTCAGTTTCAGCTGTTGTCATCGATATCGTGCAAATTATTTTCAATAACTTCACAGATTAGGCAAATGTAGTTGTTAAATTATTTTCATAGAAACATTGCAGAAATGTTAGAGCAGATGAAGCAGTTCCAAAATCTGGTCTGTTATACAAAACTACCAATTCGTATCGAACTATAAAAGCTAACTGGGGAAATGTAGCCGAATCTGTCGTCTCGTCTGCTTGTATAGCGATATAATGGGCTTTGTTAATTTCGTCTAGAATCAAAGTGCGAGAAACTTCGTAGATACTGTCCAGCAATTAATTTTGAATGATTTTTGACAAACCCATAAAAACTCTATTATTAGACTTGTGAATGTGGTCCTTGAGGGTGGTGTCAATTCCTACCAATAAATTAACCAATCCACGAAAAATCCCCGGATTCGCACTGTGTTTCGTCATGGCCCCTTAAAGCGATTTCAAACATGACACAAAACTTAATGCAGTCTATTAATTTTCCAAGAGTAGTTTTTACTGACGTTTTCATTGTGCTGAATTATATTTAATCTATATGCAGTGTTCAGCTGACACATTATAGGTATTTACCTTTCCCAAAACTGAATATTCTATCATGTTACTATAAGATGTTTTTCACTTACTTTATGTCTTTTTACTTTCTGACCAAAGTGTTTGAATCCCTAATACCATTAGAGTCCAGACAGGGTCGCTTTGTGGAGAATTCCTAATTAAGCACACATAACAAAAAATAGTATATTAAACTACAAGTTTCATAACACATGATTTTTGCGCACGCGTTTAAGTTAAGAACAAAAACAAGTGTGCAAAATGTGTTATGAAACGTGTATTTTATACTATTTTTTCTATTTTGGTTATTAAAAGTTCAAAAAAGCTTAAAATGAGAGACATGTAAATATTTGAATATAGGCGGTATTATATGTAATTATGGTTAAAACGTCTATGGAAACTGTAACTTCGCACGAGTTCGGATGTCTTCGGAATGTCAGTGGTGGCCTTGCTTTGACTTCGGCCAACTTCGTATGGGTTTGGACGTCTTCGGAATATCGGTGAAGGCCTTGCCCTGTCTTCGGCCAACTTCGTGAACATTTTAAATATTTGAATATGGGGGGTGTTATATGTAATTATGATTAAAATTCAGACAGATTTATGCAATAAATTATTTCAAATTACCAACAAAAAGGACGAAATAAATAATTGCACGCCCCCAGAGATTCGCAAAACAGCAGAAGACAGTTTACAAAATCTTTTGCGAACATAGTCTCGACATATTATCAAAAACAAACTTGTATAACAGTTGTACTATTCAACATTGGAAGTAAATTTCAATAGTAGCATCAGAAAACTTGTCATCAACTCTGCTTAACAATTTATATTGTTAATTAGTAAATAAAATGTTAGCATGTGTGCTTTTTATTTTTTGTACAATTCTATTGCGCATGTTTGTTACTTTAAAGGCTTATATTTTGACATTTAAGTATAATTTGGTTCCATCTTGTTTCTTTATTACCAACGTCAAAACAACAAAATTAGCGTGCGATAAAGTAATACTTTTGCAATCAAAACGGGTGTCGTAAAGTGAACTTTATAGCACCGAAATAGCAAAAAGCATTTTGCACATTACACCCAAACAACCAATCTGATAAACTGTAAGAGCTTCTGTTGAATTTTCTCGTCACAGTTTTATTAGTGTTCTATCTTAATGTCATAGCTCAGTGTGTCATTTCGATTATGTTACTAACGCAATTCATAGTTGCATATGCATCGATAGAAATTACAGCATACACTCACCGCTATATATCACATACTGGACCGCCACGCGGCACCATAGAGGAGTGCCCCACCGCTGACGTATATCTGCGCCCTACCCGCGCCAATTTCATCGCTCGATTTCTGGTACAGACGGGGCCTCACGGGGCAGTCGCGCGAGATGCCCCGGAGCCTACGTCAGACTGCAATTTTTAAACGCGCTGAAAAGACGGACTGTTACTTCCGAAAACGTATTATTTCTTATCAAACAAATCAGAAAAATTGCATACAAATTAGGTATTTATATTAATTTATCTGTTAAAAGAAATTCGTCATGGGGAAATTTGTCACAGGGGGGCATTGCCCCGTTGCCCTCCCTGCAGCAGCCGCCACTGCTTTTAACTAGATTAATTCATAAATATAATGTTCATACAAAAACTAGTAATAGTGTAATGGACAAGATAGAAGTCCCTATTAGCCCATGTAATAATGTATATAATATAATAAGTGTTTTATAGTTCTTATTCCATAATAGCGCTTGATGATTCGAGGCTAGGTGGTGAAGATACTTAAACACTTACAGCCAGCGTTGCCAACTATCTTGGAACCGATTATAGTACAGAGTGCTAAATAATTATAGTACATTCAAAAAATTATACCTAGTACATAAAAGAAATAAAAAACAAAAATATGTTTAATTTTTATTTTACTTATTACAACTGAAGGTAACGAACTAAACAAGTCAAAATGCAATACCTTTCAAACTTTCTGTGTAAAAAATAAATGTAAATTTAAAAGCCGACCCAAGTTAGCGATAAAAATTAAACATTAGTTGAAATTAAGTTCTATCTCGGTATCTGAGTCACACATGTCGGAATCATCAAACTTATTTTTCTGTAAATGTACGTACATTAATTGATTGCAATTTAGGTATGTACATTTGTTATTTCTCTTTGCAGTTTTAATCATGTTAACTTTACTAAATATTCTTTCACACTGGGCATTAGAGAAGAAGTTTAACACAAATTTGGCTAAATTTTGAAATTCAAAGACTTCGAGGACAGTTTTATATTGTAACAAGCGCCACCAAAAAATATCTATGTGTTCTTCATTTCTTATTTCCTGTTGTGAAATTGAAGGTAACTTTCTCCATTCGTTATCATTAGTTGTTCTATATCAACTGTAGTATAGAGAAGAAATCTTTAAGCATTTTGAAATATTGAAAATTAACATTGATTTTTATTTCTAAAACTATTAGAAAGCGAATTTTTTTTTTTAAAATGTTGTTTCATTACGTAAATCCCCTTTCCGCTTAAAAATAGTAATTCCGTAAATCCCCGTTACTAATGTATTGGAAATATTTGGCGTTTCATGACTTTCATGGCTCTTGTCCAAAGAGTAGATTTATTTATGTATATTGTAAGAATTATTAAATTATAGTATAATGTATATCCACTTTGAAATTTTATAGTACATCGAGTTGAAATTATAGTACAAATACTATAATTATAGTACGGTTGGCAACACTGCTTACATCTCACAGACTGAGACCCGGCCGATGAGATGCCCCTCCCACAAGGTGCGCAGTGAATCCTTATAATATTAGGATAAACACGAGCAGTCTGGAAAAATTGTCAAGCGCTACACATAAATGTATCTCTTTTCAGTATATTACAATTTCTTATCTGCATTTACTCGTTCGTCCACTTAACATTATGCGATGATGAACAAATATTATCATTTCTTTTTTCTGAATACTTTCTCTGTCACGCACTGACCTATAAATCTGCGCGACTTATAGGTCGAGGCTCCTCCCATCGGCCAAGACTCAGTCTGTGTACTGTACGTACATGTTGTTGCTTATATTTTTCGAAGCAGTGTTACATTAAAGTATTATGCAATAGCAATCGATATTCAGACTTATACTAATCAGACACTGACTTAAAAGACCTACTTAACCTTCTAACAATGTCGGCACAATCAGGTTGTACAATGTTGATCGATATGTAAATAAACAATACCTTGCCTCATGTCACCAAGTTGCTATGTCAGCAAATGCTATTGGTGTTAGAACATTCTGTGACCTAGACACACGTTTATTAAGATCGAGTTTATTTATACAATGATACATATTGCTGCAACCCCCCCCCCCCAACTACTATGCAAAAAAGATTACTATAGCATAAGTTATAATCAATTTTCAAGATAATAGCGTCTTTTAAGACCACATTCTTAAAAAGGAAATATTCTACAAGTTTGTGCATATAGTACCACATAATAATTGCTATTGAAAAAGATGTTCATTTCATAAAAAAATAAGCTTACAGCTTTCGCCTAAACTTGATACGTATAGAAAAAAGAAGAAAATTCAAATAAGAAAGCCATCATATATTTAAACTTATTTCTGCGCATGAATGTTGATACTAAACTTAATGAAATTTAAGATAATATAATTCTGTGGTCCAATCCAGAATAAGGAAACTGATATGTGAAGGAAAAGATTTTGGAACTAAACATGTATAAATATGGACCAGTATATACAAGCTACCGCCTATGCGGAAGAAGGACAGAACACGTGATTATTGCCTACCTTGTGAGTGGCGATGTTATAAACATAAAGACAGACTGAAGCAGGAATCTATTTTGCTAGTCAGGGCAAATACTGGTTAAGTATCCCTCTATGTTATAGGTGGAGGTGTACGTAATACTCCAATGTACTGTAGTAAACAATAGGTGGGTTGTCGTTAATCGACGGATCCAAATAATGTCTGACAGCTAAGTGAGAGAGAGAACAGTATTTAACTACGAAGTGACATCAAGACCGAATGAGATAGCTTCGAAGAAATAATAACGCTGGCGGAATAGAATGATGTAAAGCTATGCTGGGTGACAGCATACAGAGGGATCGAGAGCAACAAAATAGCTGGTGAACTCGCAGGGAGTGGATCAGAAACAACAATTATTGCTCCAAAACCTGCTGTAGTGGTACCAAGTAGTATAGACCCAACCGACATGAAAATCTTGGTTCATGAAAAACATCGATATTACTGGTAAGAAATTTATTGGTCGACCATGAGACAACAAACCTAAATCCACTACATATGAGCAGGTTTCGGCTGCGAAATACCACTGGTTTTCTGACCGGTCATGCACCTGTACAATTGCATTTTAATCAGGCGGGCCTGTATGAGGAAGACCTTAACTGCAGACTCTGCAACAAGAAACCAAGAGCAATCTGGCATATATTACTAAATTGTGACGTATTGGCTCATAGGAGAAAAATAATGTACGAGCATCCTAACATAGACCCAGCTATACTCCGTAAAAGGTTTGTACAGCACAAAAGTACTAGAGGATATCATAAACAATATGGGCATGGCATTATATGGCTTACCGGAAACAGTGTAGGTCGGCCAGGCCTCAAGAAAAATTGTGGCAGTAGATCCAGTCAATAGAAAAGCACCATAGAAGAGGCCAAAACACTTAAGAGTTGAATAACCATGTAAGATTTCCCCAGTCTGGTCTACACTTCTCCAAGCGTATACTCATATTTTGCAATGCGCACTCCATGGGGATACCGGTTATTTCAGCAGGTACAACCTGTATCGTGCTCCAAAAGTGTAGACTATTTATATAACCTGAAACTGAAAGAGTTCTGCGAAAGGGAAGATTTGAGCGCTATAATTATCCTTTCTTTTCTATAAATAGCTACTATAATGTGTGTATATAGCTCTCCACAAAGAGCATCGGTGCTAACGTTAGTCTAACAAAAAGCTGATCAGTGGGGCAAAACTATATAATGATTACTTTCTATCTATTTATGAAAACATCTGACAATATTAAAGATGAAATTATTTAATAACTATATGAGAAATACAATTTGCAATAAGCTATTTTTTCCAATCCAGTATCAGTACTACATATTTACAGCGAAAAGTAACTTTCATCGTGCACAGCAGAATGTGTCGTTAGTGAACATGTACTGAAGTCATAAAAGTAAAGGACATGCTATTTGTGCTCCTATCTATATTATATTAATACATTCTTATTTTAGACCATTATCAGTATTACGCACAATTATAACATGTTGCCAGAGTGTGTTCTCACCAAATCATATTGGATTTTAAAAATATTATTTTTCATTTCTGTGTTTGCATTATCGTCTTATTTTTCTCATAAATACCTAATAGAAAAGATACATTTCAATGACATCTGGGTATTTTAAAAATGAGATCATTTAATAACTGTATCAACAGTAGAAGTCCAGTCCAATGATGGAACTGTAGAATTATACCTTATGACTTTTCTTCTATTTTTTGATATTTCGTGTCATTTTTTCTAAAAGTATGCTCTCCCCACATACTCCAAAACTATTACATTCTTTTTATGCGTATCCCAGCACCAATCACATTAGAAAGACGTAATATAGGAAACAAACATTTGTAAGTTAGATAAAGACGAACAAGGACAGTTAACATATATTACCAGTATGTAACTGCATAAGTTTTTTTTTTACATTTTATAGATTGTAAACTTTATTTGCATTAATTATTCTCCAATTTTCTTTTAGTGGGAGATTTCTTGTTAATTTAAAAAAAAATCAGCTAACTGAAGTATTAAATAATATTAATTGGAATATTGGTAGAATAACAGGTATTATAAATACATAAACACCAAACAGTATTACTATATAAACTGTCATCTTGAGGTAGATGCTTCATTGATAGACCAATAATAAAATAATAAATAGTAAAACAGCCGCCATTTATAACTTCTCTCAGAAGATCCTTTGTTTATTGTTGACAAGAACCAACTTGACTACCAGGCTGACAAAATTAATAACTACTTGGTACAAAGCAGCAACACACACGTATTACAACCTTATTAGTTACCGTCAGTACTGGATAGCAAGAGAGTGTGTGTTAGGAGTCGCCAACTCCAAAAACCTATACCTCTACAGTGTATACATTCACAGTATTGACCAGCAGTAGTTAGTAATGGATTTTGTATTGTGTAAATACCATATTTTCAGTCAGATATATCAATAAAAATATTAAAACATTCACCATTAAAACATTGCAAATAAAATGCAGATCACATCTTCAAATAAAACAATACCAGATAATTGTATGGTCTAGTTTATTACGTTAGTTTACATTTACTAATAACAGGCTAATAATAGAACTATTGTAATAATAAATAAAAGTTACAAGGAAAACTGCTAAGTATAAAGAAATGTCAAACTAAAGCACTGATAAAATAACGTAATCAATAAATATTTAAGTTATGTTTCCACAGTAACTGCTAAGTTGAACTAATATTTTTAGAATGCGAATACAAAATCAGCACGGAGTACTAATTGGAGTAGAAATAGTAAGTGAGCTTAAAACACTACTCTAGAATTCGTTATGGGGTTTCAGGACAGGTTATTGTCGGTACTACATATATATTGCAAAAGTAACCATCATGTTATAGAATGCGGGTATTTTCTGTTGTCGTCACTATTATCCTTGGTGTTCATGATCCAAACAAACCGGATATTTCTTTTTATCGCGTGTAAAGTATATGGAGTTAAAGAAGAGACTATTTCAAATTAATTTTTATAAAAGTTGTGTACATAGATTGGCTTTTTTTGGTGTTAGGTTTGATATTTGAAATGTATTCTAACAATTCATTATAGTCTAATACATAAAATACTTGTATTTTTAGATTTATAGACAATGTATTTTTGTGTTTACGACAAACAGTATCTGTTTTTCTTTATTATTTTGTTGAAAATTTTTATGAACTTGCAAGTTTAACTATATCAATAATACAATGCAATATACTTCAAGGAAAGAAACAATATTTAAATTGTTTCCAGCATAGAAAGTTTTTTTAATAAAAGTTTTGCATATACATGTTCAGTAAAATTCTTTGATAGTTATAATTTTATGTTTTTTCGAAAAATATAAATCTGAAAAGATTAAATTACTTACTAGGTATGTATAAATAAAATCTTTCATAAAAAAACAGCCACAATTTGTTGTAATTTGTGTGTTAAACTATAGTAAATCATTAGAACATATTTCACACATCATACCTATAACTAAAAGTCAATTTATGTGGGCACTCTTTATTAAAATACTCTCTTAATTTCAAACCATATAATTTACATGGGAGAAAAATGATTGTGCGGTTTGTTTGGATTATGAACCTTGACCACTCTCAATAATAACGCCAGAGAATTGTCGGGCATTAGTATATGTCGCCAGTGACATTACACGATTCACAAAAATAAAGCATATTTCACTATACTATTTCTGCTCTTATCTGTACTAAACTAATATTCTCTTCTAGTAATGTTGAATTTTAGAAATATTATTCTTAATTTTTGTGTGCGTTTTTCCATTTTTATTTTTCTTCCAAGTAACAGGGAAGTTAAATGTAATTTTCAATGGCATCATGGTATATTAAAAATGAGATCATTTAATAACTGTATGGGGAGAGAAGATGAAAACCGCGATAAATATTCAAGAAAAGTCACTCCGGTAGAGTTAAAAAAAGACAAGCATAAGTTGTCACTGGGTATCAGTGGGAAGGTTTCCGCTATCGGCTGGGAGCCGTAGCCAGAGAGATAGGGGAAGTGAATCGCTCATGTAAATACTTTGACTTATCGCCTGTCAGATTTATAAAAGTTCTATGAGTTCAGTATATTGTTATCTCTGAATCGCATTAGCCGTGGCTGCTATCTACCAGAGAGAAGGGAGACAGAGATGCCGTGGTGGTGTGTATATCAGCCGCTATCGGGACTTGATGGAACTCGGCCAGACTAATTGCTGTAAAATATCACAGTACTTAGTTACTTTTTTCCTCGTTTGCGCCCGTTTGTCCGGCATTTACCCTATTCGGTAAAATGTCTGTGAGAAACGAATTTTCAAATTAAACGGCGCTATATTTCTTTATACCCGTGTTTGAAGTGGAATATTTATCTTCATTAAATTGTCAAAAATGTGACTCTCACATAATAGAAGACAAATATAAAATTAATACTATTAATATGTTGAGCACTTGTGAAAATACTAAATAGAATGGAATAAAAAACCTTTTCCACAAAAACAATAGTTCATTAAAACTATATGTACATTTCATGTGCACTGTACACATCATCAGTAGTACTGCATAAATGTTTATTTACGAGTTAAAATATCCTAGGAATTTAGACGAGGTGTAAAGAAAAATAAATAAATAGGTGTAGGGGTGACAAATATTGAGAATAGCTGACTTAAATACAACCCTTAGGGGTATCATGGTTGGTTTGGCTTAAAATTATTACATATTTACGAGAACGAAAAAGAAATGCCAACTGTACTAAAGCAATGCAGCGAAAAAAGGGGATTGGTTGGATTACAATATGTAGGTACTTAAAATTAACTATAATAATGTACATCTTAACAAACTCGTTTCTTAATTATTTGATAATGTCGGTGTACATGCTAATAGTTTGTTACTGAGGGGTGAAATATCATTATTAAGGAGGTTATTTTTATGTATTTTTATACAGGGATAGTAAAAAGTCCCGGAACGGTCGAATAACTTTGTTATTTGAAAATTATGATTTCTGAAATTTGGTATGGGGGTATAGTTAATATAAATGCATTTTATGCAATACAGTTAATATTTTTTTCACTTCCGGTTTAATCGGCAATACGTCCAACTTTTTTTTTTTTTTTAACTTTTTTTTTACTCCTTGGATGACCGACAATATGAGGTTATTGATGTCTTTGAGGGATAGGGCTAAGTCAAGATATCGCAAGTCTGGTGCGCGGCAGGATTGGGATTACTATAAATCATTACGTAATCTCTGCACTAGTACACTTAGGCAAGAGAAAAAGGCCTTCTACGAATATTTATCACGTTCTAAAGACAGTCGTGCTCTTTGGAATAATTTGGGAGAAATTGGTTTGGGTAGAAGGCGTAAGGTTGTATTACCTAATCACTTGGCAAAGGCTGGTGAGATCAATGACTATTTTATCAATCGCATCCCTGCTTCTAGCAGTAATGCTTTCTCTACCAAATCACTGTACGATAATGTTTCCAGTACACTGGATTTCCGTTTCCAATTGGTAGATACTACGGCGGTTCATAAAGTCATCAGGAGTATTACGTCAACTTCCTTTGGATGTGACAATATTAACATAGACATGCTTAGAGTGTGTTGTCCTTATATACTTCCTTATATAACGCACATAATTAATACCTGCTTACTAGATTCTGTGTTCCCGGATTGCTGGAAGTACGCCCTGGTCTGTCCCCTTCCTAAAATAAGTGAACCAACCCAATTTAAAGATCTCAGGCCTATAAGTCTGTTACCCACCATGTCAAAAGTTTTCGAGCGAATTATTGGCGCACAACTAACGGATTTTATATCAAGAAATAACGTCCTACCATCGACACAGTCAGGCTTTAGGCCTGGGTATACTTGCGAGACAGCTCTGCTGTCTGTTACTGATGACTTGATTGCATCTGCAGATAAGGGATACCTTTCGTGCCTTGTATTACTGGACTATACTAAAGCGTTCGATACGATTGACCATGGTATTCTTGGATCTATTTTACAATATATAGGTTTGGGCGATGCAGCAGTCACTCTATTACAAAACTATCTGTCTAATCGCAGACAAGCTGTCAAATTGGATGGCGGTGTATCAGAATACCTTGCTGTATCGCGGGGAGTTCCACAGGGGTCAGTTCTTGGGCCTATTTTATTTACCATTTACACCTCAAAACTATTGTCTTGCATTAAACATTGCAACACACACACGTATGCCGATGATACGCAGCTGTACTGCTCTTTCATCCCATCTGATTGGCGTACAGCTGCTACTAACATCACTTCAGATCTTGATTCTTTATATAAATCTTCAATTAACCATTGTCTTCATTTAAATCCATCAAAGTCTCAAGTCATTTTGTTTGGACCTGCAAAAGCCTGCAGAAATATTAGCAGAATCATTAATATTTCAATAAATGACGTTCAATTGCCTGTGGTGAATGAGGTTAAGAGTCTTGGGCTCCATTTGGATAATACGTTTATCAACTTGAAAAAACTCTTTCCTTACAGGGATATTTTAAATAAGTCAATAAAAAAATGTCTTTGCGACACTTTCGTTCTGTCACGGTTTACATATTGCTCCGCAATTTATCATGGGGCCCTGGACCAGATAACACAGGGTCGTATCCAGAAAATACAGAATGCGTGTCTTCGGTATATACATGGCCTCAGAAAGTATGATCGCGTTAGCCATAAGCTTCGCGAGACGGGGTGGCTTAGCATGCATGACCGCGGGGAGTGCTTGGCTCTGTCTCTCTTCCATCGGATAATGCTGTACAGGTCTCCTCCATACTTGTATTATAAAATCAGATATCGGTCTGACGTGCACAGCATTAACACAAGATTTCGTGGATTAATTTCTCCACCCTTGCACAGATCATCCCTGTTTCAGAGATCATTCTCGTTTCAGGTTTACACTAAGTACAATGCCTTGCCTTTACATCTCAAGTTGTTGCCGCTGGAGAGATTTAAACGCGAGCTTAAGTTTATGTTGATGTCGCGATAGCTTCACTTGACACTTGCTCCTTTCGTTTTCTAATTTTGATCATGTACACATAATCATTCGTAACTTTCGGTTGTATATTGCAATTCAACCCCTGTTTTTCGTCTGCACGGTGCCGAATTTCTGTCTTGATTTATTCCATTTCTAGTTAAATTTTTAGTTAAGTTTAGGTTAGGACTATTTTTTTTGTTGAGTTTACCATGATCGAGACTCAAGGAAGATAGAACAGCAATTGCTGGATTTTCCTTGTGATTGTACATTAAAGAAAATTAAAGAAAAAATTATTAGGCATTACCATATATATATCTTTTCTTTCTCAAAATTACTTGTTTTTTTTTATAATAAATATATGTTATATTTCAAGCTTAAATTGAAAAGCAGCTCTGGTTGAACTTGAGTAAATTAAATGTAATTTTTGTGTTTTGTATCTTACATTGCCTTTTGTATTTCTAGTTACAATAAAGACATTATTATTATTATTATTATTATTATTATTAAATGGAAGGCCCAGATTTTTTTAACACTTTTGAATGCAAAATAAAAAACTACGTTCAGGAAGTATTAAGATGTTTATTTTTATTCACAAGAAAACAGTTAAAAAAGTAAAAAAGTGTCCTAATACAGAAAAATCAAGATACCTGTCTATTCAGGTTGCGATTACAATAATTGTTCAAAATGCTCTCCATTTACAATTTGACAAAAATGTAAACGGTCAGTAAAATTTCTTATTGAATTTTGTATTTGTTCTGGAGTGATGCGATTGGCTTCTTAAACTATTCTCTCTTCCAATTGTTCAAGATTATGGGGACGATTTTTGTACACTTGACATTTCAAGTGACCCCAAAAGAAAAAATCTAATGGCGAGAGATCTGGCGAACGTGCTGGCCATTCGATTGCTCCTCTACGTCCGATCCAACGTCCCGGAAAATTTTCATTCAAATAATCGCGGACATTATGGGCAAAATGGGGGGGAGCTCCATCTAGTTGAAACCAAAAATGTGCATTATGGTGATCACCTATGTTTGCATTTGGAAAGAGGGCCGCAAGTGCTGGAACAACCTCATTTCGCAATAAATTTAAGTAGACGTTGCCAGTTAAATTTCCTCTTATAAAAAATGGTCCTATTATGTTGTTTCCAACAAGACCAGTCCAGACATTCACCTTTTGAGGACGCTGTGTATGGACTTCTTCAATCCAATGCGGATTTTCAATTGACCAGTAGCGACAATTATGTCTGTTCACAGTGCCGTTGAGACAAAACGTTGCCTCATCTGAAAAAATGATGTGATCTAAAACATTGGCTGCTGCTCGATCAATTCCGTCATTGTTTCGCAAAATTGTAGTCTACGATCTGGATCATCTTCAGTTAACTCATGGACGGGATACATTTTATAGGCTTTCATTCTTGCTGATTTAAGAATATTATGAGCAGATTTTTGAGTGATCTCATGAATTTGACCTAATTCTGTTGTGGACACGTGATGATTTTCTTCCACTGTAAGTAACACATTCAAACTAGTTTCTTCATCTGTTGCTGTTAATGGACGTCCCCTTCTAGGTAAATCCTTCACCTGACGAAAGACTTCAAACTTTTGAATTGTTCGGCATACCGTACTTTTACTAATGTGACGATCCGGATAAACAGTATTAAACAAAATACGAACCTCTTCGAAAGAACGTTGACGATCACCGTACCCACGCATCATTAATATCTCAATTCGTTCTGATTCAGTAAGTTTTACTGCCATTTTCAAATGTGTCAATGTCTAAAATAAGTAAATTTATAGCGATGCAAAAGTTAAAACGCTTTTAAAATTGTCAAATGTGACGCCAAAAAGAATGCAAACACTAAACAACAACTTTTTTCAAAGGTACCTTGATTTTTCTGTATTAGGACACTTTTTTAATTTTTTAACTGTTTTCTTGTGAATAAAAATAAACATCTTAATACTTCCTGAACGTAGTTTTTTATTTTACATTCAAAAGTGTTAAAAAAATCTGGGCGTTCCATTCAAAAAAAAAAAAGTTGGACGTATTGCCGATTAAACCGGAAGTGAAAAAAATATTAACTGTATTGCATAAAATGCATTTATATTAACTATACCCCCATACCAAATTTCAGAAATCATAATTTTCAAATAACAAAGTTATTCGACCGTTCCGGGACTTTTTACTAACGCTGTATATCTTCCCACATATCTAAATTTCTATTATAACTTTTTTTGAATAGTTTTACATTTTGTAAATTAAAGTTATAACCTGTATCTATGTGATGTGGAGCTAATGCTGATTTTTCGACGTTGTGTAGTTTTACATGAGCAATACGTTCCGTATAACGGGTTTGTATATTTCTTCTTGTTTGACGAATGTATAATTTCGAACAAGAATTGCAAGTTATTTTGTAAATACCCAATTCTTTCATCGGATCTGTGTTAACTATTTTTTTTTTAGACAATGTTGTAACTTATTATTGTTGGAAAATGCTGCTTCGAAATTGTATTTTTGAAATAGTTTTGTTACCTTGTTCTGGCAACTTTTGTGAAATGAAATTTTGCAATGTTTTTTTTGTTGGTTTTGGAAGTGTCTGGCGTTAGTGTGATTTTAGAAGATTTTAGCCTTTTCTTTTCAAGTTTGTTTTTAATCTTCAATACCAATTGTTTGTCAAAACCGTTAGATTCAATACTTGTTTTCTAAAAAGAACACAAGATTTTGGTTGATATATGCAGACAACATTGAGCAACCACGCGTTTTCAAGGCCACTATTTGCTGCTGAGTTCTTCAACTTAAATGTTGCGAAATGAATCCTGAGGATGAATAACTATCATCATGTCTACTGAACGACCATCATGTCTGTTGAACGTGTACATTAAATTTTTGCCAAGTCAGTGCCGCTTTTAGTCTATACACATCAGAAACTTGAAAGAGCACGAATTTCCAACGACAATTTAAAATCTCTTAAGATAAACACAGTAGATTTTTCATCGCTTTCTTACGGTCGATGAAACTTGGCTCAATTACCTTAAGTCAGAATCTAAACAGCAATCTCAGTAGAGGGAGTCGTATGACAGTTCTCCGGCCAAGAAGGCCAGAACGTTTCTTTCGAATGGAAAGGTAATGGCAACTATATTTTGGGAGTCGAAGTCAATACTTTTTATTGACTATCTCGTAAATCGTCAAACTATCAGCATATGCATATTATGCTGCCCTTCTGAACAATGTGAAAATTGCCATTGCCACACAAAAACCCGCCTTGAAAGAAAGTGCTATTCCATCATGACAATACGGCGCCACACAGCATTTTTCGAGAGAAAAACAGGATGAATGAACCAGGTTGTACTTAAAACTCTATTCACCTTATATAGTAGCCCTTCCAAAGTTCCACTTTTCCCCATAACTCGAGTTGTTTCTAACCGGATAGAAATTTAAGATCGACAAAGAAGTTATAGCAGAAATAGAGCAGTACTTTGACGACCTTGATGCTGATGATTATAAAACAGTTATCACAAAAAATTTTAACTATCCTCATAGTAACTTTACTTAATTTTGCGAACAACATGGATTCTAATCCTAAATTCTCCTATTCGCGAAGAAAATGGTCAAAAGGAAATACAGTTCAAATACTTTAAGATATCGGCTCAGGGAAGCACCAATTGTAATTTTTATGATTATATTAATAATGTTTATTGATTGCATTTTGTAACAGATCATATAGAACGAACCTTGTCAGCATTTTTTTTAATTCCTCTATAGAAATGAGTGAATTTTGGCATTTAATATTATTTTGTAGTATGTTAAACGCTTTTATCTGGAGTTAACAAACTTTCATGTGATTAATTATTCATAAACAAAAACAACTAAATAGATGTCTTGAGTAACACAACCTGAAAACAGGGTTAAATGTAACGCTTTTGGCTAAGATTGTATCTCTGAATACATGCTTTTTACCATATCTCCGACAATTTGATGACGGTTCTAACTAAAAATGCTATATTTAATACTGTTTTCAGCTTTTTCCGCTAAAAATGACAACATAGTTTTCTAAATATGTATCTAGATTTTCTTAATGTTATGGCGGTTATGAATGTTTGTGTTTTCTGTCACAGACATAAATATTTCAATAATTATTCATAGTTTTTGCTAATTTTATAAAGATACTTTTTCTTTTTGTCATCAATTTTAATCCTAATACTATTTCTACACCCCAAACGGCAATTCATAATATAGGCATATGACATGAAACACTTTTGATAACATAGAACATTAACAAGATAATCTTAACCCCACTCCAATCATATTATAAAATTTCACTGCATAATCCACTGTGTAACTGGAGCAGATAATTTTAAATATAATAAAACTTATTAGAACAATATTATTATACTTAATTAAGATTCGTTGACAATTCACATTCACACAGTAACAATAAGTATTGTTAATACACTACACTTACGATCCAGTATAAATTAAAATTGCTTTCTTTCCTGATCTTACATACACTTTTGTGTGAGGCAATTACAAAGAGACAGACCACTTCTCTAATCTGTCTGTGTAGCTTGGATATCTACACATTCCGATAATGGATAAATTCGTTTGTGGTATAATGAGACGAAGGAAAGAACACACTTATCTGGATGGAAGAGAAAATGTAAATTTACGGCGTCCAAGTGTTAGGACCGATAAATTCGACAAATGTTAATTAAAGTAAATGCACTGGAGCCCGGAAATATCTCAAAGAGAAATTGATCGTGACCGGAGAACACGAAGGAATTTCATTTAAGTTATTTTACAGTGAACGTTTTGTACTTTTTTTATGGTAAATTAGAAATAATGTTATATTCTTTCTGAAATACATGATTTTATAACGCAATTTGTTACAAAGTTACTTAAAAAATTAAAATCGAAGCTTACGATTAGTACCTACAAATGTTCGGACTACAGTAATATGTAATCTTATTATGCATAAACTACTGTAGAAATGCTGATTTTTTGCGTTATTGAAGTTAATGTATTTATAAATATAAGAAATACACTCAAACCGATGTATATTTGAATTGTGAAGAACAACGTACGTACACGTGTTTCAGCCTAGGTTGGCCTCATCAGCATATAATAGGAACATAGCCATTATTCTATATTTTACATTTAATCTTTTGTAGAGTTTTATTATGTTCATTTTGATATTCTTTTTAAATCATTATACTTATAGAACATCTTAATATTAAACATATACATTTCTAGGTATGTAAATCTTTCTTTTTTGTCTATTTATCGACTTTCAATAGCTAATTGAATTAATTAACGTTAGATACATGTTTAGATTCTAATAATATGTAACTGTAGTACTTTGTATCATTACAATTGGCATCGTGGAAAATAATACCCGACAAATGTCCTCAATGACTCATATAAGATTTTTCAAATGCCTGCTATCAATTCAAGAATGATTCTTATTTTCATAGAGTAAACCTTAGACTTTATGAATCCGCAGAGGAAGATATGCTGCTACAAGTGAGTTTTTCACGCTCCGTAATCACCAAAAGTTAAATATCCTGTCAGAATAACGTTAAACATTCGGAATCAACGCGTTTCCGTCAATTTTCTGTACTTATATCTGATGAATGTGGAAATATATCTCGATCATCATAATGTTCGGCGTATCCAATAATCATATTGCTTCAGTTCTTGATTTAGCTGAATTTTTAATGGATGTCGATGCAGTTATTTTTTCTAAATCTGCTACTCAGTGCTTTTTGAAATGCTTAGATACAATTAATGCTGATAATATTTCGGGAGATGGCCACACTATCACTAATAGCTGCAAAATTATCAGCTAAACGCCTAGAATGAGATCGGCCTGTCTATTTTGGTCTCTAGGCGGTTCATTCGAATTTTTTTACTAGTCTACACTGATTGCATTTGACGCATCTCTTCGACCAAAAATGCCACGTAATTTGTGTAAAATGCGCAAAATATTTTTCATCTTGTTATTCTAATTAACGGCTTTAATCTTTCCCATCATGAGAATGATTCTGACTTCTGTTCTAAATGTTTTACCTTGAAGAACTTTTGCAATATGCACCTCTTGAAACAACTCAACTGTGTGGTTAATAATAATGGCAGAATTTTGGATTTGGTTGTGTCTAATTTGTATGTAATGTCCCGATAATGTTCCTGTCGTTTCATATCATCTTTCATGAACTACTTTCTCGAGCAACTTTCTCTTTTCTTTCAAATAACAACTTGAGATGTGATTTCAAAAAACCTGATAAGGAATTGTTTTGAACTTGTAAATTAAGATTGATCGAGACTGGATTCATTTTCTGATGTTAAGGGTATAAATAAATGGAATATAAAATACTTGAATGTGTGACGTACATTAACGGATAATTGCTATCACAAGTATACATATTGCTGTGACAGCATCTATTTGTGGGTATAGTCATTTGTATATGCTGTGCTCTAAAATTTTCTTTTTACACCAAAAACTTATAATTGGTTTTGTATTTAATTCATATTGTTAAAGCATGTACCCAATAACTATTGTGGATTCTGACAATGTATGTGGTTCCTTTTCCTTCACTGGTGGCCTTTCACTTACTTATAATAGGGACGAGGTAATATTTTTGTTTAAAGAAGAAAACAGAATGTCTATTTAACATGATCATACACCTTTTATTTTTGTAATTTGTAGATTCAAATAATTTTTATATACACCTTTATGCTCTAAACAAATACATAATTGAAAATGCTCATATCATTTATACCTAATGTCGGTTGTAATGTATGTAAATCTTTTATTTATTTATTTATGATGTTAAACAAAAAAATAAATATTTATCCTGTAAATAAATAAATGTAAACTTTTATTGTACATTGATAGTGATATTTATCGATGTAATTATTTTTTTATTGGCTTCAATTAATTGCCTTAGACAACCATTTGCACGTGTTGTATCTAGCTTTTAATCTTTGCCTTATGAAACTTTTAATTAATTATTAGCCTAACTTGAGAAAGATTAATGATGCCTAGACAATACCATGAAGAAAATGCTCATTCGCACGTAGCATCTCTCCAACTGCCCAACACCATTAGTCCTATTTTGTTGTAATTCCAACTTTATGAATTAAAAGAAAACCTTACAGGATAATATTTGCTTATCTATATTGTCCAACATTACATTGATTAATCATTTGCACGTAAAAACCAATGTCTGTCTAACAATTTGGATAACTTCTTTTAAAAAAAAAACTTACTTGCTGTCTTTAAATATTTCATCAAAATGTTCATTTTGAATGTCCATATTGAACGTTTCAAGTGAATTTAAATATATATTAATAAAAGAAAAATTATTAGAATGAACGTGATAAAGAAATAATGAAAACTACTATTCTACAATGTAACAATTATTTTTTTAGAGCGTCTTATTCTTTCGGAGTCGAAATCAGAAGTCCCCTCTTGTCGAATCTTGTTTCTTATTTATAGCGGCAAAAAAACTCTACGTTGACTATTGCGCCCTCTAGTCCATATTTTAGGTTGGCATTGGAATATACGTTCCAGTAAAATCGCTGCCCACATGTTGCCGTCTTGATACACACACACGCACATATTGTTCTGACAGTTCTTTATTTACCAAACGTCAATACAAATTGTTTTCCATCCAAAAGTCTTTTCACTGCCTCGCACAGCATTTCCGACGGTAGGTTTATTCTTGTTGTTAATACCATCCTTCCTTGTATTCATCAATGAACCTATTGCCTTGTTCATTGTTCAATACATATTTCTTCTTTCCATTTATTAATGTCAATTTCACTTTTCTTGCAGCTAGATTGCGATTTGGTAAGATGGGAAACACGTTGGAGATAACGATTATTTGCCTTCATTACCCTTTTTGACTTAAACAGCGGTCCATTATTTAGAATATTTAAAGCAATCTTTACGCATTGTATAAAATTAGGTTCTTTTTGATGATATGTAAACCATACATTTTGTGTATCCTTTCTATAAAAGAAATATTTTGCATATTTTATTTTGTCTTTTATTTCATATTTATTTAATAAATTTTTATTTTGTCTTTTGTTTCATATTTATTTAATAAATTTTTATTTTGTATTTTCTCACTATTCACTTGAATAATAATGACTTTTGAATTACTTGCTTGTATATTGACCATGTGTATGCAACTTTATATACATCCATGTAATTTTGTTGCATATTTTTACTCTTTCATATTTAAATACGATTTTTGTCATTTTTATTTTATTTCAAAACTTAAACTAATTCTTAAAGCTATTCTTATCTTATAAACTTGCGAGATATCACGGCAATATGTACATTTATACGTAAACATATATGCACATATGTACGAGTTGGGATTCACAGCATACATACACTTAGGTGTTATTACCAACAGCGAACGCACAGGCACGTGTTTCGGCCTTTAAGGTCTCTTCAGTGTACGTGGTGCTGTTGGCAATGATCCACAACTAAAATAGTATCTTATGTCGGCTGGACCGGGCATTTTGCGGTCCTTTCAGTCGCTCGTGCTTTAAAAATGCACAGATGCGGGAATATAGTCTTCCCGCATTTGGTTCGTAAATAACTCTAATAGTTATTTTATCCATACTTGTAATCAATTGTAATTATGGTCTCCCTATGATCAGTTCATATTAACTAAGTCTACTGTGTTTTCTACAAAATGTAGAATTCTATCATAGAAAATTGGGACACGATTCAAATCTTGTGTTATTTTGTAAATAGCTTCGCAGCCTTTACTAATGAAAATGCGATAAGTATACTCAAACTAAAATGACTTGAAATTAAGGCATGTATGTATATCTTTAAAGAAACAGGAATACTTAAATTATCTTCGTCTCATATCTGAATATATCTAAAATAGCAAAAGTTTCGTCAGATTAATTGAAAAGAATGTCAATTATCAGATTTAAGCACCACTTCAAAACAAAATCCTGTGACTTTTAGTTAACATCTCTGATGAAAAATATAATTATTGTTGATATGCTATTAGAGATAATTACTTTCGAGTAGATTTTTAGATTTATCTGACCGGAATCTGATAACAGTATAAAAATATATTTTATCTCCTTTAGATTGCTAGATTAAAACGTCCATAACATACGACTGATCATTTTACTTATCGCAATATTAAACTGTTTCTAAACAGGAAATTATTTATAAAATATACATATATGTGCCTACAGCATGCATAACATGCATTTATTTTCGAGTGTGAGCTTGCCTATACCATTCATATTCATTTTATATCCGCATAGTGTATTCGTATAGCCAAACTTGCTCATTTTTCGGGGTTAGGTTTAATTTGGTCGATACTCGAGGAGATGTATCGGCCACCTGTTATAAAATTGTTTCAGGGTGCGTTATCTAAATTTTTATCTTTATTTAATGGCGGGGATAAACTCGCAATATGCTCGCTTCAGGGTGTGTGTCGGTAACGAGGTCTTCAAAACAGGATATTAGAGACAATATTTACCGATATTAGGTTGTAGATAAAAACAAGCTTTCGACTTTACCGAACTGTTCGTTAAAAAATGTGTTACATAATATTGTCCATATTTCACTGGACCATATGCTGATAATTGTTAACAATAAGTGGAACATAAATAGATATTATATCCATATTAAATATTAAATAAATATTTATTTGCTTCCAACATATACACATTCTACCAAATTAGACATAATATGTAAAAATTTTTTTATAATATCTGCACCTAAATGAATTCATAAAGAAAAATATAGAAATTGTTAAAAATAATATGAAAATTTCTAAATTATTTTTATTACATTACATTTATTTGTAACCCTTTTATACGTTAGTTTAACATTGTGATATTGATATTTCCAATCTGGGTGAAGAGATAATGCAACAAATAATTTTTGTTTGTATACGTGCCATGTGCGGAGTACCTGAGTGCAACATACGGAGTGATTCATCGGTGGACAAAATATTTGAGTTGACTTCCGAAGATCATTAACTTCCTATCTTCGAAGCAATACATTGAATTGAATTTTAATTTGTACTTGTACTTTTGGAGAAAATGTATTTTCTTGTATATCGGTACTTACCTAGTAATAATAAATACATCTTTCGCAGAAGCAATATTGCAGGGCAATGTACCCCTCACTGCCAATCCTTAGTTATAATTAAAGACTGGACTAAAAGGCAAAAGTTTGGTTTGGAAATGTATTTTTAATGAAGATCAAATGTTATTAGATCAATGGTTTTCGGGATTATTAGTTTTCTTTATATAAATTTGTTTAGAAATGTATATTTGGTATATTGATGATATTAAATCTCATACTGACTTATACTTACACCATGAATAATACTGAATAATTTTATTTCAGATGTAATCAAAGGATTATTTTATTTGATTTCATTTATTCTGATTATGATTTTTATTTTTAACATTCGAATTATTTGTAGGACTTTTGTATATTGAAAGAAAATTATAGTGAACTGTATTTCTCTCAGTATATTTTCTTTAAATATTTCAATATAATTTTACTACAAATGTTTATTAGACGAACTATATTATTATTATTTAATAGAAAATTATGATTATATAGCCAAGTATCTAGATGAAATATTAAAGTTAACAAACGAAATACTAAAACATATAGACAACAAATTTTAATTTTAAGTAAAGTACTTTAACCAGGCGATTCCCTTTTTTCTTTAATCTCCGCAGAAGGTATATAATAAAGGACGCTTCAACTAGTTTTCCTACATTTTAATATAAGAAACTACCTTTCTGCTGATGCAATCCATAAGGATATGACATATAGGTAAAATATCGCTAGAATTACTGCACTGAGATTTTTTATTTTAGAATAAACACGGCCAAATCCATTGCAAAACTTCTATATACTTCTTCATCAAAAGCAGAAGCAGTTGAAAACAAAATGCGAAAAATCCTATAAAACTTGATATTATCCAAAACTTTCAATTTTTTAACTGTCGTAATTATATTCATTGTTCTAAAAACAAATTTATTTTTAACTGAATTTTAAAATTTCATTAAGACATCTATCTGTTCAGTTTGAAAATTCCTTTTCTGACAAATTCTGTTTTTCCAATTTGTCAGCTAAATTATTTGCTTCCCTTTTTGTTAAACGAAAATTGTTTTATTTTCACTGAATATTTTCTTCTCAACTATTGAACTTTTTAATGCGTTTTTAATATTTTTTTGTTTGCATTGCTAAAATTTAAATCTAGAGACGGTTTTGTTTGTATTTGCAGAACGTATTGAAATAATCTCTTCTTACAAATATTTTAACAGTCTGACTACAAATTTCTGTTTTATTGTGATTATTTTTGTATGTTTTAAAAGGATTTACATTTTTATCTTCTCAAAACAGATTATTTTTGAGAATGTTTATGAATAGAATTCATTTCATTGTTTTAAACTTAGTGCAACCAAATCTCAAGAGTATTTCAGTAAATAATTAGCATTCTCCATTGAATGCTTATCAATTTTCCGTTCTTGTATAATCGACGTCAAAAAGATATGGCCTTTTGTTCAGGATTTCTTTTTCAGCATCAAACCCCGATTGCAAGTAAGTGAAGTATTTGTTAAACTGTGGACAAGTAATTGTTCAATCATCCTAGGTTCTCGTTCTGTTTATATGTTGTTGAGTTTAAAATTTATTAGTATAAGTCGCTGTTATCTTATTATCACTTTGTTTGTTGCAAAATAAATTTTATTGCAAGTCTTTGAGAAAATGTAATCATATGTATTCTACTGTTAAGTTCTATTACTAAACGCATTTTGACATAATATTATAAATCTATATTAAAAGGTTAAAACTGTAAGCCCTTACTTTGTGATATTCCATATTCAACTAAATAGAACACTATCACTTTGTTATATCACTATATTAAAATAAATGTTGCAGTTTCGACCAATTTAGTCATTAACGAACAGTGTATTACCTAACCTGTAGTAACAAACACTGGTATTACAGTGTCTGTTAATGACCAAGTTTATCGTAACTGCATTCACACATTTATTTTTATATAGTGATATAACAAAGTAACTTGTTTTATTATCTTCTAAATGCGATCATATTCATAGCATCAAACAAATCTAATTTCGTAAACGTTTTCCATGTGGCAGGTATATTAATCATTTTTCTACTTAATCTTATTGTTGTATACTTTATCTAAACAATTACATTAAATGTTTATTCACAAACTGCAGAACGATTGAAGAATGATCACAAAGACACATCTTCAGCAAAAAAGAGAGACAAGGCAGTGCTATTGTATATATACGATAAGTGTTTACTGATCGTGCCGTAAACATCCATGGTGTCATTCCTTGGACTAGTTTGAGATTTTTTGTCCATAGATGATTTTTGGAGAGTCGCATGGGCATTTCCTGTACAAAAATATAAATCTCAATTACTTGTGTGGTGTTTACCGTTCGAGAATTATGTGTGTTTATTATACTCATAAGAATACAAGGTCTGTATTATGTACGAGCATATTCATCTTTATACATAGTACCCTATTTGTTTATAAAATACAACTGAGGAAATACGATATACATGTCCGATGTTATTTCTCTTTAGTTAGTTTTACAGATAGGCTTATATTGAATACATACATATTCGAGTATGCTATGATTTTTCATTTAATACCTATTCACTATAAGAAGCAATACTTCATTACGTATTGTTATATCTGCAGACTTTAATTGTACAAAAACTGCTCAAAATGTATAGCACCACTCTTGCAAATCTTCTTATGCATAATAGAATGCAATGCAATAATTTAATTTCTCAAATCGTCTTCATTTTGTATTGGAGTAGTGTACGCTACCACGTTCAGTACATTTTGTTACAGTTCTAACTTTTTATTGTATTTGGCCTTTCTGGTCCTCCATTACGTAAAGTTATGCTTT
This sequence comes from Amphimallon solstitiale, assembly GCA_963170755.1. NCBI lineage: Eukaryota > Metazoa > Arthropoda > Insecta > Coleoptera > Scarabaeidae > Amphimallon > Amphimallon solstitiale. Next base: position 116,882,898 of record OY720679.1, read on the forward strand.
TTTCATGGAGACAATGCTGAATATTTTGGAAGGTTTTCCTATTGGTAGATTCATACGCAAAATTCATATTAGTTCTCTCTGCATTCGCATAGGAAAAATACGAGACAATCAATTTTAAGAAGTTTCCAATACAGAAACTGACAAATTACAATGGATAATTAATCAGGAACTTATAAAATTTACTGTTAAACTAATAGAATTGTCTATATCGACACGAACCTCGTGTAACTACAAATAATATCAGTTTTCGGCATGTTTTTAAAAACATAAAACTTATTTTCCGACATTTTATGTATTTTGTATGCCCAGTGCAGTACACCATAGTTTTACATAGGGTGCTTTAATAATTTTATAAATATCCAAACTTTTCTCACCCTATATCTTCGAAACAATGCCTCTTTGCAAAGATCATCTAAGAACAAAAAATCTTAAAACATCTCAAGGAATAACCCCCACAAATTTTGCCACATCCTTAATAAAGAGATTTTGTAAACAAATCGTCCATTCCCTACTATCTTAATGCCCATAAACGTTTGTCTGCTACTGACTATATATAAATGCATTTTTGTTTCTATTTCCATATTCGTAAAGAATTTAAGACAACGTCTGGTTTAATGTGAAATTATAAATGCTTGTTAAATATTCTGTAAACGTTGTAATCGGTTACGGTAAACATTCATTAGTATTGACATACCAGTTTAAAAATTCTCATAAATCATATTACTAAACGCTTTTTAACGATTCTACACAGATATCAATATTATTCTCCGAGCGCGATAACGAAAATAAACCGGAGATAAAATTACCAAGAAGAGAATTACACATACGCAGATGATTATCATATACCCGGCTGGCTTGGCTTTGGAAAAACCAATTTTTAAACAAAAACAACGGGGAACGCGATAAAAACGAGCTACGCCACTCTTTTATCGTACACTTTTTGTTTGTTCGTTATCAGGAAACCGTTATCTTGTCTAACTACACGACATAAACTCAAACATTATATGTTATTATCATCGAAAGTGATGCCTGGAAATGTGATATCCCGCTGACGGTATCGACTTTCGTCAGGATTCGTTCACGGTTAGATTTGTTTTCGTGCCACTTTCCAGCCACACGTCGTCGTGGTACGCGCACAAACACGAAAATTCTATATTATCTCACATGAGCATCTTATTACCGCCTAGAATCATTTGACTAGTTTATTATGAATTTAAGTGAATGACAGATATTATCTCTATATACGCATGCATTTGTGTGTGCGTGTGCATGTTGTCGTCTATCTATTTAAAAAGTTAGTCATATGTCATTGACAATGTTCTCCATTTGAACACAAACATATACCTTTACTGCTACATCAGATAGTCTCAAATTTGAATGTTGAAAGATAACCATCAGTCGTGATAAGTAACAAGTAAGTATCTAACAAAATAACAACAAAATTAAATTTACCGGGAAACGACTCATCTACGAGTGCGATTCACATCCTAAAGAAGTTATTGTAATATAGTTTGATTTAAAAAAAAATCCCTAATTTTTCCATATCCCCCATTTTGCCATTTTACCTATGGACTTATGGTAGCAGACCGGTACCTATTTTTTCCATATTTTTCACAGCAAAGAAAAGCTGAGCGTGCCATCATTATCCAATTGCACATAAATTCCCTTACCATATTCGTCCTACTTGCTTAGCCGGACCAAACGTATGCAAACTTCAACGAAAAAGGCCAGGGCTGTAGGTCAAAGGGTTGTGAGCGAGTCAAATATAGTTTATCTCCTTTTGGTTTCTTAAGGAAGTATTGTTGTGATGAAAATTTTTGATCATGAAATTTTTGGAGATGTTTTTGCAAATCTCTCTCTCTCTCTCTCTCTCTCTCTCTCTCTCTCTCCTCTCCCCCCTCTCTCTTTCTCTTTGCTCGTGCTAACTTTAGACAAATTTCCAAAAAAAAAAAAGTACGAAAAAGGGAACATTAGAAATTCTTAACGGAAGTAGGTTTTTTGTTTTACCGGAAAAACAGTTTTTTAATTTTTACGTTGTTAGAAAGGGTTTTCTGACGATTAATTACAAAATCCAAACGCACAAAGCCGTAGCATGTTAGCACAAGCAATAAAAGTAGAAAGTAACGTGTTTTAAATAATTTTTAAACGCAATACATGTGCACCAATACACAAGTAGTTTCATCCAATATTTAGGCCAAGCAATACTTCTATGACTTCACGATTTTACATTTTGAGCTAGCGTAGTGGCATTCTCTAAGGTGCTGTTAATACATGTTACTACGACTGCAAAATCCAACAAATATCATCCTCGAAAACGATTACCACCTATACGACTAGTATCCTCTTACAAGAAAACCAGCACATCATAGCCAAATCGTTTCAGTATACCATAACAATCCTCTAAACTTGTAGATACCCACCAGAATAAATAAACGCTAATTTAAATAGAGCTGACAGCAATAAGATCTGAAGAGATATGGCCTCTGAAGACCTCATATGCAATTAGTGCAAAAACAGCGCGATTTTCATGTTGTTTGTTGCTATATTTTTTAAACGGGATAACAATGTTTGAAAGTTGTTTTCATTTTCTGCTGTTAACATCATCACCTGGTTTATCATCGACTATCCAGGCTGGATAGACTATGATTTTGAACTTGTAAGTTCCCGTTGTATGAGCGTTGTCCATCACCTTCAGGTCTTGAACAATTTCTTTACTTGAATTTATCAAATGTTTATTTCTCTTTTTAACATGACCACAATCACATCTCACATATATTTAATATCGAATGTCCAGTTGTAATCATATGGCACATATATGTGACACAGGTAGTGTATATTTTAACAGCTAAAATTTCCTTGGTTTGTTGAAACCCTTTTGCTTTCTTATACGTAGTATATAAGAAAGTATTGTTATGATGAACATTTTCGACCTCGAGATTTTTGCAGATATCCACGTTTTGAAGTCCCTGATTCCGAAAAAGTGGTTTTTAAAAAATGTCTCTCTGTGTGTGTGTCTGTCAGTATGTGTGTGACCACGATAGCGGTCACACCGCTACAGATATCAGTTCTAACTTTTGTATTTACCAATATAATCTCCCTTTTGAGATATGATTAAATTTTTAGTAAAATCGGCAGACCGGAAGTAGTAGTTTATTTCAGTGAAAAAATCGAATTTTGCCAATTATTCGTCAACTACTAAGCTTAAACAAATTTATAAAGAATTCATATGTACTCAAAATTAAATTTGAGAAGAATTTTATTAAAAATATTTTTCGAAATTCTTACCGGAAGTGGGTCTTTTACTCTTAACAAAAATCATTTTTTTGCAAATATTTCGCAAGCTATGCTTTTCAGACAGGTACCCTACAAGTATAAAAGTATTTACACCTTAATTTCCAATACCTTTTGAATAAAAAAATTTTCAAAATTCGGACCGGAGTAACACTTTTACTTTTTTTTATGTAATAACTATTTTTGCAAATATGTCGTAAATTAGGCATTCTATCTATATTTATAAAGAGTACAAAAGTATTTGGAGTTAGATTTGCATTGTTTTTTGTATAAATGAAATTTCAAAATTTGGACTGGAAGTAGCCCTTTTACTCTTAGCGAGTAACACTTTTTTAGAATATCTTGCAAAGTATGCATTCTATTGAGATTTATTAAGAGAATAGGAGAGTACGTAAAATAGGACTTTGAATAATTTTTGTATAAAAAAATTCTTAAAATTCTATAATTTGAAACGCTCATAGAGAAAGTCGTGTGGTGACCTCACCTCATTTTTTGAGGTTATTGTGGTGCATAAGGAGCCATGCGCCATATGTGTATCACGTGGTTTCCCTTTTGTAAAATAGACGAGTTTAGCAAATAAGAGAGAAAGAGATACTAAAGTGGCAAGATAATAGCGATTTTCTGGTTATATGTTAACGAAGATTTCGACAAATATGGTAGCAATGTTAAATAAACGAAGTATACCATATGTACACAAAAGAGGGACAGTAATTAGACTTCAATAAGCATATGCCTGAAGTTGGTTCTACCTAACTTGACATAAATTTATGGAAATGTAACAGGGTATATAATAAAGTTAAAGTTAATAGACAAAAATTACGTAAATATATATACGTTTTAATCAATAAATAAGAAACTACTGCTTGTTGCACTGCCTGTAAAGACCAAAACGATAATTCAGTTATTCTTTGTTCGGATTCAACTTTACCATCAAAATTAGCTACAATCCTGCAAAATATAACAGCAAAATATGTAAATGGGAACAATATATATATATGATCTTATTTTGCAAAAATACACCTAATTTTTATTACGGTGTATACAGAACGTATGTCACTTACATGCGACATAGAGTCTAAAGTCTACACTAATGAAACGAATACACTTAATGAAACATTGCTGTCACATACTTTATATGTAACATGTATCAAAAGTACATATATTATAGGTACTTTTGATACATAAATATTACCTATATAATAGTTTTGTATGTTTTATAAATATTCCATAAAATATAGACTGCTAAAGGATAGTATTTTTTATTTTATGTGGTTTTCACTTTACAAAGTTGCGCACGTGTTAATCTACTCAACTAAACTTTACCAACAGCAGGAAAAGATGAAGAATATACTTTATTTTGTGATTATAATATCTTATATAGTATTTGAACCATACATTATCTGAATTTGGATACATTCCTTAAATTATTGAACCACTACTGCTGCTGCACAAACACATACGTACACATATGCATGCAAGTATACACATTCTCGATCGCATGGAAGTTATCGAGCTTGGAGCGCGTTGGACGTGTACGGAATCACTTAATTCTGACAACGGCATAAAGAACAATACCCCGAATACATCATTAGAGATTCGGGTCGTGTTGGAGAGATCGTTGGTTGCCGTTGCTACTGCATTTCTCGCCTTCCTTCTCTTTCTCTCTGTACGGGTGATCGCCGGCACAACACCGAGATTATTGTGATTGTCGTCATCGTCTGTGTATTATTTGCTAGATGACTGTTTGTTTGGCTGTTATACGCCGGCATCGAGTATTATGTATGCATATAACATAACCGTCAAGATACCGCAAGAACTATTATACGATCGCGCTCCTATCAAAGGACTTATAAATATTGTTTCTGGGTGCAAACTGAAGTAAATTAAATTCATATGCATATTACTACGGGCGAATGCTTCCTTGTATGTATATTTTCGCACATACCTCAGGTATTAACGTAACCATAGTAAAAATACATATGCATAAGAATGAAAACTTTGTATACAGAAAAGTATATAATAACTTCTTAAGTGATATCATTTCCTCTGCAATTTTAAGTAGTAATTTTGGTAATTGGTGCTTTTAAATTCACGCTTTATTTGAACTACATGAGAAGTATGTGTTGTGTGTGGAGGTAAAACAATTGCATTACCATTGTCTTTTCAGTACATTTCCAAGTAATTAGTAAGATGAATGATGAAGTTTTGGCAGTAGAACAAATGAAGGAATATGTTTTCAAGTTGCCAATTTAATAAAATGAATATTTCGATATAAATTGATTTACTGACCGACCACTTGTATTTTGTCGAATTTTACGTTTTACAATTTCTGCCACTGCTTTAATATTGACTTTATAATCTCATAAAGGCAACTTACAGGATTTATAGCAAATATTTTTAAAAATCATCAACATAAGTTAATCAACTTTAGCATAAAATGATCTCCAATGTGTAAATCAATTACAGACACCCACTAGAATCAGAATCTACCCTGCCCGTACAAGCTTGTGTTATTCATTCCTATATATTGTTTCTCTTAATTTCATTCTTTCTTGGGTTCCATCCTCTTTCTACAAATTTTCATAATCACCTGATCCTTGCTACCCATGGAGATTCAGAGGAATCTAAATCTCTTGCCCTATATAGTCCCCATATTTTTTAAATAAAGCTTCTGTTATCTAATCCTTGTAAGTGCTTCTACCATCCTAACTGCTTTTCTTCCACCATTTTCAAAACCTCTTTGGTCTCTAGCTCTTCTCTTATTACTTCTATCCCTCTCATCTCACATCCTTTCTTGACATGGATTTTGTTGTTCATTCTATTTAAAAGTTTCCATGTTTTACTTCCAAGAACTATTCTGAAGTATCTGATTTTTTTGACTTGTTCTAAATTTTTGTTTCCTAGTTTGCTAAATTATGTATACAAAATGTCTAAAGTTAAGTGTTCACCATTGCTAACTTTCTTATTATTATTGAAGCTGCGAAGTCGGTTAAATTAGCAAACTAGTAGGACTTCTTTTGCTGATTAAGTTAGTGAAAACAGAGAAACAATTGAGAGCTAGTTTCTGAGATATTCACAAAAGCAGCAAATTTTTAAATGGAACATCCTGTATATTTCGCCATACTTTGAAAGAGAGTTAAATTCTAAACAAAAAGTAAGTAATACACTATGGTCCTAAATTTAAAAATAAGCGAATAAAAAGCACTTAAACTCTTTGATTATCATTATTTTAATACTAGGTACTTACATATTAAAGTAATGATAATCAAAGAGTTTAAGTGCTTTTTATTCGCTTATTTTTATATTTAGGACGATAGTGTATTACATACTTTTTGTTTAGAATTTAACTCTCTTTCAAAATATGTGAAAATATACAGGATGTTCCATTTAAAAAATTGTTGCTTTTGTGAATATCTCAGAAACTAGCTCTTCAATTGTTTCTCTGTTTTCACTAACTTAATCAGCAGAAAGAGTCCTACTAGTTTGCTAATTTAACCGACTTCAATAATAACAAAGTTAGCAATGGTGAATACTTAACTTTAGACAGCTTGTATATACAGGGTTACCGCTAAATAGGTACCAGGCTATGCGAATCTGAAAATCAGAAAAGTAATTTATTTGTAATTCCTTAAAAATGTCTAAATTTTTAGGGCCAAAGTGTAGTTAAAGTCGGTCCATAACTTTATTTATCTTATACGCAGTTACGTAAATACCACTAGTAATTCCAGTTTGAGGTTCTTCCAAAAAAAAGATAAAATGCAAAAAGTTACAACCTTTGAGAATGAATGGCAATTGAAAAGATTTTCTATGACGATGTTTTTTTTTCATGTGGAAAAGGTCAACCGACAACCTCGGTGCATTCAACTGTTTTTTTTTTTTTCGTTAAACAGAAGTATATTATTTTGAAACTTAAATTCCTCTATATGAAAATTATTATGTGAAATGCGACAGGCTTGGACTCGAGGAAAGAAAAATTTCTCGTCACGGCGTGCACATTGGACCACGATATTTTCTTGTACGGGCATTACTCATATTTTTCTTTCACCCCCCTTTTTTTTAATGACGGTATGTAAAACTAACCCTATATATTAATATGCTTCTGTAGTAAAAAAAGACAATTTGCATATCCTCTTTCAATAACGAATAGGTTCAAAACGTTTAGATTGATACCTATTGAAGCGTAATAACAACTGATTTGTTAGTACTACTGCACAGTACTATCAAATCAATTTCTGATATGGCCGATGATTTGCGAATACCTTCAGAAAAAATGAGATTTTTTCAAACGTACACATTTTGAAGACTTCTGATACCGAAAAAGTGGTTTTAGAAAACAGTGTTTTACTCTATTCCCCCCCCCCCTCTCTGTCTCTCTCACTCTATCTCTTTCTTTCTGTGTGGGTATGTGTATGTTATTAGTGCGCTCCTAGCACGAATATATGATTAAAAAATCTTCTTCATCAAAACAAAGACGAAGTTATTACATACTCATAAATAATGCATGCATTTTTAATTAGCATCATTTTGAAACTGCTTGTCTTTGACGTTACGCTTTGACGTTTGTTGTATTCGTTTCACAATTTCGAAAACTCTCCTTGTTAAACTACACGTTCACAATCGCTTGTTTTAAATTTGTTCCAAAATTTCCAACAAGAGAAAGTTAATTAATTATTAGTTAATAATTTACGTATCGAAGCCGGTCAATAAATAATGTTGTTCTATCTAGTCGAGGGAGTAAAATGCTATGTAAAAAACCGAAAACAAAAAATTTGGCAGATTACTCTAAAATGAGTATTCGAAATATATTATATACAATGTATTTACAGAGTAAGACCTAAAAATATTTATTATTAAAACAATAATTTTCTTAATTTTAGAAAAGCATGTTACAATAGAAACGTTAAATGCTGAATTTGAAAGAAGAGGATAATCGCAGAGCATTAGTGGAACGATCCAACATAGCCTAGATGAAATTAATATTCCTTAAGAATTATTGGAAAAAATTGAGTTTTCCTTTTCAGAGAAAAGTAATACTTTTCGATGATGATGCATATACTTTAAGGGAAACTCAAGCATGTCTTGACAAGATATTGAAGTGCATAGTGTTTGTAAACCTGAGGGTTATGATATCAGGCGACATATTGTAAGACATGATGATTGAAAATCAGGCTTCGTGTCAAGTGTTGAGAAATACGTTTAGATTGTTAAATCGATGACTTTATAATTAACGTTAATAATGAATGTTTCAAGCAGAAGTGATAATGAATATAATGACAAATACAATATAAAAATACGTTTTAAATGTTGTTTTGAGATGTATTTGATGTAAATAAATTGGATATCTTGTTTGTTTGGTAACTACGTTATTTCTCAATAAATTTCTATTATCATTTGTATTTTGACATATCGTATATAGTACATGAAGAGATTATTGAATTTATAGTATTTTTAGTGAATAATGAAGAAGATGGGTATCTACACATCACCTCTCCTAGATCGATTGACAGTTATTCTAACCTGACATCGAAAATCATCATCATTATAACTTCCATATTTATGTTACAATTTACAGAATTTATCATGTATGTATGTGAAGTTTTGATTTGAATTATATAATGTTAAATGATAACGGAGGGATTATCTTTGTTGAATTAGACTGTATCGGTATTTTGATTCATGGTAAAAGTACTATTACGTTTTATTACGTTCTTTTATACAAGTTTAATTAATACAAACGGTATACAATATAAATTTTCACAATGGAATTGTGTTATAGACAAGGACGAACACATATTCAATGACAGAGATATGTAATTTTACTTTAAGTACACAAGCGCCTGGGTACGAGACCGTGAGCTTGAAAACAAGGGAACATGATGTAAGATATACTTAAGTAGTCTTTGGACATGGGTACCAGCACATATAGACTCACACAGTCACACGTTGTACATACACGAAGAGAATAGTCAGGATGATTATAAGATAAGGATGATGAAAAGAGATAGAAACTGCAATGAGAATAGTGGCCGCGGTATATATTCAAGCGGTTTCAACGATAAGATTACACATAGCTGCTTGCAAAACTTGGTCCGCTCTTCACCTAGATAAGCTCACATATGAAAACTTGCAGTTATATCATATATAATATACGTAGACGCTATCTCAAGCTAACCAGAGTTTGTGTTTCTGTCTCTTTCTCCCTCCTGTTCTGCATCGCGACGCGCCCACTTACCACGAATATAACCTACCCTTCAGGGTCTCCGTACTGATAAAAATTTCAACTTTTATCCCAGCGCGTGTGTGTATATTTACTGTTGACTTTACTAGCCGGCTTTCGTTCTTATTTTTTTGCCAGTTGACCGACTGACACCGCATTCATCTCTCCGCTTTTTTTTTCTTTTATAGAAAAACCCGTACGCGGTTATGGAACTATGGCAAAGCGGTCTTCCTTATCTAGATAAATTACAACGCTGAGATTTGGGTCATAGATAAACTAGATCGTCGCATCCTAGCATTCCAGCTTCGGGTGGCGCGCAAAAACTCGTACATATTTTATTCATTTAGATAAGATTTGTTTCTTTAATGGCGTTCAACTATATTTGTAATTGCCGTTCGGATTGGCGTAGGCCTACTTTTTATATGCATTACACACATACATACATATAATGACGGTCCTTTAGAGAAGGTATTATACATTGCGAGATACTCTTTTATATGTACGAATGTTTTTATTAAGTCCCTCAGATTGCATTTTATTACAATATGGAGAAAATTGATATTCTAGAAAGCACATTATTTCTTCAAAAATATCATAATAAGGGCGCGTCAGAGTCAAATACAACCGTAAGTATATTGTGATGGTTAATTAAAACTTTAAAAATAGATACAATTAATTGCAAAACTACTTTCGAAATGGTGTAACTGGAGACTGGTCTGAATTTTTCAGGCCAATGTTAAAATAATAGATTATATCTATTATCTAAAAAGTACACAGACAGAAACATAAATGATGCAGCATATGTCAGTCGAATTTACACAAACAATAAAATTTTAGCTTATATTAAATTTAACAGTGTTTTATAAAGAACGAAGAAATAATGTACACCTTTTCAGCCATGAGTTTTTTACAGGCTACAGGATAGTCTGAATAGCAACTATATGTTGCGATTTTAATAGACTCTCATTGAACATACAAACACATTCTTGCAACTGCTTATTCACGTCGAGCTTTTGAATTTGTTTTCAAGGTTTCAACTTTATTGAAGGCTTTAGGTGTCCTGCCCAACCTAACCCAAAACGATCATTTGGTAGTGCAAAGTCTATAGCTGATGACTTATTCAATCGCATAAGACAACAATCACGATTGTCATACCATTAAATTCTCACAAAAATCTTGATAAATTCACACATAATACTACCTACTACTTATTGTTTTGACAGATCAATAAATGACAGATTTGATTTTTGTTGACATGCATACAAAAATTTCAAGGCAGCTACGATTAAAATACTTTAGTATATTTTATGTAATTACTAGGGCGCGGACACGAACGGTTGATGACTCATCGCCCATGGGCGCACTATTGAAATGTTGTATTTTTAAAGAGGATTTAATTTTCTTTATATAATTGGATAACAAGTGGCTGGTGATCTATAAAATACGAAATACCTTATTATTTGTTCATTCTCTCTTCTGTAAGATTTGTTCTCTTTGAATTAAGTACATCCTTGTAGATAGAAAACGTCCTTTCTACATCGCAACTGGTTACAGGTGCGTACTGGAAATATTCTTTTATTTCAGCGTATTTAGCATACACAATTGCCACAATGTTATTAAATCTGGATTTCTATTAAAAACTGCGTCTAACTTTTGCCGAAGGCCACATTCGAAGTCACTTGGAATACTTTTGAAATTACTAATAACCCACATCTAATGTGGTTAATCCATCTTTTAATTTGAGATTTCGATTTTCAAAATATGTGATTAGTTTAGGCAAATTTCCAAAGTGTTCCTGAAGGAATAACAACTGATTTTCTAAATTTGTGATTTGTGTTAGTTCCTTGCACTCAGAAATACTTTGAGCTTCATCATTTAAACATGTAACGAAATTTTGTAAACTATCGAAATTCTCTGCATAAAAACTATTTCTGTGTATGTTTTAGCAAAGCTAAGTGACGAACGTGCGATATTTTGGCATTCTGTAACGATATTTTACAGACTTTGTAGTAAATTTCGGAATCACTGACAATTCATTTTCATATCAGAAAAAGTAACATAAACAACGTTCTAGATCTAAATAAATGATAACTAAAAAGTACGCGTATGTTATTGAAACTAAACGAAATCCAGTGCACACTTACGTCTAGATAATTGGGAGAAGTCAATTCAATAAACCGGTATTAAACAGACTATTACAAAAATTACGAAGTACGTAATTAACAGCCAAAACAATGAAAAAACGAACTAACGTAAGTATAAATGAAAATTTGATTTTTCTTGCGAAATATAAGGTAAATATAATAAATTTTAAAAAACCCTCACGCTCCTATCTACGCCGATGAAAAAAGGATTTTACTCATAAATTCCTTATTTTATGGGCATTTTTTGCTCTCATTCTCGGGCACTTCTCGGCCGTAAACAGATGTTGCGGTTCACCATATGAATTAGTGCTATTCAGTAAGCGTGTGTTGTTTATATTATTTCTTTGCTCCGTTGTAATTTCGTCGTAGTTTAAACCGGTCATGTCCGCGCCCTAGTAATTACCTATACCCAAGGTATCCTAAAATGTCGTTATTTAAGTATTTGATTCATAAAAAACTGTTCTAAATGACAGTCAAGACTATTTCATTTTACGCTATTTGAAGAACAAGTGTGTCATTAATTAGCCTTTATACCATCATCTCCACTCCCTCTTCTTCAAATGGCACCCAGGCTTTTTGTCGAAAACGATTGCAAACATCAATGCTTAAATGTATGCCTATTAGTATAATATAATGCTGGTCTGTTATAAACTCTATCTATTGGTCGACTTTGTGTCTATGTAACAAAAAACATGTAATACTACCTATGAGAATAAATTAGCTTAAATCAAAATGTTTAAATTGATCGGTACTCTTATCAAAGACCTTTAATTGGGAAAAGGTATTTGCCTTCTAACACTCTCTGAGAGTTTTTTGACAGTATTCCTTTTGTGGATCAGAATGTACTAATATAGCAACAGGACGGCCCTTCCTCTCATAACGCACAAATTAGTGCTGAGCGTTCGGTAATACGGCCGCCTTGGTCTTCCGATCTTACTCCTTTGAATTTCTTTTTATGGGGTCATCAGAGATAACAAGTAGTAGTACATCAAGAACAGTCTATGAACTTGGACCACCCAAAAGATTGAATTTGTGTAGCACGATATTATACTATACCAGCTATGATTCGAGCGGCCTGTGCAAGAGAACTTCCACGAAGTTTTGAAGTTTGTGTGCAGTTGTAAGGGCGCCATTTTCAATATGTCATAATTGCATTCTTTCCATTAAATTTGCATTTGCTGCATACCTTTATAGTGTTATTTTTCAGTACATTTTCCCAATACTTTTTTTTGGAAACAGCTGTATTACTTGCAATTGAATGTCAATGTCAAATTTTACATGAGCTCGCAGCATATTATGTATTACTGTGTACATTTTTGCATAACTAATCCGAGAGGTAACATGGTTTATTACATATTTAACATTACAATAAACACAAAACTGCACAAAAATCACATTAAAATTTTCTTTGGCAGCGGTTTATGAAACACATCAGTGTGGTTCATGAATCCGCCTATTCAGTCCAACTGTAAGTTACATAGTAGTACTGTATTGCTAGATGGTTTATGAATTCTAAGAAATGAAGTAATTGTTATTTCCTAAAAAGTACCTCTGTAAATGAGGAAATTCTCTGTTATAGTTATTGCCTACATACATACATACACAGGTACAGCTCGAAGACTGAGACCTGGCCGATGAGATGCCCTTCTCACAAGATGCGCAATGAATTCTTATAATATTAGGATAAGCATGAGCAGCTGGTCATTTCCTTTTTCCGAATACTCTCTCTGTCTCGCACTGACCTATAAGACTCCGCCCATCGGCCAAGACTCAGTCTCTGTACTGTACACATTTATTTCAATTGACGTTAAAGCCGAGGTTCACCATAATTTGTTTCCGTTATATGCAAGGCAATAATGACGCTATACCCGAATTTCCATTATAACAGATGGCGTTATAAACAAGTTGTTCTGTATAAACATTGAATTGTCCATAGCCAATAATGGGTGTCTGCAATTGACTTACATATTGTTATATTGTGATTTAGAAATGTTCATGTTATTAAAGCGGCGACTTGGAAATGTCGTCCTTTCTTCTACTGCCAGTGCCGTGCCTATATATTTAATTGACTATATAAACTTTATTTTATAACCATATAATCATGCTTATATGCAACTATAACATTGCCAATATGTCGAAATAGCATTAATAACCTGTAATTTCGAATTATCTTAAAGTATGTAGATTAGTTTACGCCGATAATTTTCAAAACTATTAATGTGTAATATTATCCAAAGAACCTAGATTTATCAGAAACGACATTTAACTTCACTACATGGCAGATAATGCTGATCAATGTGTCCATGACAACCGAGTCACAAAATATAGAAGGACAAATACAGAAATTAAATAATTATTATTTTTACTAATATGCCAGGCTGAAGTTTGGCATTTACACAATTGAAAGCTATTGCTGAACACTGTGGATATATATGGGCTTTTGCAATTGAAATTCTTAAGGCAAGACTTATAGAACATATATTATTTAATCAATCCACATTTTCTTAGCTGTGTCGTAATGAGGAAAACAAATAACTTTGAAACACGTGTCTACGACTGCGTAACACCTAATAATAAAAAAAAACTATTCTAAAATATATGTCGACTTAGTGGCTTTATTGATAATTATCCTAATCGGATTACAAAAATAGACATATGGGCTGTTATTTGCAAATTCTATTTGTAATTTAATGTAGTTTGTTTTCCACTTTTTGAAAATATTATTTCTCAATCAAGTCAGAAATTTCAAACAGCAGCATATATAGTAGTATAGGCTTCCAAGGTGTGAGAACTAGTTAAATCAAAATCAAAATTCGGATTATTCAAATATTTTTATGCATATTTAACTATATAGTTAGAAATCTAGTTAGACTGCGTTTTCGTTCTTCTAACTATAATCGAAATATATATATTAATAGGCTGGAAGTTAATTTAAAAATCTGAAGTTTATCACAGTTTCAAGGTAAGTAATTAAAAGTTACAGATTATTTCATTTATTGAGCTAAATACTTTCTGTGTATTAATTTTCGACATTCACTACAAATTAGGTAATTCATCCAGAACCTTAATCTTAAGAACAATAACAATAACATTAATAACAAATGACTACTTAAGAATACCAAAGGAGTCAACGCCTGTAGTGCTACTTATAAGGTGCCTCTCCCCATTCGCTCAGTATTATGGAAAACCAGATAATAATTAATAAAGCTTGCTTGTTGATAATTAAAATCGCCTATCCTAATAAACTGTAATTTATAAATTATTATATATTCCGGCAAGATATAATTTAATAATGTTCTCTTTGTCCTTCCGTGTCCTGACATTTGAATGACAACATGCCTCCTCATACTTCAATTGGCCACTTCAAAGATTACAATCGACAATTAAATGTTCATATTAATTTAAGAATAACAAAATATACTTTTTATATTAATATCTTTGATAAGAACTTACATATATAGCCTAGCTATAGGAATATAAAGTAATGATTTTTTAATTTAAATTTAATTTTTTTTATATAATCGTTGTTGTTGTTTATTCATATCCGTTGGTAACACGCTGAAAAATCTTTGGACAAATGTAATTAGATTATTTCTTCTTACGAAAATCAGACCTTATTGATTTAAAGCTTGAATTAAAAAAGATGATAATCATTCTGAAATTATGTTTGTATAATACATTCTTGGGTTTAGACTTTTGTAATTTTATCTGTGAATTAATCCTTCTTCAAATATCAAGAACTGTGAATACATTGATTTTATTGTTTGTTTCAAAAATCGATGGACTAGTATTTTATTTACCAACTAATAAAATACAAATGGTTAGTTTCAAATAAGAACAACATAAACACAACATATGTCTCTATCTTATCTATTTAGTATATTATTTTTTGGAAAAAAAAAGTAAGATCGAGCTTTGTCGTATACACAATATTCATGATTACATATTACCGTGATCTTTATATTTCAAGAATTATAACATTTATTAAATAGTTAAGTTATAGAATAAGAACATTAATTTTTCGTTTAAAACAAAAATACTAATATAATAAGCATATGTTAAAACTATTACAACGAGTAAAAATGGGCTGCCTAACCTTTAAGGGGCAATGTCATTAAGAAAATAAATATATATAAATTAAGTTTAAATATTAAGAATTTAGGAATAAAAACAAAAAAAATAAATATATGCATTCTATATTTTTATAGAAAAGACAAGCACAAGGTATGGTTTGAATATAGAAAAACAGAGCCAAATTTCTCACAAAGCGTTAGGGTGGCACTAAACATTTTAAGAAATGGACCACTGTTAAAAAATAAGAATGTACTAAAAGTAAATACGTGAACCATTTGAATGCCATTAAATTGTATGAGCAAGGCCACATTCGGCATGCCCGAGACGAAAATACAAATTCAAATGTATAAAATGTAATCTCAGACATGTACAATAATCCCAATTCATGAGAGAGTTTTATGATCATATTTAAATGTGTAGTAAATACCTGATTCTTATATCTAAAAACATTAAAAGGATATATACGGAAAAGTACTCTTTATTCGAGACGACATATTGATAAGTTTTATGTGTTAATGAATGCAGAAATCAAAAATACATTTGAGAAGTTTTGTATGCATAGACACAAGGGCTTCAAAGGTAGCAGATCATGTGTAGTTTTTAAAAACCTGCAAAGAAGAAATAACATTGATATTGTTTGTAGTTACCTCCAAATCGACATACTAGAAGCAGAGAGGAATTGAATGGAGCTTGAAAGTGAAAATTCCAGTTGTACATAACGTGTTCCCGATTGTATCCAACAAAGGTATCTACAAAAAGAAGATAAGAATAACTTTAATCAATGGGAAAAGGAAATATATATATATAACAATGAGAGAGGCAATACATTCGTCTACAAGTATAATAAACGATGGTATTAAGAAAAAAGAGGTATGTATGTTCTCTGGGAGATGAATCCTGTCTTTTGAACTTGTTAGACGTACACATTTTTGAGATCTTTTGCAATAGTAAAAAGAATAAGAGTAGGGGTTTTATAAACTACTACAAATTCTTACTTTTTAATGTATTAAGTTTTTGTTTTTGAATTCAAGTTAAATTTTAGTTTTATTATTGTTAGTTAATTTTTTGCATTTCATAATTTCATTTTTATATTCTATTATAAGATTTTTCAATATGGAGGACATGAATAAAATGGAATTTGACAAATTGTATGATGAACTTAAGTAAGTTTTTGAAATGAATATTCAATTTTAAATAATTGATGGTGTAAGACGTACTCTAAAAGTACTATGTGAGAATATTTGCTTTTAGAAAGACGTTGAGCATCATTAATTTAAATAAATATTGTCTTGTTAATTTAGATTAATTTTTTTTGTAATAATGGGTTAATAATGGTGTTGAGGGCACTGTAAGTACTATGTGCGAATATTTGCTTTCAGTGCATCATTAAGCATCATTATCGATTATTTTAGTCAATCTTAATCAAAATTTTCAAATAAATAAATACGCATAGATAGGGATGTTTCTTGATGGACAAGCTCCAAGCCGTAAAATGTACTATGTGCAAATATTTGCATTTAGCGATTTGTATGGGTCGTTTTCAAGACATTCTCTTTGCGGAGTTTTAGAGCATCAAAGGCACTATGTGCGAATGTATGTCTTTGTTGAAATAAAAAAATAGCTTCGTATGGGAAAGATTATTTTTTTGGAATCAATAAATATTGTTATATTAAAGAATCAAAATAGCAAGATAATATTTTTCTCATATCAGTATAAAAAGTATATTTTTTTATGTTCTTTTATTGTAAAAGAAAAATACTTGCTATAGCCACATGATAACGATTTTTTTTGTGTAACTGTTTTTCTAAAAGAGAATTATAAATATTTTATGAAATTTAAAACTTTATTTTTATTATTGACCTTATCCAAATATAAACTAAATAAGAGACACACCAGAGTAAAAGAAGTAAGATCACTGCGAGAACTCACAGGAATAAATGAAATGCTGTTAAGGAATAGACTTATAGGTAAATATATAATAATTTTTAATGCATTCTCAGCATTCATTAGAAATATTTATGCAATTCTGGTAACGTGAAGGTTGTAGCATATATTTTTATAGCTATGCCCAACGTGTGGCAATGCTACAATTATTATAATATCAATGTTACAATTGTGCTTGCATTGTTGTAACCACAGCTGTTTATCTTAAAATATTTGCTAGCTTATTAATACCTAAACATGTGACTTTTGAAAATTCTTTAGAGCATCAGGAAAAGTACCCAAAAAATTAGTATTTCTAATTTTTACTTTCTTATACGTAGTATGACCACCATTGCAGCAAATTTCTATTCGGTTTATTAGACTTTGCATAACACAATTTACCTCTTGTAGGGTTATTTTGGCTATAATTTCAAAAATTCTTGTGGCTTTTGCGTGTATCGCATGCAGTTTATTTCTGAATATGTTTTCTTTGAAGAAACCCATGTAAAAATCACACGCCATCAGATCATGATGATCATGATTGGTGGACAGTCAATATCGCCGGTAAGAGGAATCATTTTGATTTTGCAAAAGATTATGCAAAATTGTTGTAATTTCTCTGGCTGTAGCTCCATTATGTTTGAACCATATAACTACCAGACCACCTTGTAAAAATTTTAATATTTTTCTTTCTACTTTTGGCTTGTTATGCAGTGTCGTACATAGTTTGCTGTACGTATTTTTGATGCAATTAATATGTTTCTATTTCTGTGGTAATACCTCTTACTATAGATCAGAAAAGTTGGTGAAGAATTAGTAAACTGGGATAAGGGTTTGCTTTGCAAACTCAAAAAATATTCCTACACATAATGTATGTCATACTAGAAATTTATCTGAAAGAAAGGCAGTTCATGATAAAATAAGCCCAAGAAACAAGCAATATTCTTCGAGTAAAGTCCGTTGTACCACAGGGCAGCGTGCTTGATTCTGTATTTTACTTACTGTTCACAGCCGATTATTACCACGGCCTCATTCGCAAACGATAAAATAATAATGGTAACCCACAGAAACCCTACCATAACAGCTGAGTATCCATAACACCTCCATAGAGTAACGAACTGGGCAAGAATATAAAGAATCAAAATTATAAAACCAAATCGGTAGAGTAATATTTACAAAATGTAGAGGGAAGAAACACTACACCAGTCACATTAAACGGACAAGTCTCACCGCAGATAGACCGCTCTAAATATCTGGCTAATCATATCGACAAAAGATTCACATTGAGAACACCTATCCTCACTAAACGTAAACAGCTCAGAACAAAATTCAGCAAACACTACTACTGGCTACTCAGAAGATATTTGAAATTATCATACCAAATATACTCTTGGTTTGGAAAGTCGTGTTCATAGCAATATGGCGATAATCGAAAGGTTCCACAATCACTGACGCTCAGTAGTCGATATCCAACAGAGAGAAATTGGACATACAACATAAAAAGAAGAAACGTGGGGATTGATACCGCTGGAAATCAACCGCAAATATATCAACCAGGCATGCTTATAGTACTGGCAAAGTTACGTAATTTATTTTTGCATTGTTTGCACGTAGAAATAAACAACATGAACAATAATGAATAGAGGAACAATTGAAGTAGACGAAGTAAATGTGAGAATTGCAGCGGCTGATAATTTATATTATAGATTAAGAAATGTCATAAGAAAATCCCCTTGGTACTTGACGGAAAATTGAATGCTGGAACAAAGAAATTACTTATAAAAATAAGATCTTTGGTGAATCCTATCTGTATCAGGAGATTAAATCTAATTTTGGAGAAGACAGTTTATTATGAGATATCATTACTTGACTAAGGCAGGTCGAAGAGATGCCCCAATTAATCGGAGTAAGGAAAAGGATAATGAAGAAGCTTCCAATGGTTGGATGCAACGCAGCAGAACTTATCGTCGAAAAATTGATACAATTAGGTGGCTAGATTACCAGTATACGCACTGCTTGACTATAAGGAAAAGACGATATGTCTTAGGAGGATATAAGATAATGAGAACCTTCTACAGAAAGTCGAAGAGAACACAAAAGCTATTAACAGACTAGTGAGACTAAAGCTTTGAGTATCTAAAACTTTACACTTTTTTATGGCCTGTCATTAAATGATTGATTGCGGGTGATAGCCTATAGACAGTTTGGCTAGCAACTCCTAAGAGTGTCCATCGCCTAACCTTTGCATGGTGGTTAAGTAAATATTATAAATAAATAAAATTAATCCAATTCAAAAATTTTCTAGATTAGAGTTGCACTACGAGGGATATTTGAAATGTTTCCGGCCTTACCGACATAAAATAATAGTAGAAAAAAATTCTTTCACCGTCCGATAGATGACCTCGGCAAATGTAAACTGTAAAAATTGCAAGTCATACTGATCATTAGTTTGTCTATGGTACGCTTCTAAAATTGTCAGTTCACATTGTCGTTCAACAATGGAGAAACTTGAGTATGACACAGTGTCAAAATTCCTTCATTTGGAAGCGTTAAAGACTCAGGAAACAGAGATGAGTTAGATTCTGTGTACAGTGAAATCTCCTCTTCATTTACGACGATAAAGCATTGGGTGGCTGAGTGCAAACGTGGTCGTACGAGCATTTTAAACGAGAAACGTTCCGTGCATCCAAAAACTGCTACAACTGACAAAATGGTCGATTTAGTGCATCAAACTGTGATGGAAGATCGTGGATTGACTGTTATAGATATAGCTAAGGTTTGCGGGATATCATCTCAGCAGGTGCACAAGATTGTACATCATGATTTAAATATGAGAAAATTATCCGCGAGATGGGTGCCGCGTTTGTTGACGATCAACCAGAAGCACATATCAAAAAAATCTCGCAGAATTTTTGCGGCGATTGATAACCGTCGATGAAACCTGGATACACAATCATACGTCAGAGACCAAACAGCAGTCAATGCAGAAAATGCGGTGGGAGAACCAACTTCGACTACCTTCCAAAGGGCTTAACAATCAACGGAGAGGACATCCCTACATTGCTAGATAAATTGAAGGCCACAATTATGAAAAACGTCCACATTTGGCAAAAAAGAAAATCCTGTTTCACCAGAATAACGTTCGGGGTCCAACGTGCATGTTTGCAATGTCAAAATTGGACGAACTGAAGTTTGAACTGCATCCACCCATTTCGTCGGATCTAGCTCTTAGCGACTTTTTCCTGTTCCCAAATTTGAAAATATATCTCGACGGAAAAAAAATTGGGGCAAATGTTGAAGACGACTGTAATAAGTCTTTTTGAGTTTGTGACAGTTTGAAAGGACGGGAAAACGTTCGACTAAATGTATCGAGTTGCAGGGCAATTACGTTGAAAAATATTTTTTTTAGGCTTCAAAGTATGTGTTTTTGTTTAAAAAGGCGGAAAACATGTCAAGTATCCCTCTTATATTTCCAGTGAATAATGTACAAAGATGTTAGTCCTTAAAGTAAACAGCTCAATTGTAGGTTAATTTAATATCGTACATTATCTCGCACGAAACACTACCAGACAATCATTAATTAACCGCGACGTGTATTACATTTTTTCCTTATGTTTTCCAATATTTATCACTTGTTTTTATAATATAATTAGTGTAATATTTATTTAGAAAACTGTTTTCCTTAAATGTGTCTAATCAAACTCTATGAACAATTATACGATTAAGTTTTGATTATGTGATAAGAATCTACAGAAGCGTGTCGCATACGATATGTCAGGTCTTATCATCAACGCATCAAGGAAAAATTTTCTTGAAAAGAAAACAATGCACCCAATTGTGTATACTGCGGTATAGGTCTGAGTAGAGCAGGCGGGTTGCAGGAAATGTGGTGGAAGACGGAGGTGAGGTGAGTTTTCCTCACGTAGCGATGCAATGTGCAGGTCATATCGGACCGTTATCTCTTTGCACCAGCCGCCATATTACATTCTTATCGGTACGTCTCGTTTCCTGCTTCCAAGTCGTATCTTTTCCGCTATCAGACCAGCTCAATATACAGGGCCCGCATATATACATATACAGATATAACTACACTGTACACGTATATGTATATATGCGCAATCGTCTTAAACATCTCATGTTAAAAGATTTTGTATCTAGTAGCCATCCCAATTTTCTTATTCGTTATATATGCATACTCTTTCCTCGTTACCTTCCGTCTTTATCTTCGGCAGTTTCCGTCTTCGTTTCGTTCTATATGTGAAACAGATAGCGGGATTAAACTTTTTAAAACAGATAAAACCCTATCGCAAATTCTACTTACCTTATTTTGCATACGAATAACCCACAGATATTTATGTATCTATTATGTATATATTATACACATTAAGTTACAATCAACTCGGTATATTTTAATTTACCAACCAAACTAATAGTAGAGTTTCAAAATTATCGAAAGCTCTTAATGTGATATAGGAAATAGACTTGCAAACTATATTTTTTATATATACTCATTTCCAATTTAATTTATAATAGTGCATCTTAAGAATAGAGTTTGTTTCTAAATAAGTGATGTTTATGCGATGTATAATCCACTTATAAGATATTCATCAACAACTTAAATATTAAAACACAGTAAAAATCTATACAAAATATAAATATATGGTAATTCTAAAATAAAGTTAACACCAGTTTAAGATGAATCTGAAAAAGATAAAAGCAAAACTCACTGTTTTCGACTCCTCCTGCAGTTCACCTTCGAATCTATATATCTACATTGTTAAAACTTCGAAAAATCCGTAAATTCCGTAAAATTAGCCGGTAAAATATGGGTATCCTTTGGAAGAGCGATCAAAGTCCAAACCAGTGTAAGTAAAAACGTTCAAAGTCCATCTGAAAATATTCGCAGATGCACTTTTAGGTTGCATTATTGTCAAATCCGTCAGCACGGTTATTTTGTGAACAGTTCTAATTAATATAGGTTATAATAGGCATTGAGCCATGTTAGGAAGTGAATGATTAGATAGTGATTCCGAAAGAAGCAACGAAGGAAGTGATAATGTTCAAACCTCAAAGGAAAGCTTTCGTTGCTTTGAGGTTTGAAAGAAAGATTGACGGAAGATTATCAGATGCATCTAAACGTATTCGTGCAGTGACTCATGTTTCTGGAGAAAATTGCAACTACGAGGGATAAGCTACAATTATTGAAAATTGAAAAATCTAGTGACCCGTGCAAAACAAATTGTTGTTTATTAAATAGTGCATTATTTTATCTGTCAATTGCAGTTTAGTTTGTGACATTTGGTTGAATAGTGTCTGAGAAATAGTCCATAGAATAAGCATCTGTTATCGGAAAAATGGAATTATTACGAGAGAACTTTCGGATAATGATTTACTATGATTTCAAGAAAGGCTTCAGCGCGTATGAATGCGAGGAAAGTTTAAAATCGGCTTTCGGGGATCTCGCACCATCATTGGCTACTGTTTATAGATGGTATAAAGAATTTGAGCGAGGTTGCAAGTCGGTGGTTCACAAAAAAGGAGCTGGTTCTCCTTTAACTGCTGTTAACCTCGAAAACATTGCTGCGGTGAAGAAGGTCATGGAAGAGGACAACCGCGATACCTATGTAATCTGAGGATTGGCTCCTCGCAAGTGAGATCAATATTGCACGAACATTTACATTTGAAAAGAGTTCTATCTCGGTTTATGCCCAATCATCTGACAGATTTACAAAAACAGAACGTGTTAGAATTTGCTAACAAAGGTTAGATATGTTGAATGCTGGAGGCCATCAAATTATTTCTAAAATTGTAACTGGCGATGAAACGTCCATACCGTTTTTTGATGTTCCCACTAGCCAAGAAAGCCGAGTCTGGATACATGAAGACCCCTACGATGGTGAAAAAGCAACGAGCAATGAAAAAAGTGATGTACGCAGTATTTTTTAGAATTACAGGTTTGGTTGCCGCAATTAAATTAGAAGATCAGAAGACAATTACCGCTAAATGGTATGTTGAAAATTGTTTGCCTACTGTGTTTAGTAAAGTGCCCAGAAAGGGGATCATGTTACATCATGATAACGCGTCGCGTCATCCCAAACAGCAGGAACAACTGTTTAGTATTTAGCGGAAAACAAAATCAAAATTATAAAACATCCTCCTTACTCACAGGATTTGGCGATGTGTGACTTCTGCCTATTTTTTGAGCTCAAAAAACATTTGAGAGGGAACAGGTTCCAGTCAGAAGAAGAGATTGACATCGCCGTTAAGTTTTTTTTTTTTGATAGTATCGCTAAGAACAACTGGTTGAACGCTTTTAAACTATGGAAGGAGAGAATGGTTAAGTGCATTATTGTAAATGGCAATTACTTTGAACATATTTAAAGTAAAAATTCTAGAAACTTGTATCAATATATCTATTCTCAATAATTGTAGCTTGTCCCTCATATAAGCAGTTTGAAAAAGTACTTCCAAAACAATGAAAAGATATATTAAATTAATTTAATTTGCTTGAGAACAGAAGTGTCCAAATGGGTTATTTATCTGGCTTAATAACTCTGCCTCCAGTTGATAGAAGGCGTCCGAGATAGTCTGAAAAAGAAGCCGATTTAAGAGATACAGCGGTCAATATAAATTTAGAATTTTCAGAGACAACAAATTGTGCGAAGTACCCTTTTGCAATAAGTCTTGGTAAAGTTATATAATAAGAACCAAACAACTATTTGACGAAGCTGGTCAACCATCTGCTTTATGTACAACTCCATTACCAATTTCGAAGGAAAAATATAACAATTTCTAATTTCTAAAAAAAATTTTGCAAAAAAGACGCAATACGACAATTTACCTAATGCTGCAACTTCACAGGATAATGATTTTATATATGGTAATATATTTTGGGTTTGAATATTACTATTGTAACAACTTCACAAATTTTTTCCTTTTTTTATGTTCATGGTGCTTTTGTTAACATTGTTATAAAAAATGTCATTTAACTTAAACTCTTAAGGAACGTCGTGCAGTGGAATAAACAAATTTAAAAAACATACATTTTATTTTTGCAAATGTTATATAGTTTCAAAAATAAAAGTTTAGTTTTCCCAGATTCCTGAAAATGTGACTTTGATCATTATCCCGTGCACCTTCCAATGTCAACATTTAAATTTATATTAAAAATTGTAAGACATTATTCAGTAATATAAAAGCAGTATTCGTTCAAAATTAGAGTAAACTATATTTAAAAAATAATTTCTTTATTGTATATGTCATGACGTCACCGTCCTACATATTGGAAAAAAGCACGTGATCATGTCTGAAACAAACAAAAAATAGATACATACTACAAAGTTGGCAACTTCAATAGAGAAACCTGAAAAAGAAATCGGAATATCGTATATAGGTAGGATCAAACACTAAACATCAAATTTCGACTAACACATAATGAAAGTAGAAAAGTGTGTTGATAAAACATACTACCATATCATGGAATTAATATTTTCTATAATAATATCACTGATCCAACGGTTTCGATATTATCTTCAGTTTGTACAGATTCTTAATTATTTTTATCAAGATTTGCAGTACTGCTAGTATATGTGGAATGTGGCAAATAGCATGCAATGATCGAAATCGTTAGCTACATGAACATGCGTCTTGTGTGGCATCATATTAGACAGATATATCCAAGTAACTTGGCATCTCCATGCCAAAGAAAACCGAGTTCTTATTAACACACCAATGAAAAAAAATAAAGACTGACGACCTTGAACGCTAATAAGATGGAAAAGAACACGTCACAGTTGAACTGGAAACAATGTGCTAGTGTAAAAGAAAGTTAAAAAATATTACTAAATTAGTAAATAACAAACAATTGATGTTTTTCATTTAATCATAGATTTTTTCAAGGGTATCACAACTAGAATTAGAAAAATGAGGTGTGGCCACCACACGACTTTCTTATACGTATGAGCTTTTCAAACTATACAATTTTAAGAATTTTCTACACAAAAATTATTCAAAATCCTATTCTAAGTACTTCTATTCTGCTACTCCCTAAGAGTCAAAGTGTT
Organism: Amphimallon solstitiale; assembly: GCA_963170755.1. Taxonomy (NCBI): domain Eukaryota; kingdom Metazoa; phylum Arthropoda; class Insecta; order Coleoptera; family Scarabaeidae; genus Amphimallon; species Amphimallon solstitiale. The sequence continues at coordinate 116,908,610 of OY720679.1, forward strand.
ACTTTCGGTCCGAATTTTGAAATTTCATTTATACAAAAAATATAGCAAATCTAGCACTAAATACTTTTGTACTCTTGATAAATATATATAGAATGCATAATTTACGACATATTTGCAAAAAATCGCTATTCGATAAGAGTAAAAGCGGTACTTCCGGTCTGAATTTTGAAATTTTTTTTATACAAAAGATATTGAAAACTATGTTTTAAATACTTTTATACCCGTAACGTACCTGTCTAAAAAGCATAGCTTGCGAAATATTCGCAAAAAACTGAGTTTCGATAGGAGTAAAAGACCTACTTCCGGTAGGAATTTCGAAAAACGTTTTAAATAAAATTGTTCTCAATTTTAATTTTAAGTACAAATGAATTCTTTATAAATTTGTTTAAACTTAGTGGTTGACGAAATATTGGCATAATTCGATTTTTTCACTTTCACTTTTTCTGTCGATTTTACTGAAAATCTAATCAGATCTCAAAGGGAGATTATACCCGTAAATACAAAATTTGGAATTGATACCTATAGCGGTTTGACCGCTATCGTGGTCACACACACACACACACACACACTGACACATAGCCAGACATTTTTTAAAAACCACTTTTTCGGTATCAGGGGACTTCAAAACGTGGACATGAATTCTTTATAAATTTGTTTAAACTTAGTAGTTGACGAAATATTGGCAAAATTCGATTTTTTCGCCGAAGTAAACTGCTACTTCCGGTCTACCGATTTTACTGAAAAACTAATCAGATCTCAAGAGGGAGATTATACACGTAAATACAAAATTTGGAATTGATATCTACAGCGGTTTGGCCGCTATCGTGGTCACAGAGAGAGAGAGAGAGAGAGAGAGAGAGAGAGAGACATTTTTTAAAAACCACTTATACTACGTATAAGAAAGTAAAAGTGTGTAGTTATAAAAAATATATGATTAATAGATAGATAAATAGTTTAATAATTCGGTAAAGTTACGAACAGTACGTGGAACAAGTCAATATAAATATGTAAATAAAAAGTATACTACACAAATATTCAAAATACATCAGATCAATTAAGACCACATTTAAAAAATGTCGTTTAGGCTTTTAAATTATTTTCAAAGTACACGCAATTACTTAAAGTAATCAAATAACTTTCTTCTATGTAGTTTGTTCTTGTAGGATTGCATTTCATCTGATACTAAGTAATTAAGACGCAGCCTCACTTGTTCAGAAATTGAGCCCACAGATAGAACTATAATATACTATAGTATGAGGACCTTTTATTATCAACAATACTAATACATCGTATTCGAGAAATATAATCTTATAAAAACATTGAATTTTTCATGAAAATGTTAATAAGATGAACATTTCAAATTTTAAGCATATACAATCTTATTAAACGTAATTACTTTTTCAATAGGAATTGTACGGGTAATACAAAAATGGAATAACATACAGAAAGGTGCTACTAAGAGTGGCTATCATATAAAAAAAAGAGGTGTGGCCACCACACGACTTTCTTATACGTATGAGCGTTTCAAACTGTACAATTTTAAGAATTTTTTTAATACAAAACTTATTCAAAATCCTATTCTAAGTACTTTCATTCTCTTAATAAATCGCTATAGAATGCATACTTTGCAAGATATTATCAAAAAAGTGCTCCTCGCTAAGAGTAAAAGTGTTACTTCCGGTCCGAATTTTGAAATTTCATATATACAAAAAATATTGCAAATCCAGTTTTAAATACTTTTGTACTCTTGATAAATATATATAGAATGCATAACTTAGACATATTTGCTTGCAAAAAATCGCTATTCGATAAGAGTAAAAGTGGTACTTCCGGTCTGAATTTTGAAATTTTTTTTATACAAAAGATATTTCGAAGTACGTTTTAAATACTTTTATACTCATAATGTACCTGCCTAGAAAGCATGACTTGCGAGATATTCGCAAAAAACTGATTTTCGATAAGAGTAAAAGACCTAATTCCGGTAGGAATTTCGAAAAACTTTATTAACACAATTTTTCTCAAATTTAATTTTAAGTACATTTGAATTCTTTATAAATTTGTTTAAACTTAGTAATTGACGAAATATTTGCAAAATTCGAGGCAGGTCATAATCAAATGTACCTGCCTAGAAAGCATGACTTGCGAGATATTCGCAAAAAACTGATTTTCGATAAGAGTAAAAGACCTAATTCCGGTAGGAATTTCGAAAAACTTTATTAACACAATTTTTCTCAAATTTAATTTTAAGTACATTTGAATTCTTTATAAATTTGTGTAAACTTAGTAATTGACGAAATATTTGCAAAATTCGATTTTTTCACTGAAGTAAACTACTACTTCCGGTCTGCCGATTTTACTCAAAATCTAATCAGTTCTCAATACGGAGATTATATTCGTAAATACAGAATTTAGAATTGATATCTGTAGCGGTTTTACCGCTATCCTGGTCACAGACAGACAGACACACAGACAGACAGACAGACAACTACTACTTCCGGTCTGCCGATTTTACTCAAAATCTAATCAGTTCTCAATACGGAGATTACATTCGTAAATACAGAATTTAGAATTGATATCTGTAGCGGTTTTACCGCTATCCTGGTCACAGACAGACAGACACACAGACAGACAGACAGACAGACAGCTACACAGACATTTTATAAAAACCACTTTTTTGGTATCAGGGGACCTCAAAACGTGGACATCTGCAAAAATCTCGAGGTCGAAAATTTTCATCATCACAATACTTCCTTATGCTACGTATAAAAAAGTAAAAGTAGGTATTTCCTAGCATTTTTTCGGGAGAAAAAATAGTATTAAATATTATTTTCCCGTGTTATGCCATATCGTTATTATTTATTTAGCACACCTGGTCCTGCCTCAATCTAAAACAAGAAGCGAGAGCCGGTCGTTGCGGTTCTTCGCCCAGTGTTACCGCTGTCAAGACCGTTATGTTACGAGTGCGGAGAGGAACGAGAGTAACGGTTGTTCCTTATTATTTCTGGCGCGCAGCGCGGCCGATATCATGCCTTCGTCGCTGTTATCGCACCGACCGAGAAACAGTACAGAGCGACGTCGAGCGTCTTTATCAGTTGCAGACCTCTCCGTCGCAAGCGCTTATCTCGCCCGGCCAGCACTAGCATACATGTTATCAGCGACGCCGCCACTATTAGAATATCTAAATATCCCCGGCGAGCGTCGGTGCACCCCGTCCCGACCACGTCCCATACCGTCCCCCTTTGGTGCCGCGGCCGTCGCGCAATGTACGGCCGCGATAAGAGGTCTGCCTTATTTATATTCATCAATGGCGCGTTATCAGTTATGAAGCAGAAATGTTTATTAGTACGGCGGCACCGATGCCTGGCGGCACACCTATAGGTATACACTGATATACTTCACAAAATATGACATAATGGTTTGCACTTTTTCACAATACTGTGCGTATTAAAATAAAAGAGATGTGTTGGAATTCTGAAAAATTTGGAAGGCAGATTTATTACCCTCCTAGAACTCTGTATTAAGTAGCAAAAAAGCATCCTGCACGACAAACACGTTTCTGAAAATTCACATAATGTGTTATGGAGTGGTCATATAGCGAGGAGAAGAATTAATAGTATACATATTAAAATACAAGTTACATAAGAAACGATTTTACGTCCACGTTCAAGTGCGAAAAATTTCTTATGAAAGGTGTATTTTATCCTAATTTTCTGTCGGCTATTAGAAGTTTGAAAAACTTAAAATACGTTACAAATTTGACTTTTATTTTAGTTATTTACTCTGATTTTTGAGAAGAGCATTTTAAATATTTGAATATCCGCTGTGTTTTATGCAATTTTAAGTGTAAACTTTAGATTAATTTATGCAATAAATTATTTAAAATTATCAACAAATTGGACGACACAAATAATTGCAAACCCCCAAAATAGCTAAAGACAATTTACAAAATCTTTTGCCAACAAAGTCTCAATGTATTTAATAATAATAATAATAATATACGTTTATTTAGCAATTGCTATTAATTTACATTTTCTGTCATAACAATACTTTGTTGTTTACATGCAACAATTTAACCTAATAAAGAAAATAACAGTAAGCAGACTTATGGACTAATTTACTTACATTACATATATTACACAAGTCAGCATTTGTCTATTAACACAGAAAAAATAATAATAATAAATTTTAGTTTTGTAGCAAAAATCTATTTACTCTTGTAATACAATTTATAAAAATTTTGGTACATTTATTAATTTTTGTGTTAACAAGAATATATAGATATGGTACAACTTGTGTACCACCGTGCAAGTTGGAGTACAAAACCTACAGAAAAAAAAAAAGAATAAAAATTTATTTGCAGTGAAAATCTTTAAAACAATTGTTCTGAGCATTTAAACATAGTGGTACTTTGCATGTATCACAAAACCATATTGTTCTTACTTGATGGTTCGAAGTGCTACAGTGAGCGCATCTCCTTCTCGTACCTCTTTCCGGCATATGCCTGGATTCTTTCGAACGCAATGCATTTGGCACAAAAGGCTTGTGATTTTTCATTTGTACTGCAGAAATTTTTCTCTTTTTGACAATGCTTCCCGATACGAAGTCAGCGACCACTGCTCTTCGGAATTCCTTCATTGTTTGCTTAGGTAGTTGCATGGAACTATACGAGGGGGTACCCAAAAGTAACCGGAATTATTTTTTAAAAAATATTTTATTTTTATTTTTACAAATATTTACAAAACAACCTTATCCCCTTCAAAATACTCTCCATTACAAGTAATACATTTGTCCCAGCGGTGCTTCCACTGTTCGAAACATTGTTTGAACTCATCTTTAGAGATGGCTGCAAGCTCCTGTCTCGTTCTTTTCTTGATGTCTTCAATGTTTTCAAATCGCCGTCCTTTCATGCCCCTTTTCATGCGTGGAAACAAGAAAAAGTCGCACGGAGCCAGGTCAGGCGAGTAAGGTGCGTGGGGCAGCGGAACCATGTTATTTTTAACCAAAAACTGGTTAACAGTGATGGCTGAGTGTGCAGGTGCGTTGTCATGGTGGAAGAACCAGTCACCTGTTTGCCACAAATCGGGTCTTTTTTGACGAACACTGTTGCGCAATCTTCTTAACACTTCCAAATGAAAGGTTTGATTGACAGTCTGACCTGGGGGAACAAACTCCATGTGAACAACTCCTTTTACATCAAAGAAACAAATCAACATTGTTTTGAAGTTTGACTTGACTTGGCGACATTTTTTTGGACAGGGTGACGATGGTGTTTTCCACTGGCTTGATTGTTGTTTTGACTCTGGGTCGTAACCATAGCACCACGATTCATCACCAGTAATTACCTTTGAAAGAAAATCTGGATCAGTTTCAAGCTGTTCTTTCAGTTCACGACATGTCTCCACTCGACGTTCTTTTTGATTGTCAGTCAGAGCCCGAGGAACAAATTTGGCAGCAACGCGTTTCATTCCTAAATCTTCTGTTAAAATTCGCTGAACCGAGTTCCAAGATATTCCACTGATTTCAGACAGTTGATCAATTGTCTGTCGACGGTCTGTGCGCACAAGCTCTCGAATTCTTTCAACATTTTCATCGATTCGGGCAGTTGATGGACGTCCAGAGCGAGGTTTGTCATCAATCGACATGTCGCCATTTTTAAATCGAGAAAACCACTCATACACTTGAGTTTTCCCCATAGCATCATCTTTGTAAGCAGTTTTCAACATTAAAACAGTTTCAGCAGCGTTTTTACCGAGTAGAAAACAAAATTTCACAGCGGCACGTTGTTCACTTAAATTTGCCATCATAAAAAAACGAAGCTGCAGTAAAACAGCACTAGCAAAAACGGTCACTACTGACGAACAGAACGTGCCAGGTCAACGGCCCGCGCGGCACTGAACTGGCGACGAGTTGCGCTAGGCAGGCCCTAGCGGCAGAAACCAGTACTACAAAAGCTCCACCCATGGCAATGCTATTCCGGTTACTTTTGGGTACCCCCTCGTATACTATGTAAGAATTAACGACGCATGCATCCAAGAAATAAAAAAATATTCTATGCCACCATTTTTTGGCACGACGATCTATTTCATAGACTTTCTTTTTCTGGTCAAAACGGTCAACAGAATTCATATGGCTGTTATAATCTAACACCATTTGTGGAACTGTAACTTCAATTTGCTCTCCAGTTTTTACTCTTCTTTTTACTGTAGTAACTACTTCCGGGTTATGAAAATTCGATAACAAATGCACAGACCTATTATCTTTCCATTTTACAGCAGCCAGATGTGAGTCACTAGTAAAAGCGTCAAAATCTCCTCTTTTGAGTAATCTGTCATTTCGAAAAGAAGGTAAATATTTTCTAGATACATTCACTGTTCCACAAGCCAGAATTTTTTTTGTAGTAACCATTCCATTAGTGGCACACTGTTAAAATAATTATCAAAGTATAAACGATAGTATTTGTTTTGTAAGCCCTCAGTCAAGTCCTTAACGACACGAGCCCCGATTGATTTTTCGGAAGAATTAGATTTTCCTGTATAAATTTGAAAGCGCCACATATAACCACTTTGGTCTGCAAGGACCCAAATTTTGTACCCACGTTTTATGGGTTTTTTAGGAAGATACTGTTTGAGGGTACTTCGACCCTTAAATTTCACCATTGACTCGTCTATGGCAATAAATTCTGAAGGAATAAAACACGACTCAAATTGTTTTTTAATTATGTTTAGGAAAGGTCGCAGTTTGTAGAGTTTATCGTAATGAGGATCATTCCGATTAGGCATTTCTGCATTATCATTCAAGTGGAGATGGTTCAATATCCAGCCAAATCTATTTACAGTCATTTTAGAAGAAATAAATGCATCATGTAAGTCAGGAGCGCTGCTCCAGTAATCTCGATAACTCGGTAGACGCTTTATGCCCATAAGGAGATTTAGTCCCAGAAAAATTTCGATCTCATTTTTAGTAACAGGGATGTACGACTTGCCTGTCGCTAAGTGGCCTTGCTCTGCATATAAATTTGTTTGGTACACTATATGATCTAATAACTCTTCAGAACAAAACAATCTAAATATATCACTTGGTGAAGGATTGTCTAAATTCTTTACAAACTGTGCCACACCACATTCTTCTTGAAATTCAGGATAATCGGGTATGTCATTATGCGTTTTTCTCCATGTAGGTGCCACATATGTGTCTTGGGCTTGATGTGGAATAGTATTCTGTCTTGCTAAACTAACCGCCAGTAAATTTAAGGGAATATCTGATTCACTTTCTTCTGAATCGTCTGGTAGTGGTTCTAACTCTTCAGTACATGCTTCAAATATTTCTTCTTCGGAGCCAGAATCGCCTATCGAATCTGCATCGGATGGAATAACGTCGTATTAATCTTCGTTATTTAACATATCATTTAATTCATCCACATCCATATCCTTCAAATAGAAAGGTAACTCATCTTGTTTGTAGCGATACATTTTGATCTGAAACGTAAAAACATACATTACAAATTTAATCGCATAGCGGCACGGTGGTACTCTAGCGGGAGTTTGCCAATTTGTAGAATAAATTTGTTGATAAACAAGAACAGCACATAGAATGATTCAGATATATTTACTGAGTATAAAAGCAGTACCTATCCAAAAATTAGACTTGCAATTACTCTAAAAATGCTGTTATTCCTAAAACTATCACACTTACCGAGCATGACCTCAAACTATCTTCTAAACACGAAATTATTTTTATTTCTGTTGAAACGCGGCACATGTTTGCGGTGCGCCATCTGTCAGCAGATGATCTGAGTTTGAAGTAGCTATCTACAAAGTGGTACAGTCTTTCGACCAGTATGCTTGAAGGGATATGATTTTAAATAAGTGGTACACATAGCATGCCTCCATGCATCGAAAGTATTAAAAAAAAGTGGTACAACTTAAATACCTTGGTGCTTCAAAGAGTTAATACATACAATAAATTCAATACTAATACCAATTGTGCAACGTTTACTTACTAACTGACCTACTTTAAATTATAAATACAAAACTTCTAATTTCTATAGGTAACTTATTATAACGCTTTTTTTGTCTGTACATATTTATATATAAATATTACTTATTTTTCTAGAATGTATTATAATTATGAGCCTTGCACTAAATATACTTAATTTTAGACGTTTGTGTTTCTAGAATTCGTTGATAACTAGGACAGTTTCTGCCAAACGCACTATGGTTTATATCCAAATCAATTTTTAATGTTGTTGCCATTCTTATACAATTTACACACTTCTCGTCCTCACCAACACCATTAACACAATCAATTGTACAGTGTTCACCTGCACACCTACCGCATGCTTTAGTTACTGTGCAATCCCTCGCAAAATGATTATAACCTGCACAATTATAACACCTTATTGTATTTACGTATTCATAAATATCGCATTTCTTCCATCCAACATTAATTTTTTCTTTCTGTAGCGTTTTTCTAAATATGTCCGATTTTACATCAATTATTATGTTACCATAGTTCATTTTCCGTTTGCTGAGATACTTCCTATTTATTTTTACTTTCTCCTTTATATCACTTCCTAGTATTTTTAGGTCATTCTGATTAACAATTGCGCACATAATATCCTCTGGCTGCATGTCAATATGGGCGGGCGCCAACTCATCACCAAGTAATCCGTAGCAAATTTTGTAGGTATTAATGATAGGCCATCTCATCACCGGCATGAGATACCGACCGGTGAATTCAACACCACAGATAGGCCAACTCATCACCAAGTAATCCGTATTTAGTATAAACACATATATTTTTGTAAAAGAAGACAAATACATAATTTAAGTCCGGAATATAGTAGTATATGCGTATAATTAAACTTACCTCCTGTACGCCACTTTGCTGAACAGCTTTTCACACTGCAACTCCACAATATTTTGTCATCTTTAACAATTTACGTTTTTGAAAGGCTACTTACCACCTATAATAGTAATTAAAATTAGTAAGTAAATAAGCGAGAATTGGTGGAAACACATTTTATTGAATGCTTTACATTTAATTGGTAATTATTATATACATACAAATCAGTTTATTTTGACATTTTATATCTATGCGATACAAGTTTCACAAATTCATAATCTGATATTATTCCCTCTTTTTGCTGACACAACTTTTCTTGCAAGAACAATTCAGCTTCCCTAACCCTTCGTGTTTTCACAACAGCTGGAATATGTATGCTTTGTATTTTAATATATATATGAGTCTGTACTGTTAATAGGGTTTGTATAAAAATATTTATATTTGGGTGAGTATGGTAAAAGGCGTTTGAAAAGTGGGCATGGAACGATTCGCATGGATTTGTTGTCAAGTCTAAATGGCTCGAATTGGACGCCCATAATGATGGAGGGAAAGTAGCATCTTCCATAATATAATTATCAACTAAATAATCAGACATTCTACTAAAAGCATCTGTAGAAGGTAGATAAGCCATAAAATCATTTACATAACATTCGCTGACTTTTAGAGGATGAAGGTAAGGCAATCCAAACAGGTGATGAAGCCACTTTGCGTTTGAGTGAGACTGTTTATAAATAGATACCAATCCCAATTGCTGGATTTTTCTGTACCAACTCTGAGCTAAGTGAAAACGACATCCAAATATAGAGGCAGAAGGCCAAACACGATTGACGGCGCTATGAATAGATTGTTCAAAGTCTAAAATTATTCTACGCGGACTTAAGAGGAAATTAAATGCTTCTGATGCCTTTTTTAAATTTTCGAACGTTTTGATATATGTTTGGGTACATTTATTCGGAAGGAGGCAAAATATGAGTGGTATGTAATGACCATTGCGTATGCTATGAATAGTAAATAGTTGGAAGAAGAATCTAGGAGCATATTTAAATGTTCCGTCCATATAATAAGTGTCGGCTTCTGACAAACATTTTAAATTTGAAAAACAACCAAATATGATGATATGATTTACAGAATCGTCGTCCAAAAGAAAACATTCCTGTCGATCGGTTTTCAGTTCTATACTACTCAAAACTTTGTGGACTTCAACGATGTTCTTTGGGTTGGTCGGCATGATGTTCGTGCGATTTCGGTTGATGTTGTGTCTAATTAAACCGATGTCCTTCGTGCTGACGTTCGTCTTATACGTAGAACGAGCAATTTCCAAATTGATGATTTTCGCTGGTCTTTCGCACAAATCACCCACTGCCTTCCTCTTGCATGAATTATTGATGGCTTGCCTGCTTAATTTCTGTACATCTGGGTCATGATTATGATTTAACTCGTACCAAACTACGTCATCCGCTCCTTTAAACAAAGACAAAATAAGTAACTTATATTTATTCTGTTAGTAAATATATTAATATATTTACTAACTGCCTGGCCGAAAATTTGCATTTACACATTACATAATGCATTACTAACTATTGTTGCTTTACACTGTGGACATCACTGGATTCTTTTGGAGTTAATATTCCTAAGGTAATAATAAATAGAAATTTAAAATTTCAAAGTTAATAAGTACATTAAAATAAAATAGATTAATTAGAAAAAAACTCTAACAGTAACAACAAACACAAAAATAAACATAGTAATAACACTTTTTAAATTACATTTACACTAACTGTTCAAAATGACTACCCTGTACCATCTGACAATACCCAAATATTAAAAGAATAATAGATAAGCATACGGAAATATTTAATATAAAACATATATATTTTGTAAAATGAGAAAAATATACAGTTTAAGTAATATAGTAGTATATGCGTATAATTAAACTTACCTCCTGTATGACACTTTGCTGAACAGCCTTTCACAGTGCAAGTCCACAATATTTTTTCACCTTTTAACACTTTACGTTTTTGAAATTTATAATCATTTATAACGAGCATTTTCTGTCCACGCTGACTCAATATAAAATCTATTATTAAAGTGGTCATCTCTACAATCGTAAATAAAATGACAAAAATTGTCCCCAACCCTTATATATGATTTATTCTCAATCTTAGTTGTCTAAAATTATACCGTTAATTACCGTTATTCTCAATCTTACTAATCTAAAATTTTACCGTTAATCGGATTATCCAGGCGGGTGATGAGTTCACCTATCCCTGGAGGGTGGATTTAAAAGTACCTGTATTTTGCAGTGATGAGTTGGCCTGTTACTTTTATTGCGGATTAGGACTGGTGACGAGTTGTACTGTACCCGTCAATATATTCGTTTTCCACTCCTACTATAATAATCTGTGGATCTTTAAGCTTAGGATCTAACACATCATATTTATTTCCCAATTCTTTTTTCCTATGATTTTTCAATTTTTCTTTGGAAGTAGTATCACCGCAACTAACCAAAATACCACCTTTTCTTATATTTTTTATTGTCTCTACACTTACAGACATTTTAGTAGGGTCAATTTTATTTCTCAACTCGTGTTTGTTTCCTGGCTTTTCTGTGTTTCATTTTTTGGCATTATAATAATTTTATCATTATTATTTTTACAGTATCACTGTATAAAATACTTTTTCTGTTTTGTTTCCGGCGATAGAAATAGACTTTAAAATTTCATGAATCAATATGTTTTGATCTGAAATTGTTTGAAGGCAAACATTAAGTTTTTTATCTATTTCATTCATTTTTTGACCAACTTTTAGTTTACGACAAATATCGCACACACATGTAATTATATCGGTTTCACTTAATTTTTTAGCTGTTTCATCACTTACTTTCGCGCATTTGATATGTCTCTCTTCCTCACATATGAAACACTTTACTGTTCTTTCCGTCCTTCTGAATTTCAATTAGCAAACATAACACTTATTGGATGACATTTTATTTTATATATGTTGACCTACGCAAATCATTAATTTTGTCCATCGATGAAATTTACTAATATGTTTCATCATCACAATTTCATGTTTAACAAAGTACAATATTTTACTTTTCGACACTGCACTTTTGCAAAGCCGATAGAAATACGTCCTCACTCTACAAATTCTAAACTACTAGCAATACGAGCAGTTATTGAGTTGGGGTAAAGAAATAATATCGAATATCGAATATTACCGAAAATGCAATAATTGCTTAGTCTGATAAAGAAATAACCACATAATTGAAGTTAAGATGTTATTTAAATATTTATAGAAGTACGAGTACAGATATTCTCAAAATTCTTTAGAATCGTACTGAATAACTTCAAGTAACAGACGTTCAGATTCCTGCAGTCCGTCGTAGCACAGTATAGAGCTGTATAGACACAGTAGTTTCAGACGCCGCGCCGCGCCGTCGGCACCTTTGGTGTTTGTCTCCCAAAATGGTACTGCGCATTCAGAGGATAACACTTTCTTTTTATTAAGTACATATTACACACGCATTTAAAATGTAATACATTATACGTACAACACAAAATAATCTCGCCACGACTCAACAGCTGATGGCTGACTACTGCGCAGTCACGCACGCGTCGGTTTTACGAAGGACTATTATTTCCCTCTACTGAAACTACTGTTTCTATTACATAGCTATATTCTGTGGTCGTAGTAACTGAATTTAAATAATTTTAAATTTAGTGCTTCTCTGTACTTTAATTTTGATTAAATTTGAACTTACTAATCTATGTAATATATATAATTAATTTATTATTAAGAAATTTATAACTTATTTACATTTTAATAAACCGATTTTTTTTAGCAATTCTGCAATCAGCCCTCGAACTAAAAACATACGCTTCTTATCCCAATGGTTTTAGATGACGATACGATGCTAAAACAATTTGTGTTTATTAATAAGCAAACTATAGTTTCTACAATCAACATTAGTAACTTATTGTTTTTTGCTTTGGTTAAGTTTTACAATTCTAAGTTTCGAAACTGGGGAAAATTTCTAAATTGTATCATACCATTTTTTGTAAAATTTACAGTGATGGAGCCTGCGACAATCTAAAATTGATTGAGAAAACATTTTATTTTTAGATACTTGATCACTAGAGTGTATGTATACATATACAGTGTGTCAATAAAGTAAGGAACACCCTAAATATCAGCTTTAAAACATATCTCTAGCAAAAACGCTCAGACACTTAGGTATTTTTTTATTTTTGAAGGCGCATTTTCTTAGATTAAATTGAAGTATACAGGGTTATCAAAACAGAAGATACGACGTTATCATGTGTTTTTTTAAATGGAATACCCTGTATATTTTTAAGAAAATCAAAAGAGCTTCTCATGAAGATTTCAACGATATATGAGTTGTTGGGGATATCTTTAATATTTACTTGTAGAAATTGAAAAAACACTTTTGGTGGAACTACATGATAATTTTTGGTAATTTTAATCTTTGAACGTTGTCATGACAGAATTGTCAGTATGGCAGGTGACGTCTTATCTAATTAGACAGTGACTAACCACCGTTAGTTTGTTTGGCCTTGCTTGTTTTATAATTTCCATTTCTTTTGATAAAAATGGGTCTAAGTGAGAGAGAACGGATTGAGATTCTTATGATGATTGGTTATGGTGACCGAAGAAGGAGTACAGTGGAAGTTTGCGAACTATTTAATGCAGCGCATCCTAATCGGCAACCAATAACTCGCTCAACTGTAAGTAAAATACTTCTAAAGTATGAGGAGTACCGAAATGTTAGGGATCTACCTAAAACTGGGCGACCAAAAGTGGATGATGAAACTAAGTTAAATGTTCTTTTGACAGTGCAAGATAATCCGAATTGTGCTACTCGTCAAGCAGCTTTAAACTTTAATTGCAGCCATGAGACTGTTGGAAAAATTTGGCATAAGCAGAAATATCATCCTTATAAAGTGCATCTTATTATCTATGAATTGTCGGAAGATGATTTTGATCGCCGTTTGGAGTTTTCAGAAAACTTGCAAATACTTTGTGAACATGATGAAATGTTTGCTAGAAACATTTTATTTTCAGATGAGGCAACTTTTTCTTTAAACGGAACAGTTAACCGACAAAATTGTAGATACTGGACAGAACATAATCCTCACTGGATGCAGAAAGCTCGAAGTCAACACCCTCAGAAGGTGAACGTCTGGGCTGGAATACTAAAAAATAGGATTTTAAGACCTTTCTTTTTTGATGGAAATTTAAATGGGGATATCTATTTGGATTTTTTACAGTTAGAGCTTCTTCCTGCGCTTGTGGAACTTTATCCTGATCCAAATACCCCTGACAGTCCTAGTAATGAAATCTGGTTCCAACAAGATGGGGCACCTCCTCATTATTCTCGACCTGTGCGTGACTACCTAAATTTGATTTTTAATAACCGATGGATTGGCAGACATGGGGTTGTTGAGTGGCCAGCTCGCTTCCCTGACTTAACACCACTAGATTTCTTCCTGTGGGGTTACCTAAAAAGCAAAGTTTATGTAAATAGACGTAAATTAATGATTTAAAAGAAGGCATACGCCAAGAGATCCGAAGGATCACGCCAGATGTAATCAGCAATGTTCAGAATGAGTTTATTTCTCGCCTAGGCTACTGTCAGATTGTGAACGGGCAGCAATTTGAACATTTACTTAAGTAAATTTTTGTTTTAGATTTAAAAATAAACAAGTTAAACTCTATTGTAATTATTTTATGACGTTGTTCCACCAAAAGTGTTTTTTCAATTTCTACAAGTAAATATTAAAGATATTAACAACAACTCATATATCATTGAAATCTTCATGAGAAGCTCTTTTGATTTTCTTAAAAATATACAGGGTATTCCATTTAAAAAAACCACATGATAACGTCATATCTTATTTTTTGATAACCCTGTATACTTCAATTTAATCTAAGAAAATGCGCCTTCAAAAATAAAAAAAAACACGTGTCTGAGCGTTTTTGCTAGAGATATGTTTTAAAGCTGATATTTAGGGTGTTCCTTACTTTATTGACACACTGTATATGTACTTACATCCTTATTATCATACTAGCTATTGTAATATTAATACGTAATTTCCTTGTAGGATATGTGTAAAACATTGTGAGACGATACACATTAAGGGGTTATAAGTACACTGTTGCTAATCGAGTGCGAGTGAAGTACATAATTACATAATTATTTAACTAATTTAGTCGTGTTTTCAGACGAGATAAAGCTTCCTAAATGGCGAACCACGTCACTCACTATCTTTTACGTACACCCTAGAGCTGCATAAATGCATACATATTCATCCGTTCCAACGCTACATATTTAAATGTGTTTACTACGTCCTCGTAGCTATACGTATTGAACTAAGGTTTGGTCGTCAACCTCATGTTTGTTCACCGCTTCATGTATACTGTATGAAGATAAATACAATTACTATTAAGGCTCTTGCTTGTAATTGAAACAGCTATTAGCTTACATATTACCTTACATAGTTATGGTAATTTTATTTTTTATTCCAATCAAATGAAATAGCTTTTAAAGAAAATTTCTATTTCAAAATAAAATCGATGAGCTAATTCTAGTAATTGTAGTAATACAACACTAGAAAGCTTCCATAAAGGTAACAAAATATTAACATATTGCCTAATAAAATGTCATAATATATAGGTATAAAATAAATATTTATACATATTTCTTGTAGAAGTTATTCCTGATTGTCAACGATCTTTGAGAATTCCCGAATGTTTGTTCTAATATTATTTTGTTTTAGCCATTATGCTTTTTCACATACGAGATAGTGGTTCTTACATGGGATGATATTAGCTCTTTTCCTGTTTAAACCAATCAAAATAGCCTCATCAATCTGCTCTAATTTGAACATTTTATTGACTTTGGAGAACTGATAGCAATAAAAGTGACTGCACATTATATAAATTTTAGTACCCTATAGATCTGTCTTCTTATTTATATTTCTAGCGGTTTGTTTTCCAATAGAGTAATTCTGCTCAAGTATCAATTTTTCTCTTCTATTGGTAATATTTATTTTAGTATCGATTCTTGAACATGCTAGTCTCGGCATAGATACTTCGCATGTATCTCGACAAAGTAAAATTATCTTTAGCATTTTCTAGACATTAATAAATGTTCTTTATAGCCATTAAAATAGGTAATTGCAAAACATTATAAAGACCGTCCGAATAAGAAGTTGAAACTTGAATCGCGCGCCATTTCAGTCTGACAAATGTTCAACCATATAGTTTCTAGTTGTCATGAAATACAGGGAGAACGGTTATTAATTGTGAAGATTTGACAAATTACATATTACGATTTGAGCAGAAGAAATCAGTTGATGAACGGATGTTATGAAGTTATCAAACCATTACCGAACAATACCGATTTCTACTACAAATGTAGGCAAATTCTCATGCTGTTTATAACCTTAAAAAGGTCTAAAAATATGGAAGAACCTAAGATTGTTAATAAACCGTGAACTGAAAAAAGTAGAATCAGTGATAGCTTTAGAGCTGTATGTAATTACACGTATTGTTTACAACCAATAAATTATATTCCTATTCTAAAGTAAGTTTCTCCCTGTTTTACATGTGCTAATTTTGTTAGTAAAATGTCGAATGTGTCTGGTCATAGCTTAAAATGTTGTCTAAACTGGTTTGTATTGAATATAGACACAGTAAACAGTACCTTCTGCAAAATTTTTTACTTTAAGGATTTAATTTTTTCCATTTGATCCTCACCATCAGCACTATCATCAAATATAATGTCTCGCCTAAAATTAACAATATAATGTTCAAATCCATGTTTTACTGGTGTTATAATTATAAGAATTGTAGACTATTTTGCAGGCAATTAAATAAATACAACAAATAAATGCCTGACACATAACCATAACCTACAAAAATATCGCTGAGCTCGACAAAGAACTTCGAGTTGAGCGAATTCCATCTTTTTGATCCATGCCTTCATTACCGAACGCTTCTGATGTGTCAGAAACAGCTCGATTTATCATTGCCCAACAATTTTGACGTAATTGATGAAAAACAGTGTATTGCCGAACGTAGCTATTATTTTGGAATCAAACATATTCGTCCGTCACTGTCATCTATTGTAAATTTACCGAGTTTTC
Source organism: Amphimallon solstitiale (assembly GCA_963170755.1). NCBI lineage: Eukaryota > Metazoa > Arthropoda > Insecta > Coleoptera > Scarabaeidae > Amphimallon > Amphimallon solstitiale. Next base: position 116,925,625 of record OY720679.1, read on the forward strand.
ATCGAAAAACGCGTCATCGCCTTGGAAGGTCAGCTGGTAAAATTGTCTTGAGAGACAATGTGACAGAACATCTCAATACCTTTTTTCGGCATTGCGTTTAGGAATTAGACATGGACCGCAGCACTCTCCAACGAATATTGACACGTGATATGCCTTATATGCATGAAGGTGCATCCAATTAACTCCAGAACTGAAGCCGACAGACCATGAACAGCGCTAAAACTTTGCCACTTGAGTCAACAGCAAATCGACAAAATATTCCTCAAAAAATATACAAAAAATATACAAAATATATAACCTAAAATAAAAGTTAACTAAGGCGAAATTCTTGCATAAAAATCATTTTGGCATTAAATTCACAGGAGTAACTGCTAGATAAAATATTTTTGATGGGTATATTGTGTAATCTTGTTTATAGATTGCATTTCTCTATTTTTATGAGGCCTCCCAAAATTGCCCGACATTGGTAATAATATTTTTGAATTATTGTACCTATTACTTAAACCTCAAAATAACAGATCAAAAATAGTTTCTAATTTTATTGTGTGTATTGTATACTTTATATCATAATATTCTGGTATAAGAGGTGCATATGTTTTAATCTAACATAAGTTAATACAAGTCATGGTTTCCTGTTCGCATAATCTTACACATCTATACTGAACACCTGCATCCTTCCTAGTACATACATATATGAGTATGCGGGTGCAGCGTAGAACATTCCTTCAGTAAAAATACCTATACGAAGTTCTGCATCTAGCCGAGTACCTCTTTTAAAGCTCTTAAAGTATTTTTATTTGCTTTTATTTAGAAATCTAAATGTAATATAAAATTTTATGAATAACCATTTTAACACGCGTAGTTCCTCTAAATTCTAAACAGATCTTATTCTAGTAAGAGCTACTGTAAATATTCCACAATAAAATATAAATTAATAAATTTTTTATATCTAAAATAAATTTAGTATTATAAAATTCATGAATTTTTAGTTGAAGATAACGTTTGGGGATACAGATTCTTTTGTTTCGGTAAAGTATGTAATGCGAAATAACTAACTCATGGTCGCATAAACTGGTTTTGTTTATCTTGTTTAATAATCGATATACAAGAATGACCAATTTTATTATAATAGAAAAATTTATTTATACCTGTTAAACCATCTTGTATTAAATATTTTGGTGTAGATAAGAATCCAAGGAAGCAGATTCTTTATTATTTATTTGAAAATGAAAAGATTCTCCTCCCTATTTCGATACTTTGACTGTAGCTGTAGTTATATATATTTATCGTACAGGGTTATCAAGCTTTGTGGTTTTGTTTAGCTCTAAACGATGTTATAACAGCGAGCTGTCAAAAATCAAACACTGAACACAGCAATTTGATCTAAATAGAGACATAGAACACTATTTTATTTATTTTTGATTTTAAATTAACAATATTGCAGTTGTTGTGGGTTTATTTTCAACTTAAAACAACTGAATAATTTTCTCGGTTTAATAAATAAAGCATTTGTTTGTGGGGGAAGAATATTAGTGTTGAAATTCTTTCGAACAGATATGACAAGTTTTAGTATGTATTTCAAAAAAATACTTTTATAGATCTTAATATTTAAAACTAACTTTGAAAACATAGATACACACATCAGATTGTCTAAGAAGATAAAGCAAATCGTAAATATATACGTGGATATACGTACATGCCATATTTAAGTCTTATCGTTACAGAAGCAAACTCAACCGCCCATTTTTTTACGTTTACTGTACTTATGTATGTCTACAACGAAATTGACCACATTTACTATTCTTTCACCATACATTCATACATACATACATATATGCTTTATGGTTATAAAATATATATACTTCTGGTAATAGTATCATGCCTCTAACAGCTTTAGCATATGAATTGTTGGATATTGTTATGCGTATCGTTCAGTCTTTTACTACCCACCGTACGTAATATCCAAAATGAAAATACATACCTCACTAAACTTGTTTCAAATACACGACATAAACCACAAGAAAAACGTTTGCAATACAAGTATTACTTTTCTAAATTACTAGCAAACATAACCTATACGAATATAGGTACATATTACGAAAATGAAAAGTGTGAACACATGGATGTTAAAACTAACATCAAGCAGTAAATAATTACTGTGACTTACATATATACGTTTATACGTAAAACGTATATGTATATATGCATGTGTTTGAGATACACACATACATTAAGTGCCATTGTCGATAATCGAACGCACAGACACCGGTGTTTCGACCTATGAGGTCTCATCAGTGTACGTGGAGATTCTCGACAATAATCGCTGCCTATGTCATTTTCGCATGTTAAATGTAGTGAGAGTATCACAGCGACATCTAACACCCAAAAGATGACACGGCATATTATTTTAATATGCTACTGTAGGTATAATTAATGCATAATAAGGTAATAAAAAAGATTTAAATTAAATGCTTGCCATAAAAAATATAGTATAGAAGCTATTTCTGCTTACTTTTCCAATACCTAGAGCATATTTTTATTTCATGTAGCTTAATTGACACTTTTATTTTTAATAATGGTTTCTATCACCTACTAGAAGCAATAATGGCTATAATTTTTCGTATGTCAGTTCTTATCACCATTTCTTGAACTCCTAAGTTAAAAGGTAACCTATAAGCATACACCAGTTTATTGTATTATAAATATTTAATCAAACGCGACTTCACGCTAATGATAAGGGAACCGTAGCACCGCAAAGACAAATAAAATGTAAAATCAATGTGTTACGTAACTCCTCACTTAACGACTACAACAGATTTTCGATTTCAGTAGCACTTATATACCATTAGCGATTTGTTGTATGGTATTTTGTCTCACTTGACTATGCCATTGTGATTAATTGTTCTTCGTCTTCTTGTGTTGCCAGCCTTCATCGTTCGCATGCGAACATACGCCTTCTCCATATCTTCCAATTTTCTCTATATTAGGCTGTTATCATGCATATCTGTCCAACTATTCCTTGTATATCATCGTACCATTTCTTCAAAGGCTACCCCAATCTTCATGTTTGTCCATGCCCACCTGTCAGAACTCATTCAAGATACATGACCTGCCTATTGCCATATTTCTTTCAATACATTTCGGTTAACATCTTTAATTTTTGTTTGTTGAGATCCACTGGTTCGTATGCTTTCAAAGTGATGTTTAAATTTTATTTTCCATTCCTGTTCGTGTGACTTGCAACTTATGTAGAGTTTGTTTTGTGCCTGCCCTTGTTCCAGTGCTATAAGTTACGAGCGGAATGACACATTGTTCTAAGATTGGCGTTGTAAATTTCAGTTTCTATTTCTGAGGATATAGCAGGATGTTTTAATCTAAAGTTATTGTTTGTCCTAGATAAATGAACTTGTCAACCACTTCGAGCTTTTCATTATCCAATTTTTGTTCTTCCTTTTCCTGGTTTGCTAATTTTATCATTAACTTTGTTTTTCCATGTTTACTGATAGCTCAATTTTTTCTGATTTATTTATAAGCTTCAACAATATTTCTTTTAGATCTTTTATATTGTCTGTTATTAAAATGATATCGTCAGCGAATCTCAAATTGTTCGATTTTTGTCCATAGCTCGTTAGATCTTGTTGCTCTATTTAATTTTCTTATTGACATCTTCCAGTACCAGCGTGAATAATTTAGATGATATGGAGTCTACCTGTCTCATACCTCTTTTTATCTTGAAAAAAAACGTCTCATAGTAAGCTACTGCATTATTTGCTTAAATCAGTTTTCTCTCTCTTTTTGTGGAGTAGCAATTCTACTAAGTCATTCCATCCCGTGGGCCCTCGTAAGCAATTACTAAGTAGTGTCTTTGAGCTTTTAAGTAGTGTTCTATCTCCTATGGGTCTTTCTAGTACGCTTAGAACGGTATGGTAATTAGTAGCAGCATATTAAAGTGCCTTTAGGTACCGCACAATTAACAAGAAAACTAAACGTACTATTAAAATGGAAATTTCCAAGAATTCTTTTTGGCCTATTTATCTGTAACTTCCTTATCCAGTGGACCGCCACCAGCTCAGCTGGAGACGTCGAGGATCCGAAACGAGAGAATTAAATTTACGAGCACATCGATCATTAACAATATATATAAAGATTTATTCTATTAGTTACGTAGTTCTGAAAAATAGAATTAAATGTGATATCCGAAAATGTTGGTGAAATCAGAATTTATAATTCTAATACAAAATTGTAATAAATATGAAATGAAAGCTCATACTCTGACGCCTGCCCTATAGTTAAAAAGAAGTACGATGCCAGGCTTGTAGGTATGACAGCAACTGAGATTGATTAGAAAAAGGAAAATTTGCAAAACCTAGGAAATCTCAGGCTCTTAATGGTATCGATTTACCAGCTGCTGGTACAAATTAACTGTCAAATTCTAGGTCAACCAAACATGAATGGATAATACTTGTTAATATTGTTATCCCAGACTAGGACTTGGTAATATTGTACCTCGAAGGTTCAGGGAAAGTTAATTCTCATCCAACGGGGCTGGATTAATTAACGAAATACTCTTCGGGATAATTTTAATCAGACTCAAACGCATTGCATAACAATTTCGAACATACTTGTTCGATAGAAAATCGTCTACAGAGACGACACAAAACGATTTTTCATGAATATTTCGCACAAACAATAATCCGACACTTTCGCCGATAATAAACGATTAATTAATACCTAACTTCTGTAGAAATTGTACAATGCTAATAGGCTTAGTTAATCCGAAAACCAATCCACTCTATAAAAAAGATGATCTAAAGTAAAAAAAGAGATCACTTTGCTTAAAGTGATAGCTGCTATTGCGTCGGCGTAAGAAATTAAATTTCGCAAAAAGAGAATTTCGAATGTAAATAATGGCGAAATGCATGTAACAATTATCTAAAGATCAAATTAGAAAGTATTAACGCAAGAAAACTATTAACAAACCCAGGAAAAGCGAAATTTAATTAAACTATCTAAGGAATAATTAGAATAACTACCCTGTTGACCCACAGATGGCGCGGGTAGGCTAAAATGTAATATAAATACTAATAATAATATACAAATTGTACCAGACTTGAACAATAAGCAATTTTATCACTAACTGAAAATTAAACAATAATCTAGCAATAATACGTTACAAGAACATTACATATTAACAAGTACTTCCTCAAAAAATTGAACATAAATTCGACAACAGTCTCTATGTAAAGGTATTCTGGAAAAAAAATATCACAAAGTTTAAAACAAAATGATCCAAAAACCAAGGTAAAGCAATTCTATTAATGCAACTAAGAGTACGAGAAATATACGTAATATACCTGGCGATCTGGGTGTATAAATTTTCATACTGTTTTTCTTGGTGTGTATTAGTTTTTATTTATTTTGCCTTACTTAAAAAACATCTATAGTTTATTTATTGATCATGGTGATATTTCCATTTTTTTCCTTCTTAGAACTTCCTTTCCTTCTATAGCTTGTTGAACTTTGTTATATTTTGTTTTACAAATTTTCATAAGATTTCCTTGTCATAATTATCCACTAGGTTCAATTATCCTTATTCTAAATTTATTATCATATATTATTTATAATACTTATTCCGTATATAGTATAATGTAATATTATATTTTCTATTGACGACTTAGTAATACACACCTTGAAAGATATACAAAATCATAAACATAAGAGTCTGGTATTGATTGTACGCGAGTACTCATAGAATAATTGAAAAAATTCGTACGTGAGTTTCGATAGATTTTATGCCGTGGTATTACAAAGGAATCATGTCCAATCGCAATGTGCTTTTCTCAGTCGCCGATTTTCGTAGTTGTGATTATGTCATTAATGCGATTATAGATTAGTCACAGCTTTGCTCTTATGGTCTTTCGTGCAGTTGCACTGCTGTAGATATCCGCAGTTTAAAATCCTTTACGGCCACGATTACAACATTTTATGACGCCGAGTTATTGGTTTGAAAGAGCTACTTCACGTTTTATCTAATTATAATGTCGTCTATTAATTCTGTTATATATAGTGGCGTAAAAATGATACACTCATAAAAATCCTACTACTTTCTTGAGATTATTTTGAAATGAATTTCATGTTTTTAGTGAATTCTAATTTTATGACTATTTAGTAATTATAATAGCTCTGAATACAGAATATTTCCTGTATAAATTTAATATTTAATATATATTCAGATATGTTTTCAATGTTCATTTTTTATTACTTATATGTATTTTCATAAATCAAGTTAGTGTTCATACGGTTATACATTTAAATATTCATCTTAGTATAAAGTTCCGGAACGCTCGAAGTACTCATTTATTTTAAAAGTATTTTGATGGAATTAATGATGGTTATTATAGCAATAAATAACGAATGTAGTTATGAAATCTCTTGTACCTCTCTTCTTTTATAAGAAACAATACTACTAGCTTGATTTCTTAAATGGGATACCTGTATAGTTTAAAATTAAATGGTAATGAACTATCTTCAAATAAATGTGCGCAATTTTTTCATTAAAAAGAAATAATTCATATATTTTATGAAAATTACTAACAGTTCAAAATCAAATTTTTAGAGGTTCCATTTGAAAATTTGTTTATGTTATAAATATTCAAAATAAGTTGCGTTTACAACTTAACACTTATGTAATCGATTATAAAAATATTTAAATGAATTCTGTACCATTTGTGGTAAAATACGATTGATTTCCCCAGTTATTCGGTGTGCCATTTGCTGAAGATTATTTCGACGATTTTATACATTTGCCATTGGGGCAGATCTGGAGAACGTAATGGCCAATCAATTTCTCCCCAGTGCCCAATATAATGCGAAGAAAGATCCTGTTAAGGGTCAGCTGTCTCGCTTGGATGGTTAGGTCTGCTTTGATTTGGAAGAAAGAGCTGATCTCATCCCTTAATAAATTTAAACAGCCGTCATCATTTAAATTTGGTCTTATAAGAAATGGTCTTATAATATTGTTACAAATCATACTAGCCCACACATTTTGAGCATGCTGCTTATGAAGTTCATACGGCCAATGATGAGTTTAGTCGACCAGTAACGATAACTGTACTTGTTTACAGTACCACTTAGACAAAACGTTGCTCTATCAGCAAACAGTCTTTGATTAACCAAATGAACGCGTTCTCTGATTAATTCAGGTATTGTTTCACAAAACTGTAATTTGCGATCTGGATTATCATCAGTCAACCGATGAAGAAAATGCATTATGTAGGGTTTAAATTTAGCTAGCTTTAGGGGCTTTTGAGATGAGAGGTCTCGTCATTTTCCAATTTCATAGTACCGATTTTTTTGAGTTGATAATAAACCATTCAGACTGGTATTATCACCGAATACTGTTCTTGGACAACCATTTCCTATTTAAGTTTCTTATTAATGACATTTTTAATGTTTCTATTTATTGTTATTATTGTCCAATACACTGCACTTTTATTTATTTGGCGATCTAGATAGGTATTGAACAAAATACGAGTTTTCTCCAAAGAACGTATTGCCATAATTTAAATGTTTAATTAACGAACAGGATCAAAAAAAAGACTACGACACAAATAATTTATTATAGTAATCTGAATGGTTGAGTAAAATGCCTGCCTGTATTTGCAAAAGGTATCTTGATTTTTAGTTATCAGTATTTTTTTTAATCCTTTTCTGTTTTCTTTGAATAAAAATCAATTGGAACACTTTTTAATTAAATAAATTTACTTGCAAAAAGTGAAATAAAAGCAGAAATTGTGATAAATGCTTTGTTGTCTTTAGTACGTATTATACTAAATTATAAAAATGCCGATAACACAGTTTCATAGTTGTTATCCTAAGCCTATGTATTATTTTCTAACTCCTTTATTTATTTAACTAATGATATTTATTTGTTTCAGGTACGTTTTATCTAGAGTTCCTATAAGACCAGTAGCACAGTAAGTTTACTTTAAGTTATTTAATAAAAAAAAATATTTAGTAATTTCTTCTTCTTTTTTAATGAGCATTTAAGTAACAATGACTTTTCATGAATACTCTTTTGGTATTTTCCTAATAATGTAAAACCTTCGTCTTTTAGTTTTTGAAAACGAGTTTGAAAGAAGTTATACACTACCTTTTGTAAGGATTAAGTAAACAGAAAAAGAAATATTTACCTTTTAATTTTTCCTACACTGCAGTCTTTGGAGACACTTTATTCTAGTTTTTGGTCTAATTATATTCCTAAAGGATAATTATTTCGTCCACGTCAAGTCTGAAAAGAATTAATAAACATTAAATTTCTTGCCATAAACTATCATTTTTCACTTCCCTCACCTTTGGTATTAATTTGAACTGAACCTTTCTGATATCCGTGTCCAGCAGTGATGTGTAAATGCTACTTTTATGGTAATATATATCATGTTAGCAAAGCATTAATGGTACCGCTCACATGTGCGTGCCAGATTATTTAGTTCAAAGTAAAGTACTAAATAAGTCAATAACTACATACAGCATTACAGTTAAAGCAATACACGATCTCTGGATCAACAAACTGGCGATTTGGGGCTTTTCCACACTCAACACCTCAAATTATCGTCAGTAGATGGAACAAATCAACCGGTTTATTGAACAGGTACGTGAAAACAAGCACAGATGAATGCCCTTAATGCACAAGAGGAGTTTAAGAATTGAGAAGCATTTTAATAAACAAAGTGACGTGATGCATGTCAGAAACGTTGAAAGAGGTTGTCGCATTATTCTTACAAATTACCGAGGTCCTCCTTAGGTGTCAGTGATGATTTGGTAAATATTGCCCTGCCGAGGAATAATACAGCGTAATTTTCGTGAAACATGAGTGACAATATCAGCCAAGGTTTAGAACAAGACAGTTTTAGAGCACTGTTAAAATCTTTGAGGGAGATAATGTTCATCAATCATCAGTGAATGTTTCATCAAGATTCTTCTGCTATTCATAAAGCCAAAACAACACTAGATTGGCTAAAACGCCATGTGCTGGATTTTATAGCTGCTAAAGCTCTAAACGCTATTGGAATTTGAAGTCGCTCAAATTCACGTTAGAACAAGCACTGGCAACGTATATTATCCATAATAGCATTCATAAGCGGCGAGACCACATGAAGGCTTGTATTGACGCAGGATCAAGGAATTACTATATTAAAATATTTTATTTCTTTATTTGATATACAGGTTTAAATAGATAAAAGGTAATAGAACTTAGGGCATGAATAGTTAATATATTAATTCACTTATCACATATATCGTATGTATAATAATGAAAAAATCGTGTCTTGATCAATATTGACAATACAACGTAAATAGTAGGGTAAGATTCTGCTGCTATTCATAAAGCCAAAACAACACAAGATTGGCTAAAAAGCCATGTGCTGGATTTTATAGCTGCTAAAGCTCTAAACGCTATTCGAATTTGAAGTCGCTCAAATTCACGTAAGAACAAGCACTGGCAACGTATATTATCCATAATAGCATTCATAAGCGGCGAGACCACATGAAGGCTTGTATTAACGCAGGATCAAGGAATTACTATATTAAATTCTTTTATTTCTATATTTGGTATACAGGTTTAGACAGGTAAAAGGTAATAGAACTTACGGCATGAATAGTTAATATCTTAATTCACTTATCACATATATCGTATATATAATAAATAAAAAATCGTGTCTTCATTAATATTGACAACACAACGTAAATAGTAGGGTAAGTTATTAAGCTATTTAATATCACTGGAACTATTTTAATATCTAATGCTAGTCACTTAGTTCTTCTATAGGTAATGGTCACAGTTAAAATTACCGAAAAAGTTCTCAATCATTCTATTCCAAGAATCCAAGAACCTATCATATCGGCAAACCCACAAAAGTAATAAATAAACTAGTAGAAATTACAAAAACTTTATCTCTAATAACTTCTTACATTAATTATTATTTAAGTTACAAATTTTTGTTCATATCTTAGAAGTCTGCTCAGGTGTTATTGAAGTTGGTTATAAATATTAAAATCTCATATATAAAATGGGCTTACGACGAAATAGTTTAGCTATACTAAATTGTAAAACACATGCAATTATTAGAACGTCAGAGTAAACTTTGACCAAATTTGACCTCGCTAGAGTTAGCGCAAAAAATTAAAGAGTAAGAACTAACTTTAACATGACTATAACAGTTGACAAGGTGGGTTCGTGCCAAGAAGGAAAATTTAACTAAATAAGAGTTAATTATTTGGAATTTCACTGCGTTCTTTTAATAGGCTAAATTATTAATGCTAAATAAAATACGTTAACTGTGTACATTTACCAACCAGATTATGTAAGTAATTATTTTAGGAGATCAAAATACGATATATTTAATATTTGCTATCATTAACACCACACTCAGTATTTAAAATGGCACGAAAAAGTTTTCGCGGTGAGAATCACTTATTGATAATCATCACCTAAACGGAACTGACGTTATACAAATCGAGGCCAATACATGTGAAAAATTCACGTTATTTTGAAGGAAACATTTAAATATACCTGTAATCAAAAATTGCACATGACTGCACCACACCAACTATCAAGATTTAAAAAACACCATCTGGTTTTTATCGCTAATTTGGGAATTTTACTTCCCATCATTTATTGTTCGCCACCATATAAAATTTTACATATCCATAGAAGATAAACACGAAAGATATGTGAAATATAACAGTCTATAAAAATTTTGTGTGAAATATGAGCTCGCCGCTTACTAGTGGAATTACCTAGTGAAAGTATTTCTTTTCGCTAATTATTCGTGATTCTTAAGCGCATAATTTATTATACATACATATTTTATAGTATATCATGAAGAAATATAAAATTTGTATTAAGATATTTAAAAATATATTTAGCGTGCCACAGGAATACAAACAACTAAGAAAGAGCGATACAGAATTAAAATAAAAATATTACAATACAATGTAACAAAGTAATAATTCTTGAAGAGTAAGCGCTCTCATAGTATTAAATCACTCAAGTATACATACATTTATTCGTATACGAAATTTTTCGTGTATGTATACTTGAGTGATAAAAATATTATATTATTGAAGTATTAAATTATTGTTATATAAATATATAAAATCAATATAATAATAACTGTTTAAGTTATAATTTGAAAGTAGAAATGATAAAGAAAGGGATATAGCTAATCCATAGAGCAATAAAGAAGAATACCTATAACAAAATATAATAAATAAATAAAAGCAGGTTATAACTATTATTTGGCATGCCAAGAAAATGCATAATATATTTCCATTCTCTTAAATAACATTATTCGTATATGTCATTATATGACAATGAAAATATATGATGATGTCTTATAATAACGATAAGTTGATTATTTTAATGAAAATTAATTATATTTTTAGAAGAACAATGAAAAACTTATCTATTAACCTTGAAGATAACAGCAGATCCGTTTTAAAAATACATATTAATAAATATAAAAATTTAAGTTTATCCAAATTTCAATTAAGTCATTCATACTTACTAAATTCATTTTTTCATTCGAATTGATATTTGATATATATTAATGCATGTGTGTTTTGTGAAGTTCGTTTATTTAATGATAATAATGACGTGTGGCCACCACACGACGTATAAGGGTTTTAAATTACACAATTTTAAGAATTTTTTTATACAAAAATTATTCAAAATCCTATTCTAAGTACTTCTATTTATTTTAATAAATCTCTATAGAATGCATACTTTGCGAGATATTCGAAAAAAAGTGCTACTCACTAAGTAAAAGTGTTACTTCCGGTCTGAATTTTGACATTTCATGTATACATAAAATATTGCAGGTCCAGCTCTAAATACTTTTGTACTCTTAATAAATATATAGAAAATGCATATAACATATATGCAAAAAATCGCTATTCAATAAGAGTAAAAGTGTTACTTCCGGTCCAAAGTTTGAATTTTTTTTTTATATAAAAGTTATTGAAAATTAAGTTCTAAATACTTTTATACTCGTAACGTACCTGTCTAAAAAGCATGACTTGCAAAATTTTTGCAAAAAATTGATTTTCGATATGAGTAAAAGACCTACTTCCGGTAGGAATTTCGAAAAACTTGCATAGTAAAATTCTAATCAAATTTAATTTTGAGTATATATGAATTCTTTATAAATTTGTTTAAACTTAGTAGTTGACGAAATATTGGCAAAATTCGATTTTTTCACTGAAGTAAACTACTAATTCCGGACTGCCGATGTTATTGAAAATCTAATCAGATCTCAAGAGGGAGATTATACTCATACATACAAAATTTGCAATTGATAGCTACAGCGGTTTGACCGCTATCGTGGTTACACACACAGACATTTTTTTTAAAACCACTTTTTCGGTATCGGGGGACTTCAAAACGTGGACATATGTAAAAATCTCGAAGTCGAAAATTTTCATCATCACAATACTTCCTACACTACCTATAAGAAATTAAAAAAATGAAGTGTGGCTACCAAACGACTTTCTTATACGTGTGTGCGTTTCAAATTATACAAAAGTTGTTCCAAATTAAGATTTAAATACTTTTATCTTCTGAAAAAATAAACAAAATCTTACTGTACTACTTCTATTCTCTTAATAAATCTCTATAGAATGCATACTTGGCGAAATATTCGATAGAAAGTGCTACTCACTAAGAGTAAAAGTGTTACTTCTGGTCCGTATTTTGAAATTTCATTTCTCCAAAAAATATTTCAAATGTAACCCTAAATATGTTTGTGCTCTTGATAATACAATAATAAATAAAATTTATATAAAAGTTTGAAGAAAACCCTAAATTTCATCGAAAAACCGTCTTCGGTGATAAAGCTCATTTTTGGCTTAATGGCTTTGTCAGTAAGCAAAATATGCATTATTAAACAGCAACAAACGCACACATGGTTCAAGAGACTCTATTGCAGCCACAAAAAGTGACCGCATTTTGTGGATTTCATGCCGGAGGTGTCACTGGATCGTATTTTTTCGTAGCTGAAAATTATCACCATGTTACTACGGTCAATGGAGTTCGCTGTCGTGCAATTATGGAAGACTATTTTGGCCGGAATTGTATGGACTTGAACATCAGTGATATATGGTTCCAACAAGCCACACAGCTGGTCAAACAAATGATCTATTGAAGGGGGCGTTCGGTAATCGTGTAGTTTACTTCAATCAATGGACCATGGAGTCATCAAAACATTCAAGGGTTACTACACGAGGCATTCGTTTGCCCAGGTGAATGAAGCGGTGAAGCAAAACAGTAAACTATTGTTAAATACTTTAGGAAATGTTTTAGAGGCCGCAAGAATAATTGGAAAATCTCACGGTGAAATTTTCAAAAAAACATTGAGAGGTGTTGGGATGACACTTCGTCCATTTTTCTCAAAAATGAGACAGAAACACATCTAGAAACTAATCATGTCGCTCAAGTGATAGAAGAAATTCTTGATCTTGCCAGGCAATTAGATTTGGTAGTCAATGGTGATGATGTCAACGAACTGTTGGATTGAGCAAAACGTCACTGAAGCCGACACTTCAGACCCAGTTCCCCCAGAAAAGCACAGTTGAAAACGGCTAAAAAAATTTTCAAAATATAGACTTCAACGAAGCTACTCAGCAAGGAATAACAAAAGTATTAGCTTGCTATGAAGAAATTTTGCGTGAGTTGTACCGGGGTACAACTTTGCGCAGTGGCGGGGCTAGTGAGTACGTTTTGTTGGGGCACGTACATAGACAAGACTGATTCGTTTTGTTGGGACACGTACATAGACGAGACTGATTCGTTTATTATCGGCGATATACTCCCACTGGGATTCCCGTAAGTCGGGACTTAGGGGAATTTGACTGTGATTTTCGTCGGACACACCTATCGCGTAACTTCTGGGTGGGTATTAGTGTATAATATAGAGAAAATTTAATTATCATGCTGTGTTAAAAGATTCTAAAACAAAGACAACACCTTTGTTCTATTCAGTTACATTACTGTACACCAACTCGATCCTTGGTGGTGTCAAGTCTATTATGAAGTTCATTCGTACAATCCTATATTGTTCTTAAGAAATACTCATTTTTTTTCTGTCGCTTCTACTAAATTATTCTGAATGTCAAATGGATTCTGGCTGAGCAGCCTCCAATTTTTATAAAAGTACGCTGACACACGTGACTGACACTGTTACAATATTTGTCTATTAGTAGTGTTTGAAGTTGTTTGAAACACATGTGTCTTGTTTTAACGAAATTTACTAAATCTTCAGAAAGTTACTTTAAATTTTTTAATATGTCGCTATACAAAGCAACGCATACGATCAGATATAGTAAGGTATATTTGAATTAAAATTTACAATGGCCAAAAGATATAAAAAGATATGCAAAGGATGTTCTTTTGGCAAGTAAAAAATATCTGATGAAAATTTGAGGCGATATACGGTAATGCCTGCGCCATTGTATCATATAGGCGAATTGGCGTAGAATGTTGAAGAAAAGAAAAGTTCCAACGTAGGGTTATCATTACCTTCCAGAGTAATAATCGATGAATCAAAATTATTTTACAAACTCTCGTCAGGGCTCCAGGGCCCAATATAAGCAACCATAAATCATGTGTGTACGCTTAACATTCCAACAGCAACTTCGAAAAAAATGAAATCGTTATCTGGTGAACGTTGTGGGAGTGACGCCTTGGGCCAGTGAAAACAACAGCACCGTACCTATACATACGTAACTCTTTTGTTTTCGCCCTATGCGTTTTGCTTTTTTTTTTCTTAAGTATTTTCTTTCCGTATTTCACATCGAAATCTACTAGACAAAAGCCATAAATCCACCTATGATATATTATTTTGCCGTATGTATGCCTGTTAAGTTATAATAGCCGTATAAATTTATCTTACATGAAGGTTATTTTCATTTGCACGTGTCATACGTCGAAGGTATATATCATTCCTGATGAATTGGAATCTGTGTGTATGTTGAGTTGAAAGTACCGCATTGGAAGGTGTGTGTGGGTTGTAAATGTAGAAACAAGGATTGTGCGATTCTGAGGATAAAACACAACTTATATACTATATTAAGCAGAAGACGAAAGATATCACAATAAAAATATATCTATATTTAAATTACATGTAGCAATAATGTATACAGGCTGTTCCACTATGATTACATAAAACTTAACCGGGATATTATACTACTAAAAACATATTTCTATCATTTCCAAAATAATTAGTTATATAAAAACATCCATAACAAAAGTTAAAAATAGGAAAGCAGTTGTTTTTGTAAATATGTCTCTATATTCCTGTGTCTGTATGAGTATATGTCTCTGTGTGTGACTACAGTTGCGGCCGAATAGTTAAAGCTAATTTAATGGTCTTTAATATTTAAACTAAAAGAAAAAAAATTAAATTGCATTTAAAATTAAATAAGTACTGGAATTAATACAGTCACTAAATTTAAAATGGCGATTTGCAAATAATATCAAGAAACTCCAAAGAAAAGGATGTTATTTAAGTGCAAAACACGTATCTTGGTCCTAAATTGTTACCTGATTTACTTTGGGTTGTTCCCGATCTAATTATCAAGAATGAAAGTCCTATATCCTGGAAAATATCCTGTTACCGGAGAATTACATGCGAATCCGTGTCTTACATCCATCCACATCTGCAGTGGGATCACGAATTTCGATATCAACTTAGTACCGGGTACGACATACGATTCGATACATATCGACTATTGGAATCGCGAAAATTCATCGAAAGTTAGTCGGGTGTTTTCATTGATATCTAGCAAAGTTTAAAGAAATTGTAATGATTGAAATTATAGCCTAAGTTCATCTTGCTTCAAATATGTCAGAATTGTGTTTTCTACCATTTGATTTTAAGTATTGCTAGTTTTAATTTTGTATTTTTTCTTATTTTTGATTAATCTAAAATTCAAAATAAAAACAAGTTCTATAAAAAATAATACATTTTGTACTGAAATTCTAAAAAAAAAACTAAAGAATCATATGGATTATTTGTTCTTTATCGCATTTCCCAATACCTTTACTCCATTAATTGATATATGGTATTCCTCTGTTATAATAGGATTATTAATATTTTTTAAAATATGTACAATTCTCACTTCATACACGTTAAAAAAATAAACTACTTAAAAAACAAAAGAGCATAGAACGTCTGGAAAAGTAAGATGTAAATAGTTTCGACACGTCTGTACCTATCGAATTTTACATATTGTGATTCCACTTGTAAACAATCTGACACGAAATTGCCGATTCTTATCGAATCAAATCTTTCGTGATCTAGGGGCTGCTTAGGTTACATCAATCAATCCAGAAATTGAAGAATTTTCACAACCAATCCTGATTCGAGTAGAAACTAATGAAATAAATGTATAGGGTTCAAAATAGAACCACCTTGTTGAGTTGTAGTAAATATTGTTCATAAATCTGTATTAGATGTACAGATTATGGTAAACCATATTATTTTTTGTAGAAACGTATAGGCCCTTATTTGAAAGATTTGATTTTATATGATTTGTATCTAAAAGATAGAAATGATATTGTTCCAAAATTTGAAAATTGTATGAAATCAAAACACATAATAGTGTATCCATAAAAATCAAATATCATATAAAATTGTCAAACATTTATACAACCGTATATATTAACTAATCATTATCATAATGAAAATACTTACCTACTACAATTTCGTTATTTGATTTTTATTAACCTAACATATTATTATGTAATTCAAATCGTTGATAGATAACATTCCAGATTAGGTACATTAACGTTTATTTAGTATACCTAATACACACTCTATTGCATATTGCATAAATAATATTCACCAATAGTTAAATAAAAATTGAATCCTTACCAAACATTTGTTTTTATTCATAGTTGACAGACATTACTATTCCAAGAGAACAAAAGTGTTGAATAAAATTATCGATATAAATACGTATTGAACTCGAACTCGAAATAACAAACTGAGCTAGTAAAAATATAGAGTAATATAATCAAGTATCATTTTTGTCGTTCAGTTAAGTTATTTGAAGTATTACAATACTTATCAACACGAACAGTAGATGGAACTATTTAAAATAAAAATTTTGGGAATTCTAATTGTCATATTTTATTTCTTTACAAAGTCTTTCTTTAAATTTTAGACTACTTACTATTTGTAGTAACTTATCTTTTTTTCCTCATAATAAATATCTCATACAGTTTGATTATCATTTGTATTGAATTAAAAAAAAATCACTTGTATTTTTTTCGTATTAAAATAATTTTTCAAACCCTAGTTGCCCACTAGTCCCTGAAAAAGTAAAAGTAATTGAATTGCTTCCACTATAATCAAACACTTTAATAAAGTAATAGGCGACTATAATTGCCATTTAGAAAGCATATATGTATATTATATTTTGATAATTAACTGCGCCATAAATTTTTATTGAAGATTATTAAATTCTACGTAAAAATTACTATCAGATTCCATTTTCGATTTTATTCTATCTTCACTGCTTAGGGATATATGATTAACTGAAAATATCGGCAACTTTTAATTTTTTAGAAATATCTTTAAAAGTTGACAACAAATTACATATCTGAAAATGCTATCAACTACTCTTTAAACCCTAAGCAATTTTTCTAATTTAACCAATACTGTACCTTCTATACTAAGAAAGTTACCCATATAAGAAGAGAAAAATTGAGCAGCCTATATACCGGGTGTTCCGGAATTGCACGGCACTATTGTAGGTACTTGTTCTCCAGTATAAAATAAACAAAAAAGTCCATATAAAAATATGTCTCAAATTAATATATTACAAAGATATTGGAGCATAAAGATATTTATTTAACAATACAATATCCAAAAAGACTGTTTAAAGTGGACAGCGTTTTGTTGAATTCTGCATTCAGCACGACAAATTCATGCTTCTTTAGCATATCGTATAGCATCAGCACGATTCTTGATAGTTGCTGCGGCTTCCACGGTGCGATTACTAAACTCTGATGAATCCCGATCTCCCGATCTAACGGCGTTAGATCGGTAGTTTAGTAATCGCATCGTGGAAGCCTCAGAAACTGTCAAGGATCGTCCTGATGCTATACGAAGTGCCAAAGAAGAATGAATTTGTCGTGCTGAATGCTGCATTCAACAAAACGATGGCCACTTTAAGCAGTTCTTTTGGATGTTGTATTGTTAAATAAATATCTTTATGCTCCAATATCTTAATAATAAATTAATTTGAGACATATGTTTATATGAACTTTTTTGTTTATTTTATGCTGGAAAACAAGTACCTACAATAGTGCCGTGCAATTCCGAAACACCCGATATATAGACAATTGGTCAATTGGTATATTACTGTTTATAGTAAAAAGAATAATGTTATTAGAAGGACACTCAAAAACCTTTTACTTAGACTTACATTAAGATTGTCAATGTGTTACTAAATCAAAAAACATTGAAAGATTTTGCAGGCCTTCATCAGGTCTGTATTTAATTAAAAAAGACATATTACTAAATTACATTACATTCGCTTTACAAAAATGAGAGTTACTTACATTTACTATCGGCTTTTGGACAATTTTTTTTTTGATATGTAGGTGTTATTTAAACAGGTTTTTCCCAATGCGGCTTGCTTACATATTGTAATTTATAAATATACATAGCTTAACATAGACAATAAATTTAAAACATCTATTAAAACCTTTGGTTTTGACCAAAAACACTCATGTCTGTAATGGTTTAAAATAATCCTTTTTAAAAAGCTTTTTAATTATAATATAAAATTCTAGTCATAAAATGAATTTATCATCTCTATTTGTTAATCATGATTTGCATACATACATAGAATTTTATACTATAATAAAAAAAACTTTTAAAAAGGATTGTATTATTCCATTACAGATGTGGGTGTTTTATCATTTCTGATTAAACCAAAGAATTAAATAGATGTTTTAACTGCTATTGTTTACGTTAAGTATTGGATATTACGTTAAGTATTGCCAAAAGAGATTTGCCCTAAAAACGATAGTAAAGGTAAATAACTTTCACTTTTGCAAAACAAACCTAATGTAATTCTGTAATAGTTTTTCTTAATTAAATACAGGTTTGATGAAGGTGTTAATCAAGACCGAAACTTCACTATCTTAAAATAACATTTCTTTCGTAATTTTTATATACCCTAATTCTGCCATACTGGCAATAAGTTATACTATTTCAGAACGTATTATATATAGGAATTTTAAATTAAGTGCAACAAAATTATCTTCTTCGACTTCCAACCTGGAAGAACACATCCCGAGAATTTGCACGATATCGATCTATCCTGGCACCCCAATAATTAGATATTAATCGCGCGCACTGCTTATCACGAACATTATTCAACTCCAGGGAGAAAAAGAGCTTTTCTCTATATATGCCGGCGCCGGTGCGATAAGGCCCTCTACTCGTTAAATATTTGGTATAATTAATGACCTAATGTCTGGTCTTCATAATGACGGATGAATTCCGCTGATAGAAAATTACTACGCACACGAGCGTTTTATCTCGTACGTAACATTGATAGAAAAGGATACCTCCATGAATTATAAGGTATGTCTGATATTACATTATCTTATATTGTGGTCGCTAATCATTGTTTTTGTATACACACTTACTTTGACTAAATTTGATTGGGTATGTATTTTATAAATCTTATTTTACAACTTCAACGTATGTTATTTTTGTGATTCATTTGTAATTATCATAAAAGTGCCCATAAAATCTATGATAATATCTGAGATGAAATTTTCCGTAGATGGTTTATTATCGCCTACGCCTTTGCATTTCAATATTGCTACAAGGAGTAAATTTGAAATTGTAATTCTATTTAGGGCACCCTTCGTTAGAAAATAAATTATAACTTATAACTTCGTCAATCCTACTTTTTTACATGAAACACATTTCCCACTATAAAATTAAAAAAAAAATGATCGTGATCACCATACGACTTTATTCGGTTCCGAATTTTTGTATACAAAAGTTGTTCCAGCTTAAGTTTTAAATACTTTTATGCTGATAAATCTGTATAGAATGCATAATTTGCGAGATATTTGCAAAAAAACAGTTATTCGATAAGAGTCTTACTTCCGGTCCGAATTTTGAAATTCTTTTCATACTAAAATTGTTCTATAAAAGACATAATTTGCGATATATATGCAAAAACTGCTATTAGATAAGAGTAAAAGTGCTACTTCTGGTTCGATTGTTGAAGTTTTAAATATACTTTCATGCTCTTAATATATCTGTTTAGAAAGCATACCATATTCGCCAAAAAACTACTGTTTGGATAAGAATAAAAGACGTACTTCTGGTAGGAATGTCAATAAACTTTTTTTTTTAATTTACTTTTGAATGTATTTGTATTCTTTAGAGATTTGCTTGAACCTAGTATTTGACGAAATTTGATTTTTTCACTGAAATAAACTACTACTTCCGCTCGACCGATTTCATTGAAAATTTAATCAGATCTCAAGAGGGAGAATATACTCTTAAATATAAAATTTTGTATTAATATCTGTAGCCGTTTGGCCGCTATCATGGTCAGGAACTCGGACACACAAACAGACAGGCATACACTTTATAAAAGTGAAAAGAAAGAACCAGGTGTGGCCATCGCACGACTTTCTTATACGTGTGTGCATTTCAAATTATACAAAAGTTGTTCTAAATTCAGTTTTAAATACTTTTATCTTCTGAAAAGACCTGTGAGTAAATGTGTTACTTCCAGGTCGGAATTTTGAGAATTTCTTTTACAAGAATTATTCAAAATCCTTCTGTACTACTTCTAATCTTTTAATAAAACTCTATAGAAAGCATACTTGGCGATATATTTGCAAAATTCTGTATCCGATAGGAATAAAAATGTTACTTCCGGTCAGAATTTTGTAATTTTTTTTATACAAAAGGTATTGAAAATTAAGTTCTAAATACTTTTATAATCGTAATGTACCTGTCCAAAAAAGCATGACTTGCGAAATATTTGCAAAAAACTGATTTTCGATAAGAGTAAAAGACCTACTTCCAATAGGAATTTCTAAAAAAAATTAATAAAACCCTTCTCAAATTTAGTTTTGAGTGTGATATGAATTCTTTATAAATTTGTTTAAACTTATTGGTTGACGAAATATAGGCAAAATTCGATATTTTCACTGAAGTAAACCACCACTTCAGGAGTGCCGATGTTACTGAAAATCTAATCAGATCTCAAGAGGGAGATTATATTGGTAAATACCAAATTTAGACTTGATAGCTATAGCGGTTTGACCGCTATCATGGTCACACAGACACAGGCACACACACACACACACACACACACACACACACACACACACAGGCGCACATACACAGGCGCAGAGAGAGAGAGATTTTTTAAGAACCACTTTTTCGGTATCAGGGGACTACAAAACGTGGACATCTGCAAAAATCTCGAGGTCGAAAATTTTCATCATCGCAATACTTCCTTATACTACGTATAAGAAAGTAAAATACGTTATTTCAAGAATTTCTCATCAAAAACTCACCATGTCTCAGAAACAGTTGAAAATCGGCTAATAAAAATTCATGTTAATTTATTTAACCTTTAAGGGGGAACTGCCGACTACCGGAATCAAGGGGTTAGAAATTCAAGTTT
Source organism: Amphimallon solstitiale (assembly GCA_963170755.1). Lineage (NCBI taxonomy): Eukaryota > Metazoa > Arthropoda > Insecta > Coleoptera > Scarabaeidae > Amphimallon > Amphimallon solstitiale. Next base: position 116,947,363 of record OY720679.1, read on the forward strand.
TTCTCCGTTATTTTTGCAGCGATTTTATTTAAACAAAAACCAACATATATTTTAAGGTTTTTCTGAGGTACCTACAGAATTAAATTTTATAAAACTTATTAAAATATTTATAGATGGAGTCTAGAAAGTGACTCAAGTTTACTATATGTTTTCTATATTATTTTTCCACAAAGGGGAAAAAACGTCCTTTATGTACCTTCAATAAATCTTACTGTAAATGTACAGCCATTATTCAACTTAATTTACAAAATAGTTATTGAGAAAAAGTTGAATTACAAACGTAAGTTTTGCCCTGATTCTGAATACACATAGCCTAAATTTTCAGTGTTCCTCTCATAATGTGTCAATCATAAGATATACTTACCTTAAAACACACGAATATATTGCTTTTTTTGTATTTGTTCCACAAAACAGAAAATTACTCGTCAAGAATCTTACTGACGGCGGCAGTTCGCCCTTAAAGGGCTACCTACTATAAAATAGAATAAAATGTATATAATTCCATTTAAGAAAATATTAGTTGGTGTTAGTTTATTGTTCTCGAAATTCCTATATACTTGTAAATTGAAACATTTTCTTATCATACAGCTAATGATTTTTCGCTGGTTACATTATTATATAGGTACCAATAATGGAATTTGTCGCTTCTTTGGAACACGGGGTATATATTTGTTTAAAAATCTCTAATCTCAACGACGAGTAAATGTAAACCTATATGTTATAAATAAATTATATTGTCATTACAGCTGTACTTCAATTTAATATATACGTTTTAATTTAGATAATAAATTTCGATAGTTTAATTCTACATTTTAGATTTTCATTGATAAGTGAACAAGTTTCGTTCACTTTACAACACGAATAGTTGGTTGATATATTTATTAATTCGAACTCTCATCACCCTCGGTGAACAGGATGAAAGGGCCACCTGACGAGAGATGCCGAGGTCTGGAGTTCGAATCTAGAGAATAATCCACATACCGAGACTTTGACTGTTCATTTTAAAATGCAAATTCAAGCGGCCTTATGTAAGCAATCATGTTAAAACAATTATGCACTCCTGTTATTATGTATTTAGTTTTGTTAAATTATTGAATTAAATTTATATAAAGTATAAAAAAGAACGTTCTTTTTTCAAAATACCTGTTTCAACAACGCTTTTTTATGGTACTTGTCTACTAGGTATATTATTTTATAGTAAATATAAGTACTATACCATAGCTCACACAAATCCATTATTCATAAACACCAGGTATGCATTATAACACTACCGTTTGATTGGCACTTATCTGTCCCTCGACTAAACCGTCTTATCACGATAAAGTCGCCATAGTCGTAATGAGCAGCGGAGTACGAGAATGGTCCACCTGTCAACTATTTACCTACCATTGCAAGTTATCTCACAGATAGTCTAGGGAGTAGAACCGTCCAGTTCTACCTACTGCGTCTTCATCTCTAATTAGGCCACCTTGTGCATTCAAAGCTTGAGAAGCACACACGTTTATCAACTATCTATCTAGTGGACATCGGTGACGACTGTCTCTCCGTGGTAGTTGCTAACCTGCTACCGAAGTCTGTATCAGAGCAGTCGAGATGATGTAAAAAAGGAAATGAATACAAGCTTACTGTTTAATAATTAAAAGAGACTCAGTTGCTTCTTATATCGTTTGTATAGGTAGTATCGTTTCTTGCACTCTCTAAACAAATTGATTGTCACTTTTAAATGATGACGGCAATCCGGTTGTTCCATTGTAGACAGAAGAACAGTAGTAAGAGCCAGTATTCTGATGTTAACTAAGATAATAATTAATAATTATTATTACAATATGCGGTAGCTAATCTTTATTCATTTAATTGTCGTTTGTCACAGAGTATTTTTAATTTATGATTCCGGCGTTTCGCTTTGACGTTCTTAGTAATTTTATGTATACAAATTAATCATAATTTATCAGAATGTTCTACATTAATATGATAAACTAAATTTAAATAAACATTTCTGAAACAAGTTCAATGCTATATTGCATTTTACGACACAGCGCTTCACACAAGAAGGTATATTTGTTTAGTCGTATCAATATTATTTCTGTAGTAAGCTTTTAAAATCGGTTTATTATTTATTTATTTATATCCAACATATTACAAGAAGACATCCTAAATACATTACGTCACTAACTGATACAATTTTATTTTCAAAATATTGAATGTTCACTTACATAAAAATGAAAACAACTGAACGACTGTTAAACATGATAACGGTTGTAATATGACATGAAAATATTGTTGCGTTTTCGGGTTCCAATAAACAACTCGTACAATTATTTATTTAAAACAGTCTGTATATTTATATACTTAAAATTATATAACAATATAAAAATATAAAACTAACGTATCACACTTAAACTGCTATTAATAAATTAAAATTAACACTTGTATTTATTTAGTTCTATTACTAATATCTCTGTCCGTATTTATGTAACACTTCTATTTATATAAGACGGCACTACTATATTTATTGCTTTGGCTACCACTATCGCACTCGAGACTGAACCCCGCAATGAATCCCGTAATGAATGAATCATCCATCGGTGACCCAGTCGCCTTATGTACACCGGCATGAAATGTTCTCGAAATGTACCAGTAAGTTCGGCAATATACCAGTGGAAATCTGGACTCTTCCTTGCTTACGTCGTACATCTGTGAGATGACTCACTGCATTTACGATATTTACCGGTCGCGCCGAGATGATTTATAACCCCTTTTTTAACGTCGCCTGGTCTGGCTGATACATATTTCGTTACAATATCTTCATTGAATTCTAGGAACTGTAATTGCAAACAATACTACAGCCTAGCTTTCTAGGTTAGCATGTTAACTCTTTTTAAAAGGGTTATAAGATTGCAGAACTGGTCTTTTTAGGAAGCGTTTCTTTTGTATTTACAGACCCAAGAGAGTCGTACCTCGTAGCTCAAAGATAATATGTGAACCTGCTCTTTTATCTTTATTACACAACCTGCAATCGTATAGATTTATCTTTGAAGATGGCCATATTATGCATGCATTTTATTAGAGACCCAAGAAGATATGTACCCCCACTCAGTTAATCCCTCGTACTAGAAGACAATATAAGAAGCAGCTTTTCGTTTTTAGTACACAACTTGCATATGAGATTATCTTTGAAGGTGGACATATTTTGAATGCATTTCATTAGAGACTCAAAAATATCAAATCTATACTAAATTAATGTTTTTCACTCTAAGATAACATGAGAAGCTGCTTCATAATGTCTTCATAATACAACCTGCATATGTGTTCGTCATAAATAAACTTGGATATATTATGCATATTTTTTGCACAACCTACATATGGGTTGATCTTTGAAATTGGCCATATTATTCATGCATTTTATTAGACACATAGACATGGTTTGCACTCGAAGATAGTACGAGAAGTTGATATTGCCTCTTTGTTACACATACCTACTTATGGGATCATCTTTAAAGTTGGATATATTTTGCATTCACTAAGTTAATGCTTCGCAGACGAGATGATCAAGTTATGACGCCTGCAACAAACATGGAAATTCCATGCTCGTGCCAACGTATATCCTATGAGGCTAAGACTCAACATGTATATTTAAATAATTTGATGGGAAAGGATATAGAGTTTCTTATCTTGGTAACGAATGAATGACCTCTTGATGAAGGCTTCATTAATATGTAATTTATAATATTTACTTACTTACTACTGCTGTGGGAGAAATTTCCCCACGTTAGCATGGGTGTTTTTTAGAGTGCCGAAGTTTCAAATTGAAATAGAACACACACAAAATGTCTGAATGGCCTGAATTTTAGCTTTATTCGGTAAATAATTGTATGCCATTTATTATGTAAATATTATTTCGGGCATATGAGGGCCATGAGTGTCCCTCATATATGTATGATTATTGTAATCTCTACTGTTAATGAATAACAAATTTTGGATTACTTCTTTTTGCTATTTTTTGAGAAAAATCCATCTGTAAAACTTCCTACGTCCCTCGCATGTGTGTATAAGCTTTATGAAGTCTATTTTAGGTAACGCGTACATAATTTTGACCGCAAACATGGACCATTGTGTGTTCTTCTGCTCGACACTATCTATAATACTTAACCAGCCATCAATTCTATTTGTTCACTTAGTCCTTCCATTAAAAATGAGACTCATAATTTAACATTTTGCAATGAAAACAAACCTATTGGGTGCACGCATGATGCAAACGGTGTTAATTTTGCTTCAATCTTGCACGTATTGGGCAGAAACTCGAAGTAGGCGCCATAAATTCTCGGCCTGATATACAAAAAAGAAATTTGGAACAATATAATAACTTTTATTTTTCAATGTAATCTCCCCTAACTTCTATACATTTATTACAACGATTAATTCATAATTCGATACCCTTGTAAAAATAATCTGAAGTTTTTCCGTCAAAATGTTCTATAACATCTGCTTGCAACTCACTGTCGTCTTTAAAACTACGTCCCCTAAGGTCTTCCTTAAATTAGAAAACAAAAAAATCACAAGGAGTCATATCCGGACTATACGGTGGATGTTCCAATTCTTGAAAGCCGCATTCGTGGATGGCAGTATGGACGAGAGCATTGTCGTGCACCTTTTGTCAATTTTCCACGACGTTTTGCACGAGTACTTTCCCTTAATTTATGCACTAAAAACGCATAATATGTACCGTTTACACTTGTATTGCGCTCTTTAAAGTCAATGGGATTGTTAGGGCAAAATGCCCTCACAATCCCAGAATATTGTGGCCATCACCTTTTTCGTTGATTGAACGACTTTCGCCTTTATGTCGACCATAACATTTGCGAATCGATCTTTGAATTTGGATGATACAGCCACGATCTCCCAAATAAAATTGCACAAGTTGCAAAGTATTGTTATGACTTTTTTTATAATAAAATGACAAACTTTACTGATTATAAATGACACATGGGTTGACAGATTTGCGCTAATTGTCTTTCATTTTCAATTAAAATTTCGATAATAGATCGATAGATAGATGTGAGAACAACTAGCGCCTTACACAGTAAAAAGAAAGAACTTAATATTATCAATTTCCCAGTATGCGAAATTATTTATTGAATGGAATTATGGAAAACATCAACACATTGCAGTTAGGGAGTGACAGTAATGTAAATAAGCAAACTACGTTTTCGTCCATTATCGATCTCAATCATTCTCAGTCAAAACTCTCCTGTCGTTGTTAATAACGAGTCATGATTATATCAGTTGAAGAAGAATTTTATTCTATGTCGCGGACTTATCAGATTTCCAAAGAGGCCTATGCCCAATTAACATAATTATAATTACCCTTAGTGTCAAACGATGTCAATCCGATTGTGCATCTCGGAGTCTCTGTGAGTTAACAAGGTTGTCCACACCTGCTGGTTCGGCCATCCGCTGTTATCAATCTGCAAATCGTTACCTCTCGGACTCGTTATGCCGTCCATTGCACTTCGGTTAAGCGTTAAGACGGTGCTTATCTTGACGTCACGCAACATCATAAATCTTTTGATATTGAGTCCCAAAAATACCATCTGAGATGTTCAGATACTGGTAGACAGACGATCCGTCTTGTATTGATATTTCAGGCGAACTTCTTTCTAAATATGTTATTTACTGATTTATCCGCAATCTTTCTATTCACCACATTTATATATACAGACGATAGAAATAATAAAGTTTTATACACTCTTCGTTCAAATTTCAAACTTATTTTTTATCAGAGCCAATTAACTTACTGTAATTTGCTCATGAAATATAAAAATACGTTTATTGACAACTGGTAACTTAAAGTGTTATAAGAGTGTTTGAGGTATGTACGTAAACTTGAGGTAAGCACTTATATTTGAGCGTATCAAATTCAATACTTTCACTGAAAATATATTCATCTGACTTGAGACAACACTACGTGGATAACGTTAAAACGCTTCTTTTTGAAAAAAACATGTTTTTATGATGCTTATGCTTTCAAACGCGTAGGAAAATGATCAACAAAGATGTGTAGACAAAATCAAATGTTCTCAAATTATTGTATTACCCACTTTTATAACTTTGCTTTGCCGATTGCGTTAGTAGAAAATTCAATAAGAAACAAAAGTTTTTTGGTATTATAATATTGAACTAGTAGGATTTTCAATCTCTTCGAGCTTGAATTCGTGTCTTTTGCTTCTGCTTACAGTTTTATTACAATATCCTGTAAAGCGCGAGCATTGCCATGATGCTTTTATAATGTCTGATTTTCTAAGCTTTTCACGCGCCCTGTATATACGTCTAATTTGAGCAAAAGTTAGTTGACATTTATTCGTTCTTATAAACTTCATAAATCTATTGAGAGACCTAATTGTCAAATTGAGTGTCATTATTGACATTCAATTTTAACTGTGCATGGGATATTACATATTAGTTTTATTAACAATTTATAATTGGTAGTAACAAAAATACATACAAATGTGTTCGAATTGACGCGAGCTGTCACCTACTTTTTCTTGCAAGATTTTTTTACCGGATCCACCTGCAGAGAGGTTTAAATGAACCGTACATTCGTTATAGAAGTACTTGGAAGGTGGAGATTGCTGCCGAACGTTGCGAAAAGTCCATTCTCTCATAGTCTGAGCCTTCATTCGCACGCGAAACCTCGATAGCGTTGAATTCTTTCGTGAAAGTGAGAACCGTGAAAATTTTCGATATCGCTGTCATATCTGACAATTTTTGATTATTGACGTGTTTTGAGTGTATCTTCCCTCACATAAGCACCATTTTGTTTTCACATAAGCCCGCGGTCCCTTTTCGGAGTCTCCGATCTCGAGTGTGGTGCCGCCAGCAGTCACCAAAATATAGCACACGCAACGAAGAAATGTCCGGCCTATACGGTCCCAAAGACGGAACGCTTCCGACGCAATTTCCTGGGAGGAGTTACACATATCGTTTTGCCTTTTTTGAGGGTCCGGTTAAGCTATTTCAACTCAGGCGATTAGAGTGGGTCACTCGAATGGCTTTTAGTATATATAATTTATATTTTATCACTTTTTGAAATGTTTGTAGTATAAAATTTAAGAAGAAGAACTGCATTCTCAATGTCTTCAAAACCCTTAAAACTCCTCAGATATGCTCTTAACTTAATTATATTTATCCCTAATGTGTTTTTTACATTGATTTATTGAATAATTCCAAACATTCAATAAAATTAAATTTTACGAGGGAACGTTTTTAAGTTCGCGGGATGGTAGAAAAGGAGAGAAAATAAAAATAAAAAATTATTTTTCTTTTCAATATATTTCCCTGAAATCCTAATACATGTTCAGATTTTCCAATTAGCTTATCTAGGTATGCCTTCATAAAAAAATGTTTTATCTTTGTCTGAAAAATACGCCCAAACCGTATCCTTTACTTGGTTATCGCTCGTAAAGTTCTTCCCTTGCAGCCTCTTTTCCATTCTAGGGAAGTAAACATAAAAATCGCACGAGCCTAGTCTGGACTATAGGGTGGGTGATACAAAATATCAAAGCCTGCTGTATTATGGAAAGCAGCCAACGCAATACGATTCTTGTGGATGCGAGCATTGTCGTGCAAGAGCAGGACCTTTTATCGACTTTTCCCTTCTTTTTTCTTTTATGACCCTTTTAACCGCTCCATGATTGAAGCGTAGTGTTCTCCAGTTATGGAAACGCCTTTATCGTTGTAATCAATTAAGTGGATTCCTTCTGAGTCCGAAAGGACAGTAGCTATGAGTTTTCCGGCTTACTGTGACACCTTAAAATTCTCGAAAGGTGGTGTGCCTTGTTTATGCCGCTGTAGAGAATCTTGCTTGGACTCAGGTTCAAAATGATGAACCCAAGTTGCATCCCCAGTAAAAATTCGATCCAATACACTATTCCTGCCTTTACTACAGAGGTCCAAACATGCACGGGAATATTCTACGCGTTGTTGTTTTAGCGGCGGCGAGTATTCTCGGTACCCTGCTTGTGCTGATTTTAGTCATGCGAAGATGATGAATAATTCTAAAAATGATTGTATCAGATACTTCAGTTATTCCTGCGAGTGATGTCTTCGTTAGCCGAGTATCTTCCATTATTAACTTTTCAACTTTTTTAACAAATTCTGCCTTGTTTAAACCGACTGTGCCTCTTAAAAACCCAGTTTTTTTTCCTGACAAGAATCCTGTAATCCCATGACATTTCTTCCAGTATGCTATGAACAGACTTTTCGTGTTTTATAAAGAACTTGATAATAGCGCGATACTTGATTTTCTCCATAATTCATATTTTCTTCCCAATTAAGTTCCTTTGTCGACGATAGTTTAAAAACTACTGATGCGATTGTGTTAAAACTTTATATTTATACAAATAATGAGCCACTGAACACGTTACGATACGAATCCTCTCTTCCCTGAATTTAAAAACGTTCCGTCGTATATTAATAAAACTTCAAAGTTTAATACTGCTACAGTTTAAAAGTTATAATTTTCCAAACATTACTGCGTTAATAACAAGAAAGAAAGACAAATGGTAGAAATTTAACATAAAATAATTTAATTGCAGGCATTGTAGTACAATTAATGAGTGGAGCAATTTTTGTAAACTGATAATTAGAAAGCCAGTCTTAAATATTTTTATAATTCTAAAATCAAATAATCTAAAAAGATATGCGACACTCGCCCACCTAGTGTCCAACGACCTGATCTTCTTTGGGTGCCTACTGTTACCTGTATGAATTTATCGATGTTGACTTTACTGTCAGAACGACATTCCTCACTCAAGTCTAATTTCGCAACACTAAAGTTTGGTAATTTAACATATATACCATGAGTATTTACTTTACTTCATCAATGCTTTAAACTCGTTAAATTAGGGTTTCTTTTATAACTTCTGGTTGATAACAATTAATATCTTTCATTAAAGATCAAACTTAAAGTTGTGGAAGCTGTTGCTGAAACGGAGCAAAAGTTAATACAACGAGATATGAATAATCCAAAAGTTTACTGTTTTATTAATTTCTCTAATGTTGAACTATTAACGATTGAAGTGGAGGTCTAGTTTGAACCCACGTTATTCCGGTGGAACTGTGAAATATTTATAATATGTATGTAATATTGTCACTTGTCTGTTGTTATTACTTATCTCGTTTCTGCGGAAGATATAGAATTTTAAGCTATTGTGTGATAATCAGATGTCAAGAATTTTCAATAAATTTCAAAATGCTACTGTTTGTTGAATCCGTAAAATTCCCTCGTGTCCAAGCCTTTAGCGGAAAGACCTGGAAATCCACTTATGGTGTCATAATAAAACGTTAGTATCCCCGATAGTACTACAACCAATGAAACGAACAAGGGAACGTGTGATTTTTCCTTCAGTATCGGCGCATATCGTTTAGTTGTTCTTAGAAATAAGCGAGTTAATTTTAACACGTTTCTTTGTTTTCGCCGTGGTTCTCTGATGTATCACCAGTCGACGAGTTCCTCTCCCCTTTCTCCTCGTCGCCCATCGACTTCTTCTTTTCAACGATCCATTATCTACCGTTAAAATCGAACATTAGCAATACGAGGCGTTCGGGCCGTTTCCTTTATTTTCAATTGATCGTACGAAAGAGATAACTTCGACACGACATGAAATAGACGTGCATGAGGTGGTAGTGGCCGAGCACTTAATAAATAATTCATAAATTTCACGGTAACACCTAGGCGTTGGTAGGGAGATATGTTTTTTTCAGTTTATAAATCGTTCTCACTAAATCACTACTGGCCGAGACAATAAGACTTGAGGAAAGGCAGCACTACGTAAACAAATCAAGTAGGTATTTTTTTCCTGTAATCTCAATACTAATCATGATTAGATCTTTAAATTATGTGCATTTAATTTATTTATAAGACGCAAACTGACATTAGGGAATTTTAAAAATAGGCCAACGCAGTTAGAAGTGTGCTTCAAACAGATTACGACTGATCAAAACTGCACAAAAAAGGACGTAACTTTTTTGTGCGTTTTGATTGAAGACATTCATCAAATACATTTCTGTATAGAATTGAATGTCTTAAGTTTTGCATACGTATTTATTTGTATTCGAAGAATTGTTTCAAAAAACCGGTGAATATTTGGACGTGCCGCTTGTAATATTCTCGTAATTTTGACTTGTACGATTTACTAGAATTTGTAGTTCTTGATACGCATTCACGATAGTGCTGCCCAAACATGTGATGGAAATATCGAGTAGATGAAATGTCATTTTATCGTATTATTTTCTTATTTATTAATGCATTACTTTCACGACGGAGTTGAAAAAAAAATTACGGCTTAAAAATATTCCTGGCACACAACAAATAATCATAAACACTCCTAAGAATTGTATAATTAACTTCTTATACAGTAAATCACAATGAAAACATTGTAATCATGTTATTCGACTAACACTTTTGAAATATTGTTTATTAACACATACTTTCATTTACTAAATGCGTTGTTCCTTGATTTTCATATACAGGCTGTGGTGCGGCTATTTATATACGAAAAGTGGCAAAATATTTTAACAATTTTTTTATCAAGAGTTGTGTAGGTTCATTAGGGGCACGTTTTAAAATTATTTTGAAATATACAGTGTAATTCAATAAAATGTTGCACACCAAAGTTATGAATATTTAAATGGAACACCTTGTATATTATGATACTATAGGCTAAATAAAGGCTACTTAGTGTTATAATCCCTATACCAACACAACCTATTTTACAGATATTTAACTATTTTTGAAAATGTAGATCGAAATTTAAGAGGCATTTCTGTCTTACATATTTGAGCGAATTAGTTTAAATTGTATTTATTGTTTACTCAAAGCATCAGACTTTAAGATAAGTTAAAGTTGATTTCTAAAAATTATACAGGATATTTAAAAACAATTTTTTTTTTTTACTAACATTAAAGACAAATAACTTTCTTATTTTAAATTGAACACATTTATTACCATATTTAGATTCTAATTTTAATTGTTTTTAAAACTGCATTAAGGTTTCCTATACCTATCTCCTATAGTTTTTTTTCAGTAATTTAGGATTTTCAATTTCAAACACTAGTTTCTTTCAATTTATTTTATATATATTGATTAACTGTTTGACTTGACTCGTCCGTAAAAAGTACGAAATCCAAGAATCTTTCATCCTTACTAAACTTCTCTAGGACCCTCTAGTACCCGTATACGAGATCTCGTATACGAGTACTCGTAAATGTAAAGCCGGCGTAATGTTCGCTGCTTAGGCATTAACGTAATATTCTCACAGTTTATATTGTATATTTGTATCGAAATGAGGAAAAGGACATTTTTGCACATCCTATTTCATCATTCAAGAAGAGAGTTAAATGCAGATCATTTAGTGAATAACTAAGCGTTATTAGAATGAAATAAGAATAATTATTTAGTATCCGTGTAAATGAATATGTATGTATTTATTTACCACAAGAAATAAATGACTCGCACGCGAACGTATAAGAAGTAACAAAGTATGTGTTACTTGTGCTAACAGCTAAATATGGGATGTTCGCTATTAATTGAGCTGGGGATATACCAATACATAACTGTATAAGAGACTGATTATGCGTTGTTTCATTAATATATGCAAGACTTACTTTACCTCTGTTACCCGTTGCGTCCAAACAATTCACTGAAACATCCACGCAGATAGCACCGTGATGATAGCGGGCTACAGATGGAAAGTTGCCACTACCTGTTATGTTTATCGACGACTTCGAAATTTCTCGCGTTGATTCTACGACGTAGATAAGCGATTTTATTGATGTCGCAATTGAAACGTGGCCCATTATATGCACACAGGTGGATAAATACGAGACCACCGGCTATAATCACATACAAAGTCGTAAGTTTAGTCTTCGGCCAATAACAGCCATGTAGGCCATTATGTATACAGTGTTCAACGAAAGTCAACTTAGATGCGTGCGTGTGGAGTTATTACTTCACATATACACTCTTCGCTTTGATGCACCTCAAGAGAATATGAACAAGTTTAATTAAGCAAAATATGTTGTGTTTGCATTGCTTGAAAATTATTTGGTTAATATCCTTCTGGAGGATATTAACAATGCGATTTATAATACTTAGTGCGTAAGGGAGACTGACTTTAAGAAGACATGGATATGGAAGTCTCAGAAGGGTTCTGACATATCTTCATGTTCCCCGTTGGGTTTCTTATTTGTAATAATTATTGTTCATTAAAGTTTTGAAAATGTGGTTGAATTTTTGAGATTTAGAATTCGGATAATGTAAGGGCTCACATATACCTGGGTAAATCGGGAAAATCGATTTTTGAAAAAGGTGCTCATTCGATAGTACTATCCTTCCAGTGTCTATCCTGAAAATTTCATAAGGAAATTATGACGAAGTTATAACGTTTTGTAACTGACCGGGTAAGCAACGAATAACGGTCGGGGCGCAGGTAGACGCAAAACAGTATTTTCAAAATCGGTACCAGAAATATCTCAGCAACTACTGGACCGATCGGGATCAAGTTTTGCACAGTTATGCTTCACACAATAATCTAGTACTTATCGAGCCGTTTTTTCGATATTTGGCATAGTTTTTTTTTTTTTCATAATTACTCAACACTTTTAAGGCGAAAAACCGCCAATTTTATTCAAATGACTGCCATGACCCGAAAAAATTGAATTCGCAAATTCCGGCTCGATAAGTACTAGTTCTGTCTATCTACTTTAAGAAAATTATTTTTGTTTTTTTGTCAAATAAGAAATGGCAGAGGTACGTCTGGTACCGCGAACGCTGTCGACAAAAACTCAACTCAGAAAAACGACTGTAATTTTTTTACCGTTCGAAATTTTCGAACCCGATTTTCACACAATTTATAATAAATGCCATACTTCAAAATGTATATTATGGTTTTTAAAAAAAATGTAGTTTTATACACGAAAAAAAGAATCTTAACGTGACCCTACTTTTAGGTGCTCAGGTATATGTGAGCCCTTAAATAGTTTATGACACGAAGACTCTAAAAAGGATGGTCGTGAATGGGGGCGTTCAGATACTATATGTCGGTCGACTTGCTGCTACTTAATTGTCCATCTATCTAATATTCCACCATGATGCTTAGAAACGGAAGTGAGATTTTGAGTGCAAACTCCTTGGTGAAGGTAATGAAAGTGAATTGTATAGGAAGCAATTTAATTGTTCAAAGAACCATACCAAATAATTAAATGAAGTGATGAAAATCTCTTGGTGAAACATGTCAAAATATGAGCAAGTAATAGCAAATAAAAATAGAAAATTATGAAAAGGTCACCTTTTCATAATTTTATATTTTTTGTATTTTTTCTATTTACATTTTTGTTTGAAGTAGGTAGTTACAGTATATTGAATTTTACTTTAGTTTCTCTAGAAATCCTGACGATGCCGCAAGGCGAAATGTACATCGAGTGTTTAATTATATATATTAATGAAACAATACCAAGTGTTTTATTTACTATTACTTGCTCATAAACCATATCAACATAAATTAATATCTGAAGTATCATCAACATATCAAAACTAGCACTAGCTGTTTCAGGTTATATAAACACACGAGCTTTCGTTGTTATACGTGTGTAACTAAAAAGAAAAAAAGTATCCATTAACTAAGCACCACATTTAAAATGAATTGCCTTCATTAAAGGATATGCGTATGCATTTCTTGCGAGAAATATCACAAACATTCTTCCATCGATCGGTCGATACAAATTAAGGTCTGCTTGTGTTATATAATAAAAATGATACGTTAAGAAAACATACTGTTACTATACTACTAGAAATTGTAATATTTTACTCTTATATAATTCTTTTTTCGTACCTATGTTTTCTTGTGTTATCATTGAGGTATAGTGCGCATCTTTTTCAGAATTTTATCTCAGATTGGAAACGGTATCCTTCTAAAACAAATAGCCTGTATTTACACATTTGACACATTTAACTTGGAAACATCTTCCTTCATTCGTTCTGCCACCAGAGCCGTGTGTAAGTATTTAATTTTGCAAAGAAACCTATAAACTGCGCTTATGGGATTCTTATGTTAAATTTGACAGTTAATTTTAATTCAGTCTATGGTGGAAATTGTAAAACGTAAAAGTCACTAAATTACACATGTTTACTACTTGAGCGTAATTTTACATGTAAATCCTGTAATTGGAGGTCGTCTTGGTCAACAAGTTTTTTGAATCACATGTGCTTCGTATAGAAACGGCAACAGTTCTCATCATACTTATAATGTTATCAATACCTACTTTTACTTGATCCGCAACAATTATATACATACAAGTTGTAATTATAGAAAATGGAAAAGAAGAAAAAGTGATTCGACACAAAGACTTTTATCCTTCCAGTGCTAATAAGTTGCGACTTTTATATACATTTGTTTACAAGTATTGGTATCAGGTTTGTGTCGTGATTAGTTTTTTTTTTATTGTTATAGTATCGCACATATTCTCGTCCAATTACCGTTCTCAGATAAATACATAGTATCAATAGAACATTTATAAAAATTCCTTTAAATCCATTGTTTTTGCACCACCTACTGTGACTAAATTGCTTTCTCGTCCATAAAGAATAGTGTAAGCAATTATGACATATTTAGCTCACGTCTATCTATAAAGCCAATCGGCTTAAAAGATTGTTAAATATTGGATCTCACATTGGGGATGGCAAAACGCTTTTTTCATGTCAGCTTCTAGACCCTCTATGGTAAATAGGTGATATGTTACAACATGCCACTTATACTACATATCATTATTATCGTTAATGCATGAGCACAAACTTAACTAGCTAACTACAAAAACGGTATTTTTAGGTAACATCAGATTTTTGTAAGTAAAATTTGTAAAACAAGCTGTTATATTCAATTCCTTTTATTTTCGTGACTATGTTAAGGGCTTAGAAAACACTAACTCTTGCTGAATCGACTCTATCCCAGTCAGCTTCCTACACAAATATTCTCTTCTACGATGCATGAATCCTTTCAATGCGGTCTTTTTTCGGACCTATCAAAACTCGCGTTAGTGACACAAGTGTCTAAAAAAGTTGATCCTAATTACCTGACTAACAACCCAGCCGTAAGTCTGGTCACTGGATTTTTCAAACTCTTTGAAAAATTTGAGTAAAGCCGCATATACGATCTTCTGGTAAAGAATTATTTCATTAGTGCTCATCGGCATGATTTTCTTAGTAGCTATAGAGGTCCTGCCTTGTCCGAATGTGTATATGCGCTTATTGATGCTCTGAAAGAGGAAAAACTTCCTTATGGCATATGATCCTCGGTTAGAACATTTGATATATCGACCAATATATACTTTTAACAAAATTAGAAGCATCGGATTTTAGAGGTAATAGCTCATTCTGGATTGCCTCGTTTTGAGTGATCGGTTACAAACAGTTAGCTTGAATTATTATACATATTATAATTCTTTCCTTTATTAATAAGGCCGTGTAGGATATCAAAAGCAGCCAGGCGATCTATAGAAGTGCTTGAGGAAAGTATGGCATACCTACATCAACGAAAGAATTTAAATTGAAAAAACGCTGGTCACAGAGACTCATGTAGTCCTCCCACTATATTAACAAATGGAGAAAACATACTTTATCAAATGGATCTAAATCCTGCCAAAGACGGTTTCCTACAAAGAGGGAGACATTTTAACCAGTGTTCATCAACCCTTTTAAAAATATAAGACTCGGGTGTTTCTGAATCCAATTTAATTCCTAAGCCACTTACTTCCTCTAGCATAGAAAGTGACTTAGATACTGGAAAAATTCCATACTCTACAGGTCAAACAAGGATCTAGTATATTGGAGTAAAAGAAGTCTTTTCTCTACTATTCCTTATAGCAAAACCTTTTTAAGCACACCAAGCAGTTATCGTAATGGTTATATGGTTTTCTTGAAATGCAAATGTAATAGCAAAATGTACTGCGGATATTTTGCCTTTACTCGATAGTTTTTAACACAAATCCATTAAACTTTTTGTAATGTCCATTGTTTATCTTGATCCTCTAATTTAATACCGAATTAAGCGAAGTATACGTTCTTTGCAAATCTTATAGTTTTAGCACACGTGCCCATTTGAGCAGACGCACCAAGGTGATGGAGTCGGGGTTTGAAAAATATATTACCTCTGGAAAAAATTAGGTGCGGGGAACCACACGACTTTCGTATACACATATATGCCTTCTGAATTTTTTATATAAAAGTCGGTCTTACGTTTCAAATTCTTTTATCTTCTTCATAAACCTATGAATAAAACTGTTACTTCCGGTTCGCATTTTGAAATTGTTTTCATACAAAATTCTTACCGAATTCAATTCTAAATACATTTATATTCTTAATAAATCTGTATAGAATGCATAATTTGCCAGATATTTGCAGAAAAGTACTCTTCTATAAGAGTAGAAGTGTAACTTCCGGTCCGAATTTTGAAATTTATTTTATAAAAAAAATTGTTTCAAATTAGCTGAAAAATCTGGAAGTCGAAATTTTTCGTCATTTTTCTTAAACTACGTATAAGAAAGTAAAAAGGAAGCTTGGTCAACTCTAACACTTTGCGTGGTGAAAACAGTCATCACAATCAACAGTCCTGGTAATCTTGTATCATTATTTTAATTAATTAATAACATATATTTGTTTTAATACGACATGCCAGAGAGAACCGTCACCAACAAATAAATCACCTTTTTAGAGATATAATATACAAGCTGCACCAAAAAAAAACATCACTAGAAATAGTAAAATATAACTGAAAGAAAATACTTACTGGATATGTATTAAGGACATTTTCTTTGAGAGACATCGTATACGTAAGTCTTTACAATTACGCGTTGTTAGAGTGTGGTCTCTTTGGGAAGAAACTCAGTATTTACTTTGGCATCTAAGATCTGAATAACTTACAATAGTTATTTGTAAATGGTCAGTGGTGGAACACAGTGATGGTAACAACGATAAAGTAATCTGGATGGGGGGGCCACATTAAAAAATCAATGCCGATATATGGCGGCGGTTCGGTGTACCATTGTATGTTAAATCGTTGCAGACAATTAGAGTTGTGTCGACCGTCGGTGGTTCTACCAGTGCCATCTACATCGCCTCAATATGTTACCAGTTTCTTATTACCCTCGCGAAACAGAAAGTTGCCGACCTGATGCTGGTGCTGCTATATTGGTTAGGTGCTAAATCGTTATACAGAGGGTTCTGATAGGAAATAGAAAATGTTCAAGAAAGAAAACAGCTCCTTTTCGGAGACTACTTATTCGTCTGTTCCATAATTCTGCAATTGTTAAATATAACGGAAAATGATTGGCGAAGAGGATACTCCATATTAAAGAGAGGCTGTCCAGTTGTTAAGTTTCACATAATGTATTATTCATTATTTGAAGCCTGTAATTACTAATGTAATGGAATTATACTTACATTATTACGGCAAGCAAAATGTTAATATAAATAAATTTATATTAACATTATTAATATTAAATTAACAACGCACGACCATTATAACTTACAAATATGTAATAGTAATAATCTACAATACTATATTTTAAGAATTAAATAATAATTACTTAAAATATTCCAGTATCCTTTAGCCATTGAGAAGGGCACCTCGGCAGCCCACACATACTCAAGAAAAAGATTACATCATCTCATGTTCACAGTTGAGTGTTCTCGTTCATGTGATCACCTTCCATTTCGTACTTTTCACTGCTGCCATATGTTAGGACTATACAGATTAAACAGAATAAATAATTATAATAAATTGTTTTTCTACATAAAGTTTTGGGCGTAGTTTTAAGTGTAAGGGCCGGTTTTTCCAACCCTGATTAAAATACTCGGTTAACTCCAATATTATAATACATTTACAATTTCGTACACAATGCCTTTAATTTGCTTATCTTACTTTTCTAGTAACTTTCTTCAAAATTGTGTGTTACGTTGGTGTTGAAATGCGTTAATGGCGCATGCGGATAGAATACGCTTCCTACTAGGCGATACAAATATATACGGCACAGTTTAACATAACGGAATATAATAGGGAGTGAGTATTTAGAAACTGTTTGCTCTTTCTGCTGAATTTAATATTTTGTGAGAATATCTATAAAATGCTAGGCTTAAATACTGACTTGCAAGATCGTAGAAACCGATAATCGTTTCATATGAAATTTGGGAATAAACAGACAGAAAATAGAAAATCACAAAACAGACTAAATCTGTTACAGAACTGTAATCACTGTACTACGTAAAACAATATCCTGTAATAATTTTTACTGTACTGAAGGAACACACATGAAGGCATACATTTTACTACTCGTCTAGACATACTTATAATAAGGTGATCTACGGACTTTGTTAAAGGTCGTTTCAAGGAACTTGTTGGGCATCGTGGAGCTGTTGGAAATTTATCAAAAGGTTAGGAAATATGCCAATCTTCGACTCCTCATGTTCGAGATATGTACTATAAGCGATAGGAGTAGCCACTGCGCAGGTCAATTGAGAATATTGATGTTGGTCTCTTCCAGAAATCGTAATTTAACAGCTGCATTGTTTAGCTCTTGCATATAGAGTAAAATGAATGGTTCCGGAATCATTGAGCATTTAAATGGCCTCGAAAGAATACTAAAAGAGTCCTAATACATGTGCTAACTTCACCTCAAACCCTCCATCCAAAAAATTGCCTTTCTTCTTTTTGACATCAAAGTTTTCTACGACTATCATGTGTCTGCAAACTAAATTAGATTTGTCTAAAAAACTATATTTTCCCGTTCTTTATCATAATCTACCCGTAAATGTTACCATGCTAATCTGAGGACGCGATACCGATTAGTGAATGGCAGTATTAGTCTACGACTACCGGGCTCAATGAAAGGCATTCATTGGTCAATCTCTACGAGAGAATATTTCCTACAGGCATTGACATTTGGTGTCCGCCCATACAAGCAGTTTTAGTCTCCTACCTTCCCGTTCGCTGATTCTTCTAGGTCATCCAAAATTACTGAGATGTTGCTTAACTTCTTGAGGCACATCCTAACGTATGTTTGTAGCAAGAAGTATTGCTACTATAGCAAATTACAATCGAAGACTCAAACGAAACTAATCCAAAGTAGAGAAAAATTAAAAAAATAAAGCAATAAATATTTTTTCAATGTGTTTTCTTGCTATGTTTTTGTTTTTTATTCTTCTAAATACAGTAATCGTTTGTACAAAAGTTTGGTTGAAAAATATATACTACTACGTTGTCCTTAACTTGTGTCATATTTCTAGGTAAAACTAAATTTGATTGTTATTTAATAGATTTTACAATTCTCAACCATATTCGTTTTTCTAAATATTTGGAACAATTCATCTCATAATACATTGATTTATGTACAATAAAATATTTTTTCTTTTCTAGTCGAAGATATCTAACAATAAAATTAATTATAGCAAAAGTATAATGGATATAACGGCAATAGAAATATTACCCATAAATTATAATAATATTTCATAATCTTTTATATCCACCGGCTTAAATTTCATGTAGGTATGATATGTGTACAACTACACATTTTTCATTACTGGTAATCTCTGCCGGATCTAAAATCATTTATCAATTTTATGGCTAATACTTGCGCTATCGAATCACAACATCAGAATAATTTGAATATGATTTACCGTATAAAAGATAAAGTCAGGCAACGTACATACATTCATATATACAAATACACATATATACATACCCGCGTATATGATATGTTGCAATTAATTACAATTAAAATAATAAAAATGAATTGTTTTTAGTATACTACATTAGTAGTTCTCAAACTGTGGGGCGCAAGAGTTGCTCAAGGGGGTGCAAGAAAAATTATTACAAAAATATAGTTATTAATACACATACAGAACCGAATTATAAACTTTTATATTTTCAAACTAACGTACATAGTATGATACTCTAAAAATGGTTAGATATGCATATAGATGACTAATCAACCGTAAATACCTTTATTCATATGCTGTATACTACATCGAGCGTGGGGGAGGGGGCTAAGTTTGCACGTAACTCTACAGGAGGCCGTAGGAGGCAAAAGATTGAAAACCTCTATACTACAAGATTATACACATCCTTAACTTTTGTATGGTAACCGTGGTATTTGTAAAATGCCCTTTATTTTCACAGCTGTAACTTAAAAAAACGTATACTAATAGGTTCTACGCAGACCAGTCCTAATGCAGCCATGGATGCCTTCTTAGACTTCCAACCTCTTTTGTTTGTGATGCATGGGTTAGCCAGGATGGATGTATTCAGGCTGCTGCTAACTACCGCCAACACCTATAGAAGGGCGAGACATATGGCATTGGCATTGTGGGTGGATATGTCTTAGAGATTAAGACCACATTGTAAAGCTATATTGCCTAATAGAGCAAGCTTTCCAGAAAGAATCGAATGCCAAAGTGATATGAATAGTATCAGAAAGCGAGATCAGACTTCGTATACATGCGATTCAAAAACCGCAACTAATGGTAATATTATTCGGTAATTTATGTCACAACTTCTTTCGCAAGAAATCACCTCATACTTAGTGAAGAATAGACAGTGCATTGTCATGTAACAAGAACCAAGAACCTTTTTCTTGAAAATGTGATCGCACTCGAGAAATGCGCTACGGTAATCTCTTCATGACTTCAAGCCATGTAACTGATGGTCCTTCCGCTAAACATTCTTTATAGATTACACCCTGTTTATCAAAAAACGTAATCAGCATGGATTTGATTCTGGATTTTGCAAATAAAACTTTTTGATCTTGGTGATCCACTGCATGCTCTGGCGCTTTTTCTCAGAATAGTACTGAAGCACACACGATTCATCACTAATGACAATGTAGTTAAGAAAATTTGCATTGCCGCGACAATTGTGGACAAAGTCCTCGCAAAATGCAACTTTTCTCTGTTTTTGCTTATCCGTAATAGTTTTTGGAACGAACGCCAACATTAAAAGGGTTGATATCGTACTGCAAGTTCGCGCACTTTCGCAATAGTATCTGCTTCGCGGCAGGGAGTTTCGGACATCAACAAGGATTTAAGATCGGTTCCTGCTTTCTGTGGGCAGCATAATCTTCACGTGAATCCGGCTATATGACAAGTCATTTTGTTTGGTAAATAGAAAATTTGTAATCAACTTCGGGAGTCTGCAGTTATTGAGGTGAATGGCACAGCTGTGCCCATTGCTAGTAGTGTGAAGAACTTGGGGATGGTACTAGACAACTCGTTTAGATACCGCGAACAAATTGGTAAATATATTCAACGAGCCTACCTTAATTTAAAATCACTGTATCCACACTGTTTGGGTAATGCTGTGAGTCTCTCGTGTTGTCTAACTTCACTTATTGCTCTGCATGATATAATACTGCAATAGATCTAGTGACCGAGTCGCGAATTCAAAGAATCCAGAATTCCTGTCTTCGATATATTTTCGGCATACGGAAGTATGATCATGTAACGTATAAATTATCCGAGTGTGGCTGGCTGAATATGAGACCGAGACGCAAGTTGAAGAGTCTGTGTTTATATCACAAAATATTGACTTGCGAAACACCTTCATATTTGCACGATAAGATCAGATATCGTTGTGATATACACAACATCACAACTTGTTATCGAAATCTCATTTCGCCACCACTGAGCCATATTTCTCTCTTCAAAAGATCATTTTCTTACGACATTTATTCCAGTTACAATGATATACCTATTCACTACACGCTAAAAGGTATTATTTTGAGTTGAGTAAATATGTTTCAAATCAAGAATTCTCTGTTTTGTATATAGGGAAGTAAATTTAGTTAACATAAGGATAATATAATTCGTTTGAAGCAATTTATATTTCGTATGAATATAAGTTTTTTGAGAATTTGTTTTTCTTAATTTAAAAGTGTAAAAATGTAGCGTGTATAAAACTTAATCAGTCGACTGTTTCAAGATGAGGCTGAAGCGTGACCTGATTCGCAATGGCTTGTTTTTGTTATTTACTCTTATGTTTATGTGTATGTGCGTGTATGTGATGTGGATGTATACATATTGCTGTGGTTACAATAATGCAACTACAATTGTAACGTTGTAGCTTTAACGATACAAAATTGCATATCTATTCAATGAATGCTGAGATTGTATTAATATTATTAAAAATTCACCTATAAATTTATAAATCTAATCCCTATTAACATTCAATTTATTCTTGTGAGTTCTAGCAGTGATCCTTCCTCCTTTCCTATGGTGTGTTTCTTACTTACGTTTTTATTTGGATAAGGTTAATAATAAAATAAATTCTTAAATTTCATAAAATATTTATATTCATCTTTTAATTCAATAAACAACATCAAAAAAATTTATTAACAACATGTGGCTGTGTTAAGAATGTCTCCTCACAATTATAGAACATAGAAAAACATAATTCCATTTTTTTCTATTACGATTCAAGAAAAATATTATTTTGCTATTTTTATCATTTAATATAATATTTATAGATTCAAAAAAAAAATAACTTTTTCCCATACGAAGCTAATTTTTATTTCAACAAAGACATACATTCGCCCATAGTGCCTTTGATGATCTAAAACTTTGCAAAGAAGAAAATACCTATCTTGAAAATGACCTATACCAATCGTCGAATGTAAATATTCGCACATAGTACACCCAACAGATTGGCGCTTGTCCCTCAAGAATATTCCTATCTATTCGTATTCATCTACTTGGAATCTTGATTAACTTTTTCCACAACTATCGTTAATAATGCCTAGTGATACACAGGAAGCAAATATTTGCACATAGTACCTCCAGTGCCCTCAACACTATTAACAATCTTCACACAATTTACAAAAAAATTAATATAATTCAGCAAAACAATATTTTACCTAAATATTGATGATGTTTAACGCCTTGCTAAAAGTAAACATTTTCACGTTGTACCCCTAGAGTACGTCTTACACCATCAATTATTCCAAAATGTATATTTATTTCAAAAAGAAAAACTTACTTATATTCCTCATACAAATCACCAAATTCTTTTTTATTGATGTCTGCCATTTTGTTATATTTGAAAATGAAATTATCAATTGTAGCAAATAATTAATAATAACAAAACTGAAAACTGTACTGGAATTCAGAAATAAACTTAATACATTGAAACTAATATAATATAACGTAGTGTATCAAAACCCCTACTATTATTTGCAAACGATATCAAAAATTTTTACGTCTAGTAAATTCGAAAGTTCGGCTTCATCTCCTTATATCGTTCTTCGCGCTCTTTTATAACTTTTCCTTTTAAAACAAAAGACGACTATCCACTTACAGCGCCACGACTGCTACACTAACATTTATGTTGGCATTGTCCAGTTCATATTTGTTTTCTATAAGTTTTTCTCAGTCACATACCTATTCCACTTTTGACAGTCAATGAATACACAAAATGTCACCACTTACAAATTGTTTATTAAACGTTTATCTTGAGATTCTTCATCTTCGGTAGGTATATTCTTCTTTCTTAATGCCATCCCTCATTATGCTTGTAAATGAACCTATTGCCTCTCTCATTATTAATTATATACTTCCTTTTTTCGTTAATTAAAGTTATTCGTATTTTCTTCTTGTAGATATCTTTGTTATTTATGATCGGAAATATATTGTACTGGAATCCTCTTTATTAGGACTGTATCACAAGGAATACCGACTTCAACAGCATCTCCTTTACTTTCTGCCCAGTTCCTTTCGGCTTCTTGTAAATTGATTTGCATACAACTGTCAACAATGTTGATGTTATTTCTTCTCGCAGATTATTAGAACCACACAAGATTTATCCTGCTATCTTTGATGCCCTTACATTTATGCAAATAACATTCAAAGATGTGTTCCTACCCATGCATCTAGTATATACATAAACTTATTAATGTATTGTCTCGGATAAAGAACACTTTTTGTATATATCCCTTAAAATGTTTTTAGATATAAGTATCAGGTATTTATTATACTCTTAAATATGATCATAAAATTCCTTTAGAAATTAAAATCATTGTACAAATTTAAAATCTATTTTTTATTCATTTGAATAGACGTTTTCATAAGAAACATGCCGAATATGACCTTGCTCGTACAATTTTACAGCATTTAAATGATTCACCCTCTTCACAGTTCCGTCTTTCAAAATCACTCTCTCTCTCTATTACTTATTTTTAGTACATTTGTATTTTTGAACAGTGGTCCATTTCTTAGAATATTTAATGCTATTCTTACACATTGCGAGAAGTTTGGTTCTGTTTTTGTATATGCAAGCCACCTTGTGCTCGTCTTTTCTACAAAACACAGAATGCATAGATTTATTTTGTGTTTATTTTTATTCCTTTCTTAATATAGGTTATGCAACTCATTATTCACCTACTAAATATGTGACTTGTGATTATTTTACCTTAAACTATATTTTTAAAATTAAAATTTTATGTTCTTATTCTAAAGCTTAACTGTTTAACAATTTTTCTAATTCTTAAACTATAAAGATCACGGCAATGTGCACATTTATACGACACTGTTGCAGAATGTTACCTAGTTTAGGCATGCTATAGTTACTGCTATATATCTATTGTTCTTTTTTTATCAGGGTTTAGGTGTAAAAACAGACCTAGTCTGATGAACCTCACCCTGCGGTTCGCCTCCAATTATTTTATTTCTTCTTTATATTATATTATTGTGACTGACGTCCATATCTAGCGTCATCTTGTACACTCTCACATTCATTTTTAAATCGCTTAAACCACTCGAACACGCTGACAACGACTAAAGGCGTAAACATATTTCAATTTTTCGTAAGTTTCTGTTGCAGATTCACCTGATTTACAAACAAAATTGACAGAAACACGTCCTACGCAGACAGCAACAGTTATTCTATCTTCACTTGACCGGCATATTTCAGGTGACACCAGTACTACAGCGCCAAAAGGAGTTAAATTGACACATATCGTATATATCTGTATATTTCATTTATGTAAATAATAACCAAATTAAGCTGACTTTATTATTTGTCTAAAACAATATGTTAAGTAAAATCTTACAGTAAATCAGTTACGAAAGGCAACTCGACTATCATAAATTTTATGGTTCTCTGGGTGTATAATTGAAGGTGTAACATTGGTTGTACATACTTCTATACAGATTTACATATGAGCATCACACAGAGAGTCGACACGGATAATGGTTTTAATAACAGTGCGGTAGCAAGAATGGCGCTTTAACAGTAGCTACTATGCAGCACCGCCCATACCCTATGGCATTAAACGATTCAATACAGGCCTGCCGGTCCACCCAACTTGTGGGTTTTGAAGTTAATTTTATTGCTTCATTATTCATCAATACCTCTCGGACAATTACTAGCTAACAGATTAACACATATAGGCTTTTAAAATACACGCATATAATTTAACAGGACACAAATTGACGTACAATTCATTAATTTCTGTTTGGAACTTACCACGCCTATTAGTAATGTAATATCGCTTTTAAGTACGGAGCAATGTTGATACCCTTGCAATTAAATATTTAAATATCTCAAGATGTCATTTATAAAAACAGTTTTATATAAGGACAGAAATAAATTTAACATTTTTATTTGGTTCATAATATAGATAGTTTTTTCAATGGCAATGATTTATAAGCATTTTTCTAAAATAGTATTTACACCAGAGCAACAATTTTTATTCTTATTTTAATGCAACTAGGGCTAGTATAGGTATACTACGTGTATAAATAAACTAAGATTACTGATAGCGTGACGTTGAATCTGTCAACACGGTTGGCTTTTTCCCTAGCTAGGCTACCCTCTGACGCGTCTTTAATACGAATTAGATCTCTGTAGTATCACTTCTTGTTCCACAGCATTCGAACAAAAGTACTCTATCAAGTTTTGTTTCAATTGTAAGCACAACAGGTTCACAGAACCCATTTTTAGAAGGCAGAAGCTATTTTGAAGTTGAACTTTGTCAAGGAACACTTTTAACTGCAAGAGGTGATTAATTTAGATATTGTTCTTAGTTGTCGTGGATTGACGACAGAATAAGCGGATAGAATTGAATTTGACTTACAAACCGTTCATCAAAGTTTGACCATTGAAGTGGACACGAAGAACAACTGTGCGAAAATAATCCCTAAAAATCTACACCAGAATCAAAATCACACCATGAGGGAAACAAGTGTTAACTTGTTGAGGAGAATTGAAAATTACCCTCATATTCTGGTACATGTTATTACTGGTGATGAGCACTGGATTTTTGAATACGGACCAGACAAATCACCATAGCCAGGAATCTAATGTCACCAAGGCCAAAAAAGCTAGAATGAGCAAATCAAATATCAGAACCATGTTGAATTATGTTTTAAGATTAAATGCTAAATCAGCATTTTTACCGCGTGTCATTTTCTTGAAACCGTACATCGGGAACACCTGAGTACTCTATCAAGGTAATGTGCCTTGCCACACAACTTCTACTTCAAAATTTTGTATTCATTGAGACGTATTTAGTCTCCATATTTCCTCTCTTTTGTTTCTTTCGTTTTCTTAATTGTTTTGCAGCTACCAAATTTTATGTATCTTGTTTTCGCTACCTTCTTGGTTTCTGAAACTGTCTGTATTTCTGCTGCCGACGTTTTGTGCGCTATCCCAGGCGATGTCTCCTGATCATCGCAATTATAAAGAACCCCTGAAGATGTCCCTTATGATAATTCTGCCGTCGATGTTTTGTCCACTATCGTAAGAGACATCTTCAGAGCTTCTACTATTATCATAACCTGAAAGAGCCTGGTTCAGGTTATCACCACAGAAGTAGCGACGACGACAACTCAGATACCAAAAAAGTATTAACAACAACCACGGAAGCCTACAACTTAGATTTGTCCTGCTGTTTGTTCTTCCTTCTCTTTTGGTTGATTTTATCCCTTTATCTTCGAATAATGAAAATAATACTAATGTAATTGAAGAAAAACACAAATATAATGATGGATCCTCTTTATTCTTTACAATCGCTTCTAATATACTCTAAGGGACTAGTTTCGACATTATGTCATCATCAACCTAGAATAGTCAAATGATTTTTCAAAGTATCTCGTGTCATAAATAGATGTATGCAGATACAAATACTAGTGTTATAGTATCATTCAAAAATATTCGATGGGTAGTTTTCATGTTAAAATAAGATGATGATAGATAAAATTTGGATAAAATTCAAACATAAAAAATCAACAAACACAAGCCACGTGACATGGTGGACAAATATTATATGTATTTGTGTTTGCTTGTTGACGAAATATTGCCAAAATTCTATTTTTTCACTGAAGTAAACTACTACATACTTCCAATCTACCGATTTAACTGAAAAACTAATCAGATCTCAAAAGGGAGATTATACTGGTGAATACAAAATTTGCAATTGATATCTGTAGCCGTTTGACCGCTATCGTGGTCACACACACAGAGAGAGAGAGAGAGAGATAATTTTTAAAAACCACTACGTGTAATAAAGTAAAAGAAACCAATATATAGAATAGTTATGAAATTGCCATTGTGAAAAGCGTACGGCAAGCTAGGAGACTCAATTAAGTCGAAACGCGTCCATGTTTCGCTAAGTAACAATGGAAATATATTTTCAAATTAATATATAGATAAACAATACGACAAAGAAATTTATTCTGACTTTTAAATATGCCAATTTTTTGCTGCCAGTCTTAACAAACTTTTAAAATATCTGGGTAAACAGTATAACAAGGGAATTTCAGTAATATTCGGGCCCTGAAAAACACGCTTTCAAAATAAAAGAAACATTAATAGGACTTAATTTTTCCTAAACTAATAGGAAATTTGAATTCGTTTGCAAAGGACCAAATGACCTCTAACTCTCTTGTCGTTTCTAAGATCTCCGTATACGAGGGGTTATTTTGGATAACATGGTAAGCAATTATGGATATAATACTTCTTTTCATAATAGTAATAATTATTTAGTTGACGTCAAAATACTGAAATTTCTCTCAACAATATGTACAACAAGAATACAGATTTTATTGACCTCGCTTATATTTATACACGCACTCATGTTAATTGATGCGATAGAGATCAACTTGTAGTGTGTGTATGTGTATGCGTTTCTTAACTCTTATGGCCCCGTTCAATAACATCTTGGCGCCGTCGATATAAGAACGTCTGTTGGTGTTACTAGTTTCACCATTACTAAGATAACAACCGAATTCATATAAGATACCACGTTTGATTTTATTCATATTGCTTCTAAGCGTAATCTGTTTGCGCGGTCAAGACGAATTAATGGTGCTAGATAAGTGTCAGTTACTTAATCGTCTATGTATATTATTAAATCGGATCTATTATAAGTGCTACACTTATACAATAGTTAACCGAATAGTAATGGATTTTGAGCTAATCTAAGGATGCATGGCATATATCAATATCGTTTTATGGAAAAAAAAAACATTGCCTAAAATATAGTGCTTTCGATAAACTAACGAAAATGTAGTAAATAATAACCTACCTATTCCATGTACGTACCGTGATTTTAACTTATGTATTTATATGTAGGGTTTTCTCTTAAAATAGTACAAAATGATTGGAAATAAATTTTAATGAAAAGGCGGAATGGTTAAAATATAATTTTCTTCAATTATATATTACAGATTTTAACTATTGTAATAATTTTAAATATACTCATAATAGCAATAGCACACATAAGAAACTATGACCTCCTTGTTTTGAATAAAAAATATGGCAAGAAGTATCACGTTTACCCTTATATAGTACTCCTAATAGTTTTCTTGCCAATATCTCCTAAATTGCGGATTTTATACAGATTTATTGAGAATATAAAAGTATTTAGAGCTAGATTTGGAAGAATTTTTGTGTAAAAATAAAATAAAAAAATTAGGTGTGGCCACCACACGACTTTCTTATACGTATGAGCGTTTCAAACTATACAATCTTAAGAATTTTTTTATACAAAACTTATTCAAAATCCTATTCTAAGTATATACTTTTATTCTCTTAATAAATCGCTATAGAATGCATACTTTGCAAGGTCCGAATTTTGAAATTTCATGTATACAAAAAATATTGCAAATATAACTCTAAATACTTTTGTACTCTTAATAAATATATATAGAATGCATAATTTACGACATATTTGCCAAAAATCGCTATTCGGTAAGAGTAAAAGTGTTACTTCCGGTCCGAATTTTGAAATCTTTTTTATACAAAAGATATTGAAAACTATGTTATAAATACTTTTATACATGTAACGTATCTGTCTAAAAAGCTTGACTTGCGAAATATTCGCAAAAAAACGATTTTCGATAAGAGTAAAAGACCTACTTCCGGTAGGAATTTCGAAAAACTTTTTAAATAAAATTGTTCTCAATTTTAATTTTAAGTACATATGAATTCTTTATAAATTTGTATAAACTTAGTATTTGACGAAATATTGGCAAAATTCGATTTTTTCACTGAAGTAAACTGCTACTTCCGGTCTACCGATTTTACTGAAAAACTAATCAAATCTCAAGAGGGAGATTATACACGTAAATACAAAATTTGGAATTGATATCTCCAGCGGTTTGACCGCTATCGTGGTCACAGACAGACAGACACACACACACAGACACATTTTTTTAAAAACCACTTTTTTGGTATCAGGGGACCTCAAAACGTGGACATCTGCAAAAATCTCGAGGTCGAAAATTTTCATCGTCACAATACTTCCTTATACTACGTATAAGAAAGTAAAATTGAAATCGAAGTATCTCTCGTATGCCGTGTTTACACGGTCAAATAAATTCATGAATAAATTGACGAATTTATTCAGGAAGAAATTCATGAATTTATTCATCAATTTATTGAACCGGGTAAACGCAAACATTCATCCAAAATTTGTTTTCTTGCAACCTTTAAATGTTGTTGTTTTCATTTATCAATTTGGAGGTTACGCGGAACTTGTTAATCTGATATTTGTAGGGGTTAATAATACGCGATTATATATGCAAAATATGGACTTATAGCTTGCTGATGGATACAAAAGCAATCCGAATATTTTTATATGTACTTGATTGTAGTAATCACACATATCTTTTTTGTGAGACTTGATCATGATCATTAAAATAATTATTTGTTAAGCGAAATTATTCACTTCTCACAATCGATTTTTTGTCGGTCCTTTGCAACGTTTGTATAGAATAGCAATAGTTGCATATTATTTATTGGAACATATTGTTTTACAAATACGACTGATTTTACTAACTTTACCAATCTTTTATAATAAAAAAATTATTCACGAAGCAGAAGGTTCACAATGCGAAAGTTGACATGTATTTTAAACTAAAATGTTACTATATTTCCCTGAAAAATTGACGAAAAATTAGAACGGGTTCTAATTCGACAATTTTATTTGACCGTGTAATCACAACATTACTCACTGGTTTAATTTATTAAGAAGATAGTAGTAGTTAAAACTTAATTTGAAACAAAATTCGGAAGGCACATACTTATAAGAAAATCGTGTGGTGCCCACACCCATTTTCTTTGCTGGTGTTTAAAAATTCATCTTTGGCAATTAAACACATTGTTAATCGAAACGTCACATGACATAGTGAGACGTTACTATTGTTTATTAAATCTTCCTCAAACCAGTGTGATGCAATTTAGAAAAATATAAATAATGAGGTGTGGTCACTACACGAGTTTCTTATACGTATGAGTATTTCAAATTGTACACAAGATGGTATAAATTGTTTTAAATAGTTTTACATACTGTTATTAGAAATTAAAATAAACCTGTGAGCAAGGGTGTTACTTCAAGTACAAATTTTAAAAATCTCTAGATAGAAATTATTCAAAATCCTATTCTAAGTACTATTCGCGAAAAGTGTTACTTCCGGTCCGAATTTTGAAATTTCATTTCTACAAAAAATATTCAAAATCCAGCTCTAAATACGTTCGTATTCTTGATAAATATACCTATACAATGGATAATTTACGACATATTTGCAAAAATCGCTATTCGATAAGAGTAAAAGTGTTACTTCCGGTCCAAATTTTGAAATTCTTTTCATACAAGAGGTATTGACAATTAAGTTCTAAATACTTCCATACTCGTAATGTACCTGCCTAGAAGGACGACTTGCGAAATATTCGCAAAAAGCTGAGTTTCGATAAGAGTTAAAGACCTACTTTCGATAGGAATTTCAAAAAAATTTTTGATTAAATTCTTCTCAAATTTAATGTTGAGTACATTTGAATTTTTTGTAAATTTATTTAAACTTAGTAGTTGACAAAATATTGGCAAAATTCGATTTTTTTACTGAAATATACAATTACTCCTGCGGTTTTGCAATTTTAGGGAAAATTTAATCAGATCTCAAGTGGGAGATTATACTCGTAAATACAAAATTTGGAATTGATAGATATAGCCGTATGTATGACCGCTGTTGTGGTCACACATACACATACACACAGACATTTTTTAAAAGCCACTTTTTCGGTATTAAGGGACTTCAGAAAATGTCATCACAATACTTTCTTATATTACGTATGAGAAACTAAAAGGAAATAATGCAATTATAATACCTATGCTGTCATTTTTGAGGATAATCATGAAAGTGTCTTCATCGACTACCTTAAAAAATAAGACGTGTGGCCACCACACGACTTTCTGATACGTATGAGCGTTTTAAATTGTAGATTTTTTTATACAAAAATTAATCAGAATCCTATTAGAAACACTTCTATTCTCTTAATAGAATGCACACTTCGCAAGATATTCGATAGGAGTAAAAGTGTTCCTTTCGGTCCGAATTTTGAAATTTTATGTATACAAAAGACATTGCAAATCCAACCTAAATACTTTTGTATTCTTGATAAATATACAGGGTGATTCTTAATATATGCGACAAACTTTAGGAGCTGATTCCTGGGGTTATTTTGATTATAAAAGTTCATAAGAATATATGTCCAAAACCGCTTAGTTCATAATAGAAAGTTAAAATAATAAATGGTTTTTATAACTTCTGAACTTAATTTTGTTTTACTGATTATTTTGTTAATTTATAATAAAACCATTTATTATTTTAACTTTCTATTAAACATTGTATAACTTCTGAACTAAGCGGTTTTGGACATATGTTCTTATGAACTTTTATGATCAAAATAACCCCAGGAATCAGCTCCTAAAGTTTGTCGCATATATTAAGAATCAGCCTGTATAGAGAATACATAATTACGATATATTTGCAAAAAATCCCTATTTGATAAAAGTAAAAGTGTTACTTCCGGTACGAATTTTGAAATTTTTTTATTCAAAAGATATTTAGAATTATGTTTTCAATACTTTTATACTCGTAATGTACCTGCCTAGAAAGCATGACTTGCGAGATATTCGCAAAAAACTGATTTTTGATAAGAGTAAAAGACCTACTTCCGATAGGAAATTCGAAAAACTTTCATAATAAAATTTTCAAATTTAATTTTGAGTATATATGAATTCTTTATAAATTTGTTTAAAGTTAGTAGTTGACGAAATATTGTCAAAATTCGATTTTTTTACCGAAGTAAATTACTACTTCCGGTTAAATACAAAATTTGGAATTGATATCTACACAGCCAGACAGACACACAGACATTTTTTAAAAACCACTTTCTTGGTATCAGGGGACTTCAAAACGTGGACACTGCAAAAATTTCGAGGTCGAAAATGTTCATCACAATGCTTCCTACGTATAAGAAAGTAATAACGGCCACATTTGAAGAAGAAGTGCTGTACCTTCAAGGCAATGCATTGCCTTGGTAGTTACCGTGGTCAAAATTTCGAATTACGGTTCGAAATTATAGACCATATTCACCAAATTTTAATGTGATCGTCTATGATAATTTTCTGTTTCCCAAGCATAAAATTTGGATCGGAGGATGGCGATTTTCACTAAACAAGGAGGTTGATAGCAGTCATATACTGTATGAAATTGAATTTTACTTAAAGAATACTTGTTTTCCTGTTAGACTCAAGACGTTTCAAACTACCCACGTACGTTACCAAAAATTGATATGATTTTTTGCTAGAAATCTAATTCTCTTTTCCTTTTCAATTTCGTTGTCCATATACTCCTGTAAAAAAATAATTTTAATTTAAATCATTCATTTTTATAATTAAACAAATATTTACTTACATTGTATTGTAAGTAAGTGTAATAAACTGTCGTATATCTAAATAAATACATCTCAAATATGTATTCTCACGTACTAAAGTTATACCCATTTCACTAACTTTTAACTATAGTATAAATAGATTTAAATAATTGAAACGAAAGTATATCAATAAGAACCACTTACCTCTTATCACACCGTAACACGTATTCACTCCAATCGTTTCGAATAGTAAGATTTCGATTCTTATACCTAAGAACAATGAAAGCCAAAGTGAGAAAGAAGCGACTGTAACACGGAGAGGAGACTTCCATTGCTAATCACGTTTAATTAATTTTTCTGACGTAATTTAATCTGACTTCATTATTGATCGAGATACCTAAGAGGATTCCTCTGTAGGCATGGAGAAATGAAAAATGATTCCCATTAACCCGCGATATGAGATATAGAGAATATGAATGCATTTTCTGTTGGGATTAATTCGACAAAAAAAGAACGATAAGAGAGAGAGACGACGGCGAGAAGTGAAAAAGTGAGGTGGGACGTACGAGAAGGACCGTTATCATTATTGAAGCGGTAGCTCCGGGTTATTATAAGATAGAACCTAGTCGGAGCACAGAGCAAGGTGATTAGCAACGATGAAATGAGATGGATTTGAGATTAAGCATTGTAGTGTCGGCTTCGAAGTGTAATAAAATATGGGATAGATCGTATAGATAAAGTGTATTTTGTTCCAATATAATATCAATTAAACTTTGAAAAATCTTTCATTTAATACTAATAATAGCTGCAAATTTTGTTAGTTAATTATAGCACTTTATCTATTATCTTGACAATATAATATATAATTTAATATCTATAATGAAGTTACTCATTTAGTATTAAGTTACATAATACGATACGTATTTCAGTATACTAAGCCTGTTTAAATATTTTAATTATTTCTGTGTTGTAGATATACGGCTTACTCCCTTTAAATATAATAATATAGTTCAGGTCTTCATATAAAAAAAAACAAGTAGTCACTCGTTTTTTTTTTTGCCGATTAATATGAATCTTAGGCAACCACTCTATTTCAAGCGTAGGAATTCTAAACTATCCACAAGTTTGTAGCAGAATAGATCTGTAATGACTAGGGAGCGGAATCGAGCGAGCCATGACTCATCGCTCATGGGCGCACTATTGAAATGTTGTATTTTTAAAGAGGTTTTAATTTTATGTATATAATTGAATAACAACTCATAAAATACAAAATACATTATTATTTGTTGATTTTATTGTTCAAGTCGAGTAAAGGAGTATTAATATTCACCAGCAATACTTTCTCAAGGTTCTCTTCTGTAAGATTTGTTCTTTTTGAATGAAGTACATCCTTGTAGATAGAAAACGTCCTTTCTACATCGCAACTGGTTATAGGTGCGTACTGGAAATATTCTTTTATTTCAGCGTATTTAGCAGTTTGATTTTGTGTCATTGTCCCAACATGTAACGAAATTTTGTAAACTATCGAAATTCTCTGCATAAAAACTAGTAGCTTCCAGCCATGTTCCCCATCTAGTTATTACTGGCGCGGGTGGCAGTGACAAAGATGGAAGTTTTTCCCTGTAAAGGGCCACTCTCGATAGTGCTTTTCTGAAAACTTTTTTAAAAGCCAATACAAGTCTATCAACTTCCGGATAGTTGTCTCTGATATATTCACAGATTCTGTGGAGAGCATGTGCTTTTTAACATATATGCGGCACTGTCACTAACAAATAAAAGTATTTTTTCCCTGTACCTGTCGTCCGAATGAAGCATTTTGTGCAAATTCTCGTCAATGGTTTTAGCAACTGTTTCCGCATCAACTGTATTTATAACTTTAGATGCTATTACATAAGCGTTATATGGAATAGTTGTATGTAGTACACCAGCTACAATATTTACCACACAGCGTCCTAATATATCGACAGTTTCGTCGGCACTTATCCATAGGTACTGATTTGAAAGATGTCTTCTAATGCATTCTACTGTTTTCGTGAGGCACTTAGAAACATAACATTTGCGTAAGGTGGATTCATCAGGAACATGTCGACCAGTATATTTTTGGAGAAATGTTTTGAAAGTGGGATTGTCAAGTTTCTTTAATGGGATATTAGCCGCCATTAAAGCTTCACAGAGTTCTTCGTTAAAATTGTCAGCTTTCAACGGGTCCAATTTCTGTGTATGTTTTAGCGATGCTAAGTGACGTTGTACGTTCGATTTTTTGGCATTCTGTAACGATATTTTACAGACTTTGCAATAAATATCGGAATCACTGACAATGGACATACAATCAGTATGACCCTCAATCCAACTCGCCATTGTTTGACGATGTATTTCTCGACGTTCTTCCATATCATATCTGAAAAAGTAACATAAACAATGTTCTAGATCTAAATAAACGATAACTAAAAATTTTAATCTTAATCTTAACAAAATCCAATTAACACTTACGTCGATATAAATGGAAGAAGTAGATTCAATGAACCGGCAGGATCTATTACAAAAATTACGAAGTACGTAATTAACAGTTAAAACAATGAAACAAGGAAACTAACATAAGGTATAAATGAAAATTTTATTTCTCTTGGAAATATAACGTAAATATAATAAATTTTAAACACTCCTAACGCCGGTATCTACGCCTGTGTATAAAGAATTTTACCTCATAAATTCCTTATTTTATTGCCCTTTTTTCTCTGATTCTCGGTCTCTTGTCGAGCGTAAACAGATGTTGCAGTTCGCCCTATGAATTAGTGCTATTCAGATATAATGTGCACTGTCCTGCAAATTAATGTGATAATAAGATAATAAGAAATCATTTATTGGTTACAAATAACGAAACAAAAATTGTAGAATTTACATGTTTTTTAATAGAAAACATGCGCCATTGACTTTTATAACGTTTTCAGCACGTTTTGGCTTCGAGTCAACAAGTTTTTTAGTTTTCTGATATTTACTGGTGTCAAAACCATAACTGGTTTACAGCTTCAACTAGTTTTGTTTTAGTTATGCTCTCCAGCGTCCAAAATCCAGCTTTTACATTAGCCCACAGACTTTCGATTTCACGTCTGCGACACGTGACACGGAGCCGAACCTTTTTGGAAAACTGATCGACAATTGACATCAACTTTTTTAGTTCAGTTATCAGTGTTTGCTCTAGTAAGTCTCTGTATTTTTGAGATATGCCTTCGTCCGACACAAGAGGTTCGGTACCTTTATAATCTCTGATCAATATGAGCCGCGTAAGTTTTCGTTATCCATTTTTTTAACAAAATGAGATCTTTGTCCATGTACCAGAAAATGGCTTTCATCAAAGAACAACACGTTTGTCTAATCATCAACAGTACAGCTTACATATTTGTTTGCCCAAATACATTTTTCCTATCATAGCAGCTGTCAATACTTGTTTTTCTGAGGTCTAATTGTTTGTCTTCCATCTTCGATAAGTTTTTTCTTAAGGTGGAGTCGTGAACAATAACTCCAGTGTGTGCTAGGTCTTGCCGAAGATCTTGACTTGTTTTTGTAGAAATTAATTAACTTTCCCTTATTAAAAAAGCTTCATCTCTTCATGCCTTCCTATCCCTTCCACATTTGTCTTTTCTGTTCACCTCAATCGTCCAAATGACCTTTTTTATGTGAAAATCTTGTTTACATTTCTTCAAGTCATTGATGTATGTTCACTTAAAGTAGTCATCTTTTTGTGCACTTGTTGGGAGTAACATGAATCTTTAAAAATACGATGGAAACAAAGATTAGAACAGTCTGGATACAGCTTTAATAAAACACTTAAAACGCATAATTCTTACGAAACCATCAAAAACAACACGCCTGTGAAATACGTCGTTACTCACTAAATGTCATTTATTTATTTTCGACATAAACGTATTACCAACTGTAAAAACATGTAAACGTGTATAAATTATTGAGTGTTCACATTAATTCCCACAATACTGTAGATACAGATGCACAGCCTGTGTCGCTTTAGGCATGCAAATACGTCGTGTGGGTGGTTGCACCTAAACTAAAATAAACCAACATCAAATCTAACACTTCAGAATCAGAATACGACATTCAAATTTGTTAAAATGGTGGTTTATTGTTTCGGAAATTACTTCACCTACTATCATGTTCTCGAGTCTAGCAAGTGATTCTTTCTCTAAGGATTGTAGGAATTTATGAACATGTTTAAGTGTTAAATCACGTAGGTATCACAATTCAAATTACCAAAATGTCTGACAATTTTAATACTCTCCAAAAAAAATTACAAGAATGTACTACCTCACAGTTTAAAGATAAACTTAAAAAAATATCTTGGCCATCATCTATTACTTTAAATGAATAATTGAACGAAATGAAAACGATCTGGGCTTTGAACATTGAAAATGCATTGTTATATTATTTGTTTGATTTATTATGATTTTTGATTTTTATAATTATGTAATATTTAATAAAGTGTGTGTACCAATTATTGATAGCAGTTTATATAAAAAATATAGAAATATCCATACAAAATTTAGAAAAATTTATTTCTTATAAACAACTTTTTCATTACTTTTTAAATCCTGTCGCAATTTTGGTAGTTAGATGCATTACCATTTAAATGTTCATTACGATTGATATTTCTTTCCATAAGTTTGGTGTTTTTTAATATTTCTATTACTAATGTTGGTAGTATAACTTCCCCTAAAATTCCAATTTTAAAACAGTTCGGACCTATAGGATTTCGAATTAGTTCAGAACAAGAATTTGGCCGGACATGTGCATTACTATCAGAACTAGTAATTCTAGAACGGTTCCTGAACTGTTCAGAACTGGGAGTCTGAATAAACCTAATATAAAGTACTCAGACAATATTTACATGTACAGAGTCAATAAATGAAAATATAACAGATAAGATGATTCGGTCATGTAGGTTATATATCCACTAACAGAATCGAAAAAAAAGTTTATTAAACGATAATATAAAAACAGCAATGGAAGGGCAGTGAAATAAGAGAAAACCCAAGAAAAGAAGGAATATCAACCGGGGGACAAATGCAACTCTATTCCCCTGACACCTAACGGTAAAAAGGTATTGGATCAACTTAAGTATTACCACTTCGTGAACCACCTACTACAACATATGTTTTAAGTAAATTAAACGCCGTTCCTTTTATTCCATACCGGACTATTTTTCCTAAAAGAAGCATATGTTTGTTGGAGTGGACATTTATTTTTTTATTATATCATTCATTGATTGAAGTATCAATCGAATGCGTTTTCTAATTTCACTTGCTAAATGAACTCAAAAATTAATTTGAAATGAGTAAAAATATCCAGTTTTATTGAATAATATGGTGGGGTCTTCATTAACGGTGCGGCATTTTGCTTTTATAATAAAACACTCGTTTGCTAGAAATTAAAAATCATTTGTATTTTAATGTAAACTATAGTTAATTCTTAAAGTAAGATATATAGAGAGATAATGATGTCAGTTTTTTGACAAATAAATTGAAGCCTCGGATGGTAAAATTAATGCACACCTGATGGTTTCGGCCAGATACCTGAGATAATCCCCCGCGGAAATTGTAGTGTTAAGTATCACCACCGGGAACCCGTAATCTTAGGTCCGAGTTGGGCCAGTAATCTCAGACGGCGGTAATCCCTTGTAAATATGAAAAATTAGACATTAAAGGTAAGATTTAATGCCTTTTGCTTATTCACCAACCCATTAAGCCAGAAATGATCGTCGATGAAAATGATTTTCTTAAGACGGAGTTCATATGCACAATTACTAAATCTGCGACCTTTGCTTTTAGTTCTTATGTTAAGGCTCCTATATAGTGGATCGGAAATGTAATATTGGTTGCATGGCACATAATTTAATAAGTCAAGGATGTCCGAGTACTTATTACACATAGGCAATATATAATAAATATTTGAAATAATAACTCAATATCTAAGCGAATAAAAATTCATTTATGATTAAATATTTACACATTTGTAACTGCGGGAAAGATTTTTACCAGAATAACAATTCATTGTAATGTGGGTTGCCTAATTTTAATTTATTTTATATTCATTTAAAAAAAAAGTAAAAGATAGTTGAACGAAAAATAAGTGCAGAGCGGGGTTGTTTTTTATTCAATTTATAACGTCAACTAAAGCAAACAAATCTGCTACAAAGAATTTTTTTCTAAATTTGATTATTCAAATTCTAATTTAATTCTTCATAAGTAGGTGTTGAAAAGTTTTCTCCAAATTAAAAATTAACAAAAATATCTTGCATCAAAGATCTCCTGGTTTTCAACTATTCACATATCCACTATATAGGACCCTTAAGGAACTTTGTAAGCATGATGACTAGAATCTTTTCACAAAATTCGCTACAAACTGGTGTTGGAAAAGTACAATAACTGAACAGGAATTGACAAATTTGAGTCTGCCGTACAGCTGGAATACTATATCCGTTCCTTGCGTTTGTTTGCTGTACTGGCAGGCGAACATTATGAAGGGAATAATATTGATTGTAATTTGAGTACTACATGTTCAATGGCTCTTCAACTTTGGACGATTATGTTGATCGAAAATTGGAGGTAATGTACGTAGGGTAGCCTCGAGAGAATGGTTATTTTGAATAAAACATCGGAATAACTAGTTAACATTACTGAAGTGTATCGTTGTATCAATGGCAGCATTGACAAGCACAAGTCTCGATGCAAAGAATTCAACATGGCTAGCAACTGAAAAAAAATGTCCAGTTCAAAGCGAGCCACTCTTAATGAAAAATTCATTACTGGTATGCACTTGAAAATTGTCAGGAGTTAGTACTTAGACCTGATTACATTCTTATACACAAAGACGACTTACATTAATAAACGTAATCAAATAACTAAGTCAAAGCAATTAACTTCATAATTAAACAAATAGTATGACTTTGTATTGTCGCCTTGTATATTTGACGAAAGATAAAATTAATCATATAGTTAGATGGACTGTTACGTCATATTCTTCAAGAATAAAAATTGATACCAACCGTGACAGTTAAGCGATTATGAAATCAAAAGAGACCGGGGCTAATGATTAAAATCTATGGAGATCCGTGAGACTGACTAAACTATACCGGTTCCGCGGCAGTAGCGGCGGCGTCAACCGTTATCTGCCTCACCAGCGTCGCCTCCGTCCTTTTAATCATCCCTTAACACATTTCTCACCTTATCGCGCTCGGGACCAACCTCCACCACCCTCTCTTCTCCTCTCGCGCGTCGTCGAAAATGAAAAAAAGTTTTCGTTGGAGAGAACTCGATAGCGCATAAAATGTCTGCAGATGACAGAGGTGTGCAGACCGATTTAATGCGGATAGAATTCACAGATCAATTTTAGATTCGAAACGATTTATAACTTCCTCTTATACAGAGCCGGACCGAGATATCATCTATCGATCATGCTACATTACCATAAGACATTGATTTATAATTATTTTCCCTCTTAGTACGCGGATGTCTTCATCATAATGTAAAGTCATTTCAATCAATAACCAAGAGCCAGTATTGTCTTTTACGCATTTTGTTCTAAGTTTTATAATAAATAATTTTATATATGATATTTCTATATTCCTTTTATTATTTCCTACACCTAGTGAAGAAATTATTTCATTTACTTTTACTATTGCCAAACATCTATTTCAATGATGAACAAGATGTAGGTAATGCAACAAAAAACGAAATGTATAAAAGCAACAATGTGAACAGTTAAGCATGGAACTATCGCTATTATCCTTGTAGTATCATCAATTAGTATTGATTTATCAAATACGGGCATTCAGTAACACCACACAAATAATATTGTGCAATTTGCGTCGATATTATTTTGTGGTGTTATACTGAATGCCCGTATTTGATAAATCAATACCATTTGATGATACTACATAATAGCGAGGGTTCTATGCTTAACTGGTCACATTTTCACTTTTATTCATTTCATTTTTTTGCATTACATCTTGTTAGCCATTGACATTTTTTAGATGACAGCTTGCTGTCTGCTTGTCATTTTATAGTGCCTCTACATCAAGATAAATATTCACTTTATAGATATAATTTATAATACAAATTATTTCAACTTTTCAAAAGCTGGATTGTGTTTTAAATATGATCAAAATGACAAAAGTTTAACAAAAAGTTATTAATTGCAACTTATTAAGAATTAAGACACATTTAATTTCTGTATTCAGTTTTTTGCATCATTTACAAAATATATTAATAGTTCAAGTTCAAAAAGAATTCAATAAAGTGTTGTGTTTATATTTAAATAATCTTTCAATTTCCTTATCAAAACGATGTATATCATACTAATGATACCATCTTAGTTTCAGAACGTTGTTTAAACGATATCTTTATACATCATTTTGTTATTTAGATACGTAATATAAATTGCCTTATTCTGCTTCAATTTATGCTTTACAATTTGCTTCACTTAATTTTCAAAACCCTCTTTACATTCAATTAACAATATTGCATGGTAGACACTTGTGTATGAGATATTCCGTAATTAGCAAAATCTTGAATTATTCACATACATGTAGTTCTATATACTTCCACTTTTCTTCTACAAACATCTACAGATTACAAACGATTAATTTATCTGCATAAATAGTGATTTTTTGACTCACGACTAATGCCTCTGTTCAGCAAGATATGGACGCGTTTCGAACTTCTTAATTTACCTTTATGTCTGTATAATTAAGAATTTTTCAAATTACTAAATATCTCGTACATACAAGTATACCAACACGTATATATGTGTACGACAGATATACCAAGACGCCACTTCGAAGCGTAGGGGTTGCCGAGAAGAACCGAAGGTTCGAAATGCACCTTTGATTTAAAGTACCAATATTTCCTTGTTTGGGTTAATAAAAGTCGATAAAAGTTAATATTAATGATATGTATAAATATTTGTATAGGATTATCTGCTACATTAAATATCGCTTAATAATTAATTTAATCTAATTTTAAAATGCAGCAGCTTTAAATACTTCATTTTTAATCACTGTCTAAAAATAATACCTATCAATCCTATATAAATCAAGTAAAAAGTTCCATTTCTATAATTATATTAACATCATAATTTCTTTAAAAGCACAAACGACTAACATAAGTCAGTCAAAAAATCTTCGAAAGCAGATGCTAATCAAATTGTGGCTTACGACCTAAATTTGTTTATCTTAAATCTTTCACCTGAATCTTGATATTGTTATCGTTCCTTATACATAATTGATATTGGTTTTTGAACGAAACGGACGAATTACGTAATAAGCAACCACATTGTTAAATCATAACAGTCATGACGAATTACACAGCTTTGAGAAAGCTGTAGTTTGTAAGTAATCTGCTTCCAACTTATTTGATGCAATTATGTACAGTTTTGGTAACATAATTTAACACTGAAGCGAGAGGATTACTGGAATTATTAGCTATTATTGTAATTAAGTTACATTAAGTTACTTGTCCAGAAGTTACTGTTATGACGTGTCCCGTTTCTTTCGTTAAAAGACCTATACACTCCATAACTAACAAAGAAACTTTTTGTCTCCATTTCGTGATTTATCGCACAGATAGGGATTCGTTAACCAGCTTCAAGTAGAGTGTAGAAGGTGTGTTAACAGGAAGACGTTCTGACTTATTAAAAGTGTCCATTAATTGCTGTGAAGAATTTCAAAATCTTGAGTCAATTTAATTTCTTTTCACCTGATGCTCCCTCCTTGCGTACCAAGTTGTTTTCACGTTTCCTTTTTTAGTGCATTTTCATAATTGATTCCTATTTAGCTCTCTTCAACAACTTATTTTCGTATGTAGTGCTATATTCTTCTTCTTTATATTCGTGAATTCTACTTGTCTGTCTCTGTTTCCCTTGTTTTCTTTTTGTTCGTTGTATTGTTTTCCTATTGTGTTTATTGAGTTGCTCAATTTTCCTACTAGTTTTTCTTAGTTTTCTCTGTTTCTCTCGTTTACGCC
Organism: Amphimallon solstitiale; assembly: GCA_963170755.1. NCBI lineage: Eukaryota > Metazoa > Arthropoda > Insecta > Coleoptera > Scarabaeidae > Amphimallon > Amphimallon solstitiale. The sequence continues at coordinate 116,990,645 of OY720679.1, forward strand.
AAAAATGATAATATTTTTCTTTCTTGTTTCACGCTATGACTTGCCCAGTCTCCTTCTGCTCTACTATCTTCCACAACCTTTTCTTACCTCCTTGTATTTTTTCAATTGTTGTTATGTTTTGTTCTAGTTTGTTTTCTAGCACATCCAATTTTTCCAATTTGTTCTTGATTTTTTCCCATTTTTCATTATTTCTTCCATTTTTTTTCTTTTTAGTGATTTCTTGTAGTTCACCTTTACTTACTTACTAGCTGCTTTCAAAATAAATCGTCATAGTTTACAGTTTACACTCTTACAATTTTTTTTTGATAGTTTATGTACTAAATACAGATATGACTTATTTTTATACGAATAAATTTAACAAAAGTGATAAATTTTCATTTAATAGATCAGTGCGATGTGCATACAAAGAATAACGATAAGCGCGACAGTATAGTCAGGTCTCTTGATGTTTCGTTCCCATACTCGCCAGGTCGAATTAGAGTTATAAACAACCATGTAATACAACCAAGAATAGGAGGTACTAGAACAGATAAGGGCCCGCGTTGCATTGGTGGCAATGACGACTAAACAACCAATTTTAACATCTTTATCACTTCTCCTTGGTTCTTAATTCTCTTTTCTCTGAGTTGTAACTTGTTTAACCACCTCTGAAAATGATTTGTATTTAATGCTGCTATTTTGCTATCGTTTTAAAAATCTATCCAAATCACATTATTTCAAATTTAATTCTTGATCAATTGCACTCCGTAGTTCGTAGATAAAAAAAGGTATATAAATATATTGTATTGACACTCGTTCTATTACTTCTTCATAAAATCTCTAATAATATTGTAACGTTTTCGGGTTCGCAATAAACAATTCGTGCAATTTATTTATTTAAAACAGTCTATATATTCACAATTAAAATTAATTACAATTAAAAATATAAAACTAATGTATCAAACTTAAACTTATTACAAATAGATTAACACATGTATTTATTTCTATTACTAATATTTATGTCCGTATATTTATGTAACACTAGCGTATTTACATCACTTCTATTTATAAAACCCCGCACCACTATATTTATTTTGTACTACTTATATTTATGTTTACTCTTCGCACGAGACTATTAAACGAATCTCTTATTCCGGAATGACTCATCCATCGGTTCAACTGCTTTTATATACGCATACGAAACATCTGGAACACACCAGAAAAACGCTAGTGTTCTTCTCGATGTTTGTAGAACATACGACAGACATTCTGTCTCTTCGCAGTCATTCTGTCTCTTCGCAGTACATATAAAATGGATGATTTATTGCTTTACGACTTGTTTACCATTCGCGCCGAATATTTGCCTTTCTTTTTAATGTAGACTGGTTTCGTTACAATATATTACTATTTGATAATTCTTGGAGTCACCGAGAAATCTTATAAAAGGTTTTAATATGCATGTCACATATCTGTTTATACAAAACTGCTTAAATTTGTATGAATAACACCAATAAAATTTTTAAATGTATACGGGAAATTAAGAAAAATATATATTTAAATAACACGTAATTAAGAATGTACCTTACGTGATATAAATGTCCTAGCCAATATCGCCCCTAAGTGGGTAAGGCATTGCCTTATTTGTAAAAGACTAAAACTACTTAAAACCGACGCCACGCGACGCTACAATCGGTAATATGCAAATGGGAGTATAGTCGTGATGCACGACACAGTAAAGTATACACGATTGCTAATGTCGGTTTCTTCTGTTCCTTAATTAAGTCCGTAAATTCCGTTACATGTCTAATCAGTCATTCTCCATTTTCACGCTCCTAAACAGAACAAAACACCTCGTCAAATCTGTTTCACCAAATTATGAAATATTGTACTTTTGTAAAGTATGTTCAAAATAAATTATAGCCTGCATTCAATGTTTTATTTCTTTGCTGTGCAATTATGTATTATTATTAGTAGGTACATAATTATAATATAATTAGTAAATAATATACCGCATGGCATGTGTCAAATATCATTAGGTATAGGGATTCAATGTTTACGTGCGATTTATACGTATACAAGTAATACGTGGCAACGTGGCACCCCTACTGTCCGTCACCAATCCCGGCAACAATCGACATCACAACGATTTTCTCCAATCTTCCCACTTCTCCCCACCAGATTTTACATTCAATGTTTAGCTGCGAACACGTTGCGATCTAGTCTGCAATAAAAGCCGTCTTATTACTGGAACGGGAAACATCAAATGGCCGCCGCGATCTCCTGATCTAGTAGTTTATTATTATTTTCAGAATCCTTTTTTATTTACCTTATTTTTAATTTTATTAGAATTACGCTTTTGTTTGTGTCATGCAGCATGAACGCAGCTTAATAATTCTCTGCATTTACTGAAAGGAAAAAGAAAAAAAAATCCTTACAACTCGTAAATATTATTTCTGAACGCATTACAAACACCTAAGTCAGTGGTTCAATAGTTACTGCTAACTTGTATTTTCGAGCATGTATCGGTCGCGCTGGCATTCCAGAGGAAAGTAGGGGTGCCACGTTGTCACCTATTGCATGAATTGATCGCCTATGGCTAATGAAAATTGACACATGCTGTATACTAATTTCATAGCTGAGAATTTGCCATTACACTGTGGGTACTTAGTGCTTTACTAATCACTGTTATTTACATTATGAACATCTATGGATTTGCCATTCGTAAGGTAACACTGCACATATTGTTTTAATTACACATGTTATTTGAATTTTTACACACTGAAGAAACCGAATAAGGTAAAAACATATATGTCTGTAACTACTAACATACATTTAACACTTTCGTATTTGATTTCACAATTAGATATTGCATCTTTGACGCATAGCCAGTATTATTTGCGTGATGTTAGACGTTCGTCTTCTAATTAACCCAGATGAATGGATGACGGCTTTGCTCTTACTTTTTACATTACTCCTTAAATTGTACAATTTGCGTCGATATTATTTGTGTAGCATTATTAAATGCATGTTTATAATAGATCAAGACTGTTTAATGAGCATATTTGCACTTTTACACATTTCTCGTTTGCATTATATATTGTTAGTCAATGAAACTTTTCAAGATGATAGCTTGCTATCAAATTATCAATTTATTATTAACTGTTATTACATTTCCGTTGCGCCAAGATAACTAACATCTGTGTATGTTGTACTCAATGGGCAAAGTCTGGTACTGACCGAAATGTATATCCACAACGCATTGTGGACTTATCAGTATGCTCAGACCTCATTGTTGCTAAATTTATTCTGATTACTTCGGCCACTGAGCGAAACGCACTAATCAGCTTGTTTCAGACAAATGAACAAAATCCACTACACGATTTAACAAAATATATCGTATTTCGAATTGCAACCTCATTATATTCACACTAGGGAATAAAACTGTGCAGTTCTTGCGAAATAAGCAACTTCATTTGGTAAAATATATATGATTACATACTGTGATAACTATTTATTATTGGTTATCGACTTCAATGGGCAATATATGATTCCATAATATGATATTGTAACTATGCATTATTTATTTTTTCACGATGGTGAACCATGGTATTTAGAATTGCATTTGAATTTTTGCTGTAGAGGAACGCTTATTGTCAGTACAAAATCTCTTGCAGTTGTACTAGCCAAAGCCTCGCAATGAGCCCATTGCTGACATATTTACAGCAGTTTGCAGAGGAATTTTCTTGCTACTATCGGGCGAAGCAAACTGCGGATCACTTTATAGGAGCTCATTTCTCGAAAATGGCAATCGACCAAAATTTTATTTGAATACTGTAACATTTTAGTAGCTTAAATTTCATCGTTTTATGTGACTCTGTCCGCTAATTTAAAATTCTGTAATTTGTTTCGAACATTTCAATCCTCAAATTGTCATTGACCGTCATGTTATTGTTATTATTTTTCTAGTAATTCACTTTACTTTTTGTCATTGCCACCATGATATTCTTCATTATCTATTATTTTGTTCAGTTTCCTCCAAGTTTGCTCTAATATCTAAGTTACCTTCTTGATTATTTTCATTTTCTCTGCTTTTCATGATTTCTTCCAAGTCTTCCTGGATTTGTAAAATCTACGTCGTCTATACCGTTTATTGCCCAGTACCAAACACAACTTTCTGGTGGTTTTTGCCGATTCCTCTGTGAAATGGTCTGCTTTCTCTTGACTGTCTAAATCTTAAACCCTCCAACCATTTCGTGTCATTATTTTCTTTAACCCAGGTAACCAACATGTTACGGATATCCTGGTCAGCTCCATCAAAAGAGCCTTTACTCTGCGAATTCCTTCGTCGACCATGAATAATTTTAAGACTGAGTCAGAGAGTGTATCAAGTTCCGTAATAACGGAATTGGCAAACTCGCGACCATTATCGCTCTGTAATATAAATGGCGAACCTACCAAACAGAAGATTTCGACTAAATTTCTGGCTACTTCCTCTGCGGTTTTTGTTTTAAGCGATCGCAAAAATAAAAGATTCGTTAAGTCCTCGAGATAATTTAAAATGAATTTATATGGACCATCCGGCTCAGTTTGTATATCGATGAAATCGACCTAAAATCATATCAGTTAAAGAATGTCTACAAAGTGTTATAATGTTTAAACTTATTTCACATCTAAAATTCATATACTTGGAAATTATTGTATCAAAAACAAACCTTTTTTTGACATTTTTTTCTTCAGCTGATATACTTTACAGAAGACATAAGTTTAGAATTTCTGCAGTGTTGTTAACGTATTTTTTCTTTTCAATTCATGTTCCATAAATAAAAAAAAATTTGGGTGTGCTTAAGACCACACGGCAGAAGTGAAAACTTCATCAAGGCGAGGTTAATAATACGAAATACAATTTTTTTTTCCGTTCTATATTCATTTACATTTACATTTTCCATTTTCATTCTATATTACATTTAAAAAATATATATTTATTATTATTGTGTATACATTATTCTAGTACATTTCGCTCGGTCTGATCAAGTTTTCACTTCAAAAATTCATACGTACACATGTATATATGCAAATATTATAATTCTCATACGAGTACCCGCGATGGTCTAATGGTAACGTGCCGGCCTTATACCTGGGCGGCTCGGGTTCGCATCTGCACGCGGACAAGAATTTTTCAGAAAATAAACAAACAATATTTCGCGTATTTATTCTAAATTTCAATTTAATTGAAATTAAATATGTACCGCTAGTTAGTATTATAATACAAAGCCGAGCGTCGAGCCGACTTTACCCGAGCTAGCGTAACATTCCGAGCGTGACGGCTCAGTCTCGTTCAGTGCCCAACAATCAATGCATCAACGCGCCCATAGAAGTTTTCACTTCAAAAAAAAATATATAAATTTTATGTAAGTCTCGGTTAGCAGCAATAACTGACAAGTCTTACCTTTTTTCTTTTGTGGCCTGTATTTATGTGAGCTCTATCAATAATATCGAACAACTGCTCAGGGTGAACATACAATTTAATATCATCATTATCAGTAGACCTTTTGGCTATTAATTTTTCATTTTATCCAATATTCAGCAAATCATATCTCTTTAATCTTGGGTATTGTTTAAATGAAAGTGAGTCCACTGAATCTCGTGATTTTTGTGTTTCTCCACAGCATGTCGCACCTTCACAATTACAATTTCATATAAAAGAAAAGTGAAAATAGATCGATACATGAATTTAATATAAATGTCGTTAAAATTAGTAAAACAGTATTCGTTTTGCCACACGAAAACAGGAAGAAGAAAACTGGAATAGACAAAAAATAAGAGCTGTTATTATGTGCACATAATATTTTGATCTTCCTGTACTATTTTATAAAAACTTGTGAATCAATAATTATTGTCGCATTCCCAGTGTCATTTTGGTTCAAAGACTACATAAAATGAACAATTGAGTATCAAGTAACAAACGTGACCGGCGTAACAATATAATTTTCACTTATCCGTCTTACAATGGCATTCAGTTCACCAAAAACATGTGTACAACAAGAGTTCTTCGATTCGTGGAAGAGTAGATAGGCACTCGCACAGGTGGCAGGGGACACTTTATAATGATTATTGATTGCGGCGACAGTGATAGGCACGTATCGTGGTGCTGATGTAATATATGGATGGTACTGCAACGAATCTAAGCTCTGACTCTGATGTTGTGTGTTGTGTTGGTGTTTCGCGTGGGCCACGCTGACGGACTGCTTCATTAGAGGGCACAGAACGACGACATGAGCGACCCGTGTACAAGCCAGTGCCTTATCGCGCCGATGCATTTGTACCTAACCTGTTCTTCATCTGTTCTGTCCACCATAATTTTCACTGCTTAACACTATACGTCACACAGTTATCTTCTTCTTACCATCAAACACTTCAACATTATTATTACAATTGTCATTTGTCCTCCAGTATTCGCTTATGTGACAATTATATATAGTCCTGCAATTTAATATTTATTGCTAATAAACCACGAGATCGTAGCGTTGATAGTAAAAGAATCTACTCAATTCATTTCATATTTCGTACTTTAGCTAGCAAGTATCATTAGTTCTTAGTGTGTCTGGAAGAAATTAAATTGTTAATTGTTTAAGATTTGTTGACATTTCCTAATATGAAAAATCCTTAATTACACACACGTATGTCGATGGAATGCTATATTTTCTGTGTAAATATGTATGAATTATAAAGTGTTAATTTTTCTGTAGAAGGAGCAGTTTCAATATTTATTACCATGCAATTAATTAGAATAAATTCTAATAAATATCAGACTCTTAAAATTAATTAGAAAGAAGTTCTAATTAATTTCATAATAAATAGTCATGGTAAGGAAACTTGCTACTCTAAAAGTACCACCTTGAAATAAAATACAAATTGTATTCAATACATTTTTATTTATACAACCCGGTGTGCTCCGGTATATGGTAGTTGCTTTTACACATATAGTATATACAAGCTATTGACTCCTAGCTATGCGCAAAACTATCCGACATCGCCTACTGTACGTAGATGGGAGTAAGTCAGACTAATAAGTACAGAATTTCATGAGGTAATTCCACAGAAAATGCAACATGTTTCGGACTCATTGGTTCTCGTCAGTGCACTGTAGCCAAGGAATAAGAACGGATAACCTTGGAGATGAAAAACATGCTTTTTAATGTGTACCACTAGCTAGGATATGTATTTCGACAACCAAGTTTATTTATTTATTTATTTAATCATTTAATACCCAACAGATACATCTAATTACAGGGTAATATATACAAAAATTAACAGTGACTTAAAATAATAATTCACAATACGATGCACAGATAATAATAAAAAACAGAACACAATACGGAATACAAAAATACAGAATACATTAAAAAAAAACAAAAAAAAAACATAAATATATCAATGGATCATCACCTCCCCAAGAACGGGTCAGCGCACAAAAGGTTGGCATTTGTGCACATGTAATAGAGCGGGGATTTCAGAAGAACATTTGTCCGAGCTGCCGGGACATAGAAAGTACCCGTTGACCTAGCAGCGTACCTAGGCACTAAGAAGTTCACCTGAGACAGAAGTGCAGGTGAGTCAATGCAATTGTTGACCAGTTTCACAATGAAACTGCAGCTCGCCCTGTCCCGTCTTTCACTCAAAGAACTGAAACCGAGTCTGTTCAGGAGATAGTCATAATCAATGCCGCGTTGTGGGTAAGCACCATCGATTTTGAACGACATATATTTCAGAAAACGTTTCTGTATACGTTCAAGCATGAGACGGTGGTATACATAATGCGGAAACCAGACCAGGGATGCATACTCCAATTTGGAACGTACAAAGGAGTAAAATAAAATAGATAACGTTTCCAAGTTGCTAAACGCTCTGCATGAGCGAATAAGGAACCCCAGGGACTTGGAGGCGGAAGCACATAAGTCGCTGATATGCGGACCAAAGGACAGTTGGCTGTCGAACAGCACACCAAGATCTCTGAACTGCAAAACTCGGGAAACACAGTTCTGAGAGACTTCATAAGGGAACGCTTCATAGCAGAACGTTAGAACATTTAGAGTAGGAGAGAGTTGCACATTTGTCCACATTTAAGCAAACTCTATTATTGTTGCACCATTCATTAATTAATGTAAGATTTCTTTGCAGAACTAAACAATCCGAAGGAGTAGATATCACATTAAAAAATTTTATGTCATCCGCATATGCAAGAAACTTACAATCAAGCAGCATCAGGAGATCGTTGGTGTATATATTAAACAAAAGCGGGCCCAAATTAGATCCCTGCGGAACACCGTTGAAGGCTGTAAAAGTATTGGATATATATCCATTGTAAGCTACATAGAACAAGCGATTCCGCAGATATGAGTTTAAGAAAGCAAGGGTTCTTGTGGAGGCACCTAAGGATTGTAGTTTAGCAGATAGCAGAGTGTGATCGATTGTGTCGAACGCTTTAGTAAAGTCAATATAAATGACGTCCACTTGCTGACGAGCATCTAAAGCCTCACTTATATATTGAGTGATTTCAACTAAATTTGTCGTAGTTGACCTTCCAGCAATAAAACCATGTTGGTTAACTGAAATAAGTGGTTTAATGCAGCTATACAACTTCCCATATATGACGTATTCGAACACCTTAGCACAGTTTGATATAATGCTAATAGGTCTATAATTACGAATGTTACTACTGTCACCCTTTTTAAACACCGGTGTAATTTTGCTGACCTTGCAGCGATCAGGGAAAGTAGCAGTGCGAAGCGATAAGTTAAATAATATGGTGAGTGGAGAACATAGCACTGAAGCACAATCCCGAAGGAGAAAACTGGGAAGACCATCATTGCCGGAGGTCATAGTTGACTTCAGTTTCCCAAAACCACAAAGCACCTCCTCATTGAAAAAACAGTACGAACATATGGCTAAAACTCCACATCCCCACCAGTAAAGGACAACGTTTGTAAATTTGCACTTTAACCAAATATGATATATACATGTATCTGTATCACATACGATGATGATCTCAGTTCAAAAAATGAGGTGTGGGCATCACATGACTTTCTTATATGTATGTGCGTTCGGAATTTTTTATACAAAAGTTGTCCATATTTTTTTTTATTACTTTTACCTTCTTAAGTCTAACTTACGGTCCGAATTTTGAAATGTTGTATATAAATCTTGTTCCAGTGCGAGCTCTAAATACTTTTGTACTGATAAATCTCTATAGAATGCATAACTTGCGACATATTTGCAAAAAACTGCTATTAAATAAGAGTTGAAGTGTGAATTCTGCTCTGAATTTTTAAACTTGTTTTATACAAAAATGGTCTCAAATCTAGCTGCAAATACTTTTGCACTTATAATGAATTTGTATAGAACGCATAATTTGGGAACTATTCGCAAAAAACTACTATTTGACAAGAGTAAACGTGTTTATACAAAAGTTGTTCCAACTCAAATTCTAAACACTTTTGTACTCTAGATAAATCTGTATTGGATACATAATTTGGGAGATATTTGAAAGGCATTTCGAAAAACATTTTTTTAATAAAATCATCCTCAAATTCACCTTTTACTACTTGTGTTTGTCTAACGTAATAGTTGACATGACAGTGATAAATTTTGATTTTTTCACTAAAGTAACCTACTACTTCTGGTCTACCGATTTCTCTGAAAATTTAATTAGATCTCATGAAGAAGATTTTACTCGTAAATATAAAGTTTGATATTAATAGATTTAGCTGAAATGAAATGCAAAAGGAAAAATCCCTTACCACAAATATTATATAAAAAAATCCAATACGTATATAGATTTTTTATATAATTTTTGTGGTACGGGATTTTTCCTTTTACATTTTATTTCAGATTTTGAACCACAGTCTCCGCCCATTATTGAAATAGATTTAACTGTCTGGTCGCTGTCGGGTGAGATACACACTGCCAGACAAACAGGCACACAGAAAAAGAGAGGGAGAGAGAGAGATGCGAGGAATATTTGCCATTTGAGGAGCCTAGTCATACCTAAAAAAGGAATTGAAATTAAAGAAAGTAAACGACTAACTTTTTAATTACACGTCAATGGTATATACGAGTATATTATTAATATTTATTATTTCATTATTTTTTCCTAAACTGATATATCTATTATTCTATTCTATTATGACTGATATTTCATTATTTTTTCCTGAATCTTATATTTAAGAATAAATTTGCTATTATTATTGTTAGACCTATAAAACAAAATGAAGCTGTATATACTTAATGAAGAACTAATAAAAATTGACAGTGTCTCATTTAGCGGATCAAAAATATTTGAATCTTCAGATTTCTGGTTAGGAGTACACATTTTTAGCTAATATTTAACAGATCTACAGTTTGTAAAAATATAAACAGTTTATAGAAACCAAATTGTCAGGTATATCAATAAATTACTGCTACTGATAAAAAATAGCATTTAATTCATGTGTGCAAAATATATGAAACCATTTCTTTTAATTTTCAGGTGAGGAAGAGGAATGGGGAAGTGACGCAGACGCAATGACTACTGAAGATAAACCTACATCTGATGCGATAGAAGAAAGAAAAATAAAACAAGAGGAAGATGAAAAGAATACGCACAATGAGAAAACCGAGTCAACACCTAAAATTCGTTTAAAGGCATCACTGGCAACAGATCCCGCACTCCAACCACTAGCCGTTCCTATTAACAGTGTTAAAATTGAAACAGATCCTAATATATCGTCCAGTGAATATATTTCTTCCTTGCCGCAAGTCTTACAAACTGCCCTATCTAGAGGTTTATTTCCGCTGAATACTTTATCCATCCCGGATACGTCCCCCAGATCAGAGATTGACGTACGTCAACCGAACGTACCAATATTCTTCTGTCATCCATGTGGTATACGATTCTCATCTTTAAGTACATTAGAAGCACATAAAACGTACTATTGCTCTCACAGAAGTAATAAAACATCGGAAGAGGATGCCAAGTCATCTGGAAATGAGGTGAGCGGTAATCAGTCTGATCAAGATCCTGCAGAAGTTAGTAATAAAGCACCAAAAACTGGAAAACAATATTCTTGCACGCATTGTTCGTATAGTGCCGACAAAAAGGTGAGTCTTAATCGCCACATGAGAATGCATACCGTATCCCCAAGTCCGGCTACTGTTCCAGTAGTTTCTAATGGTGAGGTCGCTGGGGATACGCAAGATAGATACTGCGCTGAGTGTGACATACGCTTTAGTTCTCTAAAGACATATCGTGCACACAAAATGCATTACTGCAGTTCCAGACACATGATAAAGTCGAATCAAACAAGCACTACACCAAAAGCAGCATCGAGTTGCACCTCTGGTTCAACTCCAACATCGCCAGTTGACACTTCATGTCGAACACCTCCATCTCCTAATGCGACAGTTCCTCCACAACACCTATTAGCGTTACCTACCAATCCAATAATTATACTTCCTTATTCTTTGTTTCGCAGTGCTAGTATTTTGCCTGCTATATCATCGAACATATCCGGTATATCTAATCCTGATACGCCTTGTTTTCTGTTTCCTAACGGAACATTACAACCATTATCGCAAGCTCTTTCCACCACAACAACTACTCCACCTACTGAGGTATTGAAAAATGTAAATAAAGTAAAGGAAACGCCCATCAGAGATAGCTCAGCACCACTTGATCTCAGTATGAGAAAATCACCTGAAATACGGGATTTGATCATTGATTTAGGCGATGACAACGAGAAGGAAAATAAGAAACGCAAAACTCCTACACCAGAAAAAATAGAATGTGTACCATCAATTCGTTCTCCGCCATTAACGCCGTCTTCGCAACCGGGTAGTTCGCCGTCATTGAGCGTTTCTCCAAAAAGGAAACATGATCATCACTTAGATGGAACGTCCAGAAGTAATAGTCCAAGGCATAGCAAAATTATACCAAAATCCCTCAATGATGGAGCTGATCGTTTACAGCCAAGTCCAGAAGCTAATAACTCTACACCTAGATACCCCATACATCCACTGCTCAGTGGCCCTCTATCAATTCTTCCCCCAGAAATCCAAATGCGCCTAACATCCTCAGAATTTCCCCAGTTGCCGGTAACACCGCAAGTCCTTGTGAAACAAGGTGTGTCGAAATGCAAAGAGTGCAACATTGTCTTCTGCAAGCATGAGAATTACATCGTCCATAAAAAGCATTATTGTTCCGCTAGAATGCAGGATGATGATACCACTAAGAATTCCACGAGTCCACCAGCTAGTCCCAGAAGTGCAGGAACAACAAGTCCAGCTGGACAATATCAACAATTAATATGCATGGCATGCGGAATCAAATTTACATCGTTAGATAATCTTAATGCTCATCAAGCGTACTATTGCCTGAAAAGGAACGAAGTTGATCCGAGGAGATGCGGTCGATGTCGTGGTGTAGCTGAACCTGGTCATCAATGCAGCAACACGTCAGGGATGGGTTACAAATGTCCATGTTGCGATGTGATTAGTCCAACACCAAGTGCGGCACAGAGGCATATGGAAAGTCATACTGGAGTTAAAGCATATCGATGTACTATTTGCCGTTACAAAGGGAATACATTGCGTGGAATGAGGACGCACATAAGAATGCATTTCGATAAGAGATCACCAGACTTGCAGGTAAATTTTTGATGAAACTTATAACTAGTATACCATAGTTCTCAAATAGAAAGTCTGCAACATTCAATTACTTTCAACTGAGATTTAAAATGTTCGAACAGCATTTATGACTAGAAACTATTCGGAAAGCAAATAGATGTTCGTGATGTTTGTCGCGAATCAACACTCTGTAAAGTAGTAGAATTATTACAGCGGTAACCTGAATCCTGATTTACCTAGCGCTGAGTCGATACATAATTAAAATACTTCTCAATATATTCGCATTATAATGTATAATCTTTGGCACTCGTAGTCTAAATAAATATCTCAGTTTCCGGTTTGGAACCGAGATCTACATATGTTCATAACTAATTATAAAATGGCTGACTATGTGAATAAAAACATAACACGATACTCTTCGTATGTAGTGACATTTTAAATTGTCATCTACTAAATTAGATTTATTTACCTTGTAAAACCACATTTTTCAAATCAATGATGTAATAACAATTCTGTACTTAAATCTAAAAGCCTAGGCAAATTTAAAAGAAAATGCTTGGGATCCATACCAGTTGGGTTGTAAATTTGAATATTAGTATTTTTATCTCTGTAATGATTTTAAATTTCCTTGCCCCTCCTTTTCTATTGGTCGAGGTATCAGTCAAGTGCTCTTTTTACCCTTGAGATACAATGCTCGGAATAGAAATACTCTTGTTTTCTTGATATTGTTATATTATTAACTTCTCTGTCAAGTTAGATTTTAATTTAATGCATTTGCAGAAATCATTTAAAAAATACTTTTGTGATTTTTAGGAGGATAACAGTATATGATATAAAAAAATTCAAAAATTATTCACTTTAACTACACATTATGCGCCTTATTCAAACTAATAGACAATTAAAATATTCTTTTAAATAATGCATATATTTAAAAAAAAAAGTTTTTCACATTTCAATTGCTTTAAAAAAAAAAGAAGATTTATTAAACATATTGTGTTACATGTTGAATTCCTACTGCGTTTTAACTGTTATCATTAGAATACCCTTTAGTGCTGCTTAAAATTCCTGATATTGCAGTAGAACTATTGACACATCGCCGAAAATCGTTAGTTGTCCGAATTTCCGATTATTTTAGAAAAAACAAATATAGCTTCTACAAACTTGTATTAAAATTAACCAAGGAATTTCAAAATGTAATAAATTATTATATTTAGAAAAATTATTTTAAGTTTATTAATCTCTTACCTCCATAAGTTTTGTTTGCATTATATGCTTCATTAGCTGTTTTTAAGTCTTTCTTGGATTATTGGTTGTTTTCTCAAACATTTTTTTGTAAATGTGCGGTACTGAAATCTGTTCACTTTTTCGCATTTGAAAAGTTATATTTTAATTATATTTAGTTTTGTTTTACTACCGATATTCATGATTTTTGTTATTTCTATGTTTATTATCAGTTCAAATGTTCTTCCCGTTCTTCCTTTCTCTTCAACTTATTTCACGATGAATAGTAAACGTATCTCTTTGCTACCCAGCACAAGATGTAACTAATCTGTCAATCGCGTTCGGGCATATGGTAATAACTGCATCTTCATCAAGTTTCAAACCGAACAACGTCCACATAATAGATTCAATCAACATACGAACTGCAGACATTCGTTCACCTTTTAAAAATTAAATACATATACTTATTATTCATACAATGTACACTGACCAATCATTAATTTGGAGAATGTTACGGAACTATTACATACATTCTATTCTCAAAAAGGATATGTTAAAGGTCTTAGTGATTTAACTCAATGAATACAATTGTCTAAAATTACGGAAGCATTACGATCTTATAGAATGATATTAGAGACAGCCACATTAATAGTACTTTCTTCGTTTTACTAAATATTCTCCATATTAATACATCGGAAATAAGTAAACCAGAGCTTGGTTTTTCGTCGTTACTTAAATATCTTCGAAAGCAAGGTTTTCCGTTTATTAATAAAAAGAATTACAATAACACCTTCTATACTTACTAAAAGCTTCGAAATAATATTTAGAATCTACCTATATGTATGATGAAAATAGACAAGAAATTGCTTTTTATTGTAGTGCGGCTCGCTCTTGAGCTCTTAGTGTACGGACACAACGAAGCGCCGACCATTGCTCTGATCATAGAATAGCACCGTAGCTCCGCACACCAAAAATAATAAACACACAATATTAGATCTGTGTGGTAACATCGGAGCGCCGACCAACGCTCCGTGCATAGATTGGAGCTAGGGCCTGGTACACGGTGCCAGGGTAAAAACTGAGGTTAGCATTTTTTGATCATCGACCAGGGGTGCGTTCAGAAAAGGAAAGAATGTGATCCAAGTGTCATTCCAATTTCACACTTGCCATTCAGAAACAAAAAGATGTCCTAAAATTATGACGACATTGCCGTTCAGAAATGATTGGTGCGACACTCGGAGTGTTCCTTGTATCACCCACCTATTTGTGATGGTTAATAGCGGGCGATTATGTGCATTCGGGTCGGGGTACTTAAAGCGCGGTTCTGAGTGGTTTTTAAGGCTATAATTATAATTTCATGTCATTTCATATCATATGGTCATATGTGTGTTCTTGGAGTTTGAACATGTTGTTTTTGGACAATTTAATTTGATCCAAAAAAATTTTTCGA
Source organism: Amphimallon solstitiale (assembly GCA_963170755.1). NCBI lineage: Eukaryota > Metazoa > Arthropoda > Insecta > Coleoptera > Scarabaeidae > Amphimallon > Amphimallon solstitiale. The sequence continues at coordinate 117,005,955 of OY720679.1, forward strand.
TTATGATCCATTGTTCTAATTAGTTTTAATTTTCGACTTATTTCTTTGATGACTTTATTTTTTCATACATAACCTCTAACTCTGCAATGCTAAGCTTTGACCTTTGACTTTTGCCACAAACTAACTCGACTCACTCTACGGCGTTCAGAATTGTAAAGCGCTCCAAGTTTACCAAGTGGATGACGTCATAAAATATGACCTGACCATGCCAGTATCCTATCCAA